>OU026124.1:12147369-13476952 GCA_907269095.1 Blastobasis adustella
TATGAGAGGTTCATACCTCACAAGGCGACCATATTAGAGCCTTAACACAGACTGTTGGACACGACGTAAGTATGGCGCTGGACTGAGCGCGAACAGAAAGCGTTTGATACAGCAAAACGCTTACTAACTTGTGACATTACGCTGGTTCACTACGACTTGAATAAACCACTGATACCCACGTGTGACAGTTCCGAGTATGGCGCCGGCGCGGTGCTATCCCATGTGATGGAGGACGGGCAAGAACGACCCATCGCTATGAGCTCTCGAACGCTACATTCATATGAGCGACGATACTCAGTTAGATAAGGACGCCACTGCGATTTGGTTCGGGATACAGAAGTTCCATAATTACTTGTCTGGAAGATTTTTTACTGTTGTAACAGATCACAAACCGTTGCTTGGCATTTTTGATCCAAAGAAAGCTATGCCTAATATGCTGTCACCACGCCTGACCAGAATAGCGATTGCGCTGACGTCGCATAGTTATAACATAGAATATAGACCGGGTTCTGATATTGGAAATGCAGATGGATTAAGTCGTTGGCCACAACCTGTGCCGGAGCAACCTGAACAACAATTGTGTGATATATTACTGATGGCAGAGACGCCGGAAGATTTCCCCTATGATGCAGAGAAAATTGCAGCAGAAACAAGGAAAGACAAGACGATTTCACGGGTGATACATTTTGTTCAATGCGGCTGGCCCGCTAAAGTCAGAGACGATGATCTTCGTATTTACTGGCTAAATCGATCAGATTTATCATTACAAGATGGCTGTGTGTTGTTGGGCTGCCGAGTAGTAATACCGACGCCGTTGCGACAAGCGACACTGCGGGTGTTATATAAGACGCACAGTGGCATTGTATTAACTAAAGCACTGGCGAGGAGTTATATTTGGTGGCCAGCATTGAACCAGGATATCGAAACATTATAGGCAGCTGCACAAAATGTTTGGAAAACAGGCACATGCCACCTAAATCTAGTCACGAGTGGGTAACTCCCACAAGACCCTGGTCTAGATTGCACATTGCACAAAACAAGAATTTTTTGATCATTGTGTACTCTTATTCGAAATGGCCCGAAGTTTTCATAGTTACCAACACAACTTCTGCGACTGTTATACGGCATCTGAGGATGTTGTTCGCCACACATGGCTTGTGCGAGATATTGGTCTCTGATAATGGCACACCTTTTGTCTCTGCAGAAATTAAGAGCTTTTTGGAAGCGAATAAGATCAGACACATCACAACCGCTCCATACCATCCCGCAACTAATGGGTTAGCAGAGAGGATGGTACAAACTGTGAAGGACAAACTGCGAAACATGGACAATGTTTCGTGGGATGTCAAAATGCCTAACTTACTACTGGGTTTAAGAACGACGCCATGTTCGGCGACCAATAAGAGTCCGTCGGAGATGTTGATGAAGAGACGGATAAGAACGCTTCTAGACACTATACACCCGGACAACTTATTAAATAAAAAAATTGAAAAGCAGATTGTGGAAAATACACAAAAAAAGAATAGAGAAACAAAGATAGGACAGACAGTGATGTATAGAAGTTATACTAAAGGTCCGAAATGGATTCCAGGAACAGTGGTAACTAAGAATGGCCCGTCTAGCTACGGAATACAAGCTGACGATGGGGCTGTGGTTAATCGACACATAGATCAATTGATTAAAGTGGCACCACCTAATAAAGCGGACGAAACAGTAGCTGCCGAGAACCCTGCACAGATAGAAGCCACGGAAGACAATAGTGGTGGAGAAAGTGATACTCAGCCAGATTCTTTCAATAAAAAACCGGAATAAATTATTGAAATACCAAGTGCAAGTAAACATATTTACTTAAATTACGTCGTGTTCTGGATTTATTACTTACTAAGTAAAATGTTTTTTAAAATCTTATAAACTAATAGTTTTAACTCACCTGGGACCAACATATACTACTCTTGTCCGCTTCAAATTCCATGATGACACTTACATGTGATAAATTGCAGTTCTCAATGTTATATTTATACCTACATGGAGACTGAGTCATAAGATCCAAACTATAATTATACCGTTTGATAGGAGAGTTGCCTGGCTTTAGACTGTTACGGTTTTTAAAAAGGTTGAGTATTCCACCATATTTCGTCAAAACTATCACCCATTTAATTAAAGCGAAAGGAAAAATGTAAGATTCAATGAATGAACACAACACTATGCCAATATTGAGAAAGGAGTAGTAATCTCCAGGAAACATTTTTAATATATGCGTAATATGCTGTGGCATTATTTCAATTTGATAAAATAATTATTTTAAATATCTTGAATTCTCTATAAATTGTAATTTATTTTATTATACCTAATACTTTTAAAATTGTTTTCTATCAACATCTATAAATTCTATTGGCTAACATCTTATTTTTTTTTAAATTAAGTGTTTAATACTTTTTCCTACAATTTTTAAGTTCTAGTCAGAGGCTTAACACGTGAAGTACTGATTTTACAACCTCTTCCCCTTCGCAGTATTCCCATAATTTAATAAGTAAATTAAGATCTGTGTCAGTGGTGCAGGTTACCTTGCTAGACATGTTACCTTTTCTACTTACATACAGGATACACGTCATACAGGCTATGAATAAGTACATATTATACATATATGAAATGACAATACATACAATATTGTGATAGACTTTATAATTAGAATTATCAGCGCTACGACACAATATTTTTCTTACCCGATTATTCTCAAATATTAATGAGAACGTAGAGGTGTCGTGAGTGCCATCCATTTCCACTTCTTTTGTTAGTATTCTCGTTAGTTTAGAAGTTATAATTATTTAGTGTGCACGATATATCTTAGACTGTATTTGCGAATATAGACTTTAATTAAAATCACTACCTAAATCATAAAATAGAATAAGCTAACATAAGCAACAACACAATCAAAACAATGCAAGAATGACAGTGTATTGATACGTTCAGAAATAGTTGATTGCCTTGACGTTGACAGCAGCTCGACCGCCTAATTCGATTGAACGATTCGATTAGATTCGAGAGATTCGTACCAATCGCAGCAAGGCAGAGCTGAGCTATCCCGTTCGTTATAGGCAGTAGTATTGCTGATCGAGAGTCAGTAGTATCGATAGAATAGCAAAGAGTCAAAGATAATTTGGTATAATAAATAAAAAAGAAATAATAAGCATCGGTGGTGTAATGGCCGAGTACCTACTTAACGACTTTGATGGCAATCCCCAGTGCGATCATTTACCATTGCTTTTTCTGAGTTATGTACATAAAGTTGTACCTAGACTAACAGATGCTCTTAAGGCGAGGGAGAACATCTTGAGGAAACATGCACATTCAGACGACTGAACTTTGTAACCATGAACCATCATGTTACCCTGTTAACAGGGTCACGGAACAGATGGCAGTCGCTCTGCAGTGGGTAATTACTAACCTAATCTAAAGAATCCTGAATCATAGTCAAGGCGGACCCTGGGCCCTCGCGTGCGAGTTCATAGCCAGGACATTGTTTCCACCAAGATGATTATTTATTTAGCGGATAGCGGTATGCACCTATTATACCTACGGATAACATCAGTCTAATTTCAAGCTTTGCAGGTCAGTTACCTACATCGCCCAATATTGCTAACCATCACAGACGTAACAGACTAGACACAAATCACAAATATTCCTTGTTCGCTCACTCTACAATGATTATGAATTTTGCTATAATGTTTTGAACGTTCGACTTGTTGCTCCAGCTCTTAAAGATCTGACGTTTCTTTTGAAACATCGGTGTAAATTTTATGATCTCCTAATAATATTTTAATCAAACTATTTAAAAGACGGTGTAATTTAGTGCACATTTATGTAGGAAATTTCATTCGTGGTCGCGGCGAAAATCAATTTTATAAATTGTGATAAAAATAAGCATCGTAATAGCGTGAATTTGCAATAATTGAAATGCTTTACCTTAAAACAACATGCCATTAAATATTGGCTGCAGATGGGCTGCCATAGAGATGTGTGACATTTGTCTCGTATTTAAACTCGGATTGTACTCTCTGCTTCTGTATATACATTTTTTTCTCTATGATAACCATACCTGTAGAATTACAGTCCATTATCAATAGTGCAAATTAATATATCGATAGATAGTATTATTATAGTACATAATTATCTACATAATAAAGGTGTAAACAAACAGTGTGCTTTTTGGTTGGAAATTTTCAGTCCGTAGTCTACTGCCAGTCTACTGAGACGGTCGCGTGCGGAAACTCAAAAATATGTCTCGGTTTGGTTACGGTCAAGCTCAAACTACATAAAGCGACATTCATTTTAATAAGGAACTTGCATCTTTATTCTGCAGTTTCGCGGACGAACGCGTCAGTGTAACCAGTGTTTCATCTTTAATCCCATTATTTTTAGCGAAACTATAAACTTCGACTTCGACTTTCCTCCATTACTACACATAGAGATTTTACATGAGCCGTATTAGAGACGCCTCTATTACTGGCAATAAAATAACAGTGCAAGTTAAACAAAAAACTGTCCTTCGGTAAATCCAAATGCTTATAACTTCGATTTGTCCCCTTACTGATCTCTGTGCCACGAACAAGTAGTGGATTATACCTACACCAAGGGGATAAATCAGTGTCTTTTTTCATGAGCGGCATATTGGATCCTGGGCGTAGCGAGGACTCGAAAGTTATCTCACGAGCGTAGCGTTCAACTTTAACTCCGAAGCAAAGAGAGGGAGTTGTGTAGAGTCCTGAGTGAAGCGAGGGGTTCAAGCCGCCCAAGACTTACACAGCTTGCACTAAACTATACGCGGCGCCTAAGTTGATTTCAGATATTCCAAACAAGAAAACCATTGCATCAATCACCAACCTTGGTGAAATCTGAACTCGCGAAGTCACTGTAATTTTTTTATAACCGATTTTGTGACGCCTAAATGCTTAGGAACATCTCATGGCGAAAACTAAAGCGTCGCCTAAGTTTAGTGCAATCGGGCATTAGACAGCTTTCTCCCGGACGTGAATACTCTACTTTTCACACCATCTGTGAGACAATAAATAAAGTAATAACAGCGTCTGATATACAACCTCCGAAATTCAAGGAACACCCCTTTCCATCTCAAAAGTATCGTAAAGTGCGATCCTGGAGTCACCTGGAAGGTAAGGCCAAACTGGCTTCGAAAAAGCTTGGAGTGCTTAACAGGTCCAAGCGATACTTCACCCCAGGGCGGCGCATGCTGCTGTACAAGGCACAGTTGCGGCCTCATATGGGGTATTGTTCCCATCTTTGGGCCAGCGAAACTGCCGACCTGCTTAATCCTATGGACTCCGTACAGAGACGCGCCGTATGAATTATCGATGACCCCATATAAACAAGCGAGTTAGAACCACTGGCTAACCGACTTCGGCTCCCTGTGTGTGTTCAATCGGCTATACAATGGGGAGTGTTCCAAGGAACTTTTCGATCTGGTGCCCACAGCACAATTCCTTTGGACTATGACATGGGATCGTTCAAGGGGTATATTAGAGGTCTCTTCAGAGGTGGGCAACGCATTGGTGACACCCTTGGTGTCGCTGATGCCCATAGGCGGCGGTGACCCCTTTCCATCAGGTGGCCCGCTTGCCTATTTGTCTGCCGGAAAACATAAAAAAATTTTTTAATTAGTATAGCATTCAGTTAAATTTTTTTTTATTGGACTAACTAGGCATTTACCGACATCTCAGGGTAAGTGGCAAGGAGGCCGATGATGGAGCATGCCCTTCTAGGATCAGCCTATTAACTCTAGCCTTAAAGGCTCCTAGATTAACACATTCGCAAGCAACGCGTTCCATTCCTTGGCCGTACGCATTATAAAGGTTGAACTAAAGCGGTTCGTGCAGATAGCCGGAAGATCCAAAGCATAAGGATGAAGCGCTCGCCGGGATTACAATATCACAAAACACATTTTTTATTACACACCTTTTCCATTCGCACAATTACAGAGATAATAAGGCCCTTCATGGGTCCAGCAATTTAATTTTTTTGTAGAAATAAAAAAGAAAAAAGATATAGGTACGTAAATAAAATGAAAAGTCTCTTTACAAAGCCATACCGGCTAAGAGCTTTAATACGAATTTTAATATTCAAAATTAAAATCACTTTATACCCTTGGGAGTTTCATACAATATTATCTCTCTGCAGGTAACAAGGCCACATTGTCTGCTCGACAAGGAGGTATGAAAAAATAATTCTGCGCCTGTGCTAGACCAATTTTTTATGTCAAATTAGTCTCAAGTTTTTGCTATTATTATGTATTATATATAGGTTGGCAGCATCTTGACTCTCGAAGGCTAAATGTAAACTCAAGATGTGTGAAAGAGATGTTGACGCCTGTCATGAATGTCATGAGCGACGCGAGGGCGGCATGACGCCGGTTCGCGAACGCGACGGGCTCCGCGGCGCCGGGGCGCGACCAGGGCCCTATTTTTAAATCGCTCATATCCACGCGAGCGGTCGCATTCACTACCTGTCTCTTTCACACTCTTGGTAAGTTGCTGAAGATAGAAAAGACAAGCATTAGAAGACGAGCGCTCGCGTGCGCTACTTACCTCATTCACACTCGTGGTAACTTTCTACAGATAGAAAAGACAAGCATTAGAAGGCGAGCGCTCGTGTGGATGCGAGCGGTTTCAAAAATATATATACAGATATAGAGCGCGACAGAGTCACAAGTCAAACCATCGTCCGATTAATTTCGTATTCCATTACCAGCATTATATCCAGTTTTAGAGTCCACTGGTTTTTAATCATAGTCCCGTAGGATCATAATCTAAAAGTACACTCTTTACTACTCAACGTTATTTTGAAGGAGGAAAACTGACTGTCACTGTGGAGATAACAAGATAGATAATAAATAATTTATGCTTCAATAACACTACAATATAAGTATATTATCTATCCTATCCTATCTATACCGATAATAGGTATTCCATCGAGGAAAAGTGAGTTTTGTATGTTTGTGAGTTTGTAGGTACATGTGTTGGGGGTAATCTCCGAAATCTATTGCACTAGTATAGTTTATAGGAAGGAAGCTAGGTACAAGTTTCAAATGCCATAATGGGATTTCGTGGAAAAATAATAGTATTTCGTGGAATAGTTGAATGTATGGTGTATACCGCGGGGACCGGCGGTTTTATCACTTATGAGATTGTGTTCTCCTATGTGGATAGGTACCACAAATCACAAGATCCATCACCTGTCAGGATGTAATAGCGGTTACGCCTCCTTATAATTCGATGAATCTGAAAAAACTGTTGTCCGAATTGGCAAGAAAAAAAGAAGATAAAGGGAAATAACAATAATAAAGAAAATAAAACGGACGTCACAAACATACAAAACTTAAACTAAACTTGTGTTTAATTAAGTACCTTTAAAGTTACTAAATACAAAAAGTAAAGAAACCTAATAATAAACTTAAATAATTACACTAAATCAAATAACCCGCCCCTGATTGTCCCAGGCGCAAAGGTACCCATTACACCAGCAGCATTACCGCGCTGTATGGCAATGGCTATCCTTTGTGCCAGGAACCAACCAGAGCGGGGTTCACCGCTACTATTCCTGATTCGGCTGCCTAAATCGCGTTTAAACTTAACTATCTTAACTTAACTAAACTAAACTTAAACTAAAGTTAAACATAATTATCTTTTCAACATATAGTACGTTCCTTATCGTTTATTTTAGGAGTTGGTATATGTTTATTGTGTACCTATGCATACCAGTGTTTTTATTATACTTAAATAAATCAATGGTTACAAAACGATAAATTCCGAGTAAACACGTAGTTAATGTTAAAAAAATCAGTATATTTGGCTGCGGAACTCCAAAAGCGACATTACTATCTAAGGCGTTATAATCTTCGCGATTACCAAATATTGTTGATTGCCGCCAATGTTGATAGCAGTACGTAACGTGAGACGGCTGGCACAAGACGAGTCGAAATGGGGCCCGAAATTAAATATACTCAGGTGCGTAAAACCTATTTTTATTAAAAAATAAATAAATAAATAATCAGTTGGTAGGAGTCTGTCAAGCCTGAGGTGTCCGCCTGAGTGACAGTTACTGCTTACCATCAGGTGGACTGTCTGCAGGTTTGTCACCGAGTAGCATAAAAAAAATATTAAAAGGCACTGAAAAGTAGAAAAATGGAAATTGATTTTTTTCATCTGCTTGAAGTAAACGATTGTAGATATGAAATTAGGAAATATTTTGTATTTTTTTTCTAAACCGTCAACATTATTTTAGATCTTCATTGACGATGAGTTTGTGGATGCGAAGAGTGGCAAGACGTTCGACACATACAATCCGCACGATGGCTCTGTCATAGCCCAGGTCGCCGAAGGAGATGAGGTCAGCATTTGCTTTTATATTTTTTCACTCGCTGCTGTATTAAGTAAGTAGATACTAATGTTATCTAATATCGTGTAATATGTGCAAATAACTTGTAATGGAAGATGTAAACGAGCATCGGTGGTCTAGTGGTTAAAGGCTCTGACTCGTAAGCGAGAGAGGTACCGGGTTAATCCCCTTGCCGCACATGTACCAATGACTCTTTTCTGAGATAAATATGTACATTAGATGAACAGTAACCGATGCTCTGATGATGAGGAAAAACATGTCCAAATGTGTAACTATGACCCAATCTGGTCTGGCTCCCCTGTAAACAATGTTACGGAGGTCAGATGGCGGGTGCTCTACTGTCTACTGTAATTACATGATCTGCCAAATCCTGGATCATGGATAAGGCGGACGCCGGGCTCTCGCGCGCGAGTGCATAACCGGGACTTTAACGCCAAGATGATTCTTATTATTATTATGTGCAAGTTACTTGTATTTTGTCTCAAATACCAATGTATGTATTTTGTTATTACTTGGTACTAGGTACCAAATAATATAAGAATCATACCACAGCCCATAACAGTCCGCTGCAGGACTTAGGGTCTCTCCCACGAAAGGGGAGGTTATTGCCATAATCTACACGCTTGGCAGGCGGGTTGGAGATCGCAGTGTTGTAAATATAATAATGAAAAACGCTGCCGCCCAATTTCCAGCCTACGGAGACTCTAGATCTTTTGCCTGAAACATTAGTCGCCTTGTACGACACCTACAAGTGTAAGGGGTTGGTACTATTCTACTCCGCCAGACACCACACAGCCAATATAAGAATGTCCACAACACATTAGAGCATTTACAGACAGCCAATTCAAAGTCCACCGACTCAACTGTTAGCACATGAGTATCAACCATTAGGCGCGTGAGAGCTTAATATTAATAATGCGGATGATGACGTAGCATGACAATTCATTTTCATAAACAAACAGCTTAAAAAGATATCGAGCTACAGATCGCGATGTTTTTCGCTAGCATCAGCATGATTAGCCTTTTAGACATATAGGTATTAGACATTGGCCTCCAACAATGAGCGATAATTTTATTAATTTTACCATGGAATGAGTCCTCGACTCGCCACATTCAGCATCCAACTGGCCTTTCGCAAATCGTCATTTTGGCTGGCCGGAGGGCGTCCAACACTACATTTACCGAGTCTCTACTCAATAAATAGTTTACACCAGCAGTTATCGGTTTTTCGGCAGATATGGCCAGCCCACTGCCACTTCAGCTTACTAATTTTCTGCGCTGTATCGGTAACATTGGTTTTTTGAGGGACTACTTCGTTACGAATTTTATTGTTCAGAGCGTTGAGAACGATCTTGAACAGGTGGACCAGTCAAATTACAAGTGCCTTCGTCTTGGCACCATATATCTTGCCTATAGTGTCGTCAAATGTTTCATAGATGATAGGTACATGATGAATGTTAGGTACCATTACCGCAAACATTTAATTGATCGCTAGGAAAAATAGGATGGCTCAGGATGGATCAGACCCTTGAGGAACGCTGGCATCGATAGCTTGTTGATTAACTGGACTTCCATAACCGTGTAGTGCAACAGTAGACAAAACATCTTAGGCACTTACGTGAATTTGACAATTATCCTCAAAAATTTGAAATTCAAACGAACGCCAACGAAATGAAAATGCTGCGGTGGATGTGCGGAGTTATGCGACTTGATCGAGTACGTAACGAGTACATCCGTGGCAGCCTTGGCCTGAGGGTTATCGCAGATAAGATCGAGGAGTCTCGTCTGCGCTGGTTTGGTCACTTGTTGCGTAAGCCTCAGGGATACGTAGGAAAGAGACCTCGTGGGCGACCCAAGAAGCGATGGATTGACATCGCCGAGTCAAATGCGAGAGCCAACGGCTTACGACGAGAGGATGCCGAAGACCGGGTGAAGTGGAGAAGAATGAGTAAGAAAGCGGACCCTAGCAGCCAGGATGAGCGCTAGGACGATTATGACGATGATTTTAAATTCTATTGAAGGGACCAACAGGTTACCCATTATATGGGGAGGAAGCTCACTGAAAAGGCTACAAAGACTAGGGCTTCGCTACGTCTGACTATAATGAGCTTCCTTTCAAAACGTGATTGCCGTCGACCACGAATTGCGTGATTATATTATGATTCAATACATTAAATTATTCGCTTCTGCTAATCTTGTGTAAGATACGTGCTTGAGTGGATCTCGGCCGCTGAAAAGTCAATATATCGTACAGACATAGCTGTCACCACCTGCTTTCAACATCCATCAGGCGGACATCGAGCTGGCAGTGCAGGCGGCCCGACGGGCGTTCCAGCGTGACTCGGAATGGCGGCAGCTGGACGCTTCGGCGCGCCGCCGGCTGCTCGACCGGTTCGCGGACCTCATAGATCGCGACGTTGAGTACCTCGCAGAACTCGAGTCCTACAACAACGGCATGGTGCTCAGTACTGCCAAAATGATTGGAGCAGGTTACTCTGCGGTTGTACGTTATGTAGCAGGTCTCGCAGACAAATACCACGGTGACACCATACCAAGTGGTTAGTATTTTCAAAAATAAGCAGGGACCTAAGACGCATTATAGATCGACAACTTAACTGGTGTATCGCCTGCGCGGTACGGGGGGCAGAATGAGTGACGTCATGTGACGTTTCGGGGTTGAGCGCGGGGGCGCGGGGCAGGTTAAGCGACTTTTCTCAGTGCGCCCGCGGACTCCGCACAGCGCGATTGGTTAATTTGTTAGGGACGCTAGGAACAACGCACTTGAGATTAATTTGCCGAAGATGGTCTCTATGAACGTATAATTGGTGTTTACAATGTTGCTTTCTAACTTTGTAGAAATAGTTGCTTTTTGTTTTTTCTTCCAACACGCCGCGGTAGGCGATAGTGATTGTGCGTGAATCTTAGTAAGCTTAGTTAAGCCATTCATTTATTATTTATTATAATATTATAATTTATTTATTTTATTTAGGTTTATGGACAGTTTAGATGATATTAATGTTCTTTCTTGCTCTTCATCATCTGAAAATTTTCTCACTGCCGGTTCTGATAGTGACAGCTATAATTCCACACATCTTTCTACGCATGACCAGCTAAGTAACTCCTTTTCCCCCTTCTCCAATATCTTTAACGTTGTTCACATCAATGCACAAAGCGTACCT
This sequence comes from Blastobasis adustella, assembly GCA_907269095.1. Classification (NCBI taxonomy): domain Eukaryota; kingdom Metazoa; phylum Arthropoda; class Insecta; order Lepidoptera; family Blastobasidae; genus Blastobasis; species Blastobasis adustella. Next base: position 12,158,955 of record OU026124.1, read on the forward strand.
GGCCACTATTCCGACCTTCTGGCATCATTTAGCAGCAGTCCCGTCGATGCAATTCTCATTTCTGAAACATTTTTAAAACCCTCACTTCATTCTTCCCAATATCCATTACCTGGATTCAAACTTATCCGCAATGACCGAACCGGCAAGGGAGGCAGTGGCGTTGCCATCTACCTCTGAGAAGACATTGGTCACACTGTCGTCAGTGCATCACCTAACTTATACTCGTGTTCTGCTGAACATCTGTTTATTGAGCTGACACTTCATCACAAAAAGATACTGGTTGGGGTGTTTTACAGTCCATCCTTGCACATAGATTATTTCAATGCCTTGGAACAACAACTTTTTAATCTGCGTCCTGACTATGAGAATATTCTCCTGTTAGGCGATTTCAACACGTGCCAGCTCAACTTCAGTCTCTCTTGTCTTCGGTCAACTTGCACATTCTCCCACTATCTGCTACCCATCACTCTCCTAACTGCACTCCTTCTCTCCTCGATCTCTTAATCACTTCGTCCGTTGACAAAGTGGCTCTTCATGGTCAATTTCCTTCTCCCTTTTCCTATCATGACTTGATCTACCTTTCTTTTAAAATTAGTACCCCTAAACCTAAGTCAAAATTTTTACTCTTGCGTAACTTCAGGGGTATTGACTTGGAGGCGCTGAGACATGATGCAGGCAGGAAGCTGATCTCATTGACGTGAAGGTCGAGGAGTTTCTTTCCCGCCTCGTTAGGGTTTATGACATTCACGCCCCCATTAGGAAAGTCAAAGTTAGACAGGTTCCGGCTCCCTGGATAACGCAGGAAATCAAGCAGGTCATGACGAGGCGCGATAGTGCTAGGCGACGCTACGGCAAATTCCCTTCTGCTCAAAATTTTGAACGCTATAAGCATTATAGGAACAATTGCGGTCGTCTGTGTAGGGGTGCAAGGAGACGCTACATCCATGATTCTATTGTCGGTTCTGCTCCTGCCAAAGTTTGGACGTTTCTGAGGTCGCTGGGGATTAGCAAATCCTCAGCTTCCTTCGATGGTCCCTTAAATTTGAATGCACTTAATAGCCATTTCTCCACTTCGCCGGTGATCCTTGATGATAGCGTCAAGGCTCGCACTCTAGCGCAGCTTAACAGTCAATCTCTATCTCTCTGCTCCTCTTTCTCTTTTACACCTGTCGCTGAGGAGGAAGTTAAGAAGCATGTCCTTTCCATTACTTCTACCGCTGTGGGCAATGATGACCTATGCTCCCGCATGATCTCCCTCCTACTTCCTGAACTCCTTCCCATTTTAACCCACATTTTTAATTTTTCTCTTACATCGGGTTCGTTCCCTTTGACTTGGAAACTTGCCAACGTCATCCCCCTACCTAAAATTTCCAACCCATCTTCATTTTTCAATTTCCGTTCTATATCAGTATTACCTTTCCTCTCCAAGGTCCTAGAACACATTGTCCACAAGCAGTTCACTGAACATTTAATATCTAATTGCTTTCTCTCCTCCTTTCAGTCGGGCTTTCGTAAAGGACATAGCACGGTTACAGCATTGTTGAAAGTCACAGACGACATACGTTCAGCAATGGAGGATAAATCCTTGACCATTTTGGCATTGCTTGACTTTAGTAACGCATTCAACTCTGTTGACTTCGACATTCTCCTTGCTACTCTCCGCCAACTTAATATTTCCTCCTCAACGATTGCGTGGTTTGACTCTTACCTTCGCGATCGCGCGCAGCGGATCCACTATGATGAGGTTTCTTCTGATTGGTGCGATCTCGTTGCGGGCGTGCCGCAGGGTGGTGTCCTATCTCCTCTTCTCTTTTCTATATTTATCAATACTGTCACTTCTATTATTTCTTCCCATTTCCACCTCTACGCAGACGACCTGCAAATTTATCGCCATTTCAAGGCTACAGACGTTGAGGATGCGTTTGCGAACATTAATGCGGATTTGCAACGTATCTGTGCTTGGGCCAAATCTTTCGGTTTACTCGTGAACCCTAAAAAGTCTCAGGCAATAGTTATCGGCAGCCCTTATATGTACAGAAGCTTTTGTGCCCTTACTAATATCCCTGACATCGTCTATGATGGTATCCCTATACCGCTCAGCAAATCGGCGAAAAACTTGGGCGTAATATTTGACACCAACCTGTCTTGGACTCAGCACGTCAATGAGGTCAGCAAGAAAATCCATTTTTCCTTCCATTCGATGAAACGTCTCCAACGCTTGTTACCCCTGAAAACCAAAATTTCCCTAGTCCAAACCCTACTTCTCCCCATCCTCGACTATGCTGACTCCTGTTATTTAGATGCCACCGAAGAGTTGTTAAACAAACTGGAACGTCTTCAAAACCTGTGCATACGTTTCGTTTTTGGGCTACGAAAGTATGACCATATTTCCAAATATCGGTCACAGCTTAAGTGGCTCCCAATACGTATGCGTAGGAATCTCCACATTCTCTCCACTCTCTACAATGTCCTCTACAACCCCTCCGCTCCCGCCTACCTCCGTGAACGATTCCTTTTTTCCCGGTCGCAAGACAGGCCCAGCCGTTCCAGCGTAAAGTCGCTGCTGGCTATTCCCCCCCACCAATCCGACTTTTTCTCCTACTCTTTCGCTGTACATGCTGCGAGATTGTGGAATACTCTGCCTCATGAAGTACGTGATAGTTCATCTATCGCGATGTTTAAAAAGCGAGTAAAAGAGCATTATCTCTCTCTATCTGTCTAATATTTTGTATATATGTATGTATTGTATATATGTATATATTTGTTAGGTATATGGTATATATGTAGAAATTTATCGATAGTATAGTCTAGTTTTATTAATTAAATATTTATGTACATAATTATTTATTATTATTGTGCACGTTTTAAACTGCTTCCAGTCATCACATTATCTTTGCTGTAGGCCTGCTGGAAGAAATTTCTTTTTAGAAATAAGTAGTGCCTTTTGTGTCATGTATATATTTGCCATGTCTCTGTTAACATTTTTGTGTGCAATAAACTATTAAATAAAATAAATAAATGAAACCTGAGGTGGAGGCTCAACAATTTTTGCTGATAATTTATAGACAAGCACAGGGGTTCCCAAAGTGAGAGTCGCGGCGCCCTGAGGCGCCGTGGAGAGGAAGGAGGGGTGCCGTTAGGCGCTTCCATCTCCTCGTCTCGAAACTAAAGTTAGATGCTCATTTAACAAAATAAAAATAAATCCTAGATACAAAATTCCTTTCACGCTCAAGCACATCTCACATCACAATTGTGCTCTCCGCCCACCTGATAAGTGTAGGTTTCCTAAAGGCTTCGATGGTCACGCCTGTCTCTAGCAAGATGGACCAACGACCTGGTCGCCGGTAGGTACCTGGACGGAAGGTCGCAGTTACCAGCTAGATGCAGACACTACAGGACCGGCTTTTGTGGTGATCTCTGGGGGAGGTCTATGAACAGCAGTGATATGATGATGATGAAATATCTAAATTCGATAAAGAATTCGGTTAAGTCACGTTATGTTACAAAAATATAACACAACAGGCACTGCTTATTTCTAGACATACTCGTAAACCTTTACTTATTTTTGCACCAAATTAAAAATCGAGGTTTATTTTTACAATTTGCGATTGTAAAGATTAGGTTTCTCGTCTCGGGATATAATATATGTTATATAAGGAATACGTTCGGCATAATATCGTGTGCTTTCTTCTTTCTCACTGCCCCGCGTTCCGCAACCCCGCGTTCATCCACGAAAAATCACCCTCCCACCTACCTCACATACCGCAGGCGATACACCAGTTAAATTGTCGACCTATAGTAATATTTTTATTGTAGGGATAGATCTACATTACAGAGGTACATTTCTATCTGTATGCGTTTATTTAAGTAGTTTAGAAGATATTTGAATATGAGAAGACTAAGTAGAGGGAGTTTGAGATACGTGGGAAATAGGTGCCTGAATCTGCCGGTATCAGGAAAGAGGCCCCGTAAGCGACCCAAGAAGCGATGGATTGACATCGCTGAGTCGAATGCGAGAGCCAACAGCTTACGACGAGAGGATGCCGAAGACCGGGCGAAGTGTAGAAGATTGAGTAGGAAAGCGGACCCTGGCAAAGGCCGGGATAAGCGCTAGGACGGTGATGATGATGATAAGTAAAGGAAGTTTGCTCGCCATGTTTTGGTAGTTAATGTACATCTTAGATCTGCGATATCCCCAAGGTATCGACATTTAAGGTATCGCTATTCAAGGTATCGCTTTCGACATTTTCGACGATTAAGTGATCGATAGATAGTAAAGTTTCCTATCGATTGATTTAAGTTTTATGAGTGGCGGCTAAGTCGTTATTTTTTCAAAATGGCGAAGATGTGGGTGGTAACTGAAATTTTCAATGCTTTTTTATTTTGTAGATGGAGATTCGTTCAGCTTTACGCTAAAGCAGCCAGTGGGAGTGTGTGGACTCATTTTACCCTGGAATGTTCCGATTGCGATGTTCCTTAATAAAGTGGTGACTGCCTTGGCCGCCGGTGAGAAATAAATTGAAATTTATTACTTCATTTAAGTGTTTTTTAAACTTTTATTGACGAGCCTGGATACAAGTCCTTTGAGCTTATAAGTATTCTATAAAGTCTTTTGTTAAAATCTAGGTTTAAACATTAACTTAGTTTACAATATTGTATATTGTTTATATTACAGTATATGTTCACTATGTAACTGCACTAGCTATTTGTAAATGAAATGCTTTACCTAATAAAAAAATCAACTTTTTACATTTAGGCTGCACGGCGGTGGTGAAACCAGCGGAGCAGACACCGCTGACAGCACTCTATCTAGCGGAGCTGCTGCGCGAGGCGGGCGTGCCGCGCGGCGTGGTCAACGTGGTGCCGGGCTTCGGGCCGGGCGCCGGCTCCGCGCTTACGCACCACCCGCTGGTCGCCAAGATCTCCTTCACCGGCTCCGTCGAGGTAAGCTCCGACCCTCGCCCCGCCCCGCGTCGCTTTGGCAGTCCCGAGCAATTTCGGCGCCCTAAGCGAAAGACCAGAGCCTTTTAAAGAAATATCAAGACAACATTAAATCAAAGATTTTTTAGCTTGGACAGCGTATTCAAAATCGCCGTTGCGATAACAAGTCCACGCATGTTTGTGTGAGGCCATTGAGATGCTAGATCCGATTCTTGTCATACCTCGCGATATCTCCAATTCCATCAATGAAACAGCTTCTGCTGCTAGCTGGTAATCAGAATTTTAATCTTTTAATCAGACAGGTACGAAGTATTAGGGGTAGGGGCGTAAGTAGGGGCGCCCTAACTTTGTGTCTTAAGACTTGGCGCCTATGGATCTGTTGCTTCATCAGTTTAATTGTAGGATCGGTTTTGCCTTGACGCCGATTGCTCACCCTCGCTCGTCCGTAGGTAGGCAAGCTGATCCAGCAGGCGGCCGGTGCCAGCAACCTCAAGCGCGTGACGCTCGAGCTCGGCGGCAAGAGCCCCCTCATCATCATGCCGGACGCTAACTGTGAGTATTTGCCAATAATTATTCGATTATTTCGAGGTTTAGCTATCAGTATCACATGTCGCTTTATTACGAAAATATTTCCATCTTACAGTGGACGCAGCCGTAATATATGCCGCTTCAGGGGTGTATAGTCTTGCTGGTCAGATGTGTATTGCAGCGTCTCGGCTTTTTGTGCATGAAAGCATTTACGACACGTTTGTGGAGAGGGCAGCAGCACACGCCAAGAAACTAAAGATTGGTAATCCCGCTGATCCTGATACCCAACAAGGACCTCAGGTATCTACCGCCCTAAAACTTTTTATATACACTTGCAGGCATTCATATAAATCAAATCACAAGAAGATATTTTAACAAAATCATGAATCTGCGCTTAAACATATGCTCCACAGGCAGATATAGCGACGTTCAACAAGGTTTTGGAGTATATTGAGAAAGGCAAAAGTGAGGGTGCGCGACTGGTCACCGGCGGAGCACGCTTCGGCTCCTCGGGCTTCTACGTGCAGCCCACCGTGTTCGCTGACGTCACTGACGAGATGACCATCGCTAAAGAAGAGGTCAGTTAGTTTGGAATATTGGGTGATTGAGATAATTAAATTAAACATACCCTACATAGGTACTCTGCAGCTCGACGAATCTGCGCCTATTATGTAAGGGTGGCGTCTATCGTTAAGAATAGAATAGAATATATTTTTATTGCGTAAAATGTGGTTTACAATAGATCTTAATTAACATTTTCACACAGGTAAGAATAGGAACTACAATTTTCTAATTGTCATCCTGTAGTTTCTGTAGTTCTTCTAGGAAATTCAAGTGGCAATCAATGTCAGAAAGATTTCTGGGAGGTATTAGCTGTTCTAAGTATTTTGACCTAAATGGAACCAATTCGCTGCATGTAAGCAGGATATGGGCAGATGTGTGTGTCTCCTACCTCTAGGCACACCCAAAAAGATGTTTATTAAAAGGAGCGTGATTAAGTTTTGTTTGACCAAACGGTGTAAAATCTAACGACCACATAGCGACGTAAACCGTTTGCGAATGGGCCTGACAATGACGACGCAGCAAAAGTATTCTGAAGTAAATTTTTAAAAGTTTGAAACTAAAGAGTCGATATGAAAGTCACCGATAAACCTTCAGAAGAGAGCTCTCTGAGAAAGCTCATGATAAAAATGAGGTTACCGATTGAGCAACGGCGAGCCATTCTTAGTACCTACTTTATGTTATGCAGTTGTTATCACTAATATACCTACAAATCGGTAGTGGTATGGGAATTCAATTATGGCCTGTATGTCTATCGTTAAAGTCGTCCTCTTGCAACCATGCACGCCTTTCGTTGGAGTTTTTGATTGATTGGCTATAATCTGGGTGATTGAGATAAAATAAAGCCGTCTAACGAAGTGACTGTTGTGGGTCTAGATTTTCGGGCCGGTGCAGAGCATTCTGAAGTTCAGTTCGCTGGAGGAGGCGCTGGAGCGTGCCAACGCCACCAACTACGGGCTGGCGGCCGGCATCTTCACGCGAGACCTGCAAACCGCGCTGCAGTACGCCAAGCACGTCGAAGCAGGCACTGTCTGGTAAGAGCGGGCTCTTTTTAATATCTTAAATGACACTTATACTATCCGATTTACCTCTATTTCGAGGTAGAGGTCCTGAGGACGCGGACGACCCAAGAAGCGATGGATAGACATAACTGTAGACATTACAATAGGTACGTAGATGCCGAAGACCGGGCGAAGTGGAGTAGAATGAATAGGAAAGCGGACCTTGGCAGAAGCCGAGACAGACGCTAAGATGATGATGATGATAATGACTTATAGTACCCGATCCCGATTGCACTAAACTTTACTCGACGTTTAAAGTTGACTTAAGATATTCCTAACAAGAAAAGCATTGCACCGACAGACACCAACTTTAAGTGAAAACTAAACTTGCTAGGTCATATAATTTTATGAATTTTAGGTTTAGTGCAATCGGGCATAATATACTTAAGCGTATGATAACTTCGAGGTTTATTTTTGGTGAGTAGGTAGGACGTTATAACACAATTTCTTTGAATCAGCTACCTACAGTGCCACAAACTTATCTAACTTGGTGACCGAAGGCGCTGATTATGGCATTAACATATCAGTTCAAATTTAATTTCAAATGTATTTCAAATTAAGTGCCGCCATTTTCCAGAGTTCCAGTTTTGGCCACCGAGTCAGATAAGTTTGTGGCATTGTACTTACAGTGGATGTCATGAGTCGCTAGTGAACACTATGCTAGAGCCACAAACACCTCTGTTCCTCCCACTTATGTACTTATGCACCTACTTATTTATTTTCAGGGTTAACCAATACTTGGTGTCTAGTCCTCAAACGCCTTTTGGAGGCTTCAAAGAATCCGGTATCGGTCGTGAAAAGTAAGTACCTATAAGTAGTTGAAAGGTTTTTAAACTGGTGTTGAAAATGTGGTTGAAACCGGATATAAAATTGAACCGATCTTTGGAAGTATTTTTATAAACTCCCACATGAATGAGGTAATATGGATATTTCCTTCGAACATAAGCACGAATTTTTCTTGCTGACCGGATATAAAAAAAAAGTATCATTCAATAAATTGCCCCTTTTTACTTGCAATGTTTGTACTTACCTATATGTACATACCTCCTATGTTCGGGTCAAATCTTGGAAGCCTAATTTGACCCACTTCCTTGATGGATGATTGGAACTTGGATGACAATGCATTAATATGATGCCATGGAGCTGGTTTGATGATGTAGTCGGAAGGTGGCAATAGGAATTACTGAACGCAAGAAGATAACCCCATCGGGTTTGGGTGTTAAATGGTCAAAGTCAAAGTCAAAATAATTTATTCAGATTAGGCTATACATAGCACTTATGAATGTCCAACAAATAAATTAAAATGTACATTACAATAATGGTGAAACCTATTTTAGGTATATTCTAAATATTGAAAAAATTGTTTATCAAATATAGATAAATGTCAAATACATATAAATAAAATACAATTAATAAATTTTAAAACCAAAAAAATAATTAAAAAAAATATCACCAAGTTAATTATTCCGATTCAATTGTTTAAAATGTCAATTCACTTACAAACATCAAATATTAAATACACAATTAAACATGTCACAAAATTATTCAATCAATGTGACTAAGGTATTAAAATGAGTTATATCCAGGGATTTTTATCTTCCATGTAGTCCTTTACTTTATAGTCGTAATGAGTACTATACTTCTAGGTGATAATCAAGGTTTGAGGATAGTGACGAAGGTGGCTATAGGAACTACAAAACGCAACGAGATAACCCTATTTCGTTTGGGCTCATTGGAACGGTCTTGATAAGAACTATACCGCGCGATAAAAGCTATTTTAAAAATAATTATTTATCATTTGAGAACTTATTACTTAGGCACTAGCCGTTCTTAGCGGATATCACCCGCGCGCATTTTGGATCTCTGTGAACAATCTACTTTCCCGCAGCAAAATATTATTTTCCTGGGATAAAAAGTAGCACATGTTACTCGGTAATAGTGTAGCATTATACAAAATAACTTCCAGCAATAATACAGATATTTTCTTTTTATATACCTATTAGAATGGCCGTGTGGTGTCGGGCAGAGGAGAATAGCACTAGCCCTTTACACTCGTGGCCCGTGGGTGTCGTACAAGGCGACTAAGGTTTCGAGGCAAAAGATCTAGTCTTCGTAGGCTGAAAAATGGGCAGCAGCGTTTTCCATCGTTATATTTATAACACTGCGATCTCGTACCCGCGTAAGAGCGTCGGTGGCCGAGCGGTTACAGTATCCGACTCGTAAGCCAGAGGTCCCGGGTTCGAATCCCGCTCCAGTCATGTACCAATGACTGTTTTCTGAGTTATGTACATTAGTTGAATACTAACCGATGCTCTTACGGTGAGGGAAAACATCGTGATGAAACCTGCACATTCAGGCGACTGGATGTGTAACCATGATCCAATCTTGTCAGGTTCCCCTGGTAGCAGGGTTATGGATGTCAGATGTCAGTCGCTCCACTGTAATTACCTGATCTGCCAAATCCTGGATCATGGTCAAGGCGGACCCCGGGCCCTCGTTCTCGAGAGCACAACCGGGACATTAACGCCAAGATGATCTCGTACCTGCGTGCCAAGCTTGGAGATTATGGCATTAACCTCCCCTTTCGTGGGTGAGGTCCTAAGTCCTGCAGTGGACTGTTATAGGTTGTGATGATGATGATAAGAAAGTACAGAGATTTATATAATTTTTAAAATTTGGCCGTTTCTTACCTAAATGAATATTTTTTTGTGTTACAGAGGCAAGGATTGCTTAGAGCCATACTTGGAAGTCAAGACAGTGATAATCAACCTACCGAAGAAGTTTTAATTAGATATTTATTGCACATATGTAAAACAAGTACCTACCTATTATATTTATTTCAGTTTGCTTAACTGAATTTTTCATAGAATGTCTTCAGTTTTTTTTTTCGATTTCCAAAAAACCACGCATCGTTTCTTATCTCCCGCATGTCCGTTTTTGAGAAATTCGAGTTTCAAAAGTGCATACGGGTCGTCCTGTAAGTACAAAGTGCAAAAATTTTGGGGCCACCTGTATGTACAAACTACAATTATTTTATTTTCCTCTTTCAAGAACTTTGAGTAGTTTGATATTCGATCAAACAGCCCACCTGAAGGTAAGCGGTAACTGTTGACCGTAACATCTAAGTAGGTACGATTCGTGCATTTAGGTTGCATGCTACAAAAAGCAAAACAGCAGGTGTATTGTCACTGTAAAAACTTGGATGAATGCCTTATGCCCAATGCAATAAACCACAAGATAATTTACTTATCTTATTTACTTATAATTGTAATCTAATTTTTACTCACCGTTATTAGGATTCATGCAACATCTTACCTTATTTGTTTGAAAATATGACGACTGCACAACTTAATATTTATTTAAAATGTTGAAAAAATTGAAATCGTAATCTAATCCTAATCTTTGGGTCCCGGAGTAGCCGTGGTGAGAATGAGTGTAGCGTGGTGGGTAGTAATACTATCGTAATCCCATTTTAAGTTATATATTTACCACAATTAAAACATTTTTTTTTATATTAGGCAGGAAGGAAACCCTTAAAATAAGGGATTAAAAAGTTTCCTGAATCATTTTGAAATAATAATGATTATTTTCGAGGGAGGCAAACGAGCAGGCAGTCACCGGATGGGAAGTGGATTTTCGCCCATCGATTTTCGCAGCACTAGGGGTTTGGCAAATGCGTTGGCGACCTATGAGAATCCAATATCGTACCGGCTCGGGAACTCTGCTGTAGGAAGTTCATTGTATGCAGTAGTCGTACGCGGCAGGAAGTTTCTTGAAGAGCGTACAGTAGGTGACCGCTACTCACCCAGAAAGTATGGATGGAAATTTAATTTATGGCGAGCAGTACATAATTTTCTTTTGTAATTAGACTCACCTGGCGGTATATGACGGCAGTAGGTACTACCCCAACAACTAGGCAGTAAAATATGTAAAGAGATGTAGCGACATTTCTCCGCAGGGACTGGTCCAGTCTGCGGGTCAGAACTTCGGTGTCGGCAACTCGGATCGCCCGACGTTTAACACCGTCAAAATGAAGAAGCTGAGAAAGGAACAGCATTCCATGTGCGGTCTGACGTGCGCCTTATAAAGCTGGAGGCGTGAAATACCGCAACTAGCTCTACAAGGATACTCAATTGGAGCAGTGGTCTGATGAGCAAGCGGGGTGTCGACGGGACTTTATAAGCCGTCTAGGTAAGGGGTCAACAGCAGATTCAACAGGGAAGGCTTCTGCTCTTCCACTTCAAGAACTCGCGTTGCCGAAGTTATAATCTGTGTCAGATCATAGGCCATAACGAAAGCAGATCTATCCGCATGGTCGATGAACCGAGCCATTCGGAGTGGTGGGCATTGATGTTGCCTAGGACAACTATTTCGGCGGATGGGATCTGTTGAAGTAGGTAATATGTCCCCATTTCGATACGCTTCATGATCGGTCAGTTTTTGTATCACTGGTACCACTACCATGATTTCTTTTTACGTAAAAACTACAGTAAACGTAAAACAATTTGAATGAGAATCCGTACAGCGCCTCTATCGGGTAGTAGCGGAACTAAAATCCCTACCATGAGGTGCTTTATTTATTGGTTTACTTACTATACCACATATAATTTTAGTTAACGTAGGGAGTATAGTTTATATAGGGTTTTGCATACAAATCCGTACCATGAGTCTCCAATTTGACAGATGTCACTTTAAATTACCGTAACTAATGTGGTTGCGTGTTTCACTGTCATTTCTAAATACAAATTGTTTTACGTTTATTGTACAGTAAACGTAAGACAAACATCATGGTAGTGGTACTTTAAAGGCATGCGTAGACGGGAGGATGGTCGTCGCAGCCGACATGCAGGCTGGCATAAGACTGGTCCCTGCCTTTGAGATTCTCGAGGCGACTGACACAGATAACATCCCCTTACACCGGCATGAGGCACTTTGTGCTAGATCTTGTAGCCGAGGTAATGTAAGTATGACGTATCTGCCGGAGACGATACATGCGTTTGCCTATTTTGGTAAACGTCAAACTAGAATCGATCCCGATTATGAAGTGTCAAAGACCGTGAACTTACAATTTCGCGAGTTCGCCGTGGTATTATCGATGGTTCTCATACGCAAGCGAGAAAAAGATATGAAACGGTTGAGAGGCACCTATACGACGCCACGGACTAACTCGCGACATTGCTTTTTGACATTTCATATATCAATTCGGGAACGCGGCTCGTTTCCCAAAATCATCCTGCAGGTAGAGTAGCATGAGTTTCATGCTGGTACCCTACAGGGATAGTGGATATTGAGAAACCGCTGCCATATTGAGAAAGGGATGATTGGGCTACCGGCGCTGTCACTCTCTGAACGAAACATAGCAGCTTAAAGCTCCTAGTCAGACGTGGATTTTCTGTGAGAGTATGTTATTGTATGGAGAGCCAGCCTATTCTGCTACTAGCAAAAACAGCCAACAGCGAGGGTGTATAATTGTTGTGATGTTTTTTATATTTTCATTCATTTCTTAAATTATGAGTTATGTCCAAATGTCAAAGCAGAGCAAACGTCTCTTTCCGAAATTAAATTATAATAAAAATAGTTTCGTGGCGCCAGGTCACATATTTTGCATGTTTATGCTTTTTTTCAATAGTGGTGCGAAAGTGTGAGTGTAGGCGGTTTTGGGCGTGGGCCCTGATTAAAGCCAGTGTAAATTTATTTTTGCTTCCAATTTTTCAAGAAGCTTTACACGACGCCACACTGTGTTCACCGTAGCAACGCACAGGGCTGCTCGGCAACGGCCGCTGTTTATTGCGCGCGCAGCCCTCGATGAGGGAAAAACCAAACCAAGGAAGAGCGCTGTCAACGCGTCTGCTGCTGTGTCAAACTATGCTGTCATCTTTTTGAATTATTATTTTTACAGGAACCATCTACAAGTGTAGTTCCCATTCTGTGCAGTCAGTTGCGCAATACAGTTGCCTCTGTGGATTCTGTGCAGTGCAATAAGTGTTCCCGGTACTTTAAGGGTGTGCGGGGGCTCCGTATACACGATGGTAGAGCACATAAGACCGGTTCGCAGCGCCCCCAACAAGTACCACAACCTTCCACTTCAACATCTTCTCACACCCCTCCGGACGGCTGCGCGATTTGGGATAGGCTAGGCGTCCTAAAAAGTTCCAACACTCTAATTAAGAGGATACCACGCGGTGCTCGCACTTCGGTAGTGTCTAGCCTCTCCTAAGTAATCCGCAAGGTCGTATCGGAGAATACCCTACCGAAATGGAAACATTTATTGACATTTGCCTACAGGATCCTCAGCGTAAAAAAAGATTCCAAACGCTCTTCGCTTACAAGTAAAATAAAAACAAATTGCACAAACTTTAATTTACAGTCGCAGCCCCCTTTAACTGTTATAACCAATAGAAGGCAGCCTAATGCTAATCACATTTTTCAGAAGGTAGAAGAGAAGGCTGCCTATGGTGATTTGAGAGGGGCTGCCCAACTCCTCTTTTCAAATGATGTCATTGCTCCTGACTGCCCAGAGACCCGTCTGGCCCTGGAGGACAAACACCCTGCCCCTTCACAAACACTTCGCCTCCCTGACGCACCAGAAGTAACGGACCAGCATGTGGTGACCAGTAACGATGCGGTTTCTGCTGCTGTGATGTCCTTCAGGAGTGGTTCGGCGGGTAGGCTTGATGGCCTCTCCCCGCAACACTTAAAAGACTTAATTAGCGGTACAATCAATGACGCTGGCAGATCACTCCTGGAGGACATGACTAAGTTGGTCAATATGATGCTGGCAGGTTCGTTATGTTCAAGTGTATTGGATGTCCTGTACGGCGCTAGCCTTTGCGCACTCAAGAAAAAGGACGGCGGTATAAGACCTATCGCCGTGGGGTGTACTTGGCGCCGTATTGCTTCAAAAATCTGCTGCCGATACGCGGTTCCTAAACTTACGGACTATTTCAGTCCAGTGCAATTGGGTTTCGGCAGCAGAGGCGGCTGCGAAGCTGCTGTCCACGGAACCCGCACATTCCTGGAACATAGTGGAGGCGAAGTGTTGCTAAAGAAAGACGTTAAACACGCTTTTAACTCTGTGGACAGAGGCGCCTTGCTGACGGAAGTGAAAAAAGTAACCCCTTTTATTTATAATTATCTTTGGCAATGCTACAGCACTCCTTCCAAATTATTATTCAAAACTTTTCCGATAAATTCTGCAGTAGGTTGTCAGCAAGGCGATCCTCTTGGGCCCGCCATATTGAGTCTTGCTATTCATCCTTCAATTTCAGGACCAACTTCAAAACTAAACCTTTGGTACCTGGACGACGGCTCTCTCGGAGGGGATGTAAATACAGTTCTTAACGATCTCCGTTCCCTTATTGCGGAGTTCAGTACCATCGGTTTAGAAATATTTTTTAGTAAATGTGAGCTGTATATCTTAGACTTCAAATCGGAAGATGAAAGAAATTATATAATCGCGCAGTTTAACTCATTGGCACAAAACGTTAAAATTCAAAACAAGAATTCTCTTTCCCTTTTAGGTGCCCCAATACTTCCTGAATCGATTTCACCCCTTATTGATTCTCTAACTTATAAGTTCAACAGCTTACATGACCGGCTTTTAAAAATCCATCCGCATATCGCCATCACCATAATCTGCTTTTGTTTATTCGCTCCAAACGCCATGTACATACTCCGCTGTAGTCCCATGTGGAAATACTCCCATCTTCTTTCTTCCCTTGACGCCTCCATACAAGCCCTATCATCCATCCTCAACTGTAATTTTGATGCCCGTTCCTGGACCCAGGCTTCCCTGCCTATCCGGTTTGGAGGTCTGGGTATCTGCAAAATTTCTGATTTATCGCTACCAGCTTTCCTGTCTTCCATACATAGCACGCACACCTTGACAACGAAAATTTTCTCTCCGTCTCTGTGCGGCGTCGAGGTGTCGTGCCTGTCGGAGGCAAGGAATGCATAGTCTATCATCTGCCCCAACGCCGATATTCACGCCAACCCTAACTCCCAAAGGCTTTGGGACGAGTCACTCTGCAGATTGGCCTTCTCCACACTCTTAGAAACCTCGGCCAATACTGCAGATCGAGCTCGTCTTCTCGCCGTTTCGGAGAGTGAGGCGGTATATTGGCTTCATGCGATCCCATCACCCAATACGGGTACTCTGCTCACCGGAGCTACATTGTCACTCTCAGTGTGCTTGCGACTGGGCCTGAAGGTAAATGAACTGCATCGTTGCCACTGCGGAAGTATTGTAGATATCCTTGGACATCATGGCCTCTTGTGCCAGCGAAGTGCTGGTCGTATGTCGCGCCACGCCAATCTCAACGATGTCATCCGCCGTGCCCTTGCCACCATCAACGTCCCAGCTGTATTAGAACCCAATGAGCTGGCTCGGGATAATGGCAAGAGGCCCGACGGCATGACACTCGTTGCTTTTTTACAAGGCCGGCCTCTGGTGTGCGATGCGACCTGTGTAGATACCTTGGCCCCATCCCACATTAGAGCTACCTCGGCCAACGCTGGCGCGTCTGCTTCTTCGGCGGAGGACCTCAAGCGGCGCAAATATGGATCCCTAGGTCAGAGTTATTTATTTGCGCCGTTTGGGGTGGAAACGTTGGGACCTTGGGGCCCTAGAGCCAAAAAGATGTTCCATGAGATATCTACCCGGCTAATTGAATCTACCGGAGACCCACGTGCTGGCGCTTACCTCGGTCAGCGTATAAGTCTGACAATTCAGAGAGGTAACGCTGCCAGCCTTATGGGGACACTTCCGCAAGGCAGCGATTTAGACTGTTTTTTACTTGTATTTTTTTATTAAATTTGTGTACTATATCTAATTAGTTTTAAGTGTATATATAATCAAATGTAATATTCTGATCCATTAAATATTTGAATTGCATAAAATTCCTTATCAGTCATAAATAGGCATGATATGACAACATTTTCTAGAGATTATACATGTACTATCTCTTGTATAGGTAATGTTCATAAAACAATGACTTTGTACATTTCATTCACTTACAATTATTCAATCTATTGCGCAATATTATGCAGTTTATTTGTTGTGTATTGTTTTTATTCCATCCACATACCGTAGATAATTATTTGGAAATATTTCACAATATTATGAAGTTTGTTGGTACAGTCAGCTGATTGTGAACGGATCGTCCCAGCGTACCTACCTATGCTGGGACCACCAAGGTACTTATATTAAATGTATGCCAAGGCCCGTGTACTCTAAAGCTCAGTTCTGACAAACGAGCAGACAGCCCACCTGATGTTAAGTGGTAACTGTCGCCCATAACATTTACGATTCTTGCACTTAAAGATGTGTTGTTATAAGCAGTTAGGACTAATATAAAACGCCTTATGCCTGATTGAGCTAGTTATTTTTAACCCCCGACGAAAAAATAGGCGTGTTATAAGTTTGATGTGGTTGATGTACACAGACGTGTATCTGTTGATCTGTGTGTCTGTCTGTGGCTCCCTAACGAATGGACCGATTTGGATGAGGTCTTCTCTATGTGAGAGCTAGTTTAATCGAGATTGTTTCATTAAAATGGCTTCAGTAGTGTAGAAAATGTTGGTACTTATAATATGTAAACTTGGCCGCGGGTTATCCGACTTTTTCTGTCGGTTAGTTTTACATGACTGATAGTTGATATAGCTGACTGTACCTTCATATCTAACATTGGATTTTTCAACTTTTGGCACATCACGACCATGACGAATATGAACTAATGTTGGTATCTTACATACCATCTATCACGTTTGGATCCGGGTATGGGTTTAGGCTGTTGCGCTGAATATCTGTCAAACACACGTTTCAGCGCTTCTGCCAACTGCTATACTCCTTTTTCTAATAGGGCAGTATGCTCCATCGTAGACTGCATTAGTCTCATAAAAAGAAGATATGTTGTTCGACCCCCATGGTTTTAGAACCATGGAGGTTTGGCATTGGACCAGCCTGCATCCTGCGTCATATTTTTCATTCTGTGGAAAGAATTCATTTTTTTTAAATTTTAACGTCAACGGTACGTCATTCATAAAAGTCATAACAAACAATTTGATTTCTGTAGGATATTCGTGAGTTATGAAAAATATGATTAAATAATGGGCAAAACAATTAAAAAGGACGTGCGAGAGATAATTTTCAGCATGATTAATAATTTAGTCAAACTAAAAGTACAAGTTCAAGCCAAATAACTGAATGTTTACAAGAAGGACTGACAAGGACAGATTATTGACATATCCACATTTTATAATTTTTACTCATAAAGAAAAAAATTTATTCAGAAGCATAGAGTACATTTAGAGTTTAAATACGAGACAAAATGTCACACATCTCTATAACACACACACTAATGCAAATGCAGGGACGGATCAAGGCAGCCCATCTGCAGCAAAATATAACTCATCATGAGTTATATTTTGCTACGACTTTCTACTCGTAACGAACACAAACAAATCTGACTTGTTGTTCGCTCCAGATGACTATGCAATTTTTTTAGGCTTGTCCTTATATTTTAATATTGACATTATATTAAAAGGTAATGTGTCTAGTGAATCAAAGCCATGCCTTGATACCTACCACCGTCTTTTCGATCTCTCGATCCTACATACCGTGAATCGGCAGTGCTTGCTTTTGCAAAAAGGAGGGTTATGATTTTGACCGGTATTAATGTTTATTTGTTGCCTCATAACTTCTAAACTAAGTAGGTACCTACCTACTTACTTATAGTTAGAAGCGTCTTCATTATTCACAGGTTGGCCTATGTGACTTCACAAATTTAATATGATGCCCTCTAGAGGACATAGTCATGAAAAAAAAAATTGAAAAGGAAAGATACATTAATAAATTAAACAAGCAGCATATTCTTTATTTTCAGTAAAAATTCATACAATGCTGGTGCAGCAGGACAGAAGGGACTTGCATCTAATTATTATCTTGTTCTTCAAAATGTTTACAACGCAGCACTTCCAATTTGCAACCCAGACATAACCATGTCTGGTCTTTAGGAAACCTAGAAAAACAAATATTTATGTAAATAAACGTAAATACGCGATTAATCCGTTGTTTCATATAATGTCTGAACATTTAAAATGTCATCTAGGTACATTTTTGGTATGGAACCCTGATACATATAAAATTGTGGACCGCTATTCACAAGATTTGAGTAATAAAATACTATACAATAAATACTAAGTCCGACCCTGTTACCATCAAAATATTTTCGTACCTATTTAGACACCGAAATATTGCTCAATTTGCCAATAATTTTAAATCGATCTCTAATGGCATGTTGTTTTAAGGTAAAGCATTTCAATTATTGCAAATTCACACTATTTCGATGCATATTTTTGTTACAATTTTAAAATTTATTTCGGATCGCCGCGACCACGAATGTTTACTTACCGGTGAAAGGATAATCCAGGTGTATTTCCATACTTTGCGCTTTCACATAAATGTGCACTAAATTACACACAAAATTACAATCTTTTAAATGGTTTGATTTAAATTTTATTAGGAAATTATAAAATTTACACCGATGTTTCAAAAAAAACGTCAGGTCGTTAAGCCCTCGAGCAATATGTCGAACGTTCAATACATTGCGCGCGTCATTTTCCGTGAACTTATTCCAATGGATGAAAAAACGGGATAGCAAGATTGATAACCATTGTAGAGCGAGCGAACAGGAAATATTTGTGATTTGTGTTTAGTCTGTTATGTCTGTGTTTTTACTACTGTCAGTCAATACGGACTTATCGTGGTCCTAATATAGTATGAATAATATGTATAGGGTTAAGTATTTTTATTTATTTGTATCAGGCTACAGAGGCCCATAGATATAATAACTAACATACAAAATTATAATATTAATATACTATATCCAAACAAAATAATATAACATTTATAACAATACCATTTATACAATTAACAATAGACTAATTGATAATATAATAATTTTCAAAACTTAAATCTAACACTTTTTCACTTAGGACACCCGCAGGCTGGGTATTGCGTCGGTAGCCCCGGCGGGCGACCCGAGGTTGTCCTCGGAATCGCCGATAAACTACGCCTTTCGGCCAAAATTGTTCGTTGGTAAAGGTATGCAAGTCCTTTGTCGGAAACAACACCACAAACGAATTAAATGTCTGTTCGTGGCTCGACTCTAAGGGCTGGACCCGCACCGTGTACTGCTTGGCGCACCTGATGTACTCGACCACGTCTTTCGCCGTCACGGTGTGGTGCAGGCGAGAGAGGTAGATTGCCGTCGCCGGAGTTTCGGCGCGCAGCCGGAGGTTGGGTCCGGGAATTGCAGTGCCACACTGATTCGGAGTACCGCGACGAGCGCGACTCTTCTTTTTGTGGACCTTTATGTAACCTTCTTGGTCTTCGGTGTTGTCACAAGGCGGTCCCTGAGTTAAACATCTCGTGCAGTTATGTTGGTGCAGCTTCGGTGCGCGGACGGCCGTCGCGCGAGTTGCGGGCTCTGGTGGGCAGGCGGCGGCTGCGGGTACGGGCGCGGCGGGCGCGGGCGGGTACGGGCGCGGCGGGCGTGGGCGGGCAAGGCACAGGCGCGAGTCACGCGGCGGCCGGGCCGCGGCGCGCGAGTCGACGCGAGCTGAGACTCTGCTGAGCCAGTGAAACCAATACTCATTTCGTCGCGCCGAGTAAACACTTTTGCGTCATCGGCAAGTGACTCAGTTACCGCTGCTGAGCTGCGCAAAGTTAAAACTTCTTCACGTAGCTCCTCAACGTTTTTCTGAGAGGCCTCAAACCTTGCCTCTGAGATGATTGATTGACGGGAGATGATTTTTTTTAAATCGGTTAAATGACTACCTCCTGAGTTTATGCACTTCTGTTCGTTTTACGGCATTTTCGATTTGATGATATTATGACTAAAATCATGTTTTCCAATGTAAGCTTATAAGACATTTTAGGGTTTAGGGTTTGTTATGGTAAACGCGAGATTTTAAACAGCTTCAAGGAAGAAGTCTGGGGCCTTCAGATGTGGTGATCTGAATATTACACCGTGTAGCAAGAGCCCTGCGCTCACGCTCCATATCTTCCTTATCCCGCAGATTCATTAAGTATGTGACCCAGGTAACTAAATTTGCTCACAACTTTAACCATTTAATTAGTTTGAGGGAACGTACTCCGGACCTGCCCCAGACCTGAATATAAGCATTTCAGATTTTTTAACATTGTATGACAAGCCATGTCGATCAGCGTATACTACGCATACATTGATCAGCTTTTTTTACCCTTTAATCGAGGGGCTGAGGAGCACCATGTCGTTCGCATAACTAAGATTACTAAGACAAACATCGCCGATGTGACAACCGACACCGGTGCTACTCAGCTCCACGATCAGGTCGTTGATATACAGGTTGAAGAGATCCGGAGAAGTCAACCCACCTTGGCGTACACCACGTTTAACCTATATTTGCTAGACTGTCTGTCGCCCCACATTACGTAATTCGTTCTCGTACCAGTATCTCAACAGCCTGACTATGTTATTATTGACGTTAGCGTTTTTTAGTTTTTTTCTACAGTATATTGTAGTTGACCAAGTCAAATGCACGGCTAAGGTCTAGGAAGCAGGCATATATGTGTAGCGACATATATCGCTTCAATAGGGAAACTGAACGGTACTCACATTACAAGTACACGAACACAAGGTTGGCAAGCATACGCACATAGATGGCGCTAACGGAATATGTCAATTCCGCGGCATATATACAACTTCCGACGATCAACCGTCGGACCCTTGGTCCTCTGGTCACAACACCCGGCCAGGTGGGTAATTACCCTTTTCCACCTTCTCACCATCTTCGTTTGCCAACATTGGCGGCAACCTTATCCCTTCACCCGCCAAAGTGGTGACCCCGACGTGATCCTTACGTCTCCCTACCCTGACCCCGCAAGCAGCAGTCACAGCTTCTCGACCATAGTCGGCACAACGCGTGCTTCCTGGTCGTTCACCCGCGGCATCTCACTGTCCCCATCCAGTCTCGACTCACTGTAGACTTGGGAACAGCGTCGCTTCGGCACAGCTCACAGCGCAACCTCACGCCAGAGCTTCGCCATTGCTCACCGCATCGCCAGACTGACTACGCCTCATACGTCAGCTTCAGCGTTTCTCGTTTCGGTATCGACCTCCAGTCTTCGGGGGGAGTACTGTAGCGACATATATCGCTTCAATAGGGAAACTGAACGGTACTCACATTACAAGTACACGAACACAAGGTTGGCAAGCATACGCACATAGATGGCGCTAACGGAATATGCCAATTCCGCGGCATATATACAACTTCCGACGATCAACCGTCGGGCCCTTGGTCCATTGGTCACAACACCCGGCCAGGTGGGTAATTACCCTTTTCCACCTTCTCACCATCTTCGCTTGCCAACATTGGCGGCAACCTTATCCCTTCACCCGCCAAATATGGAAGTATTTCTCTCAGTGTTAACGGTATGTTTTAAACTAAATATAGCCGAGGCTGTTGAGAGACCGGGACGAAAACCAAACTGCGTGTCATCAATATGCAATCAGTAATTGCTTATCGTACATATCTATGATTCACGCCCTGGGTATATATATCGCAAGTGTTCACTGATTATTGTTTAGTATTTGGGCTGTTGTGAACTCACAGTGACGACCTATACCTCCGTTTGGGATCCATAAACAATTCATCAGTCTACCATGGCTCCACAAATAAAGTACACTAAGGTTGGTGTAGATTGTTCTTAATGCGAATTTTAGTTTAATAGAAACTTTAAAGCAGGCGGGATATTTTCATATAGGTTCAGAACAAGAGCACCTATAAGTGCATTACCACCTTAAGAATCATATTCCTTTGCAGGTGTTAAAATGTTTTATAGCATGTAGCATATCATTAGAAAGGGAAATCAGTAGAGAAAATTTTAAAACATGATAAATATGACAATCGCTTGCTGTTATTTTTTTATCACAATGCAAATTTACATTGTTCGTTTTTTGTTTATTCTCGCACTTGCAATTACTTAACTGCTAATAGTTATTGGAACATACAATAATATAAGCCGGTGGGTAGGATTTTGAGCTTCTCAAGAGCCAGCTAAGGATCTACGTCCTTCCTTCCTTCGTACCATTTTCCGCGAGATGCCTTTCCCTTGATAAACTTATCTACTTGATTTTTATGCTTCCAGCTTTTCATTGACAACGAGTGGGTGGACGCCAAGAGCGGCAAGACCTTCGACACCTACAACCCGCACAACGGCTCCGTCATCGCCAAGGTCGCCGAGGGAGATGCGGTGAGTAATAGAACTTGCATGATATCTGATATTATATAATGATATAGATATTATTATCTGATATTACCGAATGGAAGATTTTCCAGGAGCCGTTAAAAAATTGTTCAAATAATTGTAACAGACGGCGTTGATTAGACACGATACTCAGAAATAAATCAAAACTAGACCATTCGATGTTTAAAAATGTAGACATTTTACTCTTTTTTCTCAGAAAATATACTAAAACTATATTTCTTTTCACGAAACATCTTTCCGAGTAACTTCGGTTTCCAAATTTAATACTAAAAATCCTGCCTAAGCAGCGCCATCTAGTGTGGCACGCCGAAGTACACCTTTAACTATTTTAAAGTAGCCGTCTGAAAATCCCCCATTGTCAACACCATGGATAAAAAATTTCATGGTCAACATGCGCTTACATTGCAACGTCGCTTCAAATGCGTTTGGGCCTTAACTTGAAGCTTTTAATGCGGTTTTCAACAATAGATTGGGTGATTCAAGAGGAAGATTTATAAGCAAGAAAAATAGATAGGTAGGGTATAGTACGAGTAGATGTAGGGTGGGGGTAGGACACCAAGCGAACGAAGACTGCCGGGTCCACTATTAGTGAATATGATGCCTAATGGTAAGTGCTCATCATCATCATCATCATCTTGGCGTCATGCCCGATTGCGCTCCCGCGCGGCATGCGTCCAGGGTCCGCCTTCCTGCTACTCTTGGCCCACCTCGCTCGGTTTTCGGCATTCTTAGTGCTACCAGTATGTCAAGCCATCGCTTCTTGGGCTGGCCTTTTCTTCCCGTACCCAGCGGGGGCTTCATGGCTAAACACTTGTTACCTACATAACTTGTCGGTCTGTGCAAGACGTGGCCATACCATCGAAGGCGGCATCCTGGCAGCTTATCTGCGATGTCGTGGACTGGCTACCCCAGATGTGGGCGTTTCGAACGCGATCCTTCCGTGAAACTCCACACATCCATCGCAGCATCTTCATTTCTGTGACGCTCAGCTTCTGCTTGTGTCGCTCTAGGAAGGGTCAAGTCTCGCTGCCGTATAGGAGAGCAGGTCTAATGATAGTCTTATAGACCTGTCCCTTCAGCTTTATCGACCAAATTATAGGTTATAATAATAAATAAATAAAAATAAGTTTATTTTCTCTTCACATAGGCACTTATGAAATATAAAAAATTAAAACAATGTTTCGTAATTTAACCAGCGTGAGAGACTGGTGTCTACGCTAGGTTATAAATACCTCTTTTACAGATCACCAGGCCACCAGTCCATCGGAATGTAACCAAGCAGAAGAAATTATTTGACTCCAAATATTATGTATTAAGAATATAATATTATGTATTAAAAATAATAAGAACCTAAGTACATAAAATATTTAAACCAGGATAAATAAATATTTGCGTTGTATCGGGCTGCTATTGTCAACTCAGCTATCGTACACTCATACCCACTTACTGCGTTTGAGTTCATTGGAACGGAAGATTGGTTATGTGTACTTACTGTACTGCTATAGGTTCCTACTATAACGGCTCGCACCAGCTTCGCACGGGTGCAATTTGGGGTCCTCGATCCTGTATGATCCCGTGGAATATAAAGTAGCCTATGTTACTTCTGCATAATTTAGTTTTCTATGGGAGAACGAATTTTTCAAAATCAATTAAGTACGTAGTTTTTGAGTTCATCTTTTCTCTTTATAATATTAGTATAGATTTTGTGCGACCTTTTGCTATCTGTTAAATTCGTTATTGCTGCTTCAATGAGTTATTATACCTATTAAATACAGAAACAGCATATTGACAATACAGTAAATGAACTGTGTACAAAACTGGACTTATGAGAGGTCTCTTCCGGCCTGCCCACGGGTTCTGAGATGAGAAAGACATTAGGTATACTATAATAATCAACCGGTTTTCAGATCTCTGTAAGCATTCAACTATCCCGAGAGATCATAAGTCGAAGTGTCCAGGAAAGGATGTTTGCTGAGTGGAGTCAGCAGCATCGAGCGCGGGTGTTCTCACAATTGAGGTGATCCGCCCCGTCATAAGCGAGTGAACGGAGCGCAGGAAGGTTGTGCAGGACCTCTCAGGGAATGAGGGGGTTCTCGTTATCTCGCGGAACCACTCGCGAAGAGTAAGAGTGGTCGACGTTCTCGTACTCCCAATCCGCCGCCGGATAACGAGCGCAAGAGGCGTCTCGGCATCCCACGTCACCCTATGAGTTGCATAGAGCCGCCGCTTGCTAAATACTTAGATCAATAGAGGCATCAATAAGCGGCGTGAAGGGAGTCGTCAATTTTTATTAGGAAGGACCTTTGGTAAGTCCCACATAAGCACTTGCTTTCCCGGTGAGTGCATATCTGAAAAAAGGATTTCCTGACGAAAAACAAGGTTCCATTGTGACCATGTAAGGTTCCATAGTGCAACATAATAATTAGCAAAGTAATGTGCTGCTAATCTTCTGCTTTAAAAGTCTCCCCAAGGCAGTAGCTCGGTCCTAAGCTTCCAGTCACTCTCAGTTATTTTGCGCAGATTGTCACCTCAATGTTTTGCATTGCGTGTCGCTAACTGTGGTATTCACTCTAGAATACGTCTACCTCAACTACATTACATTGCAGCTAATTCATCCCTGTACCAAAGGAGACACAGAAGGTTTTCAACTCTCTATGATTCTTCTTTATTCTTATTTACAGGCGGATATCGATCTGGCAGTACAAGCTGCCACTCGCGCTTTCCAGCGCGGCTCTGAGTGGCGGCAGCTGGACGCGTCGGCGCGTCGCCGGGTGCTCGACCGGTTCGCGGACCTGCTGGACCGCGACGCCGACTACCTCGCACAGCTTGAGTCACATAATAACGGCATGATCACGAGTTTCTCACAGATGATGATGGGATCAATATCGGGGACCGTACGATACTTAGGGGGTCTGGCAGACAAGTATCATGGTGATACTATACCTTCGGGTATGTAACTCGTTGCAATATTTCATTTCCATTATTAAGATCAATTTTGAAAAGTGATGGTTTTGATCAGCGTACGTTACTTTTTGCAGATGGAAACACATTTAGTTTTACCCTGAAGCAGCCTGTTGGCGTGTGTGGCCTAATTTTACCATGGAACGGTCCAGTGGCGATGTTTATAAACAAAGTGATTACTGCTTTAGCTGCAGGTAAGTTATGTATTATGAGTGATGTAGTGAAATTATAGGATGCATGTTAAGCAATAATTCTTAAGACGGATTACATTTGTGTTAGGCTGCACGGTAGTGGTGAAACCAGCGGAGCAGACGCCGCTGACGGCACTTTACTTGGCGGTGCTACTACAAGAGGCGGGCGTGCCGCGCGGCGTGGTCAACGTGGTGCCGGGCTTCGGGCCGGGCGCCGGCTCCGCGCTTTCGCACCACCCGCGAGTCGCCAAGATCTCCTTCACCGGCTCCGTCGAGGTAAGCTTCGCCCCCGCCTCGCCCCTCACCACTTTGAGATCTCCCCGCTCTCACACGCGCTCGTTGCTCGTCCGCAGGTGGGCAAGCTGATCCAGCAGGCGGCGGGCGCCAGCAACCTCAAGCGCGTCACGCTTGAGCTCGGCGGCAAAAGTCCTCTCATCATCATGCCAGACGCTGACTGTGAGTAATAATTTTTGTAAAAATGAAAATGATTTCATGGTAAGTCATTGAGGCTGAACAGAAATAGGTTGAACATGGACCACTGGTGAAGCTCTGGTGCCGGAAAAAGGGAACGGGTTGTTGTCACCAACAACCCGTTCCCGTTGTCACAACAACAACAGCAGTCCTAATTATGGAATCGGTATTCCGCCTGGGACCACAATGGCCATCAGTTCTTCTCACGAAGAACACGATCAAAGGCCTTTTCTATATGTCCAGAGACAGGAAATGCATAGGCGTGTTCTTTGATCTCGGGGTTTGAGAGCACAGAGTATCTACGTTGTATATATTGGATCTTGATAATTGCACATCTACCCAAAATTTTGAGTTAATTATAGTATTGAAATAGTCAAAATAAACATTTTTAATAGAATAATAATTATTTAAGTATAAGCTAAGGCGTACAGTGGTCAGTCATATTATATTCTTTACTTTTATTTTCATGTCTGACTTGATTCTTTTTCTACTTTCAGTGGATGCAGCTGTATTGTACGCATCTATGGGAGTACTTTCCCATGCTGGCCAAATATGTATAGCTGCATCTCGATTGTTCGTGCATGAGAGTATCTACGACGAGTTCGTTAAGAAGTCCGCAGCTCGTGCTAAATCCCTCAAGATTGGCAACCCTACCTCTATGGATACCCAACACGGTCCGCAGGTTGGTGATAAGTTAGCAAGGATTAACCTCCTTAACCTTTGCTTGTAAATCACTCCATCTATTGGGGAGTAAAGTAATCAAGCCATTTGTTAAAATATCTAAGCAAGCAAGCTAGGGGCAGTAGGCAGCTGGACGTGATTTCTTTGTAGAGAGTGCCTGTTGTTCTAACAAATTTGTTTGATCAATAAAGCTTCCTTTGTACAAAAACTATTAACTACTTGCTTATGCAATCTATAATAGCGATATACTTAAGTTATAGTAATGAAACATTAAAGAAACATCAAACTAAAGACTTAATCTAAAAACTCTACAAATATCTTCAATATCGCTGCCACTGGGGAGAGTGCCCGTAGGGCTAGCTGAATTCCCTTGGTGAATAGCAATCCCTAACCGTTGGCCGAGAAATGATCCAGCCCTCGTGAGGTCACCGGTGGAATTTTAATTTCGTATTTTATCTCAACAGGCCGACGAAGCTACGTTTAAGAAGGTGTTGGAGTACATTAAGAAGGGCAAGAAAGAGGGTGCCCGGCTAGTGGCGGGCGGCGGGCGCCACGGCTGTTCGGGCTTCTACGTGCAGCCCACCGTGTTTGCTGACGTCACTGACGAGATGACCATCGCCAAGGAAGAGGTAAGTTAGCCAGGCATATTTAGTGATTGAGAGAGATATGAGTAGTAAAGCCGTCTAACGAGGTGACTGGCATTGGTCTAGATCTTCGGGCCGGTGCAGAGCATCCTGAAGTTCAGCACGCTGGAGGAGGCGATGGAGCGCGCCAATGCCACCAACTACGGGCTGGCGGCCGGCATCTTCACGCGGGATATCTCAACTGCTCTACAGTTTGCCAAATATGTTGAGGCCGGTAAAGTCTGGTAAGAAATGTGAACATTTTTACGCATATGTCAGTATCGTTGGATGTTCTCCGTTGGTCACAGGCTTTTACTCCCTTTGAGATTGACAATGTGCAGCGTGCTTCTTGTATTATGATATATTTTGTTAAGATTGTTGGTAATGCTAATATATTAGGATTGTTAGTACGTTGTTGCCAAATTCTCCTTTGGCCCAAAATCGTTTAATTTCGTAAAAAGCCAGGTTCCAAAGGCTTCGGAACACTTGTTCACGACTCGATCTCGACTCGAAACGATCAGTTTCAGTGAATGAATAGAATATAAAAACGGGGAATTCCCGATTATCATTACAGATTCCCAACTCAAAACATACAAAATCTACAGATTTCCAAATTTACAGATTTTCAGCTTTATAAGTTCCCAGTTTTACAAATTCCTGTTCTACAGATTTCCAAGTCTACGGCTACGAATTCCCATGTTCAGATATCCATTAAATTCCCCTGATTTTTTATCTGAAGAGATACCTACATTTACATTGGCTGGCGGTTCTGTCCTGTAGTACCTTCCATATACGGAACCTCAATAAACGGGCCTACGTATAATCACAAAGCTAACTTATTTATATTAAAATATTTAACATAAAAATAAATCTTCGGGCCGGTGCAGAGCTTCCTGAAGTTCCGCTCAGAGTTTGAATAGAAAAAGTTTACAAACGGGTACATGTACTTAGATATGAAAATCTGTAGAAATGGCATACGGGGGACATGGAAATCTGTTAAATTTATTGGGAATCTGTAGATATATTAATCTACAGACATAGGAACAATTGCTCGTAGATACATAGATAAACGCATGTCCTACAAAATCAATATCAATCAAAAATATTCTTACCAAAATGTCTAGAATAAGTGTTTTTAAAAATAATGGTTGCATAGAAATTTTTATGTGGATATTTTGATAAGTAACATTGACATTTTCAGGGTTAACAACTACCTAATATTCGGTCCCCAATTGCCATTTGGTGGCTTCAAGGAGTCTGGACTCGGCCGTGAAAGGTATGGAAATAATCATACATATAAAACAACGTCGCTTCGAACTGTCTGATGCTCTGTATGTATGTATGTAGTATGTTCACTATAATTTAGAGAATTTCTCAGGACGATAGTTAATTATCGCTATAGTGACCTGTCGATGCAATATTTTCGATACAATGACCATCGATGTAGTGATTGTCGATTTCGTAATCTGGATCCGGAAAACTTAGTCCGTGAAAGCAATAACGTTAAAAGCCATATGTCGTTAGGAAGGTTATCATCTAATGCTAAAATTTTTACTATGGCAGCAAAGATAGACATCTATATTTATATAGATTTCTTGGTATGGTGGCAAGTCATACGGTTTAATTTAATTGTTTTTACTTTTTTTACAGTGGTAAGGATGCACTGGAACCATATCTGGAAGTGAAAACTGTTATAATCGACCTGCCAAAGACCTTTTAGATATTAACTTTTGAAGATCTATTTGTATATCAGCATGTGGAGTATTATGTAAAAGTAATTTATTATCTATCTAATTATAAGATAAACTTGTAAATAAATTAAACGTGATATAAATTATTTTTGTCAATTATTATTATCTTACCTAAAAGAGCGTCGGAAGCCGGGCGGTTGAGTATCCAACTCGTAAGCGAGAGGTATCGGGTTCGAGTCCCGCTGCGGCCATGTATCAAAGAGACTTTTCTGAGTTATGTACATTAGTTGAATACTAACCGATGCTCTACGGTGAGTGAAAACATCGTGATGAAACCTGCAAATTCAGGTAACTGAATTTGTAACTATGATCCAATCTGGTCAGGTTCCCCTGGTAGCAGGCGTAGGTCAGGTGGTAGTCGCTCCACTGTAATTACCTGGTCGCAAAATCATGGATCATGGTCAAGGCAGACCCCGGGCCCTGGGACCCCGGACCTAGAACATGCGAGAGCGCAATCGAAAAATTAATGCTAAGATGATGAATAGTGATCTTGGCGGAAGGGTTTGTCAGATTAGATAATTACAGTAGAGCGACGGCCATCTGACCTTCGTGACCCTATTGACCCAGATTGGACCATGGTTGAATATGCAGGTTTCCTCACGATGGTTTCGAGTATTGGTTAGGGTTCAACTAATGTACATAGCTCAGAAACAGTAATTGGTACTGAAAGGTTTGAGGTTTAAAGGGATATTAACTGAAACACGTGTTTGTAATATTTTTTGTAAACAAACAGGGCTGCCAACCTAACCAATGACTGCCGCTGCCGTTGGGGCTCGGGAGAGTTCTAGCGGTAGCGGTACCGGTCTGACTCCTCGCCCCCCTTGCAGCAGGATGTCGCCTGCTCGCTGGTCGTTTGCCGGGCCTCCCCGAACGGGGTCCCACTCGGCAGGCTAGTACCGCGCCGAGGGCGACAAAGAAGAGCTAGCGAGTTGTGCGAACCCCCACAGACCGGACTGTCATCATCATGGCATCAACCGGCACCACACCACCACAAGCCGAGGCCCGCGATCCCGTGCGTGAAAAGCCGGGAGCCCCAAACCAAAAGACCGGTCCGTTTTAACGGACCGCGACCCTACACCACCGCCCGTGGGCACATGCCCAAAAGCGGTCTCCCCGCACGTGCGCTCCGCGCACGTGCGAGACGAAGTATGAGTTGAGAATCCTGAGACCCTCAGATTTACATTTTGGGGATTTATATTTTGGGGTCCCGAATTTTATAACACCTGTCACCTCCTGTCATTTGCAGTTCCAAGCTGCAGTTATTCGGGTTCTAGGTATTAGATTTTAGGGTCGTGTTTCAGGCCATAAACTCTATCCTAGTCACATTTAGTTTCAGACCACCGCTCTCAAATAATTCCTTTCACCTGTTCACGGTTGTGTTGGATTAGTCGCCACTTGTTAAAGTGTGTCTGCACGATATCATCATCATAGATAAGCGGCAAGGGAGACTACTGATGATAGTGTCAAATGCTGTCTGACGGTGTTCTAAAACCACGCTGAACAGAAATGGGCTATACGGAGCTCAGTTGTAAGTAATAGTTAATTAGTAGGTACTAGGGAACGTGTTGGTGTCACCAACAGCTTTCTAACACGGTACATGTCCCGGATAATGTTGGTTAGTCTCCCATACAAGAGGTCGTGGGTTTCATTCCCAGCCGGGCAGAAACTGAAAAGGTGAATTTTAATTTCTGTACCGATTTGGGTGTTACTTACGAGTCTTGACGAATACTCTCGTGGGAGTTAGTGTCTAGGGTCAGCTAGAAGGAGGCCACTTTCTTTCCTTACCTATGAAATTGTCGTTTTTCCTGCAAGTTTAGATTTGGTAAACTATTTTTAATTACATAAATAAACAAGTCAATTAACAACAAACAAAATAAACATCTATCTAAATTTACGAAACGGCAATTTTATAAGAAAAATGTGCGTCCTACCTCTACCCTACACCTTCCCTATGCTTGGAGCATATTATTGCAATTTTTCTAAAGATCTAAATTTTTTGGAAAATGAAAGACAGCCTATCTTATTTGCTGATAATGTAGCTTACTCACAGAGAAAAAAATTTATATACAGAAGCAGAGAGCACATTTCGAGTTTAAATACGAGACAAAATGTCACACATCTCTATAACACACACACTAATGCAAATGCAGAGACAGAACAAGGCAGCTCATCTGCAGATAAGTTATATTTTGACTTTCTACTCTATTTCTACTCTATTTCTACTAGACTTTCTACTCATAACGAACACAAACAAATCTGACTTGTATTTCGCTCCAGATTACGCAATTTTTTTAAATTTGTCCTTATAATTTAATATTGTCATTATAATAAACACGACCTGATACCTACCACCATCTTTTCCATCTCTCGATCCTACATACCGTGAATGGGCAGTGTTTGCTTTTGCAAAAAGGAGGGTTATGATTTTGACCGGTATTAATGTTTATTTGTTGCCTCATAACTTCTAAACTAAGTAGGTACCTGCTTACTTATCGTTAGAGGCGTCTTCATTGTCCACAGGTGTGACTACACAATAAATTGAATATGATGTCCTCTAGAGGACATAGTCATGAAAAAAGAATAATAATGAAAAGGATAGGTACATTAATATATTAAACAGGCAGCTTTGTTTTCAGTAAAAATTCATATAATGCTGGTGCTCCAGGACAGAAGGGACTTGCATCTAATTATTATCTTGTTCTTCAAAATGTTTACAACGCAGCACTTCCAATTTGCAACCATCACCCAGAAGAGACATCACCATGTATGGTCTTTAGGAAACCTAGAAAAACAAATATTTATGTAAATAAACGTTGATACGCGATTAATCCGTTGTTTCATAAAACTGTCTCAAAAAGTCTGAACATTTAAAATGTCATCTAGGTATATTTTTGGTATGAAACCCTAATACATATAAAATTGTGGACCGCTATTTACAAGATTTGAGTATTAAAATTCTATACAATAAAAACTAAGTCCGACCCAGTTATCATCAAAATATTTTGGTACATATTTAGACACCGAAATATTGCTCAATTTGCCAATAATCTTAAATTTATCTCTAGTGGCATGTTGTTTTAAGGTAAAGCATTTCAATTATTGCAAATTCACACTATTACGATGGATATTTTTGTCACAATTTCTAAAATTGATTCCCGATCGCCGCGACCACGAATGTTTACTTACCGGTTCAAGGTTAATCCAGGTGTATTTCCATACTTTGCGCTTTCATATAAATGTGCACTAAATTACACACAAAATTACAATCTTTTAAATGGTTTGATTTAAATTTTATTAGGAAATTATAAAATTTACACCGATGTTTCAAAAAAAACGTCAGGTCGTTAGGCCCTCGAGCAATATGTCGAACGTTCAAAACATTGCGCACGTCATTTTCCGTGAACTTATTCCAATGGATAAAAAAACGGGATAGCAAGATTTATAATCATTGTAGAGCGAGCGAACAGGAAATATTTGTGATTTGTGTTTAGTCTGTTATGTCTGTGAGCTTACTATAGGAATTTGACGTCTGTCAAATTGGTGACTCATGGTAAGGATTTGCATGCAATACGTTACATAAACAATATACACTCCCTATGTAAACTGAAACGTATGTGGTAAAGTAAATAAACCAATTTCATTTTAGTTCCGCTACTGCCCGATAGAGGCGCTGTATGGATTCTCATACAAATTTTACAGTAACTGTAAAAAACTCATGATAGAAGAGAACCTCCTTACAGAAGTAAAGGCCTGCGTAGACGCGAGAATAGTCGTCGCAGCCTTCGAGATATCCGCTCAGATATCAGGTATTCGTTCGATCTTCAGCGTACTAAGCAAGTATTATACTATATTTACATGTATAGAGTACTAATATTATATTCTAAAAATATATTTCTCAAGACACCTATTACTGTATATTAAAGAAAGTGCCTCCTCTCTACAAGATTGCTGTGCCCGATCCGGATCAATGTTGATACTCATCACATAATTGTGTATTATGAAAAATTACTACCTCCATAAAACACATGGTATGCTAAATAAATTAAAATTGAAATATCGTCCCGTTATACGCATACACAGGTTGAGGCACTTTGTGCTCGAACTTGTACCCGGGGTAAGTAGGACGTATCGGCCGGAGACAATACATGCGTTTCCGTTAAAAAGAGCAATTCCGGATTTTTTGTTTCCAGGTGGTAGTGGACGGGATTAATGTCATGATAGATTTATCATTATTACGGGCGGGGTTTGGTCTTTGCTCTAGCCCTGTCTAGATCTGGTAGAGTAGCATGAGTTTTGTGGTGTTACCCCTCCAGGGGTAGTGGATATTAAGAAACCGCTGCCATATTGATAGCAGCTGAAAGCTCCTAGTCAGACGTCGGCTTTCTGTGAGAGTGTGGTACTTCCCCGGTCGAGGTGGCCCATTCGTGCTGTTAGTAAACACAGCCAGCAGCGTGGGTGTCTAAATGTTTTTTTTTTTAATTTTCATTATTATCTTAAACTCATAAATAGGCATGAAATGTCAACATTTTCTAAAGATTATACACGTACTATCTCATGTTCATTATATAAGTATTGTGCAATATTTAGAAATATTATGCAATTTATTTGTTGTGTATTGTTTCTATTTGGTTTTTATTTTATTTATTTTTTTAGTTTAGTTTTTATTTTTCTTATTCAAAATACAAGAGACGGGCTAAAATTATAGCTGTACTCGTATAGCGGGACGTTAGTCGCGGTCCCTATAGGGTGGCAAAAGTGTGATTTAGTTCCTTCAGTCGATAACCTTTCCTTGGCGCCATGGCTTTACCTCTCAACTTATTATATTCTTTATTGTATACATACTTAATTAGATACATCAAACAAAAATAAGTACAATGGCGAACTTATCTCTATGAGAGATTTCTACAAGGTAACCACAAATGATGTGACTTACCTCAGCCACCACCCCCTTAAATTTATAAGACGGCAAGGACGAGTTTAGATTATTTTAGGTAGGTAGCTAATTGTCTTATTATTTTTCGTAGACGATAAACGCGAGTTTGTGTGGTTTTATCGCATAAACATCCGTATAAGTGAGAATTTATCTCGAGCGGCCCAGACAGGGCTAATAAAAAACATCAACTTAAACATCTTGTATTGAGTTGGGCTAAAGAAAGCTATCGACGAATTATTGCACAAAAAATAAAAGTTATTATTATTATTTTTATCTTTACTTAATTATCAAATTAAAGCGACCATGTCGCTCCATATTGTTAAAGTCTTGTTGAGATGGGTTTGAGCTAGGTAACCTTCGCTTCAAACCCATCCTGACCAGTTTATATAGCGCCCTGGCGTCCTTGGATAGCGGGAACGCCAGGATACTAGTACATCCACCGATTGTCCAAACTATTTAAAATTTATTTATTTATTTATTTATTTAACTGTTTATTGTACACAATAATTATATACAGAGAAATATAACAGTATAGAAGACACAACAGGCGCTGCTTATTGCTTACCTTATGCAAAACGAAGTAGATACAAGCCAGGTCTCGATTAAATGGAGACCGGTCAGGTTATGAAGATCTACGGGACCGAAAAGTAAATCGGCCACTATAGCGTTTGTGTTTAGATTTCAAGGATCGAGGCTTTGGCAGATCAGGCAATTACAGTGGAGCGGCTGCCATCTGACCTCCGTACCTCTTAACAGGGGAAGCTGATCAGATTGGATCATGGTTACACATTCAGTTGCCTTAATGCAGGTTACATCACGATGTTTTCCCTCACGGTAAGAGCATCGGCTAGTGTTCAACAATGTTCATAACTCAGAAAAGAGTTATTAGTACATGGCAGTATTGGGGGTTACGTTATCAACATTCTGTGACTGGTGTTCGACCCCGGTACCTCTCGCTTACGTGTTGGACCCCTTAACGCTCCCAAAAAATACTGATAAGTACCAGCCACTAAATTTGCGTAATCTAACAGCACGGAACCCGGTTAGTGAACTCGACTTACACTTGGACGTTTTCGTGACTTACGATTGCTTATCATATCTATCTATGTACGTCCCGGGTGTATATATCGCGAGTGTTCACTGATTATTGTTCAGTATTTGGGCTGTTGTGAACTCACAGTGACGAACTACACCTCCATTTGGACCATCCATAAACAACTCATCAGTCTACCATGGCTCCAGAAATTAAGTACACTAAGGTTGGTGTAGATTGTTCTTAATGCGAATTTTAGTTTAATTAAAACTTGAAAGCAGGCGGGATACTCGTAGCTTCTGTTCAAGAGTAGTGCATTACCACCTCTTAAGAATCATATTCCTTTGCAGTTGTTAAAATATTTTATAGCATGAAGCATATAGTTAGAAAGGGAAATAAGTATAGAACATTTTAAAATATGAAAATTATGACAGTCAGTTTTTCTTTTTAGTTTAAAATTAACGTTACTTGCAAGTATTTTCTAATAGATATTGGAACATACAATAGTACTTACTTACTAAATTAAAAACAAAAGAGGCTAAATTAAAAATATAGGACAGCTAATAGGTCCTTCTTTAAGCAAATTCAATTTGTTTAATGATGAACTGAATAGCCTTGGAAATGTTGCTAATTTGTACTATACCACAGAATATATAGACTTATACTAACGTAACAGAAGGAGGACTTCATAATACAACTAAGTATTTAGCAAAAAAATAACAGAAACGATAGTTACGCAAATAACAAAATAATTCCGCATTAATAATTGGTATTTTTAAAATAAAAAGAAAGTTTGTGTAATAATAGTCGCACGCAAATATTTTTGACTACTATTTAAAATATTCTTCTAAGTTTGGCACTTTATGTTTTTAGTGTTGGGACCTTCTTAGTTACGTAAAATTTGGTTACTTTTCGGCTAATTACGCCTTCAGTAAAATTATCTATATCGATTTTTTTTCTTACCTGTACCTACCTATGTTTTCTTTTTGGATGAGTGAAATTCACATTACTTTGGATTATAGCTACAGTAGATGAAATAATTCCTGTTGATATAAATTTTTAGGTATTTTGGGTTTTTTCTACTCTTTCTTTCTCTATATAACTCTCATGCCTCAAATGATTGTACCAAAAAAGTATAAATATTTGGTTTTTAGATTTTGTAACTACGGGTAGGTCCGATTACCTAAATAGGATTCTATGGTCCTAGCAACTAGGATTTTGAGCATCTCATTAAACTTATCTACTTGATTTTTATTCGCCCAGCTTTTCATTGACAACGAGTGGGTGGACGCGAAGAGCGGCAAGACCTTCGACACCTACAACCCGCACGACGGCTCCGTCATCGCCAAGGTCGCCGAGGGAGATGCGGTGAGAATTAGAAAATGATATTTGATATATACAATGATTAGGTATGATCCTAATGGGAGATTTACCGAGAGCTGATTAAATAGAAACAATGCTCCAAATAATTGTAATAGATGGCCTTGATTAGACACGATTCTCAGAAATAAATCAAACCGAGACCGTTAGATGTATACAAGTTTAGACATTTTGCGCTTTCTTTTCAGAAAAGGTACTCAAACTAAGTATATTTTCACGAAACACCTTTCCAAGTAACTTCGGTTACCAAATTCAATACTTGAGAATCCTGTCTAAGCAGCGCCATCTAGTGAAGCACGCTAAAGTTCAACTTTAACTTTAAACTAGCCGTCTGAAAATTTCCCATTGTCAACACGCACTTACGATGCGCTGCGCTGACGCGGCACAGTCGCGCAGTACCTGTCGCCTGAGGATTAAACTTGTGTCTGAGGATGTGAAGGAATGGCGGCGAAGTGCCCAGGAAAGGATATTTGCTGAGTGGAGTCAGCAGCCCCAAGCGCAGGTGTTCTCCCAATTGAGGCGATGCGCCCCGTCTTAGGCGAGCGCACGGAGCGTAGAAAGGCCGTGCAGCACATTTCAGGGCATGAGGCGGTTCCGTCTGTTTCCCCCAACTGCGGTATCCACTCTAGAACACTTATATCTCAACGACCATCATCGGTTACATTGCAGCTAATTCATTCATGTACCGAAGAAGCCACAGAAGCTTTTGAACTCTATGATCTTTACTTACTTACTGCGCTGGCTCAGCGATCCAAAGTGGATCTTGGCCTCCGACACCAGAGACCGCCACCTCTCCCTATCCTGCGCCATCTCTTGCCAATCGAGGATTCCTAGTGCGTGCAGGTCTTTCAGGACTTCATCCATTCAGCGATATCTGGGTCGCCCGACCGGTTGACGTCCGCTAGGCCGACCCACATATGCTCTCCATACGGCGCGATCCTACCCCATGCTCTCCACATGGCCAAGCCAACGCAGTCTTGCGGCCTTGATTTCTCCCAGAATATTGGGATGATCTTTATATTTCTTTTATATTATTTACAGGCGGACATCGATCTGGCAGTAAAAGCTGCCACACGCGCTTTCCAGCGCGGCTCTGAGTGGCGGCAGCTGGACGCGTCGGCGCGCCGCCGGGTGCTCGACCGGTTCGCGGACCTGCTGGACCGCGACGCCGACTACCTCGCACAGCTTGAGTCACATAATAACGGCATGATCATGAGTTTAGCACAGATGATGATGGGATCAATATCGGCGTCCGTACGATACTTAGGGGGTCTGGCGGACAAGTATCATGGTGATACTATACCTTCGGGTATGTAACTCGTTGCAATATTTCATTGATATTGCTAAGATCAACTTTGAAAACTGACGGTTTTGATCAGCGTACTTATTTACTTTTTGCAGATGGAAACACATTTAGTTTTACCCTGAAGCAGCCTGTTGGCGTGTGTGGCCTAATTTTACCATGGAACGGTCCAGTGGTTATATTTATAAACAAAGTGACTACTGCTTTAGCCGCTGGTAAGTTATGTATGATGACTGATGTAGTGAAATTAAGGATGCATGTTAAACACCTTCCCAAGTAACTTCGGTTACCGAATTCAATACTTAAGAATTCTGTCTAAGCAGCGCCAAGCATGCATCCTATTAAGATACATGTTAAGCAATAATTCTTAAGATGAATTACATTTGTGTTAGGCTGCACGGTAGTGGTAAAACCAGCGGAGCAGACACCGCTGACGGCACTTTACTTGGCGATGCTACTACAAGAGGCTGGCGTGCCGCGCGGCGTGGTCAACGTGGTGCCGGGCTTCGGGCCGGGCGCCGGTTCCTCGCTCTCGAGCCACCCGCGAGTCGCCAAGATCTCCTTCACCGGCTCCGTCGAGGTAAGCTTCGCCCCCGCCGCGCCCCTTACCACTGAGATCTCCCCGCTCTCACACACGCTCGTTACTCGTCTGCAGGTGGGCAAGCTGATCCAGCAGGCGGCCGGCGCCAGCAACCTCAAGCGCGTCACGCTTGAGCTCGGTGGTAAAAGCCCCCTCATCATCATGCCAGACGCTGACTGTGAGTAATAATTTTAGTAAAAATGAACATGATTTCATGTTCAGCCATTGAGGCTGCTCATTATAATTCGGACACTGATTGACAGTACGTCTTCATATCACGCTGAATAGAAATGGGCTCTAAAAAGGGAGCTCTGGTGTACCCCAATCAATAAAGGGAACGGGTTGTTGTCACCAACAGCAGTTCTAACTACCGCGTGGGACTGCAACGCCCATCAGTTCTTCTTACGAAGAACACGGTCAAAGGCCCTTTCTGTATGTTCAGGTTTGAGAGGTTTGAGAGCACAGAGTACCTAAGTTGTATAGATTGCGTCTTCAAATATTACAAATCTACCCAAAATTTTGAGATTTTTGAGACTGATGCCCTCTTAATTAATAATTATTTAAGTATTAGTTAATTTGTACAGTTATACATATTCTTTAGTTTTGTTTTCATTTCTGACTTGATTATTTTTCTACTTTCAGTGGATGCAGCTGTAATGAATGCATCTATGGGACTATTTGCCCATGCTGGCCAAATATGTATAGCTGCCTCTCGATTGTTTGTGCATGAAAGTATATACGACGACTTCGTTAAGAAGTGCACAGCTCGTGCTCAATCCCTCAAGATTGGCAACCCTACCTCTTTGGATACCCAACATGGTCCGCAGGTTGGTGATACGATAGCGAGTGGTCCTTAACCTAACCTATTCTTATAAATCACTCCATCTATTGGGGAGTACAGTCATCAATCCATTAGTTAGAAGATCTAACCAAACAGGCTGCTGGTTGTGTTCTGACTAATTTGTATAATCTATTAAGCTTTGTTTATATAAAAAATTAATAAATGGGCAGGCTAAAATAGCGACATACTGAAATAATAAACGTTTATAGCCTTAATCTAATGTCTTCAATAACGCTGCCACTGGGGAGAGTGCTCGCAGGGCTCGGTCATTGGTCAATGGGCTCCTTTTTCCGCACTTGAACTCGAACTTGGTCCTTTGTACGTAATTAAGGCATGCTAATTTAGCAAGCTCAGCTCCCCTAGAAGTCCAGCAGTCTCTTCGGACGCCCGTAGGGCTAGCTGAATTCCTCCGCTTAATGGCAATCTCTATCCATTGGCCGAGAAATGATTCAGCCCTCCTATGGTCACTGGTGGAATTAGAATTTCGTATTTTAACAGGCCGATGAAGCGACGTTTAAGAAGGCGTTGGAGTACATTACGAAGGGCAAGAAAGAGGGTGCCCGGCTATTGACTGGCGGCGGGCGCCACGGCAGTTCAGGCTTCTACGTGCAGCCCACCGTATTCGCTGACGTCACTGACGATATGACTATTGCCAAGGAAGAGGTAAGTTAGCCAGGCATATTGAGTGATTGAGAGAGATAAGAGTAGTAAAGCCGTTTAACGAGGTGACTGGCCTTGGTCTAGATCTTCGGGCCGGTGCAGAGCATCTTGAAGTTCAGCACGCTGGAGGAGGCTATAGAGCGCGCCAACGCCACCAACTACGGGCTGGCCGCCGGCATCTTCACGCGAGATATCTCAACCGCTCTACAGTATGCCAAACATGTTGAGGCCGGTAAAGTCTGGTAAGAAATGTTAACATTTTTAAACACATATATCGTCGTATCAGTCAGTATAATATGTTATGTTAGGATTATTGGTACTCCTTATATGTGAGGATTGTTAGTATGTTATTGCCATATTCTCTTTTGGTCCAAATCATTTAACTTTGTAAAAGCCAGGTTCCAGGCTTCGGAAAACTTGTTCACGACGATAAAGATCAGTTTCAGTCAATGAATAGAATAGAAAAACGGGGAATTGTTTCTAATTCTCCAGATTTCCGTTGCAGATTCCCAACTCAACAGGTACAAAATGTAGAGCTTCCCAGTTTTACCGATATTCAGCTTTATAAGTTCCCAGTTTTATAAATTCAGTAGGAATGCCATGTTCACTGGTTTGAAAATAGTACCTACATTTACATCGGCGGTTCTCTCCTGTAGTACCTTACGTATACGGACCTCCAAACAAGCGGGCGTACGTATTTATTTCGATTAAAATATTTAACATAAAAGTAGATCTTAGGCACCGAGCCTCTTGAAGTACCGCTTAGAATTTGAAAAAAAATAATTGAGAAACGTTTACATGTCGATTTTCATACACTCATTGTGTAAGAAAATCTGTAGAAATGGGATTCTGGGGACATGGGAATCTGTAGAATTGGGAATCTGTAGATATAGGAATCTACAGACATGGGAAAAATTACTCGTATGTACATAGATAAATGCAAGTTCTACAAAATCAATATCCATCAAAAATATTATTTCCAAAAGGGCAAGAATAAGTGTTTTAAATATCACGATTGCATGGGAATTTTTGTGTACATATTTTGAAAAGTAACATTAAATTTTTCAGGGTTAACAACTACTCCATATTTGGTCCCCATTTGCCATTTGGTGGCTTCAAGGAGTCTGGACTCGGCCGTGAATGGTAAGTAAATAATCATACATATAAAACAAAGTCGTTTCTCGCCGTCTGTCCGTCTGTATGTATTTTTTTTAATCATACTGTAGGCAAACAGGCACGCGGGCCACCTGATGGAAAGTGGTCACCACTGCCTATAGACATTAGGAACACCAAGAGTATCGCCAATACATTGCCCACCTCTATACCACGTTGCTCTGCCAGCAAAAAGGCAAATACCCCTCCAACACAATACAATTTAAAAGAGTATTGTGCGATTCCAAATCTATAATAAAAATACCACTATGAAATACATAACGAAATGACACAAATAGGTAGATAGAATAGATAGGTATCTATCTATCACATAAATGTAAATCTAGCAATCTAAAGTGGATAACTAAGTAAAGAAGCAATAACTAAGTAAGTTGATGACTTTTGTCATTTTTGTAAAGAAAACGAATATCAGTAGGTATTTACAAAACATAATCAACAACAATCGTTTTATGCGTAATCATTTTAGACTATTTTATGGATGGAGTATTTTATGTAAGTAGATACTTGACTGATTCAAGTGTCCCCCGAGCGCTCTCCATACAAACATTGTTTGATCTTATTTTCTATATTAAAGCTATCAAAGCCAATGAAATTTTGTAGACGTGATTCATAAAGCAATATCTATGTCCGTATTATATCAGATTTTCGTTAAAATACATCGTTTCAAAGTTACACGGGT
Source organism: Blastobasis adustella (assembly GCA_907269095.1). Lineage (NCBI taxonomy): Eukaryota > Metazoa > Arthropoda > Insecta > Lepidoptera > Blastobasidae > Blastobasis > Blastobasis adustella. Next base: position 12,200,616 of record OU026124.1, read on the forward strand.
TTTATGATTTCCACACAAACAGTTTATAAGCTTTGAAACGATACATGTGTAACGAAAATCAGACAAACCACAGACATATTTGTTTCTGAATCACGTCTAAAAATTTAAATGGCTTTGATTGCACAATAATGAAAATAAGATCAAACTGTAATTGTATGGAGCACGATCGAGGGACACTTCTATACTCTTTACAAGCTGACTAGCTTGAGGAACAGTGTTACCATTATTTTCCAAAAAAGTACGTCCGGGCTCATAAAATAGTACGAAAATAGCTAAAAAGGTACGGTTTAAATTTTGAAGCCAATAAAACGGCGTTATTTTGACAAGACAAGACCTTATTTACTAGCCGGTGGTGCCAGTGAGCAAAAACACGGCAAAATCAACTCTTCCTTCTATTATTTTACGGTATTTTGTGGACATGAAAGGCAAAGTGACCATCCCCCATCAGCTAAATTTAGCATTTTTTAAGAACGTATTAAATAGTACGATGTGGAGCAATGTACGCCAAAGGTACGACAGTCGGCTAAATAGTACGTAAATCGTACCAAAAGGTACGATCTGGCAACGCTGTTTAGGAACTACATTGAGGAACGGTGGCAAATTGTTGCTACAATGACCATCGATTTAGTGATTGTCGATTTCGCAGCCTAAACCTGCATATCTTAGTCTGTGAAAGCAATAACGTTGAAAGCCATAATTATGTCGTTAGAAAGGTTATCATATAATGTATCTGTACATATATTTCTTTGTATGGCGGCAAGACATGCCGTTTAATTTCATTGTTTGTACTTTTTTTTTACAGTGGCAGAGATGCACTAGAACCATATCTGGAACTGAAAACTGTTATAATCGACCTGCCAAAGACCTTTTAGATATTAACTGTTGGAGATATATTTGTATGGAGTAATTTATAACTAAGATAAACTTTTAAATAAATAAAACGTGTAAAAACAATAATTTTGTCAATTATTATTGTCTTACCTAATGTTAATCATACTTAAGTTACATTTGGATCAAATAATACCGTTATCTTTAGGTATCTAAGGTTCTTCAAGTCTTGGCGCGTCGGTGGGGTCCGACTCGCAAGCGAGGGGTACCGGGTACAAATACCTCTTTTTTGTGTTATGTATATTTGTTGAACACTAACGGATGCTCTTATGGAGAGAGAGAACATAGTAATGAAATGTTTAACCATGACTGAATGTATAACCATAATCCAATCTGGTGAGGTTCCCCTGTTAAAGGGTCACGGAGGTCACATGGTAGTCGCCCCACTGTATTCACCTGATCTGCTAATACCTTGGTCATGATAAAGGCGGACCGTGGGCCTTCGGGCGCGAGAGCGCAACAGAGAAATTTACGCCAAGATGATTTAATGATCTTGGCACAAGGGTCCAGGGTCCGACTTGACCACGATCAAGGGTTTTTCAGATCAGATAACCACAGTAGCGCGACTATCACCTGACCTTCGTGACCCTGATAATAGGGAAACCAGGCTAGATTGGATCATGGTTGAATATGCAGGTTTCTTCACGATGGTTTTGAGTAATGCTAATGCAATTATAAAATGTGGCGTTTACCTACATATATTCCACGTAGGTATAAGTAGATTTCGGAAGGAAGGCGGGCTCCATATAAACGAAGGCCAGAGTGAATAGGCTGTTCCTAGACAGGCATCATCGGCCGCATCGTCACTTACCACTAGGTGAGGTGGCGGTCAAATGCCTGGCTAGTCAAAAGATAAAAAAGAAAAAAAGTTTGATCATCATTGCCATATTAATCAATCAAAGCCCATGAAATTTTGTAACCGCGATTTAGAAACCAATATGTCTGTGGTTTGTCAGATTTTCGTCAATATCGTTTCAAAGTTGAACGGGATTTATGATTTGAATTGCAATCAAAATCTATCGATGATTGAAATGTTAAATCACAAAGAAAAAAACGGCCCGCCCCAAGATTAAATCACATGGGAGTCCGCCTTCTTTCCGTAATCGACGTATACATGGCGAAACTGGTAATCGAACTCGGTAGGTACCTAATCCATAGTCTTTGGAATGCCATCACGATCATTCCTTTGCCATTATTTTACTAGGTGGGGCCGGCACAACATGTGCCTCTGAATCATTATGTGGTGCTTGTTTGATTTATTTATTTATTAAAACTTTATTCACAAAAAAAGTACAGATAATCTTAGCCTGAGAAAGGTAGGCGGTGCAGGAAAAAGTACATGAGGAAAAATGGGGAGGTATATACATTTATACAATTATAGACCGGAAGTGCATACCTACTAAATACATAGAAATTATAAAATACACAAAAACTGAAAACTAAGAAGGTAATAGAATAAGCATTGCTATTCAGAGAGGTATTGCTGCCAGCATCTTGGGTACGCTTCCACATAGCCCAAATTTTTTACATATTTTAAGTTAGATTATTTATTTTTCTTTTTATTGTACATATTTATTAATTATACTCCAGTAGGAAATAATGGAGATACGGATTGAATACGAAACATATATAAGGAAGATGTGAATCGCAGAGAACAAATAAATCGTAAGTGTGTCGACCTGATTCGGTGGTCAACATGCAGGTCTAGCATGCAAGGGATCCATGGTTCCATTCTCAGCCGTGCAGAAATTGAAAAGGTGAATTTTAATTTCTGTACGTATTTGATTGTTACTTACTGATGAGTACTCTGATGGGAGATAGTGGCCACGTACTTTAGTGTTAACTGGCTAGAACTCCCAGTGGGCGCTTTTATAATTTGTAACGTTACGATATTATCGTATACTCTCCCCTATACCGTAGACGTCCACGATATACTCTCCCCTATACCGTAAACGTCCACGATATACTCTCCCTATACCGTAGTCGTCCACGATATACTCTCCCTATACCGTAGACGTCCACGATATACTCTCCCCTATACCGTAGACGTGCACGATATACTCTCCCTATACCGTAGACGTCCACGATATACTCTCCCCTATACCGTAGTCGTCCACGATATACTCTCCCTATACCGTAGACGTCCACGATATACTCTCCCCTATACCGTAGACGTCCACGATATACTCTCCCCTATACCGTAAACGTCCACGATATACTCTCCCTATACCGTAGTCGTCCACGATATACTCTCCCTATACCGTAGACGTCCACGATATACTCTCCCCTATACCGTAGACGTGCACGATATACTCTCCCTATACCGTAGACGTCCACGATATACTCTCCCCTATACCGTAGTCGTCCACGATATACTCTCCCTATACCGTAGACGTCCACGATATACTCTCCCCTATACCGTAGACGTGCACGATATACTCTCCCTAAACCGTAGACGTCCACGATATACTCTCCCCTATACCGTAGACGTGCACGATATACTCTCCCTATACCGTAGACGTCCACGATATACTCTCCCCTAAACCGTAGTCGTCCACGATATACTCTCCCTATACCGTAGACGTCCACGATATACTCTCCCCTATACCGTAGTCGTCCACGATATACTCTCCCTATACCGTAGACGTCCACGATATACTCTCCCTATACCGTAGACGTCCACGATATACTCTCCCCTATACCGTAGTCGTCCACGATATACTCTCCCTATACCGTAGACGTCCACGATATACTCTCCCCTATACCGTAGACGTAAACGATAATATTGTCACGTAACAAATATAAAATCGCCCTATAGTAGATAGAAGCTCGTGATTTTAATGCAAATGCAATAATTATTTGATGAAACAGAACGCATGGGTTGTCAGTGTCAAAAATACCCTCGGCTATTTAAGACTAAAAAGTAGGTAACAAACAAAACAAGAGATTATTTCAAAATACTAAAAAAACATACTTACTTACTTCGCGACCCGAAGTGGATCTTGGCTTTCGACACAAGAATTCGCCATTGGTCCCTGTCCTGCGCCGTTTGTTCCCAGTTCGTTATCTGGAGTTCACGCAGGTCTTTCCAAACTAAAAAAACATACTGTTATTTTTTGGAAATAGACTAAAAAGTATAAAATGTTTCAAAGTAACAGTTTATTGAATTTGTCACCAAACTTAACTTCATTACATATCACGACAATGTTCAATTAATGGACTACGGTCGGTGTTAAGATTATCAATCAAGATTATCAACGTACATTTACAAGTCATACATTGAAATAAATGTAAACAACACGCACCACGCTTTGAAATTTAGTCACCGAATTAGAAGATATCACTCAATTATTATATGCTCTGTTTGCGTGAATATTATCTACATTAAAGATCATATTTCAATAGAGCCAAGCCCGTAATTCTACAAAGCCACTCTACCAACCCTACATTTTAGCAAGACAGTATAGCTAGGCCTACACGTTGGGCTGGATTCAGTACTCGACCGACGCTATGGTCAGGGCTACGTCGTCAGTCGGAAGTGCTAGAAGTTGATTAAGTTTAAAGCTGAACGTCGTCAAAACAGAGTTTATGTCTAGCTGCAGAGCGGATATTGAAACCATCCGTTTCTAAGCTATAAATAGAACAGATAAATTCAAATACCTTGGATCCATGCTGCACGAAGCCGGCGATATCAGTCCCGAATCACTGCAGCTTGGGCCAAATGGCGGCAGCTCACGGCGGTCACCTGTGACCCTAAACTCACTATCTAGCTCAATGGGCTAATATACGCGTAGGAAAGCAGACCCAGCAGAAACCGGGACAAGCGCTAGGATGATGATGATGAATAAAACTAAAAAATAAAAGCTAGACGAATGCAATAAATACAATTATAATAATTCTGCTACGGACAAGCTATACCGTTATCAAGATCTAAGATATGATGGTATTGATATATTATGATATGATATGATATTTCATGACAAGATAGGTAGTGCCCTCTTTTTTTTAGCTAGTTCTTTTTGTTGCTCTTTAAAAATCGCAAAAATACACAAATGCCTGATTTCGGTTTAATTAATGTATTTTAAAGTCATATATTTGGTTCAGTTTCCTGGGTATTAGGCACGTATTAGGTAGGTTAGCAATCTGCTTGATCGTAAGATTGCCGCATTATAAAATCGCGGCATTGTAATAGGCGCATTAGGTAGCGGGTAATGTACAAAGCGGCTGAGATGCCCTTTCACATTGACTACAATCATCATCATCACTCCCACACAGCGTTCCCGCACGGCACGCGATGGTCCGTGGTCGCATCGCGTAGACTACAATCTGCCTGAATATTTACAAGAGCGTATTGCACAATGTTATGTTTGCGCCGTACACTCAGCGGCAGAAAAAACAGGTCCGAGTATTTCGTGAATTTGTAAACAAATCTGTTGTTGTAGCTCAAGTTACTTTTCCACCGGCGCAGCCAGAATTGAAATTTGTACCGCAAAATGTCAATTCCCTCCTTGTGCATTTTCACAGGAAATATCAAATCAATAAAAATTTAACGCCTCGCCCCGCCGTTGGAAAAGGAGCTTCAAAGTTACTATTTATAACGATTTAGATTTGCTACTGAACATGTAAATTATACTATGAACTAATAGAGCAAGTCTTGTTTACAGATGACTAAGTGTAGCCTTAAGGACACCATGGTTGTTAGAGAGTATTATTGGTGTCGTGAAGTAGACCTACAATTATGTGTATTGTCCTCCATTAGTCAATAATTCATTCATGAGCTCAGGAGCAACTCAGTGCTGCTTCTCAAGTTCTGGTTAGGTATTGTTGTGCATAACGTACAATTTGTCCCCCGCCTGTTCAACTTGAGCTGCTGCTGCTGCTGTTAGAAAGGCCGTCTTTTCAAATCGGAATCAGATCAGTTTTGTTGGTAGAGCAATTATTATAAAAATAATGTTTGCTTATCTCTCAGATTACCTTGGAAACAGTTATGGCACAGATGGCTAGCAAAAATTAAGTCTGAATTTTACACTAAGGCGATCCCCGGGCTCTCATGTGCCGCGCGGGAGCGTAACCGGGACATAATGCCGAGATGATTAAATTACCCAATGTCACCGCCAGTCACCTGAGTCGCTCGGTCATTTCGCTAGCTGCCGCTGCGGAGGATGCAGCTGCCAAGAAACGGCAGAAGTACGCACCGATGCAGGCCACCTACCTTTTTGTGCCCTTGGCTGTTGAGACATTGGGTAGTTGGTGTTCAGATACGAAAAGCTTAGTACGCGATTTAGGCAGCCGAATCAAGAATAGCAGCGGTGACCCCCGCGCTGGTTGGTTCCTCAAAAGCATAAAGGATAGCCATTGCCATACAGCGCATCAGGGGCGGGTTATTTGATTTAGTGTAATTATTTATGTTTATTATTAGGTTTCTTTACTTTTTGTATTATTCGATTACGTTTTGTTTTATATGTGTAAATAAATGTATTTACCCACAAATTAATCAACATAAGACTTGAAACATCTCCGTATAAAAACATTTCTTAATTATCACATAATTTGTTTACCACTTGGGCTACTATTTATACCCGTGAGTGTATTTCTATAGATAATGTACTTACCTACCGCACTAATCGTGATATATTTTTAGACGCATTTCATAATATGTCGCAATCTATTTCTTTCGGTTCTGTATTTATTTACTACCTATTGTTATTGATAATTGGCAATCCGTGGACGAAAAATACTAATATTACCAATATTAAAGTAGTATGCGATGCACTCTTATAGGATATATAGGTATAGAGATAGTTGACGCGCCATTAACAAATAGTTTTAAAAATAGACTCGATAAAGTGGTTAAAAGTGAACTCAAAAACTCTGTGCAGTAATGTGTAGTGTATCATCGACTGATCGAGGACAATCATCAAACACACCGGCCCAGACAATGGGCACATCAGCTTTTGGCTACTCGCCTATTAACTCATAATAATAATAATAAGGTTGAATTATGTAGGTACACAGAGGCAGACGCTCGTTAGGGTTCCGTATGTACCTAACTTCTCTCTGCACTAGCCTGGGTTTTCAATTCACCGTGACTTGAAAAATCCTTATCATGTTCGCTGGAGTTGTTATATTACGAGCATGTGCGTTGATAACTGTTTAGTATTGTAATAGTTCTGGCGGGTGGAACACTCTAGCTTTGGACATCTTCAGCGGTTGGATAGAGTTTGTCAGTTTATCATGGCTCCAGAAGTTAAGTACACTAAGGTTAGTACGTATTTTGACTAGAAGTTTCTAACAGAAATTTGAAAAAAATACCTTTTTTTTTTTGTTCTATTAGTTTTAGGTTTTTTGAATGTTTTTTTGAATGTCTATGGTTATACATATATAGACTACTTTTATTTCTAATTTTATTGACTATTTTATTTTTGCTACCAGCTTTCCGTTTGCGGCTTCGCTCGCTTAGTGTACAGGTTGTTCCGAAAATCAAATTCAAGCCTGAAACGGGCGATACGCCAAGTCGTGACAGTTAGATGTTAGAACAAATATAAAAAAAAAAACCTAGGTCATGTACTTTTCAAGTTATAGGTAAGTCAGTTGAGACAATTTTTGGGCGTCAGGTTAAATATCTTGGTACTCGCTAATGACTTGGACTAAGTAATTTTTTTGAGAATAGTACTAAAGTTGATTTAACAGGCAAAAGATTTATAGTCTTACAAAATTAGAATATCTATAAAAATATTTTACGTTAAGCCATTCCCCTAATTTCCGTTCATTTTGCGTCACCCAGAATTGATGTTTTTAGGTAAGACAAACGGAGTTAAAATATAGGAACATACATGTATTAAAAGATTAGAAGTTAAATAAATTAATTAGGGAAAAATTTGGTAGCTATAAAACTAATATCATTATATCTTGTGATTGAATTTAATGTTTGTCCGTCCACAATGCATAATTACCCTCACGCGTTACAAAGTGGTGCGTATATAACTAAAAAAGCAACTTACTATACGGCCTAGCATCTGTTGCGCCGCGGCAGTCACTAAGGCCGGTAGTGTGTCGTACGTTTCGCTGGCGAACTACGAACGTTTCCCTTCGCGTCGGCTGTTTACCTAATTTCCGTTCGCTTATATTATTTTATTCTACAATACTGCCGTCATAAGGAGAACTGCAACTGACAGTTTTCACGAAATAGAGATTTTGATGCCTCTGGACTTAGAAAAAAAAAGTGCTCCTGCAATTTTTTTTATCTCCAAAATTTTAAAGTTTTCTCCAAAATCCAAAAGGGATAAAGCAGCAATTCGCGATCTAAAATAAAGTGTTTAGAAGTAGGACGTATTTGATGAAACTGAATAGAAAAGGCCGTAAATGACATTAAATACCATCTTTACTTCGAAAGTTAGACCAAATATTTGTCATTTACGTAGGTGAAAAGGCGTAAATCACACAAGTGTTAATTATGTGTACCTTCCTATTTTCCTTCTAATTCATATTTAGTGATAATAGCTGATTATTTCTAATAATGTTTAAAGTATAAAATATAAGATATTTTAATTAAAATTATTTCTAAATTACAGAAAGAGAAATAAAATATTAGACGCATTTGATGCAAATGCATCACAAATAAAGTAATGGCTTTTAAAAACTTTTTTAAATATTAAGAAGAAAAACAGTAAATGACCAAAGTCTTGATTTTTGCTAAGTTAAACCGACGTAAATGATCCTTTCTTCTAAATATCTACATTGTTTATGAATTTCTTGTGCTAAAAAAAAAAGAAATACCGAGATATCTAATTAAATAAATGTTTATTTATTAAAAAAATTAATCGCATTTCAAACTGTTTATTTTAACTTTCGTTCCATGCGTCATTATTAAATTTTTTTAAAACCCTTTCTTTTTATTTAAAATAAAACACGAAATCGGAGAAACAGACATCCTGGTGACGGTCTTTCAGGTCCTGTGACTAAAATGCATTTCTTAGATTTTATCTATAACTTAACTATGAATAATCCATATTGAGATAACAGTTTCAAATATAAAAGCCATAACTGCCAAATTTCCATCTTCTAAACTCAGCTGTTTCGGCTCCACGTTGATTGGTATCAGATAGTCTACAGTTTTAGACTTAAGGAATATACTGCGATGTGTGGAGTTCGCGGAAGGATCGCGTTCGAAACGCCCACATGCGAGGTAGCAAGTAAACAAGTAAGCTGCAAGAGTACCGCCTTCAATGGTATGGCCACATCTTGCAAAGACCGGCAAATGATGTAGGGAACAAATGTCTTTGTGAATGTGCCTCGTCTGGCACGAGAAGAAAAGGGTTAAATTAAAAAACCAGTTTATGCCGAAACACGTGTTTTATTAATTTCATATTTTTGGAAGTAGTTTTGGTCCCTCAGATAAACAAAAGTTAAGGGGCCATAGACATGAAATTATGCTACGCTTTTATGACGTCATCCATCACCCAACAAATAGAGTAAGTACTTAAATCTACTAAGGGGTAAAAAAAATTCGCATCCACAAAACGGCAATGTCAATCTATGGCTTCTTGAGTTTCCCGTGGGACTCAAGAATGTCCTGATACCTACCGTCAAAAGGCACCTACGTATTCCTGGGACTTCCGCAGAACGTGATCAAACCAGCGCAGGCTAGCTACTCTGCTCTATTGACAACTTCATTCGTTCCTTATGTAGATGGTTTCATGACCAATCAGAGTACATGGCTGACTGCAGACAGCCGTGTACTTTGTTTAGCTTTAAACCCCTGTTTTCTAGCACTTCCTTTCACGTGCTTATAATAGTCCCAAGATCGTGCCTACGCTTGCTAATACTTGTAAGTTCTATGTCATCGGCGCATTAAATGAGTCATGGAGGTGTGTTCGAATTTCGGGTGAAAGGGCATTCAGCACAATGCAGAACAGGCACATGCTAAGGACAGGACTCTGGTCAATACCTACGGAAATCGGGAAGTGATTAGTTAGTATCGCCTACGATGGTTTTGACAACATAAGCCTCGAGCACAGACGCCCACCATTACCTCGTGAAGAACAATATCAAAGGTCCTCTGAAGATTAAAAAATGGGAAATGCAAAGGTTTTTTTCTACTGGAGAGGGCTTCCTGGAGAATTCTCAGGGCAAAAATGGGGTCCCCTGCTTTTTAGGGCTTTAATTATGTTAATGAATGAGCGAGCGCGGCGAGCTACAATTTTATTACATTTGTTCCAAAGCTGGGGTGATTGAAAGATTTAAAATACTTTGCGGTTCCAAAGGAACTTTCTCTCACTCACACTAAGGTTGTGGAATGAACTACCTGGAGAGGTTTTCCCTGGAGAATACAACATGAAGTTCATCTCGAGAGGAGTGAAAAGGTTTTTACGGGGTCGTCAACGCGTGGGTGATGCCCCTGGTATTGTCCATACGTCCATGGGATGCGGTGACAGCTTTCCATCAGGCAGGCCATAAGCTTGTTAACCACCATAGTGGTTAAAAAAAAATTACAAGTTCTTTCTACTCGGGTTGTTGAGCGAGGCCCCCATAAGCGCGAGACCCTGGACGGTTGCCCTGCTCACCAACCCCCTAGGCCGCCACTGTTCTCACGTATGATCAATGCTGAGGCCGCGTGGAAGCGAGGTTTACGACGTGTCTATTATTATTAATTTTCCGGTGTTGTTTATTCCAGCTATTCATTGACAACGAGTGGGTGGACGCGCAGAGCGGCAAGACGTTCGATACCTACAATCCGCATGACTGCTCTGTCATCGCAAAGGTCGCAGAGGGAGATGAGGTGAGAAATAGAAAGACTGTCTCTAAATCTCTTCTTCGATTACCTAAATTTGATTAAATATCTTCAAGGAAATTCTTTATCATCCTTTTTAGTACTGTTTTATGATATAAGACTAACTAATTCAATTTGCTGTGTAAACAAACCACCCTACCTATATTACTGGACCCTGAGGACAACATACTTTATTTTACATATTGCAGATTTCGATATGTATATGCCTTCTGATACCAATGATTAATTCTGGCGTAAGTTCATATATGTATGTATGTAAACTCTTTATTGCATCAAATACCTTAGAACTATATAACAAAAATTATATAAAATACATTGCAAAGGCAGGTTTATCCCACACTGGGATTTCTTACAGCTAACCTTAGATAAGCTGAAAGGAGCTTTAACGAGTTCATCATTTCAGAATCAAACAGAAGTAGAGAAAGACAAATGCAAAATGACTTTACCTTATTCAAAGATGCAGACAGCAACGGTTTCTCTTATGTTCTCACTAGTTGTAAATCATGACGCTGAAATGGGCGGGCGTTTATATTTCCAGGCGGACATTGAGTTGGCAGTGCAGGCGGCGAGCCGGGCGTTCCAGCGCGGCTCGGAGTGGCGGCAGCTGGACGCGTCGGCGCGCCGCCGGCTGCTCGACCGGTTCGGGGATCTGCTAGAGCGAGACGCCGACTACCTCGCAGAGCTCGAGTCCTATAACAACGGCATGCTCCTCAAAACGGCAAACCTTATGAGAGAATCAACTTCACGTTATATACGATACCTTGCGAGTCTCGCGGACAAATATCATGGTGACACTGTGCCATCAGGTTCGTAACTTGATACAATATGGTATTTTGTAATCTCAAAAAAATATTTTTTTTAAATGAAACATATTATAACGGATGCAAGTTCGTGTACAGTAGGTTTATATGTGCATTATTTGTTCATGTCATTTCAAATTAATGATAAATCAATACGTATAATAAAACTGTAACAGGTCCAATTTTGCTGTTCCTTTCGCTTCTAGCTGGTACCAGGTCGTCAATACACCTTTTTGAATGCCTACGTACGCTGCGTCTTCCGGTACGTGGTCGCCACTCTTGGATTTAACTGGCCCATCGGCCATATGTTCTTTGAGCTATGTGCCCTGTACAACTGCTATTTTAGCCTGGTAATCCTTCGTGGCTATATTGGAGACCTTGGTTCGCTTGCGCATCTCCTCATTTCTGATGCTTTCGCGCAACGAGACTCCGAGCATAGGCCTATCCATTGCCTTGGCCTTTGGTCACCAGTGAGCTTTCTTATAAGCCCTACAGTGAGCGGCCACGTCTTTGTTCTGTTCGTCATCACTGGCAACACACATTGGTCAAAGACCTTCGTCTTGAGACACTGCGGTAATTGGAACGAAAATATATGGCGTAGCTTCCCGAACGCTGCCCAACCGAGTTGGATGCGTCGATTGACCTCTTTCTCGAAATTGGACCTACCTAGCTGGACTGTTTGTCTTGTACTATTTGTATTCAAAAACAGATAGTACAGGACAAAAACGACTTGATATTGACGACTTACGTCTTTGATTTCTAAGGTGATGGAGCGGGTTATCAATATCCATCATCAGCTGATTAGTGACCGTCAATATGGCTTTCGTCATCGTCGCTCAGCTGGTGACCTTCTTGTGTATCTAACACATCGGTGGGCTCAGGCAGTCGAGAGCGAGGGCATCCCCCTCGTCTATCCCCCCTCTTTCTGTCTGTCTTATTTTAGTCAAGGCATTTGATCGGGGCTGGCATAGGGCACCGCTGTTAAAACTCCCGAAACGGTATTCCCGAGGATGCCGGGTGTCGAGGTGTTGTCGACGGATGCTGTTCCGATACCAAGACTATCAATGCTGGAGTACCCGTAGATTCAATGCTATATCCGAAGCTGTTTCTACGGCATACCAATGATTTGCAGATGACAGTACTATAGTACTATAGACTTCTGAAATAATTTATGAGAACAAGGGATATTCGCTCGATCAGTATAACGATCATCCCTATAGGTCGACAACTTAACTGGTATATCGCCTGCGGAAAGTGAGGTAGGCGGGAGGGTGATTTTTCAGGGATGAACGCGGGGGTGCGGGGCGCGGGGCAGTAAGCATTTTCTTCCGCGAAACGTCACTCGATGACGTTCCTCGGAAAAAGAATGCACACGAGATGTCTGAATATCCCGTAAATAGAACGAAATAAGTACTTAGCTATAATTATCTTTGACTTGTAATGTTGGGAATTTAATTTACCTATGTTAATTGTTTCAGATGGAAACACATTCAGTTTTACTCTAAAGCAGCCTATGGGTGTTTGTGGCCTTATTTTGCCATGGAATGGTCCAATTGGGATATTTGTAAGAAAAGTGGCCACGGCATTAGCCGCAGGTAAGTTTAAGAATGTTAGGGCCTGTTTCACCACCCGCTGATGAAGTTCGAAACAACCTACTCAGAAGTTATTTGATAAATAGATTTTAGTTAAACGATATTATTTGGCAGACGAATTATCTGCCAGATATCAGGGAGTCGTAAAACCAATATCTGATATTTGTAACTTCTGCATGGACTTTTTGGAACTTTATTAACGTAGTCCGACAGACCCTATAATGACGCGTCATGTTTAACATTTCCTGAAGTGCAGTAATTAGGTATATTTTTTGCGTCAGGCTGTACGGTAGTGGTGAAACCAGCAGAGCAGACGCCGCTGACGGCGCTGTACCTGGCGGAGCTGCTGCGCGAGGCGGGCGTGCCGCGCGGCGTGGTCAACGTGGTTCCGGGCTTCGGACCGGGCGCCGGTACCGCGCTCACGCACCACCCGCTGGTCGCCAAGATCTCTTTCACTGGCTCCGTCGAGGTGAGCACCGCCCCCGCCCCGCCCCGCACCAGCCCGAGGTTTCCCTGCTCTCACAATCGCTTGTTGCTCGTCTGCAGGTGGGCAAGCTGATCCAGCAGGCGGCGGGCGCCACCAACCTCAAGCGCGTCACGCTCGAGCTCGGCGGCAAAAGCCCCCTCATCATCATGCCAGACGCGGACTGTAAGTTATCTTGAGAACCCGATCATATATTTATTCCTTTCCATTCTTAGTAGTATTTCTTTTATTGCCTGGGGAGCCACATGGTCAGATGGAAAGCGGCCAATGTCTTCAGGACATCCCTAAATTCGGGTTCGTTCGAAATGTAGACACCAAGGATCCCGGTACTCTTTGAGATAGCAAAGTTCTCGAACCGTGGCACGATATACCTACTAAATGGTTATTTAAGAACGGAACGCATGATAATTACTACTATTTCATTTCTGACATTATCACGTACAGAGCCCAACAGTGCACTATAGTTAAGATTATTGCTATACTGTCAGCAAATAAATGGACGGTATTGCAATAATCTCCAGAGCTTGGAAGGAGGGTTGAGATTGCAGTTTTGGAAATACTCAAATGAAAATGATGCTGCTTATTTCTTTGTTTACGGGAAGGTACTTATGTAACATGGTCTCCGTCTATGATAATAATCGGCTATTAATCAGTTATTGGTAGGTATAATATATTGTGGTCTCTGCTTACCCCTATACGGGAAAACGGTATGGTCCCCAGCTCTATCTTCAATTTTGACTTCATATGTACTTTTATTGATTTCAGTGGATACAGCTGTGGTATATGCGTCGACAGGGGCTCTTGCCCACTCTGGGCAGGTGTGTATAGCGGCCTCTCGATTATTCGTGCATGAAAGTATTTACGACGAGTTCGTTGAGAGGTCGGCTGCACGAGCCAAGTCTCTCAAGATTGGTAACCCCATCGATCCTGATACCCAACACGGTCCGCAGGTTGGTATAAAATACAGATGATAAAACATGTAAGTAGGTACTTACCTTTTGTAATTAATTTAACCAAGTACTTATTTCATGTCAAAAGGCAGACGAGGCGACGTTCCATAAGGTGTTGGGATACATCGAGAAAGGCAAGAAGGAGGGTGCCCGGTTGGTCACGGGAGGATCGCGCTTCGGCTCCTCAGGTTTCTACGTGCAGCCCACCGTATTCGCTGACGTCACCGACGAGATGACCATCGCCAAAGAAGAGGTGGGTTAGCTTAGAATATTGGGTGATTGAGGAAGAAAGGAAAGCTGTCTAACGAGTGACGGGTGTTTGTCTAGATCTTTGGGCCGGTGCAGAGCATCCTGAAGTTCAGCTCGCTAGAGGAGGCGCTGGAGCGTGCCAATGCCACCAGCTACGGGTTGGGAGCCGGGATTTTCACACGAGATTTGCAAACTGCGCTTCAGTTTGCCAAACATGTCGAGGCGGGTGTTGTCTGGTAAGTTATTATAAGATAAATTACGGAATAGTGTAATCAAGGAATACCGAGAGTACTGACTAGAATTGAGAAATAAATGCTTAGTTGGTTTGGGCAAGGGAGGATAAATGACAGGAGATTCACAAAAAAGATATATATGACAGGAGTACATGGAATACTCGTAACACGATAAAATCGACGATTTTTTCAACAGAGGTCTGGTCAAGAGTATCCTAATCTGACATTAATTTATGGAAAGATGAATGAATGTGAAAGGATGTAGAGAGATCTGTTAACGTAGCAAGTGGAAATATGTGGTCTGTGCCTAGTTCTACGGGAAAAAGTCATGACGTCATTATTATTATAAAATAAGTTTATAAAAAAAATCAGATTAATACATATTATGTTGTTACACGTTTCCAGTACATAAACTAGTGTTACAGATAAATAGAAAGGTTATTATGCCTTCCACACAAGGGCAGGCCTGTATTGTGTTACATGATTAATTATTTACTACATAATACGTTTACCTAAAAGAAATAAACTAACTGAGTAAAACAATCAACAACAACAATTTAACAGATCCATGGTTGTCTCTCGACAACTCCTAAAATGGGGAGTGTTCCCCACTGCCCAAGGGCTTCCACGCCAAACGGATACCCAACGCCCAGCCATATGTGGCCATAACCAGATCGCGTATATTCGCCGCTTGGCGTTTTCAGCTGAGTAGTCATCATCGTCCTATCGCTTATTCCATCCTCTGCCAGGGTCCGCTTTCCTACAAATTGTTCTCCAATTCACCCAGTCTTCGGCATCCTCGCGTCGTAAGCCGTTGGCTCTCGCATCCGACTCAGCGATGTCAATCCATTGCTTCCTGGGTCGCCCACAGGGCGTCTTTCCTGATACCGGCAGGTTCAGGTACCTATTTCCCACGTAACCAAACCAACACGCAACACGCAAGCTTACGCAACACGTGACCAAACCAGCGCAGGCGAGCCTCCTCGATCATGTCCTCACGCCAATACTGCCAAGGATGTATTCATTATGTACTCGATCGAGCCGTGTAACTCCGCACAATCAGCGCAGCATTTTCAGCTGAGTAGTGCTCGTACTTAATTTGGTTCATATTCAATTTACTAAAATTTTTCTTTTTCAGGGTTAACAACTATATGATAATGGGTGCGCAAATGCCATTTGGTGGCTTCAAGGAGTCTGGAATCGGCCGTGAAAAGTAAGTCAATAAAAAATTCTTTAAAACGGCTTGGTCGTCTGTTTATATTATTCCTATAGGTGTCTACTTCGATCAATGTGTTCTATGAGGTAATAAAGCAAGCATTTGTTGTGTGCGATACTGCCTGTAGTAAATGATGATTTATAAATCATTTTCCCTCTAAACCATTAGGTACGCTTATCTGTATTTAGTTTTGAAAGAGACATGGCAGTGTTGCTGCTAGGTAGGGTGTGAAAATAAATGACTTTTTGGGAGCGATTTTAGCTCCGTGTGTCGCTAGCTTTGAATGAATAATTTTCATAAGAAAATCGTCCATCAAAAAATGAAAGTACAAAATGCGTATAATTTTGCTTACTCAATGTTGTTGTACCTACTTTATTAACATAATTTTTTTCTTCTTTTTGCAGTGGCAAGGATTCTCTAGACGATTATTTGGAAGTAAAAACTGTTATCATAGATCTCCCAAAGAAATTTTAAACACTAGTCACTTTTTATGTTAGCTTGATAGGATTTTTTAATCAAAGTCTTAGGACGCGAAGAAGACGAACTGGAAGAGTTAGCTACGGAGAATTAAGTTAGCGGCTTAAGATATTCCTAAGCATTTAGGAGTCGGTATCATAAATATAAGACTGACTTAGCGATTTTAGATTTTAGTTTTTTGTTATGTGTTGGTTCAATGCTTTTCTTGTTAGGAATGTTTCAAATCGAATTAGACTTCGCCTAAAGTTTAATGTAATCAAGAATTAAAGTTGTAAATAAATAAAAAGTGCTTCACAAAACTATTACTTGCTCAAATTATTTTTCTAAGAAATAAAGTATGTCATGTCAAAATTACTTTTTTTTCCACATAGTATCATACATCCCTGCGTATTTCTAAGTGATGGTACAGTCGCCTGCAGAATGACTGATTCCCTCACTCCTGTAACTATTTATAGTGTGTACTGTAAGTAACTAAGTGCAGTCGCTGCAGACAGAATGACTGATCAGCCATAGCCGGGGGTTAAGCTCGGGATACTTAACCTGTTTATAAGGGACGGCGCGGCCGCTGGATAGAGCGGCTGCGGCGGGACAGCTCGTCGAGTTCTGTAATGGGCCCACAGAATACCAAATTGTATATTTGTAATTGTACAGTTGCATACACTACTTTATCTACAGTCCTATTTTCATGTTAAAATTTCGTACCTATAATTTTCTCAACTTTGCTGGAAGTAAGCTGCGAGTCAGTTCTGTTGTATCTACGCATCGAGGACATCAAGCGGCGGGAAATTCACTTCACTACTTTCACATTTATCTATTTATTTGCTTGAAACAAGAAATAACATTCACATACACAAATTACAACAATTAGCGGGAAAATAATTACACACAAATATAAACAGGAAAATTTTAATTTTTGATTTGAATTTTGAATTTGTTGAAGACATTTAGGTATTCACTCTACATTTCACCGTGTCCGGTCGCCCGACAAAAATTAAAAAAAGGAAAGTGTTGCATAATTATTAAAAAGTTATTTTTCGATACAGCTGTAATGAAATGCTGTAACGAAAAGTAATTTTTAAATTTTTTATAGTGAAACAAGTTTTTTCTTAAACAACTGTTTTTGAATATGTAAGTGGAACATTACGCTATGAGTGTAGATAAAATATATTTATTTTCTGTGTGAGCGCGAGCATGTTTTGGAAACTAATTACAGTGCAGTGTTAGTACTCACGTACGTGCAAAGCACTGCGTCGCAACAGAGTTTCTAAAATAATACTAGTGCAGTAATTTTCACTGTATAAACACACCTGTGATTAGGTTAAATTAATAAAGTGTGTATTTTAGGTAGATATTTGTATCAGCTTTGACCATAAGTAAATGGTTTTTGATCTCCTTTTAATTAAAATAAATTATTCCAATTATTATCGAACGTTGTTGTAAAAGTTAGGAAAGATTGCTTTTTATTCTATAATACTAGCTGTTTCCCACAACTTCGTCCGCGTGACAACCAACTAAACATAAAAAAAATACCTATTCTTTAAAAAAACATACGAAAATAAATCTTCCTACATTCGGGATAACGAATCTAAGGCCCGGATTATAACAAACGTCGCCGACGCAAGGAGCGTCAATAACGCATGTAGCGTCGTCGACGTATCGGCGTCGGCGACGCAACCTGCGTTATCGACGCTCTCTGCGTCGCCGACGCGCCTTACTGTCACGTGTCACTCAAAATTGTATGAATTTCATATGCGCGTGTTAGATTTAATATATGTCCTACTTATAATTATAGTGACTTTTATTAGTATAAACCTTTATTTTAGTAATTATGCTACAGAATAATAACAGAGTGAGTATTTATCCAAAACTCTAGTGAAATATATGGAAAACGCTAAATTAGGTAAACAAGAGCATATTAATAAATGGATATCTATGTCATGTAAAATATAGTTCATGGAGGTAGTGCTATTTGTTTAGGACATAGGTTATAAAGTATTTAAGAGAGACTGGGCGAAGTGGAGGAGTAAGACTTGATAACTTGAATATGTTATCTAGGATAAAGTATTATTCTAGTGCACATTATTTAATCAAACAAAAGCATATTTTAAGTATATTAGGTATATTTTAATAAGCAATGTAATCCATTATAAAATGAGGTATTTATTTAAACAACATTTATGCAACATTCTAACCAAATGTAATGACACAATTATCGATCACATAATCAAATATTTATCTTTTAAAAATGGGACAGTGGTATTACATACGATTCAATAAATAACCGATTATATAAATAAATAAAACTAGTACAAAATATAAAGCAACAATAATACAATGCAAGTGTACTTAACTCTGTGCCGGCTCTGGAGCAAAAGTCCCTCTCACTGTCACGACTGAACCTTTATACTAGCTATCTAGCTGGAAATGTCATTCTTATTCTCATTTCTGGTCTCCTTAATTTAATGATAGATAGCTTACATGTTAATTTAATATATTACAATACTTTTAACATTATAATAAATTTATTACATAATTAATTAAGGAAGTTTCTCATAAACAGTATTTAATCTGATCAAAAGTCACAATCGTTCAGAAATCCAGACAATTCGTTCTGAAGTTGGTAAAATGTTTTGTGAAAGTATTTTGAAATGTTAATTATTAATAACCACTATAGTTTTCAATATATATGTAACTTTAAATAACAATTAAAATATACTAAAATACCTAATATCTAACACGGCCATACTGACAAGTACTTCGTCCCTGAAGTACCTATTTATATCAAACTTAGAACAAATTTCCATTTGTGAATCAAATTTTAAATGTATGTTACAAATATCTACTTCAAAATATATTAATGTTTTATTTTGTGTCATTTACTTATTTAAAACGACTCAACAAAATATTATACCACAAATAGGTAAATAAAATTCCAGCAACGTAAAATCACAGGTATCAGAATTTCAGAAAATAATAACTTTTTGCAATGCCACAAATAATTCAATCACAACTTGTAAAGTATAAAAATCATATCGGTATTTAGCTTTTATAACAATTAAAATATATTGCAGTTATTTTTATTGTGCACATTTTTAAGTAACCAAATATTGGTCTGTACTTTCAAAGTCATTTGTCCCGTCATGCCAATTTCCTCACCAGTGCCGAGGAAAACCAGATTAGCATCGTCTATGGGACTAGCAAAACTTTATTTATCAGTGTAATCTTTTATGCTGAATTATTAAAAATTATTCTCGAGGTTTCAGAATTATAGCCAAGTTTAAATAAAGTAAATAATTATAAACTATTCTCGAGGTTACAGAATTATAGCTAAGTTCAAATATAGTCATGAAGAATCGCATTACAATATTATTATTTGGTTTGAGTAGTAACCTGTAATGTTGGCCCCATCACCGCCGCCCGTGATACAATGACCAAACATCAGAATTACTACCTAGCACAGCTAAGTTTCGGTAGACGCATAGAGATGTTGGCAGCGTCACTGCTGCCCGGTGAAGGTCATCTTGCCAACATCAAGCTAACTACCTAGACAGCAAAGTTCAGTATAGGCCTTCCCAGGTGCTGGCTGCAATCACCGCTGCCCGTGAAGCCAAAGCCATACCAAGCCAAATACCTAGCAGCAATATTCAGTAGTAGCCTTCCAGGTATGGTCCCATCACTTCTGCCCGAGAAGTGGACTTAACCAAGCTCACTACCTAGCAACAACGTTCAGTATAAGCATCCAGGTGCTGGCTGCAATCACCGCTGCCCGTGAAGCCAAAGCCACACCAAGCTTACTACCTAGCAGCCATATTGTAACACGGTTTCCCACAGCTGGATTCAAACAATCTATATAACCATGTCGTAATGGCATTTTTCAAGTTTTTACACTTTTACTTCTATTTATCGAATAATTTACTTATTACATGTGACTGAATAACTTGTGGCATTTCAAAAGTTGTACATCATTAGCAGTCGTCGTCCGAGCGCGCTCGTGTGCGTACGGTGTAACGTTGTCGGTCGGTGTCTCAGTGTGAAGAGGACAATGACCTCGAAATTAGTGAAGTGCAATAACTGCAATGTGGTTATTAATGAGCTACTGTCGTTCATTCAAAATAAAATGGACGTAATGGATGAAGAAAGTATGATTCGTATATGTACCAGTGCATTTTCGAGTGAAGAAATACTATGTGCAAAAAAGTTGTTATTCGAATCAGTACCCTCGTCGAAACGGCAATTAAGAAAGAATAAAGGGAAGTCAGTAAGAGACTTGGATGATGTGATCGGGCTACTTAAGTCTACGGATCCAGATGAGTTACCAGTGTTCGTCGCAAAGGATTTGCATAAGCTACCCCCGGTCACCTTCGATCATGTAGATGTGACTCACTTATTAAAAAACATCGTCAACTTAACTAGTGAAGTCAAGCATATTAAGGAGGTGTATGCAACAATAAATCAGTTAAATGATTTAAAAATGGACTTCGAAAATATCAAGCATGCATCTATAGTCAATAGTTTTGATCCCATAAATCGAAAAAGAGGTACATACAGAATGAATAGTTTTACATACGATAGCGGACCAGTGGGTATACAATACATTTCGCAAGGAATAGATAACGACCCAAGGTGCGATATAGCGTTGTCTCATTCTGCCTTGCATACTCCCAACGAGCGCAGTGATCAATCAGTCTCATGTACGTTGACAAAAGCTATGAATGAGGCCTGCACCACGGTTCCTGTATGCGCCAACGAGAGCAAAGGAGACGCAGCATGTTGTGATGGCAGCGCAGTGAGTCAGAACGTGACGGAACACATCACGACTTTGGAATGTGCGCAAGCGCAAGCGCAGCGCGGTTCCCCTACTACGGGTGTTTTAAACTCGACGCGTCTCAACAAAACAACTTGCGAGAATCGATTTAATATGCAAAGCACACATAATGAGGAGTTTATGAGTCGAGTTCGAGATCCAGTGGTTGTGGATAAAGGCGATGAATGGACAATGGTGAATAGGAAAAGTAAACGTAAATATAAATATTTGGGTCAAAAAGGCAGAGCTTGTTCTGAGCCGCAAGGAAAATTTAGAGCAGCGCAGAAA
This sequence comes from Blastobasis adustella, assembly GCA_907269095.1. Lineage (NCBI taxonomy): Eukaryota > Metazoa > Arthropoda > Insecta > Lepidoptera > Blastobasidae > Blastobasis > Blastobasis adustella. The sequence goes on from OU026124.1 coordinate 12,222,387, forward strand.
TGTATACCATTGTTTATATCCAACGTGTGTAAGGATACGAGTGAGGCGGACATAACCTATTTCATTAAAAATAAAACGAGTGAAGTAGTCTCCCTTACAAAGATAAAGATGCGGAACGAGAAAAACTACGACTCGTATAAGTTATTTGTGCCGGAAAGTAAACTTAATGTGTACATGGATGGAAACTTTTGGCCTAGCGGTGTCACATTTAGGCGTTTCATACCGTTTAGGCATAAAGTGAATGAACAGAATGGCTCGAACATAGCCTCGGATGATGTGTATGTCGAATAAATGATTTACGTACCTATGGACGTGTGCGCACAAAAGAATCACAACAAACTAAGGTTTACAACCTTTAATTGTAAATCGGTGAAGAGATCAGTGGATGATGTGCGTTTGCTGTGTCAATCGGCTGAGGTTGTGGCCCTTCAAGAGACATGGCTTCTCCCACACGACATCCCGGTGCTTGGTACCATACATCAAGACTTCGAGTACACAGGAAAATCGGCAGTGGATACCTCACAGGGAATCTTGAGAGGAAGGCCCTACGGTGGAGTGGCGATCCTCTGGAAGAAAGGCGTGTTCCAGTCCGTTTCGGTCGTAAAGTGCAACAGTGATCGGTTGGTGGCGGTTCAATTATCAATCATGAATCGTTCCGTAATGGTGATAAGCGTCTACATGCCTACTGACTCGATGGATAATTTGACGGAGTTCACCGATGTGTTGAGTGAAATTAGTGCAATTATAGACAGTAGTGGCATAGAGACAGTTTATATATTGGGGGATTTTAACGCGAATCCAAGTGAGCTTTTTGGTCGTGAATTGCAAAGCGTTTGTTATGACCAAAACTGGTGTTGTGCTGACATATGTAGATTAGGTATAAACTCTGGCACTTACACATTTGTAAGTGATGTACATGGCAGTACTAGCTGGCTAGATCACTGTGTGCTCACGGAATCCGCATGGCAAACGGTCACTGACATGAATGTGGCTTGTGGTGTGTATTGGTCCGATCACCTGCCTATAACTATGAAATGTAATGTGGACATAGTGCCTTCTAAAAGCTGTAAAACTGATGCTAAAAAAGATAACATTCTTTGGGGATCAAGAAATAGTGATCAAACTAGTATGTATTTTGAATTATGTAATAGTAAACTTAAATTATTAAACTTTCCTGCAGTGTTCCGTTGTTGTGCGGATAAACATTACTGTGATAAATTGGAGCATAGGCTAGCAATAGACCAAATGTATGAAAATGTTGTAAACATTCTTACTACAGCCGCAATTGAAACATGTACTAAGGTGAAGCCCAGGGGACGGGCCAGGGTGGCCGGCTGGAATAGGCATGTGCGGGACGCGCACAGGGAGGCCAGGCTGAAGTATAAATCCTGGTTGTTAAACAACAAACCTACTACAGGTAAGTTGTACGAGGACATGTGTACGAGTCGAAAAATATTCAAAGGTCGTTTGAAATGGTGTCAAGACCATAAAGAACAAATCCGAATGGATATTATTGCTGAGCATCACTCTTCTAACAACTTTAGTGAGTTTTGGAAGTCTACTGGGAATTTGAATAAGCGGCCTGGCCTGCCTGTGTGCGTGGGTGGGTGTAGTGAGACGGGTTCAATAGCCAACTTATTTAAGGATCATTTTTAGGTTGAATCTCCGTTGGGTCCCTCGCGGGAGGTGGGCGATGCTGAGCCAGACCGTGGCGGGGGGCACGTTCGTTTCTCGGCGGCTGAAGTCGCGGCAATTATAAAAAAGATGAAACGAGGAAAGTCGCCGGGCCACGACGGGCTCAGCATCGAGCACCTTAAACACGCGGGATTTCATCTCGCTAGGGTTCTTTCTATGCTCTTCTCGCTTTGTTTGGTTCACTGTTCTGCCGTCCTTATCATAAGTGCAATAACTAGGTCAAAGCTACTTTCGAGAAAAACGCGCCTAAAGATTTTTTTTTTGTTTTTTATGTATCTCAATTTCTATACAAGGTATCGACTTGAAACTTTCACAAGGCTAAAGATAAAAATGTGTAGAATATTGTGTAGTACCTTGAATTGGTAAAAGTGTTAAATAAGTCACTTAAAATCACAGAATTTTAATTATGTTTAGGACTTTAATATAAATAGACAGAATGATTACTAGTAATAACCGAAATAAGTAGTATAGTTATTTCCCTTATCATTAGCAATTTAACATATTTCACTTTTGAGTAGCAGGTAATTCCTATTTTTTCTAGTATGTTCAACCGATTAGTGCAATAAGCGTCTGACATATTTCGGTTTTCATTAGTAAAACAAGCTTAGATGTCAGAGTTGTCATACTCCAATTAAATTAAATATCCAACTCCAATTTATTTCTTACAGGTACTTAGTATACGCAGTACCTACATTTATTCTATATAAATAAAACGATTTGGTACGTAATAAAATCTTTATTTGTATGTCATGTCATATCTACATAATCAGTCTAAAAAACTTCTTTCTACTCTTCACTCTAAACTAATATTTTTTATAACAATGAGCCGTACTATCTTAAGTATATGCAAACATTAATGTAATAAGGCACAACGAGATCAGCTTTAATCAGTCTGGCAAGCTTAACTCTAAAAAGTCATATTTATGTATTAATAAAATTATCTCAATTTTAACACTAATAATACAACTTAAGAACTAAGAATCTAATTAAAAGAAAACAAATCTCACTAATACCTGTTTTTAAAACAATCAGGGAAACTATCTTAGGTATTTTACTTTATTTATGGCATAACGAGATCAAAGTTTTAAAAGTCTAAATACAGTTTCAATAATTTTCAGTACACAAAGTAAAATTAAACTTTGCTTAATTTAAGTTTGGCACCCTGGAAGATTCAGGTAAATTAAACCAGAACGCTCTCCTGGTTATAGGCATTAAAGGTACCAAATCTGCTATGATTCGTTCTTTGCGCTCTTTGGTTATCCCTCTTACAGAACTTTTATTTGGAACAATAGGAAATGATTGGTTTTTTTTAATTTTTATTTGAAGGAAATCCAATTCTTTCCAGTCGCAATTGCCATGATTCTCTTTGTGCTTTAACATGAATATTCCCCTTTCGACCCTGGCCGCCATGATGTTTTTTAAATAAACTCTTGGTACCGTGTTTCTGATTTTATGCTGAGATGAAAAGTCTTCATACTCATAAAAATCAGACACTGTCATGACTTTAACGGTATTTTTTTTTGAGTTTGACATGTTCACAGAATCTATGAAGTCATCAAAGTCGTAAACTTTCTTTTTTTTTCTTAAGTGACATTTCGACTTGGTGGTGAAAATGATCAGCGGACATAAAGGTGTGTCCAGGCTCAAAGTACTTTACTGTGATTGAATCAGCAGCAATCAGCTGGCTATTTATAATGTCTACCAAAAAACACATAAACGCCCAGTTTTTATTCTGGGCCGCACAGTTATCAACCCATAAGACTATATGTTTTGTGTCACGTTTATGTACCAAAAAGGATCTGAATGCAGAAATAATGTCTTCTTGGCTTCGTCCAGACACAGTTTCGTTCCAGAGGGCCGCAAATGGTACATGCGTATCGGTGGTTTTTCCTAGTGGAACGAAACTTTCGTTGAATGCAATTATACGTGGACAAAATATAGCACATTTAAATTGATCCATTCGGGGAAGCATGATCACTTTTTGTAAATCTACCGAAAAGTAGATATTCTCGGTGTCGGTCGAAGCTTGTTCCTTATCTTTTTGGTATTCTACTCTAGATTCCGTGTATCGTGATACATGTGCATTTTTTTTTAAACAAAGTTCGCAGTTTTCCTGTGTGCATTCTGTATGTGAGTCTAACAAAGCACATTGCTCACACTCTTCATGCCCAAGATGAGTGAAGGAAATATGCATTTCCTTTACGACTTTGCGATATGTCTCGAAAGATAATTTCATGTTGGGATATTTTTCCATGAAGGATTGGTGCATCATCGTTATATTTATGTCGCTGGGCAGATATAGCTTATTTGGTGCATGTTCGCGACGATAATGCGAGATCGTGGGATTATAGCTTTGAATATGTTCTTTGAGTATGTCTTTGTCAATAACGTTTTTACGTTCATAGCTACCCCGTTTATCTTTCTGGTCATCGACTTTTTTATTAAGCGCTAGGTATATGTGTCTACTATTTTTGGGATCGTACCCCAGTGTTGCCAAAAAAAAAGTTTTACAGACTTGTATTTTTTTGTTACCGGCATATAAATTATACCGGTAGGATACGTCCCTTTTTTTAACATTACCTGTCTTGTTCGTTCTTAACTTCACGTCATGCGCTTCGACCAAGCCTTTAATGAATAATCCTCGGGACTCCCAATTTAAATTCACGTACTGATCGTGGATATCTTGTCGGTCTTCTGGTTTGAACGTTATAGTACAATTAATGCGACATTTGTATGTACATGGTGGTTTTAGCGCTAGTTTCTGATCATCATTTTCTTTTTTTTGCTGCAACCGGACAGATAATGGCGTATCAAACATTCTCCTTTTCCTTGGCAAGCCTGATTTCGTGAAACCCATGTCATTCATAGCTTCTTCTTCATGTACAGTTTCAGGTCTAGCATTATGGGAGCATTCAGATAAGCTTCTCGTAGCATCGTCAGCCTCTACATGTTGATTGATTATAGACAAATCATTTGTTTTGTCTCTTAATTGTATTTCCTCAATTACTTCAAAAGCTTGTATAACTTCAGGACATCTATGATATGTGGTTTGCTGGTGAATTTCAGCAGTAACGATTGCTTTTGTTGTGATTGGTTCATTGCAGGTGGATAAGTCACTGTCAGAATCAATCGCATTTTTCGTACCAGCTGGGATATAATCCTTGTCTTTCACGCTATCATCCGAATCATCGAATAAGTGTATTTAATATTAATATGTAATGTTATTTCACTTTTGACTAGTAGAAAGGGCTGACAAAAATGAATTGTGCTAAGTAAAACTGCAACAACTCATAGTTATTTCACTTATGTCTAGTAAATGAGGCCTATTCATTTTGAATGTTCTTACTAAAAATAAATTAACCATACTTATTGCAGTTATCGTTAGTAATATAATGAATTATTTTAGCTTACCTTGCCACAACTCAAGTTATTTCACTCTTGATAAGTAAACCAAGACCAAATCATTAATATATTGCGGTTATGCTTAAAAAAAAAACGGGAATGGTAATAGATACGTACAAACTGTCAAAGAAGAAAACGTAGATCTCATTTTGCTGATCACGAATATGTATATAACTCTGTTTGGCCCAAAACTCGAGTTATTGCACTTATGATAAGGACGGCAGTGTTACTTACCTCATGATCTTATGAAAACTTTGGTGGTCCCTGTTGTAAAGAATAAAACAGGTGACCTGTCTGACAAGACAAATTACCGGCCTATCTCGCTGGCGACGGTGGTTGCAAAAGTCCTAGATGGGCTGCTGGGCGAGAGGCTAGATCAATACCTACATCTACAGGACGCTCAATTTGGCTTTAGACAGGGGCTCTCTACTGAGAGTGCCATTCTCAGCCTTAAGCATACGGTTAGGTACTATACCGACCGAAATACTCCTATCTATGCATGCTTCCTAGACCTCTCCAAGGCATTTGATCTCGTGTCATATGATAAGCTCTGGGAGAAAATGAGGGGAAGGGGTATGCCTAGTGACTTGGTTGGAGTGTTTCGGTACTGGTATAGTAACCAAACAAACTATGTGAGGTGGGCTGATGCACTTTCAGATGAGTATAGGTTGCAGTGCGGGGTAAGGCAGGGGGGGCTGACGTCCCCTAAACTCTTCAACCTTTATGTTGATGATCTGATTGTCGGTCTCAGCAACAGACGTGTCGGATGCTACTTAGATGACGTATGTCTCAATAATCTGAGTTATGCAGACGACATGGTGTTGCTGGCACCGACGGTTGGGGCATTAAGGGATCTCCTTGCTGTTTGTGAGGGCTATGCGGAGGATCATGGCCTAATATATAATGTAAAAAAAAGCGAGTATCTGGTCTTTGGGACCGCTGGAAAGCGTACTGACCCAGTACTTCCCATTACACTAAATGGAACCTTGATTCAAAGGGTAAATCAATACAAGTATCTGGGTCACATGTTGACCAGCGATCTTAAGGACCAGATGGACATAGAGAGAGAACGTAGGGCGTTGGCGGTGAGAGGTAATATGATTGCCCGTAGGTTTGCTCGTTGCAGTGAGGCGGCAAAAATTACATTGTTTAGAGCCTATTGCCAAACATTTTATACGAGCAGCCTATGGGTTAGTCATACCTTGAAATCGCTCAATGTCCTACGTGTCCAATATAATAACACCTTCAGGATGCTGTTGGGGCTGCCGCGCTACTGCAGCGCGTCAGGCATGTTCGCGCAGGCGAGAGTGGACGGCTTCCACGCCATAAGGCGCAAAAGAACTGCTTCGTTATTAAGGCGCGTGCGCGGCAGCCCGAACAGTATCCTGCAGGTTATAGCTGATAGGTATGATTCACCTATATGGCAGGCATTTGTCAGGGTTGTCATATAGATGAATCACATTTAAAATTAAAATATTAAGAATTGTTCTACTAACATATATTGTAAGATACATGTACTACTAACAAAAATGGATCTCTGTTGTCTGAATAAAGAAATAAAATAATAATAATAATAATAATTAGCATGATTTTCTATAAAATATTGTACACAAACTTTCTTTGAATAATTACGAATGATGAAATAATTCAAACTGAATAGCATCTTCAGTAGCGTTGTTCTTATAGACCCACATCGCAATTGATACCTATAATGTTTATCTATCACCAAAATATCAATTTAAATAACAATATCCTGTGGTTAATGGAATGCGAAACATCACACAGATACGGAGCAGATTATTATAATGGAGCAGATATTTATAGTACCTAATTAGTAATTACTTCAATTTCTACTCGGGCGGTAATCGAATCCGCTGCTACTGAAATCGCATATTACTAACGATACGATCAATCAACAAGAAAATAGAAAATATGAATGACGTCATTGCAGGTAGTACCTACTTTTTCAATTCGCTCGGCCAATACTGACGTTTTATTTCGAGACCACTAGCGGTAGACAAACGAAATATAGTTTATGCAAACAAAGGTAGGCAAACATTTCTTTTTTTTTTTTTACACGAATCGTGTCTATGTAGGTACTTTAATAAATAGCTTGAATTGAATATTTATTGTATCGTGAAAGTTTGTTGAAATTAAAATGAAGTAAACAAAATAAATATTTTGCGTTAAGCTGCGTATCCACCGAACAAAACTTTGTGTTGTCAACACGTGCTGATGACAAAATGTTGCCACCTTTCGGCGGAGGAGCGCCTTTATGCAAAGTCTAAATTCTTATTCAAGAAATTTAATGGATTATTTATTTATCAATCTTCTCAATTCCCTATCATGAATGTCATGATTTAAGTAGCTAGTTGATCTAGGGCTGAAAATTTCTAAACGTAAAGTGTTATAGCGGTAAAACCTTGATTATATCTACTGTGCCGACCCTATGATTTTTATTTTTTGCATCACCATTTTTTTGGCTGGTTAGAGCCACCTTGTAAAATAGGGATCCGGAATTTTAAACGGAAATTTAAGTATTTACGGGATATAACGTAAAAAGAAAATGTACAACAAATTGTGTCTAAAGGGCAATAAATGAAAAGATTCGTAATATTCAACTTATGTATCCTTTGTAGGTCCAAAGGTACGTACTGAAATAAGATTTTGACAAATAAGCATTTAGGGAATTGATAATCCAATATTAATAATAATGCAAACCTATTCTTAAATTTTAGTGATTTCTAAAGATATGCCACATGTTGGAAACATTGTGCAACAAAATATGTATCATAGTATTTTTGACAGGGAAAATAAAAGTTCTCGTAAATTAGGGACAATTGTTAAAACAACACTTTCATTGGGAACTGTGGAGCAGGAGATTTGAAAAATTGTCTAATAAAATTATCAACCCAAACATAGTTCAATGTTGGAAGGGGGTATCTACTACAATGGAAAATAAATATATGTGCGTTTTCATTTTCGAAATAACTCGGTCCGACTATTACAAGTAGGTACTTAAGTTGCCTATCATATAAAGATACCTATCAAAATTTACGGGAATATAAAGTTTCCGATTATTTTTAACTTAATATTTGCAAAACTTTTTTTTCGGTCAACCGCACAAAATATTTTTTTTTTTCGTCTAATTACCGACAAGAAAAATTGCTTAAATCATTTTACTTTCGTTTACGTAGTTTTTAGCATGGAAAAGAGGGTTAAACAATTACGATGTGGTGTTCTTTTGCTAATTAAGGATGCCATTCTCACATAAATGTTTTGCAATTCTAAAAATATTATAATAAAAGCGGCGTTTTATATCTCGATGTAGTGACGCTCGACGTGAAAGAAACAATCGTGATTCCATAGTGTCCAGGATTTGTGCCATAGTGGATGCAAAAGTCACCGACATAGTTTCCACGAGTTTCAAAACTAAAGTGGCAGTGGGCTGGCCACAAAATTTCATAGGACCGATGGTCAATGAGGCACAAAGGTCTTCGAATGGCGATCACGTACAGAAAATTATATGTAGGACAGCTCCAGGAGATGGACGGAACTGGTGGATGTAAGGGCACCAAGCCGATCGTTGCGGAAGGCCAGGGGGGTGAGCCTATGTCCAGCAGTGAATGTCCTGGCGTCCAAGATGTTCAGACACAGAACCGTTCGGGGTGTTACCTGGCCATAACAGCTTTGGTGATGCTGTTCCGGGTGACGATTTCAACCAGGATCTGCGAAGCTCTTGACAGCGATGGTCCGCGAAAACAGCACAGCACATTTCCTTTGGTTCTTCGGTCCCTCGATTCCTCCGACGTCGATTGGTCGTTCCAAACACCGTCGTCGGTGATTTGCAAGATGCCTCGTAGAATGGTCCGCCCATGACGCAGAATCTGCAAAATAGTGATTTTTATATCGATATCAAGAGTTAACGAATCCCACTTCTGATGTTAGATTTAATATATGTCCTACTTATAATTATAGTGACTTTTATTAGTATAAACCTTTATTTTAGTAATTATGCTACAGAATAATAACAGAGTGAGTATTTATCCAAAACTCTAGTGAAATATATGGAAAACGCTAAATTAGGTAAACAAGAGCATATTAATAAATGGATATCTATGTCATGTAAAATATAGTTCATGGAGGTAGTGCTATTTGTTTAGGACATAGGTTATAAAGTATTTAAGAGAGACTGGGCGAAGTGGAGGAGTAAGACTTGATAACTTGAATATGTTATCTAGGATAAAGTATTATTCTAGTGCACATTATTTAATCAAACAAAAGCATATTTTAAGTATATTAGGTATATTTTAATAAGCAATGTAATCCATTATAAAATGAGGTATTTATTTAAACAACATTTATGCAACATTCTAACCAAATGTAATGACACAATTATCGATCACATAATCAAATATTTATCTTTTAAAAATGGGACAGTGGTATTACATACGATTCAATAAATAACCGATTATATAAATAAATAAAACTAGTACAAAATATAAAGCAACAATAATACAATGCAAGTGTACTTAACTCTGTGCCGGCTCTGGAGCAAAAGTCCCTCTCACTGTCACGACTGAACCTTTATACTAGCTATCTAGCTGGAAATGTCATTCTTATTCTCATTTCTGGTCTCCTTAATTTAATGATAGATAGCTTACATGTTAATTTAATATATTACAATACTTTTAACATTATAATAAATTTATTACATAATTAATTAAGGAAATTTCTCATAAACAGTATTTAATCTGATCAAAAGTCACAATCGTTCAGAAATCCAGACAATTCGTTCTGAAGTTGGTAAAATGTTTTGTGAAAGTATTTTGAAATGTTAATTATTAATAACCACTATAGTTTTCAATATATATGTAACTTTAAATAACAATTAAAATATACTAAAATACCTAATATCTAACACGCGCGCCGACGCGGGTCGCGTCAATAACGCAGGTTGCGTTGGCAACGCGGGGAGCGTCGATAACACAGGTTGCGTCGGCGACTCGGGGAGCGTCGATAACGCAGGTTGCGTCGGCGACGCTGGTAAAACGCAGGTCGCGTCGGCGCGCACCTGATGCGCGTTCATACAATTTTAAGTTGACAAGATGCGTCAAGAATTCTAAGGCCGGGCACAGACCTACCGGTCAGGGCCGGGCTGGGCGGGCCCGGGTTCAACCTGAAGGTCATATTATTTTTATAGAAAATCATCCGGTAAAAACATTCAAACCGGTCAGAAAGAGGTGAGGCTTGCATATAATCTCCTTATAATCGGCATATACAGCCCGTTAGCTTTCTGGGCCGGGCCGATCGGGGCGGATCTGTTATCATCAAAGAGATTGGTATACCTGGGAGAGGTATATAACTCTATGGTTGACCCTTAGTCCACTCATTCATAAAGAGATATAATAGTACTCGTTGACAGTTGTCAACCCTAAAGGGGTTATATGTCTGATTCTATTGAATGCGCCCGCGGACAGACCATCATTATATCAACCAAAAGACACCCACTATTTAGCATATGCCTCCCTCCGATATCTCCTGTTCTGTGTGTCCTGTCCTGTCCTTCCGCATCCGGCTGGCAGCTATCGCCCTCAGATTTGTAGCTAGCAGTCGCCTCTAGATATTTTGTTATTACAAAATATACAAAATATCCTTTCCTGTCAAAAGAAAGCTGTCAAAAACGTTCAAATGTAAACACTTCGCGACGATTGTCTGCACATAATTAATTTATAAAGTGTGAAAATTCTACGAGAAAGAAAATATATTGGAACTAGGAACTTGGCACTTGGCACTTGGCACTTGGACGCTGAACGCTGGACGCTGGACGCTGGACGCTGGACGCTGGACGCTGGACGCTGGACGCTGGACGCTGGACGCTGGACGCTGGACGCTGGACGCTGGACGCTGGACGCTGGACGCTGGACGCTGGACGCTGGACGCTGGACGCTGGACGCTGGACGCTGGACGCTGGACGCTGGACGCTGGACGCTGGACGCTGGACGCTGGACGCTGGACGCTGGACGCTGGACGCTGGACGCTGAACGCTGGACGCTGGACGCTGGACTTTGGACGCTGGACTTTGGACGTTGGACGTTGGACGACGTAAAGTTAATAGGTCCTTCTGGAGTCTTCAAGTTAACGAGCAAAAGTCAATTGTCAATCTCCGCACCACACCTCGTTTCATGCTCGGCGTATCCTAAAACTTGTACGAGGACATGTTCGAGGTCAGTTCAAACGCTGTATGCGTTGCCAAATACTGGGCGAATAAAGTGTAAGTCAGAGTTTAGTCTATCGACTCGATAAGAAGAAGAAGAAGAATTGTATGGAAAGGTAGGTGCATTTGTAACTTTTATTTAATGTGTTTATAGCATTAGAAAGCCCTCTTTTAAGCTCGCATTTCTGCACAACCCTAAACTGCACGTGGCCCCACACGTCTTGGCAAGATTTCAATCTTTTGGTTTACAGGAAATCGTCGCGAAAGCTTTTGAAGTCTGTAGATAGAAATGTATGTCCTGTCGTATACTTTATACTAATTCAAATTTCACACAAAGCGACACAGGAGTAACGAAATTAGAAAGCGCAAGCAGCGCCACGCAAGCAGATGGATGGATAATTGGATGGATGGACGTATAGATGGATTTTTGGATGTACGGATGCAATGGATGTATGCATGAATGTATGTATGTATGTATTACCTGTGCGTGACCCCCTGCAGGTTGTAGTAGTTGGGGTTCTGCGTGAGCCGCCGGTACAGGAACGTCCAGGTGAGGTAGTCCACGGCGTCAGCGCACACTGGGTTTTGCTCAACTGGCTGGACAACGATCGTCATCTCATCGCCCCCTGCCTGTCCTTATCTCACTAACTGGGTAGGGTCGGCACAAAATGTCTCTCGATTGCATTTAATGATATCATTCGTCATCTCGGCATTCATTCCTTTAACATGCACGTTGCCATTCAGACAGTCCATCCATCTTTTCTGTGGTCGTACACAACACTAGGTATCTACTATCGATGGTGTTATGAAAAAGGGCAACCCTAATAGGTGTCTGCGTCAAGAACAACAGCTCGGAAATTTGTCTTTTCTTAAATAATTTCTAAAATAAAAATAAAAAATAATCATCTTGGCGTTAATGTCCCGGTTGTGCTCTCAAGAACGAGGGCCCGGGGTCCGCCTTGACCATGATCCAGGATTTGGCGATCAGATAATTACAGTGGAGCGACTGCCATCTGACCTCCGTGACCAACCAAACCTCCGTACCAAGGGAACCTGACCAGATTGGATCATGGTTAGAAATTCAGTTGCCTGAATTTGCAAGTTTCATTACGATGTTTTCCCTCACCGTAAGAGCATCGGTTAGTATTCAACTAATGTACATAACTCAGAAAAGAGTCATTGGTACATGGCCGCAGCGGAATTCGAAACGGTACCTCTCGCTTACAAGTTGGATACTCAACCGCCCGGCTACCGACGCTCTGATAAAAATAATTTCGGAAATGTGTCATAATTTCATCATACACTTCTATTTTTAAAATGACGTCTGAATAATATTTCAGAGATATAATAAGTTTTTCTATCAATGATTACCTACCTAATCATAATACGATTACAATGTAAGAATGCATTGGTGTGATTCAAAAACAAGATATGAACAGGACTGATCTAATGGCAGCGTGCTTGCGTGACAGATAACCAAAGTTAAGTAACGCACGCACATTCCGAACTGGATAGGTGAACGTCTTTTTTTATGTTATACAGCGGGCCTGACCTGATGGAAAGAGGTCAAAACCCGCTACTACTTTAAACTACTCCAACTTTAGCACCGCCACGAGCTCTATTATCAAGTATGTCGCGCTAATACAAGCGGAATACTTTGCCTGGGCTGAAGATCGAGCCCAAAGTCTCCGAATAGTCGCAAACTGAACAGATCCTGAGGTTAACCTCTGCGCCAAGACTTGCAAAAGGATGCTACGGTGAGCTTAATTTAACCAAATAAACCGAAACCAAGCCGTCCTCCTAACCTATTGGGAGTATTAGTCATTGGCAAATGCAGTCTAATCGAGTATTAGACGGATTTTACTACCTTTGCTGTTGGCTTAGGCGTTTTCCTAATTGGCAACGGTCGTGCGACGGGCGGTTTTGAGGTCTACTATTGGTCGGGCGACGTCCGACGTACGACCGTGGTCGCAAGACCGATGCCAATTTATTAGGGCATACAGCGGAGGAGAAAACGGATTAGCTTGCTTCACTTTTCGCAGCCCATTTACGTCTAAATACTGTATGAAAAACTTCACCTATCTCATCCCGCGCTAACTGTTACCTAAGTCAAAAAGAGATACATAAAATATAAAATAATTAGTACTTCGAATTGCTTCTTACATTCTCTCATTAAACATCTGTCGTACTCGCAAACAAATCACACTGTTCCATGTCCCATGTCCCATATTTCAATAGAATCCGTCTAATACCTATTATCTATCAGTGTTAGCTCAGTTGCACATTCAAGTTACTTCCTGTATTAATGAGCCTGTGCTGTAATGAGCGAGGCTGACTAAAAACACGTCTTCAGAAAAAATCACATCGTTAATTTAAACGCATTCCAATAAAAAAATCATCAATCATAAATGGGTTGACCCCATTGCCCCTTATTTGAACTAATAATCCCGCATTTTGGACGCTGTTGTCCCCAAAAATTTCATCTAGTCACCTTAGTCTCCCATCTCTGTATCAGCTTTCACTTTTGGTGGTTTAGTACCAAAGTCGCGGAAGCTTGCTAATGTGCAGCTCGTGACAGATTTTCTTTAAATAAATCGGAATTTACGGAAAAAAACAAATTAACGGAATTGATTACAAATATTACTTTGTTACCCCCAACTTCTAGGTTTACTCATAACTTTTTTATTGTGTATAAATATGATATTCGTGCCAATAAGCTCACCACTAAGGATGCCGAAGACTAAGCGAGGTGGGCCAAGAGTAGCAGGAAGGCGGACCCTTGGCTCTCGCGCGGCGCGGGGGCGCAACCGAGACATAACGCCAAGATGATGATTATGATGAAAACAGGTGTAGATATAGTGTGTAGCGTGTGCAAACTTATTTAATTATTGCACAATGCCACTACTATTTGGGCTCATTCTATGAGAACTCTTTGGATCATCGTGACTTGCAAATATTTATCATAGTGTTTGGCTGTATATATTTAACGTACGAGCTCAGAAATAGTTTAGTGTTCAGCTGCTCGTGGTGCGAGTGATACAGTGACCTTGTGTTGGGTTAATTCATCAAAGTACAATGGCACCCGAAATAAAATACACTAAGGTTTGTGTTTTATTTGATAAAGTTTATTAATAATAATTGGACATTTGTCATAAATTGCGTAAAATTAAAATTGATCAAATATCACAAAATTATTGTCAGAAATAAGTTGTAAATAGTTGGAATGGCCTTGAGCTCTGCATTAATTTTATAACAAAATTATTTGAAAATGTTATACATAAGTGGTTCTGTGATTAACAGGTAAGGATAATTGTAGAATATTCGACAAGCACTTTTTTAGGAGCGTCGGTGGCTGAGTGGTTATGGTATCCGACTCGTGGCGAGAGGTAGGTACCGAGTTCGAATCTAACGGGTGCCATGTACCAATGACTCTTTTCTGAGTTATGTACCTTAGTTGAATGCTAACTGATGCTCTTACGGTGAGGAAAACATCGTGATAAAACGTGCTCATTCAGGCAACTGAATGTGTAATCATGATCCAATTTAGTCTGGTTCACCTGGTAGCAGGGTTACGGAGGTCAGATGGCAGTCGCTCTATTGTAATTATTGGACCTGCCAAATTCTGGATCGCGGTCAAGCCGGACCCTGGGCCCTCGTGCACGAGAGCACAACCGGGACATTAACGCCAAGATCATTATTTTTAATTTTACTTTTTTCGGATTTTATTATTAACGAAACGAAAAAAGAATCATGCCCAAAAATATTATTATTATTGGCGTAGAAAGAAACAGTAAATTCATTAATTCACCAAAATAACTATTATAAACAAGACAAATTACAATTATTATAAGCAGCCCCGATTCCCGGATTTGTACCCTCTAAAAATGAACAGATATGTAAGATAATTTATTTATGTAGATGTTATTAAATAATTCGTAATTTATGATTGCATTTATTTCAAATACCGTCTTTAAAAGACAAAAAAAGAGAAAAGCCTCCATCTAACTAAACGGGGTACTAGGATAAAGATAACATTTTTGCCCCAGGTCCCCAGAAAGAGGACAATGCCCAGGTGCAGGAGCAGTGTTTGTTTCAGACAACATTTTCCAGGGGGGCATTTATAAGAATAATAATAAGAAATATTTATTTACATAAACAGATACACAAGAACACAAAAATTTTGAAAGCACGACATATTGTAACATAGAAGGAAGGAAAAAGAACACAATAATTAACAAAAACGGTCGGGTGAGCCAGAGTAAATAAATGACACAAAGTCAGGTTACAAAATAACGAAAAACAAACCAACATTATCATAGGATTATAATACTTGTTTGTTTGATTCGGGCCGGGCACAGTGGCGTTCTCGTATCTTGTAGGCTTATCACGACTCTCTGATCAAGTACAAAAATAAATTATGGGTTTTGTTGTTGAACTATTTTTTAATGATTAAGTTTATTAAGTAGACTTCAAAATTATGAACAGGTTCATAATTGTGCAAGTTGTGGGTAACTGTTATCAGGGTGGCAATAAGAAACAATACCTATGTATAATCTTATGTAAACACAATCATGTAATATTGTTGACTCAGTTCGCTGTTGCCAACTGGCTTGTTTGTAATATATACAACATTTCGACGTAGCGATACTAGTCGACTTACGGCAGTATTAGTAGTACCTACCTGATCCTACCTGATACCTGGTACTTTCAGGGTTTTTTTAAATATAGCTTCTTGACATTTAAATTTGAGAAATTTGTCAAAATCTTCATATTTAGCAGGCGGGTTGGAGATCGCAATGTCGAAAAGAGCACAACAGAAATGCTACTGCCCATCACTGTTCAATTTAGGTGGCAGATATTCTACTTGTGAAGTTCTGACCTAATTAGAGGACAGATTTCTGGTCATTTGTCGACCAGGCGCTTAGCTAACTCCAGGTATAAGAAGGTGCGCCTGATCCCCACGGCCCAAGTATTTCCACGCCAAATGACGTCGTCACTAAGACTTGCGTACGTGCGCCGCAAGGCGTGTTCGACTGAGACGGCATTGGCCCCAGCTTGGTATGCTATCACGAGAGGCGATACGGCGCGAGTGTCATACCATACCATTACCATCGTCGCGGGCTTAACTCCAGCACCGAACCGGAAGCCTCCCAAAATAATATTTTGACCTTCTTGCTTCTTCCAGCTATTCATTGACAACGAGTGGGTGGACGCGAAGAGCGGCAAGACCTTCGATACCTACAACCCGCACGATGGGTCCGTCATCGCCAAGGTCGCCGAGGGAGATGAGGTGAGAAATTGCATAAGCGTAAGATATGCTAGACAGCGGCAAATGTAAAGGTTAATCCGACACATTTGCCTGCAAATGTAAGAAGGGATGTAGGGGAGCGTGTACTTGCCAGAAAACTGGGCTTAAATGCTCGGCTCTATATTTTAACTACTCATGGAAATCATGCGACATCGCTCCCTTGATTTCGATAGATAAATAAACGATCCTGTGAAAGCCCCAGAGGAAGAACACGAAGAACTCCACGAACCTGAGGACGAAGTTAAACTTCATCCAAAAAGAAAACTATTCTCAAATAAATGTCGGCGACTACTGTAAATCATCAACTACTCATCACATTGTTAAATCCACTTTCTCTGCTGATTAGATTCTCATTGAGCCAGGATGGCTTAGTCCAGTGTAGGTACTTAAGACACGTAAAAATTATAGGCGGACATCGAGCTGGCAGTGCAAGCGGCGCGTCGTGCGTTCAAGCGCGGCTCAGAATGGCGGCAGCTGGATGCGTCGGCACGCCGCCGGCTGCTGGACCGGTTCGCGGAACTGCTGGAACGCGACGCAGACTACCTCTCAGAACTCGAGTCACACAACAACGGCATGATACTCACCTTTGGAAAAATGATGATGGGACTATGCCCGCAATCTATACGATACCTTGCGGGCTTGGCAGACAAATATCATGGTGATACTGTGCCTTCGGGTTCGTACCTTTTCTATAAATCTCGTTCTCAATAACTTTAAAAATTGGTAGCCTTTACTGACGTAATTTTTTTTACAGATGGAAATACATTCAGCTTTACTCTGAAGCAGCCTGTGGGTGTATGTGGCCTTATATTGCCATGGAACGGTCCAATTTTGATGTTTGTAAACAAAGTGATAACAGCTTTAGCCGCCGGTGAGTTTAAAAACCATATGGGATAGCTTTAATATAAAGTTTACCGTTATTTTTATTTTTTGTCCAAAATATCTAATATATGTTTCCTTTCGTTAGGCTGTACGGTGGTGGTAAAGCCAGCGGAGCAGACGCCGCTGACGGCGCTGTACTTGGCTGCGCTGCTGCGCGAAGCGGGTGTGCCGCGCGGCGTAGTCAACGTGGTGCCGGGCTTCGGACCTGGTGCCGGTACCGCGCTCACGCACCACCCGCAGGTCGCCAAGATCTCCTTCACCGGCTCCGTCGAGGTAAACGCCGCCCCGCCCAGCTCCGTACCGTTCCTAGGTCTCCCCGCTCTTACAGTCGCTTGTCACTCGTCCGTAGGTGGGAAAGCTGATCCAGCAGGCAGCCGGCGCCAGCAACCTCAAGCGCGTCACGCTCGAGCTCGGCGGCAAAAGCCCGCTCATTATCATGCCGGACGCTGACTGTGAGTCATCATTTTAATAAACACACACATACCAGACGTCTACAGATAGTCTTGTTTTTAATGCTGATTTTTATTTTTTATTTCAGTGGATGCAGCTATAATGTATGCATCTATGGGAGTCCTGTCACATGCCGGTCAAATGTGTATAGCTGCATCTAGATTGTTCGTGCATGAGAGCATTTACGATCAGTTCGTCGAGAAGTCGGCCGCGCGTGCTAAGTCCCTCAAGGTCGGCAATCCTACAGCTCCGGACACCCAACATGGCCCACAGGTAACTACACAAACTTTACAGAGATACAATCAAACTTTCCCAACGCATCACTATAAAGCCGTAACCAAAACAATGTTCAGAAGGATAACGAGAAGAATGTGTATTACCGTAAAATACGTCTGGACGAAACAATTTTGTCCAATTCACTCTTCATCCGTGTCAATTGACATTGCCGTATAGCCAGATCCAACAGGAACACTTTCGGGCCTTTGATCTACTTAATTGCCTCTTTAATTTTGTTTGCATTGTAGAAGCAATTGTGTGCCGAGGTTGGCTATTAGGTGATTACCCGAGTTGTCAGTTATGTATAACAAAGAGCATGAATATTTTATTTTCGTTTATTTCAATAGGCCGATGAGGCGACGTTTAAGAAGGTGTTGGGCTACATTGAGACGGGCAAGAAAGAGGGAGCTCGGCTGGTGGCAGGAGGCGGTCGCCACGGCTCTTCGGGCTTCTACGTGCAGCCCACCGTGTTCGCTGACGTCACGGACGAGATGACCATCGCCAAGGAAGAGGTCAGTTGGCCTGGAATATTTGGTTAAGATAGATACGATACGAGTTGTAAAGCCTTCTAACAAGGTGGTTGGCATTGGTCTAGATCTTCGGGCCGGTGCAGAGCATCCTGAAGTTCAACTCGCTGGACGAGGCGCTGGAGCGCGCCAACGCCACCAGCTACGGGCTGGCGGCCGGCATCTTCACGCGGGACCTGCAAACCGCGCTGCAGTTCGCTAAGCACGTCGAGGCCGGCACTGTCTGGTAAGTAAATTACTTTCCATCAGGTGGCCAGCTTGCCCGTTTGCCCGCCGTATGGCATAAAAAAAAACTTTGAATTATTTATTAATGAACTATATAGATAGATGTTTCAATTCACAATTCTGCTGACGTTAACTGACGTATCACCTAGTTTTCCATTGAAGTCACGCTTTCCAGCAAATACATCTACATTCAGAACTTGACGCGTTTGTTAGCTTACCTATTAGTGTTGGCTGGTTTCACGATATGCCTGGTGTACCTGGTGTACTGTACCTGAGTGACAAAAGTTCAATACCGCTTAGGGTCACCCCTTGATCCTGAATGAGCAAGAGATGCAGCGATGGGAATGAGTGGCCTAACTTGATCACATAAAATTAAAGAAAAAAAATTACTACTTCCAGCTATTTTTTCATGTAAGCTGTTCATCATCATCACAGTCCGTAACAGTCCACTGCAGGACTTAGGGTCTCTCCCACGAAAGGGGAGGTTATTGCCATAATCTCCACGCTTGGCAGGCGGGTTGGAGATCGCAGTGTTTAAATATAACAATGGAAAATGCTGCTGCCCATTTTCCAGACTAAGGAGACACTTGATATTTTGCCTCGAAAACATTAGTCGCCTTGTACGACATCCATGAGTGTAAGGGGTTGGTGCTATTCTACTCTGCCGGACACCTGTTGCCTCCGTTATTGATCGTTACACTTTTTGATCCCTCTTTATCGTTCACGTCCATTCAAATTACATTCAAATATTTATCAAACGGGCCGGATGATGTGGAGGGAAGTAGGAATATTTCTTTCAGATTCACCGCTCGGCATTTTCGCTAACCTGGTCCGAACTGGTGTTCTTCTATTGGGCTTCTTTCCTTCTAAAACGATAAGACGTTGTCTCCCCATATTTGAAGTGGTTTTGGTTGGTCGCGATTGGGAATCAGTCTCTTAATCATTTGTGTTCCAGCTACAGCTTCAAAATGTTAAATTTTTAACATGTGTTTCTATCTCAGTTGTGGTCTCCCTATTTCTGGGTGCTAATAATATGTTTTTATTAACTCATTAATAATAATTTTTTACCTTAAAATGACCTTGTGATTTTAATATATTTTTATTCAGTTCCTTTTGTTCATATCCAATAAGAAGTTTTGTTGCTAGCGACAGTTGGAAAAATAAATACATTTTTCGAGACACAATTTTTCTGGAATACCCGTTGGGACGACGAGCAAGACGTGCGTGGAATTCACGTCAAAAACATGACTTGGATCTTCTAGTCTTGAGGGATTTGCCTAATCACCTATTGTCATAGTAATTTAGCTGCAATTCCATATATCGCGGGCTTCGAACTATAGAGGCGTATAAATAAAAATGCGAATTTTCATTTTTTTATGAATTGGACTCCGTTATTAGTGATATCCTCTACATTTATTATAATGTTAATTATATTTTAAGAAAATAACAAAATGTATTTGATGTATGATTGAAAAAGTGAGCGCCGGGGATTATAGAGAGATGAAGAGGTTGGCAGACAGGAGAGAAGAGTGGCGATCGCTCCACCGACAAGAGTCATACTCTTAAATATATGATGATGATGATGATTGAAAAAAAGACGTACGGTAGTCGTATGAATATTTACCTACTACAACGACATGCCATACGGACGTATGTACATAAGGCCATAAAAATTTAGTTTGCTCTATTTACCCCAAAAATACATTAGTTTATTGGACTTATATAATTTGTTTTTTGTCTAATAGATAAATTACTTGGAAAATTAAAACAACTGGTTCGATATCGGAAAATATCAAGTTTATGTACCTAATAGTATACCTACTTCATTGTTTTATGAAATTTGTACATCCATTTGGCTTGACGACAATATGAAATAGGTATCTCTGATTTTATTAAAAGACTATTGACGATTGTACAAGGTTTATGTATGATTTGAAAGCATGGGTCGACCCGTAAGCGAGAGGTACCCCAGTGCCGCCATGTACCAATGACTCTTTGTATAGGGCGTCTGATATTCAGGGGTCGATTCTGTCTCTTTCCCCTGTCTACGTGCTTATTATCCACCTGCTATACGTACGTTAACAGGCAACCTTCATCAACTTATGGTACAGGCAGGTTGGATGTGAGTTTGGACTGTCGTGTGAAACCTTATAAGCTGGTTTCCAATAGTAGATTAAGTAAATTATAATTTAATGTTATTTATTGGATAAATTTCCTTTTTCAGGGTTAACAACTACCTTGTATTCGGTTGCCAAGCACCATTCGGTGGCTTTAAGGAGTCTGGAATCGGTCGTGAAGGGTAAGTAAATAGAAACACATGAAAACTGCAATACTTCTATTTTTAGGCCTAATAACTCAACAAAAGTCCATAATTGTCAAAAATAATTGCCATTATAGTCATTTGAGTAAGTTAGCTTGTGGCCCTTAAGAGGACGACCCAAAAAACATTAACAGATCAGATCAGTAAAGTTCTCAAAAAAGATGGGGTCCGAGTGGCAAGAATAAAAGAAGATGTATAAAAATAGTTGTAGATATATGTCAAGCTAGGGAGTTGTGTCAGGACAGAGCAAAGTGAGGTCCATAGTCTCTGCCTGTCACCTGTGGGACAGAGGCGTGAGCTTTATATTTGTATGTAGATTGTAAATGAAGGTACTTAGGTATCTACACCAGAAATTGCTCATCATAATCTTAATTGTTTGTATTATGATTATAATACGATGTTTATTTTCTTAATTAAGTGACTAATCAATCACATTTGATTATGCCTATCAATAATTATATCTTTATTTCTTTTTTTTCAGGGGAAAGGATGCATTAGAACCATATTTGGAAGTGAAAACCGTTGTAATCGATCTGCCAAAGATTTTTTAGTTAAGGTGTTAGGTTAGCCTTTAAGTAGTAAAACGTAAGTATGTTTACTACTTTTATGGATGAGGAATTTGTTTAGGTTATTAATACATTTATATTTGAAAAGTGGATTGCAATCATTTATTTAGCTATACCCTATTCATAATCCCGTGAGACAAAGTGTAAACAAAGAATTGAAGTTTTGAATGAAAAAGTAACACCTCAATTAATCTGTTTATAAGGGCGTACGAGTCTAGTTAAAATAGCAATTATTTGATGATTAGAATGTTCTGTTATTGATGAAAAGATGCCATCTTAAATAACCTTTTTCGTGGTTTGTTTACATTTGTCTCACGGGAAAGTGAACAAAATATAGCCTACTTCATTTATCTGTAAAATGAATTTCACTGATTATATTAAGTATTTTGGACTATTTTTGGCGCTTTCAACGTCGTAAAATATGGCCATGTAAACATGTATAACAACATATATAAGCAAAAACCGCAATAAAACAGTCATCTGCTCGGGAGCTACGATGCTTCAAAGAGATACGCAGAGCCACAAAGGCACAGAGCCACAGATACAGATACACACGTCAACACTCTTTTTTTTGTCGGGGGTAAAAATAGACTTCGATTTTACGTAAGTACATGTACTTAGGCAATGAACGAGCAGCGAATTTTATTCCAGTGTAACCAAGGAGCTTTACTTTATTTAAAACCGGTTCTATTGAGACCGAGGTTAATAAAAGGAATTAATTTAATTCGACTTCGCAGAGTAGTATCTACAGCTCGACAGATCCACCTACCTACTACTTAAAATAAAAGTGGTCTTTTCCTGTTGTCCGCAATAACAGACGGACAACCATTACCGCATTTGTTCTTGAAATGGCCTTTATTAGAGCGTCGGTGGCTGAGCGGTTACAGTATCCGACTCGTAAGCCAGAAGTCCCGGGTTCGAATCCCGCTCCGGCCATGTACCAATGACTGTTTTCTGAGTTATGTACATTAGTTGAATACTAACCGATGCTCTTACGGTGAGGGAAAACATCGTGATGAAACCTGCACATTCAGGCGACTGGATGTGGTTACACTATGGTCAGGTTCCCCGGGTAGCAGGGTCATGGAGGTCAGATGGCAGTCGCTCCACTGTAATAACCTGACCTGCCAAATCCTGGATCATGGTCAAGGCGGACCCCGGGCTCTCGTTCTCGAGAGCACAACTGGGACATAACGCCAAGATGTTATTATAACGGCCTTGACTTTGTGTACGAGATTACGTCATCGGAATACAACAATAAAAAAATTAATTGGTACTAAGTCACTCGACTCAGCTCTTTAGGTAGCACTTATAGTCTCGGCACAGCAAACTTCTAAAGTGACCAAACGATTATGGCCCCTGTAGTAAAATTTGTCTCGAGTCCCTTACTAGATTTTGAATTGTTGGTACACCCGTCCTGGGGGGCGATTCTTGCGCTGTGACATCTCAAATTCGACATTTTCTCTAGCCAAAAAACTGTATTTAAACGTCACTGGTATTGATCTTCGATAACATACAACTGAAGATAGCTGAGAAAATATTTTTTGGCTGCAACAGACATTTAAATGACATTATTAATGGAGACATGTGGTTAGAAAAATGTCAAATTCGAGATGTCACAGTGCGAGAATTAGGACCCTGCCAGATGGAGAGGCAAGCTGATGACATGGTTTTGGCGCTTATTGGAGAAAGCGTCCAACAGTGGACTGATGGTGATCCCTAAGATATAGGCTCTACATTAACCACAAGGAAAGAATTGAGTTCTCGAGTAGCGATCACATACCGGCAATTATAACGTAGGACGGGCCTCACGAGATTGTCGGGCGACCTTGTACCTCGTACAATACGACCGTGTTATCGTATTTAGCCGAAGCCGATGTATGCTAGAGGCACAAAGTTAATTGTATTTTTACCTGTGTCCAACAGTGTGCGTCATGCGGCTAAAACGATGATGATGACATTAGGTAATCCACAGACATTACGAACTCGTTCATAAAAATTTCATTACTTTTCTAAATCCACTATTAAACCTTGTTGAAAAACATAGGCACATAGGCAATTTCCGATACAGTCGAGACAATTTGAAGACCTTGGATCTCCCTGGGTGCAATCTGATTATTTAGTAATTTATTTATTGCTTCACATAAAAGCATTATATTTTAAAAGTATATGGGTATCTGATGTAACCCTGTGAGGGCACTGCAAATCATACGATTAACCACATCCAGAGCATGGATGGAGGAGGTCTAAGGTGTCTTAACCGTTTCAAAGGCCGTTTTTGCCACAGCGGGAAAGTTTGCGTCGGTAACCGTATGTAAATCAAAATATCGTCGCAAACTTTCCTGCTGTGCAGTAAATAGCCTTATGGATAAGTTTGGACTTAGGACTATGGCGTAGGAAGAGACTATGGACTAACAATAAATAAATTAAAATTTAATCGGATTTACCAAAATTTTAAAAGATTGTAACATATAATAATTAGTATGTGGATAAAGAGAAGCCAACGACCTGTATTCATCAAATCTACAAGAAACAATACACAAAATTATGCGCGGAACTTTAGTAATTTCGTAGAACATAGTATGTACGTAACGTACACAAAACTTTTGGGGTCAACCCCGTTACACAAATAGATACATACCGCATGCCTTTCTTGATTGGGTCCCAGTTGGGGAATAATGATGAATACCTACTTACTTGGCATTGCTTAAGTTTTGGTTACTTCAGAAAGGGTTTCGCATACAGAAGTGTATAATTAAGAAACACAATAGAAAATTCATGATCGATAAATTTATTAATAAAAAATACCAACCAGAACTAGAAAATGCTTAGTTATAGGTACCTACTACACCTACATACATTTTAAAATGTCTTCGGGAGATCGATGATTACAGTCTTGATTTCTAGATATGGCTCCAAACAGTCCTTGCCACTGCAGAAAAAACAATAAATCAGTATTGAAGAGATTGATTATATCACAACGGTCCATAATATATAAAATTACATATTCTGCTTGTGGTAGATTCGCGCGTAAAGCCACAAGGCAAATACCGGGAGTAGTGTCGGCGCCAATCCCGATGGTGGCTGCTTGAAGGAACCAAGTCCCATGAGTTCGCCGCTGCTGTCAACGACCTTAGTGTTTCGAAAGACTGTGAACCCATCTAACAACTCTGGGAACAAACTCAGGCAGCTATCGCATAGGCGGCAAGGACGGTACTAGGCTGGAGGTCCAGGGGCGGATGCAGGCTTGACAAGGAGACCTAGTAATGGAACGACACAGTCCAGTGTGAGACGGCCCCTGGTCTCGCGCCGTCCCATCTTCCAGCTAGCGCGTGTCGAGCAGGGACGAGCGCCGCCTCTGCTGAAAATGCCAAACGGCGCAAATACGATAGTCGACTACAAATTTGCGCCATTTGGAGTGAAAACCCTTGGGCCGTGGAACCAGTCCTTATATCAGGAATTAGACAAGCGCCGTCGATATAAGTTAAGACTGGCCTCTACTTGGGTCAGCGTAAAAGCCTCGCTTTCCAGCGAGGCAATGCGGCCAGCCTTCTGGGCACTTTTCCTCAATTTAGGGACCTTGGGCTACGTTGCACTTAATTGTTCAGTAGATTATAGGTATATTTCGTATAATTTCCAGTAGGTAACTAGCCGAAAGTACAATAATTAAAACTGGACAACTGAACTCTCTAATAGACTTCATAAAGATACTCACTTTTCTCTGCCGACACCTGACTCCTTGAATCCGCCAAATGGAGCTTGATTACAGAACACCATGTAGTTATTCACCCTAAAATCGAAAATAAAGTTTGTAAACACGTATAGGACATGTTGTATAGCTTAAAGAGAAAAAAAATTAGTTTGTAACTATAAAATTTAAGATAAGAAAAATTAAAAAGAAATGAAACTTATAATTTAGTTATTTACTACGCTATATACTACTTGAATGTATTGGGCCACTTGCAGTATACGATTCTGTAGTTGCCTGTCAATATACATGCTTAAAAGAGAGCTTTCTAGTTCCTACTACAAAAAAATACAAACTTGCTCATTATTCCTTGCTATCCTTTTGCTACATAACATTGCTCCTTGCAAAATTTCATGAATTCTAGGCCAATGGAAAGTACTCTATAGGTTTTGATTCCATTGAGAGTCAAAATATGCGGCATGAACAGGGATAAACGGCCGTATCTGTTGAATGCGTTGATTTAAAAGTTTGACTTATATTTTTACTGTTCCAAGGAATTGCAGACTGAGTAAATAACAATTCAGTCGCCTGAATGTGCAGGTTTCATCACGATGTTTTCCTTCACCGTAAGAGCATTGGTTAGAATACAATAATCTACATAACTCAGAAGAGTCATTCGTACAGGGCGGCACTGGGATTCAAACCCGATACCTCTCGCTTGCGAGTCGAATACCTTTACCACTCGGCCACCGACGCTCCTATTTTGCAGAACTGAGTATTTTATATTAATTTCAGCTTTATACCTCCACGCGTTACCGAAAAAGATAGTGTTGACAAACGGACGGACAATAAAGTGATTCTGTAAGAACTCCGTTTTTTCTTTTGAAGTCCGAAACCCTAAAAATGAACAACAAAGTCACGGACTTTTGTTCCACCTGCCTATTTGATAAAAAATCTGGATTTTCTCAGGTTTATAATAAGATTGTAATAATGTTATTTTCTTCCGGCTCTTACAGCCTTGGTTTCAAGCTTCATAATGAAGTACTTAACTTGTAAAGCCATATGCTACCATCTTACCAGACAGTGCCTGCCTCGACGTGCTTGGCGAACTGCAGCGCGGTTTGCAGGTCCCGCGTGAAGATGCCGGCCGCCAGCCCATAGCTAGTGGCGTTGGCGCGCTCTAGTGCCTCCTCTAGCGAGCTGAACTTCAGGATGCTCTGCACCGGCCCGAAGATCTAGACCAACGCCAATCTCCTTGTTACACGGCTTTACCACTTGTATCGTAAGGCGCTGTACTAATAGTTGGAAACGGTCGAGCGACCATGATCGTGCGACGGGCGGTTTCGAGGTCTCCTACAATTGGTCGGGCGACGTCTGTTGTACGACGATGGTCGCACGACTGATTCTAATTAGGACAGCGATTATCTCTCTCAGCAACCTGATACTCCAGGCTAACTTACCTCTTCCTTGGCGATGGTCATCTCGTCGCTTACGTCAGCGAAGACGGTGGGCTGCACGTAGTAGCCAATGCAGCCCTGACGCTGACCTCCGGTCACCAGCCGAGCTCCCTCCTTCATGCCCTTCTCTATGTAGTCCAAGACCTTGTTGAATGTTGCCACATCGGCCTAAGGAATAATAAATTAATGCTCCTTAGCATCCTGGATGGATGGAATGGGGCCTTGTGGTGTGCTGCACCAACCCTTCCAGTCATGGCGTCTTAGAAGGCGACTAACGTCTAAGGGACAGGTCGATTGGGACTAGAAAATAGGCAACAGATTTTTGCCCTATTATACCTACTATCCTTGTTACTAATATTATAAATGCGAAAGTTTGTACATGAATGAAGTTGGTTACTCATTCACGCAAAAACAACTCTTCGGAGTTTTATGAAATTTTTCAGCAATATTACTTATGAAATGAAATTAAAGATATTTATTGATTAACAAGGACACCACATTACAACAATGACATAAAATAAAATAAACAATAATGATACAAATAAAAAAACATTTGTAACTAATTACAAAATTATTTATTTATTTATTACTTATAGCCCAGAATAGCACATAGGCTATAATTTATCCCAAAATGCAATGTGGTTCCCATGGGAACGGGTCTGGAACGTTACAACCGAATTTTACGCTGACGAAGTCGCGGGCCAAAGCTAGTTATGTTATAATTATGTTTACTCCTTGTATGTTTCCTCCCTGCCCAGCGCAGTAGACATTAAATCAAAACCCTCCAGAAATGTGGAGGAGTCCCTGCAGTTCAGTGTAATGTTATGGGATGTAGACGTGATGTGGAATATACCTGTTATGTATATATCTGTAGAATTATTTATTTATTACAACTTACAACTACAACATACAATCCCGTCAACAGAACAAAAGGTATAGAAACACAGTATGAGTAAATACAGACCATGCAATGTACAAATCTCTACTTAACTAAATTGCTCACTAAAACTAATTTGTGGGAAATAACATATTTTAGGTAATTAAGTGTTGCTCATACGTGCTCCCAAGCCTATCCGCTTGTGACGAAGTTAATGAGCTGTGGAATCAACCAAGGGAAAGATCATTAATGACGAATAAATCAGGTTAAAGGAGGTATTGGGAAACGCATGCCAAAAACATATCGACGACGGAAAATGTAAAGGGGCGTACAACGAAGAAGTAGAGCCAAAATACAGCAAAAAAATTCGAAAAGAAATCATATATTTTTAACTGCAAGCCTTGTTAACGTAATTTAAGGACCATAACTCTTCAAAACTCTATAAATGGTCTACAAAATAATAACTTCCCATTCCTAGAAGTAGGGTTTCACGAGATATGACCCTTCTCATTATATTAGTACTGAATCAGAAAATAATAATTAATCCTCAAAAAGGTCGTAGGTATAAGCTTTTTGTTTTAATTTTGCTGTTAGGGACAGGGTGTAAGCACAATCATAATACTTACAGTGGCCAGGAAAACTGTCGTAACCTTAACCGCTAGAAACCAATTGGTTTTAATAAAATGTCCTCATCATCACAGTACATAACAGTCTACTGCAGGACTTAGGGGCTCTCCCACGAAAGGGGAGGTTATAGTCATACTCTCTACGTTTGGTAGGCGGGTTGGAGATCGCAGTATTTTAAATAAAACAATGGAAAACGCTGATGCCCATTTTTCAGCTTACAGAGACTTTAGATCTTTTGCCTATGTAATATTAGTCGCCTTGTACGACACCCACGAAATGTCGTAGGTACTTACGATCTTTTACGTAAAAGCCCGTTTTGTTTACCACAGTCGATTTATCTCTTTCGTAAAACATTACAAAATGTAAACTCAATAGCGCGGGCTTAAGACACGAGTATCTACGCTGAACAGTTCAAATAGAGTGTTCTATTTATGCATTCAGGACGTATCTTGTGCAGTTTTATGTTGATACGCGAGCGTAATGGGGCAATAAGGTCGTGTTAATTCTGCAACCGTCACGGAGAAAACGGTATATGGTTTCATTTCCCCTCAGCCGAGGTTGTAAAAGGGAGGTTGCGTCATGCTCGTGTGCGGTTCAAATAGGTACAAGCGCCTTGTACACATTTATAGCAAAAATTGTATTCCGAATATTTGCGGCGGAACGAACGGAAGTGTCTCCGGAATTATGACTGTAGAGTTTATACCAACTCGTAAATAAGGAATGGTTATGAATTGCCCCAATTCATAATCTCAATAATAGTATTGTTGTTGTAAACTATAAAACAAAACCAACCAAGATATTGGCATTTTATTACTCAGTGCCGTTTCGGCTTTTTATTACTCAGTTTACCTATTTACTGTAAACTAAGTCAACTATGTAAATGTCGAATAAATGATTATTCTATTCTATATCTAACCACAACAAAAGCGTTTTACCTAGATAAATAGTAATCGCATAATTTTTATATTTTTAAACTGCGCACTATTTGGAACTGAAGGGGTAATATAACACCCACTTATGTCCAATTTAAATGCACAAAAAACCTAACAGCCCCTTCTCACGGCATAAGACATTTGCCTAACACCATTTTAACACGCAATGTAAACAAAATTTTTGGTAATGCGCCTTTTATATTAAATAGCGTCCAAGTCCAACCCTTCCGGTCAGTAGGGCGCCCCTTTTTTAGTTTAAAATATACCTACACTTTAAGTATTTATAGCACAAAAGTGGGTACAAGTTGCATGGTCCTAGTTTGAGAGATTATTGATTAGAAACGCCGAAGTATGCCCCGTAACAAAAGCAATAAAATACACAGATAATATAACAAAACGTTTTAAAGCTCTCCTATAAACGTTGCTTTTATGTTGCACAACTTGTAGCGAGCTAGTTCTTGGCTTAAGTATCCTTAACGCAGACGTTTCGTCAAATTAGATATTTATGTATCTACGTACTTGTCTGGGATTTTCCAAGACTCTGAACAAAGGATTAGAACTCTTGAAGTATGACTGCTGCACCCTCAATAGACTACACAGGCGCCATGAAATGGACGCCCCACGTAACAGCATATTTTACAGGAGTGTCCTTTAACAGTAAAATCATTATGCTGGATGCCGTGCTGATAACCTGATTATAATCGAACGTAATGACGAGGTCGCTAAGTGGCTTAAATCTGTTGATTTGTAAAGTACGTATTAGAGTTGTATTATTGTAACATATCTGTAAAGTATCATCGAAGACTAAACAAAATAAGCAAAATACACGGATTCCAGAGGTTTACCAATGCATTACCTGCGGCCCGAAATCAGTATCCGGGTCAGCTGGATTGCCGATCTTGAGAGCTGTAGCGTGCTCTGCTGCCTTCTCGACGAACCGATCGTAGATTGTGGCATGCACGAACAGTCTGGAGGCAGCCACGCACACTTGCCCAGAGGAAGAGAATATTCCGCTAGCTGCTACACGCACGGCTGCGTCCACTGAATTAAATCAAATTGAACCAAATATGTACTATCTATACTTTGTCAAATATAGGATGATAATTTTGACAGTTCTCAGTAGGGATGGGGTAGTGTAAAATCGGTAATAAATCTATTCGATTATCGATAATCATTCTCTGAGAGCGTCGGTGGCCGAGCGGTTACAGTATCCGACTCGTAAGCCAGAGGACCCGGGTTCGAATCCCGCTCCGGCCATATACCAATGATTGTTTTCTGAGTTATGTACATTAGGTGAATACTAACCGATGCTCTTACGGCGAGGGAAAGCATCGTGATGAAACCTGCACATTCAGGCGACTGGATGTGTAACCATGGTCCAATCTGGTCAGGTTCCCCTGGTAGCAGGGTCATGGAGGTCAGATGGCAGTCGCTCCACTGTAATTACCTGACCTGCCAAATCCTGGATCATGGTCAAGGCGGACCCCGGGCCCTCGTTCTCGAGAGCACAACCGGGACATTAACGCCAAGATGATTATTATTTTTCTTTTATCGATAATCATTCTCATAGAACTTGGAATCGATAGTTGCATGGTTATTCTGTACGTGTTATACAAAATAAACTATTGATTTTCTTTTGAATTAATAATTTATTAATACGACATTAAACACCCTTCCACAACGACGATTTCGACACGTGCGTATTTTTATTAGGTCAGTCAGCCTATTCCGTAGAATATGCGCGAGGACAAACCGTTGTTGTGAAAGGTTTCTTAGGGTGAAATCCAAACAAGGAATAAGAGTTTAGTTACAAAAAATAATATAATTACCAAAATGATAATTTTAAATGTTCGATTATTTTATTTGAATACCGATTTTCGATTGTCTTTTGTTATTTGTTATTCGTGGCACTTCACTAAAGGGGCGGTACCTGTCTATGAAGTACGACATTATCCGTAGTTCATTTTACCTAAAAGAAATACGAAACTACATAGGCGTGCGCCAAGGACCAACAATTAGTAAGCTGTCAAAATTATCATCCTTTATTAGACAAAGCATAGCTAAGTTCGATACTCGGTCCCGTCATGTAGGTAGCAAATACTTTTTTCCGAGTTATGTACGTTAGTTGACATTTTTTTTTTAATTTCACAGTTTTACAGCAATGTACATTTGTGGCATTAAGTACATTAACTTATGGTGAGGGAAAATATCGTTAGGAAACCTGTACATTCAGGCGACTGAATGTGTAACCAGACCCAATCGGGTCATGTTAATCTGTTAACAGGGTCACGCGGGTCAGATGGCAGTCGCTCTACCTGATCCACCAAATCGCGGATAATGGTCAAGGCGGACCCCGAGCCCTCGAGCGCGAGAGCACAATCGAGATATTGATGATTTTAGGTATTTATTTTCAAGTAATTCCGATGTACAAGAAAAACCTAAACATCATCAAATCCGATCACGTAAACGCCGAGGCGGAACATCCTTCAGCAACAATTTTATGTAAATTCAGATTACAATGAGCTCTTGGCCTAAAATAAAGTCAACAGCCTTTTATTGGATAAACGTTTCAGCAACATGATGTTATTAGGATTGACGTTCTACAAATAACATGGAAGAACCAAATTATGGCTCTCAGCATTTGAGATAAGTCCACAGAATATAATTTATAAATAGTCATTTGTTTTTTTTTACTTTTTTCCTTTTATTAGAAGTCAGTCACAGTAAAGTTGTCAAGTGGCAACCATGTACCGTAAGACGCAGAGCAAGGGAGCAGTGGTCGCAAGGTGGACCAACAAACCTTGTAAATATCGTAGATTCTTGATTACTTTCGAACACACTTATCTTCCCCTAATAGATTACTATGTATGAGTACATTTAGGCAAGAGTGTTGTCATATCAGCTCACTCCCTCTCGTTTCCCTACAGCAGGAACACCTGTACGCTTTACAACTGTTGTTAAATCGGAAAAAAATAATGACTCACAGTCAGCGTCCGGCATGATAATGAGGGGGCTCTTGCCGCCGAGCTCGAGCGTGACTCGCTTGAGGTTGGTGGCGGCCGCCTGCTGGATCAGCTTGCCCACCTGCGGACGAGCAACGAGTGACTGTGAGATCGGGGAGACTTAGGGGCGGTGCGGTGCTGGGCGGGGGGTGGGGGTTACCTCGACGGAGCCGGTGAAGGAGATCTTGGCGACCAGCGGGTGGTGCGTAAGCGCGGTCCCGGCGCCCGGCCCGAAGCCCGGCACCACGTTGACCACGCCGCGCGGCACGCCCGCCTCGCGCAGCAGCGCCGCAAGGTACAGCGCCGTCAGCGGCGTCTGCTCCGCCGGCTTCACCACCACCGGGCAGCCTGGTGTTTATTATTACTTCTTACAATATGTTATGATTGTAAAATCTATGGTTTATGTATGATTTTTGTTTACATAGAGAGTGTCAGATAATACAGATACCTAAATGATACTTGATTACCTACAGTGGCGCACTTGAAGGCGTAAGTTTTCAAATGTAATTTTTTTTTCATAACAAGCTTTTATCGCACGGCATATTACCTACTCATAAAGACCATTCCAAAGAGCCCAAACACGATGGGGTTATCTATTGCGTTCATTAGTTCCTATGACCACCTTCTTACTCCATCATCAGACCAGCTCCATGGTGCCATATGAATACATTGTCATCCAAGTTCCATAGATACCTATACCAAATTTTAGCTCAATCAGATACCAACAAATGGTCGAAAAATGGTTTGCGAATTTTGACGGACGACTTACAAACACACATACATACGAACAGCGCAAGTTAAATAAAAGCTTGTAAAAAAAGGGAGGGCAAAGTAAGGCTCATAGGATTTATGAATAAAACATGAGAAATATTTTCAAACTAAAAACACCGAAAATAAATTAGTCTTGAAAGTTCGAGGTTTTCAGTAAAAGTTCAGAGTCAATATCATCTATGCGTTGATGTTATCATCAACAACATCAACGCACATATACACCATAGTGTGGGAATTTCGTTTCTGTTAATGTTAAAGTTACTATGCTACATATATGTAGCAAAGTAGTATTACATAGGTAGTATTGAGCGTTAAAACGGTTGTTGCATTGTCAGCACACTGTTTTTGTACAAACACAAACCAAACGTCATCCATCTCTTACGCGATCCTTATTTCACTTTTTATGTACTTTAAAAACGTTTGAATTTTCACTTCGTATTTTCATTTTTACCAGTCCATTTCCACCTTGTATTTACAAGCTCGTTAGGAAACTTACAACTTACTCTAAGCACGGCTCTAAGTGACTAACTAAAAGTGAAATTTGAAACAACAATACCTAACTTCAATATGTAGGTAGATAGGTAAGTTAGCAGAATAGGTTAGGTAGTACATACCTTGGCACTTATAAAAGGAAAATACGAACGAAAAACCATTTCAAATTATTCATTGAATGTTTTCCACGTGTAACCCAGTGTAGCGATAATCTATCCAATTCTATGACACCTATTTCGGATTATTTTCAGTTGCTACCGGGTTTAAGTGAGTTCAGTTGCTGGACATGACAACGCAGGTCCCGGGTTCGAAATGATGAATTTAAGTTTCTGGTTTACGGGTCTGGGTGTGATATATATGTGTAATAAGTATGTTTTTAAAAGTAAATAAGTAGTTTATCAGTTATCTAGCATAACACAAGCTTTGCTTAATTTGGGGCTAGATGGCGCTGTGTGAATTGTCCAAGCATATTTAGTGTTATTCGTAGATTTCATTTAAGTACTGGAGTAGGCAATATTCAAATTTACGTTATCTTATCAAGTACCATCGTAACCAAATGAAGTAGGCTCGATTATCATAGGACTATAATCGCCTAAAGTTTCAATAATATTATTAGTCTCGACTTCGCTTACCTGCCGCTAAAGCCGGGATAACTTTGTTGATAAACATCTGGATTGGGAAATTGAAAGGTAGAATGAGGCCACAAACTCCGATCGGCTGCTTCAGGGTGAGACTGAACGTGTTTCCATCTGAAACCGGGATAGCCATTTTTAGGGAATACTGTAAGCATTTATTATTAAGGGCGAAAGAAGGTGTGAAGATAAAGGATTATTTATGTTAACATAATGTTTTAAACTATCGCGGTTATTATAACACATTGTAAGGGTAGGTTCCGGGCTTCCTACCGCGTACCTTTGTTGACGAGTAGCCTAATATCGATATATTTGAGTCGTCCCGTGACCATGATGCATGCAACTGTGTCGAAATGTCGAAACCCGGAACATAACCTTAAAATGTGTTATTGATGTTGTTCATACAGGAACGTCGGTGGCCTAGTGGTAAAGGTATCCGACTCGCAAGCTAGAGGTACAGGGTTCGAATCCCACTGCCGCCATATAGCAATGACCCTTTTCTGAGCTATGTACATTAGTTGGACACTAACCGACGATCTTACGATGAGGGAAAATATCGTGATGAAACCTGCACATTCAGGCGACTGAATGTGTTACCATGATCCAATCAGGTTAGGTTCCCCTGGAAGAAGTGTCACGGTGGTCAAATGGCAGTCAGTGGCAATCGTCAATTATCTGATCTGCCAAGTCCTGGATCCCGGACCCTCGTGCGCGAGAGCATAACCGGGAAATTAACACCAAGATGATTATTTTTTTATGTTGTTCATACACAAATACATATCTAGACACAAGTAGCGTTAAAAGGTGGGTAAAATATAACACAATGTAAATGTAGTAAAAGCCATACCTATTCAAATGAATAGACTACTTTTATTAGACGTATTATATGAATATAACAGATTATAAACTTAATCTTCCACACTGTGTTTCTACATTGGTAGGGCTATTTAAATTCAAATTCATAAAAGCTTTCATTGAAAGAATTGTCCTCATAAATTATTCGATAAATTTCTTCGTCTAATCCCTACGTAGAATCCAATTTCAGCAATCAAATTATTTCGTAGAAACGTGATTTAGATTGAGAACTTTTAGAGTCAAGCCATAATTGAATATTCCAGGGTTTAATAAAAGGACGACTTCTCTACGAATAGTCGTTACATGAAAACGTATTAGGATCATAACAAGAATTTGTAGCTTATCATTATTATAGTCCAAATTCTTTGGATCGGTATGAGATGGGACTCCTGTCTCTAGATACTTGTCCAAGTAAATTATGGAATGGCAGTTCTCGGGCAACTTCATTGTAATGCCGGTCACTCACTTTCATGCCGCTTGACAAGTAGCATGACAATTGATGATACGTGTGGGGTAAAACGGGATGGGGGGATCAAGCCTATTTTTGTCATGCCACCTGACAAGCCGCATGTTGGTGAGTGGCAGCCATTATCTTCTTCGATTGTGCTAATTCGCCCGAGGACTGTCATTTCGATTTACTTGGATAAGGTCCCATCCCATTTTGGTTGTCGCGGATTACTTTTTTAAACAATTGGATCATACTAACTTTTTATGATAATTTTCTTTTTTTACAGTATTTTTTTCTTTCGATTTAGTAATATGGAAACAAAGTACTCAGCTGCCCATACAGAAGTTTTCACAGCAACAAATTTCTGCACGATTTCTCCCAAATGTTTATGCAATTTTGTTTTCTATACTAATGACAGAAAGCTTATTTTATCATTTGTAAATAAACGCGCAGCGCCCGCTTAGACCCCGCACAGCACCCACATAGTCACCGCGTTGTGTGCGCGCCAATAGATTGCACGTTTTCTGTCCGGTTGCTACGGGCGGGCACGACGCATACGCACGGTTACGTACGTACGGTTACGGTTTATTTTTTACGGTCACGTATAAATGGGCCCAAAGGATAGGACGTACCAGTAGGAACAGTATCGCCGTGATATTTGTCTGCGAGGCCAGCGACGTAGCGCACTCTCTCTGTGACGGCTTTCATCCTGAGGCGTGCGCGGTTTAGCACCATGCCGTTGTTGTAAGACTCCAGTTCTGCGAGGTAGTCGGCGTCGCGATCTATGAGGTTAGCAAACCGGTCAATCAGCTGGCGACGAGCTGATGCGTCCAGCCTTCGCCACTCAGAGTTGCGCTGGAACGTACGCCGCGCCGCCTGCACTGCCAGCTCGATATCCGCCTAGAAATGTTAAAAAGCTGTCAGGATCATTGTCTAAGCCATCCTGGCTTATGCCAGATTCGGCATTCCTACTCTTCCTTCGCCATTTTGCCCAGTCTTCGACATCCTCCGGTCGTAATGCCACACCTATTTATATCAGCGGCCAAATCCCGATGGCAAATCAGATTATGTAACATCATTTGTAGGTTTACTAGTCATTTACAGCGATTTTAAACAGCGCGCAGTTTGGATCTCTATAAATATTTGACTATCCCGCGGAATCCTGTTATTTTTCCGGGATCAAAAGTACCTTATAACCCTGGAGAATGTAGCTTCCTATAGGATAGGAATTTTCAAAATCGGATATGTAGTTTCGGATAGAGTAAGAGGTCACAGGAAAAGAAAACGACAAGAAAATTGATCAGGACCCTTATCGCGCAAAATTTTAATGTATTTACCAGAACCAAACCGCAGCCTTTTTGACTACATAATGAGAAAGAAACGTCATGTGACAACTGCTGTGATTTCAAAAGCGCGCTTGGCTCTCAGTGTTTGTATGTATTAGAAGAGTAACGTCTCCAACACTGAAATAAGTTGGTTTGCCGGCTCTCAGCGGTTGCAACTTTGAGAAAAGCGCTTACAAAGGCTTACAGAGTTACTAATTAAGCTACTTCACATTTAATGAAATGTTCTTTTAACTTCATTGTATGTACTATTTATTTTGATTACTTTAGACGTATCCAAATATTACACTTGTGCTAAAAAATCCACTTTGAAGTAAAATATTCTGAAACGAAAATCTTTATCCAAAAACGTGCTCTAGATACCCCAAAAATGTAAAACAACTTTGTTGGCATGATGAATATGTATAACCATACAA
Source organism: Blastobasis adustella (assembly GCA_907269095.1). Taxonomy (NCBI): domain Eukaryota; kingdom Metazoa; phylum Arthropoda; class Insecta; order Lepidoptera; family Blastobasidae; genus Blastobasis; species Blastobasis adustella. The sequence goes on from OU026124.1 coordinate 12,259,795, forward strand.
AATGTCAGTTCCCTAGTACCATAGTAGGTAGATGTCAGCCCTATTGAACGTAAATCTAAATATGTTTTAACAACCACATAATTAAAGAAGAGAAGAACTGATGTAACTTACGTTAACATATTATTAATTACATAAGGTTAAATAACTAGTTCCAGAGCAGCCTATGAAACAGTTCTAAAACTTATCCGCGTGCGATATGGATAAAATCTTGTCGAAGTATATCGAATGATGACTTCCACAAGGTTCCATAAGATCATATTCGCCCGGTAGTGCAGAACATTATATAATACTGAAAGGTGTCATTTTGATTTAGTTCGACAAGCTCGTTATCCATACGTGAGTGGATATGGTCCAAAAAGATTGGAAAATTAGCTAACTACATTGATTTTTTTTTAAATCTGATATGGTCCAATGCACTCTGATTGCGTATGGAATAGTGTGGATTATAGTATAGTATCCAATAATGGCTTGGATGGCTTTAAGCTTATCAGTGACCTCTCATTTTATTTACGAACCCTCTCCATCAATAGCTGTCCATGTGAAGTAAACAAGATGGTCAAAGGATTTGAATAATTCAAAATGCAAAGTCTTGCTCGGTCTAGTTAACCAAACGGATTTTCGGGCTAAATTTCAGACTAACATTTTTAGGCTAAACTAAGTACCTAGTTTGTTTATAGGTGCCTACAGAGAGGAATTATTTCCTGGAAACTTGTTCGAGACATTCGCACAATCTATCTAGGTTCAAATATTTAATACTAGTGGATCCGGCGCGACTTCGCTCGCGTACACCTTCTTTATCCCTACCTATGCTTTTTTATTGCTTATAAACCTTCATCTTGAATCTCTCTATTTATTTTTGAAAACCGCATTAACATCCGTTGCGTAGTTTAAAAGATCTAAGCGTACATATATACATTCATAGGGACAAACGGCGGAAGCGACTTTGTTTTCTACTATGTAAGCTGAATTTTAGTCTTTACCTCCGATCATTTCAGGAGAAGTCAGAAGTTGAATTGTTCGGTGCGATAATTCCGTCCGAATTCACCGTACCTACGAATGCAACCTAGAATCAGTGAGTGGAACTACAGACGTCTGAAGTTCCACTTACTGATTATTGATTGCATTCGTACCGTATGCACGGTAGAACGTTACTGACTGGGCAGATATAGTTTCGGTTGACGACATAGTTCCTAGAATTATTCCACACGTTATTAAATACACGTCTCTTGCAGCCTGTACCTATACTCCGCGCAATATGCCTCGGTGATATATAGGTACTTATTACCTCCATAAATAATAAAAAATAGGCATCGCTTTCTTTTAAATATTTTCTAACAATACAATTAAGTAAAGCGTAGAGATTGGCATTACCCACCACTTAATGTGGATTGAACGACGACGAAAAGCGACGCTGCAGATGTTTGTGACTAATTAATATTAATCTTATTATGAAACTTTTTAGAACCCTAGCTAGCTCGTTTATCTTACTTTATTATAAAAGAAGGAGGCTCAAATCCAGCAGTAGACTGTAAAAGAGGACTTATACAAGACGACTTCTTTCTTTAGATTTCTGTGCACAATTAATGTACATAAGACTTGACTTATTTCTTTAGATTCCTAACATAATGTACAAGACGAATATAGATATATCCTAGAGATATACATCGCGGGAAAGACGATCCACGGGGGAACTTCTCCCTCTACGCCTCCACGCGGTAAACTGTAGCATTGACCATATTCCTCATTCATAGACTTAGCTTTGCATGGCTTAAATACACATCCAAAAGAATTAAACAAAATTTAATTTACAGAAAAGGAAAGTAGCGATGCGACGTCGCACCATACTGGACCAGCCTCAGCGTTATTCTATGAAGGGAAAAAAAAATTCACACAACTATGATTCGGATGTTGTATTATAGATAAATTCATAAGTTTTAAAATGCTTGTAATAATTTTCTCGTCACTGCAGTCACTTTCCTAGAAATTGAGAACAAAAATAAGGAAAAAAAGTAGTCTTTTTATTCAGCGGGGTCAATGTATCAAAGCAATATTATTGCTTTTAGAACTTGTAGCGAGAGAGTGAACGATCCGTGCGGGAACACCCCCACCCCCACGCGGTAAACTATATCTCGAGAATCATCGTTCACGTAACTATGAATTAGATATCGTTCTCTAGGTAAATTCATAAGATAAAAAATTTTGGAAGGTAAGTTTCTCGTAACTGCTGTAACTTTCCTACAAATTGAGAAAAAAAAAGATAAAGATTTTTCATGCAAAGTCAAACAAATGGTCAACGCGAAAAACAAATGGTCGATGGGACAGTAAAGTTCTCGAGTGGCGACCACGTACCGGAAGACGCAGCGTAGGTAGGCCTTCCACAAGATGAAACGACGACCTGTTAAAGATCGCAGGTACCACCTGGATCCGGAAGGCACAGGGCCGGCCTATGTGGAGATCTCTGAGGGAGGCCTGTGCCTAGCAGTCGGCGTCTTTCGGCTGATATGATGATTATAGTGTAAAAGCCGGATACTTGCCCCACTTTTCGAAAAAGCTCTATTATGAAGAAATATGTACTTGCTAAGAAATATGCAACATGTATATCAAAACATAGGTATTTAATCTTCAATAATAGCCTATATTTGTAAATGTAATTACTATTGGTTTTGAGTAAATTCTGTTTTACTTGACCTCACAAGTGGGATAATTGCCTACTGTGGCGGATAGTTGCCCCAAGGTAAAAATGCTTCGGGGGATAGTTGCCTCGATAGACACCTCAATATGATTTTGTTGAAAATAATTAATGTTTATTATTTACTGAGATCCTTTATTATGCACTAATCAAAATATTAATAATTATTGTAAAAACATAGCATTTAGTTTTAATGATTTAAATCATAAAATCATAACCATCCCGGCGTCTGTCAGGCCGGATCCGCTTTACTGCTTTTTCTTCTATATTTTATCCGATCTTGGGTCTCATCTAGATCATGCCATCAGATCTACACCAACCACGATCTGTTCAGAAGATAGCATATGCCGCGTTGCCGCGTTGCGAAAGCAGTCTTTTCGGTGCTGAACTGAAGAGCATTGAACTGATGAGGTTGATCTGTAGCTCCCCCCCCTTTTGATCGCCATAAGGGTATTCCTTAAACTATCTTCTGACTAGCTGATGTACCACGTCTGATTTTTGTTTATACTTGTGAGGCATTTCGCTCACCAGAGACAGAAAAGTATTTCTTTAAGAATGGATGGATGGTTGGTAAACGCCGAAAGAAAAAAATGCCTTTGCTTGTCATATAATTTTACAGTTGCGGATAGTTGCCCCTAGGGGTAACTATCCGCCAAAGTAAATGGGGCAACTATCCTTTTTGATACGGATAGTTGCCTTTTTTATTTGTGAAATAAATAAGACTTATTAAAAAATAAAACATATTATACAATGTTATTTAAACCCTAATGCGTGTATAGAAACAAAAACTAGACTGATAGCATAATCAGTTATACAGATATTCAATATGAATTACTTACCAAAATAATTTTGGCGCCCGTCAAAGCTTCAGCGCGGAAGATTTCTGCTCACAAGGACAAAACGCGTGCGCCTACGCTGATGGATTATATGGCACTGAGGCCTTCGGGAGGGGTACTTTCAATTGGGATAAAGCGCTAACGCCACCAACATCCCTAACATAGTGTATTCGAAACTGGGGCAACTATCCCACTGGGGCAAGTATCCGGCTTTTACCCTATAGGATCGTAGCGATCAAGGACGTTTCTTAGAGAAACGCACTGCTGCAGGCAATGTGGCCTTCCGTTATTTATATACCTAACGTCTTAACGTCTACATTCTTCAAGTCCTGGAAATGCGATGTTACTTCACCTCGTCTCCTTCAGCCACGTAGGCGATGACCGACCCATCATGAGGACAAAATGTCTCAAAGGTCTTTCCACTCACAGCATCCACCCACTCGTTGTCTATGAATAACTGCAAAGAAAAATATAGTTACTTAGTTCCAATCCAGAGATTCCACCTTCATCTTATTCATTTAATCGTTCGCTTTGGGCCAATAGTGCCCAATGATATCCTTTGATATGGAGATTTCAATGCGGTTAGTTATTACGTCAAAGGATATTTAGGTTCGTAATATATTTAGGTACACCATATCTAATTACTTGACAATACAGACGTATATCTTGCTTAATATTAAAACAAAATAATAAGTAATAACAATACGTTTAGTATCAATATAAACGATACGACAATATACCTTAACTATATGAAAAATATACAACAAATTGAAGAAGAAACTGTATCACAAACAGAAAATAGAGTCTAATTCGCTAAGTCAAGTTTAAACTTTAAGTATCTATTTGGTCCACGAGCAGGGAGTGATGAACGTAATCTTTGAAACTATCTCTTTTATTTGTCTGTTATACAAGTATTTATTACCACATAAGTATCTTAGTTTAAGAGTAGTCCGATATTTCGACGCATTTGTATGCACCATTGTCACGGAAGGACTGCAGATACGCGGGTGGTGTAGTAAATGTAGCTAATAAATATCGGATTACTCAAAAAACAAAAGCAATAAGTATATTTTAGTTAGTGTAGTTAAGCACAAAATTTCTGTGTAGTTAGGTTATAAAGACAAATATACATGGACAGTCCATGCAAATGTCACCTGTCTATCTATGATCATGAAAACTGTGAGATGCACGACGTCGGAATAAATGAAATAATAATAGTTGTTTTATTTGATTCTTAGACAATACCAAACTATTAAATTGATCCATTCCAATGAGTCACCTTGTATATATTTATGAAGAGATAAGTGTAGGTTATTGCACTCGATGATAAAGGCATTGATTATTGAATTAGTGACCTCTAATGGTTAATAAATATTGATCTTCGGAGGTCGTTAATTCGAGATATAGTCTGTTCTACAAGAACTTGACCGGGAATGACACTCACGCCCTGGAAACTGGGACGGCCCTTGGTCTGGGATGCTACGTGCATCGATACCCTCGCGCCATCCCATCTTCCAGCCACCGCGTGTCAAGCAGGGGCCGGTGCCGCCTATGCTGAAAACGTCAAACGGCGCAAATACGCATGTCTCAGAGACGACTACATATTTGCGCCAATTGGCGTGGTAACTCTTGGGCCGTGGGGACCAGGCGCACATTCCCTATATAGGGAACTAGCCAAGCGCCTGGCCGACATTAGTAATGACCAGAAGGCTGGCCTCTATTTGGGACAGCGTATAAGCCTCGCCATCAAGCTGGGCACATTTCCGCATTCAGGGGACTTGGGGCAAATATTTTAACTATTTAAGTAATTTTAAGGTTTTTATTCATAGGTACTTTTAACATGTGATTATATATATTGATTATTTTTTTTATTTATGTGTCAATAAATATTAACTTGACCGGTAATAGATATTGAATTTAATTATTTTAAAGGATTAAATGTACCGTACCTACCCTTAGGCTAAAATACTTAATGATAATTAAATTGGTTTGTGCGTTAAAGCCGCTGACAGATCACTTTTCCCGCCATGGGAGCTGAAGCTTAGTATGTATTACTACGATATGCTTAGCCCAAGAAAACAAAGCGTGACTGGGGTCGCATAATATTTTTCGGCAAAGTTTCGTCTTGGACATCGAATATAACTTCTAGTTATTGGTCAAGGGCTGATTTTAAATTGTGTTATGGACTGTGAAATACCCATTTAGACTGTGAGGGTGTCGTAGGTTACGTCATCGAGTACAAGAAAAAATCCACTTCATAGCGATAGTGGTACCGTTCCTAAAATAATAAAATTTGGCTATAATCAATGTCATGCAGCACAAGTAAATGAAAAAATCCGAAAGCCGTAAATTTGTAGTTACATCCCAAAAAAATAGTCAACCAACTTATAAAGTATAGCTGGATTAGCACATATTTCATACAAACTGTATTGGAGCTAGGGACATTTGTAACTTTGTATTGTGTTTATAATATCAAAAATATCTCTTTACGAATGTCAACTTCGGAAACCTAGAACGTGGCCAAACACGTTGATGGGGTTAATCCACCACTAGTATAAGTTGATAGGGTGCAAAACGATCTGCAGGGGATGATAAAAATAATAAGACCGAGTTGCACGAGTGCGGTTAAAGCACTGATATATTTGTCATACAGAATCAGTTAACAACGAATTTGGGGCAATGCATAGTGTGCAGTTTGTGGCGTTCGGCCATAAATTCTTATACTTGTACAGTGAACCTGTACACACGTGTTGGCCGGTTATATTTTTTATTTTATAGGGAATAGTATCAATAATTTTTGACGATGGTGGAGCATGCTTACCTAAATACTTAATGCCTAATCCCTAAAGGCCCAGATTATATTGCTCTGGGAACAGATCCGCAAGCAAATCGTTCTAAACATTTGCATTATAAACGTTTATTGTGAAAACGTTTAATATAAACCTCAATGGGTAGAATCCCAACCCACGTCTAGTGCTCCGATGATAGATAGGATGGGCGGTACCAGTTGATGATATTTTTAGATATACTTAATTGTACACTGGCTGTACGAGAATCAGTAATAAGTACCAAGGTTACTTATCGAATAATACATTGTGTGTGTACCATTACCACTTAAGTAAACAGTATTCGAAATGATACAGCTACAAGTGTAGGGATATATCTATCTAAATATACGAACATGTGATTATATAGTAATTATCATTATTATATCTACACTAAGTTACAACTGTAGGTATTGGCCACCAATATTTTAAAGAGATTGAATGTAATTTCAAAACACTGCGATTATTATCGTTACTCACGATTACTATATTTCTCGGTGTTTTGTGTAACCTATACATATATGATTTACACATACGATTTATTACACATCAGTTTATAAATACTCCACAAGTTTTTTTTTATTTAAATATTCTAATTTAAAAATGAAATCATAATTAGAGTTTTATTAGGAAGGACCTCAAATTAGGGTAAGAAGTGCTAATTTTTATATTGCTGCACCAAAATATAATTAAGAGTTATTTGTCAAAATAATGTAAGTATGGTATATAAATAGTACAGTAATATTCTTAAAATTGTTTCATGCTTACACACAAAGCAACGTTTTGTCAGAGAATCTAGTTTAATTAACTGGGGTGCATGCTGCACCCCGCGGAGTGCTGTCGGGGTCAAAAAACCGCGCTAGTGATCAAGGGTTAATAAACAGATTTAACTTTTTATCACACAACAAACATAGACAGTGCAATTGAAGTATAAAACTACGTTACAATAAAATAAATAATAAATTAAAATAATTATAACAATAAATACCGTAACGGGATACCAATCGGCTACCCAGCGAAATACTTTTATTATTAGATTTTAGTCAGACAGCCCCAACGTACAAAAACGGTCACCCATCCAATTCTCGGACTTTGCGAACGTTAGCTAACATTGATTATTGGTCTCGCAAGCGCATTGCCACTAGACCAGTGCCGCTTTCATAGACCAGTGCGGCTTGAAAGAGGAAAAATAATAAAACAAAGTAAACATGTATGAATCAAACAATGAAAGCATAAGGATACTTAGCACATAAACTTTGAATGATTTGCTAAGTACACCTTGAGAATCTTACATTATTTGTACTAGGTAAACCTAACGGTACATAGTAATATTGAACAGCTCACGTAGACATTTTCCTTAATTTAACTTCATTCAATTACGGAATTTTCCTTAAAACAACAGTTTAACACACAGACATTCAGAAATTCCAATAGGTAGGTACTACGAGTTTAATTACAGTCAATATAAGCTATAAACATTAAAAACGACCGACACACACGAGTGCAACAGAGACGCCGACATCTGTACATATGTGTGACCCTACCTTCGTATATTTAATTTCTGGCGCCATATTAACTCACTGTATTGTAACGATGTACGCACTGTTCTAAGAAACGGTCTGCTCAGTCCACTTACATACACTGTACTCTTGCGACGAGCTTGATTGTTTTATGTTATATACCAAGTCACGAGATAAATTGTGGCTGAGCTATTTATATGTAATAAGATACCGAAAAATATACAAGAGCAACCTTTTAATAAATTTAAAAGGGATTTGTTTTAGTAGCTCATTGACCGATGTTTTTATTCCGTAAAAGACTTCTTAGATTTTAAGATTGATTAATGGTAAATACTGTGTGACCTATTTTGCATGGTATATTGGCTGAATATGTAAGAATTAGCCATTAATATGTAACACTTTATTGTATACCATATTCTTTGCAAATAAATAAATATTTAATTCGAACTCTATCTAAGCCATTGTGTAATGTGTTGTGGTGTTATTGTGTATAAATAATTGTTATTTTCTTTCTTTCTTTATTTCTGTTCTATTCAAAACTCAGACCATCTAAGAGCTTTAAATTTTAAAACGAGCATTGCTTTCTATTTATATTGTAGATACCTAACATGCACCTTAAGCTAGAAGTGTTGATATCTACATTTAATTTATTATTATCTAGCCGTTCTCAGCGGCTTTCACCCGCGCACAGTTCGGATATCTGTACACAATTAACTTTCCCGCGAGAACCTATTATTTTCCCGGAATAAAAAGTAGCATAAGTTACGCATTCTATGTGAAAGAATTTTTAGAATGGGTCAGTAGTTTTTGAGTTTATAACATACAAATATTACAAAGCACCCCTGGTGTTGCTGATATCCATAGGCGGCGGTGACCACTTTCCATCAGGTGACCCGCTTGCCACTAATAAAGCCATAATGAAAATAACTAAAATTCTCTTTAACATTGGGATACTTAGTCGTGATAAAAGCAGCGAGCTCGGAATTTTTGCCATATTTACGTTTATTCTTAAGCGATTTTTATAATAATAAAATACTGAACGAGCGGCGTGATCGTTTTTAATATAAGTAGAATATATTATTTATCTAATAATAGGATTAATGAGCGAGTGTTGATTTGTATGTGGGTGTGAGAAGGGCACATATTGAGGGGGAAACGTATATGTGATTATTTAAAATATTTCAAAGGTTCCCCAATTGTTGAGTAATTTAAGACGAGATGGTGGGCGGTGCGGCTCCCCCATCATCTAGAGTTGAGTTTTTGGCAAAAAGATTACCCCAGAGATCGGCTTTCTCCTTGGCCGTGTGGGCCAATAGGTCACATCCGGCTTGCGTAAAGGTGGAATGGTAGTCCGACAAAAGTTCCCCTTGACAGCTTTGGAGAGAGACAAAAAACGTACTTTTTGGCTCCTATTAGATGGGTGGATCATTAGTTTCTCTCCAATTCGAATTTGAATTTGGCTCTAGTGATTATCCTCTTTGTAGACCTCGATTTTATACCTTTTCCTCAAATTGTGGGTGTGTCTTTTTGGGCTCTACCTACTATCCAGGCATGAAACGCATCCTGCTGTTCTACACCCAAATTAAAAGTTCGTACATTGCTTATGTCTTTTGTCCTACCCAAGTATTACCCAATTTTTTACTAATAGGTCAGCCTTTCACGAATTTCACTTCGAATAAGTGCTAGAGGTGGGTGATAAAATAACGTCACTAGTAGAACCATGTTAATACCTTTTTACGCCACATTCGTTAGGTATTGTCCTAATATGCCGCGGATTGGGAAACTACTCATGAAAATACACTGACGCCTTCTCACCGTCCTTATTATCGTGTGTCCTTTAAGGTAAGACGTGATTTTGTAACATAGTTAATTCGTGAAAAAGCATAGTGATAGGTACACAGAGACGTTATTTATCACCATCTCTAGCACTTATTCGAAGTAAAGTTCGTGAGACGCCGTCCTATTAGTATAAAAATTGGGTAGTAGGTACACTTATTTCGTCAGCTGAAATATGATCTGCTGTTATTTACATTAGCATTTTGCTGATTCACGGCATCTTAATCGGGAAACATCTTTCAAATTGAATAATTATTCGCTCTTCTGAATTCCTCAGAAAATGAAATGAATTCATTTTTCACCTTTTAAACAAAAGCCCTCCTATTTAGGTAGATGACGTTACTTTTATTTATTTACATAAGGACTAAGCTTTTGCCCGCGTCTTCGTCAGTGTAAAATTCATTAATTAACTACGTGCCGGATCCGTTCTAGCTGAAACTCGATTTAATTTCGGTATAAATTGTAGCCAATATGCTATTCTGGGAAACATTACTGCCAAGTTTTACGTTTAGTAGTTTTTGCGTGAAGAAGTAACAAACATCCAAACATCCATCCTTATAAACTTTCGCATTTTTAATATTAATAGAAAGTAGAGTAGAAAGATGGATGGGAATATGATGTTTAAATATGACAGTCGGCATTTTTATTATAAATGTTTTTTCGTAACGTGCACACACTTGTGTGATGCGATAGAGTCTGCTGTCAGAGACTTTTAGATGTTTATTGAATTAACATACATACATAAAGCTCACGCCTGTGTCCGACAGATGGGGTAGGGAGAGACTATGGACCGCCAATTTGCTCTGTCCTGACACAACTCCCTAGCCTCGCTTAATTCCACAACTCTTTTCATACATCTCCTGTTATTCTTACCACTCGGAACCCAGTTTTTTTTGAGAACATTACTGATCTGATCAGTGAATGCTTTTCTGGGTCGTCCTCTCAAGGACCGGTTTTCCAGATTCGCGCTATATACTCTTTCGTCAATCTTCCTTCATCCAATCGCTCTACATGCTCGAACCATCTCAATATCCCTCTTCCTATTTTTGCCACTATATCATCGTTCATGCCATACCTTTCACGGATCACTATATTTTTACACTATCACTCAATTTCACTCGACATACTTTCCTTAGGGACCTCATTTCCATCGCATTTATTCTACTTTTATTCCTCTTCTGCCACACCCAATATTTGTGTGGGAAGCAAAACTGCGTTATGCAAAGCAAGACGTGCTTTTTGCGGCAAACTTTTACTTCCCATCTCACGATTAACGGCTCTATTCACTGCGTTACCCTTGTATACTCTTCTTTCAATATCCTTCTCATACTTTCCATCATTTGTGAACATACTTCCCAGATACACGAACTCTTTCACTTATTGAATTAAAATCAGTTTTATCGAGATAGATTGTCGAAAAACTGTGAATTGCAACAAAATTCCCAAAACCATTAATTTATTTGAATATTCAAAGAAACGTTTAAATTTGATTAGTACCTATATATTGTCTATTCAGACCCGTGACGAATTGAGTTAAAATGTAGAGTGTAAAACTTCAACAATACAATACATAGGATAATATGTCGCCGTTTATCGGAAGAACGAATAAAATGTAAGCCTATTTGTTATAAGTCTTATATTATTTAGTTAGTATTTGATTTAAGTTGATGCTGGTTTCATCGAAAGCTCGGTTCACAGAATTAAAGTATTAAAAATATTAAATCATTCACATTTTTAACAAATAACAGTTATATTTATGTTATATCTCCGTATTTGTTTATTGTGTGCAATAAATAGTTAAATAAATAAATAAAAACTTGGCGGATGATACAAATTTCGACCAGAACATGGACGTCTAGTGCGTAAGCTGAAGCCGTGTAAGAAGTACCGGGAATTTACAAATTTCAAAACAAGCATGTTGACCTGAGCTTTTCCTATACCTATCATACATAGTATTTACCTATATACCTGTTGTGTCAGTTATATCTATGTTATATGTCTGTATTTCTCTATTGTGTGCAATAAATTGTTAAATAAATAAAATAAATAAATAATTATGAGTCCATATTTTTTGGCATAAATTTTGTTTTATATAGGTAATTTTGTTCTTTTTATAGGTTTATGTAATCATCCCTCAGTCGATTTTTTTTGTGTGTGGAAGTGTTTTTATGGAGTATTTGTTATAAATTAATCGAAAGATTGTTATGCCGCATCTAAACTGTAGGATCCTGAATTCTATAGAATACGTACCTAGCCAATTTGTCACAATACTTCCCGTGAGGTCGAAGGAGATTCTCTCTTTGCCTCTATTTTGCCTCTGCGCTTTCAAAGTTGTAAAAAGAAATATGCACACAGAGTATTCTCTGCTTATATTTTGGTAGAACTTGACAATGTGAATAAATCAGTAACGAACAGTTATTATACAGCAGCTGGTTATATATTCCACCGCTTTGAGTACTACGCGATTTTGTTTTGAAACATTTTGAAAAGAGAGTTTGTCCTAATTTTTGCGTTTCAAATTAAACTAAGTATATTTTCAAGTTATTTGAAAATGTTGTGAAAGACATTTACAAAAGGACGGGTACACGAATTGGATTAAGTAACACTTAAATCCTCGCATTAGGGTTGCTACGCTTGCAATCTCTGAAGTGTAAAATTCGCACCGAAGTAATCCGACAGAAAACCTAGCACACAGAATTAGTAAGCTGAAGTGGCATCAGCCAAATATAAGAAAAAATCGAGAATTGCTGGAGTATACAAATGGAGACCGGGATTCGCCAAGCCTTGTGTAGCAACCCTCTGGCCAGGTGGAACGAAGATTTGCGGAAGTCTTTAGTCAGTACGCTGAATGCGAACCGTAAGCTAAAATGGAACATATATACATGTCTAAGAACAACCTATTCATTCTAGCCATAAAGGCAAACAGATTATAGGGCGCTGTCCTATTTGGCAACGGTCGTGCGACGGACGTCCCCCGACCAAGAGACCTCAAAACTGCCCGTCGCACGACCATGGTCGCACGACGTTTGTCAATTATGACAGCGTCTAATGATCAAGGACCACACAGACAGAAATATGGTTCTTTGATGTGCACTCATTTCATCACTTTTCAGCGCTAGCATCACCGTAATGAGGTGTGAAAAGCGTATCTAATGACGCTTGCTTCAAGCCCAGTTTAATATGCAAGGCCCGCTTTATAATTTACAAGGCTAGCCCTACACAGCCAGCGTTGCTGAATTAAACAATATTAATCATGTCCAGTGAAAGTATTTTGATTATGATTTAGTACAGTCATCACTCTGTGAATACAGTATGGTATGCTTATTTATCATGGAAATTTTGCTTTTCATTTACCAGTATGGCGTTAATGTCCCGGTTGTGCGCTCGCACACGAGGGTCCGGGGTCTGCCTTAACCATGATCCAGGATTTGGCAGATCAGGTAATTATAGTCGTCTGCCATCTGACCTACGTGATCCAATCTGGTCTGCTTCCCCTGGTAGCCCTAGATTGGATCGTGGTTACACATTATACACTTACACTGCACAGAAATTTGCAGGTTTCACCACGATGTTTTCTCTCATCGTAAGAGTATTCAACTAATGTACACACCTCAGAAAAGAGTCATTGGTACATGACCGCAGCGGGATTCGAACCCGGTACCTCTCAAGAGTCGGATACCGTTACCACAAGGCCACCGACGCTCTCACCTGCAGTCTTTATATTGTACGATTATTAGTTACTGTTAAACGTCTAACTAGTTAGAAGACAAGATTATTAAATGTATTTTCTAATTACCTACATAAATGTATAACCCAATTAACGGAAAAAGTAGGATAACACGGTAGGGTTATCCCGACCAAGTTTACATATACCTACTCAAATATTTTCTAAACTTCTGAACCGGTTTTAAAGAAGCAAAGAACTATTTCAATTAAGCTGACTTTCAAATAGAAAAACCGCAACCGAATCAGTCCACACGTTCGGGAGCTACGATGCCACTGACAGACACAGATAGACTGAGCTACAGATACACACGTCTAACTTATAACCTTCGGGGGTCAAAATACATAGATCTTTTGGATTCAGTGCTCGACCGACGCTGTTAGGTCTGATGTCGTCGGGTTTAAGATTCCGTGCCCCAAGATTTAAAAAATAATATTAGAACTGCCATTTCAAACATTTCTAAATTTAAAATTACAAAATAGGTGTCCTCTCACCCGGGGAGAGGCAAACATCATGAAAATGGCGTGGCATAATTTATAAATTTGGTAATATAAATTTATCTACTCGTAAAAACACCTGAGGTGAGTGTTTTCCTGTTCCTATTCACCTGTTTTTTCCTTGTGCCAATAATGCACCATGGTTAAGTGAATGTTTATTTTTAGGGGGAACCGTTTTATTATATTTTCAAGATGCAAAACAACGTGTTTTCGCTCTTATTTCGTATTTACATACATCACATTAAAATCTAAATAAACAATCTATAAGAAACAAAGCGTATAGGTAAGCCATACGAGTAATTAATGAAGACGCTGTAAGTTCTGACTGAAAAACAAGTTTACCAAGTACAAGTCAACAACAACGCGAGAAATTTTGCATGTTGGGATTCCGGAGCGACATAGATGAGATATTACCACGTCTGTTGGTCACCACGAGATGGTTTGTAAGACCGTTTATCGCTGTAAAAATTCGGATGAGGAATGAGCTCCCAAGCCACAGTGTTTCCTTTGGGCTATGGCATGGGATCGATCAAGAGGTATATTACTCTTCAGAGGCGGGCAACGCATTGTTAACTCTCCTGGTGTTGCTGATATCCATAGGCTGCGATAACCACTTTCCATCAGGTGGCTTGCTAGAAACATACAAAAAATTGGGGCTCTACTTTTGAACCGGTCGCTTCTAGTCGAACGGTAATGAATTTTTATTTATGGCGTGAAAAATTTAATATTTTTTAAGTTACTTTCGCAACACTGAAAGCGAATTATTACAAAATAAGAAAAATCAGCGTCATGCCTTACACCATAACATATTTCATGCCAAAAATGAAAATTGAAAAGCGTACGACTCTAGGCGAGGGATTTAAAACTAAGGCCTTTCAACGTCCATTTCTCGAGTACATCCAATTCCTTCGAAAGGCCGTAACGACCACATCCCGTGGCTCCGTGCCTCCGAGCGCTCTCCATATACACGATGTGTAATTATAATAATATGCTTGGACAAATTCACACAGCGCCATCTAGCCCCAAAGTAAACAAAACTTATGTTATGGGTTTAAGGTAACTGTTAAACTACTTATATACTTTTTTAAAATACATACCTATTAATAATACTACATCCAGACCCGTACCTGAAATTAAAATTCATTATTTAAATTTCTGCTCGGCTGGGAATCGAACACGGGACATCTCCGACCAGCATGTTAACCAACTGAACCACTCAGGTCGTCAAAAGGTGTTTGATCTTATATATTTCAATATTGACCAATCAAAGCCAATGGAATTGTGTAGACGTGATTCAGAAATCAATATCTACCTCTGAGGTTTACATAAATTTGAAAAGCCGTGCTGTGAAACGTTACATTTTAATGAAAATCTGACAAACCACAGACTCTGACTCGGAGAATCTGAGAAACTAGTATTGGTTTATAAATCGCGTCTACAAAATTACTTTGCCTTTAATTGTTTAATATTGAAAATAATGGAGAGCGCTCGGGGGACACTCCTCTTTGGCACCCGAACAATTACCTTTCTAATAAATTACAAAGCGAAATTGCGATGGTCAAGAGCAAAGAAGTTGGAAAGTTAGCTACCTTCTGCTACCTACAACTTTTTTCTGCTCTGTGGTCATGTGCATAATCATTGACCACATGTTTAGCACGGGCTCGCAAATACTTGCGATACAGCTGATTGAACTAATCTATGCCACTTACACAAGTGTCAATCCCAACGAATTTAACACGATAAATACATTTATTTATCAGAGTTTGATACGTATGAATTATTCGTACCAAATAAAGAGTAATTCCCCCGTTAAATTTGGTTATTACCATACCCATACCCGCGGGAACCACATTGAATTTCGGGGTAAATTATAGCCTTTGTGCTATTCTGGGCTATAAGCTTCATGACTGTCAAATTTTTAAATTCGTTCAGTAGTACAAACATACAAAGATTCTTACAACAAACATCCAAACATCCTTACAAACTTTCGCATGTATAATAATACTAGTGGGCCCGGCGCGACTTCGTTCGCGTGGCGTCCTACCACAACCCTACTCTACTCTATCTTATCCCTACCCTACACCTACCCTACACCTACACTTCACCTAACCTACACCTACACTTCACCTAACATTGTTTTTTTTTTTTTTTTGGTTACGTGGAGAAAACCTGCTATCCAGGTACCCAGCCCCTCGGGGAAAGAGCTGGGTTATGTGGGACTTCTACCCACTAAAAACTCCACGGTGGTCCACCTCGGTGCAGTTCGATGGGCTCCGGGATCTCAATAGAACGCAACCGGAGCCCTTCTAACACCGCGCCCGAAGGCCCATCGCGAGGCAGGTTGTGTACTGTCCAAACCTGCCTCTACACCGTTCCGGTGTGTATCGGCTTGATGACCACCCCAAGCCGATACCGTCTCCGGAGTCATTTGGTCAGACATTGTAGCCCTCACCACAAATGTCCGCAACTCCGATGACCCCCTTTAGTCGCCTCTTAAGACAGGCGGGGAAGACCGTAGCTCTATTCTTAGCCGGAGCTACACGGCTCGGGCACACTGGAGCTTACACTTCAGTGTGCCCCCTCCCGTCAACAGAGGTTGCCAGCAACCCTGTCGTGGACTGACGCACATCAGAGACTCCGCTACTAGTCGAAGCTCTTCGTCGTCGTCGTCGTCTCGCGGGGTCCACGCGCTCGCGTTCCCGCTCCGCTGACTCCTTCTGGACCATGACGGTCTCGCAGAAGGTGCTAACGGCCCAGGCTACAGCACTTCCCAGTATTGCAGCGACTACTGCAGGCAGGGAGAGGTCTGAGCCGATTTCTTGGACCAGGTCGCTTCGCGCACAGGGCCAAGCAGGGCACTCCTCTAGCGTGTGCTGCGCCGAGTCCTGGTCCGAACCGCAATGGTGACACTGTGGTGTCTGTTCCCTCCCTATTCGGTGGAGATATTCACTGAAACAGCCATGTCCGGTGAGTATCTTAGTCATGTGGAAAGTCACCCGACCTTTCCTATCCAATCATGTTTGAAAATATGGCAAGACGGCTCCAATGAACCGCTGCCGAACACCACGCGGCTCATGGAGACGCTCGAGCCAGCGGTTTATTGCGCGCCTGTGTTCCCTCACCCTTATTTCTTCGCTAGTAGCGGTTCCACCTCTTTGGCGAAGGATACGGTAGATTCTCGCATCCATATCAGCCAGGATATCGAGAGATGGAAAGCGCGCCAGCACAGTTGCCGCCTCGTAAGAAATCGTCCGGTATCCCCGTGCGACCCTGATGGCAATGCGTCGCTGCATAGCGTTAAATTTGGTTACGCGGCACCGAGCGCCTGACAGTCGATCTGACCATACTGGCGCCCCATAAAGCGCAATGGATCGCACTACACCCGCATAGAGACGGCGAACTCCTTCCTGCGGTCCCCCTAGATTCGGTAGCAGTCCATTCAGAGCACCCGCTACTTTTTCAATCCAGGTAACCAGGCGGTCAAAATGATCTATGAAAGACCACCGTCCGTCTAATACTAGGCCCAGATATTTCATAGTTTGCTCTATCTGGACCTCCGCTTCTCCTACCCGCACCACAGAAACAGGAGAGCTCTCTCGCCGAGGGAGTCCGTGGAACCATAGCGCCTGTTTTGTGAGGCGCAATTGCCAGGCCTAATGCACTGATTCTCCTCACGATACAAGCTACACCTAGCTCTGCTAGTTGTAAAGCCCTCTCAAAAGAGTCTCTGTCGTCTGCGTAGCATACAACACTAATGCCGGCTGGGAGTTGGGTCCGGAGCACCACGTCGTATGCGAGATTCCACAACAGAGGGCCTAATACCGACCCCTGAGGAACCCCGCAAACGACCTCTCTCTGTTCGACTTGGCCATCTCTACCCACGTAACGAATTCTACTCTGGAAAAGATAATCCTCTATTACAGCACGGAGATAATATGGGATCTGATGCCGGACGAGGGCCTTCCGAATCGCACCCCAGGGGAGAGAGTTGAACGCATTGACGATGTCAATACTGACAGCCAAATCTACTTTCCCCTGGGAGACTGCCTCTTCAGTCACGGAGCGGACTCGAAGGATCGCATCTACTGTCGAGCGACCTTGCCGGAAACCAAATTGGCTCTCCGATAGGTCCGGTCCGGTCTCCCGCAGGTGCTTATTGATACGGAGGGCGATGATCTGCTCAAACGACTTACCCGAATCATCCAACAAGCAAAGGGGCCGGTACCCGGAGGGTGAATCCTCAGGCCTCCCTTCCTTTTTTAAACGGACGAGTCTTGCTTCCTTCCACAGTGCTGGGAAGCACCTGTGGCGAAAACAAGCGTTTAACAAGCGTCTCATCCTCTCTCCTAGCACACTAAGCGCTAAGACTAGCGCTCGCCCAGGAATCCCGTCCGGACCCGGAGCCGTGTTTCGTGCAGCAAGACGTCTCACCGCGTATGTCAGTTCTCCCTCTGTTACCTCCAGACTCTTGGAACAAGCCTCTTATGCCAATGTCGCACGAGAAACGTCAGGGCATCTCTCAAGTGGAAAAAGGGTATCTACCACTCTCTTGGTAAACTGGGGTTCAAGAGTTTCCGTCAAAGGAGGAACCCAAGGGCGCAACTTCCCCAAGACCATCCTGTACGGACGTCCCCATGGATCCCTATTCAGGCCATCGAGAAGATCGTTCCACGAGCGAGACTTGGCATCCGCTATTGCTGACTGTAGGGCGACTGTGGCAGCTCGGTAAGCGGAGTAGGCATTATCTATTTCGGCTTGAGTCGCCGCTCGCCGTCTTCTTGTCCGAGTGAAGAGCCTGCTCGAGGTAAGGCACGTCCTACGAAGGGAAGCAATGTGCTCCAACCACCAATAAACTGGCTGCTTTGAAGGAGACCTGACCCTGGGCATAGCAGCATCACATATTGTGGTCATGCTAGCTCTAAACCATTCCGCCTCCCTTCCGGTTGCAGAGGGGTTTTCAAGGTCAGGTGCAGGTGACCAATCAGCTGTATGAGCCGCAGCAATCAATTTATCCCTGTCCAGCCGTTTAAGTGCCCAGCATGCTTGCACACCGTTTCGTTGTATCGCCGCAGCGACAGGACGGTTAGGGATAACGGCGAAAATGATATGGCAGTGGTCAGACAGGGTTACAACCTCCTCTGCCGCTCTCCAGTCCGGCACCAAGTACTCAGCTGCCTAGTTACCCCAGGACAGGTCTACGATTGACTCACCCTGCCATCTGACACATGTGCTAACCGAGCCCCTGTTCAACAATCGGAGGTCGAGACCGGCCGCCCATTCAAGGACAGTGTCTCCCCGTACGTTGTCCCGGACGTCTCCCCAAACCCGAGATCGGGCATTGAAGTCGCCCAGCACTAGTATCGGGTGAGATCTGTATCTGTGTACAAACACCTCCACTTGACCCAGATACTCCTCAAAGTCTTCGAGATTGCAGTTGGGAGAGATGTAACATCCCATCACGAAGAGAGAGCCCCACTCAACCACTACAATGCCGGGACTTGACGCCACTTTAGCGCACGCGGGGTCTCCGCGCCCTCCTTCCCAGAATACCGCAACGTTCCCAGTGTCATCTCCAAACCAGCGGGGATGGACTGGGATTCTGTATGGCTCCGAGATGACTCTAAGGGCAATTGAACACTCCACAAGGTTTTGCATGAGCAGGTCTTGCGCCCTGCGGCAGTGGTTTATATTACCCTGGAGTACTTTGTATGTGGCACTAAATGTTAGGCCTCCATTGCCTCCTGGGTCGGGTTGCTAGCGCTACCCGCTCTGGTCCCCACACCATCAGGCGTGGCCCCACCTCCCTTGTCCGAGGTAGCCGGAACATTAGAGCCGACCGCCGTCTTTCTTTTGTCGCCCTTTTTGGGGGGCTTGCAGCCCTTGCTGCCAACTCGGTGATCAGCCGGGCGTCCGTGATCTGCACATAGAGGACATCTAGGTACTTGTGCCTCACATTTGGCCGTCTTGTGTCCAGGCGTACCGCACTTGTAACAGAAGGCAGACCGGTCAATAGAGCCAGTACAGTGATGGCGTGCATGTCCCAGTTCCAGACAGCGGAAGCACTGCAATGGTCTCGTGGCCAGAACCTGCAATCTGGCTGAAACCCATCCCACCCGTACCCTTTTTGCGGCCGCCAGTTTGTGTACGGCAGAGAGGGGGCAGCGGACCCAAGCCGAGCCCATAGAGCCAGGACGAAGACCGCGAATCTCTCCTACTTGCACGGCAGCCACGTCGCAACTTCCGGCTGCAGCGACAGCCGCCGCCACCTCCTGTGGGGTGACCGACTCGTCCAAGTCCATCACTCTGATCTCCCCCTTCTTCGCAGGCCGCGTGATGTACACGCCCATGTCAGCAAGGGCTTCTCTCATTTTGAGGGCCAGGCTATCGGCCTTTGCTGCGCACTCCTGTCCCGGTATCTCCAGCAGGATGCCACCGTTCAGAACCCTCTTCTGGCGTATTTCGCCGATGCCGAGGTCTGCCGGCTGGATCTTTTCCTTCGCTTTAGCCATCACCTGGGCTATGTGATGTTGGCGCCCTCCGGAATCGTGACGGCTACAGCGGTAGATCGCGGCAGCTTTGGCGGTTTGGCCTTCTTCGCCTTTTTAGGCGGCGCCGCAGGCTCAATCAGGGTTCCGAGCGTCGACGCAGAAGTCGAAGCAGTTACCGCTGAAGCCGCTGGGTTTGGCTTCCGTAATTTCTTCTTCTTTTTCTTTCTAGCCGATCCTACAACGCTGGGGCCTCTAGGATCAGCGGGTTTTGCCACCTTCTGCTCCAGTGGGGGCCTGATAATTCCCTCCGGGAATATCTTCGCCTCCAGATGTGCCAACTTGCCCTCAATCATAGCCTTAATTTGACTTGTAAAGACATCGTCAGCACCTCTGGGGGCACAAGGTGCTGCCTCCATATGCTGACCACGAAGTTGGGCCAGTTCACTGGTCAGCATTGCCAACTTGCCACTGTGGTCCTCGAGCTGAGAACGTGGCAAGGCGTTCTCCCGCAGCATAGCATTCTCCCGCTCTATGTGACTGGTATCCCCAGTAGATCTTTGGGTCATCTCGGTCACCGCCGCCGTTACCACACGCACCGCTATACGCAGTTGGCGCACCATGCCCCCCTGGAGGTTCCGAGATTTATTGACTACAGCCTCAACTGTCTCCAGGCTCTCCAGCACTCTGCTGGTAAGGTCCACAGACGGCTGATGCCGCATCTCGTCACCAAGTTCTTTCGGACCAGGCAAAGGTGACATCGCCCTAGTCTTCTTTTGTACAGGGTTAGGTACAGCAAAGATGTCCACCTCATCCAAGTCGAGCGCATCTCGGTTTCTTTTTCGAGCTGACGCACGAGACGCACGAGACGAGGCCGAGACTATGGACACCTCAGAGGCATCCGATTCGAATCCGTCAGTACTACACTCCGAGTCACGGAGTTCACGCTTCATTTTTGAGATGCCCTTAACGGGTTTGGGGCCCTTTCCGAGCCCAGCAGCAGGCGACGCGGACGCGCCGCCAACACCGCCCCTTCTGGGGCCAGTGACGTTCGGTTCTCCGCCCAGTCCAGGGCCACTGTCCACGTTCACGGGAGCGGATATACCGCCAATACGGCCAGTATGGCCGTGATCAAAGCCTTTCTCGGGCTCATAAGTTTCACCGCCTTTCTCAGGCCTACAATCTAGCGCAACATTGCCCCCCCCCCCCCGTATAAGTTGGGGCAAACCTCCGGGCTTTCGTCCAGAGGTGAGGGACTCCCGGGGAGATTGTGTTTGTGCTGTGCCATCATGTCTTTGGAAAGCTTTTTTTTACAGTGAAAAGCCTTCCTAAAAAACTGTTCACCGCCCATGTCGGGCAACCTCGCAACGGAGTTGACTACTGCAGGGGAGCTCCAAGTCCCCGTAGGGAACTTTTATAGTGGTTTCCTACCACGCAGCCTATCCTGAAAAGGACGGGCCCCCGGTCCTGACTCCGAACTGTGAACAGCTATCTATGACAGCGGTCTATGACAGGATTACGGTATGGATCCTCATCCCAAATGCCAGAAGGCGACAAGAGAGGATCGGACGGCCCTCATCTCAAGTGCCCACAGGCGACGAAAGAGGATCGGCTTCTCTTTCGCTCCTCTGAAAGCAGAGGAGGACAGAGAAGCTGCATCGGGTTATCAGCCATTTGACTACCAAGATCCCAATGGGAAGTCAATAGCCAAATGCCCGGGATGCACCGTCCCAGTCATGCTACCCTTCCCCCAGGCCGTAACCCGTAGGGACCAATAGCAAACTGGGAACACGAGGAGGTTACCCGACCCAGCACCCCACACTTCGCCTACCCTACACCTACCCTACACCTACCCTACACCTACCCTACACCTACCCTACACCTACCCTACACCTACCCTATACCTACCCTGCACCAATGTAACACCTACCCTGCACCAATCCTACACTTACCCTACACGAATGGTTCCTTATTCGTCGGATCGCCAAACTCGCCCTACCCTACACCTGCTTTATCCCTACGTACTCTTTTTCCTTCCCTTATATATAACCAGCAGAACCAAATCAAATTGTTCAAATAGGTCCAGCCGTTTTCGAGTTTGCATCCGCCAAAACGGCAACCATTTTGAGCACCTCATATCTTAAAACATAAAAAGGTACCTAACTATGTAAAATTTCTTGTAATCTTAAATGTACATATTTTGCCATCTTATTTTAAGAATACATGCCTAATCATTTTCAGTTTCTTTTTTTTGTTTATTTCAGTACTTAATAGTATGTAGATATCATATCGACGACGACGCCACAAACAAAATGTATGGGAGAAGTTTTATGCGATTTCTAACATTTCTAGTACTCTAAGCTCAGTTGGTCTCATATACTTTTTTGATTTTTATAAGAAACAGGATCGATTGACATAAAAAAAAGTTTTTGTGTAAATGGTCTATTTTCTTGCTGACTGTAAATTTTTTTCAAAATCTGTAAATGGGGGTAAAACTGTCTCAACAAGTTAAGGACAGGCTCTTAAGAACGTTTCCCTCTAGTTGCAACGGTTAAGGTTTAAGGTTTAAGGGCTAACCTGCCCTTACTGCCCCGTCTCAAAAATCCACCCTGTATATACCTAGATAGATTAGTAGGATTGCAATCAAATTCCTCTCCATTTCCACATAATCCAATAAGTGTCGGAACCCGGTTTCAAGCTAACGTTTACCCTACTCTCTCTCAATAAATACATTTTTTTAACAATCACAGTAGGCCGATGGCATTCCTCTGCGAAAAAACAATTTTCCGAACCAAATACTGTCCACTTTTTCCTTCACGTCCTTCCAATATTCAAATCTTGGCCTTCCTCTTCCTCTCTTTCCCTCAACTTTCCTAGTATAATAATTTTATTGCGCTGAGCGAGTCGTAACGATACTTATTCCTCACGGCGATATCATTGAACGAATGAAGGCTGGTTAAAAGGTCGTAGTGCCAACGTAATAACTTCATAACGTGCTGTCTTATTGGCTGCCTCAAACAAAATTGGCCCTTCACACCGAGTAATAAATCCAGGCGGCTTTACTTGTCACAGCGGCTGGAAATAGATGACCTGACATATACCTACGCTCCGCCGAGGTGATATGAGTACTTACCTCTTTCTCCTGCTTTTGCATGCAAATTTTGCTTTATGAAAATATTTAAAGATTCATCTACTTACATCAATTTAATAGTAATTGTTTTTATTTCCGAGCAACTTAATGTAGGTAACTCGGTTTAGATTGGTGTCGCCTTAAAGAATTGGTAGAGTATATTATGTAGGTACGCGTATCTAAACATAAGTGGGCAGATATATTAAATGTAGGTAAGTATACTCATCCTTACCTTGTAAATGAAAGGTAGAGCCATATCAAACTAAAAAGCAGCGTCACTTTAGAGTGATGTGATGTGACGTACGTGATGCATGGGACATCAGCTCTCATAGTAAATGTATAAAAACACTCGTCTTACATGAGGTCGGTGATGCGACCAAATACCACGACGCTTGCGTCAGAGTGCGTGTGTGGCGTGTAATGACGCGATCTGACGCGTCACGCATCATGTGGCCCGCAAATATTGTCCAGTGAGTACGTATTTTCGATTGCTCGGCCAACACCGGTTCAGTACGTTGACGAAACAATTTATTTATTGAATTAATAAATTAATATAGTATATAGCACAAAAACATTTTTATTTATTTATTAACGTGTCGAGTTCCTACCTACCTACTTCATCATCATCATCACATCAGGTGAAAGGCACCAACGGCTGAGTTTAGGCATCCCCTAGTAATCCGCAAAGGCCCTCTTATACCTGCGGTTGTGCCGCCTAACTCCGATAGGATGCCGCCATCTTGATCCAATCCTGTAGAATGACGTCACAAAATCGGTAACTCAGTATCGGTCAGAATGAACGAAATGATTGCCGTTGGGGACTATAGTAACGATCCGTTTCGCATTTTGTTCAATGCTAGCATTATGTACAAACATATAAAAGAATATTTTCAGATTATTTTCGTATTTTGTTATTTTGAGTGTATCCTAAGTAAGTACCTATTCTGCGATGTTAAATTTTCATATAAAACGAAATCAAATACAAACTAAAAAGCATGAAAATTATGTTAGTAGAACCAACTTCATGTCATTCAAAATCGTACATTTCGGTCCATTCTACTGGGTAGGCTCTATTGGAGTAAAGCCTAGTCGAATTGGATGTTGTGACCATATTCTACTGAATCAAGATGGCAGCGCATCTAATGTCTCAGATTGGCAATACGGGCCCTATAACCGAATCCGATATAAAAGTTTCGAATAATTTCGGATAGGGTATAACCCTATTACCATACAACATTTCATCAAATTCCGTTAAATAGTTTTTACGTGATGCGCCGACAACAAAACAGACAAACAAAACCGTTTTCTACGTTCGATTACTGGCGTATTCCGAAATCTATTTTATTGTAAAAATCGTCAAGATGTAGATATGGTCTACGATTTTAAATATTAATAGAGTTTATGCCGACATTTCAAAAACTTTTCAGCCTATCATAGTAACAGGTTTTGTCTTTATAAATAACTAAAAATATTGTGTTAATCAACTCCGTATTAAGGATAACTTTAAAACAGCCTCTCGAATCTTCCGTTTTCACTTAATATTTCCATGTCGGGTCGCTTACCTACATTTCCGCATCCTGTAGTCATGGCTCGTCCCAGATGATGTGGCTGAGTGATAGCCAGGCCATTGCGTGGCACCCGACCCGTCGTAACAACCGACATCAATCTCTCAGATAACAATAACCGAAACTGCTTTTGTGTCGACCGAGATCCTCTGAAATACTTACGGGACGTTTAAAGATTTTCTTGTCTGCTCCGTGTTGGGCCCTTTGAAGATTGGACACGCTAGGGCATCTTCCTACGAGCGTCATGACGTCATTGGCAAAAGTGTTCTTTTGCAATTTATGTGACGTACAAAATAGAAGAGTATTTTTTTTGTTCTAGGTAGTTATACATTTTTTAATACGAAGGCAGCAAACAAGCTTACGGCCAGCCGACCCTGTAAAAACTTTTTCATCGCTTTCTTGAAGAACTACAAGTTTTTTCCCTATGGCAAACATCTCCAGCTCGTTCCACAACCTTAATATAATGAAGGACTCGAAAGTTTAAACTTTATTCCTGAGCGAAGCGAAGGAGTTATGTAGAGTCTTGAATGAAGCGAGGGCTTCAAGCCGCCCAAGACAAAACTTCAGACAGACAATTATGCAATTTCGGATCCGGATAAGGATACGGATGTAGCAATACCGGTTATACCGGTTTAAGATACGGTTACGGGGATAATTTCAATTATTTTGGATAATCCGTTAGTTTCGGACGGTTTTAAGAATTGCAAAATTCCTATTCCTAGTCCGGGATATATGGCGGACCAATATTTAGGTTATTCATCATGTCAAACATTGAAACATCTCTTACGATGAGAAAAAACATCGTGATGATATCTACACATTCAGACTGACTGTGACACATTTCCTACGCGGACGAAGTCGCAGGCAACAGCTACAGATAAATATAATCTCAAAAAGCTTCTCATTGGAAAAAGGAACGAGACAAACATGAAGCAAAGAAATGAACTTAGTACACAGCTGTAGGTAAGAGCATCAATCAAAAGCTTTTCTCCTGGGTGTCTTTTTAAGATAATGAGACAAGTACATTTTTCAAATTTCTTTATAAAAATACCAGCCCTGTATAAGTACTTAGGTACTTCTTTTGTGAGAAAATGTTACTAACATTTTTGTGTATCTTTAATACCTATAAGCTTTTAAGATAAGGGCCTTCATTAGCTGGCCTTTGCTAATTAAGAAATAAAATCATTTTGCTGACTTTAGCCGAGGCGACTTTGAAGTCTGACAATTAACAATCAAATCAAAATTAGTGTCATCGTCAGCCTTTCCGAAGTCTTTTATGAAACTCTTCTACTTTTTAGTAAGCAAATTTTTTACTTTGAGCTCAAGAATTGCAAACAAATTAACCTAAAAATTATTTAATACTAATCTTGAGTCATCATTATCATCATCATATCAACCGAAAGACAACTGCTGGGCATAGGCCTCCCCAAGAGAACTCCAGAAAGGCCGGTCCTATGCCTTCCTCATCAATCTTGAGCGGTAAATATTATATCAATCTCCAAAATGGAATCTTAATTATAATTCACTTACGCGGCGGACAAAAATATTATATCTTAAAGTGCATATGATCAGATATTCTGTCAGAATAACTTTTAAAGCAGTCAGTTCATGTACCATAACAATTCACAGCAGCCACTCCAGCCACATGACAGTCTCCCTCGATCAACTCGATCGCCATAGATTTATAAGTCAACATGTCTGTGAGTAAAATTTTCTTTAGTATGGGCATTTCCCCAGGCCCAAACGTGACCAACTTAATTTAGTCTTTTCATGAATCTGTATAATTCTGCTGATTAATAACTAACACTATTGATAATGTGCGATAATGAATGAATGAGATATACTTAGGGCTTCAAAAATTTGAGGCCACCGAAACCAAAATTACATTTTTACAAAAGATTTTAAGATTGAGGTGATTCTTTTGTTCCAGACGATTTCTTGCCAGCTTGTAACTAGCTTGTAGTTAGGTCTTTGAAATTGTGATTTCAGGTTTTGTTCCAGTGAAGTATTTCGATTTTGAACTTTATGCGTGATATATTTGAGTTAACGAGCTTTTAATACAGGTTTAATTTCGGTGGCTCGTGCTCGGGCTATTAAGCTAATAATTCGAAAAAGGTTGCACTTGCGTTTGCAATTGCATGGTTCTCATTCGCATGCTGCTCCGATTCAGAGGAGCAGGCGATAAATATGAGCACGAAATCAGAAAAAATGTTAGCCAAAAACCCACTGAACTAACTTTTTAATCAACCAATATTTTTAAAAGTATAAATGTATGTTTACACCTATCTCCATGAGCCATCACAGTCATAGCACCTCACAGTGCCTCACTAATTAACGCCTACATAGACTCGTGATACTACCTACAGTATGTTTTACTGGCGCTTGTACAGGAATAACTTAGGACAGGGCAAATAAATTATAACTCCAAAACAACATCATATTCTTGAATATTATTCACTAAATAATTGTAAGGCATATCAGTAACTCAAGAATGTGAAAAAAGTTTAAACTGCATTGTACATCCATGTCTTTTTGAAAGTATCCCCTTTCCCCATAAAACAATTTATTGTACAATCCTACAAATCTAAGTCCTACAATATTAAACTGTTAAACAAGAATACGATTTAATAATGGTAGTAAACACAGCTCCAGGGTGGCAGGGTAGATGCGAAAATGCCACTTCCGCAGTCGTTTATTGTCTAGCTCATTTTCAAAGTGTCTAGAAAACAAGATTTATATTCAGTCAGGCTGACTCTATTCATAATGTGTACAGGGTTGCCCGCGCGTATTTTATGCATACTGAATTCTCTGCCTTTACTATGAGCTACTTTGCTGAAATCCAAATCAGGTTCAGCCCTTTCGGCGTTAAGATTTTTCAAATCGTATGATTCACTCATGGAAAAAAATAAACATACATGAATTGGAACATAAAAAATGTAGTGTATATTTATAACTTTTTTACTACTGATGGAATGATGGAAAACGTCGTAGCGCTGAATTTATGACTGATGGGAAGCGACGATGAAACTCGGGACTTCAAGGCTCAAAGTTGGAAGAGGCTAGTCAGCAATATACATAAATTAACTTTTATTTGTAACTTTAATGTGGCTGTCTAGCGAAACTGCCAAGATGTAAAGCAGGCCGGTGTTATTAACTTCCAGAACCCACATAAGAGGATACGTTAGTAGGTAGTATCTCTAAGAAGAGTCGACGTTTGACAAACTGGCACAAAAAAAAATTACCTGGTTGTGCACGGACAGACCAACATTTTGTGAGGGCTTTTAAATCTCTACTATCAGTACCAAAGTGGTTATTTTCTTGCACTCGATGACGTAGGATAACCTACCGCACCCTCACAGCCTATATGATTTTCTCGCTCAAAGAAGGTTATATTAAGGGTTGGAATTAACCACCTCGTTTCATGCTCAGCGAGTCCAATGGAGGGCTTGTTCGAGGCCAGTTCAAACGCTGTATGCGTCGCCGAATTCTGGACGAATAAAGTGTAAGTCAGAGTATATTCCATCGACTCGAAGAAGAAGGGATGGAATGTATATGTATTTGGTAAATGTGTGAGAATTGGTCCATACGATCGAAAACGCGACCGAATTATATTTAACTCGATATATAAGTCATACCCACGTATGAATAGACAAGGAGCAGCGCATATTTTTGCTCTGGCCGCGCTATTTCCGCAGCCCATGGGTTGTAAATCAGTACTCAATCACCGCGCCACGCCGGCCGGCCGTTTCGACAGAATAAATAATGCGTAGAAAAAGTTCATACCTACATCTGTGAATCATAAATAGAGCGTGCGATTGACATTGGCTTCCGCTCATACCACAGCCAAGTAGAAACAGCCAGTAGGCCTACTCTTCTTCAAATAACTGAGGTAGAATCCTGCGCTCTCATTATTCATCCAATTATGCTGGACAAACGCGTTACTGATTCTGAATCATTACTGAGAATAATTAGTAATAACAATTGATCTATTATTTCAGTGAAATTTCTGTAGTCCAAAATTCACAAACTAAGCGTTATGTACCTAAGTGAATCGTTTAAAGTGGAAAAGCCTAGTCGTCGATAAAGCCATAGGCGCATATTATAAGTCCTGCAGATAGGTGAATTTTGATGAAAGTTCCTGTCGTCAAACAAGTCTTATTGAAATCGTTCTGTCGGTGAATTATTCTAATGGCGAAACTGCCCTAAACGAAATGTCCTGTCGGCGGAAAGTCCATCGATGAAACACTGAACGCACACTCGCCCTTTCGGCCTGAAGTTGATAGACTGGGTGTCTCTACTCTGTGCTACCAATTATGTACTACGACATTACTGTGTGGGACTCAATACTAAACTGTTTACGTTCCCTATTGTTTATTCCTTCGGTTTTACGCAGACTGTGATCGTTATCTACATTGTATGCAGACCAGAACTTGTCCGATTCAACAATAAAGTTTAACGACGAGATAAAATCACGAATATGAAACCACGGTGTTTATTTTGGAATGTGTTGTAATCGAGTAATCAAAAGTCAATACCTTGCGACGAAGGTTTTGTTCACTACAGATACTTTTTTTATACCACTAAGGTGGCAAACAATCTGACGGCACGTCTGATGGCAAGCTGTCACCGCAGCCATTGGACGATTGCAATGCCAGGCACATCACCGACGCGTTGCCGTTGTATTGTCAAATAGGGACTATTTAACATTCGTATCACCATCACAGCCCATAACAGTCAGCACTTAGGGCCTCTCCCACGAAAGGGGAGGTTATTGCCTTGATCTCCACGCTTAGCAGGCGGGTTGGAGATCGCACTGTTATAAATATTACAATGGAAAAAGCTGCTGCCCATTTTTCAGCCTGCGGAGACACTAGATCTTTTGTCTCCAAAACATTAGTCGCCTTATACTACATCCATTGGTGTAAAGGGTTGGTGCTATTCTACTCTGCAGGACACCACACAGTCAAAAACATTCGTATGCTTATGTAAAACTAGTAACTCTTACTCCGTCAATCTGTGCGCGGTTTAACGGTTTCGCGGTTCAACTATTTGATTCGTTCTACAGAGCTGAAAGGTTTTTGGATACATATTAATCACGCCGACAAAAAATATATTATTTAGGTACCTATCCCACATGTTAAGTGGGGATGAATTTCTACTGCAAGTGGGTGGGAACTCTTTGATAGTGTATAAATTCACATACTTAACATTTATAATAATATTTTTGATAAGGAATGTAAAATGAATGTCTAAATGTAGATTGGGTACCTAATTACATCTCCTCGTTCCTGATTCGATCGCGCAGTGAGACTCCGAGCGTAGCCCTTTCCATTGCCCTTTGGGTGACAGGGAAGGTCATCACTGGTCAAAGACCTTGATCTTGAGACACTGCGGTAATTAGGTTGAAATATATGGCGTAGCTTTCCGAACGCTGCCCAACCGAGTATGATTCGTCGATTGACCTCTCTCTTGAAATTCAACCTACCTAGGACTATTTGTTCTAGATATGCAAAGTCGTCAACAACTTCAACTGGAGCACCTCCAACTGTCACTGAAGTAGGCACAACATGGACATTTGACATAATCTTCGTCATGTCCATATGTATTTAAAGACCTACTTGTTGAAAAGCACTACAAAGGTCATCGGTCATGTTTCAGTCATGACTACGATATCGTCAGCTAATCTGTGAGCTGCTCGCTGTTAATATTGATGCCAAGTCCATCCAGAAGCCAGATGACATCCTCCAGTGCAGCGGTGAACAAATTATGTGATATAACATCACTTTGTCTAACACGTCGCTGCAGCTGAATAGGCTTTGAGTTCTGGTCCTTGAGATGTAGTGACATAATGGCGTATTCGTACACGCACTTCAATGCTTAATAATGCTTCGAAAAGTGTATAATAAAATTTATTTCACACGTTTCCTGTCCGATTTAGGCAATATAAACATATCCTAGGAATTATATATAATGACGGTTTACCTACATACATACGGTGACAGTTACACGAAATTCGGTGCACGAATAGCATCAGGTGGGCTGTGTGCTCGTAAATCACGGAGTGGAGTAAGAGCCCATATAGACGTACGCGATATTGATTTCTATAATAATGACAGGAAGCTGATTTTATTATTTGTAAACAATCGCGCAGCGTCCGCCTAGTCACCGCGCAGTCGCTCGTCTGTATGTATTATACAAAACCAATTATTTTTTTCTTTTGAATGAATAATTTATTAATGCGACAATAAAAACCCTTCTCAAAAGACGATTTCAACACAGTAGAAAACGCGCGTGTCGAAATCGTTGTTGTGAAAGGTCTTAGGGTGAAATCCAAACAAAGAATAAGAATTTAGTTACAAAAAATAACAACTAAATGTTAATTATAAACGTTTTATTATTTTATTTGAAATCCGATTTTCGATAGTTTGTTGTTGTTCGTTATGTGTAGCACTTCACTAAAGAGGCGGTGCCCATCTACGTAGTACGACTTACTTTCCTTTGCCGAAAACATAATTAGATACTTCATAGGCGTGAGCAATGGACCAAGAATTAGTGCCCTAACAAAATTATCATCCTAAATTAGACAGACGCAGTGTCCACGCAGTCGTTGCGTCGCGTCCGCCTAGTCACCGCGCCTTAATCGCGCTCCAGTATGGCAGCGCGATTCCTACGTGGTGACCAGGCGGACATGACGCTTACACAATTTATAAGTGGCTACGTATAAACGGGTCCTTATTATTTGCTACGAGTGTCTACTTTTAATCACGATCTGCCGAAGTAGTCTGATTACTGAGGGCTTACCATAAGCTCTTTTAGCAGGACCTAAACAGAACTGTCCTGCTTAGAACGAGACAGCGCTATACGTGTCCCATAAGCTTGACTCGTTCTAAGCAAGGCAGTTCTGTTTAGGTCCTGCTATAAGAGCTCATGGTAAGCCCCTTGAGCACAGTAAGAGGTTAGGCATGAGAGATAGATACAACAATTTTGCTTTTGTGTAAAACATGTACTTTCCAATAGAAAACTCGCTCTTCGCTGCGAGCCCAAAATAGAGAAATACGGCGCATTCATATTTTCCAAGCTTTTGCTTTTACGCGCCAAAAGTGTACTTAATTATTTTTGGAAAGGCGAAAAAGAATTAGTCGGATGCTTCCTTCCGACATCCGACGCATAGGTTAAGTTGAATTACTTCTTAGAACAGAACATAACTTTAAGCGTCGTCGCTTTGGGTGACCTCTAGACCTACTTGTAATGATAATGATTTATTTATGTAAATAATTAGAAATAAATAACCATAGGAATCAATCAAATAAATCTATGCCATTTTAGTTGCTAACTACTAACCAGCCAATATCATACTTTCTTATTATTTTTCTGACTGCTACTACCCTACTTATATTTCGTATTTCTAGTAATTAAATTAGAATTACAAGTACAATTTCTTTGAAAAGCTATTAAATTTAACTTTCCCTGAAAACCTACATTGGCTTTTAGAAACATTTAAAAATAGAATTTCTCAAACCGCACTAATCGTTCTCAAATTACGCACTATCAATGAACAGCTTTGTCTTATCACTCTAAAATGGTAAATCCACCTCTAATAAATCCACCTTAAGATATAATCCATCAGGCTTGGTATTTAAGCTTGTTAGCTGATGGATCAAAAAAAATATTTAAAGGTTGTGTGCTTGGCAGGAAATCGGGGCCCGGCTCCTTAAAGACATTGTATTGTAGAAGTGAATGTAGAGGCTTAATATACGTATTACATTATGTTTATTTACATTTAAACGTATATTAATTATTAAGAAGAGAGTTACCATCTCGCAATGTATTTGTATCTCGAATGGTCCCGTTTTACATAGCAATCATTCCAAGCGACACTGCCATTTCTAGGACGCGTCTCGGGTATCGGGCAACTGATGTGTTATATATCGTTTTCCGATAAAACTAACATAGGTAGTTGAGAATATTCCAATGACTGTCACAATTAAAGTGTGATTTAAAAACCACAATCATCGGCCAATCAGCTAGTGCTACCACTCATTATTAATTGTTAGCTTTAAGTACTAGTAATGATTAGTGTATAATTGTAAGGGATACAGGAGAGATCTGTAACACAGTATTTCATTAACATAGCACAGAGTCCATCTCTCAATAAGGATTCGTATGCGCACAATGTAAAATATTTCTTAATTAACAACGTAACCTGATGCCTGAGAATAATGAATGTTATTATATTGTATTATTGTATTGTAATTACGTATAATGTGCCTCTACATTCACCTCTACAGTGTTCAGAGCAGATGGTTCCGTAGTCGTTATCTTGGAGAGCACTGTTACACTTTTGCGGTGTCGGTGCGGGCATGCGCCCGGCGCGGCGGCCAGCGTTCGCCGCACAGTACGCGCGGGACTCGCGAGCTTACCGCCCTACGCAGCGACAGGCGGACACGTACCCCAACATACCCCGATACGACGATACCCTATCGTAATCAAATCTGACCCAAAAGTTGGCCAAACCGAATCAAAGTGTCAAAAGTGACCCCGTTTAACACCATACTGTGTACAAAACTGTATCCATTCGTTAGCCGCAGTTGAGGCGAAGTTGTGCGTTGCGAAGAAGTTTGTGGTTTGGATTGGTGCTCTAAAGTGTTTTGTCTCAAGTGCGTTTGAGGATAAAATTTGCGACCGCGAGAGTTTTTGGTACAAGTTTGGTTTCTGGATGCGGCACCGGTGTGGAATTTTGTGAGTATTTCTCTATTTAAAAAAACTAAAAATATATTAAGCTTATGAATATTAGATACTATGTACTTCTCTATGAAACTGGCGTTTTATTTGGCAAAAAGGACAGGAACTGATATTTTTCATAGGCTGAAGCAAATTTTTAAATTTCTAAGAAATGGAAAATCCGATTACAATGAAACTTTGTAGGCTAAATCTACAATAAAATTTAACTATTAATAGTTCTGTATAAAATTTCCTCTCTAAGGGTCAAAACTGACAACAATTGAAAAGTGGTACTTTCAGACCTATAACATTTTCGCAAGTAAATTAACCAATTTATTTACTTGTGAAAAAATACGCCAATTTCATAGGTGAGGACCCAATCATCGGCCTATCATAACAAGTCATTAATCAAAAAGTCACTAAGTACCTATACTACAGCTGACCATCCTACTGAGTACTATATACATATAATTATCTTGATGGCTCTTCACATTTTGCCTTTATGACTTTTGTTTAAAGTCCTTAATTTGATTTCTTGCTGTTTGAGTTTCTGCAAAATTCACTTATTAACTTCACT
Source organism: Blastobasis adustella (assembly GCA_907269095.1). Classification (NCBI taxonomy): domain Eukaryota; kingdom Metazoa; phylum Arthropoda; class Insecta; order Lepidoptera; family Blastobasidae; genus Blastobasis; species Blastobasis adustella. Next base: position 12,294,200 of record OU026124.1, read on the forward strand.
GATTTTTGACTACACAAATAAAAATATGTAGGTCAAGTGCAATAATTGCTAAAATTCACTGAATTTTAGTATCTACGGAAAGTTCCAAGCAACGAAAATTTTAATAATTTTGATTAAAAACCTACAGTAGCCTACCCCCAAGGAATATGGGCGTGAGCGTGTAAGTATGTTGTATGTATGTAGGTATCTACAGTTCAGTAGATCATCATCATCACCTTAGCGTCCATCCCGGCTTATGCCAGGGTCCGCTATCCTACTTCACTTCCTCCACTTCGCACGGTCTTGAGCATTCTCCCGTCGTAGGCCTTTGGACCTATCATCCGACTCGACAACATCTAGACTTTGCTTCTTAGGCCGTCTTCGTGACCTCTTCCCTGAAACTAGCAGGTGTTGGCACCTATTTTCCTCATCCCTGCTTAAGCAGCGTGACCTAACTAGAGCAGGCGTGCCTCCTTAATCTTGTCGGCGATATCTCTCACGCCATGGTCGCCACGGGTGTACTCGTTCCGAAATCGGTCGAGTCGTGTTACGCCACACAACCGCAGCTTTTTCATTCCGTTGGCGTGAAGATGGCGAACGTGCTTCATCAGCGCCGGGCAAGTCTCGCAGCCATGAAACATTACCCGCCTAATTAATTGTGCTCTTGTTAAGCCCCTTCAGTTTGATGAGGATTTTAGGATCACAAATGACAGCTGTGAGCTCCTGCCATTTGGCCCGAGCTGCACAGATACGGGAGTTGATATAGGGGCTGACATCTCCGGGCTCGTGCAAACCGATTTTTATTTGTTCTATTGACAGCTTCGCTCTCTATATGGACTAGCCTTGTACTCTGTTTTGGGACGTTCAGCTATAACTAGCTTTTTATAATGGTATAAATACCTATTCTGCTTAAGCTTGCTCACCAGTGCAATGTCATCAGCGTATTTAATAAGCCAAGGAGGCGTGTTCAGAATTTCCACTGACAGTGATTTATTGTTCGTGCTTTATTTAGCGGATAAACGAAACTTTTTTACTATAGATAAGTAAAGTTTTATTTAATTGCACAGCATAAAAAGAAAACATTTGTTAAAATACATTGAGATTAAATTAGTTGCAAAGAAAAATACTATATTTTGTTTGTTTAGCTTATAGGCTAATCATATGATCTCTACCCATAAGACTGACAAGTGTGTTAGTACAGTAATCATTACATACAAAATGGTAGTCAATGACCTCTGGCGATAGCCGACGTAACAAAAAAAATATATACATATACATAAATATACCAAAAACCACCAAAAAAGCAGTTCATCAGATTTGATATATTTAGGTGGACTTAATCCATAGACTCAAAATGTAGGTAAAGGTGGAAACTTTATAGGCAAATGGCTATATTCTATATTACCTACTATTCGAAATCCTGCTCTTTGGATTGCTCACGTACTATCGTGATACGTATCTACGGTTCGTACATGGCATTTTTCTTCGTAGTAAACTATATGTGTAAAAGAAAATACCACGTAAGTAAGTACTCCAAACGAATATAAAGAACTAGGTTACAAGCATTATGCTAAAACGCACCGAGCAAGGGTACTGGTGACATTTGCCGTGAAGTGGCACCCCGCTGACCTTCCAACCAGTTGTGGAGCGGAAAATTTATTAAAGTCTTCTTGGTGAAAAAGCTTATTGCGGTTCGGTGGAAGGGAAAAGATTGACATCTTTCAAACAGCCACAGCCGAGCGTGCGAAAGAAAAAACAAATTCGTAAAGTGTTAACAAAAGAAACACAATTCCGTTTTGTGTCTTCTAGACGTCGAGATGTCGACGACTTTTTTGCTATATTTTATCTTATATCAAATATTTCGGTTCCCTCTTCACCCAAAAGGCGTCTATCAAATTTTAGTAGTTTTGAACACATGTTCTGATTAAGAACACATAATCTTCGTAGTATCCAATAATAACAAAATTTTACGGACGGACAAGCTAGTATATATTTTTTAAAGTCTAGGCAAACAAGCGTGCCGTCTGATTGATGGTAGATAGATCCTCAATTAACTGCTGTTGAGATATTTTACTATTTTGGGTATCAAACACATGTATATAATAAACGATTTTCGCATTTTTGGTTTCTTGCAGAGCACTTTGCGTTGTCAGCTTGATAGTAATTTTACTTAGCTTCTTCGTAAGTTCAGTTTAGATCGTATCTGGAGACTTAAATGCCATTTATTTAATTTCAAACACAGAGTGATTAAAAATACGTCCGACGGGTAGTATCTCCAAGTACCTCCGGTAAGCAATAATCGTGCCAATGAACGTTTGCAATAAAGGAGGTATCACTAGGGTGTTGTCGACCCACCCACACCCTTCTCGATGTACCCCGTGATATATTACCATAGAATAACGAAAAATAATATAAATAGAAGAGAATGGCATAGAAACGATCAGCATCGATGAATACCAATGCGAGAACATAATTTTGTTTGCTGTTATTTTGTTCAATAAGAAGTTTACGACTATTCGACTAGCAGTTCGGATAAAGTAAACAAGAAATTATCGGCAATAAGGTAAATTGTGTAGGGCCTGGGAAAAGGTATTTCTTCTTCCAATATTTCCTTAAACCGATACCCAGTAGGAAGAAATGTATGAAATACGATTAGATGGTTTGATTGTAGGTATAGGAAATTAGGAAGAATTTTTCTGTAAGTATGGAGTATTGTATTGATTGTTATTGAACTAAGCTCTTAAAAGGCTTTTTCTGTGCGTTAGTGTGGATCCCTGGACGCGATTTGTAATTGCTATGGGCTATACATCGGGTTTATTATTAGGTTTATGTAAAATTTCCTTCCTAAACATAATCATCTTGGCTCCCAGTTGTGCTCTCGCACGCGAGGGCCCGGGGTCCGCCTTGACTATGATCCAGGATTTGGCAGATCAGATAGTTACAGTGTAGCAACAGCTGTCTGCCCTCTGTGACCCTATTAATAGGGGAACCTGACCAGATTGGTTGATGGTTACTCATTACGACGCTTTAATGTGCATGTTTCATCAGGATGTTTTTCTTCACCGTAAAAGCATCGATTATTATCTAATGTACATAAACTCGGGAAACAGAAGAACTCATTGGGTCATGGCGGGTCTGGGATTCGAACCTTGGACCTCTCCCTAATGAGTCTTACCCGTCAAACACTAGACCACCAAAAACATAATTTAAATTACCTAGTTTAGTAAAAGGTTTCCAAGGGTATGAAAGATTTAGAATAGAAAATCTTTTTCATTTTAATCTGAGCAGTGAGACTAGAACTCTGTTGATCCCAAATAAAGTAGTAACGGCTAACACATGGCTTCACAGCCCGTTAAAGCTGTTACTGTATGGGCTATAGGGTAAAGCGAAACAGGTAACCAGTACTTTGCGAAATAATAGGTACTGCAGCTTCGTAGTTAGATATTGCTTCGCAAAGCCTCATAGAATATGTACTGGTAGGATTAGTGGGAGGTGCCTGCCTGGTCTATTTCGCATTTATTCGATCATTTGCGCAACTTGGAACAGGAAAATAAAGGATGCCAACCTGATGTTAAACCCGAAGAAATGCCATATATTTAGGAGCCAACTCAACTGAGTAACTACTGAGCTCCACAACCTTAACTATTTTAAGAGAAAAAGTAATAAGTCTTATCTGACTTGAGTACCAAGTACCCAAGTAGGCTTTCTCGTAGGTGCAAGAAATCCGGTAATGGCTCTGTTCAATTTCTTATCACGTCTCCCGTACGAGTTGCCGATATTGGAAGGTGCGATGGCCGAGGGATTCAGTGAACTTTGCAGAAGTACATCCAAATAGCTGCCTTCCTTCACCATATTTACATATTTTCAATGTACCTATATAGAAGCTAATCTTGCGCAGATTCCAAACTTTCTAGATTGGATTTCCGATCAAAACCAACTAAAAGTCGACAAAAAATATGGATTTTCCGCTGTACGATTTCACTTTGAAGTGAAGGAAAGTTTTGCACGGAAGGAGTTTAAAATTGTCCTTGCTCCTGTATTTGATGTTGCCGTCACCATCGCTGTGAAAATAATTGGGAAACTGAGAAACAGTTCAACAAAGCTATAATACAAGGTCGCTTAGTGTGGACCACTTGTTCTTAACAAAACTACAAATAATTTTCATTGCCTACTATTGAACCGCGGCAAAATTAACAATTATTGTTACCTGTGACCTAAGTTTTTGTAAATCTCTGGGCTTGCGACACAAGTCGATCACAATAACCCTGTATTTCTCAATTTTATATGGTAATAAATTGTACTCCCTGAAAAAGGTACCATTCACAAATCCCACCAAAACTATTATTAGATCCACTTGCGGTTGAAGAAACCTCTGGGCAGTATTTCAAGTTTCTAAATTTTTCGTAATAGGAGAGGTCAGCAAGCTTACATGCGAGTCACGTGAGTGATTACCGAGATCAGTTTCGGCTGTACTTAGGCTCGATTTACAAAGGTTGTGAGGGTGACGTAGGTTATCCTGTGTCATCGAGTACAAGAAAAAATTCCATTTAGTCGTGATAGTAGACGTTTAGGTGACCCTCAAAACGTTGGCCGCGCACGAACTGGCATAATTTTTTTTTTTATTTACCCAAACTTCTGCTTATGTAGCTTTCGTACCTACTTACATATACTCTTGTGTGGGTTCTATCAGAAAAAATACCGGTCGACCTCACATCCTCTTGGTAGTTTCGACACATTGAAGTGACTTTTCTTTTTGTGATTATAATGTGGCTGAAAAAGGAAATTGTTACCAGGATCTACGGCGCAGTCTTCTACAGAGCGGCCCAGTCGCTGCAATGCGAAATTATAAGATATATGTCATCATAACTTTATAAGGGAATGTAGGCAACGAATTTTTTGGCGCTCGAGCGGCTGTGCTGTATTCAATTGCATAGTTTGTTATACAGTTCGAGCTTTAGTTTGAAATATCGTTTAGTCACATAATTCCATTCTTGTCCTGTCCTGTCAGGCCTGGCCTGTCAAACTGTATATCATCTGTTTCAAAATTTAGTACGAAGGGTGGCGCTGTTGTCTCTAGTGGTTCTCGTCACTGACATTCGGTAGATACGTTAAAATAAAAAAAATAAAAAATGGCGCATTGTAGGTGCCATATTTGTCATTATTGTGTTTGATTAATTGACATACCTAAGTATTGAATTGAATTATTTGACATTGTTATTATATTTATCTATTGTTTATAATAAATTGAAATAATGTACCTACCTACCTCATATAGTAAAAATATGGAATTGTTTAAATTCTGAAATAAATGATTATTTAATTTAATTTAATTGTGACTTTCGACAACCTTTTTTCTCTAAAACCTAGGGGTATCAAAATAAAGCGATTTGAAAAATATAGGTATATATAATTTAGAAAAATCAACAAACAGCAGTCGCGGTTTTTAGTTTTTGTACTCATAATTATCATCACAACCCATAAAAGTCGACTGCAGGACTTAGGGCCTCTGCCGCGAGAGGGGAGGTTATTGCCATAATCTCCACGCTTGGCAGGTGAGTTGAAGATCGCAGTTTTATAAATAACAATGAACTATGCTGCTGCCCATTTCCAGCCTACGCAGACTCTAGATATGTTGTCGAAAACATTAATCGCCTTATACGACACCCACGAGTGTAAAGGGTTGGTGCTATTCTACTCTGCAGGACACAACACAGCCACGTTTTTGTACCACTTACTTGTTAATTAAGGATTCTGGTAGGAAACCGCTTACAGTAAATTTTAAAGCGCTTTCCTAGCGGAAGAGCAGATCCCAGCTCGCATATTTATCTCTCGGATGAGGAGAAATAGACTTAAGAATTTCTGTTAGTTGCATTATAGGTACATTTTCTTAGCAAAGTTTTGCAATTAACAACGTGCAATAAACTGCACTTTAAGTAACGCAAACCTCGCCATTAAAAGGTTTCATGTTTGTAAACTTTGACGGCTGATATTGGGGTCATAGTTGCAATATTATTTGGCAGTATAAAGACACATTTTAAAAGAAACTTTGGTGAGACACGAGTCCCTAATGGTCCCATCAACTTCGGAAACTTTTCAAGTTTGTACCTAAATACTTTGCGATCTTAATCATTTTGATACCTAGCTGTTTTATAGTAATATAGGTACCAAAACAAATAAAACAATATTTTTTCTTTTGTCTAACATGTGTTAGTACGATATATTATTCATCATCATCTTGTCGTGGCCCAGGCGCCTCCTATAGGTATATTCTCCTCCTGTACGTAATATTCTACTTAGCAATAATTCAGAATCATATGTGCATTGTCACTGGACAAATAAGGTACATATATCCTTCAGGCTGGAACATATCAATGGAGGATTTTCAGACCGCTACTTTGAAAGTTAAAAGTATAGTTTGGCGTGCATCACTAGATGGCGCTGCTTAGACAGGGTCCTCAAGTATTGAATTTGTTAACCGAAGTTACTAGGAAATGATGTTTCGTGAAAGATTCTTAGTTTTAGTACCTTTTCTGAGAATAAAGCGTAAAATGTATAAATGTAAAATGTAATGCATTTTGGTTTATTTTTGAGAATCGTGTCTAATCAACGCCATCTACTACAATGAGGAAGTTTCCTAGATTTTTTTTGATTTAATGTAAAAATTTGAGCCAAATGAAACAAAACGTTAAAAAAATGTTTATTCAATAAGCAAAAAAGTTACGAGACATTAAAGTTGCGATTGCAAGAATAGTTTCATTAGGTGTGCGAATTCGTGCGTGACGTCACCAGGCCGTCATCCCGCCCGCCACTATGGAGCTACCCATACACTGAAATCCTTAGTGACTGTATCTTCGGAACCGTAATAGCTAGACACTTGAGCTATTCACAGAGTATATGTTACTATGGCCACTATAAAAAACGGCCACCCATCCTGTTCCCGAACATTGCGAGCATTGCTTAACCTTGGTTATCGGTCTCGCAAGCATGCTGCCACTAGACCAGTGCCGCTCTCCCAAAGTGTGATGCATGTAAGTTTAACCACTACGCGACGGAGAAAAATTAAATATCTCAGAAAACGCCTTAAAATCACATTTCATAGTATATGGAGACACTCCCATATTTTAGATTTTTTAATATTATTATTATTTGTTGTTATAGCGGCCATAGTAACACATACTCTGTGAATAGCTTAAGTGTCTAGCTATTATGGTTGCGAAGATACAGTCACTTAGAGTATCAGTGTATGGGTAGCTCCATAGTGGCGGGCGGGATGACGGCCTGGTGACGTCACAGCTAGATCGCGGCAGCAATAATTTCGCGAAAAAATATGTCAACTTAAATATTGTATAACTCAGTCATTTATGGACAGATTTCAAAAATTTTTTAACACTATGTCATTAAAATGGCAATTTCGATATTAGGGAACTTCCTAATTACTTGAACTGTTCTACTTTTTAATTGGCTCTCGGAAAATCTTCCATTGTTACCTAACGAGAAAAAAATAATAGCTAGAATTTTTGTTACGTAAAGTTATTCTATAAACACGTTCTAGCACGTTTTAAAATGATTTCCTCTGGGACCGAGCAGTTTGATAAAAGTATCTAACTATGGAAAAGAAAAGGAAGCAGCGCCTGACGAGTATTTTTATCTGAAGTGTTGTACTCGTACTGGCGATGTTTGGTATAAATACTTATAAATACGAATGACTTTACCGTACAATATTCACAGTTCTTAGATAATTTTTATTGTACGGTTTCAATGAAATGAACTAAGTTAAATGTCTCAGTTTTTTGCGTAGATAGTTTTCTTGGATCCTGAAAATGGAAATTGGAAAATTAAAATGTGAAACGGATCGTTACTATACTCCCCAATGGCATTCATGTCGTTCATTGTGTTATCGATATCCTTTCTGTGACGTGATTCTACAGGATCAAGATGGCGGCATAGTCTCGGAATTAGGCTGTACGACCGCAGGATATGATGCGAAGTTACTTGACAGTTGTATCATGCTAGTATCCATTAACTATGGATTATTATTCATGCGAGCCGGGTCTCGTAAAGCTAGATTATCTGTGGTACGCTTTTTCGCTCTCTTTTGCTGTCGCGGCTTGGAAGTCGCTACTCTATGAAATGTAACTCTTCGATTGTAACATTTAAATGTGCTAAGACGCAAAATACCAGTATTACTTCAATTTTAAAAAGTGTTTTCGTTTAAGTAAATGAAAAATTACAACAGTAGTTAGGTAACTTATTTGATAAACTGAAGTGGAAGAGGCGCCAGGTGGCCGGTGGGGTTAGCAAGTGAATTAGTCAGTAGATGAAGTGACATAATTAAAATGTGTGTACCTAACTTTCTGTACGTTGTTAGTCATGGTTTTTTAATACCTATAATAGGAAAAGCTTTTGTTTATCTATCGAGATAAGCATGTTTTAATAGTAGATTATACACCAAAGGAATAAAGCAGTGTCTTCCGTAATGGGCATATTGCAAGTTAAAACTTAACTCCTAAGAGAAGTGAGGGAGTTATGTGGAGTCCTGAGTGAAGCGAGGGGTTCATTCTGCTCAAGACGAAGACAGCTTTATTCCAGAGGTGAATACTCTGGTTTTCACACCATCTGTGAGACAAAAAATCAAACAATTACAACGCCTGATTTAGCAAACTCTGGAGTTAAAGAAGATGGAGAAAAATTGTGCGATTTTCGAATAATATATATTTTCTTTTGGTACAATAAAGACTATATCAATCAATCAATCAATCAAAGTCCCTTTACAAAGCTTTGTGCTTTTCATACGAATTTAAACATTCCAAATTCAAATCACTTTATTCCCTTGGGAAGTTTCATACAATATTATTTCGCTGCGGGTAATAAGGAAATACCTTACGGTGACATTTAATGATAGATTTATGAGCAGGAGGTGTGAAAAGTCTTATTAAAATGCAGATTATAGCTATATATTATTACATAGAGCCGGTACTTTTTGTCAAAGGCTTGCTTAAGGAAAAACTAATAGAGCAAAGCGTATCCGCTTGTTTTAATAGTAGGGTATCCCCTACCCTTCTAAATTACACACTATTCCCTTCTAAAGACAAACAAGACCTTATTAAGACAATAAAAAAGGTAAGGAAACTAAAATATCAGAGTTAAGGCGGCCTAAAACATTTAGATTAGGTAAAGAAAGAATAGAGAGGCAGGTACTACAGAATTTAAAAGGAATAAATTAAATTAATAATGGATCCCGTGTTGTTGTCAGTGTCCCTATTAAGCGCACGAAGCTTGTCATTGAAGCAAATCCGCAAGATTTTATTTTTAGCTTATTTTTAATTTATACATATTGTAAGATTTATTTGAGACATTCGGATCAACCATGTAAGCGACAAAAAAGGAGTAGGTACCTACTCGTATATTACCATAACATTTTTAATACTCGTGACTTTCATTTTCGCTACCAAGAGACATATATTGGCTCTCTATGTGTTCTCTACAGTCTGTATAACGGGGAATGTTCCTGAGAATTGTTTAACTTGGTGCCATTATCACCTTCCCGCCACCGCATCATCCGACGATAGGATAGATTTCATTCACACCATCTATATTCTTGGCATCCAACTAACGGACGTGCATCGCGAGTATTTTGACCGCGCACGTGCAAGATGTGGAATGAGCCGGAGTCGAAGCCTCCCGAAGTCTTTGCTTTGCTCTATTAAATGGGGTTCTTCAAAAGACATGTCGACAGGGTGCCTCAAAGGCCGGCCATATCCGTCATCACCTTAACCGTCATCATCACAGCCCATAACAGTCTACTGCAGGACTTGGGGCCTCTCCCACGAAAGGGGAGGTTATTTCTTTAATCTCAACGCTTGAATGAATGAATAATTTATTGCTGTAAAATGTGGTACATGGTAGATGTTACAAATTTTTATAGTCGTTTCTCACACTTTACCAGAACCTGGCATGCAATATTTGAGCATAATTAATCTAATTATTATTAAAATGTCCGCAACAAAAATTCCTAAGTATAAATAAAGTAATAGGATATAAAGCTATAAAACAATCATGTCACTTTCAATAATTAACAATAATAAAAGTCATAACACTTGCGCTAACACGTTAAAAATGTCAAAATAAGAATCAACGTAACCAAACGCAAACTTTTACTTTACACTGGCAACATTTCCATACGTCACAACCACTTCATGTCATATTTTTTATTGTATTTAGTTTGACAGCCAACGGCCATTTTGACTCTTCGCAAAACGACCAGTGAAACAAATATAGTTTGGCGAGCTATTAAATCTAAATCCGAGTTTTCTGTGATGATCACAACGCAAGTGTGTCGACATAATATTTTTAATTTTATTGCTGTGATCAAATGTCGCTTTATTTTGTGTACGAGAACGTAATAAAAATTTGTCCTAAGCTATACGTTTTACTAATTGCAGGTAGTAAACAATTTAGCGACGGCGCTGATTTGACTCAAAGAATTCACTAATACTGTAAAAACAGCTTTGTATCAACCATTTTTTTAACTTGCGTTTAAACATATTTAATGGCAATAATTTCATAGTATTGTCAAGGCCATTATATATTTTAATTGCCATTGCATAACTGTTTGTGCCATATAGTCGTTGAATGGGAAGGTACTACCAATCTATCTGGAAACCTTGTGTTAACCGTAGAACGTAGTTGAAAGTAGTTTCCGAGACTTTAGTGAATAAGTGCATGTTACTCTTAACTAATACACATATCTCGTAAATGTGCATGCTCGGGACAGTCAACATATTATGAGATCTAAATAGAGGTCTACAAGATGTCAATGAATCAACATCACAAATTGCTCTAATGCACTGTTTTTGGCAAATCAGTACTTGATTTACGTGGGATGAGTTACCCCATATTATGATGGCATATCTCATAATGGAACATACGTAACCATAATATGCCTGCAAAGCAATTTTCTTACTGCAAACTTTTGAGAGCCGCCAAAGTGCATACGCAAAAGAGTTTATTTTATTGCACAAGTTGGAGATGTGCGTGGCCCATGAACACCTGTCCTCCATCCAGATGCCCAGAAACTCAGTTTGACTAGACTCCGCAATAATTTGATTATTTGCTATTACGGTTAAAGCTTTTTTATGACCATTTCTATTTACAAATTGTACATATGTTGTCTTTTTTAAATTTACTTTAAGATTATTGTTATCCAGCCATTTTATAATGTCATGTACTGTTTTATTCACTTCGTCATTGTAATTGATAACATCTTTACAATCTATTACCACCGATATATCGTCAGCAAATAGGGTGCAGTCATAGTTAGTTATACTGGGCAGATCATTTATATATATTAAAAATAACAATGGCCCCAAAATACTGCCCTGTGGAACCCCCACCTTATTTAGTTCTATTAAGGATCTGTACGCTCTACGCTCTGCATTACATAATTTTGCCGTTTCAACATACTGTCTTCGGTCGCTTAAATAGCTCTCAAGCAATTTATAAGCTAGCCCCCTTATTCCGTTGCGTTCACATTTGTCGAGCAGTCTCTTGTGGGATACAAAGTCGAAAGCTTTACTCATGTCAAAGTATACTGCTGTAACAGCTGATCTTTTGTCAAGACATTTTAAGATATCATTTACGAGAGAGAATGCAGCTAAAGATGTCGATTTATCCTTTTGAAACCCATACTGACAATTTAAATGTATTTTAAATGTCTTTAAAAAATTGGTAATACGTTCGTGCATCGCCTTTTCAAATACTTTGGAGAATATGGATATAAGTGCTATAGGTCTATAGTTATCCATATTGTCCTCACTTCCCTTTTTGTGCACCGGCTTTACAGTTGTCAGCTTTAGCTGATCTGGGAATGAGCCATTTGTAAACGACAAATTTATTAAATAACTAAGGACAGGCGCAATTTCAACTTTACAAGCTTTTAGCACTTTTGTATGAATATTGTCATAGCCTGTCGCATTAGTGGTGTTCAAATTATTAATTATTTTGATTATTTCTTGAGCGTCAGTGGGTTTCAAGAATATACTAGCATGATTTGTATTTATATGTTTAATGTCAGAAGCAGAGTCACGAGAAATGGGGTTGGTCAGATTTATATAATATTTATTAAATGAATTGGCAATGTCAATCGGGTCACTAATTATCATATCATTAAGTTGAATTTTATTTATGTATTTATTACAAGCTATATTATTAGTTTTATTTTTTATTAAGTTTCACGAAGCTTTACATATATTTTTAGATTGCATTATATACCTACTATTGGACAGTTTTTGAGCGTGATTTAGACATCGTTTGAGCAGTTTTGCATAATTTTTATATTTCACTTTTGTTGTGGTATTTAAGTTCGTGTAATAACGGAACCGCAAATGCCTTTTAGTGATGACAGATTTTTTAAGTCCCCTTGAATGATCCAGTCTGTAGGATGTTTTTGAAGATGGCATCTCTTTTTATGAATTGGAAAGCATAATTCATAGAACATCACGAAAACGCCGTAAAAGTTCGTGACTGCCGTTTTAATGTCATCCTCCTGGTACACGTCTGACCAAGTTAATGACCTCATGCACTCCTGAAACTTCGTAATATTTTCTTGGCACAAGTCATGCATCGAAAAGTATTTACACGTCTGCGGTTTAGTTTGATGAGATATGGGAAAGTGAATAGATTTGGCCGTTTCATGATCTGATAGTCCTAGATGATGTATTTCATACTACTTAATATTACTTAATATTTGTTCTAAGCATGAGCTTTTTCTCGTGGGTTCTTTCACTAAAATTATAAAAACTCTAAAATTATTACTTATAACTATTCTATTCAGTTCACGTGTACCGTGTGAGTCTTTTAATATATTTATATTTAAATCTCCGGATATTAATCTCCGCTTGGCAGGCGGATTGGAGATCGGATTGCAGTGTTATTTTATTAATACAAGGTGTCTCAAAAGAAAGTTTATATTTAGTGGATCGATAAAAAAAAAAGTAAGCCGTATATCGAAAAAATTTTGATTGATTATTAAAATACACAATTTGGGAATTTATTTCTTAAAAATAATATCGTCCAAATGTAGACCCTCGCGAACAGTAAAATTACTTATGACGGCTCGGCAGGTGGACTCAGTGATGGCTGCCATTTCGTAACGGATATTTTCTTTAAAACGCGCCAGGGAAGTCGGGTTTATTGGCGTAAACTTTAGATTTAAGATAACCCCATAGGAAAAAGTCCATAGGGGTTAAATCAGGACTGCGTGGAGGCCAATTTATGTCACCTCTCCTGGAGATCAATTTGCCCGAGAAAATTTCACGAACTCGTGGCAGAGATGTATTGGACGTGTGTGACGTTGCTCCGTCCTGATAGAACCATGTTCTTTGGTTATAGCCAGGAAAGTTTTGCAGTTCAGGCACCAAGAAGTCGTCTAACATCTCCACATAATGTTCTGAATTCACTGTAATTGCACGCCCCCTTTTGTCTTCAAAAAAGTAAGGGCCGATAATTCCTCGCGCCGACATCGCTGCCCATACGGTCACTTTAGGCGAATGAAGGGGTTGTTGATGCTTGCGTTTCGGATTCGTTGCACTCCAGTAGCGGCAATTCTGCTTATTTACGTGTCCATTCAGATGAAAATGAGCTTCATCCGAAAACAAAATGTTGGTAAACGTTGAAAAGCGCTCAATTGCCTGATTTATGAAGTCAAGCCTCTGACTGGCATCTTGGGGCTTTAATTCTTGCACCAATTAAATTTTGTAGGGGTGCAGCTTTAGATATTTGTGCAAAATGCGGTGTAATGATAATCTATGCATCATATGATCACATTTAAAGCACTTGTGCGCTTCCGAATTGAAAGGTTCGGGTCATCACGAACAGACTGATTAACACTCTCCGTTTTAAAATGATTACCTCTGGAACCGAACCGGAAATTTGCAGACTTATGGCAACTTGCTACTAAACATTCAGTTTCCTCGACTGTACCCAATAATTTCGCTCGCACATAAATTACTTTTAGCCCATTATGTACATTATGGACTTTTGTTTGTTGAAATCGGAAATTTCGCTTATTTTGGGTTCGCCTTTGCTTGCTTGGCATTTTGTTTGCCATTTGGCTCGTTAATAAGGAAGTATTTAAATTATGTAAACACTATTAGAGCGTTGCGGGCCATTTTACGACGGGCGCTACTTTAATTTAAGCAAATCTTAAATTTATAATATCTGTGTTTCTGGCTTTTTAGGATTAACCTATTGGTACTGAAAAGGTACTGAAAATGTTATCAATAATACTAGTAAACATATTTTTGTAATAATATCATAATAAATTAATAATTTGGTCTTATAACGTTAACTAGACCAAGTACATAAAATATAATAGGACCACGATAAGTACGTATTGACTGACAGTAGTAAAAATTATAAAATGTGGATATGGCAATAATCTGGGGATAATCTGTCCTTGTCAGTCCTTGTTAGTGCTTCTTGTAAACATTTAGATATTTGGTCACTATTAGCTTGATCTTTTGTCTAATTTAATTATCTTGCTGAAAATTATCTCCCGCACTTTCTTTTTAATTGTTTTGCCCATTATTTAATAATATTTTTCATAACTCATGAAAATAAACAATCCTACAGAAATCAAGTTGTTTGTTATGAATTTTATGAATGACGTTCTATGACGGATAAAAAACTTGCAATAAGTTGCAATACAGAGTTTTTTTTTAATATGCGATTCGGACTTAGCGTGGTCTTATTATATTTGCTAAAGCACAAAGTAAAAACCCTCCAAAAGGTAAACGCCATAAAAACACTGAGGCTGGTTTCGTAAACATGTGTGCCATGGTGTAGTTTAGTTGGCAATAGACCCAGGCCTAGTTTACCTGTCGTGTGTGACCATGTACGTAGACACAGCATGGCGTAGTTTTGCATGCATCAGTATATTGTTTGCAGGATTCTGTCTTTATTTCTTATCTGGCCTATGTTGTGAAAATTTGAAGTACCCGTCTGTCATGGTCCCAAAGCGGCGGCGACAGCGGAGGTTTTATAATAGATTTCCTTTTTTTCTCTTCTGCCACGGAACCCTAAAAAACCAACTGACATGACCAATACAAATCAAGTCAATTATCAATTTGTGCTATGGGCTAATATTTTCTTTCATAAAATAGGGAGGTAGTGCGCGTTGTGTGCATTTAGTAAGATGGATAAAACCATGTTGAAGTAATGGTTTTTCTTCAGGACATGTATAATAAAGAGTATATCGGATGGCAATTTCCAGAGCATTGTTCAATATCCAGAATACATAAATAGAAAATAATTTTCTTGCAAGAATAATATAACAAGATTTTATAACACGAGAAGTTTTAGGAACTTTTTATTATTATTTTTTGATATTCGAAATACTTTTTTCTTTTAGCTCGGGCTTTAGTAACATTGGTTTTTATAGTGAATTTTTGTTACACATGTAGGTAGGTAACATAGTGTGTGTTATGTAGTATAGCAGCGCCTGTTGTGTCTTATATACTGTTATATTTCTCTGTATATAATTATTTCTTTCTTTATTTCTTTATTCTTTATTGTACACAAATATGACATAATTATACAGTACAGTAACAGAGATGAACAAAGGCGAGCTTAACTCATGAATTGAGTTTTCTACCAGCAAACCTTGGAGTCATAGGAACAGGTTTAACTTAAATGCAGGTATATAAGTGTACACTTAAACTTTATTGTGTACAATAAACAGTTAAATAAATAAATAAATAATAAATAAATAAACCCTACTAATAAATAAGTAGTTTTAATGTACCTTACGTGTTACCTAATGCACACGCGTGTTAAAATTATACAAGTTCTATAATAGGAGCATTAATTTTTAATTATGAATCCACAGAGCACCCGCAGTTACTTACCAAAGTGCTTAAACTCAGATAAATAGTACATAATTTAAAGTTACAATCCAATTCGTAATTATAAATAAAGGATTTTTTTAATTTAAGATTTTGAAACCATTTGGACTCAATAATATACTGATTAAGTAGTTAAGCTTCTTTGTCGCCTTAGTGGTGTTAAATAACCTAACCGCCAAAAAAGACGGAACCCTCAATCAAGTTCACTTAAACTGAAATATTTTTTAAGCTACAAAACTGATTTTAATGAAACAAAACTAAGAACCATCTCGATTAAACTGGCTTCCAAATAAAGAAAACCGCATCCAAATTGGTCTATCCGTTCGGGAGCTACGATGTCACAGACAGATACACAATGCCACAGATAGACAGAAGCATAGGTACTGTAGCATGTGCTCTGGCAGGCCTTAGGTTAGGTCGAGCTCTAGGATGGGTTCTACACACGTCAAACTTAAAACGCCCCTTTTTTTCGACGGGGTTTAAAAAGCTTAAAATGTAAACGCCATGACTTGAAATGGCAAACTAGGCGTGAGGCGAAACGTCGTAACTAGTGACGTGAATAGCCTGTTTTGAAAACTACATAGTGATTTTTGTAACTAGTGATTTTTCAAAAGTTACAAGTAGTCTATATAAAATATTTACTGGTTACGTTACGTTATAGTTACAGGTTGTTACAAGCTCAAGTCGTTTGTTTGTAAAGTAGCGTTATTTGCTTCTGTATCTACAGAAGCAAATAAAAAATATAGGTTATAGACTTGAAAAATGCAATTTTATTGTTCTCATTCACGCTAAACAAACAATGCATTATGAAATTTTGTGTATCTTCCCGACCAATTCCCGGCCCGAAGTTCCCATGTCCCGACTTACTCAAGGTCATCCGTACAGCTACGCGGAAATAATTTAAATAAGGACAATCAAAAGTAAACCCAAAGACTATAATAGACAACAAGGTATACATTAAGCTTACGCGTTAATTGTAGTTATACGTGACCTATGATTGACATTGACAGGGTTCTTCTTCTTAATTTTCTAATTAATTAATTAAGAAGTGGATTTTCTTTGGAAGGCCCGAAAGCCCACTTAAGTGCCTCAGAGTAATACCTATATGCCATGCGGGTAGTTTTGGCAACGTGACGTAAGTCCGAAGGCATTCTATGCAGAAGTACTTGCAACATGTTCGTAGTTTCACTTTATCGGCAAGTAAGTTTATTAGTAAGGAATTTCCTAGTAGTGCAATGGTAGACTATTTACTAGGAATCTTAGAATCAATTCAGCGGTGAACTGCGAATCGCGACAAGGGAATGAGATTTCTTGGAAATCAATCTGCTATGGCAGATTAATACGTCTGGTGGTTTATTTTTGCTGCTAAATGCTCTTTGACCCATTCGACAATTGAACGTACACACAACTGTCAATATCAAAGTGACTATCCAGGGGTGTAAAATCTTTTTCATAGCATGTATTTATTTACCAAATAATTATACATCATGCTACAATGGCTGGTAATTAACAATGGCTGTAATAATATTCAATTATATTTAATTAATGTAATAGAATTCGATACCATACAAGCGGTGTGGAAATCTAAATTGCGACGCAAACTTTCCCGCTGTGTACTGAACGGCCTTTTGGACCAGTTAGGTAGGTACCTTGTGAACTCTAGACCTCCGCCATCCATGCTCTAGATGTGCATAATCAGATTGCTCCTTGAGAGTTCCCAGGGGAGATCCAAGCACTTAAAATCTCTGTTTGGCCCATTTCGGAGCTGAAAAGGACAATTACAACCTAACCTAACCCACACCACAGGACATACGATGTCGTTTAAGTGATTATTATATCATACATATCCTATTCTATGTCGTCGAAAACCTAAAACTAGATTGGCACTTAGCCTAATAGGACAATTACAAAGCTTTTAAGATTACCTACCTACTTATCTAATCACACTTTCAATGAAATCTGAGCCGATCTAGGCGTAAAAAAGTGCTTGTATTTATTTTAACACATTACGTTGGTCTCGTGGTTGGCAGACTTCTTTTTAATCCGCAGATAAAATTTATTGCCGCCTGTAAAAAAAGATATGCAGTACGGTTAGCCATTACGAGTACAGGCGCGCCTGTCCTACGGGCGTATCTTTAGTATAACTTTTTACGTCACGACAGTCGTAAATAGCAGTCAATGGCGTGTTAAGAATGTTTTTTGTCAGGGTCACGAGAATACACACCCTCAATAAAAAGATTGTCTGTTTATTTGTACTCGTAATGGGTCGTTTGGACACTGAGTCCTAACTGAGGTCTTCCTATTGATTAGTAGGTAAGTCGGAATTTTATGATAATATAGGTAATAGGTGTTATTTTGGTAAGAGTGGTTTGTGGCATGGATATGGCGCATATTTCGTACTAGCTATGCCCGCGACTTCGTCCGCTTCGACATCTATCTCATCCTGTAATTATAAAACATATCAATTTCAATTAAATACTTTATCTGTTCGTTAATATTGAAATTTACAAAATATTGTTTTGATATTTGTTAATGTAATTATTTTATTTTTAAGACTACTTTCTAGTAATTTTATCGGTATTAGTAATTTAATAATTATTTGAATTACTAAATTACTTATTAGTAATTTAGTAATTCAAATAATTATTAAACCGATGCACTTACGGTGAGGGAAAACTTCATGATGAAACCTGCACATTCAGGCGACTGCGTGTGTAACTATGATCCAATCTGCTCAGTTTCCCCTGGTAGCAGGGTCATGGAGGTCAGATGGCAGTCGCTCCAGTGAATTTACCTAATTTACCAAATCGTGGATCATGCTCAAGGCGGACCCCGGGTCCCCGTGCGCGAGACAACCGGGACAACGCCAAGATTATTTGAACTACTAATACAGGAAAAAGTGAGCGTGGGTCTTGCAGCACTCTAAGGCGTGGGAGACCTAATGGCTAGCTTGTCCGACTCGTAAGCGAAAAGCACCGAGTTCGATAATTAGTGCCGTAATGTATTACTGACTTTGTCTGAGTTATGTAGGAACATTATCACTAACATGTGCTGTTAAGGTGAGCGAAACTTGAGAAAACTTGAGGTATCTGAATGTGTAACCATGGTTTAATCTGTTCAGGTTGGTTGATTTGATCTGCCAAATCCTTGATCATCTCGCACGCGTGAACACAGTTGGGATATTTTATTTATGCTACGCAGTGACAACGAGCAGACAGCCTACCTGATGGAAAACGGTAATTGTCGCCCATAACATCTACGATTCATGAATTTAGGTTGTAAAAATATAGGACCGCAGGTGTGTTGGGACTGTGAGCACTAAGATGAAATGCCTAATACTTCTCACAACGCTGGTTACCTTTTCCTTCAAACGGGAATACAACAATGCAAGCATTGTTGCTTGGCGGCTATATAAGAGAGCGGTACTCACCTACGTGAACTCCTTAGGCTTGACAAAATGACTTGATAAAACCCACGCCAATATGATTTGTTCTACTAATTCAGGAAAGACACACCAAAAAATTTGCCCTTGAGCTTTGGATGAAGCCTTCTGAAAAAAAATTAAATCTAAAATTTTAAAATACCTATCCTACGAACGAAAATACTATAAGTAAATTATTAAAATTCAGAAGTATGGTACACTTGTTTATTTTGATATGCCGCTAACCTTAATATTGCCATTTTGAGCACGTCCTAATAGAATAATGCATTGTATTCCCTCCAGAGAAGGATCACAATTGTCAAGTTTGACAGTTCATTGTTTATTTGTTCGAGTAGATACAAGTATTTATTCATTTAAATACATCAGTAAAATAGCAAGTATCGGAGTAGATGTTAAAATTATAGAATATCAGTGAAGTTAATTATTATGGTTTGTCTCATTTTTATTAACAAACAATACTAATACCTGACATACCGACAGCGGATGAGGAATACTGAATGAATGAATAAATGAACACTTTATTGCGTAAATACAGGATACCGTTTCTCCAATCATAAATAAACTTGCTCTTTTGAAATGTTTATCTTTATTTGAAATCATCCAGGAAATTGCTCAGTGATAAAGTTCAGTTGCAAGTCATAAAGCAACAAGGTCGAGTTTCCCTTGCAAATTCCGACAGTCTCAATCTGTTCTTTATCAAAACTGATAAATCATTTCCTTGGCCTGACTGTACATACTTATTTTGCTACGTACATACTTATTTGGGCGAGGTTGCATTAGGACTCCCTTCAAAGGGACTGATAGAGTTTTGGAGGTAGCTGGGCTGGCTAAAATAGCATGCCTAACTTAGGTTACGTACGAAACCACCACCACCACCACCAAACCACGAATCAAGTACCACAACGGTCCAAATAAGAGGCAAAGTGCGGAAAAAGAAGCCCAATAATGGCTTGAACATGTCCTCCCGTATGTCTATCCCGTCTATCGTGTTCATCATTCATCGCCTCTGGCAGGGTCCGCTTTCCTACAAATTCTTGTCCACTTCGCCCGGTCTTCGGCATCCTCGCGTCCTAAGCCGTTGGCTCGCGTATCCGATTCAGGGATGTCAATCCATCGCTTCCAGGGTCGCCCACGGGGCCTCTTTCCTGATACCGGCAGGTTTAGACACCTATTTCCCACGTATCCCTGAGGCTTACGCAACACGTGACCAAACCAGTGCAGGCGAGCCTCCTCGACCTTGTCCGCGATATCCCTCACGCAAAGACTGCCACGGATGTATTCATTACGTACTCCATCGAGCCGTAATGAATACATCTCTATCCCGTCTATCGTGTTCAACGGGCCTAAAACCTCCGGATTCAAAAAGTATTTAGACGAGAAGCGTAATTATAGCATTTTGTTCGCCAGTTCCTCATATAATCAAAGCCTCTATACGTCTATAGGATCGTCAATTGGACCTCGGTTCCCTGGCCACATTAAATCGGCCGGGCCGGTTTATTACCCTATTCCATCTCCATCATCATTGTCAACATTGGATACCCTTCCCACATCTATACCGCCAACGTATTATAGAATATTTAGATGGCTGAGTGTTTGGAAATGACGGCCACCAAAGCTGTATTCAAATGATTGATTAAACCCGTTGTAGGTGATTCATCAGACTGTCGCCGTGCCATATTGAGGTAATTAAATGTCTGGCTGGTAAATAAGGCGTGGGAAGCAAAAACCGACAAGCTCGGGAAGTTATCCTGTCACCAGTATATAAATAGTAAGCGAAGATACTATCAAATTAGCCTAGCTTTTTTATACCACTAAGATGGCAAACAAGTTTAAGGCCTGCCTGATGGTAAGCAGTGAAAGCAGCCTATGGACGTTTGCAATAAATACCAGGGGCACCACCCACTCGTTGCCTACCCCGTAAAGACCTTGCGAAAATAAACGTTAAATTAGTTGTCATTGAACGGAACCAAAACCTACCTACCTACCTAGGAGGGTACCTAAACTTTTAGGTTCTTTTGTACAATACGAATGTACAATTATCGCCAGCTAGCTGAAACGCGAGAATCCAACATCCTAATAATCAAAGCAGCTCGTAAAACTGCGGGTAACCTCATTTTGGTAGGAATAAATCGTTGTTTTGCCGAGGGTACGTTCTCTGAGCATTGGCGTCATGGAATCGACGATAAATATTACCGTCCAATAACACTCCTTCCTAGTCAAAGCTGGTAGAATTACTTTTCCTAACGTTTATTTTCTCGGCGGGAATCTTGACAATAGACGCGGCTGTCTCCGTTTAACGTAGATACTTATGTGAGGACCTACATAATGTGCGTAGGTATTGTTATTTTCCCTTGTATTTGTAGTACTTTAACTAAAGCAAGATGTTGGTGATCCCAGATACCTACCATACGTATTACTAATAAAAAATGTTCATACGTTGAATGCGTGTATAAATATTTTTTACATAAGCTTTGTATAAGCCCGTTATACACACGTCACCACAAACTTGACCAGGTGACCAAAACTAGAACTAAGTGTCGCCAATTGAAATATCATTTGACGGCAATACTAATTTCAACAACAGCGACGCAGTCATTGGGCCAGATAGGTAAGTTTGTAGCAGTACACACGCCGTGTGTTACACAAGCGTTAAACGAATGATCAACGATTTTTTATTAGTAAGACAGCTACATAGGTACCTAATACGTTTAGAAAAACAACTAAACTAGGTACTAAACTAAATAAATAACTAAACAATTAAACTACATTAAAGTTACACTAAATCTGTAATCAGAATGTCTCCATTCACATAGAATCAAGGTTTAGGTTGTCATCCATTATCGATGACAATGGCCTGGTCCTTACACAGGGACATACTTACCTCACATGAAATCATATCCTTAGCTAACACGTGCCCATACAATGGGGTAACCGAAATCGCCTCCATTTTTGCACAGCGCTTTAGTTCAGTCAAGCATCATAGGTGTTACATAGGTACCCAGGTATGAAGAAGCCTTTCCTCAATCAACTGCTGGAAAATAATGCATACAATTTCTTTTTTACAATACTGGTTTGTCCCCGTGGGGTTCATTTGCGTGTAGGTTGAATGCCTGCGAACATTGATTTTTGCCTTTCATTGATTGATTGACTGGAAGACGATTATTTTTATTAATTAATAAATACGCATCTTGGCGTTAATGTCCCGGGGTCTGCCTTGACTATGATCCGGGGTTTGATAAAGCAGTAATTGCATTGGAGCGACGACCATCTGACGTTACACTGCCCAGGAGTACCTGACCAGATTGGATCATGGTTATACATTCAGTTGCCTGAATGTGCAGGTTTCATCACGATGTTTTTGCTCACTGTAAGGGAATTTTAATATGAGATAGCAATTTATCCTCATGGCAAAATCCCTGAAAGGGCGGCCAGAGATGTACAATCGATATTTTGTTCTTTTTATATGCCACTAAAACGTGATACGGGGCAAATTTATCGCAGCATTATAATTTTTCTGGAACTTAAATAGTGTTACACGTTGTACGTACTTCTTCCTTTATGTACCTACTAGTCCCCCCCCTACATACACCAACTTTCCCCTACCTATCCTTCTTTTTTCCTTACAAACCGTCCGCTTAAATCACTTTATCTATTGTTGAAAATCGCATTAAAATTCG
Organism: Blastobasis adustella; assembly: GCA_907269095.1. Classification (NCBI taxonomy): domain Eukaryota; kingdom Metazoa; phylum Arthropoda; class Insecta; order Lepidoptera; family Blastobasidae; genus Blastobasis; species Blastobasis adustella. The sequence goes on from OU026124.1 coordinate 12,317,200, forward strand.
TAGCATAGTTTTAAAGATCTGAGCGTACATACATAGATTCATAGGGAGGGACAGACGGCGGGAAGCGACTTTGTTCTGTACTAAAAAAAAAAAGTTACCAATGAAGATTAGAAACAGATTAAATTAGTCGTAGTATATTTTGGTTGATAATATGTAACAGAATTTAAACAGAAATTTTTTAATTTACATTTGTGACATTTTTGTTCAGGAAACACAAATGAAAGAAAATTTATTAAGTCTGTTTGAACGTGACCAAGCTTTGAAGTTTTGTATTCTAGGCAATTAAAGTATTAATTAGTAAGAAATAACCAAATCGAGTTCTGATGCTTGAATTTAGAAACCGTAGTACCTACTGCAGTCACATAAATGGATACAGATTGATTAGGCTACTTGCCTTAAGTACGTGACACACATACGAACTACAAGTACGCGGCTTTTAAGTGCACAAACTTACTCGGCTCGCTTTTCTAAGAATTCGAGTAATTCGAGTCAATAGCTTCGAAAGCCAGTCACTTTCGGAACAGAAAACCATAAAGTTAATTAAACTTAAACAAAATGTATGCATAAAGCATAATTACACAAGATACATAAAAAAGAATGAGAGCCGCGAGTCGCGAGCAAAAATCAAAAACGTTGGAACGCCGGCGAACTTACTCGGCGGTTTTAAAGTACACACTTAGGCTGACACACGAGCGAGCAAGGTCGTCGAGCCACGAGTTCGCGTACTTACTCACACGTCTGTCACCATCACAGCCTATAACAGTCCACTGCAGGATTTGGGGCCTTTTCCACGAAAGGGGAGGTTGTTGCCATAATCTCCACGCTTGGCAGGCGGGTTGGAGGTCGCAGTGTTATAAACATAATAATGGAATCACCTGCTGTCCATTTTCCAGCCTACGGAGACTCTAGATTTTTATCTCGAAAACATTAGTCGCCTTGTACGACACCCACGATTGTAAAGGGTTGGTGCTATTCTACTCTGCCCGACACCACACGGCCACGTCTGTCAGCCACTTTACAAATACCAGATAATATCAGTTTCTCCGATCTCCAGCTCGCCAGGAGCTGCTGTAAATAGACGTAATCGCAAAAGTAACAATTTCTTTAATGTAAATCAGAGAATTGTTGGCAACAGAGTTACTTACTTAGCCTACTGCTGTCTGCGACTTCGTTGGCGTGAATTTTGAACATAATCATTTATGAAGTTTTTCTTTACTAATCACTATCACTATTAAAGTATAATAAATAAAGTCGCTCTCTTCCTCTGACGTATCCTGTATTTGTTAGGTTATCAACTCTTCCTGAGCCATGCTACGAAATTCGATGCTGATTTCACTGGTTGGGAAATTTCTTGACGAATGTATATACATAACTTTGCTTGTTACTTATCACGCTGGACGGATTTCAATGAAACGTACACGGGTAAGATATGACCTGGATTGTCATAAAGGATACTTTTTATCCTGATATTCCCACGGCAACAGAGTCCCAGGGCACAGCTAGTTATCATAATTATCACATATTTAAGAATATAACTTTTGTCGGTGGAGCAATCGCCACTCCTCTCAACAATCTGTTCTCAATAACTTTCAGTAAATTTCGCTTCTCCTTCACTAAATTCAACACTTCTTCGTTTATCTTTTTTTCCGCCTAGTTAATTCTTTTAATTTTTCTCCACCTAGTTAACATTATGGTTAAGAATATATATATATTTCATTTCTTTTTAAAATATGTCAGGGGTCCGATATATATACAGACCCGAGGCGTTACTGATCCTCGAAAAAGCAACACAGGCTGTTTAAATATTTTGTTTGCAATTAAAATCTAAGTGGCTGCTTCCCTGCGTGACCGGGGTAGGCTGCCGTGTCACTAAGATGAAAGGGAAATGAATTAAGTAAGCACTCAAAATAACAAAAGTCCGGAAACAATTTAAGTACATAAATGGAAGTTTTAGCCAGTAAAGCCCAGTTTTCAATGATTTTCTATCCGTCGTCATTGAAAATTAGGCCCAAAATGTTAAATAAGGCAACTGAACTTCTGCTAATGTACCGTCTCTTAGAGTTCCACATCAAATGTTCCAAATCAAGAAACAGAAAATGTTCACCAGGCTGAACAACTTTTGCTAGAGCGCCATTTCCATATTTCTTATAGTTTAGCTGGTATATTATGGTTCTACATCAGGTGTTCCAGTTTCCAAGATCAAATACCTTATATGTTGCCCAGAAAAAAAAGTTTCATTCAAATCCGTCCAGTAGTTACGGAGATTAGCGTGTACAAACACAAACGGACAGGCAAAAATGTCTTCATGGCCCAATTTTTTTTGTTGTAAATGTATTCAATGTACAGAAACACCTTTTTACTTTTTTAAATGTATTGATTATTAGATTTTTTGTGTATTAGCCTCGATAGACAACAATATTTTACGAACTAAATGTAATGCACGTCGAGTCTAATGCATGATTGAGGTTTTTTCCCGTGAAAAAACGTGAAAAGGCCATGTTCCGAAGAATTACCCACCTGCCGATGAGAGTATCTTACCTTTCAAAAGTTTATTAGACTAAGCGTTCAGTCTCGACTAATTAGACTGTCTTACTGTGTAATTAGGCAATTTTGCTATTACACCGCGCTGAATATCACACGCTTACTCATTCAGAATTGCCGTAACTGGTAATTTTACCCGTTTTCGGGTAATTTAGGCTCTGAGCGGGAAATTCGTCCTTTATTTAAATATTGTATGAGTAATGGTTATAGTGATATCGTTACCTACGTAGTTTCAAATATAACATGTCCTATTTCCATGACATCTAGTAAATATAGTAACTAGAAAGAGGATATTAACTTGCTTATAAACATAAACAAAAATACAAGTTTACATACATTTTAAATTTAATTTTAATGGTAATTTTTTATTCGTTTTCGGACTTTTTGTCGTTTTGCCGGCAGCAACATTGAACTGTGCGCTAACTAAAACTCTTATTACAGCACGCGATATTCAGTCTAGTGCGGCCAAAGCCACTCGGACAGACTAATTAGACTGACTAACATGAGTTACTATTATTACACTACGCGTAGACTTACTACGACAGATTGAATATCGCGTGGTCTAAAGAGGGCTTCAGATGTGACAAATTGTATTTTTTGAAATTGAAATATTATGTATACGATATTAAATGAATACCAAATTAATATCGCCGATATCGATTTATCGGAAAACCCGGAGGATGGACCTCTACAAGGTTCCGTTCCATTATGAACGCACGCTATTCGCGAGTTCAATTTACTTCGACAAGGTTCCATTCCTTTCTGATTACGCTCAGTCCAAAGTTTATAAACTTAGGTATTCGTTTCATCATCATCGTCCTAGCGCTTATTTCCTCTGCCAGGGTCCGCTTTCCTACTCATTCTCCTCCACTTAGCCCGGTCTTCGGCATTCTCGCGACGTAGGCCGTTAGCTCTCGCATCCGACTCAGCGAGGTCAATCCATCGCTTCTCCTTTTAATAATATTCGTCTAAAGAAGTAAAATTATGTTAATTAAACAATTAGTTAAAAATTATAAATATTAAAGAATTACGAGTATTAAGCCGTGTGGTGTCCAGCAGAGTAGAATAGCATCCACCCCTTATACTCGTAGGTGTCGTACAAGGCGACTAATATTTTCGAGGCAAAAGATCTAGAGTCTCCATAGACTAGAAAATAGGCAGCAGCGTTTTCCGTTGTTATATTTATAACACTGAGATCTCCAACCCGCCTGCCAAGCGTGGAGATCATGGCAATAACCTCCCCTTTGTGGTAGAGGCCCTAAGTCCTGCAGTGGACTGATATGGGCTGTGATGATGAATATTAAAGGGTAAGGTAGTAAAAAAAGGTACCTTGTCCATATCTTACGGGTGTTAAATATCACCGATCGATTTGTGAGTGGCAGACCATTCCGCCATTCATTTATCGGCATGGGATAATTGAAGCAAGGGGCGCAACGGACTCCATTTATTTCAATAAGTGAATAGGCTCGGCAGGAAGTGGCTATACGTTTAAGGATCATTATGTCGGTCACTTCATCCTGATTAGCATTTCCGACAAGGGCATATTTGTGGATGGAGAGTTTGACACCTATCAAGGATTTATTAAAGTTGTAGTTGTAGACATTGTGGTTCGGTTTAAAGATATTTTATTCTCATTTAAGACTGAAAAAGTTACTTACTTGAGAAGAATGTTGAATACATAAAGATTTATATAGTGGTTAGGGCAACAATGTTCTTACTTGACATAGTATTTTTTTTAATTTATGGCTCCCAAATTACCGTCGAAGTGGACGGATCGAGTAAAAAGTACAACTCTCCGGAGCCCCAGTATGAGATACCAGAAGGAGACGCGAGAACAAACAAAGTTGAAACAAACAGCTCATCATGTTTTATAGGAATATAAATCACAAAGTGTAATCGCATCTTATGACTACAACAGGCAATTTAAAGGTTACTTAGACACTGTTGTCATCATTACACGCCCTCCCCTTCTGGCTAAAATAAGAGACGCAAGGATGGGTAGGTATTTACCCATTCTTTATTTGTCGTAATTTATCGATATTCCACACCGATCCACTCTGCACCTTTTGCGTTCATCAGCTTCCCACGGCTTTTCCAAGGTTGTCCGTCCATCTGAATTTATTCGACTTTCATGTTTCTTCTGCCGTACCCAATATTCACTTCCATACATAGGCGCTGGCACCAGGGGTCTAATTCTCGCGCTGTGACATCTCAAATTTGTCATTTTTTCCAGCCACATATTATCTCTATTAATAATGACATTGAAATGGCTATTACAGACAACAATATTTTCTCAACTATCTTCGACAGTCGTATATTGTTGAATATCAATTTCAGTGACGTTTTAATACGGTTTAGTTTTACAAAATGTCGAATTTGAGGTGTCACAGCGCGAGAATTGCTCCCAGCCCGCTGTTCGTGTCTTTTGTAAAACCGCTTAGCTACTTACTACCTTATTCCTAACTTACACTCTCCTTTTAATATCACCGTCGCACTTCCCATTCCTCGATACCATACTTCCCAAATACACAAAGTCTTTCACATGCTCCACTCTCTCGTCATCTAGACACGCGGGAGCGTATCAAACCAAGTTCAAACCAAGAAAAGAGGATTGACGAGCAGCATCCGTGTATAATTTTGCCTATAGATCAAAATTTGGCATCCACCTAATTGTGTTTATACAAAGTAAAGAATCAGAAAACAGTCAATATATAAGATTTGAATAATTTTCCGATCAATCGATTTCATTAACTTAGCGCCTTGCAAAATTAAAAGATCAAAAACTTCTCTCTTCGCAGGAGAATAGAATTCTTTTATAACATTCGTAAATCTAAAACATAATTTCAAACACAACACGCAACGCTACACGATCTTAACTGCGATATCCCTCACGCCAAGGCTGCCACGGATGTACTCGTTACGTACTCGATCGAGCCGCGTAACTCCGCACATCCGCCACAGCATTTTCATTTCGTTGGCATGTAGTTCGCGAACATGTTTCGTCAGCGCTGGCCATGTCTCGCAAAGAGCATCACAGGTCTAATTATACTCTTGTATGTAAGCCCTTTGAGCTTTACAGGGATAGGGGTACCTATAATTGTAGGTACTGCTGTAAATATAATTTTAGTACCTATCATTATAGGTACTGCTAGTCGGTAAACATACATATATTTGTAAGGTTTTAATCTATGTCTTGAAATAGCTAGGTAGGTGCCCGTAATTAATTTCATAACATATCCGTCATCTTATTAACATTCACACTGCGTAATTTCATCTCAGGAACAGCTGTAAGCTGCGATCCATTAAGCTTCGTTACATTAAGCTTCGTTTGCGTAGGTAGCTGTAGTGCCCTTGTTTGTAAAATAAACGACAAGATGAGCGATGTTTTTAGTTTTAAGTACTTGCTGTAATTTATTAGTATTAAGTACGGTTACCTTCACACTCGTGGGTGTCGTACAAGACGACTAATATTGTCGAGGCTAGATCTAGTCTCCGTAGGCTGGAAAATTGGCAGTAGCTTTTTCCATTGCTATATTTATAACACTGCGATCTCCAACCCGCCTGCCAAGCGTCAAGATTATGGCAATAGCCTCCGCTTTCGTGGGAGGCCCTAAGTCCTGCAGTGGACTGTTATGGACTGTGATGATGAAGTACGGTTAAATGAGGTAACTTTGAGTTGCGGGGAGACATTGATCGCTTTACTTTTCTGTATTAATCAAGTTATTTTCATGGAAAAGAAACATGTCATACATGTGAGATAAGTAACACTGATAAGTGGGTATACCGAAAATCAGCAATATTTCCCTTAGATCTTAACAGAGAAGAGTGCCTAAGTGACCAATGTCTCCCCGCAAATAAAAGAAACCCTTATCATTTATCGATCGTCGGTTAGGTAATAGGTAATAAGTATTATTTTCAAAGGTTCAAATCTCATATATATGACTCAGATAACAATACCTAAAGGGCGACAACATTGCGAACATGCAGTTATTTCAGAATACATTCGGGGGCTCTATTTTTTATTCGTTCACCTCGAATCGAACGGAAATTAAAAATTCAATCAAAAATACCGAAAAAGTACAGTTAGAAAATAAGATAAAGCAGCATCATGCATGCAATCTCGCTTACGAGCCACTCGACCACCGGTGGTTCTTAATGGTTCATTTCATCGATGGTTATAAATCTCAGATTCTTTACTACGTATAATAAATACCTCAATAAAAAGTTCAAGTGCCTACACTTAGACGAAGTCTGTTGCTGTTCTTAAGCTAGTTATTATTTTTTCATAAGAAATATTTATAAGCAACGATGCCATGAATTAAAAAGAAGCTGCATTTCCCGGAGCCTTCAAGCAAAATTGGCCAACCTTAAACTTTCAACGAACTTTCCTTCACAAGATTTTCGTTGTAAAATTTCGAGAGTTTAAGGAATTTTGCGGACATCTGATATTTACAACTTATTATAAAGGTTTTGTTTTGTATTTGGTTATTCGAAAGAATTTTTAGAATACCTACGTTAACGTAAACATAAAATTAAAATTCGTACTTAAACAAAAAATTCGATACTTATCTACAAACGAACAGGGCTCGAGTCCGTTATTTTATGCGATCGAATTGAAGTTGTATCGAAATCGAGCTCAACGGCTGTTTCAATTGTAGTAGAATACCAAAATCGCGTAAAACTGCCATTGAGCGGTAATTGCAACCCGATTTAAATTCAATCGAGCCATTAGTAACATTAGCAGAAATACCAAAAACGTGTCAAACTATCATTGAGCTCCGATTGCGATCCAATTACAAATCGATCGATTAGAAAATTAGCGGACTTGAAGCCGGTAGACAATCGAAATATTGTGTAACCAATAGTTGCATACGTTAATTTATAGCATAGTTTTAGCTTACCTTTCCTATTATGCAAATAATGCAAACAGTCGACTCTTTTGCAGCAAATTTGAACTATAACTCAGTGGGATCAAATATGCAGTCACTGCTTGTTCTCCAGAAGGCGTTAGCATCCTCCCTCGGGACCTATTTCCTGATTCCTACTGGAAAGAGGTATCCAAGAAGGCCAGAAGCAATGTATTGACATAATATGGCGTAACACAGATCACTCGGAGAGAGGTATAAAAAATTAAAGAAATACAGGTAATGTTTCCATACCGAATAGGTATTACTTACATTTTCATTTAATGGCTATTGTAATATTCAAATAAACAAATCACACTTTTCACTTCGAGGATTTAGCAGCAAGCTAAATCCTCGAATCCTCGAACGCACCTGCGATACTCTATTCGTTTGATTTATGTAGATGTGCCACGGTTTTAGTTGTTTATCTGTATTTTACCTTAATTTACTCATGAGGTTAATATTGAATTGAATTGAATTTAATATTTTTATTTAAAACTCAGATTTGTCACAACGACGCGCGGAAGCGCCTACAAAAAAAATTGACTTTATGAAATAAATGTTCACGATACTTATATCGTGGTCATTACATATTTTTTCACATTACACATATTCATTAAAAATCAATATACATAAATAATAACCTAAATAAAAATAAAATCTTAGTTATCTAACTAAAGTTAAATTGTTAAACTAACTAATCTAAAAATCTATATGGTCAACTATTCCGAAGATCGCTGTCACTGTTGGGAATGGTGCACATTGTGGACGTAAGAAAATGATAAAAGATGTCAAATGTAATCCAATAAATTGACCCAAATTTAATAGTTGTTGTCAATCTTCTTAACATCTCAGATTAAATAATCGCTACGCAAGCGTTGAAAAAATGAATTTTTATAATTTGCTACCTAATCTCTATACTTTAAGTAATAACTTTTGTAGCTAAACAGGCAAACAGACCATCTGATGGAAAGTGGTCTTGTTTTACGCTCAAGGACAGACAATTGATTTTACAAGAATCAAAGAAGTGTACATACGTGTAAGACCGGCTGAAGTGGAGGAGAATGAGTCGGAAAGCGGATCCTAGCCCCGAGACTGGCCGCTCGGATGATGATGATGATCATAAAAGAAGTGTAGATTACATAGTTTAACAGAAAATGCCAAAACTATTGATTATACGAGTAGAAAGCCAGTAAGTAGAAATTCTAGAAATTCCTCAAAATTGAGGCCAGATTTGACGGTAAAGTTGGCTGAAGGGTTGATTGCTTTTCTGGGGACCCAGGAGAGGCACGGAGGGCACCTTTAATATAACTGGGTCCCTAACAAGAGCGAAATAAATCTAGGCCATTAATTTGTTACGTTATTCAAATAGTAGTTCGCTGAACAAAACGTTAATCTGTCCTTATGTATCTATGTACGCTTAGATCTTTTAAATTACGCAGCTGATATCAATTCGTTTAGGTTTATAAGCAAGAAAAAGAATTTTAGGTAAAGTAGATGTACGCGAACGAAGTCGCGCCGGGTCCACTAGTGTTTTATATTTCTAAACCCTTCTGCAAAAAAGAGCACTTTAGTTTTTTTTCGTTATCCTAAAATAATACATACTACTACAAGAAAGCAATTTGATTGAAACCTGTTATTTGAAGTAAGCTGGAATGAAAGATCAGGTTTAAATAAAAAATATTGATTTTACAAACGAAAACTTATGATAAAATTGTACAATTGCTTTATTAATGGCGCGAAATTTTAACACTTGCTTATTTTTTGTCGTTGCGGAATCAAGAAGAAGTAAGAGGAATAGAAGTACTCCATGTATACACGGCCGTATGACGTTAGCCGTGTGGTGTCCAGCAGAGTAGAATAGCACCAACCCCTTACACACGTGGGTGTCGCACAAGGTGACTAATGTTTTCGAGGCAAAAGGTCTAGAGTCTCTATAGACAGGAAAATGGGCAGCAGCGTTTTCCATTGTTATATTTATAACACTGCCATCTCCAACCCGCCTGCCGAGCGTCCCAATAGGATGTGAAAAGTGAAACTGCCAGGAATATGTCAGGCGGGCCGGTTTTTTTTACTTATAGAACCGACACAAGAGGAAATGTATTTATTTATTTATTTATTTAACTGTTTATTGTACACAATAATTATATACAGAGAAATATAACAGTATAGAAGACACAACAGGCGCTGCTTATTTCTAAAAAGAAATTTCTTCCAGCAGGCCTACAGAAGAGTGATGTTAGACTAAAGTAACGCAGATACGACGTGCACAATAATTGGATATATAAATACATAAATATATAAGTTATGGACTAGACAGGGCAAGATAAGGTTGTGCTCGGGCAGACCAACCTTTTTTTGGGTCTCCTAAACGTCTACTGTCGCTACAAACTGGAAGTTTTCTTGTACTCGATGACGTAGGGTACCTACGTTATTGGCAACGTTCCGGCAACGACCATTCCCAATTAGAACAGCGCCTCACAGTCTAATACTGTTTCAATATTATTATTGAATTCATCGAACATTTACGAAAATTTTACATTACCTTTTCATTTCACACATATTAATTTACATGATTCTATGTAAACGTAGGCTACGTATAAAATTTCTTCTCAAAAAAGGTACTAAAACTAAGTACCCATCTTTTCACAACACACCTTTACCAAATTCAATACTTGAGAATCCTATCTAAGCAGCGCCATCTAGCGTGGCACGCCGAACTATACTTTTTACTTTTTAAAGTAGCTGTCTGAAACCCATTAACTTAAATCGTCCTTAGAATTTAGATTTCCTTTAATGTCCGTTTTATTGCAAAGGACACTCCTTGATGATTACTTACTATGATTGAGTTAAAATCTTTGAGTGTCTATAGTAAAATTCTTATCTAAGTAAGGCTGAGAAGAAGGAATTAGGAGAACGGAATGTCATTCATTACAATAAATTTCAATCGGCTTATTTTCTACTTTTGTGATCTTTCGTCCTATAAAAGGTCAACTGGAAACAAAGAGGAGACATACTTAATCAATGATAGCATGGTCGAATGGTGGCATTCTCTATCACGGTCTAAGGGCAACGCCTTTTATTTGGCAGATAACAAAAAGGAGGCATTGTGTGTACGAAAAACAATCCCCGTTCGATTAGACGGTCTCGGTAACATATTGTTGTGTTAATAGAATATTTTGTTTTTCCTCCTCTTGAATGATAATGTAATTTTCTTTCAACGATACCTCTTGATGCTAATGCTCTCTGCTGGCACGATACCGCGACGTTAGTGTTTTTTTTTTGCTACTCAGTGCCAAACGAGCAGATAACCCACCCAATAGCATCAATAGCATAGTTAAGTATGAATAATTTAACAATTATTTAGTTGTAAGTACCTGTTAGTGTCCGCGAATCGTAATGCCGATTGTATAATCACGGATAGCTAGGCTATAAGCTCGTAAACTAATGATGTTATTAAATTTTTTATAAAAGTGATATAAATTAAAAATATAAGTAGATATGTTTTTGAGAAGTAATATTGAATAAATCACTTAAGTACCCACTTATTTAAAACCCTGTATCCCGTTACCCCATTTTTATATGAAAATTCTGATGGTAGTTATTATATTGTCGAAGAAATAATATGTTTTTCAGAAGTAATATTGAATTGCAATTTTACTGTGTACTCTTTTCGGCGTAGGCGGAAATAAGAAAAAGAGAGCCCAAAAATTCCTTTTCGCTACGCCCGTCAGATAATTGAACCTGTGGAATTTCCAGGAAATCCGTGAATTGTAATTACTGTAGCATCAATTTGACGGCCATATCGGGCTTATTTATTTATTTATTTATTCGTATGGCATTTTTTTATTATTTTATTTTATTTATTTGAAAGATCAACACTTACAATTTACATAAGAGCAGTAATATGAAACTAGTAAGTCGTATTATTGAAACATCACAAAGTAATTGGGGTAATGGTTGGTCAATGCAACAACAATCCACCATTTGTAACTGAGTCGATATTAAATTGCCACCGGGTAACCTTTCGGCCGAGTGCTTTCGCAAAATCTTCTGATACCTGCTTAAATTGCCGCTAATTGCTGTCATGTAGAGTAATAATAATCATTTTGGCGTTAATGTCCCGGTTGTGCTCTCGAGAACGAGGGCGCGGGGTCCGCCTTGACCAGAATCCTACCATGGACCTACCATGATCCAGGATGCTGTCGTGTAGAGTATCGAATGAAAAGGCTTCAAGAGCCGGGTTTAAAAATATATTACCTTTCTTCTGTGAATCCACAGAAGTAGTTTCAAGTATTTTTTTGTGATGTATCTCGTGCAGTTGTGTTTTATGCATAAAAGTAGTTTAGGTTTAATTAACTTTATGCTTTTCTGTTGCAAAAGTGACTGATTTTCGAAGCTATTGACTCGAATTATTTACGGAATTCATAGAAAAACATGCCGCATAAGTTTGTGAACTTAAAAACCGCGTACTTTAAGTACGTACGTGTGTCATCTACTTAAAATTTAGTACTGAGGTGTTTTTTTTTCGGGAACAGCTTCTTCAGTTTCAGTATTTACATTATTGAAACTTGAAAGTAATAGTCACAATGGTTCGGTTGTTCCCTGCTACTATAATTACGACATTTAAGTAGTACCTACTGTACCTACGTCGTATGGTACGTAGTGGTGGTGGTGAGTGTAAAGTGTAAAATCTTAAAAATGGTACTGTTAACGACAAGTTGACATGGCAATCGCAGTATGACGTACGCGCGGAAGGGGGGACCCTCGCAAGCCCACACAACCCCCCGCTTTGTGCTGCACCTACCAGGTACTAACCTGGTATACCTACTCCTGATGCGGTTTCATTTTCACCAGGTCAGGATGTCATCAAGAAATTTCAGAGACAGCGAGAGAAACCAACATAGGGAAAAGTATTTAGGTTACCATAACTAACTACCACTGAACATTTTAATATAAAAATGTAACCGTCTTCAAATTACAAAGTATATGTTTTTTAACGTGCAATACGAGTAACTTAATCATCATAGCGTTAATGTCCCGGTTGTGCTCTCGCGCACGAGGGCCCGGGGTCCGCGTTGATAATGATCCAGGATTTGGCAGATCAGATAATTACAGTGGAGCGACTGCCATCTAACCTCCGTGAAAGTCAGACCACTCTAAAGAAGTCAGATACCTATTGCACAAATGATATTTTTCCATGAAAATCCTTTTCTTTCTATTCTAAACTAGAAGGTAGATAGGTAGGTACTCGCCAAATTGACAGGAGTGAAGAAGGCGGGTAGGGATGCGCTTAGATAAAACTCTAAATCGAAAACCTGGAACATCTCAGCAATTAGTCTTTGTTTATCCAAACTATCTGTTTTTACCCGGCTGCGACAGAAGGAGATATGTTTTCCGAGATTGTAAAAGGACTGCCCAATCTAATACTCTCATCTTCGTACCATCACCAAACGAGAAGAGCCTCGGCGAAATTATATTTCTGTATAGTCAAAACAAAGACTACTCGCACACACCACTTTGCTTGTGCGAACCGCGTCGGAATTCTGGGAGTTTTCAAATCCAAAATAAAAAGCTCCTTTTTTTATAAGAGTGCCTCACCAGACCACCGTATTGCTGAATATCATACATACCAAACATCCTGTAGTTCACGCGAACGAAGTCGCAGGCACAGCTAGTTTATTGAAAAAGAAAGCTTATACTTTACTATGTATTAATTTTTGTTTTAAGTAGACATACAGATATATTTCACTACTATTAAGCAAAATAGTAGTGAGTAATAACTGTCGCAATTTGATGAAGTAGTCTGGGCAGTGTGACCTAATATTTCTCTTCGTTGCTCGGCTACGAACAGCTAATTTGTCGGCTGTAGACGCTTGTTAGTTTCAATAAGGGTAATGGATCCGAGCTTTAGTGTCACAGTATCTAAGCTCCTATAGGCGTGCCTGTTTGGAAATGAGATATTTTCTAGCAAGATTCCTTAGAAATCTTAGGCATCGCATTGTATTCAATACAATAGACACAATAGATTTACATATTATAATACAAAGTCGCTTCCTGCCGTCTGTGTCTATGTACGCTTAGATCTTTTAAACTACGCAATGATTGTAATGCGGTTTTCGACAATAGATAGAGTGATTTAAGAAGAAGTTTTATAAGCAAGAAAAAAGAGTAAGTTAAGTATGTGTACGCGAACGAAGTCGCGCCGTGCCCACTAGTTTTGAATAAGCGACGGTAGATCCTATCATATTTATAGTTATTGATAATAATAACCAGACGAGCCTCCATCATTCATTAGTGGTTAATAAATCAATACCTATTTAGCTTAGTCTCACCTTTTAATGGCTCACTACAGTACACCGCTGACCACCACTACAACACCACCATCACCATACTATCACTGGTAAACCTCGGCAGTGTTTCGATCCTCTACGGACCATCCTCAGGATCATTGACCGTAAGTAACCGACACCGAAAACTGCTTGGGGCTTATTCTTGCGCTGTGACATACCGAATTCGATATTTTTTCTAGCCACATATATGTATTAAAAATGTTACTGAAATATCTGAAAATCCAAGAAATTTATTGTCAACGATCTTCTACAATCATTTAATGTTGAAGATCGTTTTTAGTGAGATTGTAAATATAGATTTATGGCTAGAGGCTAATGTCGAATTCGATCTCACAGCGCGAGAATAGCCCCCAAACGAGCAGTCTTCGGTATTTCGGTGTTGGTTACTTAAGTAATTTCTTGGAAGGGCTGGGCTGAATATATGTGTATGTATCTTTAGAACTTTATTCATAACTTACAGATTCTCTCGAACTAGTTACCATATTATTAATTGGTTCAGAAACTATATACATTGTTTAGGTACAAATAAAACAAATTCTGTCGTAATCAATCCGTTGATTGTCAGTGAAGCTAGTGTTCATGAAAAGAAAACGCTGTGCTCATATTCTGTGACAAATTGCTGTAACTTGTAAGGCATACATGTACCGTAAAAGTTAAGTAGTAGTAAAATGTATCAGACCCTAATAAATAGCTTATCAATTTCATATTACATGGAAATAACCTTTTTTAAAATATGGGAGGTATAGGTGGAATCTACTTACATGGAATTTACTAGATGCTATGTATTTACCAATGGTGTTGTAGGTTAAAGGAATCGAATTTATTATAATTTTATTTTCATAATTACAAATTACGATTACAAAAATCTCAGAAAAATAACTAAAGCAGCAAAAGCTGAGACTAAAAATTGTTTTAAGAATATACAGTGTGAGCGGTTTCATTTGCTCTCCTTATCGGTATTCCTTGAATTGCTTCACGGCCTGCTGCGCACACCAGCTCTTCTCCAGCTATTCTCCAGAAGGTATAGTGGTGTAGATAAGTGGCTGTGGCTGGTCATATTTGTCGTAGAACCGATAACCGGTTAATGTGTTATGTGATGTCCGGTGTCCAGATGGAGCAACGATCTACGCATAATGATTGGTCCCCAGCGAAAGACCTTAGTCTCGCAAGCACTCGAAACTAGACAAATACTAAGTTGCCCGTAAATATGGTTTTTCCATAGAAAACAGAATTATGGATTTCTCTATGTATTCATTGCTTTCATTTATAATTGGGCATACCGAATATTCTAAAGGATGGTCGAATGAAAAAATGTTTTTCCCTACTCTGATTTAGATTAATTAATTTGTCAGAAAATGGACTTGAGGTAATCCATCAAGTCACCTGGCTGAATTGGGACGTACCTACTTACTCGAAAAAGCAAAAGATATCCTTGTCAGGCTTGTCTAAAATTAAAGGTAATCAACACTTCTTTTCGCAAAATTAAATACTCCGCCTGGGTGATTTATACCCGATACACACCAACGCCTTCCAGCCATTTAATTTGTATTCAATCACTGAATTAATAAAAATTATTACTACCTACTTAAAATTGGTTGAATTTCAATTGGTGGCTCTGATTGTGGAGCGTACGTTTTATTTTCATAATTGGATTTGATTTTCGCTTCAAAACTTAGGAGTCGTGAAATCTGGATTGAATAACTGAAAAAAATAAGTCGTGAGAATGAACAAGCGATAAATAAATTTTGCTAATGACATTTCAATGGAAACAGAGTTAATCGAAAATCAGTCTTTCGAAATTAAATATCGTACCCAGCACCTCTCGGCTCGGTGATATTATGTCTCCTCAATTAGGTTTAGCAACTCCCATTTTTCGTATTTGGACTCATAGTTGGTCATTTGTACATCGTGTGTACTTTGTGTTTCGTCAGTATCATTACCTAGTGAGTTGTGCTTTAATCTATTGTAATGTGACCTTGTTCACCGACGAAATGTTCTCTAATGTATGGTGACAGTCCAGCATCCAACAACAATGAATGCTGTTGACCTTTAGTGCTTTCAGTACTGACATGCTATCTGTTAGTATTCTGATGCCTTAATTTGTCTTGCTTCAGATGCCTTGATGTAGCTTGTGTGATTGCCACACATTCGCACTGATAGCCCGTACTATATCAGATCCAGCGAGAAGATTAACGCTCTTCTGCTAGGGTCGGTCTTTGATCTATCTGTGTAAATTCGGACTTCTCGTATTCCAGACCAGTCTGTCTCCGTCTCAGTAGTTTGAATTTGGTGTCTTTTTCCAAATGTAAACTGCTTCGGAAATCTGTCCTACGGCCTCAAACAACGTATTATTCGTATTTACAGATCAAGTAGAGGCAGTCCCAGTAGTACCTCAATTGCTGATAGTGTCGAACACCTGCAGAAATCGCTGCAACTTGTAAATAGACGTGGCCAGCTTGGTTCTAGTCTACCAGGCAATTGCCCCGTATGTTAAAAATAGTCTCACTAACGCAGTATGCAGACACCTGGCGATTTTTTGGGGAAAGTCTATTATACTGCCATAGAGAGATGCTGGCTTGTTCCATAACATTTTGCTGTCAAAGATAAACCCGAGGTTTGGCTTCATTTGTTAGGAATAAGGTTGTGTCGAAAAGTTTGGGTAATCTCAGACCCCCCAAATTCCTCTTGTGCGTGAACTTAACCATTTCTGTTTTGGTTGTATTCACGGAAAGTTCTTGTTCGTGGCGCCAGCTTTCAATTATTGTTAAGGCAGACTTAATGAGATCCCATCAAACATTTTGAAAGATTCCGCTGATTAGTTTTGCCATATCCTCTCTTCGAATCTATCTACCCGGCAATGGTATTTTTGTATCTCCTAGATTAACCACACCACGCTGATTTCATTCTGTCGGCCCCTAGTGTGAACTAAGAAGGCCCTAGGCAATGAAAAAAATCCAAAAAGACGTAAGTAATCGGTACCTATCTCAAGGATATTTTTGTTTGTTTCAGATACTAAGTAACATGTATTCGCTGCAAAAACGATGTTAAAAACTACACGTGAGCGGATTATGTGGCCGAATGATGCTCGCGAGTGAGTCGCCGGCTCAATTTGATACCAAGCTCCTTGCTCCTTGCTCGAACACCGACTGCTTCCACAATGGCACTGCATTCAACACTACTGACTTTTACAATGAGACCTGGTATCATCGTGACATGGTTTGCGTCTTCGAGCCAGCACCAGACGATTTTATGATGTCAAATGTGGTTCAAGGAGGGATATACGTGATGTACGGTGCGGTGTTCGTAGTGGCGTTGGTGGGCAACGGCATGGTGTGCTACGTGGTGCGCTCGTCGGCGCGCATGAAGACGGTGACCAACTACTTCATCGCGAACCTGGCGGTGGGCGACATCCTGCTGACGCTGTTCTGCGTGCCGTTCTCGTCAGTATCGACGCTGGTGCTGCGCTACTGGCCGTTCGGCGAGGCGCTGTGCAAGGTGGTCAACTACTCGCAGGCGGTCTCGGTGCTGGTGAGCGCGTACACGCTGTTGGCCATCTCCATCGACCGGTACATGGCCATTATGCGGCCGCTGAAGCCGCGGCTCACGCACCGCGCGGCCAAGCTGGTCGTGGCCGCCGTCTGGGCGGGCGCGCTCGCCACCGCCGCGCCCATACCCATCGTCTCCGCGCTGCAGCGGCCGTCGCCGTGGCACGAAGCATGTGAAGTGTGAGTATTTCTTTAGTACCCTTTCCTCGCATGTCTATAAATAGAATAAGCTGCTTACTAATAAAAAGCTATATGTTGTATCTACGCAGAGTCAAAGGATAAGTGGACACTTATCTTATCCTTTGACTCCGCGTTTTATTTCCTACATTTTAAGGGATACTCAGTTCGTCTTTGACATACGTGGTGTACACTGAAAGGTTTGCGATACTCAATAATAAAACAATTTACATGTAAAGTAATATATTTACCACTTTTCGCAGTATTCTCCATTTTATTCGGTGTGTGCGCCGAAGCATTGTCATGGTGCATTTGGATGCGTCTTCTTGATCCTAACCTAAACTAACTTTTTCAAAGACACTGGGCAAACAAATGATGGTGTACCACTCAGAAATAACTGTCTTTTGTTCTTCAGGTGGGATCGGGCAGACAGGGAAAACAAGCGCAATAATTTTTTTGTTTACGCTTCTCGCTGCCTTGATTTTGTTGGTTTGATGTCGCCTTCGAACATCCTTACAGAAGACTGTTGCTTTGTTTCCATATGTCCATGTTTCATCTCTTGTCATAAAGTCATACAAAGCACTTGAACCGTTTTTGTTCTGGGGTTTTCTAACTTTTAAATGTTGATGTAAGATTTTTTAAATTTGGCTTATACCAATCCCCAAATGTCATGGAACCTTCTCATAGGTAATACGCCGGTGGCTTTCAATTAATTGTCTGACAGTAGCCTCATTTTCCTCAGTGGTCGTAGTTGAAAGCCGACCTTCACGAATTTCATCATGGAGAGAAACATGGCCGCGATCAAATTCTGCGTTCTAACGCCTCACGGTGCTCAAACGAGGTGCTTCCCTCCCAAAAGCATTTTGAAGACGAGCAGTGCAGTCTTGCGGTGACAGCGGAGACAACTTTTAAAATCATAAAAACCATCGTTCTAAATTTTCTTTGATAAAATTCTTCGACGAACTTCTTTGATAAAAAACAATTCTCACGCGTGTTCCTGCGAATCTTTTTAACCAGTGATTGAGTTTCTTATATTTTAAAAATATAACTTTCGAAATTCAAACATTTATAAGCCGACAGGAGCGCAGAACTTTCAGTGTGCTCTATGTATAGATGAGAGAGAATGAT
The DNA here is from genome assembly GCA_907269095.1 of Blastobasis adustella. Taxonomy (NCBI): domain Eukaryota; kingdom Metazoa; phylum Arthropoda; class Insecta; order Lepidoptera; family Blastobasidae; genus Blastobasis; species Blastobasis adustella. Next base: position 12,335,848 of record OU026124.1, read on the forward strand.
CGCCATAATTAATAAAATGTGACAAAACAAATTGTCGTCGCTGAGCATTATGAGCAGAAATGCTCCATTTGTAAATATCTCCTGTTTAATTAAAGAATTGTTATTCTTAGCTTACAAAGGCGGACATATTTTTGCTTCTCTTTAAGGGCAAGTCAATTTCGAAACACGAGAATGTAAATTAAAGCGGGAATCTATCTCTATGTAAAGAGGCAATATCTTTCAGTAATTCGAAACAAAAATCGCAGCTATAATCTTGATATCTTTCCTGAAGAAGGAAATTCCCCTATACTCACAATGGAGGACCAGGTAACTTGATAGGAGGGGTTTCCCCTAGAATCTCATGGAAAACGCTAATTTATTACTGTAGGCTAATTACGTAACTCTGTTGCTAACAATTATCTGATTTCAATTATTGAAATGTTACTTTTGCTATTATGTATCATCGATCTCATGGGTTCAGTTGCTAACAAAGTGCCATTCCAATAAACTGTTTAATCGATCATATGTAATCGCAAACGTAACAATTTCAATCATGGAAATCAGATAATTGTCAGCAACAGAGTTACGTAATTAGCCTACTGATAACTGTCAAACGGGGGCGTGGTCGGGCGTTTGACCACGGTCGGCTCGCCCGCGCATCCGAAAAGCGACTTTTTATACTACGTAAGGATAAGAGCCTATCTTTATCTAGCTGCCTCCTAGATTGGGCCAGCCGCAGGTGACGGCAGCGCTATTGTTGACAATAAAATGACATTTCAAAATGGCGACAGTTACATAAACATTACTGCTAAGCAGTTCCAGTTTTGGCCACCGTGTCACATAATTTTGTCGTGACGGCCGTAAGTGGTGGCGAGTAGGGAAAGTCTGGGCAAGCCTCCAATGCCTCTCTCTCAGGGGGGCCTCGCGCCATAGCCCGAGTAGCAAAATGTTGACTTTTAAAATAAATAACGATTGCGCAAAGGACCACAAATAACTATCTGCTGCCCGGAGACTCACATGGCACTTAACTGCCAACAACTGCATTACACTACATTCTGCAAACTGTCATTACAATACATTCAGCAAAGGAGTCTAAAATCGGTTTGAAATAGTTAACTCTTATTATAAACTTATACAAATGATGATGAAAACTACATCAAAATCCATTGCGTGGTTTATGAGGAGTTTTGTTTTCAACTATGTTGTAATGTAGCATGTGTGCTTTGGCAGATCTTAGGTTAACTCCGGCTTTGGTTATCCTATATAGGCAGGCTTTTAGAATAAGTTGTAGTTCCAACAGTGTGGCTGGGGTTTTAGTTGGTTTATGTTAAGCAGTTTGGGTCGCTATCTGTAAGCTTTGTTTGGGATAGGGTGCCAGCATTCTGTTAGGAGTGGGTAGGACTTAGGTATTGGCTCCTGGGTTCACGATTGCACCACAGCTGGGTAGACTTGGTAGAACATCTGTGGCTGCCTCATTGAACACACATAGCACTGGCTACAATACAAAGTAACACCTATAACACCAAATAAAAACCGGTCGTATAATAAAAAAATTCTAGCCATGATGACTACAAAATTAGCTGATATCTGATGCCTTTAGTTTTAAGAAGCTTTCTTTAAGGTACGACCTACAAGGTTATTTTGGCACGTGTCCGAAATCAGAACTAATGCCGCCATCTTGTAAACAGTCGCTTTTGACTGACTAGAATGAAATTAATGTTTTTTAAAGTACTTGTAGCGCTCGCAGCTAACGTCCGAGCCGTTAAAAGTTTGACGCCGACAATAATAAATAATTTTTAATTAAATAAAAATAAGCAAATAACCCGGTTATTACACCAATCTCACACATGACAATATACATTCACAATTGACATAGACAAAAAACTAGTTAACTATTATAATGTTTTGTCGTTACCTGTGTCATGAGGAGACGTGTAATAGGGCCACACTCATCATGAGATACGGCTGATGCCGTGACGCTAGTTTTCAGTAGGCCCCTATAAATTTTTGAGTTGAGTTTGATTAGTAGAGGCTTGTGTTGGCCAGGGACGTGTGCCAGGAGTCTTGGGCGCGGCCGGAGCAGAGCGCGCAGTACACGGCGGCACTGCTGGCGCTGCAGTTCGCGCTGCCGCTGGCGGCGCTGGTGGCCACGTACGCGCGCATCGCGCACGTCGTCTGGGGTGGCCGACCGCCTGGAGAGGCGCAGACCCTCAGGGACTCCAGGCTGCAGAGCTCCAAGAGAAAAGTAAGAATATGCTCGATTGTTTAAACGACTTCAAAAAGGAGGAGGGTCTCAATTCGTTGGAATCTTGTTTTTATCTATGTTCCCCGATTACTCGACGCCTAAACTGATTACGAAAATTGTTTTTGTTTGATATGATTATATGCTTCCGGTGTTGCTACATAAAATGCAAGACCACCGCCAAGATTGACTAGTCAGCTCAATCCTAATTAGATACAGTACCGCTTAACCGCTAACACGAACAAAGTATACATCCATAAAATAACACAATAGAAAACTAATAATAATATGCCGTCACAGGGTGTCAAAACACTTAACTACAACATAATACGTGAAAAGCAAACAGATTTAATATTAGAATTTGCGTGTAACCTTCAGATAACATGGGCCCTTTTTGTCGCATCGCATGACATTATAAGATTATAGCCTTCACCCCTTTACAACCATGGTGGCTTTTTTCTACGGATGACTTGTTGACCTAGGTTTTTGTTTGTCTACACCACATGGTTGCGTTATGAGCGCTGAAAGCACACCGAGATAGTTTAAAAACGGAATTAACAAAGGAATCGTTATTGGGCTCAATTCTGGGTGCCCGTTGTCTAACTAACCTAAAACAATGTAATAAAATATGAAAATCCTAAACATAAAACAAATATTTACAAATGATAGATACAACTCCTCCAAAGCCTGCCTACGAGGCAACATGTCCCCTTTTAAAGGCGAGACTTAATCTCTGAGTCTGTTCCTTGTCAGAATGTCAATGCGGCTTCAGGCCGGGCTGCAGCACCATGGATCCAATCTTTGCCCTCAGAGTCCTCCAGGAGTCTCACCTGAGATTTCTCGACTTGCAGAGGGCTTTCGACAGTGATTATTATTATACTTCCCGATTACTGTAGGGTTCTGTGCTGAGCCCTTACTTGTTTTGCATTGTGCTCGATGCCCTCTCAGCGGAAATTCAGGACATACCTCCTTGGCTTATGAAGTACGCTGACGAAATTGTACTGGTAAGCAAGCTTAGGCAGGATCTTGAGACTAGACTAAACACGTGGAAGGATGTGCTAGAAAACGGTGGTCTGAAGTTGAATTCCGCCAAAACGGAGTATATGGCCAGCTGCAGCGCAGATCCCGAAACCATTCTTGTAGATAACGAAGCTGTCAATAGAACAGATAAATCCAAATACCTCGGATCCTTGATGCACGAGTCCGGCGATATCGGCCCTGATGTCAAGTCCCGAATCTCTGCAACTTGGACCAAATGGCGGGAACTCACGGCAGTCACCTGTGACCCTAAAATCCCTGTAAAGCTCAAAGAGCTTATATACAGGAGTATAATTAGACCGGTGATGCTCTATGGCTGCGAGACATGGCCAGCGCTGACGAAACACGTTCGCGAACTCCACACCAACGAAATGAAAATGCTGCGGTGCATGTGCGGAGTTACACGACTCGGTCGAGTATAATGAGTACATCCGTGGCAGCCTTGGCGTGAGAGATATCGCAAATACGATCGAGGAAACTCGTCTGCGCTGGTTTGGTCACATGTTGCGTAAGCCACAGGGATACGTGGGAAATAGGTGCCTGAATCTGCCGGTATTAGGAAAGAAACCCCGTGGGCGACCCAAGAAGCGATGGATCGACATCGCTGTGTCGAATGCGAGAGCGAACGGTTTACGACAAGAGGATGCGGAAGACCGGACGAAGTGGAGAAGATTGAGTAAGAAAGCGGACCCTGGCAGAGGCCGGGATGAGCGCTAGGACGATGATGATGATGACTTAATCTGTGAGCGAATAAGTTGCCAGCTTTGCTGTCACCAGTGGCCTCGCAAAAACGCCTCGTAAGTTCCTTTATGAATGATTTAGCTTCAGGACCCCAAGGGCCCATTGTTTAGAAACCAATGGATATTGGTTGCCGACGAGCTCCCGATATCTGCTGCATTTACGGGTATCAGCGTTGGCAGCAGCCGAACCCGCAAGACTAGCAGTTGTCTGTAAATGGAATGGGGCTAATGTGTCGACACAGGTCGCACCCCACACCAGACACTTGCTCTGTCTCCACGGAATTAGCGACGACCCGTCAGGTCTCCTGCCGCGATACCACTGCAGACCATAAGCTTTCAAAGGAGCTGGAATGTTTACAGTGACAAGGCCCTCCGGATCGCTTCATTGAGGGAAGCGTGGCGCAAAATGTGGCCAGCGCTAAACCGATATGATACGCCGTAGTGTCCCATCTGGGCTTGTCTTTGATGATTTTTGACAAATTCATCATTTCATCCGACTGGCTTTGTGAGGCGGGAACGGTTGGTAAATCCACACGATATGCAGACGACCATTCGTTTCTCGCATCCTATAAGCCTAACACCTCGACTGAGTCTAACGAAGGGCTAATAACTTTGTTGAAAATGTCGCAGTAACCAAATGAGGACGACAGGAATGCCGGGAACGATACTGCAACAATACAGCGAATTCCTATACCTACCTCCAAAACAGGACAAATTAATTAATTTTAAACAAACTTTTGCATGAAACTTCGCCCGCGCGGACATCGATGAAATCATAGGATATTCTCCAGGGTTCAAAGTTATTAATGAAAATCTGTATTTTAGTTTAGACTTTAGACCCAAAGGGCAGGAGGACAACGACGGTGGTTTAGACGTGAAATGGTTAATTTTCATGAACAAGACTCAAATTTTTTAGGGTTCCGTACTTTAAAAGCGTCGGTAGCCGGGCGGTTGAGTATTCAGGTTGAGAGCCATGTACCAATGACTCTTTTCTGAGTTATGTACATTAGTTGAATACTAACCGATGCTCTTACGGTGAGGGAAAACATCGTGATAAAACCTGCAAGTTCAGGCAACTGAATTTGTAACCATGATCCAATCTGGTTAGGTTCCCCTGGTAGTGGGGTCACGGAGGTAAGATGGTAGTCGCTCCACTGTAATTACCAATCGCCAAATACTGGATCATGGTCAAGGCGGACCCCGGGCCCTCGTTCTCGAGAGCACAACCAGGACATTAACGTCAAGATTTTTTTTTTACTTTAAAAGAAAAAACAGAACCATTACAGGATCACTTTATTGTCTTCTGTCCATCCGTCCGTCCTTCAGTCTTTGAAGACCTTTTTTTCAGGAACGCGTGGAGGTGTCAAGCTAAAATGTATATCAAATAGTCGTCTGTAATCCTTTAAAGCAGTGACAAAATTAAACTTCTAAGTCAACGCAATCACAAGATATGGCCGTGGCTCGCAAGGGAATCAAAACTTATAAGGTTCCCGTTGGCTTAGAATTAATAAATTTGGCAAAAAGCAAGGCCATATAGCACAATTAAAGGATAAAATTCGAAAACCGTCAAGTAATAACATTACACAAAAATAGTCTTTCAAACCAACTTATAAGGTACTCGTATAGTTGAATTAGCAAATATTTTATACAAGTTATATGGGAGCTAGGTGCATTTGTAAGTTTGTAGTGTGTTTGTATGTATCATAAAGCCCTCTTTTAAACATGCATAATGCATATAGACAGGCAACTACAGAACCCTACACTGCAGGTACTTCGACACGACTTGGCCGGTTTTTTACTATATATGCGAATTTATGAATAGAAAATCATTTATTTGGTACTCCATGTACACACATCAACTTATACCTAAACAAGAGATATAAATAAATACAGCTTCATTTTATCAAAAACACCGCTTAATATATAAGCTGCACAGCAACAAAAAAGGCTCATGGCTCAAAACAGTGTCACCCATGAAATTTTTATTTCAAAACAGTATATGTAGTATGTAAAGTGATTCATGAGTGTGTAGTTACATGTTTTATATCTTGAGTTACCTACTTATGTCTATGTATATCTAATCAACAACTAATCCATGTGGTATGTTCCGCTATCACAAGGAGAGTACTCTGGTATACTCTCCTTGTGGATTTCATAAAGATAACTTTTATAATATTTCTTAAATGTGCACTTTGTGCCTATCATTCTTGTTGGAGGGGGTAGGTTCTTCCAGCACTTCGTTGCTTGATAGCGGAAACTGCCCCTAAAAGCTGCAGACCCATGTTTATGAACCGACAGACGAATACGTGCAGATCTACTGCCATACCCCTCCTGAAGAGAAGTTATCCTAATTTTTTCATATGAGTAATGAGACTGCTTAAACTTCATCACATCAAACAGGACACATGCAAGATGCAATCTCTACCTAGATTTCATATTTAACATTGATTTATACTTAAATAAGGGTTAATATGACTACGGGTTGGTATTCAGAAGCGACAGCAAGCATTTTGAATCCGTTGTATCAGTCTCTGGGTTTTACACAACAACTGTGACTCATTATTTCTAGCCGATCAGCAGATCAGTAGTTTTTTACTTTTACTGTGGACTCGTGCACATAGAGACAATAATTACAAACTTATTATTAATATGTAGTTTGTTATTTAATCGACCTTAGAAACTAACTGATAAAAATTTGTTACAGATGGTAAAGATGATGGTGACCGTCGTAGCAGTGTTCACGATATGCTGGCTGCCACTCAACGTTTTTATTGTAGGTACCTAGATTTATATTTTCTTTGGTTTATTTCATATTCGGTTCCGTTGTTGGGTGTGCCGTGGGTGCGTCTCTGCTTTCAGTCGATTACAAACGTCTTCCTGCTTTCTTTCTAATGAAAATTCTGATTTATTCGCAACGGACACCTTCCCATCATCGCAATGGGAAGGTGCGAATATTAAAAAAAACTCCCATCTCGTCACCTTACGTGACTTTGAAGTAAGTCCTTTCTTTATTTTGAAATTTACAGAAAAATTTGCCAAATGCATGAGTAAATTGTAAACATCTGACTGGAAATTCAGTATTTAATTCAACTTACTAATTAGGAGGTTAGATTGCCAGTTTGTAAATACATTTGTAACTCCCTTAAGCGCTCAAAGTTTTAATCAGCCCATGTGAGATTACGTTGTGATTGTTCTTCCCAAAACTGAGCACCGAATAATAACAGGTACCTTTAGAGAATAAGTATACTCATTTACACGTTCTCTTCCTAATAAACGCCTCATTTAAACGATCTAAGCGCATAAGTTGGAAAGTAGCAAGTCGTTAGGTCATTTAGTTGGTAACTGCTAGGTAGAAGGTCTTCACTTTACTCACGCCGCAGTATTTGTACCGACGAAATTTGTTGCAATAAGGAAACCTCTGAACTGTTAGGTACGTATTTTATTATGTAGCAGTTATTGAGACGAGGATTATAAAGCCGTGTGGTCGTTTTATATTTCAAGCGTAAGATTTTCACAAAATTTAATACAAAATGACGATACACGTCACTCTTAAATATGTTTAAGAATTTGGTGTAAGCTGGGCGAAAGGTATTTGTCTTTCTTACCAATTAAATATAAAAAACAGTACCGTGGGTAGCTGCACATAGCTGGTGTAGAAGCTGAAAATGAAGATATCGGAACAAAAATGAGAATAAGTCTGTGTGAACGAGTTAATAAAAAATTAATTGCTGCACAAGGATAAAGTCGCGACCAAAGCTAGTTCTGTTTAGAAACCGAACCATAAACACTGCCAACACACATAATTGCCGATATACGTAGGTACTTATCTGTTTACCCTTTCAGATTTTATTAACGACTTTGCTACTCAACTACTAATTAACTTTATCATGTAAAGTGTAAACAGTGGCTAGCTACACCAAACTAGGAACCCGCTATAAGTAAAGCTCGATTAACATTGCGTCGGTCACACAATTTTAAATTAAATTGCATTATAATCCATCTCCAATATCCATCTCTCCATCTCAAATCTCTAAATATATCATCATCTATCTCTGAATGACTTACGCCTTTGGTGCACGGTGGCCGCTCGTTGCGGACACACACGAATGCACCTACATTAGTCTGAGATAGGTGCTTGAACCTGCAGGTATCAGGAAAGAGGCTCCGTGGGCGACCCAAGAAGCGATCAAGTGACATCACGGAGTCTAATGCAAAAGCCAACGACTTACGATGTGAGGATGCCGAAGACCGGGCGAAGTGGAGAAGATTAAGTAGGAAAGCGGACCCTGGCAGAGGCCGGGATAAGCGCTAGGACGACGACGACGCCCCTAAAACCAAAACATAACATTAGACATATAGCATCCTATGAACAGAGGGCTTCGAGCAAGTTTACATTGACGACTCTATTGATTAGCTCTCGTTCGTTACCCACTATCGAATATTCAGTAGTGGCTACTACTACCAAAAAAATTAGACATAGAAGCATAGAGGAAGCCTATTTACAGCTGAAGTCACAAGCTGTATTTTGTGTTTGTTTTTTAAGTTGTCAAATAGCCCTCTATAACCACTGCTATTGTTTTGGTGACCTTGGTCATCTTTTTGTATGACATTGAGTCATTTGTATAGCGTTGTGACACATTGACAGTGTACATCTATGCTTTATGTCCAATATCTTTGGCTCCTACTCTTTTTTACTATAATTTTGTCTTTGTCCCGCCAGTTGCTCTGGACAATTGGAGCCGACGTTGCGTGGAGTACATGGTGGGGTACGCCGTATGTGTGGTTCGCTAGTCACTGGCTGGCGATGTCGCACTCCTGTTACAATCCAATCATATATTGCTATATGAACGCACGCTACCGTCGCGGATTCAAGCAGGTAAGTCTCTTCTTCTTCATCTGTATAGCCTGCCCAGTTGATATCAGGTGATATGGCTATTTTATTTCTGCCGCCAAGCAAGTAACATTGCTGTGTCCCTGTTTGAGTAATATGATATCCAGCGCAATCACTGTGTCTGTACAAATTAATTAGTCTTCACAGTAACAACGCATCTGCGCACTGTGGTTCTGCATTTTTGTTGTTACCTATAACCGACTGTTACCGCTAACCATCGGGCGGGCTGTCTGCTGGATAAAAAAGCTTTACACTGATAAGTAATGTCTGTTCCAGGTCACTTATCAGGTCATCAGAGGCCAGCTTGCTCTTAGTAGTTGTGCTTTAGAACAGCGAACTTTTATATGTAAACTCATGTGGTTAGTCGAATGTGTTTCGTCATATTATAAATTTATTTGTGTTTTATTTATCTATTTCCTTAAATATGAAACATGAACATTGTATTTTTAATTATTGCATTTTGCGTAGATCCTGAGCGGGCTCTTCTGTCTGAAGTCTGTGGACAACGGGCGCTCGCACCGCTCCAGCATTTGCGAGGGGGTACCGCTGTCAGGTAAGACTTATTATACAGAAACATAAGTAAAGAAAATACTGAAAGACAACTAAATATAGGTAGGTATAGTAAGAGCTGGAGAGCTTGGAGTGTTACTTTAGCCTAAAATTGAAAATAATATATATTTTCTCCTCAGCGTCCATTAATACATATAAATAGATATAAAACAAATAAATAATAGTTTGTTTATCATCTTTTGATAGGTTTTTGTAAAATATACATTTCACTAGCAAAATCAAAATATACATGATGATAAATGGGCTTATCGCTCAGGGGAGCGTGACACAAGGCCCGCCCCCATGCTATTCTGCCACTCCCTGCAAAATAAATACCTACTAACACATACACAAAGCTAGACAAAGAAAACAAACAGAACAAACACAAATACACACATAATTGGCAAGCAAACTAGTAAAGTTATCCACCAATGTTGCCAACTGTCAGATGAAAATAAGATTCAATTAAGCTGAGAGTTAGGGCTTGGAATTGGAGCCATATGACTAGGAAAGCAAGAATTGTATTTATCATTAATTATCCTTTAGTTAAACAGAGAGACGATAGCCGGGCGGTTGAGTATCAAACTCGTAAGAGAGAGGTACCGGGTTCGAATCCCGCTGCGGTCATGTACCAATGACTCTTTTCTGAGTTATGTACATTAGTTCAATTCTAACCGATGCTCTTACGGTGAGGGAAGACATCGTAATGAAACCTGCAAATTCAGGCAACTGAATTTGTAACCATAAATCTATCTGGTCAGGTTTCCTTGGTAGCAGGATCACGGATGTCAGATGGTAATCGCTCTTATATAACTACCTAATCGCCAAATCCTGGATCATGGTCAAGGCGGATCCCGGGCCCTCGTTCTCGAGAGCACAACCGGGACATTAACGCCAAGATGATTATTACTATTATTTATCCGTACAGTTAAATAGTCGCAGTATTTATCCTGGGACAGGAGAATGATACGTCATCTCGGTACTCCCTTCAAAAGCCTACTGTCATTATTCATCTATTCATCCCTTTTCTTGTCAATGACAGATATTTCATCCCTCATCATGACACGCTTTGAATCTGATATAAGCTGTTACATAATCTATAGGTACATATTTAGACATAGTATAAACCAGAGTCGCTTCCCGCCGCCTGTCCCTCTGTACGTATGTACGCTTAGATATTTTAAACTACGTAACGGATTTTAATGCGATTTTCAACAATAGATAGAGTGATTTAAAATAATGGTTTATAGAGTAGAATAACACGCAAACGAAGTCGTAGCGGGCAAGCTAGGTTATTTTTATAAAAGCTTGATCTAACCTCATGACCTTTTAAATCTTTTTAAGAGCGTAGAAGGATATCTCGCTCAAATTGTAGCCGCCCGACCGGGGAGGTACCTCCACATTACAGAATACTGCAGCCTGCTCTTTGCGTTGTATATTATCATCAACCGTCAATTAATCACAGGTCGTGACTTCGCTGAAACACTTTTTAGAGGACTAATTAGCGCCATCTTATCCTATGCTTAGCGATGTGGCTAGTGGGGTATAGTGGGGATCAATATGTAGCGAATTCGGTCTGAGCAACGCAATGCATTTCAATGTCGCCGTGATCCCTCCACTTCGCCCGTAAGATACAGCTTTTCCCCAATGAAAACCTCAATGGAGTCACCGCAGCCAAACAATAGTTTTTACAAGCTTTATTTAGTTTCACAAGTCCCCATGTTTGTTCGTAATAAAATCTTGCAAGTTAAATTTGACACATTTACCTAAAAGGACCCATCATTTGCCGTTTTGCTACGAGACAAACGTGTCCCGGGGATTTAGAGTTGGGTAACTCATTGACGATACCCCTGGTGTTGGTAATATTTGTAGGTAAAACACTCGAGTCATAGCGTAAGAGTCATTTATCAAACGCGCGCCAGTTTTTACAATGCAAATCCGAAAATTTGTAGATTTGGATCTGGCACTGGCCGGCCGCTGTCGCGGCCACGGCTCTTGGGCGGTGGTCATAACATGCTCGTCGCTTCGCTTCTCGCAACCGGGCGCTCTGTGACAGAACGACGTTATTGATAGATACGGTTTTTGACAAATTTTCAATTTATTTATATATTCGTATGGCATATTAATATGAAAATAAAGACCTATATTAGGTACAATTAAATATACAAATCTATTTTACAAGACTCGAGCCGCATAATGGCTCCGTCAATTAGGCCGATCAGGTCATCGGGCGGGCCTCCGGTGCAGTCGGAGATAATGTGCTGGATGTCCTGCACAGCGGCACCACAAGAACAGGCCGGAGAGTCTATCCACCCACAGCAGTACCTGTACTGAGCGCAGCGTCCATGACATGACCATGACAAAATTTTTCAATAAAACAGTGAAATAACTCATCTCCGATTCTTGTTTATGAAATGTATGAAATTCATAGGGAATGTGTAATTCCGGCCGATTTTAGGCATTCCTAAGTATTCTATATAATGACGGATTACATACATTTCCTGTAACATATCTACTACTTAAGAGTGGAACGTATGACCACTTCATATGCTTCAAAGAGGAAAAGAGGCCAGCGGCATAAAATAGTTAAACTTCTTCGGATACTCCCCGAAATGCATCCTGTAAAATACCGAGAAGCGTGCAACCCTACGCCGATGTTCAAAGCTTCACTCACAGCTGAGCGCCTATAGGCTATGTATCACGAATAATCCTCTTAGCTCGGCTTTCCACAAAAGCAGCCGTGATATTTGGCTAATCCAGCCTAAAAAAAGGTGGCAGCGGTAGGTATTTCATACAAGATCGAACTTATGCTTGATTTGGCTGAAGCGAACTTATTTATAATACATTAGTGGACCCGGTGCGACTTCGTTCGCGTACTTTACCCCTGCCTACCCTTTTTTCTTGCTTATAAACCTTTCTTTTGAATCATTCTATCTATTGTTGTAAAGCCCATTAAAGATCTAAAGATCTAACTGTACATAGAAATATAGATACAGACGGCGTGAAGCCGTGACTTCGTTCTTATACTATGTATGAATTAAAAACTTATAATAATCGCAGTTTTATAGTAATTATTTTTCACGTTAACCTGTAATTTGCATATCCTTTTTTGCATAACGTTTCTATAAATAACCTGTAAAAATAGTCTCGGAAACGGATGGGTGCTTTACGTATAATTTATTGGTTGTGTACCGACCCCAATTGGTGATTTATCACTGGCCGCTCCGCCGTTGACAACTGACCTTGATTCATTATCATGCCGCAAACCAAACTCTGCCATTGATTTTTCTCAAGGACATATTTTAAAATTGTTGGGAGATATGAATGAATCATTTGATTTTAAGATGAAAAGTTTTTCGCGAACTCATTCCAAATGCATTTAAACTCCATCTCTTCTGTTTAGTATGCCCAGGCATACCATCAGTGTGTACTTTTGCATGCAGCGGAACCCATAATGTGTTTGTTGGAGTATGGACTATGGAGTAGTTTAGGTACCACTACACTTTCTTTGATACCGTTAAAGTTGAAGGTCACCTTATAATGATATGGTCATGGGGTTAAATTATAAATATAAACCCTGATGGCTTTGCATAGGTTTTTCTCTATTATTTAGACATAGACATAGACATAGACATAGCTTTTATTTGGCAATACCTACAAATATATATGACAAGTTGTAATAATATCATGTTATTGTATATAACATGTTAAGACTAGGGTACATTCAATTTAAATTTATGGTGAATATTGTAGTGTCATGCCAAATTAGAACTCAGCTCAGCATATGCTTTATAATATGCACGTGTTACGTATACCTACTAATGTAAACCTTTCGAAAGTATCTAAATGACAGTGCTGTGCGTGTGTGTGAAAATGCTGCCGTGGATGTATGGAGTTAGGAGACTCGACCGAGTACGTAACCAGTACATCACCAACCATGGCAGCCTTGGCGGTTAAGGTCGAGGAGGTTCGCTTGCGCTGGTATGGTCACGTGTTGCGTAAGCCCTAGGGATACGTGGGAATAGGTGCATGAACCTGCCGGTATCAGGAAAGAGACCCCGTGGGACGGAATTTTTCAAAAGCGGAAGTCGTCAAAATCTATAGGATACTTCCCGTAGACCTATGTAGAAACTAGGTAGAAAAGGGAAAATACCGAAAACCGTAAGTAAAAATATCGGGAGTTTCATATAAGTTGTTATATCCAAAGAGCGTCGAGTAAAAGTTACCTACAATTAAATAAAAGAAATCCAATTATTTCCAGTAAAATGATAAAAGGGACGCATTCGCACAGCGACAGGTCAATACCTTGCTCAGAACCTACCCTACACCTATCTAACCCTACTCTACTCCTACCTACTCTGTTTTTACCTTGTCCTGACAGTTAGAAACTAATACAAACACAACAACAAAAATAATGATTTAAATAATTGCAGCCGTTCCGTAATTATGCACGAATATCATACCTTAGGTTATATTTTTGCAAATTTCTTAGAGTTCTTTAATTTTTTTAAGATAAAATATAGCCTATGTTACTCGCTGAAAATGTAGATTATTCGTGAAATAATTTTTAAGTAGCTTTGGAGTCTTTCCGTTACAAACAAACAATCCGACAAAATATCGAATATTTTCTCTTTATAATATTGTTACTATATTATTGCATTGTTGTGGATAGGATGTGTAATAGAATACTGTCGAGCGTCAGGTCAGTGTAATAACTGGCATGACGTATGATAGTCAGCATCACGGTAACATCATACCTACGCTAAAACTAGACAAGGCGGTGTGTACCTATCTTCCTAGAAACCATTAGCATCTAGGTATACATAGTAAACAAAGACGTTTCCCGCCGTCTGTCCCTCTGTTACACACCTAGTAGTTAGGTGGTACACACCTAGTATCATAATAATCATCTTGGCGTTAATGTCCCGGTTGTGCTCTCGAGAACGAGGGCCCGGGGTCCGCCTTGACCATGATCCAGGATTTGGCAGGTCAGATAATTACAGTGGAGCGACTGCCATCTGACCTCCATGACCCTGCTACCAGGGGAACCTGACCAGATTTGATCATGGTTACACATCCAGTCGCCTGAATGTGGAGGTTTCATCACGATGTTTTCCCTCACCGTAAGAGCATCGGTTAGTATTTAACTAATGTACATAACTCGGAAAACAGTCATTGGTACATGGCCGGACCGGGATTCGAACCCGGGACCTCTGGCTTACGAGTCGAATCTGTAACCGCTCGGCCACCGACGCTCTTAACTTGTACCACCTAGTATAATACATTTTATTGAATCAGTGGTTCCGTTGCACGGTAAACACATTACCTTGTGGTATCTTGATATATAGCCGTATGATGACGAGTATGGTCTTTAATTATCTGAATTACCGAATCCCATCAGAGATGTACTCTTGAAGTTGGGATGTTTTGTAATTAATTTTGAACTAGCTTTTGCTCGCGACTTCGTCCGCGTAAACTGTTTATCAGCGTTTATCTTTTTCTTAACGACCATTTACCTTTAAATTACCTCCCTAATGTATTATAGCTAGTACTACGGAGAGGTCCAGTTGTATCGCTGGTTCTACTCAACCGAGTTAGATGAAACATGGCCTAGATTTTAAGTTGGATCCAAAACGTGAAAACCTCATCAAAATCCATATTCTTATTCTATTACTATTTCGTCATCGCCCTAACTTATTTTTTTGTGAAAACCTCCTCAATCTTGGCCGAGTCCTTCGACCACACCAATCGTCATCAGTCAGGCTAAAACTTTGCCTGCTTGCAGAAATGGTGGGCGTGAACGGCTCGACGTTACCAAGGCGCGCCGTGGTGGGCTGCAGGTGTCGCCCGTCCCGCGTGGCCAGCCAAGACGTCAGTGGCCGCTGCTCAACCTGCGTGTCGCTCAGGCAGCTGCGTCTAGCACCAGCGCCGCGGCCTAGCACCTCGGCACCTGCACGAGCTCTCTCAGTACGCTCCGACTTCTAAACATATTTTAAGGCTACGGAGGCCCTCCCTAATCTAGTGGTTGGTTGGAGGAAAGGATTTTTGTGACTAACTACGAATTTCAACGGATCTCGGGCTTATAGAAGTTTCGGTACAGACCATCAGTCGTGTACTAACCTGCAATGAAGAAGACCCATCTCTCTGCCCGCTTGATGGAAATATGATGAATGACGTTATTGACTACTTAAATTTAAAATATTATTTATTGCAGTATTCTACATGATAAAACTTATGAAATAAGTATTTGAAACAGTTACAGGCGAGTTAGAAGTGTTAGAACCCGAGTCGCCTCCTTTTTTCGTGATGAGAAAAGTTTATTTTGTGTTAGCAGTGTCGACCATGCAAATGACACAATTGGACTTAGTTAGACTTTACCTACAGTTTTGTGTCCAGAAACTAAATTGGAATTAAATCAGGAAAGGAAGAAATTTTTTATATGAGCTGTACAAAAGGTTATTAAACAAAGTTTAATGGAAATTGGCATGTAAATTGGAATGCACAGGTACTGTAAATAATCTTTTAGCGCATTGTAAATTGAGCACATTGTGTGCTGACTGTCAAGATATTTTCAGTCAGCCTAGATATCGATATTGACGTGATTAAAACAAGCATTTTCAGGGTCGTTTGTGCGCTTTGTAATGAATTTTTAAAACTAAGCAATTGATGTAATTTGAAAGGAAATTGTCTCAAGCGAACCTAAGAGGGGCTGCTTTAAAAATGTTTATCAAAATAATAAAATTAAAAGATTTTTGAAATTAATGTCAATGTACTGTAAATAAAGTAGGTAAACCTACATTATAATTTATACTTATTTGGTTGGCATAATGGTAGTTAAAGGATATCCGTGGTAAAACCACAATGATTGATTGCAAATATTTGAGAGAGAGAAATATTTTTTTATTTACCAATTAAATTAAAGTAAATATCGTCGTAAAGTGGAAAAATACAGTCACCCAAGAATAGTACTCTACCTGAACATCGTCGTCATGTGACTAAAAGCATTCACCGAAGAAGTTACTCTATCTAAATATCGTCGTCAAGTGGAGTAAATACAGTCACCCAAGTAATTACTCTACCTAAATATCCTAATCAAGTGGAGTATTTACAGTCACCCCAGTAATTACTCTACCTAAATATCGTCATCATGTGGAGTAAATACAGTCAACCAAGAAATTACTCTAGCATTTATCAAACGCCCAATTTCTGTAAATAAAAGATAACAAGATTGTTATACACAACGGGCAAAGTCACTCCCGTAGAAAGCGCAAACTGTCGTTTAAAGCTTCGACGATACAAGATAATATTATTTTACCTACCTTGATGTAGGTATAGTCACGTAGAAAAAAAAAAATTGTTTCAACCAAAATGACGGTTCCATGATTGAATCATCTATCCAAAATGGCGATCACAAAGAAAATAAATTATTTTCGATTGATCGATGGTAGTCCTTGATGTTGGAATATACGACATTTCTTAAACCGACCAACTTTTTAGACATAGTATTGCAACTCTGGTACTCTGAAGGTTGCGGATTATAAATTTTTACAAATTAAGGCGAGGTTAGTTTGAAAAATTGGTCGTGTGGTGTCTGGCAGCGTAGAATAGCACAAACTCCTTACACTCGTGGGTGTCGTACTAGGCGACTAATGTTAGAGTCTCCATAGATTGGAATATGTCCCGAGATTTTTATATCACGCATTTTGAAGCGCGAAGCTTCAAAATTCAGATTTTTCTAGATTTTAAAAATCTATCCTCTAAATAAATAATCTGTACCAATATAAACTTGATTTTAAAAATAAGTCGTCATTTGTAGTCATAGTTAAAAGTGACGAGTAAACTTAATTTCATTAAACAGTTCGTATGTTTTTTAGATATAAAAAAATGTTTCAAAAATGTACTTATTTAGCGACACTTAAAGTATCTTTCTGTAGCTATCTTCTGTATTTTTTAAAGTGGAATTATGGTCTGCACGCAAATTTGAGCGTTTCATTCTGCCATGACACCTGCCTCGCCTTAATTCTATCATTATTCTATTAATTATTTATAGTTAGAATATTTACTGTATTTACAGTAAAATTAAACAAGGTTAAGTCTAACAATAAGCTCTGTGTGTTAAATGATAATTAGAAGCCAATCTGAGGTCTGATAATATCACTTAATTGTATAATGTGTAAATATGGAAATTAAGAATATGTTCATAGTTCGTTCCCACATTCACTGAGTATAAATAGTTTTCTCTAAAACATTTCCAAATGACTAAAAGGCGGTGGACCATGTAAATTATTTTTGGACATTTGATAAAAAACGAATTAATCCTATTTTTGAGCGGAATGTTGAAGTCGAAATTCTAACTCTTGCATTTTTTATTTTAATAATTTGTGGGATTGTTAAACCTCGTGGTTCGTGCTAGCAAGTGACCCGTGGTCGAAAAAAGGTTAGGAACTGCTGTTTAGAATTTACAAGTTGCAAACGGTACTTAACGCTTATAACACCGATATTAATGTGGAGCAGATTTTCAAACTCAAACTAAAACTCAAAACCTTTTAATAGCTGCTATATTATAAAATTGGATATTAATGTGGTGAAGATTTTCAATGACAAGCGATTCAACAGCTGTTTTATTATAAAATCGAATGTTAATATCGTGTAGAATTCCAACGACATAAACATTTCAATAGCTGTTTATATTATACTATCGAATATGAATGTGGTGTAGATTTTCATTTACATAAACGTTACAATAGCTGTTGTATTATAAAATCAGGTTTTATTGTACACATGTTAGTAAAATAAAGAAGCAGGCAAAAGGTAAAATACTGTTGTTTGATTTAAAGCCCGATTAATATAGTAACCTGAATTAATTTAAATGCAGAAGGTTTAAAAATAGAAATGGAAGTTTTCCCCCAGGGAAATTTATATTCTTGAATCGTTCGCCACGATTCGAACGGTTTTCAATTATGATTTTTGTCATGAAAAATTTGATACCTACTCCTATTTTTGAGCCGCACTCTTTTCGTGTTGAAAAGGGATTTAAAAAATATTGAATTTTTCATGTCGTAATTCAAAAATGAACCATTCGAATCGAGGCAAGCGATTCAAAAATAGAGTCCCAGATACTGAACAGGTAATACCTACTATGATACCATTTGGCTATTTGACTAGATTTTTTATTAGGTACTTTAAATGAAGGACTTTTTTTATTATATTTATTATAGTAGGTACTTCAAATGGAGAGGTTTTACTTATAGCCCAGGTGGGGGTCATCGGGAGGTAGAACAAATTCTCAACAAGCTGATTGCTGTTTTATTTATGGACATGTAACCTAACCTAACCTATACATGTTCGCATTATGTGAAAAAATGTCTCCACCCCTACCTATGGAGCTTTTCGTGTAGGGCCGAAAGGTATCGTTTTTATTTGGTTTTTCGAAAACAGTGTGTCCTATGGCAATATGGTGTATGACTAAATTAAAGCCTATAAAATTCTCTACACGCTTTAACAAATTTCCAACCGTTTACGAGCAACGTACTCTAGGGTTTGGTGGTAGGTAAAACAACCTTATCTAATTGAATTGTGTGAAAATTATAGAAAAGTTTATTAAAGTATAAATTAATTATTATACCAAGGGGTACCCATGCTTGTGCTCGTCATAACAAAGAACTTTTACGATGGCACCAACTATGAAATCGTGAATGAAATATCAGCTGTTGATGTTGGCTGTAAGCTGATTGTTTAGTCCGATTTCAGAGGATCCTAGGTTCGATTTCCAGCTAGGCGAAAATTGATGTTATTTAAATATCTGCTTTTTGCCTGAGTCTTCCTATGTAGGTACCTTTATATAGGACAAAGAGAACAAAATATTGCGAGCATAGTTAGGCTACGACTTGTTAGCCTTTTATCAGATATTCTCACGTGTGTCCCTTTGGGCACAAAGGACATCTTGGACGAGATTATGTTGATACTTAGTTTTTCCCACAGCTGTACTGAGTTCGAGAGGTCACAGAACATCTGAATCAAAGCGAACATTTGGCGCAGACGTCATGGGCTACTAATTATACACTTATTTATTGAGGAGCTGCTTAGCGCTGCAGACCGATTCGCGGACAATTTGCAGTAGAAAGCTAGTTGCACAAAAATTACTGTTCATGTACAATTTGAGTTGTGTTCATTCCCAAATCTTTGCCCAGAAGAATCTTTTCATTATTTTTCATTAGTGATTTATAAATTCATTTCTATTTTATTTAAATTGTGACATTTCGATATTATGCAGTATCATAAAAAAGCGGCCCGATTGTGTTTTATTTTGTCAAAAATACGCTGAATTCTCTAGGATTTGTAACTGTCCTGCAAAATAGATCAATCCAGCTGGTTTTAGTGAACCACATCATTACTAATTACATTACCTATATTTTATTTAACTATTTATTGCACACAATAAATAAATACAGAGATATAACATAGATATAACTGACACAACAGGCACTAGTTATTTCTACAAGAAATTTGTTCCAAAAATATTTTTTTTTCTTTTTATAATATTAGTATAGATATAGGCTAGTTAGGGGTATCAACTAGGGGCTCCCCATAACTGTTGATTCGGGCCCCTTTTTTGTTTAGTTTATGTGAATTTGTCAATAAACATAATAAAATCTTTCCTGTATTCGACCGGACTCTATTAACGGGAACTATAGGACTACTTTCTACGTAATTTCACAGGAACTGGGTCACAACAGGATTCTAAGTGATTGGAAACAATTTGCAATTAAGTAATAAGTAATTACTGCGGAAGCGTTTTTCTTAATTATCGCCATGGGTGTTCTTTTTTAATTTAAAGTAATAAAAGCGTTTGATTTTATAAAAATATTATTTACCTAATTTGTTTTTCGTAAACCCACTTCAAAAGACGAGGAGGTTCTAATTTTGGCTGTAGGATGTTTGTTTTATATAGCTATTGTATAATATTATGTTCACTGATTTTGATGGTTCTTTTATGGTTTAGGTAACCTCAGGGATCACGCCCTTTTAAAGAAGATAATAAGGTTTGAAAAATAGAGTTTATCATGAAAACCCCATGTTTTCGACATATTACACGGGGTGACATTAAATTCATGACAATTGTAACATGATACCAAGAGGTATGCATTATCATCATCATCATATCAGTCAGAAGACGCCCACTGCTGGGTATAGGCCTACTCCAGAGATCTCCACAAAGGCCGGTCCTGTGCTTTTCGCATCCAACTGGTACCTGCGATCCTTACCAGGTCGTCGGTCCACCTTGTGGGACGCACGTACCCACGCTGCGTCTTCCGGTACGTGGTCGCCACTCGAGAACTTTACTGCCCCATCGGCCATCTGTCCTTCGAGCTATGTGCCCTGCCCACTGCCACTGAGATATGCATGTGCTCGTGATAATAAGTAAAACACGCACGTTTTTTTTTCATTATAGATTTGGTACTATAAGTAAAAGTTTTTTGACTTGTTATCGCACACCCTATGGTATCATGAATTTAAGATCAACCTGGATTATGTCGGAAAATGGGAAGAATGTAATGGAAATGGGGTCGAAAATCTGTATTTATGTGTGTTTGTTACGCGATCATCGTCATCAACCCAGCTGTCAATCCCGGCTTCTGTCAAGGCCTTCCTTTGTTCTCCATTTCGCTCGATCTTCGGCATCGGGTGGCTGTAACGTATATCACGATATATTCGCTTGTGAAACAATTATGATGATTCTTTTTCATTTAGAGGTTTGACCCTCAAGTATGGTATCACAAGAATTTTTTTTATACCACTAAGGTGGCAAACAAGTTTACGGCCTGCCTGACGGTAAGCAGCTTACGGACGTTTGCAATACCAAGGGCATCACCCACGCGTTGCCGACCCGTTTGTGGGGTAATTAAAAGTTTGAAGGGGAAACGTTGCTCTGGTTTGAAGTAAATATAATTATAGGTACAGTCTACAGGATGAAATCATAACTTATTCATGTTTATGGTACTACCGCGTGTTTGGGTTTAGTTAATATTTCAAATACCTATCTACCTACATGTGTAGGCTACACACATCGTTGTTGTAACACTCAGTACCTAGTTCATTTATAGGTCGCCGCTGTACATATTCTTTAAAGAACTAGCCAGTCATTTGTCGGACATCTCACCTGGTAAGTAACCCTGGTAAGCCTATTCACTCTAGCCTTGAAGACATTAAGAAAAATTTACACGTTACTTAGCAACCTGAAGTTTTATTCTCTAAGCGCAAACATACAACCTCCACTGCAACGTTGAAATTTTGATGGGCGAGCAATTTGGTATTCTCTAAGGTCATTAACGCTAGCGCTACATCGATGTTGACGGCGTGAGCTAAAACTACTCATTGACGTTGTTTTGACATTTATTCAAGGAAAATGGTATTCTCTAAGCAAAAATATCGTTGCGTTTGAGTATATCCCCGCTCTCGCCCTCGATTTTGTAAGTCAAACTGAAACGCTAAAGATTTTACGATTTTCCCTATTTGTATTTTACATATTGATATCAACAACATCCTAGATTTCGCCAATGCGGAAAACGGTGTTATTATTGGTATTCTATAGTCTTAAGAACTCGTCGATGATCTTTTGGATGCGTGAAGGCAAGGTAAGGTGTAGGATGTTTAATAATTTTATGCCATTTTTATAAATGAAACTTCATAAATGAAAATAATCTATATATATTTTAAAACAGTAAAAAAGTGTGTCTGTATTAAGTACATAAAAACAATTGTGGGCGATGGGATATGAAATGTTTACGGGATATTCAACAATTTACATCTTTTTATTAATTTATTTAAGTTTTGCTGTGTATCTTTAGCGCTAAAAGGAGAAAACGTAAATAAATCTCTAAAAATGAATTACAGTCCTCTCTGATTATGAAATCCTCCATATAAATCTTAGAACGAGGTGAGTTGGAACATTGCGTTTCAATTCACCTCTGATGAGAAAATCCTCCCATTTTTTATAAGATAACAAATAAAGAAGGAAAACACACTGAAATTAGCTTTATAATTACCATGATTTCAATAGTTAATTATTTGACTATCGGTATATATAAAATGAAAAAGAAAATACAGTCACATTCTCAAAATATAGGTCTCTCAAAATAAAGCAGAAATCTAAAATTTACGATTTTTGTGACAAGATTGTCAGAACGCCGTAACCGCGCATCTTAAGTCATGGGCGTATGATTAGGATCCTGCGTATTGGTGGAAGCGAACGATTTGCGAAATTGGGAGCTCTCTATCTGTTTTAAGTTCTACGTAATTGACGTCGTTTCAAAATATGTTTGTTTCATAATACCTCGGTCTACCCTATAATTGATTTTGGAAACTTGCACACCTAATGTAGAATCATAATAGATCAGAAAACTATAAGAAATATGGAAATGGCGCCAAAATCTGGGCCATATTTCATCTAATTCGGTTGGGTAGAATAGGAGATATAGCTTGAACTCTCCTTAGTACTTATTTAGCTTTCATACATTAGTGAGGTCATTTAAAATTGCCCTTAAAACTATTTCCACGCGGACGAAGTCGCAGGCAAAAGCTAGTAACTTGTAAATGTTAGTGCGGGCACAGACCTACAGAACAGATCAGAGCCGGTCAGGGCCGGGTGCAACCGAACTCATCGGTGCACACATACCGCGCCGGGCATTCTTAACATTTCCATTCATATGTTATCAAGCGCTTGCCGGAAAAGGTTGACGGGTAGAAATGGACAACGAAGATTAACGCGCGACTGCTTGGCGCGAAAAGAATATAAAATAGGAAAATAGGTAGAAATGAAAGCCCTCGTCGAGGTTTACATTTGCAATTTTACAGGAGAACATTTTTAACTTATAAAAAATTATAGTGTTTAACAAAAGGTATCGTTACTGTAAATTTTAAACTTTTTGGTTTATGCAAGTAAAGAAAAATTAAATGGGAAAAACCCCCTGGACGAGATGTCATGTTTTTCCTGAAAATATGGTATAAATTGAGTGTTTCAAACTGTCTTGTCACTGACTGAAATTACTTTTGTTATGTTATGGAGTTATCTAACAAAAAAAACGTTGTTGTGATAAAAACTTTAAAATATGAGAGATTCATCTTTTTTGAAAGAAAAACAAATTGGAAAATATAACTTAAATAATATGAACTGTAAAGTTCGTTGTGAGAAGGTGCTTAAAGTTAACTTAAGGTCGGTAAGGATGCTCACACCAAGAGAGCCCATCGATTTCCATACCTCGATAGGGACTTCACAGCTTTCCGATTCTTCATGCGGCGAAGAGCCGTCTCGTCTTCCTCAGGCGTTATCGCTGGTACAAATCTTTGGTTCCGAGGGAGGTTCGGTGGCTGCACCTCTTTGTGCTGCTTGTTGAGCAGGTCGTGGAAGTACGAGAGCGCCATCTCTCCTTCACCGCGCGGTCATCGCATAATAGGTTACCGCTAGGGTCATTAACACAACGGCACGTGGAAATGTCTTGTGCCGCTTTAAAGCGGCAGGGTTAACCTTCGATGCGCAGTGCCAACATGTAAACAGAACAGCGCCTTATCCGCATCGCTGCAACCGACCTGTGGAGGCGGTCGCTTATCCGCTTCACATCCAAGACGCTGTCCCGAAACTCCTCAGAGAGCACTACCCCCACGCCGTTGTTCGCACTTAGAGAGCCTTAAGTGAATGTAACTGGAATAAACATGATTTAACTGAAATATACTTGATTATATTTTATTCAACCCGATTAAACTTTATTAAAGTTAAATAAACTTGAGTAAACTCGGTATCACTTAAATAAACTCGAATAACTTAACATTGATTTAACTTATACAAACTTGATTAAACTCAAATAGACTTGGTTGAACTGAATTAAACTAAAATATACTTAATTAAACTTGATTCGACTTGATTAAACTTAATTAACCGTAAATACACGTAATAGAAACATACGTAAATAAAGTTAGATAATTGAACTAGATTGGACTTGATTGAATAAGTTAATTCTTTGGCAGCTTAATTTGCATTGATTTCAAAATATTATTGAGTCCTGTCGGTCAATGTCCAAAAAATATATATAATAAAGAAGGGATATACACATGTATATGTATACACTCCGGAAATAATTCATTTGGTCGGTCTTTCATTCAGTCAGTCAATCTGTCATTTTCAGTCATTTTCAGTCGATCGGGGCAGTACCTTCCCGTCAGTCAGAGAGAGCGGTTGTGCCAACTAGTTACCCCCGTCTATGTTTAGGCAGTTATTATATCTAATAGTAATACAAAAATAATATTCATCGTTATAATATATGCTATAAGCGTGTGCGTGTGTGCGTGACTTTTGGTGCAGAGATGAAAACTACAGTATCTGTTGACTTTGATTGTCAAAAACTTATTATCGATAAAGTGGCTTCTTTTCTACTTCACCGCAACGGGTCTCTAGTAATTTTTATAAGTAAAATAATTCATTAAAAGTAACATACATACTTGTACCCATATAATAACCTGTATAGGCAATAGAAATTAACAGGTAAGACATTAAATTCACTTGTGTGTACAGTCCCTGGTCTGTGACGGGTTTCCGCTAACAGCTATTATTCCAGTTACTTACATCGTAATAAAATTCGTAAACTTAATGCTAAGCTAATAAGGTTGGCGTTTCGTCATAAATTACTGGTCTATTGTCGTCCATCTTGTAGTAGTAGCTGCGGATCACCAGCAGCTGGATCGCGCCCACCAGGGTGCTAACGATGGTCGTGATGACGTGACCGGGGCGGATATTGAAGGGAAAGTTCATGATGAAGGATATCACAAGGAAGATCACGGCAAAGATCAGGTAAGCCTTGATGTGACCGCGTTTGTACTGCGAACATAGAAAAGAGTGTGAGTGTGGATATGAGCACTGCGTGAAAAATCTGAAGAATATTTTTGTGCAATGATATGACGTGGTGATTAGGCACCTATTATGTCCCACAAGTTTTTGTACAAACATCTTTAGACAACTGTTACTAGAACCATGTACATCATAGAGGCAAAATTCGACCATTGATAATTTTCACACAGAGACTACAACTAAAGAACCATTGTTATTATTTGTGAACACTATGCTATTAAATAATATTATGTAGAGAAGTTTTTGTACCGATGTGGCTTGTCACTTAGATTTGTTACCTTGTGCAGTCCGACCAAAAGCACGATTGTGAAGGCGATGAGGAAGAAGGCGCTGATCAGCAGTTCCACCGAGACGACGAGGATGCCGATGCCGTCCACCTGGTTGTCAATGTCTTTGCTGCCTTGTCTCACGAAGCCCGCCGCTAGGCCCAGGATGCCCAGCGCCATCATCAGGATCTCACTGATCTGGCAACGAACGGCAATCGCGTCAAGTAAATGGAATAGGGTAAACTAGGCAGGGACTACCTTAGGAGGAATGTGAAATAAGAATATGTCCGATATCTATAAAAAAAAAAATTTACTTTCCCATGATACAAAATGTAAACAAACCACAAAAAGGTTTATTTATTTATTTATTTAACCATTTATTGTACACAAGATTTTTACAAAACTATATTATGGTACCATATTTTCATCAATTACAGAACATTTATCAAATAATTGCTATTTTAACTAGGGCCCTGTACTTATAAATAAAACGTAAAACAGATTAATTTAAGTGTTATTTTTTCATCCAAAACTAACCATTTATGAAAAAAGAATTATAACATATTTATTATATTTACCGGTTATTCTTAACATAATTGTTGTTCTTAAAAAATATCAAAAATCAAATAGTTTCATACCACCAAATGAAGATAAACAAAAATAATGAACGTAGAATTATCAGCTTTCGTATTTAGCCGGGTAATGTCCGCCATTTTTACTCTTGATCAACTTATTGACGCGAGTGCGATTCCTTTCCGTCTATTTTCATATTTTGTTGTTATTATCTGTAAAAGTTATTGTTTTTATAAGTTTTATTATTGAGTTACGTTTTTACATTTTGTTATTGTTGCGTTTTTGTTATCTATACGTTAATTCGGTTCATAACCTGGTCCGAGCAATGCTTGCACTTTTACTTCGCCAAAGAAAAAGCGTTACAAGCATACTCCAATGCGTTCTACAGATAAGGAAACTGTTATTAACATATTCAAACATGTAGAAGAAAGTTGGCCAGAGATTTGTATCCTTACAAAAGTGATATTGTTTTAAGTTTGGCAACTTTTTTCTTTTGTTTACACTTTATCTCACGGAATTATGAATAGAATATACCAACCCGTACTAGGTCAGCGTGGTGGATTATGATATACTCGTAATTACTTATAAATATTTGTGACCAGATTTCGGTAATTGGGAGATTGTGGGTCGATAATTATGACGATGTTTCCATGCTTTAAAGGTAAGTATTTAGGCAGCAGTGTTTTCTGTTGTTGTTATTTTGCTGCAGGTTTTAGACTTAGAAACGTTTTAGTCTGGGACTGTTACTGGATGTTGATCAAACACCCAATTAAGTACTGAATGACCACTCACTAGGTTAAAGTAGGCGATAATGAGGCAGCCGACGCGCAGCTCGATGCAGCAGCAGCATTTGTTGAGCACGAGATACGGCATGGTGGATCCGGATTAGTTGGAATACTCATACAAACACAGATTACTATTTATAACTTTTATAAGTCTTTATTGGACTGATTGCACTCTTACCCAAACAACTATTCAATTCAAACACAAAATCCAACCACACAAGACTTCTGTCATTTTTAACATTACATTTTTATCGAACACCTTATCTGTAGATAACCATGTTGCCAGATAAAACGTGAATATAAATCTCTGGCCGAGCCCAGTGACTCGATGTAACTATAAATCAGTATACCTATAGAGACTTACTGTAACTGTTATCCAAATTACAAGAAATGATATTCATCACTTTTAATTCTAACATGACCCGGAACAAATACATTTTTGTATTTATAGATTTTGGTTTTTATCTATTACCAAACGTACCTATATTTCTATCTATTCTATTGTCGGCATATTCTTTTTCTGTTTTATCAACCATAAGCGCCTGCATCGAAATGAAAGCAAACTCCTCGTGCGCACATTAAATGTCAATCTGTAATTACTGGCGTGATTACATTTAAACCAAAATCGCAGTTTTTTATTTAAAATCTTGTTTTGCTGCCAAATTCTAACATAAGGCGTCAGAAAGACATAAGACTACCTGGGTTGTATATGTATTGTCCAATTGTATAAAATACTAGCAGCCGGCCCGGCTTCGCACGGGTACGTAACAAAAATATCAAAAATTATAAATTTTAACACACACACATACACCCTTCTTTTTACGTCGAAAATTATTCTCAAGCGAAAATAATTTAATTCCGCACACGACCGCTGCGTAGGGAGCCGACCGTGCGAGTGAGCCGCGCGGCACTTTATTTCTTGACATTGACTCCAATCCCGTACCCCATGCTGCCTAGATAGCCGAGCGGACTGAGCAGCGAATACGCGACTTTTTTCTAATATTCACATTTTTAAACTCGTGATATCTTTCGAATGAAATGTCTGAATTGAATAATTCAAAAAGTTATATAAAGGTATTGAAGCAGTCGTGAATATGAAGTGATTGATTTTGATAAAGATGAATACCAAGGTACAAATAAAGAGCGTTTTTTAGCGGCGGCATTTTAATTAAATTTAAAAAATAAAAGAACACTTATTGTGATATAACTATAATAGTTAGACATATACTGTCACGACACTTTTTGTAGATAACGATGTGTTCTGCAAAGTCGTAGTACATTATTTTGTTCTATCATCAATAGTTTTCGCAGCACACGCGATGTAAGGAATTTTTTGGGTATTTTTTTACACCTTGGGTTACATTATTGGAGTTTTATTAATGATCCATATTTTTTAGAAAACATAATATAGCCTATATCACCCGAGGATAGTGTAGCTTCCCAACGGTGAAAGAATGTTTGAAATCGGTCTAGTAGTTTCGAAGCCTATTTAATACAAACAAACAAACAAACAAACAAAAAATCAAACCTTTCCTCTTTATAATATTAGTATAGACAAATACGCCTGTGAAAATATTGGTGCATTGTCCGGAAGTACCTAGAGATTGTTTGTAATTGCTGCTTTAGGAGGCTGAGACGGCGGTGCAGGTTCAAGAGAATTTGGAATTCAGGAGAATGTGGGAGAGATCTAGGACGATCTGTCACGTTTCATCGTTGCGCTCACACATGTTTGTTAGAGAATGACATATCTGTAGAAGAATGTCAGACGAGCAGTCCGCGAAACCCTACGCCAATGCTCGTAGCTAAAGAGCGTGGAAGCACCTACACAATCACTGCGGTGCTTTTCCCGTTAAAATAAATGCCTACCTATCCTCGGAGATTAAGTTCAAGATCAAAAGTTTACGCAAATTGGCACTATAAAAAATAAACCCACGGGCTGGATTATTTAATATCGTGTTTTATTTTTAATATCCATACGATTTGATATCATTTTTCCGCTATGATAATTTTTATCAATATTTCAAATATTTTAAATAATCCACGACTTGGATTGATTTTTTATAGTGGCAATTTGTTCACCGAAGACAGCCAATCGACCTACCCAATCCAGTATAAAAGAAACTATCATTGCTATGCGCGTCTATAGAGACGCCAACTTAGTTGATTTGCTATTGACTGTACCTAGCTTGAC
Organism: Blastobasis adustella; assembly: GCA_907269095.1. Lineage (NCBI taxonomy): Eukaryota > Metazoa > Arthropoda > Insecta > Lepidoptera > Blastobasidae > Blastobasis > Blastobasis adustella. Next base: position 12,365,000 of record OU026124.1, read on the forward strand.
CAGTTTTTAGTCGATCACTTTTTTTATACCACTCAGGTGGCAAACAGGCTTACGGTCTGCCTGAAGGTAAGCAGTCACCGCACCGATGGACGTTTGCAATACCAGGGGCATGACCCACGCGTTGCCGACCCCCTAAAAACCTTTTCACCCTTTCAACTAAACACCTTTATTGCGTAGTCACGGCTTTATTTAAGAACATTGCTGTGGCCTACCCTTACACCCGTATTCAGAAACTTTACTATGGGTCTCACGATTTGCGTGAATGCACTGGTTTCAACTGACAGTACTTAAATGGCGGTCGGCTCCGATGACCGAAATTGCACAATCTTCGAACCGTATTGACCTTGAGCCCTATGAGAACGCATAGTAACGCTACTTATACAAGTGTTGTTTGTAAAATTATTTAATGTGTCAAAACTGTTCAAATTACAGCAATTTGCATAATTAATGAACATTAGTCACGATTAGAGTCATGGGTGTTTCGGTGGCCTAGTGGTTAAGGTATCCATCTTGTAAGCGAGAGGTACCGGGGTTGAATCCCACTATCGCCATGTACTAATGACTCTTTTATGTACATTAGTTGAAAAATAACCGATGCTGTTACTGTAATTACCTGATCTGCTAAATCTGGGATCATGGTCAAGGCGATCCCCGGTTCTCGTGCTACGAGCCGAGCCCGAGTCCAACCGGGATATTAATGCCAAGGTGTTTTGTTTTAACCCTCATACCCACTACTGATAGCCAAGATCTACATTGGCGACACAAAGTAGACCAACTAATAAAAACGCGTATGGTAACGGTATGTTCCCAATTATAATTAACTAATGATCCTAATCGTGACTATCATCTTGGCGTTAATGATCTTGGATTTGGCAGATCACGTAATTATAATGGAGCGACTGCCATCTGACTGCCGTGACCCTGACTGACCAGATTGGATCATGGTTACACATTCAGTCGCCTGAATGCGCAGGTTTCATAACGATGTACCTAAGAGCATGGGTTAGTGTTCAACATGAGTGGTGAAGCTTTGTATGAAAAAAATACACATCGTTTTGCTTATCGATTTCCTGAAATAAAAATTGCTTATGTATGTAAGTATAAGTATGTAAAAATGAGTATACCTATGCAAATTCTACATATATTCACTTTGACTGAAACTACTACAAAATTTGGAAACCTAATTTATGAGGAGAAGTAAAAGTGAAACCGCATAGGATGTACCTACAGCATAAATTGTAAATACTGAAACAAAAATACAACTTCAATTAGACTTCGTAAGCCTTTACCGTGAACCTTAAGTAATATAAAAACCTTTTTCCATTAAATAAACTTTACTTTAGACGTATTAAGTTCTCTGCTAGTTTCTACAGAAAAAAAAATTTTTTTACTTCATTACATACTAAAGCATTAAAAGCTAATATATCGCAGTACTCGCCAAATGTATAGATTCGTTGCTATGTCGTTAACGTAGGTGTTGAAAGCAAGGAAAGAAGGTATAGATAAAAAAATCCCGGTTTACGGGGTTTGAAAATGGAGATTTATTAGCTTGCCTGTTACTTACTGCGGAAAAGGTCCGGTAAACGCCTGAAATTTGAATTTACGAGGTAAGTATCCCCCCATAACATCCACAATAGGTGAAGTAAGTAAGTACTTTTATAGAGGTATTATCTGGGCGGGTGTACCTACTCGTATATTGTAAGGGAATTTAAAATTGATCAAAGTGGGACAGAAATCAGAAATCAGAAATAATTTATTGTAAAACTGTAGTAGGTACATTGTAGGTGGTATTTGATTTATAGCAGAACTATAACAGTTTACCCAAATTTGGGTGTACAATAGTATATTATATGTTACAATTTCCATTACTATTAAATTAATAATGTCAAAACAATATTTAAATTATGTCAATTCAATTACAAGTAAGAATGTCATCATAATATCCAATTATTGTCACGGATTGAAAAATTCACTTAAACTATGAAATTCTCTGTCAATTAACCATGCCTTTAATTTAGTTTTGAATGCGTTGCCATCAAGCATTTTAATGTCGAGGGGCAAACGATTGAAAATTCTTACAGCAGAGACAAAAACACTTTTAAGCATTACTGAGCCATTTGACTTAGGGATACAATAATCATGGCTGTAATTGCTACGTAAGTTGCTTCGATGTGCTGATTTTTTAACAAAATATTCATTTTTATTTTTCAAAAATACACATGTTTCTAATATGTAAATACCAATCAATGTAAGTAGATTATTTTTCTTAAATATATTGCGCAGAGATTCCCTTTTATATATGTTAAAAATAAACCTGATACATTTCTTCTGTAATATAAAAGTGGATTGGGCATTTACAGAGTTACCCCAAAAGATAACTCCATAAGTAAGTGAAGGATAAACTCGCGGCTTAGCGACCTCAGCAGATGCTACGGCTGCTAAGATTGATAAGGCATAACAGCTACTTGATAGTCTTCTGTTGAGAGCACTTATATGTGCTTTCCAATTAAGATAAGTGTCAATTGTCAAGCCAAGAAAATTTGTATCAGTCACTTCTTCAATAACTTGACCATTGTTTACAACATTTAAGCGATTAGTATTCTTATTGTAATTTTTAAATGTCAGTATTTTAGTTTTAATAATAAAATAAACCAAAAACGCTCCTGAAAACCCAAAGTACATTTAATTGATATAATTTGGCCTGTATGATCGTACAGTCCAGTATTCAGAACTTCAGTGCTATATGACCCTATATTAGTTATTATATTGTCAATACATGTTTCCGAGTGAGAAGTAATTCTAGTTGGCTGGTTAATAGTAGCTTTCAGTTTAAAATATTCTAGAGTGTTCAGAAACGTTTCAGACCTCGGGTTTTTTTTCTAAAATATTGATATTGAAGTCACCTAAAAAATTACCTTCTTTGATTTGTAGGTATTCTTGATAGTCAATTGATAAAATAAAAATTCGGCATTGTTTATAAATAGGTCAAAATTACCGTCTGGAGTTCGGTACATACACACAATAACGCAACCCAAATCCTGAAGTTCAATCGCGCAGCATTCAAAGTGTTTTTCAATCGACATTTTAGCGACCCACTGCAGTTCCCGATACGCAATCGAATTTTGTACATAAATGGCAACTCCGCCTCTCGATCTGTTTTGCCTACAATAGAAAGCCCCTAATTTGTATCCACATATTTGTAAGATGTTCGCTTCTTTTTCCTTAAGAAATACTTCGCTAAAACAGCACACGTGAAGCTCTTTCTCTTTTGATAATATTTCAATTTAGTCAATTTTTTATTTTATGCCCTGTATGTAATGATGAAAGATATTCAAACGTGTGCCCTGTCTCCCTACTTCCTCAGTTGGTGCGAAAAAACGTGCTAGGTTTATTAGGTTTTGTAAAATAGTCTCAAATCTTTTTTGAGTTAAATTATCAGGGCATTTAGCAAGCGAGTTATTCATTAAAACAGTAGATTTGTCAACGATATTATTTGCGTTTTTATTTATAGCGTCATGTTTACTGCTGCCCAAATTTTTACTGACCCACTTCCTAATACTATTAACTCCCTCATTTAGGTATTTGAAAAAAGTACGCAATCCGGAATTACTTAGAAAACCTGTAACACTATTGAATACTGTTTCATTAAGATGTAAATACGAGTTTGTGTCAAATATGTATGCATACCTATGCGCAGTAACGTCATTATGAAGTAAGGTGTTGAAGGTATCTATAAGTGAATTGTACAAATAATTAACATTAAAGTGACTCAGTTTATAAGTGGGCAAACATAACAATACATTAGTATAACTAAACTTAAGCAATGTTTCTCGAGTTAGTTGAATTAATTCTTCATAGTTTTTAGTGACTTTAAAATCTTCTTCGCCGGGATAGCGACTCAAACTTAAAAGTTTCCTAGGAAGGTAAAAATATCACAAACACTGCAACTATTTCACGGTTTATCGTAGCTGGTGTTCAATATTTACCAAAATATTTTTTACAAGCTTATATTTCACTTTCACCGTTCGTATGTAAGTTGTCCGTCAAAATTTTAAAACCATTTTTCGACATTTGTTGGTATCCGATTGAGCTTACATTTGATATACCTATATAACCTGGATGACAATGCATTAATATGGTATCATAGAGCTGGTCTTATGATTGAGTCGGAAGGTGGTCATAGGAACTAACGCAATTCGATAACCTCATCGTGTTTAGGCGCTTTGGAATGGTCTAGATGAGTAGGTAGGTACCATACTGCGCGTAAATGGTGACTTAAATATGTGTATGACGTGGCACCAATGGTATTAACACAATTTTTTCTCAATGGCAAACATATTTTTAAGTTGATCGGTAATCGGATGGAATGTGGTCACCACCGCATGTGAATATGAAATACCAAGAGCATTAGTAATGCAATTGAAACCCGGAATGAACTTGAGGAAAGTTCATTAAACTGCAAAATGTATTTTACTTCTAATAAAAAAACACTTCGTTTTCACAACACTTTTATTATGTAAGGCTTAGCCTAAACTGTGAAAAAGTTGTCGATCCCAATAAGAATCAAGCCCGAAACTCTACAAAGCTTAACTTTATTAACTCCTGCATGACACATTAGAACCCCGTCAAGTCTGTCACCATTATTTTCCGTGAAATTCCCAGCTGCGTCCTTTTGTTAGTGCCCATACCGACGACGCCCAGCGTGGGCTGGACCCAAAATGGACCCTTTGACTTCATTATCAGCGGCCGACGGCGACGAGCTCGAGCTCCGAACCAAATGCAGCTTGACATGCTTCCTCTACATCAGGGATTCCCAAAGTATCCTAGGGGTCGACATAAACGAAAACTGATTTTGGGGGTCGACGAGGTCTAAAAATTGACCCCTATTAAATTAACACAAGTTCTTATTTAAAACTTTCAAGATAGGTAGGTACTGTATTGTTTATGTTGTGTTACGTGTACTAAGAATAATTAATATTTTTGTAGGAAATAGCATTGTTGTGACCAATATGGTATAAAATTTATTAAGGAACACATAAATTATTTACAGTTATAATAAAAAAATACACTAATACAATAATGTATATACTTGGTATTTTAGATGTAGGTATTAACCTACATCTAAAATACCAAGTATATACACTAGTAAAATACATATAAAATTTACTAAACTAAAACCTTATAGTTATAAATATTTGATGACCTAACTAAATTAAAAAAGATGTAAAAAACCAGGGCCCCGCGGTAAGGTGCCCATCATGGCGGCGGCATTCCCGCGCTGGATGGCGATACTTATCCGCTGCGCGAGAAAGCACGTGGGTCACCCGTCGCTTCCCTGAGCCGCTTACTAAGCTCTCTGAAGAGCGAGTGTGCGCCCGGACCCCACGGACCCAGTGTCTCGACACCAAATGCGACAAAGTCGTATTGGGCGCCGAGACAGCTGTACTTGCCCATCTTCGAGCGCTCACGCATCTCAGCCGCCGCGCCAGCCCGTTTGGCGGTTGCCGGAAGATAGGTCGCAGCTAGTGTGTCGGCGCACGTGGCGTCCCACACCAGCGGGCGACCCATCCTCCACGGTATCATAGACATCCCGTCAGGTCTCTTGCCATCGTCCCGTGCAATGTGTTGAGGTTCCAGGATTGCGGGGACGTTGGCGCTGACGAGAGACCGTCGCAGGATGTCATTGATCGCGGCGTGACGGGAGAGGCGGCCAACGCTCGAAGAACAGGCAAGCCCATGGTGACCGAGGCGGTCAACACTCGCTCCACAGGAAGCACAACTATGGTCGATACAAACCTCGGCTCCCAGCCGGAGACCGATGGCGAGACGGAGAGTGGTCGGGTCGATGAAAGTGCCGGTGTTGGGGCATGGGTAGGCGTTGAGCCAGTGCCTGGATTCCCGTCTGGCATCTGCTTCCAGCCTGGCGCGGTCTTTTAAAGATGATGAGTTATTTATGAGAGTGTCTAATACGACTTGAGATGAAATGTTATCCCAGGCCTTTTGAATTTTGGGTGTGGGAGAAAAATTTGGGCTCGGTCCAGCTAGCCAGGCAGTTTCAGCCTCCGCCAAGCACGCGACCTCACAGTTTGTAGCCACGGGGGCTTTAAGAATATTTCCTGTGAGGTCAGACGAGCTATGGATAGAGGACAGAAAAGCCGGCAGTGCTACACTAGAGATTTTACGGGTTCCCAGGCCACCATACCTAATTGGCAGGGAGGCCTGGGTCCATGCCTGCTCGCTTACTCTGATGTTTGTGATTCAATTTGGAATTTTATTACATTATCTAAGTCTTGGATTAGATCAGGAAATTTCCACACTGGGCAGCAGCGGAGCAGGTAAGTAAATTTTGGAACAAAAAGACAAAACTTCAGTATGAAAAGGGCAGAATGGCTGCTAATTTTAAGGAGGCGGTCCGAAAATACATTAAATTTAAAAACCGAACTTGTTAGGAGCGGTGGAATGGCCTCGTCGAAAATAGGGGAGCCAAGGAGGCTCAGACTGTCTTTTGTGAGTATTCTAATATTTGGGGCTACGCTATTAAAATTTTGGACTATGGATTGTGCCAAGCTTGTGTCTATTTTCTCAGAAATGTAGTGTTCACATTTGTTAAAATTTAGTTCCAAACCAATGAGGTCAAAATTGTGTATTATCATTTCTAAATCAGTTAGGACAGTCTGAGCGTCCCCGGCTATGGTACCGTCGTCCAGGTACCATACGTTTAAATTTGAATTGACACTGTGGATTATCGAATTTATGGCCAAACTGAAGATCGCTGGACCGAGGGGATCACCCTGCTGACACCCCACAGCCGAAAGAATTTCATTGTTTTTGTGCAATAATTTTGAAGGACAGTGATAACACTGTAGCATAGAATTGTAAATCTCCGGAACGGGTAGTTTAATTTTATTCAGTAAGGTGTCCCTGTTTACCGAATTAAAAGCATTTTTAACATCTAATTTAAGGATTACCTCGCACAGATCGTCTTGCGTGAAGGTACGTAATGCATGGACCGTTGCCTCGCAGCCTCCGCGGGTTCCGAAGCCAACCTGTACGGGTTCAAAATTTTAAACTTAAGGAAAATTGGTCCTAAATTTAACAAAAAGTTAGAATCTCTGACTTGAAAGCATCACTACCTGTCTCACTCACACTTCATGAATGACTTTCCGTCTCACTCGGTCTTAGGCAAGCTTTGAACGCACTAGAATAATTTTTAGTAGATAATGAAAAAATTTTTGAAACTGGGTTTCTTGAAGGAATTTTTTTCCCCCGTAATCAAAGAAATAATGTAGCATGTATTATACCATTTTAGAATCCTTATTAAATGCGTCAACTTTTAGTGCTACTTGCCAACCTGGCGTAGTACTTTTTTTTCAGTACAGTCCGTTAAATGTGACACTTTCTTCCAAGCTGGAGCAGTTGACTTAGAATTCTAAGTAATAGGTTAGATTAGCACTATTCGGGATTACATAAGAAAAATAAAATTGAAAAAAAGTTAAGATTTGTAGCAACAGGAGCTAAAAAACCATCACAGGGTGTACATTTTATCGAAAAAAAAAGAAATGCCTATAATTTAAAAAATTCAAGACTTAGATCTTATTTTTTATTTTTCTAGTAACTATTATGATTTGGACTATCACCCGATTCCGGCTTGACGTCGACTTACGGGACACCCTGTATAAGTACTCATTTATTTCAAGAGATTGCAAAGATATTACATAGCTAAATTAAGTGAAGTAAAGTGACTGAAAAAGTGGTAAACACAACATACAACATATGTTAAATATGTAGGTATAAAAGTATTTGTAAAAATTACTTACACTTAAGTTGTTAAGTAGGTAGGTACCTAAACTTTGAAGTGTTCAGTTTGCTTTGGTTTTCGTTCTTATGCTGATAGGTACCTACTTACCTAATACGAATTTTCTATACCTTATTACCTACTATAGTTATTTACCTAATATAGGTATCAAAGTTTATCAATGAGTAAGTCAGTAATACCTAACAAGAATTAATTACCTGGGTGTGATAAAAATAAGATAGTGTGCAAGTTTAACAGGCTATTATTGTTTTTTATTTAGGTAGTTTTTTATTTGCAGGATTGCTGCGAGTTTTATGATGGCGGACACGAAAAAAAATGCAGACAATACAGTTTGGACTACTTGAAGTTCGGATTTATTGCATATCCATCAAATCAACACTTGCCGATGTGTCTCATATATGAAAAAGTATTCAGTAACGATGCCATGAAGCCTTCAAAAATAGATGACCACTTATCAAGAGTACACGCTGACAAAAAAAGTAAGCCCTTGTCATTTTTTCGAGCACTCAAATAAAAACTAGACAAAAGGCCATCCATAAGATCGATGTTTGCGTCATCATCTATTAAAGACGATGATGGTTTACGAGGGTCCTATAATATATCTTTACTAATAGCGAAGTCGGGGAAACCCCACACAATTGGAGAGCAGCTTATTTTACCAGCCATTGCGGTCCTTAACAATGTATTGCACAAACCCGCACATGATATTTGAAAGAGAATACCTTTGAGCAATAACACCGTTCAGAGACGCATAGACGAGATGGGACGCGATGTGGAAAACATTTTATGCAAGTTCTTACAGACCAGTTGTTGTTAGGATATGTTCGATTTATCAAAGATGAAAAGATGTGCCAAGAACTGCTTTTTGCTACATATTTAGAGACTGATACCAGAGGAGAATCGATTTTTCAGGCCGTGGAACATTTTTTTACAGACAAAGCTATTCCATGGAAGAACATTGTTTCTGTTGCGACTGATGGTGCACCGTCTATGGTTGGTCGTCATCGTGGTTTTATAGCTCACTTATAGCGACAACTGCCTGATGTACTGATCATTCACTGCATGATTCACAGGCAGCATTTAGTAGCAAAAAAGCTGAGTCCTAGATTGCATAAGTCTTTACAAAATGTAATAAATGCCATTAACAAGATTCGAAGCAATTCTTTGAACTCTCGGTTATTTACTCAGCTATGTGAGGAAAACGACGAAGTCTTTACTCGATTACTTCTGCACACTGAAGTTCGCTGGCTATCAAGAGGCTCTTGCTTAGAAAGATTTGCAGCCATTTTTGAATCTGTGTTGGGGTTTTTACAAGAAAAAGATCCGAATTTGAAAGAAAATCTGAACAATTGTAAAACAGATATTTATTACTTGACTGATATATTTGGAATGTTCAACAAAGTTATTTTCCACTGCAGGGTGACGATCTTAACTTGATTAAAACAAAATCAATAATATCGGCCTTCGTGGGTAAACTAATCCTTTATAAACTAAATTTAGGCAGAAAAGAATATTCGCAGTTTCCGCATTTGTCAAAATTACTAAAAATGCTTCAAGGTTTCAAATTTTATTATATGTCACTCACTTGGACGCATTCCACAAGGATTTTACGGAGAGGTTTGAGGATCGTTAAGTTTACAAATTCCTCAATGGATATTAAATCCGTACAATACCACAGCCATAGAAAAAGCCAATGTGATAATGCAAGAAGAGTTGATTACCATCAGCACAGACGAAGAGCTTAAGCAGAAGTTCAACCAAGGCTATCAGAAGTTCTGGTTGCAACGCAACATTGAAACACAGTATCCTACATTGTGGAACATTGCTGAAAAATACCTTATCGCTTTTCCATCATCATACCTAGTTGAAAAAGGCTTCAGTGTGGTAACAAACATTTCGACGAAACAAAGAAACCGTTTGAAAATCAACGAACGTGGAGATTTAAGGCTGCAACTCACCAATATTGAACCGGATGTAGCTAGATTGGTAGATAGTCACCAGGTTCATCCATCACACTGAATGTTTTATTTTCTCTTTGCGAATTAATACTTTTTTAAATATAATTTCCTACCTACTTAAGATTCTTTAAGTACTTAATTTGTAATAATCATTATAAATTAAACTTGATATTTACTGAATTGTATGTCTTTTTATTTTGTTAAATTTTGATGAGAAAATGAAGTCAACTTTACTCACATAACCAAGTGCAAAGTTTTTCAAATGATACCTTAGTACCTAGGTATTCAGTATCAATAGGAAAAAACTAAAGATAGGCCCCCCTTATTTATAATAGTCTGCTAACTTAAAGCATTGCTAATTCTCACTCTGTCTTCTTCTATTGACCTAAGTCAGAATGAAAAATAACATTCTGTAGCAGCTGTTTTAAGTTAGCCAATATGAATAAGGGGGTTGATCTTAAAAGTAGGTAATTTAGCCATGGGGGTCTGAGGTAACAGTTCATTTTGGAAAAGGGGTCACTTGTCCAAAATAGTTTGGGGATCCCTGCTCTACATCATCCTGCACTCAACATTGCATTGCACGCAGCACTCCTCTTTCCTTTGATCGAAACATGAGATTGAAGCAAAGTAATTTGAGTCTCTCACGGTTTCAGATTTCGGGTTCAGTGCCGAAGCTACGAAAGTTTCACATTGCAACTGAAAATCCTATAGCGTTGGACTGACGCGTGTTTGTTATTAAAACCATGAGTATAATATTCTCGGTTTAGGCCCGGATCATAACAAGCGTCGCCGGCGCGAGGAGCGTCAATAACGCAAGTAGCGTCGTCGACGCAAGTAGCGACGGGCTGTCAAACACAACATGTCAACCGTTTAAACAGGTATAAACCTTCAGATGTCAATAGTCAAAAGGACTATATGCACTTGTGCTGAGAAACGTAGCGTCGACAGACAGGTTTGATGATTTCGTGCACCGTCCATACGAGTGAATAGCACCACCTGCACCGCATTCAGCCGAACCGGTGCGATAATAATGTGAATCGTGAATCGTGTGTCACATGCTTAACATGGTTAGATTTTGATGATATGATTATTTCAGCTTTCAGACATAGGTGTATGAGATTTTAAAAGTAATACTGTCCACGGTATGTGTATGTCGCCAGTCGCCAGTCGCCAGTTCCCGGAAGGCCCAAGAAACAATGGATTGACATCGCCGATTCGGATACGAAATTCAATGGCTTACTTCTGCAGGCAGAAGCCAACAGCAGTAGCTATTGGTCGGGGAAGGAGGTTTACGGGTCTGTGACGTATCCCTCGTACTCCGGCTTTTTCTCGACCGGATAATGACCGTCGGTCAATAGAGTCTTGGTCGGCTTCTTCTGGGATAGCAGGCGCTCATGGCCATTAGTCGAGTCGCGCGCCGGTTGCTCTCCGTTTAGGAGCTCGGTGCGCGGCGAATTGGAAAACAAAAAGTCGGAAAGCGGACGCTAGCAGAAGCCGGGAATATCCCCTTGGAAATTGTGATGATTGCTAATAATATAATAGTGACGGCACCGTTGGTTATCCTACGTCATCAAGTACATAAAATATGCCACGTTGTATCAATGACTAGTAGACTCAATAAACGTTGGCCTGCCTATGCACATCGTAGTTAATGGGTAAATATTATTACGCTAATCTATAAAGGAAAAGGTAGTGTGCAGGAATGCGGACACTATCGAAGTATTAAACTTATGAACCACACAATGAAGCTATAAAAGTAAGTTAGTTAATTTATTTTTCTTTTTATTGTACATATTTATTGTTATGTTAGTTTATGAATATCTGATGAATAAATAAAAAAAAAGTTATACATTTGTGACACACTTGAAGTTTATGTTTCCAGCACGATTTGTTGCACTTGGTGCAATATGGTGATTTCCACAAAATTTAAAGTCAAGTAAAGTTATTCGATGGTAAATGATCATATCAATGATAGTTTCATTGCTGCAGATAATGTAAATATGCCAATAAGGGCTCTCATTTCATTATACATCCATTGGTCTCTGAGTATTCTTTACATTGTTGTATTTTTGAGGTTTTTCTTTCTATCTCTGCATTTTGGTCTTCTTTCTCGCATCCTGATGAATTTTCGTACTTGTAATAATAACTGACGAATTATATCTAAAACAAGGACTAAACAAACAATAGCGTTGAAAATAAATAAAATATATATACAACAGAAATAAGAACGCAAAAACACACAATTGAAATAGTAAAAAAATCACGTGTAGGGGGGGCCGAAAGGTATCGTTTTTATTTGGTGTTTCGAAAACAGTGTGTCCTATGGCAATATGGTGTATGACTAAATTAAAGCCTATAAAATTCTCTACACGCTTTTTCAAATTTCCAACGGTTTACGAGTAACGCACTCTCGGGTTTAGTGGTAGGCAGTGGCGGGCCTAGGGTTTTACAGTAGGGTAAACCGAGAGATGGAGTTTTTGTAGTTTTTACGGTTGTTGAAGATAAATCCATATTTTTGCCACATTACTGATCAACCCTCACTTATCACTCTTCAGTTTCATACCAGCAATATAACTTATTTGAGTGAGAACAACTAACAATCCAATGAGTTTGGTACACCTATCTGTAAAATTGTCTTAAAAACGATTTACTAATCTGAGAAATAGGTACTTAAATCTTAGGTTAGGCTACGACTTGTTAGCCTTTTATCAGATACTCTCACGTGTGTCCCTTTGGGCACAAAGGACATCTTGGACGAGATGGTGTTGATACTTAGTTTTTCCCACAGCTGTTCTGAGTTCGAGAGGCCACAGAACATCTGAATCAAAGCGAACATTTGGCGCAGACGGCTACTTATTATACACTTATTTATTGAGGAGTTGCTTTGCGCTGCAGACCGATTCGCGGACAATATGCAGTAGAAAGCTGGTTACACCATGCTGTTCATTAACATTTTGAGTTGTGTTCATTCCCAAATCTTTGCCCAGAAGAATCTTTTCATTATTTTTCATTAGTGTTTTATAATTTCATTTCTATTTCATTTAAATTGTGACATTTAGATGCTATGTAGTGTCATAAAAAAGCTGCCCGATTGTGATTTATTTTGTCAAAAATACGCAGAATTCTTTAGGATTTGTAACTGTCCTGCAAAATAGATCAATCCAGCTGGTTTTAGTGGACCACAACATTACTAATTACATTACCTATATTTTATTTAACTATTTATTGCACACAATAAATAAATACAGAGATATAACATAGATATAACTGACACAACAGGCACTAGTTATTCCTAAAAGAAATTTCTTCCAATTATAAAATTTTTTCTCTTTATAATATTGGTATAGATATAGACTAGTTAGGGGTATCAACTAGGGGCTTCCCATAACTGTTGATTCGGGCCCCATCTTTTGTTTAGTTTAGGTGAATTTGTCAATAAACATAAAAAAATATTTCCTGTATCCGACCGGTCTCTATTAAAGGGAACTATAGGACTACTTTCTACGTAATTTCACAGGAACTGGGTCACAACAGGATTCTAAGTGATTGGAAACAAAATGCAATTAAGTAATAACTAATTACTGCGGAAGCGTTATTCTTAATTATCACCATGGGTGTTCTTTTTTAATTTAAAGTAATAAAAGCGTTTGATTTTTTACCTTTTATTTACCTTATTTGTTTTTCGTAAACCTACTTCAAAAGAGGAGGAGGTTCTAATTTTGGCTGTAGAATGTTTGTTTTATGTAGCTATTGTATAATATTATGTTCACTGATTTTGATGGTTCTTCTATGGTTTAGGTAACCTCAGGGATCACGCCCTTTTAAAGAAGATAATAAGGTTTGAAAAATAGAGTTTATCATGAAAACCCCATGTTTTCGACATATTACACGGGGTGACATTAAATTCATAACAATTGTAACATGATACCAAGAGGTATGCATTATCATCATCATCATATCAGCCAGAAGACGCCCACTGCTGGGTATAGGCCTACTCCAGAGATCTCCACAAAGGCCGCACGTTTTTTGATTATAGAGCTGGTACTATAAGTAAAAGTTTTTTTACTTGTTATCGCACAGCCTATGGTATCATGAATTTAGGATCACCCTGGATAATGTCGGAAAATGGGAAGAATGTTATGGAAATGGGGTCGAAAATCTGTATTTGTATGTTTGTTACGCGGTCATCGTCATCAACCCAGCTGTCAATCCCGGCTTCTGTCAAGGCCTTCCTGCTCTTTGTTCTCCATTTCTCTCGATGTTCGGCATCGGGTGGCTGTAACGTATATCACGATATATTCGATTGTGAAACAATTATGATGATTCTTATTCATTCAGAGGTTTGACCCTCAAGTGTGGTATCACGAGAATATTTTTTATACCACTAAGGTGGCAAACAAGTTTACGGCCTGCCTGACGGTAAGCAGCCTACGGACGTTTGCAATACCGAGGGCATCACCCACGCGTTGCCGACCCGTTTGTGGGGTAATCAAAAGTTTGAAGAGGAAACGTTGCTCTGGTTTGAAGTAAATATAATTATAGGTACAGTCTACAGGATGAAATCATAATTTATTCATGTTTATGGTACTACCGTGTGTTTGGGTTTAGTTAATATTGCAAATACCTATCTTCCTACATGTGTGGGCTACACACATCGTTGTTGTAACACTCAGTACCTAGTTCATTTATAGGTCGCCGCTGTATATATTCTTTAAATAACTAGCCAGTCATTTGTCGGCCATCTCATCTGGTAAGTAACCGTGGTAAGCCTGTTCAATCTAGCCTTGAAGACATTAAGAAAAATTTGCACGTTACTTAGAAACCAGGAGTGTTATTCTCTAAGCGCAAAAATCCTTACAACCTCCACTGCAATGTTGAAATTTTGATGGGCGAGCAATTTGGTATTCTCTAAGGTCATTAGCCCGCACTAGCGCTACATCGATGTTGACGGCGTGAGCTAAAACTACTCATTGACGTTGTTTTGTCATTTTTTCAAGGAAAATGGTATTCTCTAAGCAAATATATCGTTGCGTTTGAGAATATCCTCGCTCTCGCCTTCGATTTTATAAGTCAAACTGAAACGCTAAAGATTTTACGATTTTCCCTATTTGTATTTTACATATTGATATCAACAAACTCACAGACGTAACATCCTAGATTTCGCCGATGCGGAAACCGGTGTTATTATTGGTATTCTATAGTCTTAATAGCTCATCGATGATCTTTTGGATGCGTGAAAGTAAGGTGTGGTGCAGGATGTTTAATAACTTTATGACATTTTTATAAATGAAACTTCATAAATGAAAATAATCTATATATATTTTAAAACAGTAAAAAAGTGTGTCTGTATTAAGTACATAAAAACAATTTAGGGCGATGGGATATGAAATGTTTACGGGATATTCAACAATTTACATCTTTTTATTATAATTTATTTAAGTTTTCCTATGTATCTTTAGCGCTAAAAAGAGAAAACGTAAATAAATCTCTAAAAATGAATTACAATCGTCTCCGATTATGAAATCCTCCATATAAATCTTAAAACGAGGTGAGTTGGAACATTGCGTTTCAATTCACCTCTGATGAGAAAATTCTCCCATTTTTTATAAGATAACAAATAAAGAAGGAAAACACACTGAAATTAGCGGTATGATTACTATGATTTCAATAGTATATTATTTGACTTTCGGTATATATATAATGAAAAAGAAAATACAGTCATATTCTCAAAATTTAGGTCTCTCAAAATAAAGCAGAAACCTTACTTTTCACGATTTTTGTGACAAGGTTGCCAGAACGCCGCAACCGCGCATCTTAAGTCATGAGCGTATGATTAGGGTCCTGCGTATGGGTGGAAGCGAACGATTTGCGAAGTTGGGAGCTCTCTATCTGTTTTAAGTTCTACGTAATTGACGTTGTTTCAAATTATGTTTGTTTCATAACACCTCGGTCTACCCTTTAATTGATTTTGGAAACTTGCACACCTAATGTAGAACCATAATAGACCAGCTAAAGTATAAAAAATATAGAAATGGCGCCAAAATCTGGGCCATATTTCATTTAATTCGGTTGGGTAGAATAGGAGATATAGCTTAAACTCTCCTTAGTACTTACTTAGGTTTCATACATTAGGGAGGTCATTTAAAATTGCCCTTAAACGATTTCCACGCGGACAAAGTCGCAGGTAACTTGTAAAAAGCTAGTAACTTGTAAATGTTAGTGCGGGTACAGACCTACAGAAAAGGTCAGAGCCGGTCAGGGCCGGGTGCAACCAAACTCATCGGTGCACACCTACCGCGCCGGGCATTCTTAAAATTTCCATTTAGTTGTTATCAAGCGCTTGCCGGAAAAGGTTGACGGGTAGAAATGGACGACGACGATTAACGCGCGACTGCTTGGCGCGAAAAGATTATAAAATAGGAAAAAAGGTAGAAATGATAGCCCTTGCCGAGATTTACATTTCTGGTGATAGCTGTCAAACTTAAACCTATAACTCTGATTCTATTGGTCCTAAAACCCTAATCTTCAAAGAGAAATTATAGCACTCGTCGAGATCTACATTTCAAGCGACCCTGGGTACCGATTCTGGTGTGCAATGCAGTTGTTATGATATTGCAATGTTACTGTAATGTTACTATAACTACGTCGAGGTATAAACTCAGTCGCAGTAACATCGCAGCATCATCCCAGCATCATCCCAGTTAAATTGCAGTTAAATCGTTAGTTGCATTTTTTCTCTCTATGATTCAAAATCATGCAACCATGCAAAGAGAATATTTTTAATTTTTTTATTCCTCAAATATTAAGTATTTTTGACAAATTAATTGTTTGTGATTCTTAAGGCGCGTTTTCACTACGGAATCCTTACATATTATAAAATAAAGTTGCCTTTCGCGTCTGTCTGTTTGTATACGCTAACTCCTCGTAAATCACGTCATGAATTTTTCACTACGATTTGGATAATTTATTCTGGAAGGTTTATAAGGTATCACCATCATCATCTTGGCGATATGTGCTTTCGCACATGAGAGCCCGGGGTCCGTCTTGGGCCAGGATTTGGCGGATCAGGTAATTACACTGGAGCGACATCTAACCTCCATGACTCTGTTAGTAGGGGAACCTGACCAGATTCTTTTACGCGGTATTCGGCAGGTTTGGAATAAAGCAGAAACAGGATTAAGCAGAATCTTATTTACGGCAGAAGTACAGATGAGTTTAAATATTGATTGGATCATGATTTCTCAGTCAGTCGTCTGAATATGCAGGTTTCAACACGATATTTTCCCTTACAGTAAGAGCAGGTCAAGCGGACTTTCTTCTGGGCTAAAGTCTTTAACCGAGTCCGCTCTCGACCCGGTAGACCAAACCCATTTAGCGTAACCATATTAATATTCTGAGGCTTATCGCAGGAGTAGGGTGATCTTCCTGCGCGTCATCCTATCCGTGTCTTCTTTCATTGCTTTTGATGTAAAATTAACTTGATGTTGTGGCTTTCTACATACGACGACTACCGCCTACACTACCAGTTCACAAGAATGGAAAAGTCTACTGCTATAAATACATATAGGTCATGCTAGGGTGTCGCCATGTGATATCCGGCAGAGTAGAATACCACCAACCTCTTACTCTCGTGGGTATCGTACAAGGCGACTAATGTTTTTGAGGCAAATGTTCTAGAGTCTCCGTAGGCTGGGAAATGGGTAGCACGTTTTCTATTTCTATATTGTCGGGTTAAAACCGCATGAAAATCCGTTTAGGAGTTTTTAAGTTTATCGCGAACAGGCAGACAGACACACAGACGCGTTGTAGGACTTTTGTTTTATGATATGTAGTGATGATGAAACAAATTACAGTGAAAGCCCGGCTTTATCTCATTCGTTTTCATTTTGTAAACATAAATCATACGAAAGAGGTCGTGATGGAAAAGTTGACAATAAATCTATGGTTAGCTGTCATAGTAACCAATCAAACAATATTGTATTGTTCTAAAATAATTGTACTACTTAATGTATTTATTCTAGTCATTAATTACATGTGTAAAAAGTACACAGCGATCACAATAATACATAATTCCTAGTGCGCCTTTAGACAGAGCACGAAGGAAATGGTAACGTACCCTGCTTCATCAAGAAAGCTCATCATCTTGCCATTAATGTCCCGGTTGTGCTCTCGCGCACAAGGGCCCGAGGTCCGCCGTGACCATGATACAGGAGTGGAACAACTGCCATTGCCATAGGAACCCGGCCAGATTGGATCATGATTACATATTCAGTCGCCTGAAAGTGCAGGTTGTTCGCGATGATTTCCATTACCGTAAGATTATCGATTAGTATTCAAGTAATTTACATTTAGAAAAAAGTCATTGGTACATGGCCGCGGTGGGATTCGGACCCTCGGTACCTAGCGCTTACGATTCCGATACTTTAACCACTTGGCCACCGTTTCTAGGGTGTGCATTTTATTTTATAGGTTTAAAATGGATAGGCCTATTGTCCAAGTCAGACAACTCCAAAGAAGTCAGATATTGGCAAATTATATTTTTCCATAAAAATCCTATCCTTTCTATTCTAAACTTCAAAAGAAGCGCTTTGTGCCAGACCCGGTCGAAGATTTTTGTAATGTCTAAGCTGCCCGCTAAGGCTATCCCCATGCATTCAATGGCTGCTGCCCATTTGTGGGTCAGATATACCAACAGATCACCAGTAAATCGGCCCGATGGAGTCCTCACTGGTGATCGCTGATGAGCTGTTGCTCTAGGTGACGTAGGAGTTATTGGTTAATAATGAATTTCATTATTTTGGAGGTCACCAACCAGCCCCAAGGATTGCCAGCCTTAAGTGGGCAGGGCAAATAGCCGACAGAAGATGAAAGAAGAACATATGACCAATAGGACAGTAAAGTTCTTGAGTGGCGACCAAGTACCGGAAGACGCAGCGTGTCAACTAATCATAACAATTACAAGTTTGTATGTCTTCCCTCTATCTATTTACAATGTTTATTTTTATTTGACTAGCCAGTAACTTGACCGCCATTTTACCTGGTAGTATGTGACGATGCGGCCGAAGATGGAGCATGTCTGTCTAGGAACAGCCTATTCACTCTAGCCTTAAAGGCGTCTAGACTATAATGATCAACTCGCAGATAACGTATTCCATTCCTAAACCATACGCATTATAAAGGTTGAACCAACGCGTCTCGTGCGGATAGCTAGAAGATTCACGACAAAAAAATGAAGCGTTCGCCTGAATCGCATTTCCCGATGGTGGAAAGGGGCCAGCGGAATGAGGTCGTGCAAGTGCATCGCATACTCTACGAAATGCAACTAGTACCGACCGACTGTGCAAACCGACAGACGTGCAACCCTACACTGATCTATTAATCAATTGCGGATCACAAATTATCTTCTTTGCACATTTTTCCATCGAATCCGAAGCCAGTTGGTATTTGGTTGATCCATTAGCGTAGAATATTTATTTTATTTTTAAATATATCGTAAAATGATGATCCACAATTCTGTATTACATTTTCAGAACTACATTTATGTTATAGCTACTTTAATATTGAAGCTAACTATACAGTTGCATCTGATGCGTCAACGTCTCCATCGCCCAGATCCGATTCCCAGGGGTAAACACATGGTACGTTATAAAATTATTAAATACTGACGATTATTGTCCGTCAATCTAACTAATATAAAGAACTGCAGTAAAAGGACTTGTCGTCTATAGGTATCTACTTACTAACTGCAATCTCTTCACGCATCTGTCTGTCACACACGTGTTGTGTCAGCTTTTCTTTTGTCAATCAATTACAAATATACTGGCGGAAATGTCCCGGTTGTGTTCTTGCGCACGAGAGCCCAGGATCTGCCTTGATTATGATTCAGGATTTGACAATTTGATCTCATCATCATCATCTTGGCGTTAATGTCCCGGTTGTGCTCTAGCGCACGAGGGCCCAGGGTCCGCCTTGACCATGATCCAGGATATTGCAGGTCAGATAATTACAGTGGAGCGACTGCCATCTGACCTCCATGACCCTGCTACCAGGGGATCCTGACCGAGGATTTGGCAATTTGATCTATTTGAAGGAAAACGACGACTTGTGACATCCTGGATGGTGGTGACATTTGCAAAGATTGTAATTTTAGGCTGAGAAAGGAAATGACAACCCCTTTTTTCCAGAGCAATTTTTTGCCAATGCTTTATTTAGAGTCAGCGTGGATTCCAACCACGTTTTCTCCAACTCCTGAATTTTGCCGATAGCTTCATTTCCATTCGCTTTTTTCTTAATTAAAGTATTTTTGAACTGTTCGAATTGAATTAGTATACGAATTAGCTACATGTCTCTTTTAACCTTGTGGTAAATTGCGACGAGTGTGAAAGAGATAGGCAGCAAATTCGCATACGAATCTAATTCGAACGGTTAAAAATGCGGGTACTGGTCCTTATTCTGGACGTTTTCCTTGTTCTGGTCCTGGTCCTTGATCTTGTCCTTGCACCGTATATTTGAACCTTTCATATTTAATTCGTGTGCGAATTAGCTACCTGTCTCTTACAAACTTGTGGTAAATTGCACCGAGTGTGAAAGAGATAGGTAGCAAATTCGCATACGAATCTAGTCAGAAAGGGTTAAAAATGCGGCTTCTGGATCTGAGCCTGGAGCTGGAACTGGACCTGGACTTTGTTCTGGTCCTGATCCTTGATCTTGTCCTTGCGCCGTATATTTAAACTGTTTGAATTGAATTCGTATGCGAATTAGCTACCTATATCTTTCACACTTGTGATAAATTGCAACGAGTGTGAAAAACATAGGTAGCTAAATCGCATACAAATGTAATCAGAACGGGTTAAAAATGCGGCACCTGGACCTGCGCCTGGACCTGGACCTGGACTTTGTTCTGATCCTGCCACCGTAATTCTGAACCGTTCGAATTGAATTCGGATGCGAATTAGCTACTTATCTCTTACACACTTGTGGTCAATTGCGACGGGTGTGAAAAATATAGGTAGCTAATTCACATACGAATGTAATCAGAACGGTTCAAAAATATGACCCGTGACCAGCATCCTTATTCTGGTCCACGTTTCTGATAATTAAAACTGGGGAAATCTGCTAAAGATAAATTTGTAGAGAGGAGAAATTTATTGATACAAAAGTCAGGAACGGGGAAAAATGGGATTGGAAATTACGCTACTAGCAAAATTAAGGAATGGGGAAAAACGGGAGTACAAATTACGTTACTGGTAAAGCATTGGAAAAAGAGGCCCTGGGAAAATAATGGGAATGGAACAAATGTCACCAAGATGTCACACTCCCCCCACTGGGCTATTCTGACACATAGATTTTTATGGAGAACACAAAAAATGTTCTGGGGTAATCTTGAAGATTTCACAGAAAATTTCACCAACCGGCTAGTCAATGGTTGCGGTTAGACAATGTTAAATACTAATGGTACGTGATTACCTTCCAAGTGTTTTAATGAACACCCAAATAATTGCCTTCCAAAATGCGGTGGATGTGTGGAGTTACGCGGCTCGATCTAGTACGTAATGAGTACATCCGTAGCAGCATTGGTGTGAGGGATATCGCAGACAAGATCGAGGAGGCTCGCCTGCGCTGGTTTGGTCAAGTGTTGCGTAAGCCTCAGGGATACGTGGGAAATAGGTGCCTAAACCTGCCGGTATCAGGAAAGAGGCCCCGCGGGCGACCCAAGAAGCGATGGATTGACATCGCTGAGTCGAATGCGAGAGCCAACGGCTTACGATGCGAGAATGCCGAAGACCGGGCGAAATGGAGAAGAATGGGTAGGAAAGCTATCCTGATAGAGGCCGGGATAAGCGCTAGGACGATGATGATGACATTCCAAAACATGATATTATTAAAATTTGGAAGCAAATAAAAATTATATAGCTATGAATTACATAATATAGGTTGTTCCTAGATAATTCTTAAAGTTGTTAATCTCGAATTTAATAAGTTAGCTGACCGTAAGACAATGATTACCGCAATGATTACAGTGAATCAGCTGAAACCACTTTTCACTACTCGAAAACGTACATTTTTTTCTTCTATCATCACATGTCTCGCCTTAGGCGTATAGCGGATTTACGCAGTGGTTGGTGTGGGTGCCAATCATAGTGTTTAAGGCTATTTATAGCTATAATTCGTTCTAGCGCTGGTAATTACGGATTCTCGAGACCAACACTTATATAGCTAAAACATGATTTATGAATGCTTCAGGCGAATCATTTTAAAGTAATGTTATAACATCATTTGTTTACTGGATTATTCATCCATCCATTTCTTTATTTTGGTCTAAGGGACACAGGAACCACAGGGTTCTGTGTCCAGCTATGTCCCTGTGGTTCCTGTGTCCAGCTATGTGAACATTCTATACACGCCGGCGCGGCGGCCTAGACGACAACGTAAGAAAATATCGTATTAAACAATTTTAAGACCCCGTACTAGTGACAAATGAGCATAGGTACAGGATAACTATCACATACAATTTATATTTAGTAAGATTTGGGACAAACAGATGTCGCTACAAGGATCAGTTGGACTATAAGTTGGAGATAAATCATAGTAAAAACTGAGCTCTGTTACATCAAAACAAACATTTTTGATTCATCGTCACAGCCCATAAAAGTTCACTGCAGGTCTTAGTGCTTTTCCCATTTATGGGTAGGTAATCTCCACGCTTGGCAGTCAGGTTGGAGATCGCAGTGTTATAAATGTAACAATGAAAAATGCTGCTGCCCATTGTCCAGTCTACATAGGCTCTAAATCTTTAAATTCTTAAATATTAGTCATCTTGTACGACATCCACGTTTGTAAAGGGTTAGTGCTATTCTACTCTGCCAGACACCACACGGCTATGTTTTAGATTAATTTTTTCAGAATTTGGCGTTTATGTCCCGATTGTACTGTATGATGCAGAATTTGGCGGATTAGATCCTGAACCTGCCTAGTTACACATTCAGTCGCCTTAATGTACAGGTTTCATCAAGATGTTTTCCCTCGCTGTAAGAGCACCGGTTACTGTTTAACTCCTACACTACTACTAACTCGGATAAGAGTCATCATTCGTACATGGCGGCAACCGACGCTCCGAGGCTATAATTTAAATAAGTACACTTTAATAAAAATTAATGTTGGTTGTATCCTATTTATTGCAGCTGTTTTACAAATTATGAAGAAAATACGTCTTTTCTAACATCTACTACAATATAAAAAGTAACTGATTATCGTTATGCAGCTCGAACTTCAGTACCTCGCCGTCCTATTCGTCGTCGCCCACGGCAGCAAGCAAACGAGTGTAACACGGAAGAATATGCAAATAATTTAATTACAATTTATTCTTTAAATGAACATGTTGGCATATTATGAAGGTATTTGACTCAAACAAAACAATATGTCTAACATACGGTAATTAGTATAGTATTATTAAAGTCCTGCATGATAGGTACCACATAGTTCAATGCCATGCAACAAGCGTCGCAAAACTAGTACGGCGCAGGCGCACCGGTGAACGACACTGGCCGTCCTCCCCAACACGAGTCTGTAAGAGGTTATCTATCATGTATAGATAGTACTAGTAGGCCCAGCGCGACTTCGTTCGCGTGGCGTCCTATCGACCTTACTCTACAGTTACCCTACCCTACAACTACCGTACGCCTACCCTACACCTATCTTACGCCTACCATACATCTGCCCTACACATACTATATGCGCTTATTACATTTGACTAATGAAACTAATGAATGAAAACGGATGCAAGGGTGACAGATGATGAGGTCAGAAAAGTTGAAAGTATATATAAAAGTGTTAAGAAGATTACAAAAGAAAGAGTTGCACAAAAGAAGAGATTTATGGAAGAAGAGTATATGAAGAAACTTTCACACAGTTTCCGGGACAATCAGAAACTGTTCTGGAAACAGGTTAGTTTGTCACGGGGAGTGTCTGAAAGTTCGGGAATAAATGGCTTAAGGGATGAACATGGTATTTTGGTGACTTATGAGGAAAGTATGTTGCAAAGATGGAAGGATTATTTTGAAAGTCTATTTGAATGTAGTGACTCTTCGTCTTAGGGTCAGGACCGCAACCAGGAACCTGAGATGGAAAGTTGTGAGAGAGAAATTAGTATGGAAGAAGTGATTAATGCTATTAAGAGTTTGAAAAAAGGAAAAGCAGCAGGGTATGATAGAGTGAGTGTTGAGATGCTAAGGGCTGGAAAAGGGCTGGTAGCTTCCTGGTTGTGTATGTTCTTTAATAAGTGTTTTGCAAAAGGCTTAGTACCTACAGACTGGTGCAAAGCCGTTATTGTACCACTGTATAAAGGTAAAGGATCACACCAGGAATCAAAAAATTATCGCGGTATCAGCCTACTTAGCATCGTAGGCAAATTGTATGCAAAGGTTCTTGTAGAGAGAGTGATAGCGAAGACGAATGAGAGAATACGGAATGTTTAAGCGGGATTTAGAAAGGGAATGGGTTGTATGGACCAAGTCTTCTCTTTAAGGTGCATAACTTAGAAGTTCCTGGCTAACCACCAGAGAGTGTTTTGCGCCTTCGTAGATCTGGAGAAGGCTTACGATCGAGTGGAGAGGGGTATATTATGGGATGTGCTGCCCAAGTTCGGATTGGAGGGCCGCCTTATACGTGCACTACAATCACTATATGAGGGTTCTAGTGCATGTGTTAGGGTCAATGGTAGTTGCTCAGACTGGTTTGGCATCTCTAAAGGTGTCAGACAGGGATGTGTGGCATCGCCATGGCTCTTCAATTTGTTTATGGATAGTTGTCTTGGTGAACTGCGAGAGAGTGATTGTGGACTGCGAATGGGAATGTCCAACATTAAATGCCTTTTGTACGCCGATGATCAAGTATTACTTGCATCGTCGGAAAGCGAACTGCAGAGGATGTTGAATATTGTTAGTGAATCGTTGGAAAGAAAAGGCATGAAAGTAAATGTGGAGAAGTCGAAAGTGTTTGAAAGAAATGAGGGCATGACAGTCACTTCGATTGAAATAAAAGGGAAGAGTGTTGAGCAAGTGAAAGAGTTCGTGTATCTGGGAAGTATGTTCACAAGTGATGGAAAGTATGAGAAGGATATTGAAAGAAGAGTATACAAGGGTAACGCAGTGAATGGAGCCATTAATCGTGTGATGGGAAGTAAAAGTTTGCCACAAAAAGCACGCCTTGCTTTGCATAATGCAGTTTTGCTTCCCACACTAACATACGGTAGTGAATGTTGGGTATGGCAGAAGAGGAATGAAAGTAGAATAAATGCGGATGAAATAAGGTCCCTAAGGAAAGTATGTAAAGTAAAATTGAGTGATAGAGTGAAAAATATAGTGATCCGTGAAAGGTGTGACATGAAAGATGATGTAGTATCAAAAATAGAAAGAGGGATGTTAAGATGGTTCGGGCATGTAGAGAGAATGGATGATAGACGATTGACAAAAGAGATATATAGCGCGAATCTGGAAAACCAGCCCTTAAGGGGACGACCCAGGAAAACATTCACTGATTAGATCAGTAATGTTCTCAAAAAGCTGGGGTCCGAAGTGGTAAGAATAAAAGGAGATGTATGAAAAGAGTTGTGGATATATGCGAGGCTAGGGAGTTGTGTCAGGACAGAGCAAAGTGGCAGTCCATAGTCTCTGCCTACCCCACCTGTGGGACACAGGCGTGAGCTTTATGTATGTATATACATTTGACTAAATTCAGTAACTAAATTCAGAAGCAAAAAGCGTGAGAGCAAATCAAAATCACTTATATTATGTTACGTGTCGCTCCGCTTTTCAAAAGCCGTGATATAACGCTTTTTGCTTCTGAATTTAGTCTAATGTAATCAGCGCATTACACCTACCCCACACCTACCCTACTCTTCTTTTTCTTGCATACAAACTGTACTGAAAATTAGAAAACCAACAGAAACAAGTTTTAGTTAAATAGCAGAAGTCCTACTGAAATTAAACGCAAACATGCAACTTTTTGATACCTTGGGATATATTATTGCAATTTTCCTATATGGGAATTTCTTTTTTTTTGAAGATATTCCTGTGAAATAGAAAATGGACCTTATTTTATGGACAAAACATTCCAGTTTGATTTGCTCTCACGCTTTTTGCTTTTGAACTTAGAGGACTGTATTTAATTACGATTAACATTATTGTATTTCGTTATTTCTATTGCCTTCCACATTAGACGTGGAACATAGAGTGGCATTCCGTCGACAGTACTTGGGGGTTATCAGTGGTTTCGCTCTAAGTCAGGTGTTGTGCTGTGGCTGACTTCTGTACGTATTTTGTTTTTTACATCTCATATGTGCGGTCATGCGGTCGACGATCATTCCTTTGGTTTAACCGATTCATTTTGTAGACACAAGGAGTGACACCTGACTCTGAGCGAAACCAATAATTGGATCGATTTATACACTGCTAGAACATTTTGTGAATTGAAGAATCTGCAGATCTTAGATGTTCTGCTAAAGTTTGAGCCCAAATTTGATGATTTAAATGGTCTACCTTGAGCTTAGAGTATATGTATAGATATTTAAACTAAATAGATTCAAATTCATGTTTAAAGTACCTCTGTCAAAACTTAAAACTTAAATTTTAGATACATAATTTTATTTCCTATTTTTTTACATCTAATTTGTTGTTGCTTGTTGTATACATATTAAAGAATGCTGTACTAATGTACAATGCTGTTATCAGTGCTGAATTGTATAACTATACCTACGCATAACATGTATTTTGTTATCTAAGGTAGTGTCTATAAGAATAACTAAATAAATAACTTCTAAATAAAAAGAAATAATAGTTTGGATTTTGCAATTTTTCAAATCATTTTCCTTTGGGTCGTATGGTGTTAGGGAAACCTTGGATAGCATATGAAGCGACTAATATCTTAGCCATATTGTCCACTGCGCCTTTTAAACCGACATAAAAAAAGTATTTTTTTTGTTTTTGAAGTCTGATCGATATTTTCGGCAATACTTAGTCAAATGAGCAATTTAGAGCTGACAAAACACATAATTTGTTTGTAAATAAACCTCCAGACGCAAGTTCTTTAATTCTTAACTTTGTGTTTCTAATGTTTTTACAGTTAATTTACACCTAGGAAAAAATCGTATTGTGACCCGAATTACTTTTGGAAAGGGTTGTAACAGTCAGATCCGTAACAGAAATTCAAATTCATAATTTCAATTTCTACCCGGCCGGGAATCGAACCCGGGGTTTCTTATTGCTGATGACTTAAGCCTTATGTCTCCCACATAGTATTTCCTTTACCATAGGTTTTAACCCCAAATCTCATACACAACACGTTTTCTAAAACCAATAATATTTATATATAGGTATTTTTTTTTTAGTAATATTAATTATAATAATTAATACATTCAGGAGCGCGGGCCGCACGACTCAGACCCACTCCCTCATCTTACGATGAAAAACAACGTATTTTTCCACACTTCACACGATAGAACACCTAGTCTAAAGGAACATAATATTTGAATTTTACTAATAACATTTGGCAAATTATTAAATTTAAACTCAAAACTACACTACGAAAAGTAGGTATATTACTAATTACAAAGCTAATACTTACTTATGTAGAATATTTATTTTCAATAGAAATATTACACATTATTAACATTAAAAAGATAATTACAGTTTTAAACAAAATACAAAAATAGAGCCACCAGCTAACTCTGCTGGAGTTAGCTGGTGGCTAACTCCAGCAGAGGGCTGTTATGAGCTGCTTAGGAATCCTCCCTCTAAAGCTTTTGAACAAGTCTCTGCTGTCGCTCCCGGCCTAATTGCAGGTCCACCATTCTTCGCACAGCGCCTCTCTCCTCGCTGGTCAACCACCTATCCTCTACCCACTCCTGTCTTGACATGGCTCGTACGGCATCATCGCCGCATGAGCCACATTATGGAGGTAGCCGCAAGTTTACAATTTCACCAGTGGTTTCGGGTTCATAATGCAGCATATGATGAACTACTAGACGATACAATAGATGAGTTGGGTTGGCTGACACTGTCGTTCTTGGCATCACCTACTACAGTTTGGTAGCTGCCGATGGCCAAAAACCACCTGTGTCACTGTGTCACGAGCACCTAACACGAATAAGAAATTAATTAGCAATGATTTTTAATTAAATATATAATCATTGGTATTAGTTTAGTCTATAAAACCTCTTCCAGTTTACTGTAGATGTTCAACAGGTTTCTGTTCTGAGGCCTTAGTTGTTCTGTGTTGTACTTAATGCCCTCTCGATGCCCGCTGGTCATCGTACTGACAGACTGGATTTTGAGTTCACGTTCACGTTCTACTCAAATACGTGGAAAGGAGTGGTAGAAAACAGTGCAACTAGGGCCAAACGGCGGGATTGTGACTATAATCCACATCAAACTCAAGGAACTTGTCTTTATACATGAGCATCATTATCTCTGTGGTGCTCCATGGCTGCGCGACTTGACCGGCGCTGACGAACTACGTCCATTTACTTCACGCCAACGAAATGAAAATGCTGCGGTGGGTGTGTAGCGTTACGCGACTCGACCGAGGCCGTAATGGTTACATCCATGAGAACCTTGGCGCGAAAGACATCGCTAATAACATTAAGGAGGCTCGGCATCGCTGGTTTGGATATATAGGAAATAGAGACCTAAACCTGACTATACCTAAAGAGCGTCGGTGGCCGAGTGACCAATGACTCTTTTCTGAGTTATGTAGATAGTTGAATGCTAACCGATGCTCTTACGGCGAGGGAAAACATCGTGATGAAACCTGCACATTCAGGCGACTGAATGTGTAACCATGATCCAATCTTCCCTTGACATGATCACGGAGGTCAGATGGCACTCGCTTCACTGCAATCTGCCAAATCCTGGATCATGGTGAAGGCGGACCCCGGGCCCTCGTGAGCGAGAGCATAGCCGGGACATTAACGCCAAGGTGATTATTACATTATTTTAAGGACCTAAACCTACCCGTATTAGGAAGAAGCGATAGACTACGACGATGCGAGGGTGTTGAAGACCGCGCAAATTTGAGAATAAGGAGCCTATATAGCCTTTAAGATTATTAGTGATTTTTTAAACATAAAAGAGCTACGTACCTCCCTTTGGCATAAAACACTAGTTACATACCTTTGTCTCTACGTCCTACCGATCCTGTCTTCTTGGCGAAGGAAAGTATAAAGCGGCTGTATCAATCAGGTCCATGGTTTGTTCTCTATTGAGGCGGTAGCTCTTGACAAAAGCAGATTCTTATTAGGAGAAAGCCCTATTTAGGGACCGAGTTCCTTTTCCATCACCTCGGTCTGATTAGCACCGAGCGCCACCGCCGCTTCATCTATCCACTGGATTCCTATCACTTTTTTCTTCTTATTGAATGATGTATTTATAAATAAGCAACAATTCAGTGCCTTGCGTTGTCAAAATCGTATTGAATATCACGTTTGATGAAATACTTTCATCTGACAGTAGTAAAGTAGCAACTTTAGTTTAACTCCAACTCCAAGAGTTCCGAGCTCGATCACAGTAACATCAGAGTAACATCAGAGTAACATTGCAGTTAAATCATTGTTCGATCACACCTTTGACACATTTTCGTTGACAGAACTGAAGGCGATTTGACAACTAAGAAAGATGCAACTTAAGTATGCAACCATAATGCAACTAAAGTACCAGAAAACGTATTGTGGAAAAGTTCTAACTCAAGTAAAGTTGCAACTCAACATCTGTCATTTGAATAACAATCGCACGTTTGACATGCGATGCAATTGTAATGTTACTGCAACTGAGACGATTTCCGTACCAGAATCGAAGCCCTGGTCAAGCCTCAATTTAAACAGAACCAATACTTGACCCGGGCCAAATTTATGTATTCACGAAGACTGACGGCAGTAGAGTAATACTGCCTATCTGCATTTTTTTCTCATCCAACATCCCATATAAACATATTTCGCCTCTTTGCTTCAATAGTATGTTATCTCGACAAATGCAATTTTACAGGAGAACATTTTTAACTCTTAAAAAATTATAGTGTTTAACAAAAGGTATCGTTACTGTAAATTTTACACTTTTTGGTTTGCAAGTAAAGAAAAATCCAAATAATTTTAAAAATTTATAGAAAAAAAAGGGAGGACGAGATGGTCATGTTTTTCCTGAAAATATGGTACAAATTGAGTGTTTCAAACTGTCTTGTCACTGACTGAAATTACTTTTGTTATGTTATTGAGTTAACTAACAAAAAAATCGTTGTTGTGATAAAAACTTTAAAATATGAGAGATTCATCTTTTTTATGAAAGAAAAACAAATTGCAAATGATTACTTAAATAATATGAACTA
Organism: Blastobasis adustella; assembly: GCA_907269095.1. Taxonomy (NCBI): domain Eukaryota; kingdom Metazoa; phylum Arthropoda; class Insecta; order Lepidoptera; family Blastobasidae; genus Blastobasis; species Blastobasis adustella. Next base: position 12,395,144 of record OU026124.1, read on the forward strand.
TAAAGTTCGTAGTGTGAAGGTGTTTAAAGTTAACTAAAGGTCGGTAAGGATGCTCACACCACGAGAGCCCATCGATTTCCATGCCTCGATAGGGACTCCATCGGGCCTGACAGCTTTCCGATTCTTCATGCGGCGAAGAGCCGTCTCGTCTTCTTCAGGCGTTATCGCTGGCACAAGTCCTTGGTTCCGAGGGAGGTTCGGTGGCTGCAACTCTTTGTGCTGCTTGTTGAGCAGGTCGTGGAAGTACGAGCGCCATCTCTCCTTCACCGCGCGGTCATCGCATAAAGGTGGGTACTGACCAACGTTACAAGGTGTAATGTAACATGTTACACAGCGAGCATTCGTGCAGTCAGTACGTCGTGTTACGGGGAAACCAGCGAGCAACGAGCCGCTCGTTGCTCGCTTTGAGTGCTCCACCCGGCTGTCGGTTTTTTGGTGAATCCTTTGACTGTTACGCGGTTCAGTCAGTACGCTGTTGCAAAGTTACAAAGTTTTTATACTGTCCAGTAATCATTTGGTTTTTTAATATTGCTATCAATGACAAACCACCACATACGCCTCTGTTTATAAATAAGTTTGATGTCCAGTAACGTTATTTCTTCTTCTTAATTTGGATGAAACAATAATTAAGTAGAATCAAAGATACCAACACGCCGATGTCGATGTCGGCCATCTTGAGTGAACTGGCGGCGAAAGCGGAGCACAGAGATTTTACGAGCATGTTACGCCGATTTTAGAACACAGCGTAACATGCTCGATGCGTAACATGATCGATGCGAATGTTACATTACACCTCGTAACGTTGGTCAGTACCCAGCTTAACAGGTTACCGCTAGGGTCATGAACACAAGCCGCTTTAAAGCGGCAGGGTTAACCCACGATCGTGCCAACTTGTAAACAGAACAGCGCCGTATCCGCATCGCTGCAACCGACCTGTGGAGGCGGTCGCTTATACGCTTCACATCCAAGACGCTGTCCCGAAACTCCTCAGAGAGCACTACCCCCACGCCGTTGTTCGCACTCAGAGAGCCTTAAGTGAAATATACTTGATTATATTTTATTGAACCCGATTAAACTTTATTTAAGTTAAATAAACTTAAGTAAACTCGGTATCACTTAAATAAACTCGATTTAACTTAAGTAAACTTCATATAACTCTATTAAACATTGATTAGACTTACGAGTATACAAACTTGATTAAACTCAATAGACTTCGTTGAACTGAATTAAACTAAAATATACTTAATTAAACTTGATTCGACTTGATTAAACTTAATTAACCGTAAATACACGTAATAGAAACATACGTAAATAAAGTTAGATAATTGAACTAGATTGGACTTGATTGAATAAGTTAATTCTTTGGCAGCTTAATTTGCATTGATTTCAAAATATTATTGAGTCCTGTCGGTCTATGTCCAAAAAATATATTTAATAAAAAAGGGATATAGTGTATACACTCCGGAAATCATTCATTTGGTCGGTCTTTCATTCAGTCAGTCAATCTGTAATTTTATAAGTCAGTCGATCGGGGCAGTACCCTCCCGTCAGTCAGAGAGAGCAGTTGTGCCAACTAGTTACCCCCGTCTATGTATAGGCAGTTATTATATCTAATAGTAATACAAAACTAATATTCATTGTTATAATTTATGTTATAAGCATGTGCGTGTCTTTTGGTGCAGTGATGAATACTACAGTATCTGTTGACTTTGATTATCAAAAACTTCTTACCGATAAAGTGGCTTCTTTTCTACTTCACCGCAACGGGTCTCTAGTAATTTTTAAAAGTAAATTAATTCATTAAAAGTACTCACATACAAACTTGTACCCATATAATAACCTGTATAGGCAATAGAAATTAACAGGTAAGACATTAAATTCACTCGTGTGTACAGTCCCTGGTCTGTGACGGGTTTCCGCTAACAGCTATTATTTCAGTTACTTACATCGTAATAAAATTCGTAAACTTAATGCTACGCTAATAAGCGTGGCGTGTCGTCATAAATTGCTGGTCTATTGTCGTCCATCTTGTAGTAGTAGCTGCGGATCACCAGCAGCTGGAACGCGCCTAGCAGGGTGCTAACGATGGTCGTGATGACGTTATCGACGCGGATATTCCAGGGAAAGTTCATGATGAAGGACGCCACAAGGAAGATCACGGCAAAGATCAGATAAGTCTTGATGTGGCCGCGTTTGTACTGCAAACATAGAAAAGAGTGTACGTGTGGATACGAGCTCTGCGTGAAAAATCTGAAGAATTATTTTGTGCAATGATATGACGACGTGGTGAGTAGGCACATATCATGTCCCACAAGTTCTTGTACAAACATCTTTAGACAATTGCTACTAGAACCATGTGTAGGTACATCATAGAGGCAAAATTCGACCATTGATAATTTTCACACAGAGACTACAACTAAAGAACCATTGTTATTATTTGTGAACACTATGCTATTAAATAATATTATGTGGAGAAGTTTTTGTACCGATGGGGCTTGTCGCTTAGATTTGTTACCTTGTGCAGTCCGACCAAAAGCACGATTGTGAAGGCGAGAAGGAAGAAGGCGCTGATCAGCAGCTCCACTGAGATGACGAGGATGTCGATGCCGTCCACCTGGTTGTCAATGTCTTTGTTGCCTTGTCTCACGAAGCACGCCGTTAGGCCCAGGATGCCCAGAGCGATCATCAGGATCTCACCGATCTGGCAACGAACGGCAATCGCGTCAAGTAGATGAAATATTTGGTGTGTACAATATGGGTAAACTAGGGAGGGACTACCTTAGAAGGAATGTGAAATAAGAATAAGTCAGATATCTATAAAAGAAAAACATATTTACTTTCCTGTGATACAAAATAAATAAAATAAAAATAAATAAATATTCGTGGACAAATTCACACAGCACCATCTAGCCCCACACTAAGCAAAAGCTTGTACTATGGGTGCTAGATAACTGATATATTACTTAAATACTTTTTAAATACCACAAATGTAAACATACCACAAAAAGGGTATTTATCTTTGGGCCGGGGAAACCGCCGACCTGCTGCCGATCACTTGGATTCCATACAGAGGCGCGCCGTACGAATTGTCGACGATACCATACTGACAGGCAAGTTAGAACCACTGGCTGATCGAAGGGACTTTGGCTCCCTGTGTGTGTTCTACCGGCTGTACAATGGGGAGTGTTCTGAGGAATTATTTGATCTGGTGCCCACAGCAAAATTCCGCCATCGCACCACCCGCCGTGGGCTGGGTGCTCATCCCCATTAAAATATATGCCTACCTGTCCTCGGAGATTAAGTTCAAGATCAAAAGTTTACGCAAATTGGCACTATAAAAAATAAACCCACGGGCTGGATTATTTAATATCGTGTTTTATTTTTAATATCCATACAATTTGATTTGATTTTTCCGCTATGATAATTTTTATCAATATTTCAAATATTTTAAAAAATCCACGACTTGGGTTGATTTTTTATAGTGGCAATTTGTTCAACTAAGACAGCCAATCGACCTACCCAATCCAGTATAAAAGAAACTACGACCCATTACGTGGACCCTTTAGTGGTGTCCACGCGAAGATTCGAAAGAACGTTTCTGGCTCGTACAATTCGGATGTGGAATGAGCTCCCAGCCACAGTGTTTCCTTTGGACTATGACATGGGATCGTTCAAGATTAGAGGTTTCATTAGAGGCGGGCAACGCATTGGTAGCACCCCTGGTGATGCTGATGTCCATAGGCGGCGGTGACCACTTTCCATCAGGTGGCCCACATGCCTGTTTGTCTGACGAATAACATAAAAAAAAAATATGATACCATATTTTCATCAATTACACAACATTTATCAAATAATTGCTATTTTAACTAGGGCCCTGCGCTTATAAATAAAACGTAAAACAGATTAATTTAAGTGTTTTTTTTCATCCAAAACTAACCATTTATGAAAAAAGAATTATAATATATTTATTATATTTACCGGTTATTCTTAACATAATTGTTGGTCCTATAAAATGTCTAAAATCACGGTGAATATCAAACTATGAACGCAGTTTAATACCACCAAATGAAGATAAACAAATAATGAACGTAGAACTATCAGCTTTAGTATTTAGCCGGGTAATGTCCGCCATTTTTACTCTTGATCAACTTATTGACGCGAGTGCGATTCCTTTCCCTCTATTTTCATATTTTGTTGTTATTGTCTGTAAAAGTTATTGATTTTGTTAAGTTTTATTATTGAGTTACATTTTTACATATTGTTATTGTTGCGTTTTTGTTATCTATACGTTTATTCGGTTTATAACCTGGTCCGAGCAATGCTTGCACTTTTACTTCGCCAAAGAAAAAGCGTTACAAGCATACTCCAAGGCGTTATACAGATAAGGAAATTGATGGCCAGAGATTTGTATCCTTACGAAACTGATATTGTTTTAAGTTTGGCAACGTTTGTTTTCTTTGTTTACACTTTATCTCACGGAATTATGAATAGAATACATACCAACCCGTACTAGGTCAGCGTGGTGGATTATGATGTACTCATAATTACTTATAAATATTTGTGACCAGATTTCGGCAAATGGGAGATTGTGGGTCGATTATTATGACGATGTTTCCATGCTTTAAAGGTAAGTATTTAGGCAGCAGTTTTTTCTGCAGGTTTTAGACTTAGAAACGTTTTAGTCTGGGACTGTTACTGGATGTTGATCACACTCCCAATTAAGTAGGTACTGAATGACCACTCACTAGGTTAAAGTAGGCGATGATGAAGCAGCCGACGCGCAGCTCGATGCAGCAGCAGCATTTGTTGAACACGAGATACGGCATGGTGGATCCGGATTAGTTGGAATACTCATACAAACACAGAATACTATTTATAACTTTTGTAAGTCTTTATTGGACTGATTGCACTCTTACACAAACAACTATTCAATTCAAAAACAAAATTCAACTACACAAGACTTCTATAATTTTTATCATTACATTTTTATCGAACACCTTATCTGTAGATAGCCATGTCATCAGATAAAACGTGAATATAAAGCTCTGGCCGAGCCCAGTGACTCAATGTAACTATAAATCAGTATACCAATAGAGATTTACTGTAACTGTTATCCAATAGATATTACTAGAAATAATATTCATCACTTTTAATTCTAACATGACCAGGAACAAATACATTTTTGTATTTATAGATTTTAAACGTACCTATATCTCTATCTATTCTATCGTCGGCATATTCTTTTTCTGTTTTATCAACCATAGGCGCCTGCATCGAAATGAAAGCAAACTCCTCGTGCGCACATTAAATGTCAATTTGGAATTACTGGCGTGATAACATTTAAACCAAAATCGCAGTTTTTTAATTAAAATCTTGTTTTGCCGCCAAATTCTAACATAAGGCGTCATAAAGACATAAGACTACCTGGGTTGTATATGCATTGTCCAATTGTATAAATTACAAATACGCCTGTGAAAATATTGGTGTCCGGAAGTACCTAGAGATTGTTTGTAATTGCTGCTTCAGGAGGCTGATACGGCGGTGCAGGTTCAAGAGAATATTGAATTCAGGAGAATGTGGGAGAGATCTGGGACGATCTGTCACGTTTTATCGTTGCGCTCACACATGTTTGTTAGAGAATGACATATCTGTAGAAGAATGTTAGACGAGCAGTCCGCGAAACCCTACGCCAATGCTCGTAGCTAAGGAGTTGTAGCGGTGGAAGTACCTACACACTCACTGCGGTGCTTTTACCGTTAAAATATATGCCTACCTGTCCTCGGAGATTAAGTTCAAGATCAAAAGTTTACGCAAATTGGCACTATAAAAAATAAACCCACGGGCTGGATTATTTAATATCGTGTTTTATTTTTAATATCCATACGATTTGATTTGATTTTTCTGCTATGATAATTTTTATCAATATTTCAAATATTTTAAATAATCCACGACTTGGGTTGATTTTTTATAGTGGCAATTTGTTCAACTAAGACAGTCAATCGACCTACCCAATCCAGTATAAAAGAAACTACGACCCATTACGTGGACCCTCTAGTGGTGTCCACGCGAAGATTCGAAAGAACGTTTCTCGCTCGTACGATTCGGATGTGGAATGAGCTCCCAGCCACAGTGTTTCCTTTCGACTATGACATGGGATCGTTCAAGAGGTATATTAGAGGTTTCCTTAGAGGCGGGCAATGCATTGGTAGCACCCCTGGTGATGCTGATGTCCATAGGCGGCGGTGACCACTTTCCATCAGGTGGCCCGCATGCCTGTTTGTCTGTCGAAAAACATAAAAAAAAAATCTTACATTGCTATGAGCGTCTATAGAGACGCCAGCTTAGTCGATTTGCTATTGACTGTACCTAGCTTGACCATTTTTTATAGAGTCTTTATCACTTTTTTTATACCACTCAGGTGGCAAACAGGCTTACGGTCTGCCTGATAGTAAGCAGTCACCGCACCGATGGACGTTTGCAATACCAGGGGCATGACCCACGCGTTGGCGAACCCGTAAAAACCTTTTCACCCTTTCAACTGAACACCTTTATTGCGCAGTCACGGCTTTATTCAAGAACATTGCTGTGGCCTACCCTTTCACCCGTATTCAAAAACTTTACTATGAGGTCTTACGATTCGCGTGAATGCACTGGGTTTCAAATGACAATACTTAAATTTCGGTCAGCTCCGATAACCGAAATTGCACAATCTTCGAACCGTATTGACCTTAGCAGACGAGCCCTATGAGAACGCATATTAACGCTACTTATACAACTGTTGTTTGTAAAATTATTTTATGTGTCAAAACTGTTCTCATTACAGCAATTTGCATAATTAATGAACATTAGTCACAATTAGAGTCATGGGTGTTTCGGTGGCCTAGTGGTTAAGGTATCCATCTTGTAAGCGAGAGGTACCGGGGTTGAATCCCACTACCGCCATGTACCAATGACTCTTTTATGTACATTAGTTGAAAAATAACCGATGCTGTTACTGTAATTACCTGATCTGCTAAATCTGGGATCATGGTCAAGGCGATCCCCGGCTCTCGTGTTACGAGCCGAGCCCGAGTCCAACCGGGATATTAATGCCAAGATGTTTTGTTTTAACCCTCATACCCACCACTGATAGCCAAGATCTACATCGGCGACACAAAGAAGACCAACTAATAAAAACGCGTATGGTAACGGTATGTTCCCAATTATATTTAACTATTGATGCTAATCGTGACTATCATCTTGGCGTGAATGATCTTGGATTTGGCAGATCACGTAATTACAAAGTGTTTCAAAAGAAAGTTTATATTTAGTGGATCGATTAAAAAAAAAGTAAGCCGTGTATCGAAAAAATGTTGATTGATTATTAAAATACACAATTTGGGAATTTATTTCTTAAAATTAATATCGTCCAAATGTAGACCCTCGCGTTCGCGGCACTCATTTAATCGAACAGTAAAATTACTTATGACAACTCGGCTGGTGGACTCAGTGATGGCTGCCATTTCGTGACGGATGTTTTCTTTCAAACCTTTCTTTCCGTTGACATAAACCGCGCCTTCATACTCCAAAAGAAGTGTCTCAGAGCCATGTGCGGTGCGGCTCCACTGGACTCCTGCAGACCACTTTTCAGAAAACTTAAACTTCTGACCTTGCCCTCAATGTACATTCTCGAATTATGCGTATTTGTAAAAAATAACCCAGATTTATTCAAGATGAAGTCTGATGTATGCACGTTTTCCACACGTTTTCCCAATGATCTCGTGACTCTCCCTCACTCAACTACATGCTTTGCGAGAAATAGCCACAACATGTCCATACAAATCTACAATATGCTGCCAGATGCAGTTAAAAATATGCCTGTTCAAAAATTTAAAGCTGTGCTGAATAATTTTTTAAGTAATCACGTATTTTACAATATTGATGAATTTAAAATGTATTTAAAAAATAACCGTCGAAACTTGAATGTAAACTTCAAATAAATGACATAAGTAATTTAATTTATTTAATATTTTTTACTAATTTTAATGAATTTTGACTTATTGTTTTGACATTTCTGAAATATTTGACTTAATTTAATTTATTCTATAAGTTTGACATTGGTATTCAATTTGATTGATTTTCTTTGACATATAATTGTATTTGAATAATTTATTTTTGATATTGTTTGTGACGCTCTCTTTTCATTTTGCATGCCAATTGATTTGGCTTTATGTGTGATACTAATTACTCTGTAATATCATGTCGTACGTACATATTTACCACATTTACTGCAATAAATAATTTGAATTTGAATTTGAAAAAAACGCGCCAGGGAAGTCGGATTATTGGCGTAAACTTTAGATTTAAGATAACCCCATAGGATAAAGTCCATAGGGGTTAAATCAGGACTGCGTGGAGGCCAATTTATGTCACCTCTCCTGGTGATCAATTTGCCCGAGAAAATTTCACGAAGTCGTGGCAGAGATGTATTAGACGTGTGTGACGTTGCTCCGTCCTGCTGGAACCATGTTCTTTGGGTATAGCCAGGAAAGTTTTGCAGTTCAGGCTCCAAGAAGTCGTCTAACATCTCCACATAACGCTCTGAATTCACTGTAATTGAACACCCCCTTTCGTCTTCAAAAAAGTAAGGGCTGATAATTCCTCGCGCCGACATCGCTGCCCATACGGTCACTTTAGGCGAATGAAGGGGTTTCTGATGCTTGCGTTTCGGATTTGTTGCACTCCAGTAGCGGCAATTCTGCTTATTAACGTGTCCATTAAGGTAAAAATGAGCTTCATCCGAAAACAAAATGCTGGTAAACGTTGAAAAGCGCTCAATTGCCTGATTTACGAAGTCAAGCCTCTGACTTTCTGTCTTGGGACTTTAATTCTTGAACCAATTAAATTTTGTAGGGGTGCAGCTTTAAATATTTGTGCAAAAGCGGTGTAATGATGATCTATGCACATTTAAAGCACTTGCGCGCTTCCGTATTGACTGATTAACACTCTCCACGTTTTCTGCCGTTCTTGATGACCTTGGTCGCTCGGATTTTGGCTTTTCCAGCGTTGTAGCTGTCTCTTCAAACTTTTTGACCCATTTTCGAATAAGAGGAATGCTTGGCGCATCATTTGAGTGGTGAAAACCTCGAATACTGCAGAATCTCCTACGCGCTACAGTCGCAGAATCACCGTTTTTGTAAAACTCTCGCACGCACAACGCGCGGTCTGCTCCGGAGAAACGCTCTATAGCGACTGAATTCCCAAGAGCCAGGCTACCGATTGACATAACCCCCGCGCCCCTTGGATTCTATGCGTTCACGCAGTAAACTAAATAAATATAAACTTTCTTTTGAGACACCTTGTATAATGGAGCGACTGCCATCTGACTGCCGTGACCCTGACTGACCAGATTGGATCATGGTTACACATTCACTCGCCTGAATGCGCAGGTTTCATAACGATGCATCTAAGAGCATGGGTTAGTGTTCAACATGAGTGGTGAAGCTTTGTATGAAAAAAATACACACTGTTCTGCTTATCGACTTCCTGAAATAAAAGTTGCTTATGTATATAAGTATAAGTATTTACAAATTTGTAAACCTATGCATATTCTACATAGATTCATTTTGACTGAAACAACTACAAAATTTGGAAACCCAATTTATGAGGAGAAGTTAAAGAGAAACCGCATAGTATGTACCTACAGCATAAATTGTAAATACTGAAACAAAAATACAACTTCAATTAGACTTCGCAAGCCTTTACCGTGAACCTTAAGTAATATAAAAACCTTTTTCCATTAAATAAACTTTACTTTAGACGTATTAAGTTCTCTGCTAGTTTCTACAGAAAAAAATTTTTTTTTACTTTATTTTATTTATTACTTACTAAAGCATTAAATTTTTTTTTACTTTATTACATACTAAAGCATTATCGCAGTACTCGCCAAATGTATAGATTCGTTTCTATGTCGTTAACGTAGGTGTTGAAAGCAGGAAAAGAAGGTATGGATAAAAAAATCCCGGTTTACGAGGTTTGAAAATGGAGATTTATTAGCTTGCCTGTTACTTGCTGCGGAAAAGGTCCGGTAAACGCCTGAAATTTGAATTTACGAGGTAAGTATCCCCCCATAACATCCACAATAGGTGAAGTAAGTAAGTACTTTTATAGAGGTATTATCTGGCCGTACCTACTCGTTTATTTTAAGGGAATTTAAAATTGATCAAAATGGGACAGCGATTCAAACTTAAGAGTTTCCTAGGAAGGTAAAAATATCATAAACACTGCAACAATTTCACGGTCTATCGCTGCTGGTGTTCAATATTTAATATCGATGAAAATATTTTTTACAAGGTTTTATTTAACTTGCACCGTTCGTATGTAAGTTGTCCGTCAACATTTTAAAACAATTTTTCGACTATTTGTTGGTATTCGATTGAGCTTACATTTGGTATACCTATGTAACTTGGATGACAATGCAATAATATGGTATCATGGAGCTGGTCTGATGATGGAGTCGGAAGGTAGTCATAGGAACTAACGCAATTACATAACCTGATCGTGTCTAAGCGCTTTGGAATGGTCTAGATGAGTAGGTAGGTACCATACTGCGCGTTCATGGTGACTTAAATATGTGTATGACGTGGCACCAATGGTATTAACAAAATTTTATCTCAATGGCAAACATATTTTTAAGTTGATCGGTAATCGGATGGAATGTGGTCCCCACCGCATGTGAATATGAAATACCAAGAGCATTAGTAATGCAATTGAAACCCGGAATGAATCTGAGGAAAGTTCATTAAGCTGCAAAATGTATTTTACTTCAAATAAAATAACACTTCGTTTTCAACACCAACCTAAATTAAACCTCATCTACCATATTCAATTTAATTATGTAAGGCTTAGCTTTAACTGTGAAAAAGTTGTCGATCCCAATAAGATTCAAGCCCGAAACTCTAAAAAGCCTAACTTTACTAACTCCTGCATGACACATTAGAACCCCGTCAAGTCTGTCACCATTATTTTCCGTGAAATCCCCAGCTGCGTCCTTTTGTTAGTGCCCATACCGACGACGCGCGACGCCCAGCGTGGGCTGGACCCAAAATGGACCCTTTGAAATGACGGCGACGAGCTCGAGCTCCGAAACAAATGCAGCTTGACATGCTTCCTTTACATCATCCTGCACTCAACATTGCATTGCACGCAGCACTCTTCTTTCCTTTGATCGAAACATGAGATTGAAGCAAAGTAATTTGAGTCTCTCACGGTTTCAGATTTCGGGTTTAGTGCCGAAGCTGCGAAAGTTTCACATTGCAACTGAAAATCCTGTAGCGTTGGACTGACGCGTGTTTGTTATTAAAACCATGAATATAATATTCTCGGTACACAGACGCATTCATTTCTCTGAATATAATGAAGCTTCAATTGCAATTTGTTTGAGAGAGATGAAAGTCGTTTGACAAGGACGGTAATGAATATGAATGTAGATGAATATTTTAGTATGGGCTTACCTAAGAAAAAAACGGTGTTAAAGATGATTTGGTTGTGAACTTGTAAAAAGAGTGAGCAGGTATAAGACGAGCGATAGGGTTAAATTGAAGAAAATAAGTTCTCAAATTTTAAATATTTTTTAATAACAAGCTTTTACGCGCGGTATAGTATTCATTAAGACTATTTTAAAGAGCCCAAACACGATGGTGTTTTCTTATTGCGTTCATTAGTTCCTAACGACCTTACGACAGACCAGCTCCATTGTACCATATCAATGTATTGTCATCCAATGCCGATATTTCGACGCAGTTGCATTCATCAAGGTCACGGTACATACCATACCTTTAAAATTTGTTAAATAAAAGCTTACCTATAAAAATATGTGCTGACTGCACCTAGGTAGGATTATGTAAGGTGGATAATGATTTACGAAAGGCTTATAAATGATAACTAAAGAAAGAATAGACTGTTTACGCACTTCATCAGATCCGAATCAGAGAAAAGCTTTTTCACCGGATCCGACTTCCGTGTTGTTTTCGGGTGGTCGTATTTGTGCATAGAACACGGGCAAGGCCACCTGTGCTACCTACAGTCAGCTTGTTTAAAATGATCCGGCTCCATTTCCAACCCGGCAGATTCGCGGGAACCCACCAGTTTTGATAAAGGTTAGTTATCCGGCATCCATTTTAATATTTAAGGCGCTAGGTATTTCGCGTTGAAATTCATCATGCCTGTTTACACTGAAAGCTTGGAGGGTTTGAATAAACAAAACTGGGCTAAAACATGACGCAAGCTCTAATCTGAGTGTTCCCAGTCAAGAATTATGTAATTTAATTCATTAGGGGTACAGAGCCAAGGGCGGGCAGGGAGCGACGCGGCCGCCGACCAATTACAAGCGCCAAGCCACTTACCGCAATGGGTGCCTCATTTGCATCAAATATTAACAAAATTACTATTTTAAAAAACGACTTGAAGGGCTGTTGTCTGCAATAAGAATTCATGATATCTATTATAGATGATTTAATCAGAGTCACTGTTAATGAAATGAAATGAAATTAAAAATTATTTATTTCAGACACTGTCCATACAATGTAATGGTACGGTACTTTCTCTCATGATGAATATGAAGGCAAACAGAAAGGAAAGGGAAACAGAATAATCGCGTTCTAAATCAACGCATACAACGATTCCTGGTATTCTGGGTGTATATGGGCTATGTACGATAAATTAATAAAAGGAATTCAATGATCCGGTGTTTGCTTTTCTCTGTATGTATTATATAATAAGTAATATAGCGAAAAACGAAGGAAAATAAAGAGAGAAAAGCATTGATGCTGAGAATATTTAATTATAATTTAAATTAAATATTTAGATATCATTCAACTGTAAGAACTAGTGGAACAAAATGGAAGTTTGTACCTGTACCATGGAACTAGCGACTGGAACTACGGGGATCCCTGGATATGTTCTTAATTGTAACATTCTTCATTTCACACACATCAGTTCTCACATCACTTCATTTCATAGCCCATAACAGTCTACTGCTGGACTTGAATCTCCTTCACGTCTGTGGAGGACTTTGCCATAAGTATCTCCGCGCTTGGCACGTTGGAGATCGCATGATTCTGTCTGAAACGGCTGGATCGATCTTGCCGAAATATTCAGGCAATCTTCAGATTAGCCCAGTGTGAGACCCTATGAAGTTTGGTACCCGTGCGAAGCCGGGGCGGGCCGCTAGTTGCTGAATATGAGAAAGCGCGAGAGAGCCCTGCTGGTGCGTTGGAAATGGCATATACCTTGGTAGATATACCAAATATGCAGGTACGGAAATGTCTACAGAATTAATGGCTCTGCAAACAAGTCAACGTAATAAATGCCACTTTACATAGTATATGGGACATTATTCATGATTCATTCATTCATTCATAAATTTAAATTTTACTCGTTTATGTCACATGAACGAGGAAAATTTAAATTTATCTTTTTCAAATTACTCCAGCGGAATTTGGGTGATAAATATGTAATCAACTTCTGCGTGAAATGTTGGGCCGCAGTGAATTTCGGAAAGGCGGAAGGGTCTTGACACCAAATTAATGATTGCATTTTATTTATCCGTTGGAAATAGGGAATTCTAAACAATGAGATTCCCTGCTGTTTATGGCGGAAAATTTGGGGAAGTACCAGGTAATTTTTCTTCTGCAAAACATAAACCGTGGCGATTGTTACACCGACAAGGCAAGAGTGGCGCTTGTTTGGGAGTGGTTGAATAATAGCTGTGTCATCGAAAATATATTGCCAGTCTGTCAACTTTGCATGGTAGTTTCTTACGTTGTCTTTATTAGTGTTCGACCGACATCACTGGCCGTCGCCGCGTCGGCGTTGGTCGGTCTTATTAAATGGTTGATATTACGGTAATTGGTGAATATTAATTAAAACTCTATACAAACGTAGTTTGATATATTATTGAAATTATAATAATTATAACCTTCCTCTAGCCGTTTTCGGCTACAGCAACGATATTAGTTAGGATTTTCCTGCTTCTCCTGTCTGTCGTGTCTGTCATGTAAATATCGTAGCCAATTTTGGCTTTAAATGTGCGCGAACAAATTGGGCAGGTCAGGACACCGCTTTGAAAGTTATATAATAGATGTTTGTTTTTTCTTCTTGTACTGTCAACCACGAGGATTGGGATGCTTGGGCGCCGCGGATACTACCAAGGTCGGGACAAACATTTGGTTAGGGCACCTTTTCTAGTCCCTGTAGGGTCTTGCCCTGAAGCTGTACTTACTGTTACTCCTGTTCAAATAACTGTTCAGCACGTTGACACTTTTATTGTCAATTTTTAAACATATAATTGGTATATTCTTGGGTTTGGCCCTTCAGGCTCTGATTGCTCATCATCTTTACCTGGAAAATTAGTTAATACTGTAAATTCTGACTACGTTGTAATTACGTTCTACAAATATTTTGAATCGAATTGAACTTCGATTAGAGTATTTTCTTTTGGGGAAATGATCTCTTGTTTCCTAAATATCCAATTGGTAAAAGTAATTATGGTTTTTGGACGAATACAAGGGTATTGGGGTGTGTGTCTGGATTCTTACCGTTGTATCTTCTTGTTTTCCTTTTTTATGAATCCAAGTTTGCCCCCATGCCACGGGGGTCATTTTTCCATCACATTAGAAGGTTTCTTTCGTGGCAAATATTGGATTTAGTATTTTAAATATCACATTTTCCAAATTTACGTTAATATTTTATTATTTTATTCTTTATATGTCATATGTTGTCATGCGGACATAGTTCATAGTCAGCGGAGATTTTAATCTTTTTTGTGCTCCCCTTATTCTAGATAATTGCTGGATCCAATTCTTCATAATGTCTTCATGGATTATATCCTTGGCTGCAAAACACGAGGTCGTCCGAAAATAAATATCGACCACTTCGGAAACTGACTGGTCGACTATGAGCACTGGTCATCAAGACTATATCTTCTTTTGTGCCAAATGCGTTCTCGAACGTGTTTAAGTGAAGACCCGATCCTTTGTTAGAGAGTGCAGCGGATGAGTGGGCAGAGTTCTCCCAGCCTTCGAACTAGAAGGTGGATCAGTATCATAGCTAGAAGAAGCTATCTTCAGAAACCAATAATTAAATACCAGTTGACCGGTCAAATTATGCACGTGACTGCATAAAAGTTTATCCTCGAAGTTTTCTAAATTAAATAGTCTGTCGAGTCAATCTGCAACCTGTACTTTTCGGCCAACAGTGAACCCAGTGATCCAGCCCGGGCATAAGTTGTGGACTTTCGTAAAAACTTTCATACTTTTAACATTTTAAATTCTTTTTATAAATTTCCTGTTTTGTAGATTGTTAGTTTCTGGACTGATTGTACATAAACCCATTACCCTGATATTCGTTGTTTTTATTATAACTGAGCCTGGCACTGTCCGCCGGACAGTGTTACGTTACATCCCTTCCCCGGCTGGGCGGGGCAAGCAGTGCCTCCCTAAAAAGGGATGTTCCGTCACTCGGGCTGCTGCCGGACCACGCTGTTGTCCCAGTACAGCGCAGAAACGACCATCATTACCCAAGCCGCCTGTGTGCAGACATCAGACAAAGCCGAGCATGCATCATAACTCTACCTCTCTACCTCTACCCATCGCCACAGTATTATACGTCGTGCAGTCATCTGCGCAGGAAATACTTAAGTGCACAAGTGTTCGCGCTAGCACAGGTGCGCTCTCTTGTCTTCCCTTGCCTATACCTGCTGGAACGGTGGACCGTTACGATCAGAGGTGAGGTTAGAGCAGTGTCTGGCCGACAGTTTCCAAACATCTCTACTGCCGTCCTAGGCCCTCCACATGGCCTTGCTGCCTTGCCGTGTCCACCAAAACTCCTTTGCATATCTGCGGTGAGTGCCTTCACGACAAGACAGACTTTCTACACAATGCGAGAGATATTCGCAGTTCCGCTTTTCTGCCGTAGCCTCCAACTGTCTATCGATTTCCAATATTAATTAATTTATTTTCAATATTACACTGATAAAGTCAATGAAATTTTGATTACGTGCTCTAGAAACTAATATCTATGCTTGTGGTTTGTCAGATTTTCGGTAAAATATATTATTTCAAAGTTCCACAACATTTAAATATTGTATGGAAATTTAAATCACGTGTATATTTTTTAATTTTATAATTTTATTTATACAATTTAAATTTGTGGACAAATTTATATTATGGAATTTAATTTAAAATTGGGTTATGATTTTGTGATATTACTGCAATTACTTAACCCTAGATCACTAACCTTATTTTTCGACGCTTAATACAACCCTCGTCGTTTCGACTACGGTATTTAATAATGGGGGTTAAAAAGTTTTATTAAAACAAAATGTATATAAAATATAGTTTTGATTAGTAATTAAGTGTATTTATGTTATTTATAATATTTACATGACTAGTGTTATGTCAAATTATTAATCAAATAGCTCAATGAATGAGATCATAGTTATCATGCAAAATTAACAATTGTAAGATTTTAAAGTTCATAACCTAATATCATTTATAACATAAAATACTTTAAATTTAAAAAATTATGAATGTAATAATAACCTAACCTAACCTAACAACAGAAATATTTTTGATAAAATCTAAAAAGTAAAAGTAAGTTAGTTCATTTATTTTTCTTTTTATTGTACATATTTATTTTTATGTCAGTTTATGAATATCTGATGAATAAATAAAAAAAAAGTAATACATTTGTGACACACTTGAAGTTTATGTTTCCCGCACGATTTGTTGCACTTGGTGCAATATGGTGATTTCCACAAAATTTAAAGTCAAGTAAAGCTATTTGATGGTAAATAATAATATCAATGATAGTTTCATTGCTACAGATAATGTAAATATGCCAACAAGGGCTCTTATTTCATTATACATCCATTGGTCTCTGAGTATTCTTTACATTGTTGTATTTTTGAGGGTTTTCTTTCTATCTCTGCATTGTGGTCTTCTTTCTCGCTTCCTGATGAATTTTCGTACTTGTAATAATAACTGACGAATTATACCTAAAACAATTACCTACTAATAAATAGCGTTAAAAATGAATCAAATACATCTACAACAGAAATAAAAACGCAAAAACACACAATTGAAATAGTAAAAAATCACGTAATTACTAACCTACGTCGATGCGACGAGCCATGGTTGCTGGAATAGCGTTCACGGGCCCCTACACTTAAAACACTCTCATGAGGCGCAAGGGCAATCGGTCGACTGAGATAAGACAAAGTATAGAAAAAGTTCGATGGCGTACTCAGGATTTTACGCGATTTTTAAAAGTCCGCGTCGTCGAATCGACGAAGGTTGGTAATCTAGGGTTAATGAAGTGCTACTTGCTTTACAAATGTAAAGTAGCATAAAAAATGACATGTAAATCTATTTACCAATAAACGATTGTATTGTATTGTATTGCATAATCGTTATTATATTATTTTATTTCAGAAGATTATATAAGGTCAACTACATAATAGGTCGGTTTATTCATCTCTGTAGTAGATTATTACGTCTCCATTCAGGGAGTTATCCAATAATCTATTTGGTATAAATTGTTGGATTGTTATACAACCCTGGGGCATGCCAATATATTGTGTTCATATTCGAGCCCCTGTTTGGTCGTAACGTAAGTACTCATACTCTTACAATATTGTTTATATTTAGAAGATATGTTCAGAACCAATCATTGGTTTTGTATCTGATATTGATGTTGAATTCGCTTAGTGTTTACGCAACCAGCTTCGAGGTCCCAAGTCGAATACAGCTCTATATAAAAGAAATATTTTCGGAATGACATTAGTTTTGTACAATATAATCCCCTCTGCCATTATAAATTGCACTGACATTATGATATTTAAAATTAAAATTTTATTTACTGGTTAATTAATCATCTTGTACCATTGCGGAATATTTACAATAATGACATGTCATAAATAACTTTCCTAATCATCAAACAACGATTGACATAATAATTAATATGATATTGCTTTACATATGAATTTATATTACTCTGTAATGCCCTAAGTCTGCGTATTTGTATGCCTGTCGGCGGAACACAGCGGTCTCTATCTTAGCGTTAATGTCCCGGTTATGCTCCCACGCACGAGAGCCCGGAGTTCGCTGGAATCCAGGATTTGGCAGATCAGGTAAAAATGCAACTACCGTCTGACCTCCCTGACCCTGCTACCAGGGGCACCTGACTAGATTGGGCCATGTTTACACATCCAGTCGCCTGAATGTGCAGGTTTCATCACGATGTTTTCCCTCACCGTAAGAGCATCGGTCAGTATTCAAATAATGTACATAACTCAGAAAGCAGTCATTAGTACATGGCCGGAGCGGGATTAGAACCCGGTACGGGTTCGGATATCCTAACCGATCGGCCACCGACGTACTCTCTCACAGCAGACTTTAATATTGTACCCAATATCTTAATGTTCCCGTGTTTCACAAATCAAAATAAATGATATGAAATTTCTCCAACGACCAATAAATATTTATTATAGGTAGCTATTACAAACTTATTATTGTTAAAAATAAATAAATATTTTTCATTTACATTTTCATTTTTTCATCGCAAAAATGATAAACCGTATAAATGCCGCTTATAATATTTGGAATATTCGAACTGAGATAGGTACTTAAATTAAAAGTTTTGGATGGACATTACAATATTCCCGATACATACTGAGACCCTAAAATGATTTATGTTTAAGAAGAAGAGGCGAGAAGTACTTGATATTCAAGTCACAGTTTAAGTGTTTGGAACCTTGGATGGTTTGAGCGCAAATCGATACTGAAGACACCGGACAAAAGGAATCTTTAATCATTTTGTTCATTACTACCCTACTAGCTGCCTGACGCGACTTCGATCGTGTTTTTTTTAATTTTTTATGCTTTAATGACAAACGAGCAAACACCCTATTTTATGCTGTTCAATGACAAACGTACGGACATCCTACCTGATAGTAAGTGGTAACTATCGCCCATAACATCTACAATCCTTTAGGTTGCAGGTAACAAAAAAGCAGAACCGCAGGTGCGTTGTCACTGTGTGGACTAGAAAGCCTCATGCCTGTAATTTGTACTTTGTGTGGTTTCAATTTAATGAACCCTACCTCCAGGCTACCCAATTTTTTAAACATCATCTTTCATACAAACCTTGATATGACAATTAAAAAAGAATTGATTATTTTCAGTTGATCTGAAGTGATGCGCTTAGCTAAACCCCATCGACAGGGAGTTCATCCTCACACCTTGGTCGCGAACTGTGCGGTTCCAAAGGAACTTTCTCCCACGCACACTAAGGTTGTGGAATGAACTACCTGGAGAGGTTTTCCCTGGAGAGTACAACATGGAGTTCTTCAAGAAAGGGGTTTTTACGGGGTCGGCAACGCGTGGGTGATGCCCCTGGTATTGCAAACGTCCATAGGCTGCGGTGACTGCTTACCATCAGGCAGGCCGCAAGCTTATTTGCCACCATAGTGGTATAAAAAAAAATGCTCGTACATTCGGCAATTTATTTTTATTCGAAAAATAGATACCTAGATGAGAATAAATCCAAACAGACTTTCATATAATTTTTATGGGGACTTCATGTCACAAATTTATGACGAACTGGGTGGTTCAGTTGGTTAAGATACCGGCCTGCCACGCCGAGGTCCCGAGTTAGATTCCCGGCTTAGTAGAAATTGAAATTATGAGTTTTAATGACTGTTACGGATCTGGGTTTGTATGTATTTAAAATAAAAGTAAATAAGGAGTTCATCAGTTATCTAACATCCATAACTAGGCTAGATGGCGCTGTGTAAATTTGTCCTAGTATATTTATTTAGCTATTTCCCAATATCATTTTATTCATTTCAGATACTAATAGGTACATAATACTGTTATATTGTTAATTTAATCATGATGCGTACCTGAGATAGGCATTCAATAGAATACTTTTACCTCACAACCTTTTGAAGCGAAGTATTTCATGTGAATACTGTTCCGCCATCTGATTAGTAGGTGGAACATGAAATGCCTTTCCGATAAGAATCAGGCTACACGAGTACGACGCTAGACTCTACAACATTCGTGAAGGTATTCTCTACAGAAATCCGATAAACTATTTCGTGGAAAGTTGTAAAAGGTTACGAGAAAAATGGCAGACTTTTTCTTCTTGTTCTTTAATGTCGAGTCGTTTTCTGGTTTATTTTGTAGTGTCGTAACGACATAGATGTGAATCTCGTTGTATGTACCTATTTCCTAAAATTTTTGTCATATTTTATTAGAAACGTTTTAGGGTTTTTTTAGTTTATCTTGGCGTAAATAACCCGGTTGTGCACTCGCGCGGGGTTCAGGGTCCGGCTTGACCATGACTACGAAGGCGTCCAAATGCAAAAGTAAAAAAGGAATCGATATCGGTCGGTTCGATATAATTTAAATATTTTTGTCGGTAATCTGAAAAATAAGGGTTTACTGCTTGATTTAAAATGACATTTTCCCGCTGGTTTCTCTAAGTCATTCGTTCGAGAGTTCGATTTTGCATTATTCTACAGCATCGATGTACAAATATCATCATCGTCATATCGGAGATCACCCGCTACTAGGGATAGACCCCACAAATATCCCCAATAAGGCCTGCCCTGTGTTGTACGCATCCAGCTGATACCTTTATTAGAACATTGGACCAACTTGTGAGTGCCTGTCGACGCTGCGTCGTTCGCTACGTGATCGTCACTTGAGATTGTTTTTATTGCTTAAAATGCTTATTATTGCTTTTTTATATCGCCCTGCACACAGATGGGCGGGGCCGTACACCTGATGGAAAGTGCCACCGAATTCTGTTCTGCATTACCACATAAGCCTGGCAATTTTTCGGGCTACGTCAGTGACCTTAGGGCGCCTACGGATATTCTTCGAATTCGATAAATCTTGGGTAGGTATAATCATAATCATAATTTATTAATAACATTCCAGACATATATGTTTCTTTATTTGATCTAAAAACACATCTTACACAACTTAAAACTAACAATATACAGTATTCATAATAGTACCCGATGTACACAGTACAGCACAGCATACACATAATATTGAAATTCTGACTAATAAAGAGATGTTATGTAACAAAAAATGAATTTGTACTTATTAGAGTATATACAGTACATAATAAGAAAGTTTGACAAAGAAAGGGCGACAGGCGTGACGTTATGTACCTATGTATCTAGTATAGTAGCTTTTGACCGTATCTTTGTCTGCGTAGAATTCGGTATTACATTTCGGACCCGCTCCTGCCTGAAAATTAGATTTCGGTATAAATTATAGCCTATTTGCTATTCTGGGTTATATTATAAGCTTAGCACTGCTTGTATCAAATTCTTAAACACATTTAAGAATAACGTTTCACGTAATTTTGTATAATACTTTGTGTTTACCTGAAACTTTAAGAAGATTAAGAATTTTGTGCAAGCCGCGCTTAATGTAGCTTATAATTTCCCGTTAAGCCAAATTTTATAAAAATCCGTTCAATAGTACTTGTGTGAAGGAGTAACAAACATCAATCCATCCATATAATATTAATAGGACATGATATAATACCTATGTACAATACAAGAACATAAAATATTTATTACTTACTCAACGCTTTATTCAATAAAAATTTATATCGATATAAAAATGTACGATCACATCACTATACCGTCTGACATGCTTATGGCGCCATTTGAATTGGATGACAGATTGTTTTGATTTAGATTTTTTTGTCATACGGTAGGCAAACAGGCAAGCGGACCTCCTGATATATTCTGAGAGCAGTACCTACAAATTATATTATTAACCTACATTGCAAGGAACCCTAAAATTGGATACTATTAACCTTAATAGCTTAAAATTCCCGCCCATTTCAGATCACGCTGTAGAGTTATCACTCAGAGTCTTGGGTTTAATGATCCACCCACAAGACCGTCGCCTCGGGTCAGGGGTTGCTAAGGAGACGCCATTAACACGTCTCAGCACACCAATGCAATTAAGGGAATGTCCCGTTAATTGCACTAAAGGACGTGAGAGGACACCACCACTCAATAACGGACGTCCTCCCTCAATAGCACTGGTATGACGTAATTTGGTTGCAGTTCGATTGACGGTTGGAGTTTGTCTACCGGCTGTAGCGGGTCTCAATGTTACCATGATTACATTATTACATATAATAAAATAGCAAAAAGTGTATCTGTACATTGAAAATATTAAAAAAAAAATTATATAGGGGGATGAAAAAAAAGGTAAAAGAAACAGGATTTTTTTTAAATTTTGTCTGTTTGTACATGGTAACCTCTCGAACTACTGGACGGATTTGAATGAAATTTTTTTGTTGTGTATGATCCAATCTGGTCACGATTCAAATCATGGCAGTCGCTCCACTGTAATTACCTGATCTACCAAATCGTGGATCATCATCAAGGCAGACCCCCCGGTCTTGAGTGTGAGAACACAACTAGGACATCAACGCCAAGATTATTATAGGCACTACTGCTTTGTCCGCGAGATTAGAATACTTAAGACTTAATACTAAAGAGTATTAACTATTATGGAAAAATGGCGAGACGGTACGTAGCTACTACAACTTACAAGTATTCCTAATCTCTTCGGACAAAGTCTTCGTATAATTATGATCGAACGTCACATGGGGTAAGTTTGTTTGATCATCAATTAGCTGATTTCTTTTCGCGATTTCAGAGTTAGTGCCGTAATAGAAGTAGTTTGTTTTTACGAGCACATGAAAAAGGTACCCCATGGTATCATGAATTTGAAGTCACCTTATAAATGGTGCGGATTTACACGTGGCTGAAGGCATAATTGGAGGCGTGAACCCTTCAGAATGAAATTAATTTTTAAAATTGTGAGTAAATTGTCTTTATTTTGCGATTTCAAGTTGAACATTTTTGTTTGAATTTTTTACTTTTACGTTTAAAAATCCATCCATCCATAGAAATTGGTTCAGTAAGAATGGAATTTAAGGCTTAAAATTTTAGAAACCCATATTTTTTCACAACACCAGTAGCTGATTCACGCTGTGGTAGAGGAGCCAAGCATTGGTGTGGACAAAAATGTCACCTGCACAAACAGCGGATTTGTTTACTGACGTTAATGGGCACTCGAGCTGACACCGGGTGACAGGAGCAGAAGTGGGGGCACCTGAGTTTATTTACCAACGTGAATAAGCAAAATTCTCGAATAGACAAGTCTATCTCAGGCGAGATCAATACGGATGGCCTAGGAAGATTGTGGAGAAACTTGGTTGGGCCGATGTATCAACATCGAATCATGTGGATAGATAATGTGCGTTTGCTGCGGTTCTGTTTTTTTTTGTGAAATAAGCTGGAAAATATATTTTTGTCTGTGAAATAACGCATGTGAAACCAATTCGCTTTTAAACGGGCAATTGGAAAATATTTTAACATTTTTATGTTATAGGTTATAGGTACGACAGAAAAGTAGGCAATCCAGGTCACTTGATTGTGTGGGCCGGATTAATTTATCCCATAAATATGTACCTGCTATTTATGGGATAACTTAATTTTAAGAATTGGCATTTCCAAGTGGTATATTCGCTGCATGCCCAGTCATTTCATACATTGACATAACATGTCACATAATTACATCAATCGTGATGTGTGGGATATGAGTAATCAGGTAAGTTAATAATAATTTTTGTGACTCTAAATTAACACTTTGATTCACTGCATTTATTTGTCCAAAAACCAAACCAAAGCAAAAACAAAACGATTCTGAGGTAAACCGCAAATCGTAAGTAAATGAACCAAAGTGTTTTATTGGGTTCAACGGAATAAAAAGTAGCTTTCGGTGTCGTTTCCAGACCTTGAGGGGCCTGCGGTACTTTACCATTAGCCTTATGTTGCTAAACACTTTCCCTTGTAAGAGGCTGCGTTCGCAGATACCTTTTACGGGATTAATAATAGGATTGGAATAAGATAGCGGGTGTTTGCTGAGCTGAAAATGGGTGCTTTGCTCTGCTCCGTCATTCAATTACAAAAACGTCCATAAAATGATCGCTCTTGGTGATGCTTCTATAAGCAAAAATCTCGAAAATTGTTTATAACATTTTCTACAGCTACTTGAAGAGCGTAATACGAGCACGACTTGAGAGCAAAAATCGAAGCGTACCTAGCTCATAGTAAGGGCCTCTCGAACTATGTCTAGCCTTCTGTATATTATATCGATATTTGATGTTTCTTTCTCAATATCTAGAGCAATCGCGAACTATTTGATCCAGTACAGGGACCACCCAACTTGAAATCTCTGGAATCAAGCAAAGAGAATTCTACGCTACTTAAAAGCAACACAGGATTCGGGCCTACTCTACGAAAAATCAATAGGCTAATTACGTAACTCTGTTGCTAACAATTCTCTGATTTCAATGATTGAAATTGTTACTTTTGCGATTTGGTATTATATTAGGTATCATCGATTTAATGGGGTCAGTTACTAACAAAGTTCCATTGCAATAAACTAAAACTGTTAATAAGTGTACATATGTGACACATAATACGTAATCGCAAAAGATACAACTTCAATCATTGAAATCAGATAATTGTTGCAATAGAATTACGTAATTAGTTTACAGATGTGACGTGTACCGAAATATACTCAGACGCAAACTGGAGAGGATGTTCCACAGGCCGTAAGAGTGTGTCGGGTTCTGTTACATTCTATTACCGATGTACAATTGCTTGGTTCTCCAGACAGCAAGCTTGCCTGGCCCTATCTACTGTTGAAGCAGTATATGTGGCTGGTACTACAAGCGCTGATCTTTTGTATGTGAAAAAAGTACTGAAACATACCCAGACGCAGACTGAGCAGAATGCTTCACAGACCGTAAGAGTGTGTCGGATTTTGTAACATTCTGTAACAGATGTCCATTTGCTTGGTTCTCCAGAAAGCAAGCAAAAGCGAATCGCAGCAAGTCAGCTCCAGCTCTGGCCAAACTCTATTGTATTAAAATGGCGACGTACAATCGGAGATAGGCTGTTTGTATCCGGTGACGACGCGGATTTGGTACGACAACTGTAAGGGTGCGACCAGATTATTATGCGGTGGATATGCGAGGGCTTTGCGTTTATCTACAAATAATAAAATAAGCTTTCTGTCATTAGCATAGAAACCATAATTGAATAAACATTTGAGAAAAATCGTACAGAAATCGTGTAATACAGACGACAAGCTCTAACGGTTGTTTGCTCGACTTGGCTTATTGGGTTGACAGATTTTGTTAATTTTGTTTATCTGCATGGTTTCATATTTACATAGGTACAGAGCGTGAAAATGTTGCGTTGGGCTGGTGGAGTTACTAGACTGGATAGAATTAGAAACGAATACATACGGGGCACTTTCAAAGTCACAGAAATAAAATATAAAATGTGTGAAAGCCGATTACGCTGGTACGGGTATGTAATGCGCAGAAATGAGGACCACATGACGCGACAGGTGATGGCCATAGAGGAGGGAGTAAGGAGAAGAGGACGCCCACCAACTACTTGGATGAGGACAATTGCCAATGACCTGAAAACATTAAATCTTAAAACAGAGATGACCCAAAATCAGTATCAGGAGGGCTGACCCCAAATAGGAAACAGGCCAGGAAATTGATTGACATAGTGTCAAAACAGACCCCCGTGATTCTATTGAAACTTATAGACACAGTCTAGGGCGGTGTAGGTTATCCTACGTCATCGACTACAAGACACATTCTACTTTGTAGTGATAGTAGACGATAATACTTACATATCCTCTTGTATGGGTTCTGCATTAAAAAACCGGGGTGCTTAATTAAAAAAATTAAAAATTAAAATATATTTATTTCAGACCATGGATCCATAACTTGTTAGTATTATATTAGTAACAATTGTACTTATATGTTATGTTAGTAACATTAGTAAGATTACTTTGTAGGTAACACTATTTGAGGCCTATAGCTAACTCTATCCAATGCCTTTGGATAGGGCAGTCGAGCCTTTTGGCTATCATCTTTAGGATGGTGTTCCGACTGCCACACAGGCGCTGCAATAGAGAGGCTGCTTTCTTGCGCATTAGGGCGTGAAAGCCATCCGTGCGCGCCTCCGCGAACACGCTTATCATCCTCTTGTTAGTTTCGCCTTTCAGTCACATTATAGTCAAAAAAGAGAAAAGTGACTTTAATGTGTAATGCTACGAGAAGTCGAAGTTTGGGTCGCAAACTTCAATTTTTTGTGCTAGGCTGTGCACGGGCGTGGCAACGTTTTGTGGGTCTACTAAACGTCTACTATCACCACAAAATGGATTTTTTCTTATACTTCATGTTGTAGAATAACGTACGGAGCCCTCACAGTCTATTGGAACTGTGATTAAATTGCTCCAGGTACGTAGGTCACCGGCTACAGAAGGGGAAATAATCCTTGTACGTCGTTCCCCGAATTTTATCTACGAGATTGGACAAAAGGGTTCACTCAGTACGGACTAAATTAGCTCCAGATTAATTTAGGCCTTGCATCCTTTGTTCTACAAGAAATATAAAACAGATTATTTTCCGGCAATTTATAATAATATGTTACAACGTCAGGATACTAATTTTAATTGTAATGATGAAAGCTCTTGCAAAGGAAAGGTATTGTACCTAGATTCAAGGTATAAACAAGATTGTAATATTATTTCAGGAACCTTTTGCAGGTTTCAATAAAAGGGGAAAATATTTTATTTGCTGTGCATTTGCTTGTAAAGCAAATATATTTTCCCGTCGTACCAACGTACAAATGTACCTACTTACTTATTTAGGTATCAAACTTTATACTAAGTATATCAATATATTTCCATTATATTTCCTACAGCCATTTGTCTTACTAATTTCCCCCTTATTTGTGAGGTGTGAGGTGAGATAGCGATCTAAGCCACAACCGCGAGGTATCGCAAATAGGCTTCTTCGGCATGCCATTATCCTAAAGCTTATTTGTGGAGTTGTTTCTCAGTAATTTAAGTAATAATATTACATTTGAATGTGATCTATTTTATATTTTATTTATTATTTGTGGTGTAGTACCGGACATATGGTCGTGTCCCATACTATGCGAAACTTCCTTGGTAAAAAAAAACACATAATGTGTCATTTGTTTTAGTATCATTATTTTAATCTGTAATTAACATATGATACATTTATAACGTGTCTCGATTGTAATAACTTAAACTGTGCAGAGAGTAACCTGAACAAAAAGTTGAAAAAAAAAAAGATTCCTATATGCTTTCCTGTTTTCCGCTATAGGTTAAAATTATTTCACACCAAACACATAAGTAAAAAAAGTGGCACATCAAACCTAGGCTAAATAGCCTACCTCAGTGTCGCGTCGTCCTGAATCGCGAACGCAGCCATACGGATAACTTCCGAATTTAGATTTCGCGCCCCGAAATACCGTCGTGTATTGTGAGGTATTGTAAAAAACTGTGCAAGCAAATCTTGAAGGCTCAAGGAATATCAAATGTATCATTCGTAAATATTGCTATTTCTATGATATACCTATTGCATTTTTTTCACAAAGCCAAACATTATTTTGTAAATTATTGTATCAGAAAATACCGAGAGAGATAAGAAATACACCGAAAAACTTTGATTTTCTTTCTCGTGTCGGTTGTTGGTGTCCGTTCTGTTCAACAACGTTGTAAGTCATAATCTATGTCCCGGCAACTGTCAGTTTTAATATGGAACCGGAACTTGAATGGATCGTACTATGAAGATGACGTTTCCACCTCTTTTTATATATATAGATTAATTTGTTTCACACCATTTGTAACCAACTCAATGGGTTACCTGGTAGAAATATTTTATAAGTAAGTAGAGATAAGTTCGCCATTGTACTTTTTTTTTTAATGTACGTGATTTATGTATACAATACAGAGTAAACATAATATTTTGCGGTTTTGGTAAGAATAAACCTGAAGCTTTCAGTACCTAAATCTGATAGCGCTTTGAGCAGACCCTGGCTGGCATAATATTAATATCGCGGTTGTACTCTCATGCTTCAATCAAAGTTCCATTTGTCCTTACTGACTGAAACCGTCCCATTTCGAAAAGTCGTAGCTTACATCGTACTAGGGAATTTATTTTGCTTTCTGTTGTAGCCTGCTATCAAATTTGACTTACCACAGTTTTAATCACTGGTAACGGGTTTGAACAGGTTTTGATACTATAAAAAATCAATTAAGAAATTTTTAATTTTTGAACTCATGGAATTATCTATCAATGAATTAATGTTGGCGTAACTTTCTTGGTAGTAGATGAAACCTCTAGATATTATTCCTGTATCTACTAAGATACTAAAACTAACTGCAACTATAATAATTGCTATCTTAGGAAAAAAAATCGTTCATGTCAATGGTAGATCTGTACAGTTCACCTGTTTCAGAAGGGAGGCCTAATCTGCAAAACGAATGTGTAAGTAAAGTGACTATGCATTTCCAACCTGGGGGCCTATTTTTAAAGTTGATCGTATAAGTACACGCCAGCGCCCTGTTTTTCACACCAATGGTAAAATTATAAAGGCAGAAAAGACGAACGAAGAAAAATTTTAGAAAACGGGCGTTCGCGTGAATGCGAGCGGTTTCAAAAGTAGGGCCCCTGAACCTTGTACTGGCATCATCTCAGAATTGACTTGTGTCATCTCAATTTGACTCAGGGAAATCCAGAATTTGGTTTAGGAGGGAGCACGCTGAGTTAAAAAAAAATTGGCGTATTTAGTGGGGTGAAAAATAAGTGAATGAAATGTTGGGTTTTAAAATCTGAGGAAGAACAACTAGTATGTGAGCGAGCGGAGTGAGCTCGACGTTTTTGACATTTTGGGTATTAAAAGCTGAGATGATAAATGAATGATTGTGCTTGAAATTTGTAACATTTTGGGTTATAAAAGTCTGTGGTGATTATTGAATGAAAAACAATTTTAGACATTTTTGGTCTTAACAGCAATGGGTGATCCTAACTATAGGTTAAGAGCTAGGTGAATGATAAGAATAGTATCTAAACCCTATGAATGAGCGAGCGAAGCTAGCTCGAAATTGTTGACATTTAGGGTCTAAAAAGTTGGTGTGATCAATGGTCAATGAAATCCAAATTTTTGACCTTTTGGGTATTAACAGCAATGGGTGATCTTATCTTAAGGGGTAATCAATGCAACGAGCTTGGTGAAAGGTAAGAAAAATAACTGATCAAATCAAATCATATCAAATTCGTTTATTCAATTTAGGTTTTCACAAACACTTATGAACGTCATTCAATATACAACACTAGGCACCACAACATCATCGAGCGGACAACGGTTTATAGCTAGTATGAAAACTGAAACCTATATAAGCGAAGCGAGTTCGAAATCTTTGATTTATTTCGTCTTAAAAACTGGGGTGACCAAAGGATGAGCGAGCGAAGCTAGCTTGATATTTTTGTCATTTTGGCTCAAGTGCTGTGATGATGTGTGATGCTAATCGTAATAACACACAATAAAAGTAATTTAAATTATTGAATGAGCAATCGGGGCGCGCTGGAAACTTTTAACGTTATGGTTCTTAATATATTATTGAACTCGGAATTTTAGCTTTTGAAAGATTCGTGAAAAGTATGAAAAAAACTGATGAATGTATGAACAAATGAATGAGCGAGCGAGGCAAGCTTGAAATTTGTGAAATTTATGTTCTAAAATGCTGGAGTGATTGATAAAATTTATAAAATAATTGATCCGCGCCTGATTTGACTTATTATCCCAATTGACAGAAAAACGTCGGATGACCTCCGACCAAGTATACAAATACTTCAATATTTCTAAAACTACTAAATCGATTGTAATGAAACAATCTATGAATCATCCCGATAAACTGGGTTTCATACTAAGAAAACTGCATCAAAATCTATCCATTCGTTTGGGAGTTATGATGCCACAGAGAGACAACCATACACAGAGCCACAAATATAGCACCTCTTGTCAGGGGTTTTAATAACCCCTCGCATTGTTTTTCAGTAATACTCTGTAAATTGCAAATCATGGAATACACGCAATAAAAGCATCTTTAAATATAACGTACCTATAATAATGAACACCGCGCCTCGAGCTCAGCTACGCATGATATGAAACCGCGGCTTATTTTTGGGTCGCTATCTTTTTGTTATCGACAATCCTTTTCATCGTGTGACGAAATTCATTCAGTTCCTACGTGCTTTTACCTGGTTGTGGCTATTTCCGTTGCCCTGTTATAATATTATTAATAACAGCTCTCGCGCGAATAAGGGAACATTGTCGACATAAATTAAGCTTCATTTCGATTTGTGTGTTTTTGTTTTGTTGGGAGAAATTTTAGAAGGACGTCTTGCCAAGTAGGCGGGATCAAACCTATTTTTGTCATGCCAACTGGCATTCGGCATGAACGCGAGTGGCCATCGAGTGGTTACCATTATATACGATTTTTTACCCGTGACCCGCGGCGTGAACTTTTTTCGTTACTTAATACTCTTCTAATTAAAGAATTATAGATATACATCTATATATACTAACATTCGTATCCCATAGGTACGATGTAAACAAGTGTGAATCATGAAATACATGATTTTTATTCGTATAGTAATAAATTATAGATAAACACTTTATTGCTCTGAGCTCAAACCAAAATACAGAACTAGTAGCAATCATATAAGTAAAAGCAGCCTTTTCGCTACAAGCTATCTATTCCAGGGAACCTTGACAACACCTTATACAAACATTGGCCGTGTGGTGTCCAGTAGAATAGTGCCAACCCCTCGACACTCGTTGGTGTCGTACAAGACGACGAATGTTTTCGGGGAAAAACTACTAGTCTCCGTAGGCTGGAAAATATGAAGCAGCATTTTGCGTTTTTATATTGATAACAATCTCCAACCCGCCTGACAAGCGTGGAAATTTTGGCAATAACCTCCACCATCGTGGGAAAGGCTCTAAGTCCTACAGTGGACTTGTTTTGGGCTGTGATTATGGTGATGATGATGATGATGATACAAACAATTGAACAGATAGTATCAAATCTGTGTGTTTATGGACTTAATGTGAAACAGTATGTAATTCAGGTTAATAAAGTCATACATGTATATTTAAATTAAATATAAAGTATAAAATATGAACAGTAGAAAGTTACTATGCAGATGCTAGTGGATCATCTACCTCACAAAACATATAGTATGCTTTTGTTAGACAGTAAATACGAAGCCTTCACTTAAAAATAGGAAGGGATTCTGAATGACGTATCTCAGATCGTTCTACAAACGTGCAGCCTTTACCGTAAATGAGTCGTAATAACAGCAAGAACGTGTGAAAGGGGCGACCAGAATGTCATTTGTCGACCGCAACCTGCGGCCATGGTCATCAACCCAAATATCGAAACCGCTCTCTTAGATAATAGGATGGACGGGGATCGCGCAAGACCTTATACGTTAGGTGATTAGGAAAGTATTGAGATACAAAATAAATATTAGGGCTAGAAATAAAAATGTTATTCATTATCATAGCCCGTAACAGCCCACTGCAGGTCATAGGGCCTCTACCACGAAAGGGGTGGTTATTACCATAATCCCCACACTTGGCAGGCGCGTTGGAGATCGAAGTTTTATAAATGTAACAATGGCAAATGCTGATGCTCATTTTCGAGCCTATGGAGACTAGATATTTTGTTTCTAAAACATTAATTGCCTTATACGACAGCCACGAGTGTAAATGGTTGGTGCTATTCTACTCTGCCGGACATCACATGGCTAAAATTTTATCACAACTTTTCAAAATACTCTCCATCGATCTCTACACAGCGGTTCATCCATCTAAACCAAGATTTAAAACACTGGCGACAGTCTTCTTCAGAGAGGTCCTCAACTGCATAAAAGCATTCCGAGCGTGAATGCCATGGAGACCTAGTTTCACTTTTGGAATAAAAGAAGTCACACGGAGCTAGATCAGGGCATCATCATAGGACAGGGTCAATTCTTAAATCTCAAATTTCTTCAAAAATGATTATGTGAGTTTCGTTTTGTGCGAATGCATTGTCATGAAGCAAATAGAGCCCCCGCTTTAGGACGTTTTGATTCGACACATCAAATACGGTAAACATACTACCATTGGGCATTAACAGTTTTTTGAGTGTCCAAGGAAATTGTCGCTAAATGGCCACTCACAGTAAATAAGGTTGCCACTATTTTCTTGCCCACATTGTGTCCACGTTTGACATTCCTGGGAGATTCTTCCATTCCATTCTCTATGATGTTCCGTCCTTCTCCATTTTTTAATTTTACAATCATTTCCTTGCACCCGAGTAACCCGAGCCTGTTTTTGTTCAGCAGTCAATGCAATGACATGTGGCGAACAAAATTTCCTTACGTGTAAGTGTGGGTGTAATATTTCATGAATGGTCGGCTATGATATTTTAAGGATTTCGTTCTTTCTGATTGTAGGTTTACAGCATTTTACAGTCTCCGTGTAAATTTTTTTTTCAATTTTCCATGTTTTCATCCGTTACTGAAATCGCAGGACGTCTACTTCGTCATCATCTATCAAAAAAATTTTTTCTTGTTTAAATAGAGAAAATAATTTAAAAATTGTTGCACGATACGGCGCGAGGTTGCCAAAAACCGATAACAACCTACTATGACACTCACTTTAATTGAAATCAACTTTAAAAAACATTTTTGCACAAAAATGCTCACATTCAAATTTCATTGTTGCGAGGAAAAGCGCGGGCAATGGAAAAAATATATCGACACATTTTTGAACAAATGGCTTTCAGAATTCGAAGTATAAAGCCTTAACTTCCCCGGACCTCTTCAGCCTGTACATCAATAGGTTGATCGAGGAATTGAGGAGCACCAGCATTGGTTGTCACATAGGTGGGGTTTGTGTTAACACCCTCAGCTATGCTGACGACATGGTGCTCCTCAGTCCCTCGATTGCAGGGTTGAGGAAGTTGCTTTTGATCTGTGAGCGCTATGCAAGTGCCCACGGATTAAGGTACAACACTTCCAAGACCCAAATGATGGTGTTTAAGGCGGGGAGAGGCCCGGATAGAGTACCTGAGCTGGTATTGAACGGTACACCAGTGCTGAGAGTGCAGCAGTTTAAGTACTTGGGCCATGTTCTCACGGACAGCCTCAAGGATGACTGCGACATTGAGCGGGAGCGGAGGGCTCTGTGCGCCAGCAGTAACATGCTTGCTCGCCGTTTCGCAAAGTGCAATGTGCCCGTCAAGGTGACCTTGTTCAGGGCTTATTGCCAGTACCTCTACACAAGCCAGCTCTGGACCAGTTTCACCAGGAATTCTTTCAGTACTCTGCGGGTTCAATATAATGATGCGTTTCGCATCCTGGTGAGACTGCCCAGATACTGCAGTGCGTCGAGCATGTTTGCGGATGCGAGGGTTCCGGATTTCTTCGCGGTAATGCGGGCGCGTGTAGCATCGTTTCGGGATCGGGTGCTCGCATCGGGAAATGGCATTCTCAAGGCAATGTGCAAAACGTCCTTCAACAGTCCCATATTTGAACATTGGCGCTCTGTCCACCAGGACGCAAACAGAAAATGAAGAATATCTTGTTTTATTATGTAAAGATGAATGATAATTGTAAGGTTTTTTGTCTTTAGATAAACCTTATTTTTAATGTTTCAATTTAGATTTTAAATTATAATTTTATTATTAATATATTGTATTGTATTTTATGGGTCTTTTGCCTGAATAAAGAAATTTTATTATTATTATTATTATTATTATTATAAATAACTAATGTTTAAAAAAGGTTGACCTTGCGGAGACCAAACGTAAATTAACACAACGCTGCAAACGTTGAACTTGTTAAGCAGATTTTCGTCAAGGTCAAGAAAGCAGACATGGGCAAAGTCCATCATCGAGAATAGTAGGATTCGACATTAGTTATAATAGGAAGCAAATTCTTCCACCTCCTTTGTGAACCAGCCGCAGCGAACACCATCCTATTGATCTCAGTTACAATATGCTTTGACCACGACAGTATACTGTCAAAGTTCACAGGTAGCAGAGATATACAGCATAGGGGAGAGCAATACCACTAAATAATAGAGGAGATCTCCCAACCCCCGCATGTTGATTTAAAGAGAGTCCGTGAGACTGGCTCCAATGCTGAACTGTCGCCATATCGGCGTTAAAAGCCTCAATATCCTCTGTAGTAGCCTGTGCGTATATTTACAGAGGGGCGATTCTTGCACTGTGACATCTCAAATTCGACATTTTCGACAGTAAAAAACTGTATTAAAATGTTACTGAAATTGATCTTTGACAATATACGACCCTCAAAGATAGTTAAGAAAATATTTGTAGCTGCAATAGATATTTTATTGACGTGATAACGTCTTATAAATCGATGGAGCCGGCTGCACGCACGAAAAAACATGACTCATGCGTCGTTACCGTCGTTACCTCGCTCTGAGGCTTCGACACAATCGGCCTCCGCGTTCGGCAGCGTTCGGCAGCGTTCGACATCTGTCTCTCTCCTACTTGAGTGAGCGATGCGTCCGCGTGGACAGCTGCTATACAATAATACATTTACATGTTTTCGTCAAGTATGAAGTTATGACGTTATCACGTTCAACTATCGTCAGTAAACCGACTTTACAGACAACCGATTTTTTATAATACTAATGGAGATAAGTGGCTAGAAAAAACGCCTAATTTGAGATGTCGCAGCGTGAGAATTAGGCATCCGGTCGTCGGCGTAAAGAAGAAAAGAACATTTAAGAGATAAGTCGCGAGGATTTGTAATCAATACGTATGCATTGCTGACGCCTAACCAGATAGCTAGTAAACCAATTAATGGCTAGTTCAGATATCTTTAGAGATCTCACCATAGCCATGAGGATGTTGGTATCAACAGTGTAAATGGTTACTACGTTTTAGCTTTTTAGCGCACGCTGTTATTGTTTGCTTTTGTTTTATTTATCATGTTTATTTTCTCTATGTTGGCCATTCTGATGGACTCTAATGTTATCTACAACTGTTTAATCTCTTGAGGTTGGGACCTGGAGACCTAAGATACAGACGAAAGTCTAGTTAAGGCTACAGTCTTACAATCATGAACTGCATGAGAATTATAATCTATAATATGTATGTGGGAAAATAATTTTTGTATTATATTACTAAGCCGCCTGTTTGGTATTGGTCACTCTGTAGCACTGTAGTTTAGAAGGAAACGTGTCATAATAACGAATACTTAATATAGGTAAGTCATTAATGTACTCATGAATATTTAAATTAGTAGCGTGTCCCGTAGCTGAGACGAATTGCCTTTTATATTTCCTTATCGCTGTCAAAATGACGTGGCCCTAGTCTGGCTAATGGACGTTAATAATACCTTTTATACTTCAGATTAAGGCTTTCGTGTGGATTTCTTTAAATATGAAGACTATAAATTATGTATTTTTTAAGTAATAAGTTCCGTAGCCTATTAGGCTCTACGAAAAATCTCAACAGGTTAGCCTTAATTAGTAATATTGGTGACATTTGCCACACTAGAAAATCTCAATTATAGAAACTTTACTTCTAAAGACCAACGCTGCGAAGCCAGATTACTGTGAAATACCTACGTACTGTATACATTTTAATTTTAATGTTTTGAACTTGTATAAATTTAATAATCGAGCTTTTATATAGGTATTCTAACATTTGACATTGCATCGCTTGTTGTAAATCGTTGCATAGAAACTAATACGAAATTAATGTAAAGTATTTAATATCGCCCATAACTTTACGATTCATGCACTTATAACAAACATAAGTCAAATTTTAGGTAACAAAAATGCAAAACCATTAGGTGAAAAGTTTGTAAAGCAAAAATACATACGTCTCGAGTCTCAAAGTCTCGAGAAATTTCCTAATTTTAGCTGTCTTTAGTCTCCAGACTTTCAGTTCGACATTCTCGAGTCTCAACTCCTGTCGAAATTGCATCGCAATAATTGTATTCTCTTTTTATTATCTTCTCGTACTGTCATTGTTAAAACCACCATACATACATACATTAAGCTCACGCCTGTGTCCCACAGGCGGTGTAGGCATGGGTTTTAAAACCACCATACGTTGTTGAAATGATCTCGGCATCAATGGTTGTGAAATTTCACCAATTTTATTTATTTATTTATTTCTTACGCTGTGGCCCCTGATACTGGTTGAACAGTTTTGGGAGCCGATTAGCACCCCATCACGTTATATTTATTTTATTTATAAATATCACCAAAGATAAACTCGATTGCAATTTAGTCAGCAGTTTAACAGTTTCGAAGTCTCTAGAATTCCCGAGACTTCCCGAGACTCACTGTGGGTTATCTCGTGTCTCGTGTCAATCCCTAATACATTATATAGATACCTATATACTTTCACGCCTTTTTAAAAGCAAAGATGTAAAATTACGATAAACTTAAACGTTAAAAACTCACCTATATTTATATAATAGCCAAATCCTAAAAGAATACAAACGATTACTGGATGTACTTGCCTTATACAGTTGTGGTACCTATTAAGTGTTTGGCCTCGGTTAAGGGTGACTATTACTAATAAGGGTGGATGGGTAAACAGCTGGTTTCTTGGAATAATTATAGTGTATGTGTACCAATTTGTTCCACGAGTATTTACTTACGTGAACAATGTCAGTGTAAGTATTTGATGGTTTTATTTTTCTATGTTAAAAATTAGACCTATAATAAGAAAAAATATCCAATAAAAATTCCCTTCGCAAGAGTTTCCACTATCTCCACAGGTTTAATGAAACTTAGTGAACCCCGAAAACTCAC
Source organism: Blastobasis adustella (assembly GCA_907269095.1). Lineage (NCBI taxonomy): Eukaryota > Metazoa > Arthropoda > Insecta > Lepidoptera > Blastobasidae > Blastobasis > Blastobasis adustella. The sequence goes on from OU026124.1 coordinate 12,431,994, forward strand.
AGAAAAAATAATATTTTCTTGAACTGATGTTTTTGGTATTTTTATTCTTAGAAGAGTTATTTTACAGTAGATATAAACAGTAAAGTTAAACTGTAACCTTACAAAGTTAAAATCAGGTTTGTAATGTAGATATCTACACATCTTCATACTTTCCGTTGGCGTGCAGAAATTGTACAATTTTTTTTTATAGTAGGTATTAGTTAGAGTAGCTTATCCTTAGGTTTCATTTAATTTGGTCTGTTAGGGTAGTTATGTGGATTTTCGCCTCCTCAGGCAGTCTATCCTTCCATCCCTCCGCCTATTTGTCACCCACAGAGCTATAATTTGGAATCTGCCAGGGTCCGCTTTCTTACTTTTTCTTCTTTACTTTGCCCGATCTTTGGCATCCTCACGTCGTAAGCTCTCGCGTTCAACTTAGCGATGTCGATCCATCTCTTCTTGGATCTCCCGCGCGACCTCTTTCCTGAAGAAGGTTTAGACACCCATTTACCACGTATCCTTGGGGCTTAAGCAACACGTTACCGAATCAGCGCAGCCGGGCGTCTTCGATTTTACCCGCAATAGGTATCTTTCTTGCACGCTACCCTTTTCTGTATAGATTGGCGTACGATCCTGTTGAATAGCTCAGTGGGTCCAGGTTTTCCAGGTTTCTATGAGTATTCCGTCATGGCCAATAGCTTTTTCATTTTTCATACAGGCCAGAGACTTCTCTACCTCAGGGTCTCTACCTTCCCCACATCATGCCAAGTTTGCAGGAAGCTATGGTGGATCCTTAATAGAGTTTGCACTTGTGAGCAACACGCCGTCCGTGTCTTTTATGGTAACACCTTTTGCCCCTCCACAGTATCCAACGCATCATGGAGCGGAGCCAGCTGGGCCGACCACGTTTTAGCCACCGCCATTTCAGCTCGGCGATTCGCTCCCAAGTACACCTCCTTAACCGATAGTGAGTTACTGCGCTGCCATTTCTTGAAATATGCCTGTTTGTCCCTGACTGTTTCCAGTATGTCACTATTCCACCATCCCGTGTCCTTGTCAATTCTTTTTATCCTAATAACGATACCTAATTTTAAAACTTTCTCTACTACGTCTATCGAAGTTGACTTATGCAGCTACAGCAACGTACAGGGTATTTGTGTGTGTACCAGTACATCTTTAGCCAAAATGGCTTTGTAAGAAGAAGGGGACATTTTCTGTCCCTTAGGCCCAAAGAACTCATTACTCCAGGGTACCTATTTTTATTTGATAATCTTTATTTCATGTATACCTACCATAAAAAAATTAAAAACTGCACAGGTATTACATTCTTACGATAGACATCCACTTAATTTGATCTTGTATTGTACATACAAATATAAAACTATGTTATTTATACCTATTGCTAATATCTAATAGAGAAATACCAACCAATTATAAAAACCAGTCAAGTGTTTCGAAATTAATAGCATTTAACATTAAATACCTACATTTCCTTCTCTGTTATGAAAATGTTGTTAACCCTGAATACACGTGTTCGACACATACACTTGGTCGATTTTTCTAATTATTTATTCGTTATTCTTACTGCGTATTTTGACTTCCCGTGATTGAGTTACACTTGATGAGCGATGCTTTTTTTTTAATTAATAGCTCAGTTATATGTATCTACCTATATGGGTTCTTTGTATCCTGTGATGTGTATTATAAATATGGGTTATGCTGTGATTTATATTAGTTCACAGAAATATCAGTCTGTCTGTGTCATTCTACTCTTTATCACTGTCAGTAACAAATTATAGGGTTTATTCCCCAACAGTACAATTTTACTATTTGTCTCCGATGTAGTTATTTTCAATATTGTAATTTCTCGTGGGTCAATTAGAGGTACTTCTCATTTCAGAAAATTACTGCATCGAGATTTTAGGATGAATTCTGAAATCGAATAATTACAAATGTAATTTTAATTATAATACCAATATTTCTGGAAATTCCTACATTTCATTATCCACTACCCTTAACTCACATCCCAGAAATGGGGTCGGCGTAAGTATGACATACTTTATCTTCCATATAACCCTATCAATCGTCATCTCGGTATTTCCCTCCTTTTTCATACATTACACCATTCACACAGTCCACTAAACCTTTTTTTTTGTCGCCCTCTAGCACTGGGGTATCCATCCACATTTGTATCCATCAACTTCCTTGTAACATGACTCACGTACAGACAGAAGGCAGCACATCAATCTACCCACCACCAGTATACCTAACCTAATAATAATTTTAAAAGTTTTCAGTTCGTTATAATGTGTATATTTTATATTTATACTGTAAAAAATTTTAATTTAAGAAAGAAAATAAATTTAGAGAATTATAATATAATATTTATTAGCGGCAACAAGTAAACTTAACTAAGTATACATTAGCCCACATAATGTTAGTAGTTAAGTTGAAAATTAAGGGTTAATAATCATCTTGGCGGCTTTAATGTCCCGGTTGTGGTCTCGTCCGTGAGGGCCCGAGGCCGCCTTGAGCCAGGATTTGGACTGGTAATTACAGTGTAATGATTCCCATCTGACCTCCGTGGCCGACCATGTCAACTGGGAAACCAGACCTAAAACCATATGTGTTTCATCACATGTCCCTCACCGTAAGAGCATCGGTTAGTGTTCAACTAATGTACACAACTCAGATTCATTACATACATTAGTACATGGCGGCACTGGGGTTTGAATCCGGTACCTCTCGCTTACGAGTCTGACCCCTTACCTATTAGGCCACCGGATCTCACCAGCATAGAATAACCTTCAAGTATACTTCGGAACGGATTTTAATGATACAAAACTAATAGCCGTCTCGACTAAATTGGCTTTCAATCAAAGAAAACCGCATCGAAATCGGTTCATCCATTCCAAAGCTACATTGCGACAGAAACACAAAGCTACAGATACACACGTCGAACTTAGAACACCCCTCTTTTTTCGTTAGGGGTTAATAAGCAGCTTTATTAAGGAAGGAGACGGAGATATCTATAGATAACCGTAGGTGGTCCAAAACCTAAAAGGGTATATTGTGATGCTTACTTCTGTACCTCCGCTTATGCCAATTGCCCAGACCGCGCTAACCTTCCTCCTCAAATTTTCCATTACAGGCTGAATTTTCAAACTTCTCTTTATACAGATTTCTTGTTTTATCCTTTTGCAACACACCACACATCCATGGAACACGATCTGATTAAAAACCAGGTACAGGTAAGTAGATAAGTAAATAAGCAGGTAAACGCAAGCTTTTAGTTAATAGACCCAGCCAAGTTAAGGTTAACGGAGCATTTGACCGGCCTAACCTTTTTTCATGATGATTACGTTCCCTTGAGTTCGTTTTAAGCCTTGTCGATAGCGAGAGATCCGATTACGCTCACATGTTGAATTTGATCTCAACAATTACATGGGGTTGGGGTTGGGGTTTCCACAGTTTGGTAGCTTGGGGTCCATCTTAAAATCTAAGCGATGTTAATTCTGCAGGCTAATTACGTAACTCTGAATTTAACAATTCTCTGATTTCAATTATTGCAATTGTTGTTACTTCTGCGATTACATATGATGGATTTAATATGATTGAACTGAACCCATGAAATCGACGATACGTAATCGCAAAAGTAATAATTTCAATAATTGAAATCAGAGAATTGTTAAATTCAGAGTTACGTAATTAGCCTACTGATGTAGGTCCCAATATTTCAATCGCTGCGATCTCCAACTCGCCTGTCAAGAGTGAAGTATGACAAAGCCCTCCACGAATAGTAGTTGATGTGAATGTTGGATGTCAATAAAAGGTACATATTTGCGGAATATGTGGTGGCCGTGTGGTGTCCGGCAGAGTAGAATAGCACCAAGCCCTTACACTCGTGGGTGTCGTACGACGACAAATGTTTTCGAGGCTAAATATGTAGTCTCCGTAGGCTGAAAAAGGGGCAGCAGCGTTTTCCATTGTTATATTTATAACACTGTGATATCCAACCCGCCCGCCGTGGAGCATGGAGATTATGGCAATAACCTCTCCTTTCATGGGAGAGGCCCTTAGTCCTGCAGCGGACTGTTATAGGCTGTGATGATTTGACGAAAGCACATATTAATTAATCAATGAGCGAGCTTAAGTAGTTTGAAATTTTAGGCGTTTTAAATTTTTGAGATGATGACGAGAGGATGACGGAGGCGGAGTGACGGTAAAATTTTAGTTATGTTTGGGAAAGAAAAATAGTTAAAAGTAACAATAGTGTTGAACGTGTGAGTTCGTGTAAACATAGGCTGTCTTATCTATGTATAATATGAGGAAGAAGATTCGAACATGTGGTAAAAAGAAATATCCATTTCGATTAGGATGCGCACTCGTGCAGCACTAAGCGGGTGTGTGGGTGTGCAGAGTCCCCCCCCCCCCTTCACGTGTATATCCGCGGTTGCCACGTAAATCTGTCTCTAACAGTATCTAGTGTCTGTCTAGAGTAGTTGAAAAACTATCAACAGATACTCCGATATGTTTGGAGCCAACCAACCTTTAGTTACAGTCGACGATAATCTTAACGATGTAAAAAAAGACTCGCTTTTTATTTATTGGGATGCGAAGTTCGACCACGTCCCCCGCACTCAAAAGCGACTTTATGTTATACGCCGTAAGGATTGGTATCAACTGCAACTGACGGTTGATCGGCTCCAACCAAAACGGAACGTCTGTTACTATACCCTATACATAATCCCGTGAGACAAAGTGTAAACAAAGAATTGAAGTTTTGAATGAAAAAGTAACACCTAAATTAATCTGTTTTATGTTTTGTTTATAAGGGCGTAGGAGCCTAGTTAAAATAGAAAATATTTGATGATTATAATGTTCTGTTATTGGTGAAAAGATGGCATCTTAAATAACCTTTTTCGTGGTTGGTTTACATTTTGTCTCACGGGAAAGTGAACAAAATATAGTTAAAAATCTCGATCGGCATTCCGTGACGGTATAATTACTTCACTTCAATCAATAGACACTAACTGCTTCCGCTGTTTAACGAAGTGTCACCTGTAGCACCAGCGGAACATTACACTTCAGCCTGTTCACAGCCACTTTTAAACAACGAAGCGTTGAGCTAATGAACTTTGAAGTTTAAATTGCAAATTACCGTGCAAATTACCTAGCACTTCATGTTCTTTTGTACCTATTTCTCATCTTTACCTATGCCAAGTTAACCACCGTAATTGAAATTTCCTTAAATTGACCTTATTTCTGATCTTAACCTATAAAAGTTAACCACCAAAATTTAAATTTCCTTAAAACTACTTTCCTTTTTTTATTTATTTGGGAAACAAACAGCTTACAAGTACAAATGAAGTATTTAACAATATGCTCTTACAAAAGCCAACAAAGTTTCCTCTATATTAGTTGTACATGTATTGGATTAACACTAGTAAGTATTGTTATCTATAACTAACTAGCAAACCCGGCGAACTCCGTTTCGCCACCAGATGGCTTCTTTTTATGTAACATTTCGTTTGGTGATTAAAAGATGAAGATAAATTTGATTTTTGTTTTATATTTGAAAAGATTTTTTTTTATTTCATTTCACAACAGTAATGAATTCATTTCGATTACAAAAATGAAGTGTTATTTAGTTGAACTTCTCTAAGTAAATGAAAGTGAATCCAAATTAAATACTGAATCGAAGCGTTATACGTGTCCGCAAATTATCCGTTTCATTGAAGTGCTCTTTGGTAAACCACATTTTTTGTTTTTTGGTCTGACGTTAACACAAACAAAGCGGATGGTTTTCCAACTCGTGAACACGCAACGTATAACTGCCCATGTGAAAAACAATGATTTTCTAAATTTATCCCGCAAACACTAAGCGATTGGCCTTGCGACTTGTTAATTGTCATTGCGAACGCAAGGCGAACTGGAAATTGTAATCGTTTGAAGTCAAACGGAAGATCAGTCGGAATCATTGGTATTCGAGGAATACATACATTTTCACCTGCGTACTTTCCGTTAATAATGGTTGCCTCAATAAAATTCGGCATAAGTCTTTTTACCGAAAGTCGAGTACCGTTGCAAAGTCGCGGTGGATTCAAATTACGCAATATCATAATAACTGTACCAACTTTGAGTTGCAAGTTATGTGGTGGAAATCCTGGTTACTCCAGAGAGTTCAAAAACTCCGTTGGATAATTTACTACATCATCGGGATTTGTTATGGAATCAACGGATTTGTATGTCACCAAATCGCCAGCAATTTTTGATTGAATGGTGAAATTCAGTGCGTGTACATCATTATTCTTTGCGGCAAGAATTGCTCGTTGACTTAACCAAGCATAATTCTGATAATTCTCACTAATGTTTGGGAAAACATTTTCAATAAGAGCTAATTGAGAGTCTACAAATCGGCAAAAGTCGTTGGTAAGAGTAATTAATCCAGATGTCGCATCAACTGAGACTTTTCCATTTCCAACAGCTAACAATTGTTTGGAAAATTGTGCAGCACTTTGATCATTTTGAAGTTGAACTCTCATATTAGTGGTTAGCGATAATGTTTTTACGTTATTCCATAAAGGTGATGCCTTCAGGCAAGCATTCAATTCATCTGCAGGCGTTCCGCGGGGAATTACTGGCAACGTCTGCCTGAAATCGCCTGCCAAAAATATCATCAAGCCGCCAAAGATGTTGTTATTTCGCCGAAGATCCTTCAGTGTGAAGTTAAGTGCTTCAAGTGATTTCTTATGTGCCATTGTGCACTCATCCCAAACAATGAGCTTGCATTGCATCAACAATTTTCCCATTGCACTGGATCGGGAAATATTGCATGTTGGAGTATCAATTCTGTTTAAATTGAGTGGCAACTTAAGCGCAGAATGTGCAGTACGACCGCCATCTAGAAGAGTCGCCGCAATTCCAGATGATGCTAACGCCAAAGCTATGTCACATCTTGATCGAATAGTGGCCAAAATCAATGAAATGACAAATGTTTTCCCTGTTCCTCCAGGTGCGTCCAGGAAGAATAGACCACCAGTATTATTGTCCACCGCTTGCATTAATGTTTCGTATATTTGTTTTTGCTGTTCATTTAGCAACGGCACATTATTTCGAACGAATTCCTGCAATGTATCAACATTGTATTGCAGCTCTCGATTTAATTCTTGGTTGAATGCATCGTGCATCGATCGATTTGGCGCAATCATTCCTACTTCAATCAGTAGCTTGTTTGCAATAGTCAAGCATTGATCCTCAATCAGAATCAATCCTTCATTGTAGATTTCATCGGTTATTTGGATGTCAGGATTATTCGTTTGAATGCGCAAGCGATGCAAGATATCTTCACATATGTCGTCTTTGTATTTGTTCCATAATTGAATTGGTTGTGAAGGAAAACATGTGGTGATGATAATTGCGAACAGCGTTCGTATTTGGTACGCATTTGATGAAACAACTGAATCCGCAAGTGTTAAATCCCAATGAGAATCGTTCTCCAGCAAACCCAATAGTTGACATGCTTCTCGATATGTTTGGCATTGGTGGCCATTCACAGTTTTCAAATGCGCAAATGATTTTGGTCCACGTACATGTACCAACAGCAGTCGCAAATAAAAACATTCATCATTTCTAGGATGAACAGTATACATGCGACCTAGTGCATCAGTGGAAAACACCTGTGGCCAATCTGGAACTGGGGTTCCTTGTTTGCGACGTTGGAATTTCTTTGTTGATTGATTCCAAGTGTAATACTTGGGCATTTCAACGTACATCAGCGTCGCTGCGAATGGATCTGCTTCACACATTGCAAAGAAGCTAGTCAATGTTGTCGATGGTGGTCTCTCAGCTCGTTGTTTCGCATTAGCCTCAGTGAAGTAAACTCTTTGGCCATTTTCCAAATGCACTGCTAAATGTACAACTGTGGGATATCTTTCATGAATTTGAAATGACAATGCTAAAAATCTTGGACTTGTATTCGACTCTCATCTATCTTGGGCTGGTCATATAGCGCTGGTAAGTAAAAAGGTACATTACACGTTTCGTTCACTCAAGCGTCGCCAAAAATTTTTGCCTTTTGAGACCAAAGTTGTCTTGGCCCAGTCGCTGCTTCTCCCTCATCTTGATTACGCTGATGTCTGTTTTCTGGACGCTACCGAGGAACTTTTAAATAAATTGGAGCTGCTGCAGAACTTGTGCATCCGGTTCATCTTTGGTCTACGTAAGTTTGATCATGTGTCTGAATTTAGAACCCAACTGAAATGGTTGCCGATACGTCGGCGCAGGGAGGTACATGTTCTCAGCACGCTGTTTAATGTTCTTAACAATCCACGGACTCCTCAGTACCTCAATGAGCGTTTTGAATATTTGGTGCCCAAGGATAAGCCTGTGCGTTCTGTTAGATCCTTACTCTTAAAGATACCATCCCATACATCTAGCCGGTATGGTGGTTCATTTACTGTGCACTCCGCGCGTTTATGGAACTCCCTTCCTCATAGCATTCGGAATAGTCCATCTTTGAATGTTTTTAAAAAAAGAGTAAAAGAGCATTATCTCTCCCTTTAGTTTTTCATAGTAGGTATATATATCTATAATGTATAGGTATGTATAGTAATATATATGTATGTATATAATATTATGTATGTATAATATGTGTTTATATATAATATGTATGTATTTTTAGTATATGTTTATGTAAGTAAGTAACTGTGTTTATCAATATCTACCGTAGTAAGTTTAAGTGTACACTTTTAGTACCTGCATTTAAGTTAAACCTGTTCCTATGACTCCAAGGTTTGCTGGTAGAAAACTCAATTAATGAGTTAAGCTCGCCTTTGTACATCTCTGTTACTGTACTGTATAATGATGTCATATTTGTGTACAATAAAGAATAAAGTCGAATAAAGACAATAATCGCCACAGTGCTTTATTAGTACTGACGTATCTGCCCATTTGGAAGTTGCTGATTTCGTCATTCGCATTTTCCGACGCAATACCAAACACAGCCATGTCGCTGCCTTTTGTGACGTACTTGCACAAATATTTAATTGATTTGGCCGAATGACAACTCTCAACGTTTGCATGTGTTTCGAAAATTCGTGATAGCAGCGGGCAATATGGTACAATTAATTCATTTCCGATCTCAATCTCTTGATTTTGAACTTTAACTTTGATAGTTCGACCATTATCTTCTTTTGAACGCCGACGATAAACTGGATATCCATCGTTCCCTGTGACTGTTTCAGCAAATAACGGTCGCGGATATCGTTTTGTGCACTTTCCATCAGCCATGCAAGGCGATAATGGATTTAATGCACCGCACGGTCCATGCACCATCTGTGTCGTCACAATGTCGTGTAGATGGGGATCAGTGACTGGATCAGGAATTTCAGCTGAAATGATGTCATCCACTTCATTTGAATGTAATTTGTTCAGCAACCAAATTAGGATATGAGCATGCGGTAGTCCACGCTTCTGCCATTCCACCGAGTACATATAACAACGTGTGTCACCAAAAACTCGATACTTAGTAAGCACATCCATCATAACCTTGAGTTTTTGCTGAAATACTCTGGCGATTATGTCATGGCGATCTTGCGGTTTTTGGCCCGGTTCCAACTCACGTTCAATTTCCGTCCACTTCGGATTGCATGTGAACGTAATAAATAAATCCGGAGTTCCATAATTTCGCACGTACGTCATAGCGTCTTGAGCGTATTCGTGCATGTGGCGTGGGCTTCCGATATAAGATGATGGGAGAATCGTCAGACGTCCAATATTCTGAACATCACCATCTGAATGAATAGCATCACGCAAGTGTATATAGTCCTCAGATCGTAGCTTTGCCTGATTGAATCGGATGAACGCTAAACGTTCGGTCTCGACTTTGACATACATGTCGACAGCGAATTGCTGGAATAGCCGACGGCACTTCAGAATGACATTCTGCTCATGTGTACGAATCATCATACGATACGCATAGTAATTCATTGCGCTTAGATTTTTATTCGTTGAAAATGCAAAATTAAATGAATTGTTAATGGAAACCAATAATATCAATAATAGCAATAATTAGTGTATGAATATTGTACCTGTAATTGGATCGACCATCTTCAACGTGATGTCGTATCCGTCTTGCCCTTGCCAATAAATGATTTGATATTGTAATGCATCGTACAAACGATGTGTCTCGTTTACACGATGCATGATATTGCTTCTTCGCTGAACGACAATGTCTCGCGATTTAGTTGGATCGCCAACAATAATTGCAGCAACATCATTAACGGTGGGTGCATTGAATCTTCGCACATGTTCACCTGTTGGGGTACAATCCGCTCTTATGACAAATTTGTGCGTATCTGATGGCATTCGTTCCAATGCTGTTTTGAACATATTAACGTATAAGCGTGAAAAAATCCTTGCAACTGTTCAATAATTCGTCTCTTTAACTGTTGTGTTCCCTGTATATTGCACCGCACATTCAGCTGATCCACCATCGACGAAATGAAATATATTTGCAGAAATTGATGCGTTTCATCTGGTGTTGGCACCATTGAACCATGCAAATGATATATTTGTCCTTGTATCTGTAATTGCAAACAATCATTTGTTGAAGAATACGGTGTAACTTCTGATCGTGTGATGGTGTAGTGTGTGGTCTATATGTAGTTGTTATGTGTTGCAATTCATTGTGTTGGTGTGAGTGATTGGTTATGTGTGTTGTATCTTTTACCTTGCAAGTCGGCATGAAGCCGCCTTCTCGAATGATATTAGCTCCAAACGAAGTCATGCGAAAGCAGTTATTGTATTCAAGGATGTGTTGAAGAAAATGGCTGGAATCGGGATCACTTCCATCGAACAATGGTTTCAGTGGCTGTGGTGGTGTAAGTAATGGATCCAGTTTGACTTTTCCACTTGCGCAGCACAATCCAGCCGTTTCTCTTTTGCAATATCGGCATATAGTCGTCATTGGTCCAATATCTAAATTTTCATCATCACTGTAGTTCGCAGTGGGATCATATTGGAATGCCAAGCGATTGTATGATGCCAATGATCTTCGTGTGCTCACGCGTTGTCTCAATCGGGCATTTTCTCTTATTATATTTTGTCTTTCTTCGCTTAAGTTCTGTGAATACACTTGTTGCTGGCTTGCATGTCTTGTGCGGCGGCCGATGTTCGCACGTCGTCCTCTAGGCATTTTGGACTATGGACAGAGTGGTGAATTTAACCTCAAATGCACGATCCACATAATTTACACAGTTCAACTTACCACCTTTAAGACAAATCCCTGCTGTTGAAATTGAATAAAAATATGCACAATACACGTGATTGATTTGATGGTTTCCAATTGAAATGTTAGGAAACGAATAACTTATTTTTTTTTCTTTTTTTTGACAATTTCACAGTGAACACAATACCGGTTTGTCACATGAAATTAACTGAGCAGAGAACAATGAGTAGCTGTCAAACAATGTATCACGCACCGGCGCCATCTGCTTAAAATATTGGTTTGTAGTACATGCTATCTATCAGAGATGGCGCTGTATGTGAAAAAAGATTTTCCCGCTTTTCTTTTCAAAATTTTCCGGTATTTTCTTTGCTATAAACCTCACGGAGCCCAAGACCTTTCCAACGAATGCAAAACCGTGGAAATCGGTTCGGGCGTTCTGGAGTTATAGCGTCAGGAAGGAAAACCCGACTTATTTTTATATAGTAGATCAAAGATTAATATTAAAAAAAGTAACTAATTTTTCTTCTTGACAAGTGACATATTTTGCGTATGTGTTGTGTAAGATGTCAATGTGATCATATAACTCATCATAGGTCCTGCAGACCCTTATTATTATTATTTGTAAAGTGGACTTTTCAAGGCTAAACGTCCTAGTATCACTGCGACCATTACTGATCTATTGTGATCGCCTCTAGCTTACAGTTCAGTGCTGAGCCCTACAGCTTCTATGAACAGTAAAAGTCTCTTAGCACTGATATCGTGCACCTCAGTCGGTAGTAGCTGGTATTTACCAAGATGGATGCTACTGTGCTGGTCCCCCCTAATATGCACCATTAGGCCCCTAGATGAGGTGGTCCTAGAGTCGATCTAGAAGCCTAGCGTTGGTCGATGGAGCCTCACTCGTAACATGAAGCGGTCTCACCGTTGTGTGTGAGTCCAATATAAAATAGGTGATACATAGGCCGTCAACGACAGTCTATTTAACTTTATGAAATTCAGATTTGATGATTGGTATATAAATGCCTTAAACTGTGATGTTAATTCCTCTCTATGTCTGTGAAATGAGATGACAGAAACTTGCATTAAAACTCCGCTACGTCAATGGCATTGATTCGAGTGATGGAATAAAAGTATGATTTAAATTGAAGGATTGCAGCAAGTTGAGCCCCCTCGAAGTGATCCAAAAAACAATCAGAGTCTTTGTCCCCCTGATGGTGTGGAGTGATCCAGAGACAGTTAGGATTGCTTTGCTTGATATGGGCTTCAGGTGGTACCACGATGGAAGTTGTCGTTGCTTTATGATCCCCAGGTTCCCTAAGCTTGCCTGGCCGGGCAAGATAACTAGATATATTCTCAAATATACAGCTGTCAGTTATTATAAACCCGTAGGGTTGTCATATATTTCTTGTTCCCTACGTTTCACGAGATGAAGGATCGCAACAACGGTGGTGTCTCAGTCTTACTGAATTTAAGAACCGACTAGGGTTTGAGAATGATAAGTATTACTTTAATGTTAAAATCAAAACTCGAATGCCATGCGTTAAATTGCAGGTAGTTATGTTATTGAATTTCTCTAAAGTCAATGAGTTTATTTAAGACAGTTAAGTACCATTCGTCCAGAATGAAGTTACCTGGGCATCTCAATCATTTGATCTGATTGATCATAGTGCAGGGGTGATTACAGTAAACTTGGAATGTCATGAGAATTAGTCAAGTTATGCGGGAATATAAATCAAAGTCACAGGTAGAGTTTAACGTATAAATATACGTTTATTTAAATTTTAGTTGTGACTCTACGATTGAAACTGATTATGATTTTCACCAGGGATTTCTAGATTAGAAAATCATAATGAAATCCGTGATGTTCAGAACACGTTTCCTAGGGCCAATTCCTGATAGAGTGGGCAAAAAACTGTTCTGACAACGTATAAAAACCACTCTGCCCAATTAGGACTAATTATGATAATTTAATTTATTAATATCATTTAAACAATTATTCGTTCAGATCAAATCATTACATTGACATATTTGAAAGTCAAGGAAGACGTCATACTTGGTTTGCAAAGTTAAACCATATAATCAAACATAAGCTTAATTGAGCCAATTAATGTAAAACAATTAGTTAATATAAATGATAACTTATCAGTGAAGTATCCGATTAATTAACACTGCGCGTTACCAACAGGCAGCCAGTATTAGGCTAGTCATGTAGGGATTTATTAACCCACACGCCTTTTGGCCTAATAATAAAATAGATTATAGATATATTCGTTAATTAGATTAATAAAATAGATTAGTAAAATAGATTATAGATATATTCGTTAATTAGACTAGTTGTATAAGCTGGGACGACCCATACGCCTTTTGGCCTAATAATAATGTAGATTATAGGTACACTCGTTATTTAGACTAGTCATATAGGCTGGGACAGCCCATACGCCTTTTGGTCTAATAACATTATGAATAAACCGTTGGTTTAAGTCATTAGATGGTATTGACTAGTCCATTAAGTCATCTTAAAGAACTTTTCGTCGATAAATTAGGATCTGAACACCTAGTTCAGTTCTATAAATAAATAGTAGAAATCAAGCATTTCTGTAGAATACGCTCAAACAATATATATTTGAAGAGCATTCGTTATTGATGATGATTTCAATGTAAGTAAATGCATTACAACCTCCCAAGCATCGCATTTTAGACATAGGTAGGTTTGGTATCATTTTATTCGAATAATACCACATTATGAATATATCACGCAGGGATGAGTTAACGTGATAATGAGCGTTAACGTGAATTACACAATACATACTTATACATAGGCTTTGGTTGAATTTAATCAAACAATAGCACATAATGATCTCGTACAGAGATATATCAGACATATTAATTACTTGATTTGATGATGGTAGACATAGGCTTCGGTATATTTTGTTCAAATAATACCATGCTCTAATTATCTCACGCAGAGATAATTCATAGATAATATTTACGTTAAAATTAAATGTAAATGTCAATCGATTGGGTAACTTTCACTTTCCATCTTGAATAACTTAAACTATGTTATAGGAATCTCTAATAATGAGGATTCTAATGGAAATTGATGAAATTTATAAATGTAATTAATCTGTTCGATACAATATAGACCCAAACCATTTATATAAATATAATAGGTGTCAACTTAACTTTTGTCGCCGACAGCAAATATACACTGACTCTAATTTATAGTAAATTAAAATATTATTTAATTAAACATTATTAAACTTTATGATCTGATTCTAATATTTGTTCCGCTGCTCGCCCAGCCGCCTCGCTCCGCTCCGAAATAAGAAGTGTCAACCCTCTACCCCTCGATTCATCTCGCTGACCATTATTAATTACTAATTACAATTTTAGTATCTACTCTAATTAACATAAGGTTCTTCTTTGCTTGTGTTGCTTGGTGTCCTTTGGTTGTTACGGATGACAACCGACGCCTGCGCATCATCCCTTGTGGCGGGGAGTGCAATCTCCCAACCCCGTCGCTTCCCGCGTATGCGCCTTTCACCAACGACTGATTTTGTCTCGCTTGCTCGTCCCTGAAATTGTCCAACGGTTTGCCGCGTAATATCATATTTGATAAGCATCCCTAAGTCGTAAGACTTAGAATACAGATTTATTTAAATGTATCTGAAACCTTGGTTTTTACCATAGTTTTTTATTCTAAGGCTAGCTTGTTCGCATTCTTGGTATTGTTTTTACATCGATATCTCAGCGTGAATTTATTTGACATTTTGAATTACGAACTTTTATTTTTTTCGCGCTTCACAAGTGTGACCCTTGTAATTAAGCTCGTTGCGTTTTGGGGAATTTATTGCTTTTGGTTTTCGGAATTTTAAGTGGGTGCCACGTGTGGGTGTTTAGCCTCTTATGTTAGCAAATTGAAACGTTCGAACGACGCCAATGTTTTTTACCGACTGCGACAGAAGGAGGGTTATGTTTTATGAATTTGAATTATTAGCGTTCCATCACACTACGTTTGCGCATTAGGGCTTCGCACTTACAAATCAGGAGGTGTAGAGGCGATTCCTCGTCCTCCTTACAAAATCTGCAGTCCTTCGTACTGCTGATCTTTAAGTAAAACATGTCCTTATTCAGCCTACAGTGACCAGTCAGCGCCCTTACCAGGATCCGCAACTTATTTTTACTGAGTAGTAATCGTTCTTTGGCATGTAGCCTATTGTAGGCCTTGATTAATGCGTTAGAATGGTTTTGGCCTGGCTGCTTATTCCAGTGCTCTAATGATTGCTCTTTGCAATTTGTCCATAGGGTCAGACTAGGCTTTTTGGTATGCCACAGAATGGTTCTGGGCCATGTGTTGTGGACACACTACCAGCCTTAGCTAGATCGTCCGCAATTTCATTGCCGTCGATCCCTTCATGTCCTGGGACCCAACGTAAAATTACTTGGTTTTTCTCACCCAAGGAATTGAGAACATTCACACAGTTTAGCACCAACCTAGAACTCACAGAGTTTGATGATAGGGCTAATAAAGCTGCTTGACTGTCTGAGTGTATATAAATAAAATAGTTCACGTGGTGCCTTCGGAGGTTTATGTCAGCGCATTCCAAAATTGCGTAAACCTCGGCTTGAAATATAGAGGCGTGCTTGCCCAGGTTTAGGAATTTCTTAACCCTAGGTCACTCCCCATATATTCCACTTCCCACGTGATGGCCTGATTTGGATCCATCTGTGTACCAGATCAGGCTCCCTTTTTTCCAGGAAATTTGGCTTTTGTGCCACTCATTCCTGTCTGGGATCTCTACAGTGTAAAATTTTTGGTGTTTACACTTATGAATCATGGTGTCTGTATGCATACCTAGTATTTTATTGCCCATGAACATTTCCTGAAAAGACTTCAGAGACTGTGAGAGTCAGTTCCCCTCCCCCTGGATGGTTAGCCTGTAAATACTGGCCGCCGCCACCATTTGCAAATGCTGATGTAGCGGCGGAAGATCCAGAATTGCATCCAGGGCCGCTCCCGAGGCGGTTGTCATGGCTCCTGTGACCAAAAGGCACGCCGTTCTCTGTAAGCCGCTCAGTATATTAATCACAGTCTCCTGGTTGGCTTTTGTATGCCACACTATAGAGGCCTATGTAATTATAGGTCGTACTATAGCTATATAAAGCCACAGGGATTTTCTTGGGGTCAAACACCAGGTTTTAACTGCCAGTCGACTGGAAATGCCCAAGGCTATTTTAGCCTTCTGTAGTATAGCAGTTAGATGGCTGTTCCAGGTCAGTTTTTGATCTAGTATTAAACCCAGACATTTCACTTCCTTTGAAAAGTCTACAGTTTTGCCATTTAGCCGCGGTTTGACTAATCCATCAAGTTGTATTTTTTTTTAAATGGTACAATTACAGTTTTATCTGCATTTATGGACAGCTCATTGTCCCTTCACCATTTACCAATAACATTCATCGCTCTTTGCATAATGTATGAAATCGTACTTTGGCAGAAGCCCGTGACAATTATCACAAGGTCATCAGCATAGCCCTGTGCATCTATCCTGAGCTCTGCCAATTTATGCAAGAGCTGATCTGGTCTCGTTCTCGAGCTGATTTGATTCTCGTGACTCTGCTTCTGACATTAAACATAGAAATACAAATCATGCTAGTATATTCTTGAAACCCACTGACGCTCAAGAAATAATCAAAATAATTAATAATTTGAACACCACTAATGCGACAGGCTATGACAATATTCATACAAAAGTGCTAAAAGCTTGTAAAGTTGAAATTGCGCCTGTCCTTAGTTTTTTAATAAATTTGTCTTTTACAAATGGCTCATTCCCAGATCAGCTAAAGCTGACAACTGTAAAGCCTATGCACAAAAAAGGAAGTGAGGACAATATGGATAATTATTGACCTATAGCACTTATATCCATATTCTTCAAAGTATTTGAAAAGGCGATGCACGAACGCATTACCAATTTTTTAAATACATTTAAAATACTTAGAGATTGTCAGTATGGGTTTCAAAAGGGTAAATCGACATCTTTAGCTGCATTCTCTCTAGTAAATAATATCTTAAAATGTCTTGACAGAAGATCAGCTGTTACAGAAGTATACTTTGACATGAACAAAGCTTTCGACTTTGTATCCCACAAGAGACTGCTCGACAAATGTGAACGCTACGGAATAATGGGGCTAGCTCATAATCGGTTTGAGAGCTATTTAAGCGACCGAAGACAGTATGTTGAAACAGCAAAATTATGTAATGCAGAGCGTAGAGCGTACAGATCCTCAATAGAACTAAATAAATTGGGGGTTCCACAGGGTAGTAATTTGGGGCCATTATTATTTTTAATATATATAAATGATCTGCCAAGTGTAACTAACTATGACTGCACCTTATTTGCTGACGATATATCGGTGGTAATAGATTGTAAAGATGTTAACAATTACCATGACGAAATAAATAAAACAGTACATGACATTATGAAATGGCTGGATAACAATAATCTTAAAATAGATTTCAATAAGACAACATATGTTCAATTTGTAAATAGAAATGGTCATAAAAAAGCTTTAACCGTAATAGCAAATAATCAAATTATTGCGGAGTCTAGTCAAACTGCGTTTCTGGGCATCTGGATGGAGGATAGGTGTACATGGGCCACGCACTTTTCCAACTTGTGCAATAAAATAAACTCCTTTGCGTATGCACTTTGGCGGCTCTCAAAAGTTTGTAGTAAGATAATTGCTTTGCAGGCATATCACGGTTACGTATGTTCCATTATGAGATATGCTATCATAATATGGGGTAAGTCATCCCACGTAAATCAAGAACTGATTTGCCAAAAACAGTGCATTAGAGCAATTTGTGATATTGATTCATTGACATCTTGTAGACATCTATTTAGATCTCATAATATGTTGACTGTCCCGAGCATGTACATTTACGAGATATGTGTATTTGTTAAGAGTAACATGCACTTATTCACTAAAGTCTTGGAAACTACAGCTTTCAACACAATGTTGCCAGATAGATTGGTGGTACCTTCCCATTCAACAACACTATACAATGGTTATACAATGGCAATTAAAATATATAATAGCCTTGACAGTACTATTAAATTATTGCCATTAAATATGTTTAAACGCAAGTTAAAAGAATAGTTGATACAAAGCTGTTTTTACAGTATTAGTGAATTATTTGAGTCATTTCAGCGCCGTCGCTAAATTGTATACTACCTGTAATTAATAAAATGTATAGCTTAGGGCTAATTTTTCATTAAGTTGTCGTACACAAAATAAAGCGACATTTGATCACAGCAATAAAATTAAAAATATTATGTAGACTCACTTGCGTTGCGATCATCAAAGAAAACTCGGATTTAGATTTAATAGATCGCCAAACTATATTTGTTTCGCTGGTCGTTTTGCGAAGAGTCAAAATGGCCGTTGGCTGTCACACTAAATGCAATAAAAAATATGACATGAAGTGGTTGTGACGTATGGAAATGCTGCCAGTGTAAAGTAAAAGTTTGCGTTTAGTTACGTTGATTCTTTTTTTGACATTTTTAACGTGTTAGCGCAAGTGTTTTGACTTTTTATTATTATTAATTATTGGAAATGACATGATTGTTTTATAGCTTTATATACTATTACTTTATTTATACTTATTTGGGAGCGTCGGTGGCCGAGCGGTTACAATATCGGATACTAGAGATCCCGGGTTCGAATCCCGCTTCGACCATGTACTAATGACTGTTTTCTGAGTTATGTACATTAGTTGAATACTAACCGATGCTCTTACGGTGAGGGAAAACATCGTGATGAAACCTGCACATTCAGGCGACTGGATGTGTAACCATGATCCAATCTGGTCAGGTTCCTCTGGTAGCAGGGTCATGGAGGTCAGATGGTAGTCGCTCCACTGTAATTACCTGACCTGCCAAATCCTGGATCATGGTCAAGGCGGACCTCGGGCCCTCGTTCTCGAGAGCATAACCGGGACATTAACGCCAAGATGATTTTATTTATACTTAGGAATTTTTGTTGCGGACATTTTAATAATAATTAGATTAATTATGCTTAAAATATTGCATATCAGATTCTGGTAAAGTGTGAGAAACGACTATAAAAATGGTAACATCTACCATGTACCACATTTTACAGCAATAAATTATTCATTCATTCATTCATTGATTTACGGCTAGGGTCCATAACAGTGGAGATAGGACCCCTTCTTCTAGACAGCCTCTGGTAGTAAATACTTCAAGCGAGCTTCCATATAGGACAACCGTCGCTTTTCGGTTTGAGAGCATTGCTTCCACCCATCTGACTGTTGTGTTGTCAATATTCTTTTCAGTGAGTCCTTGAATTAAGGTCTTTGTTGGGGTGTTGTCAAAAGGGCCCTCAATAACCAAAAACGCACATAGTGCAATTTGTTTATCCTCTAATGTCTTTTCGACCTTATCTACCACGTTCAATAGGGCAGTTTCAGTCGACCTTCCTTTTATGTAGGCATGTTAAGTGTAATGAATAGGCTTTTCAATTGTTATTGTTTCCCTAATGTGAATATCCAGGATTATTTCCAAAGTTTTTAACATGAATGAACTTAGACTGATGGGCCGGAGGGATGTCGGTTGAGAATAGTCTCTCTTACCAGCCTTGGCCCATTCTTCTGGAATATGTCCCCAGGCATAGCTTGCTCTGAAGATTTTTACCATGTGAGCGAGTATAATTTCTATTCCCTGCTGCAGTAGAGCAGGAAAGATGCCGTCCTCTCCACATGCCTTAAGGGGTTTAAAGGTTTTGACGGCCCTTACCACAAATCTATTCTTATCATAATTGGTGGAACAAAAAGGTTTATCAAAGGTTGATGTTGATCGTGTGTTTACTCTTGGGCATTTAAATTTAGTCTTACTTATCAAATAATGTGAATCCACCAAATTATTAATCAATTTATACAGAAATATTAGGTCTCTTTCTTCTCTGCGTGTCTTTGTTATAAAATCTTCCTCATCAAAGTTCCTGAATTTGTGTTTGAGGCGTTTAATAAATTTATCCTGGACCTTTTGCAATTGCTGAATATATTTAATATATGATGGATTCCATGCAATAGACGCATATTTCAAGTGTGATCTTACATAAGAATTATATAGTGTTTTTAATGTTTTGGGATTATGTAAAAAGAAATGTAAATAAAATATATAGACAGATACGATTTAGTTCGGTCAAATTTTGTACGCTTGTCATGTGTGTTCAAATAGGTACAATGAAACATGGTAGGTATTAATAAAAAGGCTATCACTACTTAAATATACAATGGAATGACTTTAAAAAAAAGAACTTGGAAGTTAGTTGCGAATATGCCACCTGATACTTAATTTATTTATTTTATTATATTTTATTTTATTTACTTAATATTTTTGACGACCTTAGTGGTTCAGTGGTAAACATGCCAGTCAGCCACGCAAGAGGTCCCGGGTTCGATTCCCGGCCGGGCAGAAATTTCAATGATGAATGTTAATTTCTGTTACGGGTCTGGTTAGGTTATGTATAATGTCTATCTATAATAAGTATGTATTTAAAGGTATCTAAGTAGCATATCAGTTAGCTAGTTTGGGGCTAGATGGCGCTGTGTGAATTTGTCCACGATTATTTATTTATTTAATAGTATAGATAGCCTGAATTTTTTTATCATATATTAAAGTTAATGAGACCTAATAGATGAGTGGTGGTCGACCACCGTACGATTTTCAAGAAAACTTCCTGTCTTGTAAGACCAGGCTTTGGAAATGGATTCCTCTGAAAATAGTTTTCCGAAGCAGAAAGCCCGAAACCTGCAATAACCGAGCGTAACTATCTCAGAAGCAGGCAAAGCATTCGCGACACCACGGGTGTTGCAGGTGTTTATTGGCGGCGTGATCACTTTCCATCAGGGCCTCAAGTCCACTAATTTACTTATAGCTCGTTTGAATTGTAATTGGATCGCTTGAAACGTCTTTGGCATTTTACTACTATTACTAATCTGTGTATATCTGCCGTGCTTCACTAGATGGCGCTGCGTGCACGGGATTCTCAAATATTGCATTTGGTAGCTTAAGTTACTTGGAAAGATATTTCACGAAAATATACTTAGTTTTAGAACCTTTTCTGAAAATAAAGCGAAATGTGTACAATTTTATACATCTAATGGTATCTTTTTGGCAATCGTGTATAATCAACGCTATCTATAACATTTATTTAAACTATTTTTAATATTTATTTAAACTGTCGTTGAGCTTATTCAATAACAATTCAATCGCAGCAAGTAGGTATTAGTATTATCGCACTTGAGGTCATGGTGACTTGCTTGCTCTGGTTTGTTGATTATAGTGATCATTCACGAGCTTGATCCATGTCAACGTGGGCCCGCCTGACGCAACGCATGGGTAATTAGCTTTTTGTCATACACGATCAAACCCAATCGACTACTTATGTTATGGGCGACAGTTACTGCTTTCCAGCAAACGGCATGTCTATGGCTTCCTTTGTCAACGTAGATATGTGTT
Organism: Blastobasis adustella; assembly: GCA_907269095.1. Classification (NCBI taxonomy): domain Eukaryota; kingdom Metazoa; phylum Arthropoda; class Insecta; order Lepidoptera; family Blastobasidae; genus Blastobasis; species Blastobasis adustella. The sequence continues at coordinate 12,453,744 of OU026124.1, forward strand.
GTAAAACGCAAAGATCGACAAGCGCGCCATCACCTGTCAGCAAAGTTTCGTGGCCCTCAGTCTACCACAGAGCATACTAGTTTATGTTCGTTTTCTCTGTCAATGTCCCTTCCAGTCAAGTGACTGGTTGACTTGACTAGCCAGCGCCGGGTAAAAACATCTCCAACCTGCTACCGGCTCGACGATGCCGCGGTGCGTACCATTAGAACATTTATAAGTTTTATATAAAAACCCAAATTGAATAAATATACTTGAACAAAAACACCAGCCTTAGGTATATAAAAATGCCAACAAACAAGATTATGTATTCAAGTGGCGTAGGCGTCCTTTTGTCTTATAAATTCGGTGTCAAAAATCTGCGATTCAGGCGAAGGATTTACATTCGGCCGCCGCGGCACAACGGCCCGCCCCTAGGGTCCTTCCCGTCTGACGACATGGGTTGCTTTTTCGAAGTAACACCGATCAAACTGTCGGTCAAAGTGCCCTTAGACTTAATATGGCTCTGAATGCTGAGGCACATTTCGGTTATTGAACAGGAAAACACTATCGCTAAAATGTTATTCTGACAGTTGTAATCTCTATGTTATCTACTAGCTTTTGCCCGTGACTTCGACTTCGTGGAAATAGGTCTATTTGGATAGTTAATCTTTAGAAACATTTTAAATGACCTCCCTAAGGACCCTAATGTACGAAAGCTAGTACTCATGTCTAGAGGTCACGCTGTATCTCTGGTTCTAACAAACCGAATTAGAAAAAATATGGTCTAGATTTTAAGTTGTAATAGCCATAACCATAAAAGACCCACTAAGCTTTAAGAAATATGGAAATGGCGCCATGCGCGTCGGTGGCCGAGTTGTTAGGGTATCCGACTCGTAAGCGAGAGGTACCGGGTTCAACTCTCGCTGCAGCCATGTTCCAATGACTCGTTTCTAAGTTATGTACAATAGTTGAACACTAACCGATGCTCATACGGTGAGGGAAAACATCGTGATAAGACCTGCACATTCAGGCTACAGAATGTGTAACCATGACCCAAACTGGTCAGTCTCCCCTGGTACCAGGGTCACGGAGGTCAGATGGCAGTCGCTCCACTGTTTTTACCTGATCTGCCAAATCCTGGATAATGGTCAACGCGGACCCCAGGCCCTCGTGCGTGAGAACAGAACCGGCACATTAACGCCAAGATTATTTTTAACCGTAATAGACCAGCTAAACTATAAGAAATATGGAAATGGCGACGAATGAATTTTGATTTGATTTTCACAGTTTGTTATCCAACTTAAAATCTAGAGCTTTATCTAATTCGATTGGATGGAACCAGAGATACAGCTTGACCTCTGGATATGAGTACTAGCTTTCATACATTAGGGTCCTTAGGGAGGTCATTTAAAATGTTTCTAAAGATAAACTATCCTAATAGACCTATTTCCACGAAGTCGAAGTCACGGGCATAAGCTAGTAGATGACATAGAGGTTACAACTGTCAGAATAACATTTTAGCGATAGTGTTAGCTTACTGTAGTACTTACCGTAGTACTAGCTTTCATACATTAGAGATGTAATTAAAGTCATTTAAATGGTCCCTGGAGGAAAAGATAAACTGCCCTAAAACCGATTTCCACGCGGACAAAGTCGCGGTCCAAAAGCTAATAAAAAAAATACATATTCTAATTAAATTATTCTGTCTGAATTTTGTAATCATAGTTAAGTGGTAGCTAAACCATTACCTACCAACTTAACAAGCGAATCAACGAGCAAGCGAATTCCAGTGTAACTTGGTTCCAATTTAGAACCTCCAACAAACTGGTAGTTAAAGGCTTAACTTTACTTGTATGTAAACTTTGACCCACTTCCCGGTTTCCGATTGAGTTAAAATAATACATACATACATTTTAAGGGTATGTTCCGGGTTTCCTATCGCGTACCTTTGTTGACGAGTAGCCCTATATTTCGACGGAGTTGCGTGCATCATGGTCACGGGACGACTGGAGAGCTGCGAGCGCCGACGGTGTTGATTAGCGATAAAGCGGCTGAAGTCGATCTACCCGCTTTCGCAAAAGTTGTCTGCTACTACTGGATCTCGAACTCACATTTAAGTCACGGCACACTACACTGACCGTATCACTTACTTTTTTAGTCTTATTTAGACCTAGTTTTGGTTTTAGAGACAGAATCACTGGTTATCAAGATTTGATAACCAAAATCACGATTGAAATTTGAATATTTCGTGATTTCGTTTCCAGTCGTCCCGTGACCATGATGCATGCAACTGTGTCGAAATATCGGGTTACTCGTCAACAAAGGTACGCGGTAGGAAACCCGGAGTTTAAATCTATATATACATACATAATATGTAAGTGCGGTGACAATGCTTATGATACCATCGAACTGATCTGATGATGGAGACGGAAGGCCGCTATAAAAGCTTGTTATGGAATTTTTTTTCATTTGAGAACTTATTTTTATCTGTGATTAATACATATTTTTCGAAGATTATCTACATATTGCTTTAAATAAAACTACGTATGGTCACAGTGAAGGAAATCACCGCGAGGACTTAAAAGTTAGAAGAAATTCAGATAGACATGAACGACACCGAAACTTATACGACACCGATAATTATTTAACTGTGATCAAATACAACTGTAACAGGTCCAATTCTGCACATTGAAGATATTTTAATTTGTTTTATTGGAGGGTACTCTATAAACGATACAGAAGCCAAAACTGTAATGTTTTCCATTTTTGTCTATCTGTCCGTCTGTCTGTATCTTCGCGCATCACTCCGACACTACTAAATGAATTAAAATGAAGCTTGGTACGACTTGAGTTCATAAATTCATCACGATTCCCTTGGGAGAGGGGATGGAAGTCGAAATGTATAAGTACTTAGTTGTAATTCATTAACGCGTGATCCGATTTCTATCATTCTTTTTTTGTCAGAAAGGAAGTACTTTAAAGATTGTCCCGTAAATATAGCAAGGTGAACGATGACGTAATTCAGAAATAACAGCTCAATATTAGGTCTACATAACTTGAAACCCGGAATGTACAGGAATCTTTGAACGTACGGCTCATCTTAAACTGGCGTGTGTACTTCTATAGATTGTATAAAATAAAGTCTCTTCCCGCCGTCTGTCCCTATGTATATACGTATGAGGAGTACTCTATTATATGGAAGATACAAAAGAGATGTGTCAGGATTGTGCTAGTGGCACTCGATAGCCTCTGCCTACCCAAAGACGTAAAGATTAAAAAAAAGGATTTTAATATAAGTCTGTGGGCATACACTGCCTACGTCGTAGGATACAGGCGTGAGTGTGTATGTATGTATGTACTATATAAATGGCGTATCATCGTAGTGCCAAAAATAATTGGCTAGATATAGCTTTATACAAATATATTCTCGAGAGTAATGACGTATGTTCGCTCAGGTAAATTTTGATAACCAACTCATTTATTTAGGTGAAATAACAGTATTAGTAAATCTAGTGTCTGTTCCCCCAAATATACTTGACACAATTCCATTTAGATCAGACATACTTAGGTCATGTTACGATTCCGTTCCTCTTCTTCGATATTCAGTATTAGACTCCTTCACAACAGCCTATACCTATGACTGTAAAACAGCTTCAGCATCAAAGGCTCTCACTACATCGATATCTAGCCTCACTGACATATTAGAACAATAGATTGAAATCCTATACCGTTGATACGATACCGATGATATGATGTCTAGTTCAACTGACGCAAAACTCGAGTCGACTACGACGATACGTGGCAATTGAAATAGACTTACTTTAAATCGTTCAAGTTCAAATGAAAAGTATTTTTTCATGGCAAGCTTTTATCGCGCGTTCTCTATGATCAGTCAGAATATTTGTCAAGACTAATCAAACGAGCCCAAACTCTATGGATTTACCATGCGTAGTTTAGGAGTTCATATGGCCTCCTTTCGTGTCCATAATCAGATCAGTGCGATGCTATCACAACATTGCATTGTCACCATACTTACATGTGTGTGCAAAAATTCAGATCAATCGGAAACCGGGAATGGGTCAAATTTAATTTGCAATAATGTACTACGAACAGAAATGGGGACATGTGAAACTAAATAAAAGCTTGTATTTTAAATGTATAGGAAGAAATATGTAAAAATAATCCAGAAAACAACATCATTCTTTGTCATACCCTTGCGACTTTTTCGTGTAGAGACGAGTTTTCCTACTTGCTACGGTTCTAACAAACCTCTATTTATAAAACCCTTAGGTACCTACCCATTTGTATGGATTGTGCTATTTAGTTTCTTAACAATGATCAGGTGGTAGGACTCTGTCAAGCATGGGGAGTCCGCCTGGGTGAGTACCACCGCCTTATCTATTTCTGTCGCCAAGTATTGCTTGCATTGTTTTTTTTTCGATTTGAAGGATAAGGTAGCCAGCGAATTTACAGGCATGAGGCATTTCATCTTAGTCCTGACAGTGACAACGCCTAACCTAACCTGCGGTTCTGCAACCTAAATGTATAAATTGTATATGTTTTGGGAGACAATTACCTCTTACCATCAGGTGGACTACCCGCTCGTTTGTCATCGATTAGCATAAAAACATCATTGTTACAGCCGCTAGTGAATCGTTCCCGATATCCGCTCTTGAAAAAGCCTCATGGTCAAATCAGCAGCAGGTCAAACTACACCAAGTCGAGTATTTTCAAGGGATGAAAAGTTAAATCCTTTCAACCCTACGTGCCTACGCCGTGGAAAAATATTCCGTGTGGATAATGTGGCCTCTGACTACATGGTCGAAGATGCATTCGCACGAATCCCCGGGTGGGAGGGGTGCCCTTGGGCGGCAGTGATACAGGATAATGGAATCATCAATAGAGGTAGGTACAGTTTCCTAGAAGAACTTAACTAACGGTTAAGGGGTGCGACTTGTACGCGAAAGGTACCGGGTTAGAACCCCAGCAGGCGATATAATATTTATTATTCGATATAACACGAGTCGATATACATAATTAAATATTTACAGTTACAGTAAAAATATACACTAATAGTTGGACACTCACCGATGTTCTTACGGTGAGGGAAAACACCGTGACGAAACCTGCTCGTTAAAATTTACGTGACGGCATTGCTCAGAAGAATTTTTGATCGTATAGAGTTTCAGCGTAATGTCTGGTTTGCATTGCTCAAGGACAGTAGCGAATGACAGTGACATTTATACATATCATGACAGCTTGCAAGCCAAGTGGAACCACTGTACGATCGGTTTACTCAATTTACTTGTCAACTATGCTCAACTCTTGACCAAGGTATCTAGCCATATGAATAAAGATATGTTTCACCACACGTTGTCCCCTGCAACAGAGTAAATTCCGGACTCTGCCAAAGGAATTTTCAAGACAAGTCTTGACCTTGGCAAGGGACAACGTACAATGAAAGATCTTATTCCAACTAAGTTAGAAGAAATAAGAAGAAATACACTTTTCAATTATTGACACATTCGTTATGAACCTTTCCAAATCGAAAAACGTTATTATTTGAAAGAGTTAACTAGAAAATTGATTACCAAAGTTAAATAGTTCGACCTTTTCGGTCAGAGTCAAATATGTAACCCTTAAACATACTTTCATCAACCACGTTGTTAATTTGAGTTTGTTTGGGACCCCTTTTAATTTTGTCGAATTGAATGATTAATAACTTGACAAGGTAATACAGGTTTTCATTTTATGTGTCAAATGAAAACACATAAAACTGATTTATATTTTCCAACGATTCATTGTTGAAATATAATGTAGGTATTAGGCACGGACCTGAAAAAAATACGGACTCCTTTCTACACTAAAACGAAGTTAAGCATGGAAGGTACGACAATTTCTTGACAATTTAGTTTGTTGCACATGACCTACACACTCCCACAAATATAACAGGTCTGACAATCCGCCGCCATTAGAAGAAACTTCTCTGAACGGAGATAAACCTTGTTTCCGTTTCCTGTACCCGGAGGTGAACATCGCGTTGAGAGAGTTTGTTAACCTTTCTTACATCATTTTTCTAATTGTTCCAATGGCTGTCTCTTACAAACTTTTTGTCGGAATACGACACAATGAAATAAAGTAAAATAATAATCATCTTCTCGTTAATGTTCCGGTTTTGCTCTCGAGCACGAGGACCAGGAGTCCGCCTGGACCTTGATCCAGGATTTGGCGATGAGGTAATTACAGTGGAGCGACTACTATCTGACTTCCGTGACCCTGCAACAAATTCAGTTGTAGTTTCAGCACGATGTTTTCCCTCACCATAAGTCAGAAAAGAGTACATGGCCGCAGCGGGATTCGAACCTTGCGTGTCGGATACTCAACCGCTCCTCAACACAATGAAATACAGTACCTACTTAATTTTTTTTCATTTTCCTGTTACACGACAACTTCTAATTGACGGACTATACGTCAATATTATCTTGCGTGGCCTATATTTCAATATTATCAGTTTTTCTTGGTGTCATTTATTTCATTCCTACTATTTCTTTGTATAATTTTTTTCAATGCTTTATTTTTCTAAACCACATTGTAGTCTATATTTTTCTGATTTATATTGTAGTGTTCCGGTTCGTATCATACGGTAGCCAGCGCAGTTACAGGCATGAGGCATTTCATCTTAGTCCTCACAGTGACAACGTATCTGCTGTTCTGCATTTTTGTTGGCTGCAATCTAAATGCATGAATTGTAGATGTTATGGGCGACAGTTACCGCTTACCATCAGGTGGGCTGTCTGCTCCTTTGTCACTGCGTAGTATAAATAAAAATAAAGCGTCTCAAGAACCTTCTCTGTCATTTGTCTTTTTTTAGACACTGACCTTTAACTTTTTATAAATTCTGTATTCTGAAGCAAGTTTTATAAATTCGTCGCCATTTTTGTGACGTCATTCGTCTTGATTGGACAGCGTTATAATTCAAAATAGGTAGGCTAAGTATTAATTGCGTATTCCCGGAACCAACATTATTAAACGAAGCTATCAGTAGGCATATAAATAAACACCATTGATTGATATTTCATGGTTGCGAAGCCGGTGTACCGTTAAATGATTTAAAACAAACAATGTTTCACTTCAAAAGCGAATGTCTGTCGTGTTATTGCACTGATGAAAGGGCGTTAAGGGTCCGTTTCGCGTAAAATATATTTTAATGATAAAAATTTTTGAAACCATTTGATTCTACGAAATTTTCGAAACCACAGCCATTCAGGTAAAAGCCATTCATTCAAGTCTTTGTCAACTATTGATATTTTATATGAGTTTATTTATGATTCTTTAATAAAATTGAGAATAGAGCCTTTTTACTTCATTCTCATTTCTATTTATCTAGCCGTTTCCAGCTGCTCTCACCCGCTCGCAGGTTTGTCTCTGAAAATATTCAACTTTCCCGCGGGACCCTATTATTTTACTTGGATAAAAAGTACCCTTTGTTACTCGAGAATAACGTAGCTACTCGTTTCCTAGTAGAAAAACAATTATTAAAATCGATACAAACAAAAGTACAAATCTTTTCTCTTAATAATATTGGTATAGAATACGTACATATTTACTATATTGTATCTATAGGTACATAGTATAAAACAAAGTCGCTTCCCGCCGTCTGTCCCTATGTATCTAAGTACGCTTGGATATTTAAACTATGCAACGGATTTTAATGCGGGTTTCAACAATAGATAGAGTGATTCATGAGGAAGGTTTATAAGCAAGAAATGAAGGGTAGATATGGGTAAAGTGGATGTACGCGAACGAAGTCGCACCGGGTCCACTAGTTGGTTTGTAATCAAAATAAAATATGCCATCACTATGCTTTCGAAGATATCATTGAATATTAATTACACATTATATTTTTTTTTACTTACATAAAAAAAAGGTTAGTGCAACGCCCCCTTAATAGTATCTAAAGGACGCAACCGTATTTTCTCGACGCGACTGTTATAAAAATAAAGAATCAGTCGTCGCTAGCCGCTGCCGGTTCTGGCACTTTGACGGCTGTTCGTTTGTATTCCTTTGCTTTAGTCCTGATTGATACAAGACAAATTAAATGGAAAATAACTCGTGAACCAATTTTCCTAGTATCTAAATAGTTCAATAAAGTATGCGGTGGCGGTCTTTAGGTCTTTTGTATTTGAAGACTTGAAGCTTCCTCTGAGATTGTACATGAAAGCGTAACAAACGTCCATCCTTATAAATTTTGGCATTTATATTATTACTAGTGGATTCGGCGCGACTTCATTCGCGTACACCTACTTTACCCCTACCAACCCTATTTTTCTTGCTTATAAACCTTCCATTGAATAACTTTATCTATTGTCTTTTGATACTTTAACACATTACTTAAATACTTTATCTGTGGTGTCTCGTAAATGGCTGACAGAAGTTTTGCTATGTTACATATCTTATGTTTGTAAGCTGTGAGACATCTAAATGCGAATACAATAAAATATAAATTATGAAGTTACAAATTCACGTAGCTAGTTTTTCGGATTTATCCTTTACGTGTAAGTGTTACATTGCATTGCTGCTTACCAAATTGCATGATTCTAGGTCAACGGGTATACGGACCCTATAGGGTTTGAATTCGAGCGTCAAAAAATTCGTCATAAACGGAGCATAAACGGCCGTATCTTATGATTGCATTGACGTAGAAGTTTGATTTTTTCACTGCTCCAATTGCAAACCTATGTATTTGTTATTAGCTTAATACCACACGTATTTGAGAAAAAGGGTATTGACAGACAGACGGATGGACAACAAAGTGATCGTAGAAGGGTTCTGTTTGTATCTTTTGTGGTACGGAATCCTAAAAAGTAGGGAATATTATTAATATTGGATATTTTTTTTATTTACAATAACCGCCAGCAGCGGATGAAAGAGGCTCGGCGTGACATTACAGCACAAATGTAATCAAACCGGCCATTCGGAAATGATTGCATTTTAGTCGGTAACTTCCCCGTCTAGGTACTAAGGTGTAAATTACAAACGAAGCAACAGTTACTGCATAGCAGTGAAATCTCGCAAACACACACCACAGATTTTTTTTTTTTGCGCCCGACACAAAGGGAGCGGTTGGGCGGTTGGGAGGGAGGAGGTGAACTCTCATGAGTACCAGCCGGCCGGCCGGACTGAATATGCACGACTCGCCAAAAGACCTAGGCGCATACGTACTAAACACCTCCTGGGAGCACCTGTAGCCGGGAAGGCCTTTCAGGTTTCATCGGATGCGACACCCCGTAGGGACGGGGTGCGCTCGGCACCCTCCACACCACAGTTCAAACAACCAAATTTTATAAACCTGGTCATAGTGGTCATCATTGCTATCCCTTCCTAGGTAAGTTAAATTTTTTTAAATATTTAAGTGACTTAAGATACTTACGAGTAATTGAAAAAAAACTTGTTTTCCGAACTCGTAAACTACGTACATCCTACATACATCCTTCCTTGGAACCAGAACAAGAACTACTCATAAATCTTTAAATCTAGTTTTTAACCCGATTCTTAAAACTGAAGATCGAGACTGTCAAACAAAACAGTATTATTTTTATTTGATTTGTATTAGAACGACAACTTTAATTTCGTTTTGTTTTGTTTAATTCATTTATTTTATAAAGTTTAATTTCTCAAACATCTCCTCAATGGGCATGGCTCAAAAGCAAGCAAGCAGCAGGCAGCGCTGTACGGAACCATTCCGTCCCGTGACAGCATAAGCTTAGCCAGGACCATTTGCATTAGTTATTTTTATTGTTTACTCACTACGTAAATAAGTTAATAGCGAAATGATGAGATTTTGTGGTAAGTCACAATAAAAAAAAAGATAATAATCATATTGGCGTTAATGTCCCGGTTGTGCTCTCGAGGACGAGGGCTGGGGGTCCACCTTGACCATGATCCAGGATTTGGCGATCAGGTAATTACAGTGGAGCGACTACTATCTGACCTCTGTGACCCTGTTACCAGGGGAATCTGACCAGATTGGATAATGGTTACAAATTCAGTTTCCCTCACCGTAAGAGCATCGGTTAGTATTCAACTAATGTACATAACTCAGTAAAGAGTCATTGGTACATGGCCGCAGCAGGATTCGAATCCGGTACCTCTCGCTTACGAGTTGGATACTCAACCGCCCGGCTACCGACGCGCCGAAGTTGGTAAGTCACGATATTTTGTTAAATTAAAGCAAAAAACTATTCTTATATATAAACAATAAACGCACCGGTCCCACTTTCATATGTAGCCCGACCTTTTTACGGCCTGCCTTCGATCAAAGAGACCATAATCACTGTCTTCGAGCACAGAGGCTTCGAGACACCGCGAGTCACGACGCGAAACGCCATCTTCACAAATTTCCAATACCTACGTAAATTGCCGTTTACGCAGAACGCGGTCCGTAGCTTCCCTCTTGTGGCTTGCGCCAGATGGCGCCACGTTCATTGAATAGCCAGATATGTATTGAGAATTGGTTTTGGAGTAAACTTAATTAAACTTGATTGCTATCAATTTAGACGATCGTTGACTAATTTCCGACCCCTTTGAACTTACAATATTAAATCGTAATGGTACACATAATTTAATTATTGCTACCTTATACCACAAATGCCACTTATTATCTAGGCAAGGATTATCCGTATGACGATCTTGTCTTAAAATAGTTTGAGTACTTACTTGTACAAGTCTTGGTAGTAATTAGATTAAAGTTAATGTTGACAATAAAAGGCTTTTTACACTTGGCTAAATTCAGAAGCCAAAAGCGTGAGTGCGAAATCAGTGTTAAATGTATTGTTCATAAAATAATGTCCGTTTTAGTATCACTTACATTATGTTACGCGTCGCTCCGCTTTCCAAAAGGCGTAATACAAAAATTTACTTTATTCTATGAGCAATACATTCCACTTCAATCTTGCATTCGCGCTTTTTGCTTCTGAATTAATTCGTCTGAATTTAGCCTAGTGTAATAAGCCTTTAAGAACTTAGAACGGGTTAATTACGACGCGAGAATGCCGAAGACCGAACGAAGTGAAGAAGTAAAACCAGGAAAGCTAATTCTGGCCGAAGCCGGTCAGTTGATGATGATTTTGTTGACAATAGCCTATAAAATAAATAACCTTGTTAATGTCCAGGTTACGTGTGCTCTCGCGCACGAGAACCCAGGGTCCGCCTTGACCATGATCCAGGATATGGCAGATCAGATATTTACAGTTAAAGTGAATTCCATCTAACCTCCGTGACTCAGCTACTAAATACCTGAACCTGAACCTGACCTAGGGTGCTTACAAGTATCATGGTAACACATTCAGTCGCCTGAAAGTGCCCGGTTTTATTACGATGTTTTCCTCGCCGTAAGAGCATCGGTTAGCATTCGACTACAATATATAAAAAAAAGAATCATGCTACATGGCAGCTGTGGGATTTGAACCCGGTACCTCTCGCTTACAAGTCGGATACCTTAACCGGCTTCCGTTGACAATAACCATTACAAGTAGGTATAAAGGTGCCTATGGAGATGTAATTTTCACAACCTTTCTCAGTAATTTGTACAGAACTGTGGTCGGGAACTCGTTTTCCTATCCCAGCTTCCGGACTTCAGCTTCCTCATAAATGCGCAGTTCTCTGTTGGAACACTTCATTGCGAATTTTAATTCTTTAGAGCGTGTTTTGTGCGATAACCGTTCTTGAATTTGTGTAGTGTCCGTCCACGTCTCGGCACCGTAGGTCACGACGAGTAGACGAGGCTCTCCAAAAGATTTACGAGGACGACTATGTGGCTAAGTTCTGAGGATGATTATGAACGATCATAACCGACGACCAAGTATAGCTACATATATTCCAATATTTGCTATTTAACCGATTTTAATCATTATCATCCTAGCGTTAAATGCCGGTTTCGCTCGAATAAACTGACTTTCAAACAACGAAAACCGCATCGAAATCGGTCTATCCGTTCGGGAGCTACGATGCGACATACGGACACACCCTTATACTGGCTCTGTGCCAAAGATACTCCTTGTTCACAATGCGTTGTCTCCTGCCAAGGACCAATAATGATCAATAATCCCTTGCAAATTTCTTTGGCACGGTATGTAATATAGGTACTCTTTTTAACTACCTAAACTCTTGACATCTTGTTGCGATAGTACTTACCTTATCCTCTTGTGTGGGTTACAAAAGTAAAAAAAACCGGTCTGCCTTATATCCTCTCGGCAGTTTCGCTAGTCAGCCACCTTAAAGTCACCAAAAAGTGACTCAACAAAAAGTGATTTTAATGTGGCTGACTAGCAAAACTCTCAAGAGTATGTACCTTAGCCTCGACGAAAAAAGTGAAGGGTTATAATATAGTAGAGCTTAGGAGACTCACAAAAAATAGATCTGCCAGTGCACAAAACGTGGCACGATCACAAAATAAAAAAATAAAAAAATTTGTAACTCAATATTTACTTTTCGTAGCAATAGTACCTATTTTAGGCGTAAAAAAAACCGGTCTGCCTGTCCTAGAAGGTAGGTCCGCCGTTTTCTCTACCGTCTAAAAACAGGTAGGTATTAGGCATAGTTTCTTAGTAAGAAATATTTACGATGAAACGCTATTCATGGTTGAAATAATTAAGTACACAATGAAATCAAAATACTTTATTTCTTATTCTCAGTCTTGATTTGTTACAAAGATTTAAATATTTATTTTAAAATATTCTTTGGTTAGATTAGCTTAAGCTAGACATTTCTTAGATTAAGTAATATAGATACCTAACTAGACTTAATATTTAGGTATAAATTGTTTATTTAATAGATTATGTAGGGTGACTTTAAATAACCTAATTCTTTACCAAAGCATAACGAACGACTTTTATCTACTAGATAATATAGCCACCAACTCAGAAATCGTTACAAACAAAAACAACTGTTTCAACGAAAAAATCAGCTGTTTCATAAAAAAGTTAAAACGAATTCTGCCAAAATCTATGAAACAGCTGATTATTTTCGCGTTTAAAGTTGGTGCCTAGTAAAAGTTGTTAGGTAACTCAGGTAATTTATAGTCACCCTGTATATTTAACAGTACGTATTCGTAATTCTTAATTTTCTGGGAGCTTAGAATTGTCCGTGGTATTTGATCTAACCACAGAGCAGAAAAAAATTTGCCAGTCTATGAAGGTAGAGCTACTTTTCAATCTCTTTGATACATACCTATCCGATTTTACGCGCTCTATTGTTTACCGTACTCACTCGCATATGGTAGGTAAAATTTTATCTGAAGGTATTTAAGTAAGAATACATCATTCATCCCTTGTAATATACCTAAGTTTACAATTTACAATTCAATAAGTAATGGTAATAAATAAATATGCTTTGATAACTCACGCAGCACCATCCATACCCAAAGTAAACAAAGATTGTGTTATTGGTGCTTGGACAACTGATAAACTACTTAGGTACTTACTTTACATATACGTAACACCCACCTCGAAAGAGAAATTAAAATAATTCATCATTTACATTTCTGCTCTGCCGAGAATCGAGCCCGTCCCTCTTTTGTGGTAGATCGGTACGTTAACTACAGAAACACTCAGGCCGTCAATTAAATTAATGTCAATAATACAACTGTTAACACAAAGTATTTCACAATCACACTTCGTCCAAAATGAGGGTAATAAATGAACGTCAAACCCAGCGATTTCATTACAATCTGCTGTGATAAGACATTAAATTAAAAAAAAACTATTCGGATAGTAATTCATTTTAATTAAATAGTAAACTCTTTGATTAAGTACATAATTGAAAAATTCATTCGAAAAATCAAAAATGGTTTGTTGAATTTTGTTGCAGTTTAAAATTTTTTGCCAATTTTTTTTTATATGTCTTACGGTAGGCAAACAGGCAAGCGGACCACCAGTTCGTTTGTTGATAATCTCAACAAACTAACTGGTTTCATGTTAATGAGAAGTAAGTTTTCTGAGAATTAGGTAGATACCTACCTATACACGGAGTGGAAAACTCGGGGAGCGGGGTGCAAGTCGGTAGGTACTATACAAATTTTAATAAACTTTTTATGATTAAGTGTTATTAAAAGGCGTAATTAGACCCTTTCTCTTTTAAAAAGTAAAACTCTTTAATGACCTTCTCCGACGAGGCCTTTGTACAGCACTGATGATGAATTATAAAATAATTATTTCACTTTTTAACTAATGTTATTTGCATAAAGTACGTATAATGTAAAATAGAAAAGGTAGAACAGGTTATGGATAAGTATTATGCACAGGTATCTAAATAAACTGATGTTAGAGGAGCGTCGGTGGCCGAGCTGTTACAGTATCCGACTCGTAAGCCAGAGGTCCCGGGTTCGAATCCTGCTTTGGCCATGTACCAATGACTGTTTTCTGAGTTATGTACATTAGTTGAATACTAACCGATGCTCTTACGGTGAGGGAAAACATCGTGATGAAACCTGCACATTCAGGCGACTGAATGTGTAACCATGATCCAATCTGGTCAGGTTCCCCTGGTAGCAGGGTCATGGAGGTCAGATGGCAGTCGCTCCACTGTAATTACTTGACCTGCCAAATCCTGGATCATGGTCAAGGCGGACCCCGGGCTCTCGTTCTCGAGAGCACAACCGGGAAATTAACGCCAAGATGATGATGATGATGATCTAAATAAACTGAAACTTTATATCCACAGAAATTTAAAGAAGTATTTATGAAACTCGACGAAATATCGTTCTTTTAACATTATTTTCAAGTTTAATGAAATTGGCAAATTTTCAATTGATTAACTACTTAAAAGCTAGCCGTTTAATTAACCGGCTAATTTAACCATCCGGCTGCGACATCTCTAATTATTTCAATAAGTCAATTTATTTAGATATATCTGTGGATAATACTTATCGATAACGTGCTCTATTTGTGGCATTTACTATTGAACCGTTGAAACTTGCATAATGTAAGAAATAAGGTTGTTGATTTAGTAATATTTGACAATACAATTACCTATACTTGCAGATGAAATTATAGATAAAAAGGTAAAGAAATTGCCACTATAAAAATTAAACCCAAAGGGATCCACCCTTTGGGTTTAATTTTTATTAAAATAATTGAAATATTGATAAAAAATATTACATAAAAAATGAAATAAAATCGCATGTTTAGAATCGCAATATTTAGTTTACACTTTTGATCTTGAATTTCATCTCCGAATTTAGTTTAGTTAGTCGTTGCCACCATGGCTTTTACTCTTTGGTAATAAGTCCTATTTAAATATTTGTTACTTAAATAAGTAGTAATAACGACACATATATACATAGGTATCTAGAAAATAAAAATATATTTACACAACATCACATTTATTAAATACAACTACCTATAACATTATTTCCCAGAAGATAATAAAAATAAAGTAAGTAAGTGACATTATATAAAAAAAGACTTAAGTCATTTTTGCGACCCATTATTTCGTTAAGCTTTCGCCAATATGTAGCACAGTGACTAAGTAAAATCCTATAACATAATTTGAATACTTTTTGACTAGTTCTGTAAATTATTAATACCGTATCTAATAGGTACCTACCTTTAATTTCAGTTCTTCGAACATTCCAAATTTTTAAATCAACTTTGACTAGTCCCTGTACATTCTTATCGAATCGTATCGTAAGCATTCTATAAGTAGACAGTCTGTTCCACATAGCAAACAGTTTTATAGCGTTAAGTACTGATTTGTTTGATAAGCTGATGATCTTCCAAATAAATAAATAAATAATGTAAAGCGGGCTACATAACTTCAGTTTTAACTGTTCGGTTAAAACGTATGAGTGTAGGCAAAACTGAGAACAAGCAGTTGAACTGAATGGAAAATCAAATCTAATCGTTTCATTAGATAAAACTGTACAGTCATAACAGTTTATATTGTAAGTGTGTAGCAAATACTGCGCAGTTGTTTTATTTTCTTATCTTACTTTATTCTTTTACGATTTTTAGAAGCGAGTTAAATGAAGGTTACTTCAAACGAAAAGAGATTACGACTGAAAAATCCTCCTACCACCTTCTGACACGTCGGGTAAAAACTCAACTCAACGTTTGGTTTTAACTGAACAGTTCGACTGTTCAGTTATTGGATTTTAACATGAGGTGTTGTTAGATGCGTCTTGCCCGCGTTGTACTTGTGTACTGGATGTGACTCTGGGTACTAAGGTACATAAAAAAAAATTAATTCTCTAAACCACTTGAGTGGGGTGTCAAAATAAAGGTTTTCATAAGGCTATTTAAAAAATATATAACTCATGAGAGGTACTCTTATAATTTGATTTTCTGTTTTTAAAAGCAGTCGGTTTTTTGTTCAATCTTAGAGTTACCACTTTTGGAAAAAGTCGTTTGAACGTGACTCGCTCACGCTAACAAAAAAAAAAAAATTTTCGTAATATTCAGCGGATATTAAAGTGAATACTTACTTTAAGTTTAATTTAACGAAATGCATCCAAGTCACATTTAATGAATTACAAATAGATTACTTAAAAGTAGGAACAATCTGTAGGTTTGGGAACAATAGGAGATTTTTCGAGAGCCGATTAAAAAGAAAAAATAGTTCTAATAAAAATAATTAAAAATAATAAAATTTTATATTTTTATTATAAAAATTATTTTTGTATAGTTCATAAGAGCCTGTGAAGAGAATATAAACCTAATATGTATTATTATTACTATTATTATAATAGAGGGCGTTGATTAGACACGATTTCAAAAATAAATCAAAATGACACCTTTAGATGTATTTTCTTCTAGTACTAAAAAGGTACTAAAACTAACAATTTCACGAAACACCTTTCCGAGTGACTTTGGTTACCAAATTCAATACGAGAATCCTGTCTAAGCAGCGCCATTTAGTTAAGTACTCCGAACTACACTTTTTACTTTTTAAAGTCATCATCATCATCATCATATCAGCCGAAAGACGCCTACTGCTGGGCATAGGCCTCCCCCAGAGATCTCCACAAAGGCCGGTCCTGTGCCTTTCGCATCCAGCTGGTACCTGCAATCTTTGCCAGGTCGTCGGTCCTCCTTGTGGGAGGCCTACCCACGCTGCGTTTTCCATATTTTTAAAGTAGGTGTCTGAAAATCCCCCATTGGTCTAATTAAAGTGCGTGCGCACGGAGAGTGCTCGCGGGGGCGGCGCGGGCGCAGCGGTGCGGGGAGGCGCACGACGCACCGATGTGCACGAGGAGCACGTAGGTGCACGTTGCAGTCGGCTCGTGCAGCTGCTCGACGTGCCACGCCGTGTTATTCCGTTGAGACCCACCATCTCTGTGTGAACATTACGGCATTATAAACTAAAATGTTTAATTAGCTTCATATAAGGGTGAAACGCCCGCCTGATCGAACAATTAAGATTGTAAAGGCCCCGTAGGTCATTCTACGTCATTGAGTACAAGAAAAATTCTTCTTTGTACTTACAAGGTGCCGTGGCCGACTACGGGGCAGGCCAGGGGGGCGATTCTCGGGCTTTAGACATTAGAATTCGACATTTTCTCTAGCCACAAATATCTATTAAAAAGTTACTAAGTCTCTATTGCAAGCAAAACACTTATGCTCAACGATATTCGCTCATCCTTTATTATCGAAGATAGTTTTAAATTACATTTTTAACAGAGATATTTAGCTAGGAAAAATGTCGATTTCGAGATGTCACAGGAATTAGGCCTCTGATCTAAGGTTTTTGGAAATTGAACGCCACAAAACGTTGATGTGCCGGTGCACAAAATATAAAAAAAAAAATTTAATGAACCAAACTGGGACTTTTCGTAGCGATAGTACTAACATATTGTGTGTGTTCTAGTAAAAAACCGGGGTGCCAACGTGTTGAGGGTTTCCTAAAGGTCTACTATCACTCACAAAGTGGAATTTTCCTTGTACTGGGTAACGTAGAATAACATACGACGGCATCATAGTCTAATTCCGTCGCACACTCCCCGAAACGCAACCTGTATATTTTATTTTATTTTATTTACTTAAGGAAAGCCAACAGCAGTTGTCACAATAGAAACAACAATAGTAACATTAATTAGCCATTATAGGCTACCATTGATAAAATTCCAATAGATAAAAGTTTAATAAAAAGTATCAGTATCGGCTTGCACCTAGCGAGGCCCGCTGGCGAAGTCATCGGGGTAGTGCGTGGAGTTCCCCTGCTCCGCCGAGAAGCGGCGAGAAGCATACCTTGGGGCTTTAGCTGGTAGTCTGGCCACTCTGGACTCCCGGGCCCAGACTACCAGCTAAAGCCCAAAAAAAGTTAACACTGACAACCGCGTACCCTAAGCTGATGTTCAAGGCTTTAGCGTCTTGAGTGTCCGACAGACACCTAGTGTTCTAGCTTTATAACTAATAGTGGTCATCTTGGCGTTAATGTCCCGGTTCTGCCATCGCGCGCGAGGGCCCGGTGTCCGCCTTGACCTTGATTTGCAGATCAGGTAATTAATCATATTATTGCATTAAACGGCACACGCGACGTACCTTTTCGATTTGTTATCCCGATGTTTCGGTAGGGTTTTCCCTCATCGTAAGATCATCGGTTAGTATTCAACTAATGTAGGTACATATATCAGAAAAGAGTTATAAAACATGAGTGTCTGTTTATTTATTGTTATTGTTTCATAAGAGTGTTTTATTACCTAATTATATGCAGTTGCATACACTATTTTATCTACACCCATATTTCCATGTTAACATTTCGTACCTATAATTGTTCAACCTTGCTGGAAGTAAGCAGCGAGTCGCATTTCTGTTGCCGCGTCGAGAATATCATGTGTCGTGAAATTCATTTCGCTACTTTCACATTTATGTATTCATTTGCTTCAAACAAGAAAAACACATTCGCAATCACGAACAGCAACAAACAGAAAAATCTATTCCGTTTGGTGGGAAAATATCTCTGAATAGCGTAGTCCTTCACCCTCCATCTACAGTTAATGGCAAAGTTCCGTATTCTGTCAATTAATCACGCCCGACCTAAAATTAAAAAGTAAAAATGTTATATAATGATTAAAAAGTTATTTTATGATACAGCTGTAATAAAAATAGTATGGGAAATTCTGTACATAACAAAATACTTTATATTTTATAGATTCGCGTGAAAAAAGTTTACTTGAACAACTTAAACAACTGTTTCCGAGTATGAAACATTAGGATATGAGTGTAGATAAAATTCAATAATACACTATTTAAAGGGCTCCTACATGCATTTGTTCGCTTTTATCTGATAATATTACGGTGAACATTGCGTAGAAGCATGAAATTTGAATAAATAAAATGAACGTTTGATGTCATCAGTATCGTTAGCTACTATATTATCATCGTTTCCGTGCGTGCGCTTTTGATAGAAGATAACTGTATGCCAAGACATTTTTGTCGGAACCAATAATAAATTCGAGAATGACAGTAAATAATAATATTGCTTGGGCTGAGTACGCAGATCAAAGCGTCAAGATAATGGGTAAGCCTCCTTGTTAGAGAGTCGACAGACTTTCCTGGCTTTGCGAATATGGCTTAAAGAGTCAGGCGATGACATAAAATATCAAAAAATTTTGCTTAAGTCTCTACAACTTAGTAGCTTTATGAAGAATATGAGTGTTCTTGTAAAGAACAAAGTGACTTATATTAAAATTATTGGAAATATCTAGTTCTTTGACGTAAACTGCTATTTTATAAAAGAAAATAAGGGAGCCGCTCCTTCCTTTATTAACAGATTGGTCAATACAATAATAAATGTAATAATGAGTTGAAAAATGACGATTTAAATTCAGAATTTCAATATTGTTGTGAAAATAGTTGCAATAGTTCTAGTCATAAACAAATTGTAAATAGTTTATATTGTAAAATTATCGGAATTTTTAAGTCAGGCAGCCGCTGCCACTTATAAAGTTAAATCTACGAGGCGTGTTGGAAAAAGGCCATTGGTTGGTTGGAATAAGCATGTCTGCGAGGCTCATAGGAAGGCTAAAATTCACTACCTGGCTATGGTACAATAAACCATCCACGGAAGTTATGTATACCGAGATGGACGAATCGCGAAAAATGTTTAAAGTGAAGCTTAAGTGGCGTCAGAACCATCAGGAACAGTTAAAAATGGACTTGTTGGCGAAACATCACTCACGGGCAGACTTTAGAACTTTTTTTAAGTGTACGCGGAACCTAAGTAATAAGTCAGGCATTCCTATGAGTGTCGACGGTGCTTCTAACCCCAGTGAAATTGACAACATATTTCGGGATAATTTCTCGGTGCATTCGCCTTTGGGGCCACCATGCCGGGGGCATGATGATGATACCTTGAATATCAAAATGTCAACCATTATTCTGGCTAGAGAGGTTAGAGTGGCGATTAATAGAATGACTGGAGGCAAATCGCCTGGTCATAATGGGCTCAGCGTCGAGCACTTGCCACGGGTGCTCGTAATGTTATTTAATTTATGCTTGAGCCATTCGTATCTACCTCTGGATCTGATGGATACTCTGGTGGTGCCTATTATTAAATGCAAGACTGGAGACCCGTCGGACAAAACAAATTATAAAACGATTTCCTTGGCCACTATTATAGCGAAAGTGCTTGACAGTGTGCTTAACACCTCTCTGGGAAAGCGGATTACGCTGCATGATGCCCAGTTTGGATTCCGAACTGGGCTATCAACTGAAACTGCCATATTGAGTTTGAAGCATACTGTCAAGTACTACGCAGATAGACGGACACCGGTCTATGCATGTTTTATGGACCTTTCAAAGGCATTCGACTTGGTGTCTTATGACGTTCTATGGTTGAAACTTAAAGACGAGAAGGTGCCACCGGTGTTGATATCGATTCTGAGGTTTTGGTATCTTAATCAAGAGAACCGTGTGAAGTGGGGAGGCGTCCTTTCGGGAGCCTACAGGCTGGAAAGCGGGTGAGACAGGGTGGGTTGAGCTCACCTCTGCTTTCCAGTCTGTATGTGAATGCACTGATCGAGCGGCTCAGTGGCATGCATGTCGGATACTATGTTGATGGAGTTTGTTTTAACAATATCAGCTACGCAGATGACATGGTGCTGCTGGCTCCTTCGATCGGGGCACTCAGGCAGCTTATCCGGGTCTGTGAGTTGTATGCGGCCGGGAACGGCCTTATTTACAACACCAGAAAGACCGAGTTTTTGATTTTTAAAGCTGGTACCAAAAGCCCATCTACCATACCTCCCGTCGTACTGAATGGACATCCTATCAAACGGGTTTTTAAATTTAAATATCTGGGTCATCTGGTAACGGATGACTTGAAGGATGAGGAGGATATGGAGAGGGAACGCAGGGCGTTGTCGGTCCGGGTGAACATGCTGGCTCGTAGGTTCGCACGATGTACAGACGCAGTAAAAGTATTGCTGTTTAAAGCGTACTGCACATCACTGTACTCGGCGAGTCTATGGGTCCGGTATACGCAACGGGCCTATAACGCACTGCGGGTCCAGTACAACAATGCATTCAGGGTGCTGTTGAGGCTGCCGCGTCCCTGCAGTGCGTGTGCTATGTTTGCCGAGGCACGCACAGACGGTTTCGATGCCACCTGGCGCAAGAAAACTGCGTCGCTAATGAGCAGAGTGCGCGCCAGCAGTAACAGCCTCCTGAAATGCATAGCTGACAAATTAGAGAGTCCTGTCATGTGGGTACTCACGCAGCGGACGCTATCTAGGCTTAAAATGTTATATTAGAAAATAATTAAACTAATAATTTTTATTTTTATTTTATTTTATGACACAGGTATTATAAATTTTGCTAACATAGACTAAGATTTACTAACAACAAATGGACCACTGTTGTCTCGTCAATAAAGATATTATTATTATTATTTATTGTGTGAATTATGTTACACAGAGTGATGGATAACCTAAAGCTAAACTGTAATATCCCTTAAAGTAATATTCTTATTGCTGCTTTAAATATTGTATGTCCGAAATGGGCAAACTGTTGAAACTCGCAAATATCATTGTAATACCTTTTATCTTTGTACCTACACAGTTCAACAATAAAGTTATTCTATTCTATTCTATTCTACTTTGTCTACTTTTCATAAGAGACAACTAAAAGCAATTTTCTTTCCTCCTCCTTCCTCCTAACTATTAACAGTTAAAACTGCATTAGACCAGTATGTAAGTACTTACTATCTCTGTACTATTTCTGGACAGTCGAACGGTTTTTAAAACACCTCGAACAGTTTTGATTTGTTTTTTTTTATTATTTTATAAATTTTCATCGCACATGTTATCGGGTAATACGTTTAGTATTATTTTTACCTCGATATTTCGACGCAGTTGCATGCGTCATGGTCACGAGTCGACTCTTCTCTTCAGTCGATTTTATAAGTTTTCATCGCACATGTTATCGGGTAATACGGTTAGTATTATTTTTACCTCGATATTTCGACGCAGTTGCATGAGTCATGGTCACGAGTCGACTCTTCAATTAACGGCTGTCAGGGTTATGAGTATTTAAAAAATATATAATATTTAGGTACAACATACAAAAGGCATCCGCCGCCCGCCGATATATATTGAATCTTCAATTAATCATTATTTTGAATTTGAACATAACAACAACAACTTGAAACAACCAAAGTATCAATATACTAAATATTTTTCAAGGATTACAATAAATTACGTACCTATATGAAAAAGCTTTACAAATGAGGAATATCGGTGGGAGATTTTAAAACTTACCCGACATCTGCATCCCGTCGCACATGCTTGACCGGCGGTAGATTTGTGACTGCAAATCTCGCGCTCCCACCATGCAGCACAGTGCCTGCAGCAACAGAGAAAGAACAGTTATGATTTGTCCGATAGCTCAGGACAAGATACCATCGTTATCCTTGCGGTGATCATCGACTTCTATCTATAAAGCGCACTCCACATGTGGACAGTTCCGCGGGAACACGAGAGTGTAGAGGGAGTATTTGCCTACATTCGTGAAGTCCCGTGCATGTTTGGCATGTCTCGCCTATTTCATAGACTAAGTAGAAATAGGTTGTTGTCGTCTCGATTCGATCGATTTTATATTTATATTTCTAGCGCTTTTTCCCGTAACAGGTTCGGGGTACACTTGACCATGATCCAGGATATTAGTAGATCACGTAATTACAGTAGAGCAGCTGCCATCACCTCTGTGACCCTGTTTACAGCAGATAGCGATATTACACCGATGAATCGATATAATGTCGACGCGTTTTTACACCCACCACATCCCTAATAGGCGAGAATGTAGAGGGTCGGCCAAAGTCCCGGCCAAATTTTCGATGAAAGTTTCGGCGGACATGTGGAGTACGCTTAAGGAGAGAGTAAAAAATATGGAATCTATGCCCAGTTGCCCTGTCCGCTTTTTTGAAGCACATGGATTTACAGTAGGTACAAGCTTTGCTTACTTTAATGTAAAATGTTTTACCCCGCTTTACATGTAAGGGTACTATTTTACCGTACCGTCTGTTATTGCTGTAGTAGTAGCAGCTATAGGTGCGACTTTGTCGGAGCATGTTTATTTTATTTTATTTATCTCTCAGCGCTAGTTTGGAAAGCAGTATCTACTCTTTAAGAAAGCGAACGCGAGCGGAGTACCTATAGATCACTTACGCATTAGTATCGCGATACAAAAATTTGGATTTCACGCAGGTTCAATTTTATTTACGCTTCAGCTTCAGCTGCGCATGCTAATGTGGTCGCAAATAAACCTCTCAGAGTAATTCGAGGTTGGTCTCCAGGCACTAATTTCTCCGCAAGCATACGTACCATACACGACGGACAAATGCGACAAACAAGCGTATGTCGCCAGATGCTGCTATTAGAGTAATGTACTGCGACTCTCCCATAACAGACCACTGAACCGGCGTCGCCAAATCCTTTGAGTTCTTGTTTGTAGTAGATAAATTTTGAAATTCAGATCTATTCGTATTCACAAAATTAAGTACCTATGGTATTTTTTTTAATGAAAACGGGATAGTAGTTAAAATGGCGACAAAAGCTCGTTAGGAGAACAATGACGTACTTGAGTGTCGTTTGCCTGTTATTGGATTTACTTTTAAGTTATAAAAATATTTCATGTAATATTTCAATGTAATAAAAAGTGTAAATCTATTAGCAAATTAAATAAATAAATAAACAAGTAGGGGAAAGGGGGGCATAACGTAGTAACGGGTAGTGAGGCACAACGGGGCCACCCACAAAAAGTACCACACAAGTAACTACGCACGCTAGACAAGTGCTGTTACCGCTAATAGTCGGTCATTTTATCAGATGGTAGGACTCTGTCAAACCTGAGGAGTCCGCCTGGGTGAGTGTCACCGCCTTATCTATTTTGCCGCCAAGCAACAATGCTTGCATTGATATGTTCCGGTTTGAAGGAGCCAAAGGTAGCCAGTATTACAAGCATGAGGCATATGACAGTTGAACCTGAACCCACAGAAACGAGGAGTATTTACCCCCAAATTTATCAACACGCTCGTAAAGTGGTATTATTACGTCTGTACGAGCGAGTACGTACGATTACCTTTTCACCCCGTCATATTTATTAATTTACAGTATTAGCTATTTACTCGTAGTTCAAGTTCGCCAATCATTAAGTTTGCAGGGCTCGGAAGTATTATTTAAAAACATGTTGTTGGATTTGAAAGAAAAAAATATAATTAAATATATTAAAGCGTAAAGGTTATTTTAAGGTAAAAGAAAATAGTTTGACTTAATAAAAACATTTATCACGCAAAAATGGCGAAATCGAAACTAAAATAGTTCAAATCAGTTTTATTCAATAGAAATATTCTCAGAATACACTTATTAAAAGTCCCAGATATAAACAATATAATAAATTATCAATAATACTTAATTGAAATTAAATACACATCACAAAATTACAAATTTCATGTATGGTATGGCTACCATGTGTATAGTCATAGAAAAAAATAGTAAAACTATGGGAGTTATTCCCGCTTGCGACCGACCAAAACCACTTTCAGATGTGGCAAGACACCGTCTTCATCGTTTTAGAAAAAAAAACCCAAAAGGAGAACAGAAGTTCGAACCAGATTGTCAACTTCGAAAGTAGACTACCTACTTCGCAGCCATATTATTTTTCTGTATTTCTAGGTTTCTTGTAAAATATCCTAAACATGAAGCCCGTGTTTACAAAAATACGAACATGTACGTACTGAATTAAAGGTATAACTCATGCTTTGATATTTGCTGGATTAATAAATAGCCGAATTGAATTCACGAAGAAATTGCGTAGTAACCTGACTTCTAGCCACCCAATTTTTTATAAATAGTTTCAAACAAGTCCTGGTACAACATTTTGTTCGAAACGAAAACGAAATAAGAACGTTTTACGAATAAAATAACGGTTTTATTCGCAGGATGCAGCCACAGGCGCAGCCACGCCCGAGCGTGCGGCAACAGAAGTAACCATTTCATTAATTGCACAAATTACAGCAATTGGCGTACTTAATTAAAGCCACTGAGAATTTATCTACCAGTTAACCAGTAGACCACGCAAAAGTGAGTAAGATGCGACTGAGCGGTTGGTAAATAGCTCATTTAAATTAATACTATAAATATTTTATAATCCTACGAGCATAATTACATAATATATTACATCCAATCCAATAAATATAAATGTGATGTGATGACTCCGCCAACAGAATCTAAGCCATGCTGCCGCGAAATAACCAACTGAACTCGTACCTATCTAATATTCATAGTTTAGCACTGAATCCAGAAAATTGCAAAAAACAGTTCATACCATTTCATATAACGTTCCATTCATTTTATATAATGTGGAAAGTAAATATTATAGCGAGTGAGCTGGAAATACATTTTGGGTCTTGGAAGCTGGGATCATCAATAAATGTATGAGCGAGCGGAGCGAGCTTGACATATTTGAATCTTTTAACAGATATATGTGTCACTACGAACGATATAAACACGTCGAAATACTACAATTATGCCCGCCATATACCTATATTAAATAAATTTATATTTCGGTGTAGTGGTGAACAGTTGGTCCGGCTGATACTTATTCCACTTATATACTCAAATAACACAAGTAAATCAGGAGTAAAAAGCGTAGGAGCATCGGTGGCCGAGCGGTTACAGTATCCGACTCGTAAGCCAGAGGTCCCGGGTTCGAATCCCGCTCCGGCCATGTACCAATGACTGTTTTCTGAGTTATGTACATTAGTTGAATACTAACCGATGCAAGAGCATGCATGTTTTCGATGTTTTCCCTCGCCGTAAGAACGGTGAGGGAAAACATCGTGATGAAACCTGCACATTCAGGCGACTGAATGTGTAACCATGATACAATCTGGTCAGGTTCCCCTGGTAGCAGGGTCATGGAGGTCAGATGGCAGTCGCTCCACGATGGTAATTACTTGACCTGCCAAATCCTGGATCATGGTCAAGGCGGACCCCGGGCTCTCGTTCTCGAAACCACAACCAGGACATTAACGCTAAGATGATTATTATTAAATCAGGAGTAAAAAATAGCAGCAAAAAAAGGAAACAAAAATAAACATAGTAACAACACATTGAAAAAAGATTTGGATTTTACCATCTTTAAGCGTAAGATCGCCATGATCAAACGATTAGATAGTGAGCAATCTATGATAGAGAACGAAAAGATAGAGCAAAGTAAAAACAAGTATAAGTGCGAGCAGCCAGGATTTAATAAAAAAGATATACAGAATGGTAATCAATCTAAGAATAAGAAAATACTGATACTTGCTGATCAACAAGGTCGTGGTTTACAACAAGCATTGGAGAAATTTATCGGCTCAGACTACGATACTTGTTGTTTTTGGAAGAGTCAAGCAAGTTTAAACCAAGTCATAAATACTTGTAAAAGTGAGATCAAATAATTAACAAAAAATGATGTTTTTGTTATACTCGTAGTGGGAGGGTTAAATGATGGTAACTCTTACGATTTAAAAACTAATTTGCTTAAATGGATAAATTCAACTATTAATACAAATGTAATTGTTTGTGGGTTACCATGTAATGCAATAATGTCTAAGTATAATTCGAATTACGACATAAGAATGATTTGTGAAGGCTTTGTAAACTCTGTATTTGTCAAAATTCACTTCGAACCTGGGCTTTTAAATTTACAGAGAAATTTTTCACCTAAGACGTAAATCTACTTTACACAATCATTTATCGGTCGAAAGGGATATCCAGGAGAATAATTTATCACAAGACACTAACATACTCGAACATAGACAAAACACTCTATCAAATTCATGTACTGAACAGAATTCTGTAGACAACTTAAACCACTCTTCTTTTTTATGAATAATAAAGTTTTAAGAATAATGCATCAGAATATTTTACGATTATTGAGCAAAAAAGATCTGCTAAAAACAACTCTTTACGAACTCTCCTATAAATTCAAAGAACGATATTGAGATAAAACAGTTGCCCTTTATCACAGATCTATCAACTGAACTAAATTTCGGATGTTGTGGAATAGCGTTGGTGGGTTACGGGATAGTTTTAGTGTGTATTTAAAGAATTCCCGGAGCGAACTCTAACACGTTTTTTGAAAAGCTTTCTATTTTTCTTGATAAATTGAAAAGAAAAACAAATAAGACTAGATACATTAAAAAACACGAAACTGTCACGTGATTTAAAGGATCTGTTGGAGAGTTACAACATAGACCTACATATTGACACTCCTACGCGGTTCGTGCATAGATCATTTCGCCAGCAACAAAAAGGCCGCACGAGGTACCACACAACTACTGACTGTGCCCGTAGAGGCTCGCTTAAAATCGGCCTCTTATTTAGTACAAAACAGTAAGAGATTTTGAACCAGATAATGTTAATAAATTAAACATTGCTTGTTGAATTATTCGTGGTCAGATATGTATGAATGCAATGATATTGAACAAGGTTTTCATTATTTTCACACTGAACTATGCCTAATTTATAATTGTGTTTTCCTAAATATATAATTAAAGCGGCAAAAAGAGAGCTTAAGCCAAACTGGTTAACGAAAAGCCTTAGAAAATCATGTAAAACTAAAAGGAAGTTACGCATTTCCTACTATAAAATTAAATGTAACGATAACTATTTTAAATGGTTAAAAAAATGCATTAAATCATCACAAATTATAGTAAATCACGACTACATAAAAAAATCGAAAAATAAATGTAGGTCGACATGGCAACTAATTGGTGATAATGATAATTCAACTCAATTAAATACCTTTGATTATAAATAATAATATAATTAAAAATACAATACAAATTGCATCCGAATTCAATTCTCATTTTATAAATCTCCCTTAATATGTATCTGTTAATAGTAATAATGTTTCTGAATTGACTCAATCTGACATGCCTATAAATATAATAATAAATACAAAGTACCTGAATCAAACAACCCTACATTTTATCTGTCGCCTGCTGACGACTATGAAATCTGCTGCTGCTGACTATGAAATCAGGAAAATAATAAAATCACTTAACAACACAAATTCTACTGGATACGACGAATTGTCTACAAAAGTAATTAAGGACCATTATTTAAAAAGGGAGAGAAGGATAATGATCGTAATTACAGGCCAATTACGCGTATTCCGGTACTCTCAAAAATCTTTGAAAAGGCTTTTCTTATTAGGCTGACAGCTTTCTGCACAAAATTCCATATTAAGAGACCCGAACAACATGGTTTCCAGAAAGGGAAATCAACTTCACTGGCGTGTTTCAGGATGGTTAAACGTATCTAATATTTTATAAACAAGCGAGTCCCTGTCTCTATGGTTACTTTTGATTTAAGCAGAGCTTTTGATTATGTACATCATTCAAGGCTGTTGAGTAAACTAGAGTCCAACGGGGTGCGAGGACATCGAATGGATTAAGACTTATCTTAGTGGAAGAGTGCAGAGAGTTGAAATAAATCAGTTAAACAAGTCATCTGAACTAAAAACATTTAAAGCGAAATATTGCGAAAATGATATTGGCGTGCCTCAAGGTAGTATCCTCGGTCCCTTGTTATTTGTTTTATATATTAATGATCTACTCTTAATCGCAAAATACCCATGTACTTTATTTGCAGATGACACCCATAATTATTAATAAAACCGAACTAGGTTATGAAACAGAAATTAATGTTACAATAGATCAAATAATTAATTGGCTAACATACAATAATTTAAGTGTGAATATATCGAAAACAAAGTACATACAATTCTATAATAAAAATGGATCCCCACTAAGTCTGTCGTTAAAATATCGTGAAGATACCATAGAGGAGGTCAATATAGTTAAATTTCTAGGTATTAATATCGATGCTAACCTGACATGGAAGGCACACGTTGACGGAGTTTGCAAAAAGATGAATAGATTTACTTATGCTCTATACAAACTCGCGACAGCATGTAATAAAAAGACAGCTCTGATAGCGTACCATGGCTATGTGTGCTCTACCTTGATATATGGCATTGTGATGTAGGGAAACTCAGTGGACCTAAATCGCGCATTCATTATACAGAAGAAATGTCTAAGGTCTATATGTGGTGTTGGACCACTTCACTCCTGTAGGCCATTGTTCCAATAAATTAAATTACTTACACTGCCATCATTATATATCCTCGAGATCTGCTTCTTTGTGAAAAACAACTTGGGACGTCCACAAAACTTTCTGAAGCATGTGCATTCTCTTCAAGACATCCCAATCGATTGGTAGCTACCCCATCTAAGACTACCTGCTTAGCTAGAAATAGCTATAATATGGCAGTGAAACTATTCAACAAACTGCCGGATGAGGTGAAGAGTTTGCCTGTCAGACGGTTTCGCGGGACGTTGAGTAAATTTTTGTTCGACAGCTGTTTTTACAGTGTTGCAGAATATTTAACGTGTCGTTTCCAACGATATATGGATCTAGTGTTTTTGTGGTTGCTGTCTCTGTCATTTAATCTTTAATTTTTAATTTATTTATAGACAAGATGCCTTCGGCTTGTAGCAAATATTTTAAAGTTGCTCTAATTGATAAAATGTGTTTGAAGGATTAAATTGTTATTATGTATTAATATTTGCATGTCAGTGCCTAAACTGACTGAATGTGAGAACTGCATCTCTTATTATTGTATCACCTACATTGTTAATGTACCTACTGCATTTATAGTAAATAAATTATTCTTCTTATTCTTCTTCTTATTACAAAATTGAATTGAATCCAGAAGAGAATTGTTGTGACAGTTAACAAACCAAACTGTGGTTAACCAAAGAACAAACGTTATCTATTATAAGTTGGTATTTGACTCTATTATATCTTAAGCTCTTTTAAATACGTAAATAGTGTCGAAACAAATTCGATAGGATGATGAATTAAAATATCATCATGGCCTTCTACAATCTACCTGCCTTGTCCTTATCACACTAGATTTGGTCGGCACATGACGAATATGATTGTAAGATTACTCCTCGATGAGGCATACCTGTTTAAAGCCGCGGCGATAGCGCGTGTTCATATAGCAATATATGATGGGGTTGTAGCAGCAATGAGACATGGCCAGCCAGTGGCTAGCGAACCACAGGTACGGCAGCCCGGGCCATGAGCCCCATTCTGCGTCGTTCTCATGAATTGTCCACAGCACCTGCGTTAGAAAACAACAAAATTGTAATTTCATCTCGGCGTTAATGAACCGGCTGTACTCACGCACGCGGGGTCTGTATTGACAAAGATCCAAGATTTGGCAGATCAGGTAATTCTGTGGAGCGACTGCCGTCCTACCTCCATGACCCTGTGAACAGGGGAGCCTGACCGGATTGGATCATTGTTACACATTCAGTCGCCTGAATGTGCATGTTTCCTCACGATGTTTTGCCTAAAGAGTCATCAGACGACCTGGATGGTTCAGTTGTTTAACATGCCGGTCTGCCACGCAGATATACCGGGTAATTTTAATTTACATCCCATAACACAAGCTTTCCTTACTTTGGGGCTAGATGGCGCTTTGCGAATTGTCCAAGCACATTTATTTATTTAACTCTATTATTAAATTTAATGAGTCATTGGCACCACTAGTAGGCCACTGATGCTGTTGGCAACAAAATTGTAAAATTGCACACTGTTGTATAAATGGCCATGAGGGGGACGTGAGGATTCCGTAAACCGGGCGAAGTGGAGAAAAAAGAACAGGAAAGCGGACCCTAGCACAAGCCGGGTTTGACCGCTCAGTTGTTGATGATTGTATAAAGGTCCGTAGGGTTGTCATGTACACACTAATCCGGTTTTCCTGTGTACAAGCAGAGTTCAATGCTTCTCGAGAAGGATCCACTGGATCAAGATGCATTATAGAGAGTGGCCCCAATTACGTACATACAATGGTCTCATCACACATGTTATCGGGTTTTGTGAGTCACAATCCTTTCCAATAGGGTCCAGATCTTGTGACGGTGCAATGAGTGGACTGTATTTGTTTTTAGCACTGGTTTATTCTTTGTAGATCACACTTGAGATAGGTACACAGTACAATACAGACGAGTACACAATTAAATTATGGTTCCATCTCGGAATTATTGTATTGGTCTCAGAACAACTGATATGTAGCGTAACGAGCGTTACCACGATTTATTTACCCCGATAGTTTTAACTCGATAACATGTGCGATGAAAGTGTAGTGAATAACCACGAAAGTGCATGTTAGTATAGATGCAATATTTTGGCCCTATTAAAACTTCTAATGTGAGATAAAATATGTAGATAAATAATTCTTATTCGTAAAATACGAGTGTAGGTATTATACTTGCAATAAATACGTTGAGCGGCAGCCAGCATACTGTGAACACCACCACCACCGTAACCATCATTTTGATCATCTGAAACAAAGTAAAAAAATAATCATCTTAGCGTTAATATCCCGGTTGTGCTCTCGCGTACGGGGGCCCAGGGTCCGCCTTGATCCAGGATTTGTCAGGTAATTACAGTGGAGCGACTGCCATCTGACCTCCGTGGCCCTGCTACCAGGGGAACCTGATCGGATTGGATCATATGAAACAAAGTCCTCTCAACCCTTGTTGTTTGACCAACCTCTATTGGATATTACGAAGGCTAAGCCTCTAACTAATTCTATACCAAGTAGGTTTCTATCGTAATTATATGCTTGCATTGTTATGTTCCGGTTTGAAGGACAGGTAAGGTAGTAATCATAGGCATGACGCTTAACTGCCCAGTCTTCACAATGCTAAAGCATATTATGCGTAATGTACTAGTGGTAGTAATATATTAAAATCTATGGCCCAGTATCCAATATCTGTTGTATTGGAAACAATAGCAGGCACATCATGGCTTCCCGGCATGTTAGCCGCAACTCTACTCATGTATGTAACTATTACAATGTCAATCAATTCTGGTTGGAACACCTCTTGACTGTTCCTTAACCCAATCATTAACCCTCAGGTAATGTACTTGGAGACAGAAACTAACCTATAAGGTCCGTGAGGTCACAAAGTTTACCTTAAGCTAAATGCTAGAAAAATATATACTTTATAATATAATATATTCAGATTCGTTTCGTATTTCCTGCATCTTAAGTATACTGCAATGTTAAATTTATTTATAAAACGTGATCAAATAAAATCTACAAAGCTTGAAAATTATGTTAGTAGAACGGTACATAAAATTCACTCCCATGAAGTTAGGTATAACCAACTTCATGTCGTTCAAAATCGTACATTTCAGTCCATTTCACATGGTATCGATATTGGAATAGAGCCTTTTCGAATTGCATGTTGTGCCGTCATTCCACATGATGACCAAGATGGCGGCGTACTATCATAGCTCGGCGGTACTACAGCCGGACCACTTACTTTTCGTTTGGAGCGCTGCATCCTGGAGTCCCTGAGGGTCTGCGCCTCCCCGGGCGGTCGACCGCCCCAGACGACGTGCGCGATGCGCGCGTACGTGGCCACCAGCGCCGCCAGCGGCAGCGCGAACTGCAGCGCCAGCAGCGCTGCCGTGTACTGCGCGCTCTGCTCCGGCCGCGCCCACGACTCCTGGCACACGTCCCTGACCAATGACAAGACACTACAATTTTTTATACCACTAAGGCGGCGAACAAATCAGGCTGAACTCCAAAATAATTTACTGAAATGTGTATTGTATGTGTACACCTTGCGTAAATTTTTTAACGGCTCAGAAGTTAGCCACGAGCGCTGCAAGTACTCTCCCAAAACATTAATTGCATTCTAGATAGTAGGTATGCACGTTGAATTATTGTGGTATTGTTCATCGTCATCAGCTTGGCGCCCGGGGTCCGGTCTACAGTATCCTTGGTGGTGACCTTGTTGGCACGCATGCCATTCTTGATCGCTTCTTGGGCCGACCTCTCCTTCCCGTGGCTGACGGGGGTGGCATGGCCAGGCATTTGTTCCCTAGGTATTGTTTAATTGTTCATGTGAAGTCGTTGACCACTAGAAAGCCCCACAGTTTTACTATTTCTTCAGATAATTCCGCTCGCAGCGAACTTCCGAGTGTCCTTATAAGTATGTAGATTTTAAGATTTTAAGTGTGTAACACCTCAAGATATAGTTAAGGCTTTTAAAAGCATTAAAATAAAAGCGACTGCCGTCATTGACGATTTGTCAGTTAAAATAATTAGCTCTGTAATTGATGTTATTGATGTCCACAATGTGTTGATAATGGCGAATTTCCCGACCTGATGAAGCATAACAAAATTACAGTTGCACAACAGATCCCACAGACCAGACCTTTAGACCAGTTTCGGTGTTACCGGCGTTAAGTAAAATATTTGAGAAAATAATATTAAACCAACTAAAAGTCTACTTTTGTGGAAATAATCTATTGCATCATAAACAATTCGGTTTTACTCGGGGTCGTTCAACAACCGATGCAGGTGTTGAACTAATTTAACATGTCTTTGGGGCCTGGGAGGAATCACGTGATGCCTTAGGGGTGTTCTGTGATTTATCCAAGGCCTTCGATTGTGCTAATTATGAAACTTTGGTCAGGAAATTGCAACATTATGGAATAAATTGCCTGGCTTTAAGCTTATCAAGTTCATATTTAAAGCTACTTCAGGAGTGGTAAACTGGTTTACGGTTAATAATTTATTACTGAATGGCAAAAAGACAAAATGTTTAAAATTCTCCTAGTCAAATGTAATGTAGTAGTATCCACTAATATACAAGTAAGAGGCGAAAATTTTGATCTTGTTGATTCCACAGTATTTTTAGACTTTACTCTAGATAGTAGATTACAATGGGGTCCACACATTGTTAAATTGGCGAAAAGGCTATAAGTTCTGAAGCAAATGCTGTAAAGAAGATGCGAGGTTATTCTGATGAGGCTACAGCAAGATTAGTTTACTTTAGATATTTCCTAGTATTATGACTTATGGCATACTGCTGTGGGAACATACTGCCGACTGGCATAATGTATTTGTTCTGTAGAAAAGCGATATTCGCGCCATTTACCAATTGGAACCTAGAACTTCACTTAGAGATAGATTCAAGAATTTGTTTATTTATGTCAATGCCATCACAATACATTTATGAGAACTTGATCTATGTTCATAAAAATATACACTTGTTTATAAAGAACAGTGATGTGCATAGTAGGAATACTAAAAATAAAGATAAACTTGTTACTAGTTCTTGTCGTCTGGCCAAAGTCCACAAATCATTTATCAATGTGTACGCTTTTATAATAAGGTCCCAACAAATAAACATAATTTATCATTGAATGAATTTAAAGCCACTATAAAAAATAAATTATGTCAAAAAAGTTATTATAGTATATCTGAATATGTGAATGACAAAAGTTCTTGGAACTGAACTGCAGTTCTATACAGGTATTAAATTAGTTTTAAGTCAGTATGTAAATATAATGTATTAGTATATAAGACATTAAAAAAATATAAAAACAATGAGTTAACTTAGGCTCTGTGGGTTTGTTGCCGTTTCTTTACCACGGAGGACCACCTAGGAAGCGGCGGTAACTTTCCTTCCCTTCCCACACACGGTGGCTTTTGGTCGTAGCGGGGCTGGGGGCAGTCTGCTCTGCGCGGGCAGCGCGGGGATGGCTTAAGGGAAAAGTAGGGGTAGGGTTAGGATAGTGGGTAGGGGTAGGATAGGATAGGGGAAAAGTAGAGGTTAGGTTAGGTTAAGGGGTAGGCCGGGGTAGGAGTGGGTAGGGTAGGATAGGGGTAGGCTACGGGCAGGGTAAGGGTAGGGTGGGAGCAGCTACCTATCACATGCAGCATCTGTGATGCATGGTCGCTTAAAGGTCTGTCTGGCGGTGGTGTGGGGGCCGGGTCGGCCGTTTCCCTCAAATATTTCGTTCCCGAAATCCACCCCATGGAACAATGGAAACCTGACTCACCAGAATGAACACAATACTCTGTCTACGATTTCAGATGCATTGAAAGCACAGCAGCTGTGCGTATTAATATTCTGTCGCTGTGCATAGTTATGTAGAAACGGGAATATTAAAATTATGACGTACAAATTTCTAGTTGTATGTTACAAAATAAATATTTTAACACGAGTGTATAATTGGGCGTTTCAAAGGAAGCATACTACACCATTATCTGCATCGTTACTCAAAAGGTCTTCGATCATTGTAAATTTAATAAACCTAGGTAGTAACACATGATCTTAACACAAAATAAATAACCGAGTTCAAAGTTTTCGGCATTAAAGTTACCTATGCAAAAGTAGGTAAATTGGCGAGTTCGCAATTATTGCCGTCGTAAGGGAGCGCAGCGAACTTAAACTTTTTGGCAATTTAGTAAATAAGTAGAAGGAAACAAATAAAGATCTAGCGATGATTTGTGTCGGGTGAAGAGACGATGCGACCGAAGCATGCCTGTAATCATCATCACCATCTTGGCGTTAACGTCCCGGTTGTGCTCTCGAGCACGAGGGCCCGGTGTCCGCCTTGACTATGATCCAGGATTTGGCGATCAGGTAATTACAGTGACTACCATCTGACCTTCGTGACGATGCTACCAGGGGAACCTGACCAGAGAAGATCATGGTTAGAAATTCCAACAAGGCAACTGAATTTGTAACCATGATCTAATCTGGTCAGGTACACCCTTACCGTAAGAGCATCGGTTAGAATTCAACTAATGAACATAACTTAGAAAAGAGTTTTTGGTACATGGCCGCAGTGGTATTTGTACCTAGTACCGCTCGCTTGCGATTCGAATACCGTTACCACTCGGCCACCGACGCTCCATTAGTCACAGTGATACTAGGACATAATAATAAAGTAGGTACCTAAAGGCAGCAGAACTAGCTAGGTGCGCAAATAAAATTCTAGATTACGTACGCTCTAGTCTAATAAATAGTCTATTCACTCTGAAAATACAAAATAAAATAGAACAAGCAACACGTTTTAATTTGAAACCTATACTTTTATAAAGCTTTGAGATTTATTTTTATAACATGTAAAAAATACGGGAGCAATTAAAATTTTCACATTTAGTATTATTTTGTCCAATATCCCCCAGGCCTAACATGGAAACAGCTAAAGAAAAATATAGGTACCCCAGAAAATATTTTTCCAATCTGTAGATATCTACTGTACCTATCTATTGGCAATGTATTTACAAACACTTATCTCTCCTCCACTTTGTTCTAGTTTGCGGAAATGCTTCTTAATGGGTACCTATGAAAATGTGACAGGCATGAGTTATGGCAGTGAAGAAGCTTACGTACGGAGCTTCTGTATTCAGAACACTTTCCCCATATGCACAATTCGTGTGGCGTTTGAGGTACCGTAAATGACTAATGACAGCGCACGGTATATTAATTACATTGGGTTATTTTTACTAAGTTGATGAGATAGAACGGTAGCTGTAGTAAGGTACTTTTATTTGACGCCTTTACTTGATGTCAATAACCTGATCGCCAAATCCTGGATCATGGGCAAGGCGACCCCGGGCCCTCGTGCTCGAGAGCACAACCGGGACATTAACGCCAAGATGATTATTTTTATACTTGGTGATAATAACCATCAGTCATTTCCAATTTTCTAACTAATATAAAAAATAATCAACTTGGCGTTAATGTCCCGGTTGTGCTCTCGCGTACGAGGGCCCCGGGGTCCGCCCTGACCATGATCGAGAATTTGGCAGACCAGATAAGGGTTTTCAAATTTTCTAAGTAACATGATTTTTAAATTAATTAACATTCATTAAAACAATTTCTCACATTTTCAAAGGAAACCGCGTTTGTAGCGAAGTAGAGCATGAAAATTCCAATTGTCGGTTATGATGCGGCCAAAGAAAGGAGAGAAATATTGTAGAGCAGGCGCAAGATAAGTGTGGTGTCCTTGTTATTGTTTTAGTTGAAAGTTGTTCTTCATGGCTATCATTTTCAGCCGCGCGCAAAGTTTTCTTGCTTGCAATATGAACATAAGACATAAGATCGCGACTGCACAACTGTCATTTCTTACACAACTACGAGTATTACGTTGCCATGGATTTATAGTTTTTACGAGTCAACGTAACCAGTCGCGATGTTTTTCCGATACGTTGCGCCGTATTGCATACCTATAGCGCTACGTCGCAGCAACATCGTACTTTGGATACGTATTCTTTAGATTTTCTCGAAATGTAACGAACACGCACGATTGATTCCGATCCTCGGAGCTCTATGAGTAAAATACTCGCCAAAGAATTTGGACCATAAAAACTTGCCATGGAAAGCTACACCTCCGCTTTTACCGTCTTTTTTGTTGTTGTCTGTACTGTCTGTTGTACTCGCATACAACCTACATTATAAACTGCACCGTGTATATATCCGCGACGTCGTGGAAACTTGCGTCGCCGACGCTTGATATAATCCGCGGCTTATTATAACTACTTATTAATTTTCTATTGGCATTTTTATTGTAATAATTATGAATCATTGTTATGATTTTTTTTTTTAAATGACAGGATATAATTTATTTATTCGTCAAATTTTTTATGTAATAATTATTATTTAAGATCTACCTTTAAATAGTTTTCACTGTTATGTTGTGACCTTCATAAGTATTTCCTCGAAACCAAAACTGAAAACCTAAATGATTTTTAACTTATACTTAAACTTGGACCGCTCACGGGTCCTCTTTCCGGACACATGCGGTCACATTTTGGTTCAGTATTTGTATTGTATTTGTAACTTTCTCTGAATTACCTACGAGGCACCTCTATTGCGTTATCACGTATGAACTGTGAACCATTTCGTAAAGTACCTAAGATCTATATTGCCCTGCTACCTCAAAAAGTAAGCGTCAAACTGTCGCATTTGGAACTTACGCTTTACAAAATCGGTGCCACGGCGAAGGCCGTTCCGTCTTCGAAACTATGGGTATGGGCGCGGCGGTGGCGAGCGCTCCCACCCAGACGGCGGCCACGACCAGCTTGGCCGCGCGGTGCGTGAGCCGCGGCTTCAGCGGCCGCATGATGGCCATGTACCGGTCGATAGAGATGGCCAGCAGCGTGTATGCGCTCACCAGCACCGAGACCGCCTGCGAGTAGTTGACCGCCTTGCACAGCGCCTCGCCGAACGGCCAGTAGCGCAGCACCAGCGTCGACACCGACGAGAATGGCACGCAGAACAGCGTCAGCAGGATGTCGCCCACCGCCAGGTTCGCGATGAAGTAGTTGGTCACCGTCTTCATGCGCGCCGACGAGCGCACCACATAGCACACCATGCCGTTGCCCACCAACGCCACTACGAACACCGCACCGTACATCAAGTACACACACGCGTGGAATAAAGGCGATGTGAGGAAGTTCTCCGCAGAGGTTGTAGCACAAACTGTATCATAGTCCCCCCAAGACACATTTGACACTGTAGTGTTCGCGTAGCCAGTGGCTGTGGTATGCTCGAGGATGCCATCTGCTGTGGTGGTCAACTGATCATCACTGTACTCCGCCTCATCGGCGTGGAACATAATGCATTACATTTGATCTTCGCTAACTGCTCACGGCCGGGATCACCTGCAACAAAGAGAGGTACTTAAGTAAGTAATGGAATGAAAAATCACTTTATTGGTTTACGGATAAGTAGCGATCCATTTCGGCACGAACTGGCTATTTTTTTAAGGTATCTATACTATCCATCCGACACTCCATTAACTTGACGCGGCAGTCTGCGTCATAACATAAATCATCGACACCTTTACATTTCCCTTAATTGGTTGAAGCGTAAATTGGAAGTTTGGTTTTGAACAAACGACTCCAATTTATTTTAAGCCCGGAGCGCAGCCGATACGCAGTGTTCGTATTTCAGAGAGAGGATTTTCTGACGGAATACCAGTTAGGTATAGGTACTTAATATAGTATTAATTAGGTAAACAATATACCCGAACGAAGTCAGAAGTTGTTGCTTTATACAACTGGTAATGGATAGCGATAGGTAGGTACCGCTCCACCGAGTTAATTTTTTCTGATAAGTGTATTTAGGTCAATGTCTTAAAAATGCAAAATTTCAAGAGCAATGGCTCGATGAGAAATAGGTAAGTTACTTCTTGAGCTAAATTGACTCTTGACTTATTGCACCCAATAAAACACATTAAGAAAATCATAACTTTTTTCTTAAAAGAATATTCTTACAGCAAGCTTACAGAAGCGAGATATTACCCATAAAGTTAGTAAAGCCATAGCTGTACCCAGAGCTGGACAAAATACATGCTTTGCTTTAATTAAAATACAAACTACAAAATACTATCTAGCATACATATATTTAAAATACGAAATACAACATATTTTGAAGTCATGAGTTTAAGGATATTATGTAAATAAAATAGAACAATTTGACATTTGCAGGTGCAATGTTGCTAATTCTAAATTTTTAACATTTTCCTACCGAGAACCGAGAACGAGACCGAAAGATAGAAAATATTGCAATCTCACAACATAATGGCGAAAATTTATGAAAAAACACTTTACATTCAATCAAAATTATTCCTATTTCTTTCAACAGAGAAACAAAACACAAAACAATTATAATATTGCTTGTATGTAGGTAACGTCCCGGTATTGCTCTTGCACAACTCGAGGGCCCGAGGTCTGCCTCGACCATGCTCCTTGACGCGGTTTTTAAAAGATTATAGTGGCAGACTGCCTCGCACCTCATGTGGAAGAGAGTTCCATAGTCCCCCAGCACGAAAAGAAAAGAAGTAAAAAAATAATTAGTGAACGATAAACTTGGCCTACGACGATTTTATTTGAGCAGGGTTTATCTTGGTCTCGGGGGAAGTGACAGAGGTTTCTATGGATTGTACAGGATGTTAAAAAGGGGTGAAAGCGTCCTGCGTTAGTTTGAGCTGTGCCTGGAAACAGGATATGTGGTTATAGTAGCGTATACTAAAAATGAACCTTATGCACACATTTTGAAGACGCTCAAGTTTGTTTAAAGAAGAAGAGCACTTAGGGATAGCAGTTTCAGAACTTTATTCGCCAAGTCATTGTCAACGTCAACGCAAGCATTGTTAGGTTAGCGACAATCGCTCACTCTCAGTATGTAAAGTACACAGCTGCAGCGGTGGGTGTATTTCTAATTAATTATGATCTTATTTCAAAATAGTTTTTATACTAGGCATAAATAACAACGACAAACGTGCTCCTGACAAACGAGCAGACAACTCACCTGATGGAAAACGATAGTTTGTTCCAATTCCAATAGCAAACAAAATATGGAATAAAACAAACGGCAAACGCAGCCGAGACCTTCGACATTCGTACAATACCTACCGTGAAAGCGCAGTGTTAATGTTATCAGTGAAATCAATCAATGAAAAAATAAATAAAATTAAACGTTGTTTAAAGAGAGGTTTCTCCATGTTTTTGTCGGAGCGTAGACATGGACCATGGAGTCTCTAACAAAGCAAATGTACTACTACTATACAGTAGTAAACAGTAAATCTATATTTTAAGATGTGTTAAAGTTTAACGATTACCTAAAATCTGTTCAGGTTGACTTCTCTTATTTGGTTATGGAAATTATGTATATCTGAATTAGACAATTTGCAGCAGTATTCGTTGAAATTCGCATTCTATGTATTTCTTATGTAATTCAAGACATATATACCCAGTGTATGTTGTGTGATTGATACGGGTAGTCGTGATTTTGGGTATTATTTGTTCACCAAATAAGACAAGTCAGTCTGAACAGACCATAAATTGTTCGTGAGAAAGAAACACGTATTTTTGTAGTAGGTACCTACGTAGCTGGCTCATTTTCCACACTAAATTCAGTTATCTCACCTGTGGGTAGC
This sequence comes from Blastobasis adustella, assembly GCA_907269095.1. NCBI lineage: Eukaryota > Metazoa > Arthropoda > Insecta > Lepidoptera > Blastobasidae > Blastobasis > Blastobasis adustella. The sequence continues at coordinate 12,495,040 of OU026124.1, forward strand.
TCATCAACTGACCTACGTCAACCCTAACCCTTTTCAATTATGTTGATCCAGGATATGGTCTGAACGAAAACCGCTTTACCAAAGAGTAATTTATGTGCTAAATACCTGTTCTGTGTTGTTCTTAGAGCATCTTACTAGATAAATCCGCTATTGTTGTATCTATAACGGTTTCTTATTATCTGTTACTACGAGTAATATTGGGTCCTTACGTCGTCTTATGAAATTGGCTTTTTTCTCAGGTAGGTTACATTTACATTATTATTTGCTCTAATATTTTTAATTCTTAACATATTGAAATGTCACCTCATTTCAAATTCGAGTATGTACGTTTGGACGCCATTACGTACTTATAAATAAAAGAAAATTATTTCCTTAGTGTTTATAATAAGCGTATGAAAATACCCCTTTTCAGTTGTCGTCAGTTTTGCCTACTTAATTAGATGTAACTTTTTGAAGAATGTAGTTATCAAAATGAAATCAGCCTTTTCGCGATTAATGACGACTTCTTGAAAATAACATGTCTGAACTGCATGCGGCCTGCCTAATGGTAAGCAGTCACCGCAGCCTATGAACGTTTGCAATACCAGGGGCATCACCCACGCGTTGCCAACCCCGTAAAAACCATTTCATCCCTTTCTTGGAGAACTCCATGTTGTACTCTCCAGGGAAAACCTCTCCAGGTAGGTAGTTCATTCCACAACCTTAGTGAGTGTGGGAAAAAGTTCCTTTGGAACCATTCAGTTGCGACCAATTTGGCTCCAAGGAGTGAGGATGAATTCCCTGTCGGTAGCGAGCGGTGCGATGATAGAATGTAGCTGTAGGCATCATGTCAAAAAGTTCTTGAGAACAAACACCGTTTACCGAGATTTGAAATTCGAAACAGCGCTTGTGAAAACAGGAGATCGCTGTGAAGATAATCTAAAATATTTATATTACTGATATGAATTTTATTCATATTGTAAATAATGTAGGTACATTAATAATCATCATCTTGGCGTCTATATCCCGGTTGTTATCTCGCGTGCTAGGGCCTAGACATTGATCATGATCTAGGACAGGGATGGGTAAACCATTTCCTTTGCGTGCCAATTTTTTCTAACGAAATCCTATACGGACCATATTTGGATACCTTTTCGTTATTAAAATAAAAATGTATATAATTAAAAGTATTTTCTAAAACACACATGAATGTGATGTGACACATGAATGTATGGAAATATTGTTACTGCTAGTTTTCGTAAAAAAGGTCCGAAAACCATTTTTCATTTGATGGTAGCGAGCCGGATTTAAACCATTCGCGGGCCGGAGATTGCCCGCGGGCCGTAGTTTGTCCATCCCTGACTAGGCTTTGGCATATTTTAATGGCATTATTATAGTAGAGCGACTGCCGACTCCCCTCTGTGACCCTATTTGTCGATAGGGTCTGTCGGGCAACGCGACCAGATTGGCTTATGATTAAACATTCACCCGCCTGAATGTGCAGGTTTCCGGCAACAACAGATCGCATGTAAATTCACAAACCACTAGTGACTGGTTCACCGATTTCTGTTTCTTTCGTCAGGTTGATTCGGGAAAAGGTTAATTTGAGTCGACGGTGCGGCGCGGACAGTGATTGATAGTACGTATACCCACAGAGAGACGTGCAACATCCATGGCTATCGAACGCAACAATTTCTTACTGAATTAATGTCTTTACCTGTGCGCGCGCGAGTTCATGAACATCGGGTACGACCATTCAAATAATTCTAGTAGCGTTAGGTGCTGCCCTAATTGGCAACGGTCGTCCGGCCATGTTCGTGTGACGGGGGTTTTGAGGTCGGGAGCCGTTCGTCGTAATACCATGGCCGCACGACCGTTTCCGATTAGGACAGCGTCTTTGCATTCAATTATCGAAGGCTCGACACATCGCCATCTCACTCTGTTGTGGTTTGAGCGAGTGAGGTGGCGATGGAAATGGAAATGGCGCCGTGTGGATCTTAATGGGGCTTTTACAATTTGGGATCCCACTTAAAATCTAGACCATGTTTCATCTATTTCGATTGTGTAGAACCAGAGATACAGCTTGACCTCTCCTTAGTACTGCTTTCATACATTAGGGACACCATTTAAAATGGTCGTTGTGGAAAAATAGAACTGCCCTAAAAACGAATTCCACGCGGACGAAGTCGCGGGCAAACGCTAGTACTTACTTAATCAAATAATTTTTTTACAATATATATAACAATTTATTTGTTTATCCCTAACTTTTTCAAAGACACTGGGCAAACAAATGGTGGTCTACCACTCAGCACTGTATTTTTAGGATACAAGTACAAGACAAGTAGGATTGTGCAGACAGGGCCCGGTGGAAAAAAAACGTTTCTATTTATTTGCCTACGCTTCTCGCCTGCCTCAATTTTGTTGGTATGCTGTCGCGTTTCTTTCTGTCCGACATGTAAAAATATATCCATGTTTCATCTTCTATCACAAGGTCGTAGGCACACAGCATTTGAATGTACATTATCGTACTTTAATAACATTTTTTTTACAACAATCAACTCGAGTACGATTTGTTCTGAGCAACTTTTAAATGTTGATATAAGATTTTTTTGAATTTGGCCAACCTTCTCATCGATGATACGCCGGTTTTCTTCAATTAGTGGTCTGACAATAACCACTTTTCCTCCCAAATTCTGCGTACGTACGGTGCTCAAATAAGGTGCTTCCCTCCCAAAAGCATTTTGAACACGAGCAGTGCAATCTTGCGGAGGCAGTGAACTTTTAAAATCATAAAAAATCATCGCCCTAAAACCTTATCGCGTTTATTCTATTTTTGTTTTAGATGACGAACTTCAACTTGAAAAATAATGCGACACCCGCCAATTTGTTTGTAAATAAATGATTGTCAGAATTTTTTGACGAAAAGCTTCGGGTAAAGGTAGGTCGTGAAGTAGTACCCCCGCCCAGATCCTCAGTGTATGCATATCTGTATAAAGTAGACAAAGACTATATTAAAATTAGTTAAAATATTAAGAAACAATGGTATGAGAAGTATTAAATCTGAATTTTTAATTTTCATTGTCTCATTTTCCTGAAAACCAAGCTAATTTTGCGGTCAAATTTTAATATTTAAGGTAAGCCTAAATGTACCAAATCCGACACGCACTTGGCAGGCTTTTGTCACGTCAATACTCTTGGGACGGTGTGATGGTAATAATTTTCATTGTGTCGAAATTTTTTGTTGGTAACAGATGATATGCCAATAAATCAGTTACCTACCAAACCAGAAACGAAAATGTCCACGACGCGCATAAAATAACTTGACATTATTTTTATTTCGAGAGCTAGAAGACAACAGGCTACATTAAAACAAACACAATGCTGTCAACATAATAATGTTGACAGCATTGTGTTTGTTTTCTATTTTTACATAGGAAAAAACAATAATAAATAAAAAAAAATTGAGAAGAAAAGCAGTATATTACCACTTGCGCATCGAATGCTTTGCTGAAGTCTGTATGTATAGTTATTTATAGATTGACAGCAAAATACCCGTAGTGTAGATACTGTGGAGTCGCGAATGGAAACAGATCGCGCCATCATTGTGTGATTTCAAGGTACTTCTCATTAAAATAATTAAAATCAAAATCTTAAAAAGGGAGACTTAAATTTCTTTCCTTCCCTTAAATGACAAATTGTTAATAAAATTTTGCAATTCGAGAATTATTGCATACGTTATTTCTCTTAAATAATAATATATTTTAATTCTTTTGAAAGAAATAAAATTGAACTCAAATTTTCATCAAAAGCAAAGGTTGACACCTGCTTAATAATCTTAGCAAGATCGAGACAACAAGCTTAAGTTGCAGATCAACGGCAGAGGCAATCTACGTTCAAGATCAAATAAAAGTAATTTTGAAGGGGATCAACGTCTACAGTTAGACAGAATCCATAATTCATGAAGACAATAGTCTAATGCTTTGAAACAGGAACAAGTCGAAAACACGTAAACAATTTGGAAACTAAGTAGATACCTAATATTCAAGCTTCAAACATTCTTTACCGATGGTAAAAAAGGAAAGGTGAGTTTGTTAAGACTGGAGAGTCCGCCTGGATTGGTACCACCACCTTGTCTATTTCTGCTACCAAGCCACAATGCTGACGTTGTTGTGTTCCGATTTCAAGGATATTATAGCCAGTGTAATCATGCATGAGGCAACTGAATCCCTATTGACAGTGCATTAATCTTCGTCACAATACGCGGCACGATGACGCATCGTAGAAATCTACGACGTAGTACAACGCATCGCGGAATTATCCGATGTGTTGCTGCATCGTACAAATCTGCAATGTGATGACACGCTACCGTTCAGTCAGTGTCCACACGTTTATTGGGCACGGATAATTCAGAACAAGATGACTAATTACAGCACCCCTTATTTCATATCTTAAATTGAGGAACGTCCCATCTTTTGATATATTATCTAAGTTTTGGACTGGAAAAATATAAATAATAATAAACTAACCTATTTTATCATTGACACGATAAGAAGAATATATATTTTTTATGTCCTACTGAAAACTGCAGTCATGATCGTTGTCTTCTTTTACGAAGCCGTTGCGTTAAAAAATTTTGCGCGGCATGAAATTATTTGTGTTGCGTCATCGCATCGTATTGCGCTTCGACGCCATTTTTAAGTTTAGTAAGTTTGGGAGACGGTTATCATTCTCGTCATCAAAGCGTTTAAGCACTACGATTGACGTGTGGCAAAAAAGCGAACTAATTTTGACCACTAGGTCACCACAATGCGCAATAGGAGGCATCGATGATTATGATAGTATATAAAGGTAACCTCCAGCTGCGCAGACTTCGAGGCTGCTTTTTATCGAAATGTGCACGGAAAAAATCGCAGGCAATAGTTAGATTAAAAATAAGATTTCATAATAAAGGGCAGTGACTTCAGATTTGTGGATAATACCCGCTTCAAAGTTTGAAAAAGTTCGCAAAAACGTCCCCGCAGCAAAGTCCTTAACAATCATGCGCAGAAGTATAACAAACGAGTATTTAAAGCCCTCAAATGTAAAACTGATGACGCATCCGTCGTACACTTTGAGTTTGCACTTTGCGAATTACAACGAGGGGATTGAGGGGGGGGGGGGGATAAGTTTGACTTGATCTCTGTATATTGGCTTTGACATAGACATAGACATAGCTTTTATTTGGCAATAACTACAAATATATATGACAAGTTGTATTAATATCAACAATCTTTGTGTATCTGTGGCATCGTAGCTGCCGAACGGATGGACAGATTTGAATGTGGTTTTCTCTACTTGAAAGCCAATTTAATCGAGATGGAACTAGTTTTGTTTCATTAAAATCGATTCAACAGTTAAGAAAATATTTGAGTATCTGTGAACTTGGTCGGGGGTGTCCGACTTTTTCTGTCAGTTAGGTTATTATTTCGTATTGAACTAGCGGTAACTCGCGTTTTTACTTATATTCAATCTAAAACTCTGTTAATTATGAAACAGCGAAAAAATAAATACCTTTTTCGTAGCCAATTTTAAAGACGAAATTATGGAATCGGACTTTAGTCGCTTTAGCTATCATCTCGCGTGATGTACCCTATGGATCTAAAGATGGATAGACAGTGAGAATGATGACATGCGGGCGAAAGGAGTTTGTACCTATCGAGATGACGAGTGATAGGGTTGAATGGAATTAAGAGACAGATTATGCCGACCCCACCTAGTGGTTAAGGGCCGCTTATGATGAAGCCTTCTACCTATGACACACCTAGATAGTGAAAGATTTTTCGAATTCGGAGTTTATCGCGTTTAGTCGGGATGACTTTATTTTATACTACCTTTTGCCCGAGACTTCGTTCGTGTGGAAATCGGTTTAGGGCAGTTTATCTTTTTCCCGAGCGAGCATTTTAAATGACCTCCCTAATGTATGAAAGCTATTACAATAGAGAGGTTAAGCTGTATCTTTGGTTCCAACCAACTTAGATGAAACATCACCAGGATTTTAAGGTGGACTACCAAACTGTGAAAACCCCATCAAAATCCATTCGGCATTTCCATATTTTCTTTAGTTTAGCTGGTTTATTATGATTCTACATCAGGTGTGCCAGTTTCCAAATTAAATTATACGTAAATAATTAGATGCCCAGGCTAAATAGCTATACAACAAAAAGAGTTTCATTCAAATTCGTCCAGTAGTTCCGGAGATTAGCGTGTACAAACAGACAAACAGATCGACAAAAATTCTTGTTCTGTTACTAATTCTTCAACGCCTTAAATTATTTATTTGTATATGTTAAGATACACTTTTTACTGTTTTATTATGTGTAGACTATGTATAGAAAATGAACAAACCTAGATGTCTATGATTTATAACCACAACACTATTTCTATGATAACTTATGCACTAGTCTAGAGACAGACACGAAACGGATCTAGCACGCTATAGTGCGTGAGGCAGTAAACTATAATACAAATAGTCTTTGGCCACCTAAACTATCAGGTGGTTGGACTCTGCCAAGCCTAAGGAGTCCGCCTGGATGAGTAACACCGTCTTATCTATTTCTGCCGCCAAGCAACAATGCTTGCGTTGTTGTGTTCCGGTTTGAAGGATTAGGTATAAAGTCAGCATTTATATTTTTAATACAAAGCAATGAAGTCTAGCGGCAAATTGTGTTTTTTTTTCGAGTTAGCTGCTTTTTATCCATAAGCTATAGATAGCCATTTGGCGCGCCAATGAATATATTTACTACTATAAACCAATATACAATTACTAAACACTTACACGAATGAAAGAATGGTAAGAGAAATTTAGTATAGGTGACGCCACCTTAAATGCGTCCTTAAATAGTTGTGTTAAACTAGTAACAGATCAACCGTCATGGCGTCAGTTGCAGTCGATACTTAAATAATCCTTAAGATGAATAAAATAAATTCGCTTTTAGATTAATTCGGATGCGCAGGCGAGCCGAGCTGGTCGGACATCTGAGCACCTCCGCCGCACCCAAAAGCGATTTTATTTCATACTGCGTAAGGATTAGTATAAACAGTAACCGACGGTAGGTCGTCTCCAGTCAAAACGGAACGTCTGTTACTAGTAGAGTTGAAACGGATAGTTGTTTGGCTGGATACCAGATACCGAAAATCCGGCCACTGTACAATCCGGATAACCGGATATCCGGCGGCCGAAAATAGTCTCTAAACGACTGTTTAATAAGGCTTCGTTCTATGTAAATAATTTAAACGTCAATCTGAATAATTTTTCGGACCTCGGACGGAGCCGTAGTTTCCAAATACAGGCTTGCAAATAGCCCACAGCATTGTAGAACAGAGTACATACCGGATTCGAATCCCACTGCGGCCATGTACCTTTTCTGAGTTATGTACATTAGTTGAATACTAACCGATGCTCTTACGGTGAGGGAAAACACCTTGAAAAAACCTGCATATTCAGGCGACTGAATGTGTAATTATGATCCAATCGGTTAGATTCCCCTGGTAGCAGGGTCATGGAGGTCAGATTGCAGTCGCTCTAATGTAATTACCTGATCTGCCAAATACTGGATCAAGGTCAAGGCGGATCCCGGGCCCTCGTGCGCGAGATCACAACCGGATATTAACGTCAAGATGACGATGATGATTATAGAACAGAGTAAAATGAAAAATTCTCGACAAACGAAATCGCATACTACCTCTCAATGGAGAGCAAATTTATTATTTTTAATGCAATTACATCTTAATTAACTTTAGAAAAATATTAAAACTTTTTGCTAATCTACCAAATGAACAATAGGTACGTAGCTAATCAATAGTGTTTTAATTAATTAATATTTATGATTTTTAAGATAACGTTTTCCGATCAACAAAATAACTATGTATTTAACATACACTATTTACTATCCGGTATCTCGCGGATTATTAATGCACTACTCAGTATCCTGCAGATTAGTACATTAAGGCCGGATAAGCCGGATACCGGATAGTAACCGAATGTCCGTTTCATCTCTAGTTACTAGTTTTCGGAACGTACGGCGCAGACAGAACGGAAAAATTCTGGCGCATTATTTTGAAGTCATTAACAATCGCCGCTGCCTAAAATACAAAATTGTTTAAACATACAGAGACGTCAGCGTCGCCTCGCGCAAGCCGCGCGTCATACGATTTTATGCTTTAAGTAATGGCGATATGGTACATTTGTCAATGACGTCAAAAAAAGTGCGCGAGAATTTTACCGTGAAACTTTAAACTAGAATCGCGATAGGTACATCACTGTCATTTGACATCTTTTATAGATTATTTCAACAGCGTCACTGTTATTGGTACGGCACTTCTTCTGTAGCTGTAGAGCCCAACACGGGAAGGACAGATTCGCTCACACAGTGAATAGACTAGATATTTCGCCCTGGTTGGTAAGAGATCCAGATACAACAGTATGATAAATTAAAGATAAAATCTTACACGAGTACCTATCCACAATAACCATTATGAGTGATCTCAATATTTGAAAGCTAAAACCTTGTGAATTCATAATTTCGAGTTACGGCCCATTATAAATACAAATGAATATTTGATATCGTTCCCATTGTACTAGGTTGTATTTTGTTTCAAACTGTCAAGTGTAAAGAGTTACGATCATAATAATAATGGTGAAGAAAATTGTTCGCTGTAGGCACAAAAGTCCTTTATATAATATATTTTATAAATTAATATGCTTGGACAATTTCACAGAGCGCCATCTAGCCCCAAAGTAAGCAATGCTTGTGTTATGGGTGTTAGATAACTGATAAATTTTTTGTATACTTTTTTTAAATACATACTCATTATTCAAACTACACCCAGACTCGTAACAGAAATTAGAATTCATCATTTCAATTTCTGCTCGGCCCGGAATCGAACCCGGTACCTCTTGCGTGGCAGACCGGCATGTCAACTAACTGAACCACTCAGCTCGTCAAATTATGTGTGTTTTTCTGTTAGGAGCTTTACTTTATCTGAAAATTGTAAATATTTATGTTTTTGTAAATATTGACGTATGCAACCACAATGCACGATACCGATAGATACAAAAACAATCAAGGCCAGACGTCTTCTTATCCAGATTTGAAGGATAAGGTAGCCAGCAAAATTAAAGGCATAAGGCATTTCTTCTTAGTCCTCACAGTGACAACGTACCTGCGGTTATACATTTTTTTACCTACAACCTAAATGTAATAATCGTAGATGTTATGGGCGACAGTTACCATTTACCATCAGGTGGACTGTCTGCTCGCTTGTTACTGAGTAGCATAAAAAAGGAAAAAATTAACGTGCAGATAGGTATAATATTATAGGATGTCGTCTAAGAATTTTTGTCATAAATTAAATGAACGTCATAGGTATACCAAAGTTGCAAAACGATCGTTATATTACAGTGTTGTTTATAACTTACTGTTGTGTAAAAATATTATAATTGTCCTTCTCTATCGAAAAAAATCGGTTGGTAAACAGAGCCTCTTCACACTTTGACATTTTCGTGATGTTTGCCAGATCGTCGTTTATGGCGATTCGTTTTAATTTTAGATTAAATAATAATTATAATCATCTTGGCATCTACAATCATCAGTTAATGTCCCGGTTGTGCTCTCGAGAACGAGGGCCTGGGGGCCTTGACCATGATCCAGGATTTGGCAATCAGGTAATTACAGTGGACCGACTACCTAAGTGGTGGAAGACGACCTTAGTGGTTCAATAGTCAACAGTCTGCCACGCAAGAGGTCCCGGGTTTGATTCCCGGCCGGGCAGAAATTGAAATGATGAATTTTAATTTCTGTTACGGGTTTGGGTGTTCTATGTATAATAAGTATGTATTTAAAAAGTATTTAAGTAGTATATCAGTTATCTAGCACTCATAGTACAAGCTTTGTTTAGTTTGGGGCTATATGGCTCTGTGTGAATTTGTCCACAAATATTTTTAAATATTTTCTTTACCATCTGACCTCCGTGACCCTGCTACCAGGGGAACCTGACCAGATTGGATCATGGTTAGAAATTTAGTTGCCTGAGTTCGCAGGTTTCATCACGATGTTTTTCCTCACCGTAAGAGCATCGGTTAGAATTCAACTAATGTACATAACTAAGAAAAGAGTAATTTGTACATGGTCGAAGCGGGATTCGAACCCGGTACCTCTCGCTTACGAGTTGGATACTCAACCGCCCGGCTACGGTAACCGACGCTCTAATTTTAGATTAGTGTTACTAAAATCATGTATAGTAAGAACCTACCTAGGTAGAAGGCGAAGGCGGATTTGTGAATAGGCCCTTACTAATCCACGCAAACGAAGAAATTAACTAGCACTTCCAAGAGTACATTTTACAAGAATATAACCAACAACGAGAAAAGGCTCTACAAAAACTCCTTTGATCACTATTTGCTGAAACCCTGAAAATACGCTTAAACTGAGCGCTTTATTTTAACCCTGTTACTTTTTTATATACTTACTTACTTTAATATAACTTTCAAAATTAAATGAGAAGGAAGTTCAGTGTTTTACTGTCCCTTTGGACCTTCGACCCACGCCGGTAATCGAAAGCGGCTGGCAGAGAAATAAAACCATGCATAAGCATAGCGGCATATGCTGGCTTCCGCTAACCACTATTTCTCACTCACTCATTACTTCAACTTTGGGGAGGGCTTTTTCAGTAATTTGGTAGTAGATATTATTTACTTGTTGTAAATATTTAAAATTTAAGTTCTTTTTTTATTTTACTGTTTAGTTTTCTATTTACCCTTATCTTTTATCAATGTAATGAATTATTCAACCTTGACATTGAAGATTTATTGATTGATTGAAATATTTACACAATGTTAATTATTCATATTTAGGTAGGTACATATTCGTGTGACGTATTTCTCTGAGATTAGGGATTTTTATTAATTAAATCACCTTTTTACACTAGTTCCACTTCATTATACAATTTTTTATAAATTGCTACCGGTTTCGAATTACTCATCTTCAGGCAATGATTTTATATTTTGTTTACAATCTATATGTAGGTACAGACCTCAGATTTAATTCATAATAATGGAGTTCCATCGTGAAGTGAAAACACGAAGTGTTAAATATTTAGGGATTTTTATTTATAATAATTATTAGTTAAACTTTCATAGTTCCCTAAATTAGTGTTTACATTACATTAAGGTGATTTATGTACGAGTATTCTACATAAAAGTTTATGTCAATAAATATACACATTTATACTTATGTTGAATTAATAATGTTCAACTTTTTTGTAACTATTTAGCAAGACCCTGACCCGATCACGATACATAAACAGGAAAAGGAAAATGAGTCCCTTGACACTACAGTTAATTTGCTGATAATTCTCCGCTTCGTTGTGTCCTTCTAAAAAAGAATAATTGTCTGTTCAATTTGACTCTAAAAGAGTACCTATTTTCAATTCAATTTATCAAAACAATTACTCATAAGTGCTAGATTTGAGTAATGATTAATGGTCCTCTATCGTACAAAGATTCAGTACATTAAAATCAAAATGGCCGCAGAATTCGTATAATAAACCACTATCCCCGTAGCAACTTGTTTGTTGTACATTAAAGTAATTATTAACTCTTACATCTGGGTCGTGGGACTTCTTGGTGCAATACGAAAGCATCCAGCTGTTAAATTTGGTAGATATGAATTAACGAACGCAAACCACAGATATGTAAAGAGTTGAAACTGACATTAGATGACAACGATCTTTTTCCTCCTGTTGCTCTAGCTCTCATTCGTCTTCCTTCCTAAATATTGTCCGCGTGAATTGATGTAAACCTGTAACTTGTTGAGCTTACTGTGTTCTAAAGAATATAACATTATATGTATATGTATACGAACGAAAAAAATACTACATTCCTCTGTAGTCCGTGTCTGTAGGCGAGAGTTCCTCAGGGGCCGGTTCTGTCCGCGACTCTTTTTCTGCTGCATATTAATGATCTGCATGTACCCGGTACTTTTGTTTACGCAGACGACAGCACAGTAACGAATAGATATCTGTCAAAAGCAAAAGCCATCAGTAATCAGTCAGAGAGGCCATGATTAGGCGTTTGAATGAAGGTCTCAAGGAAGTCAAGTCAAGAAGAAATGTAGTGGCGTCCAACGCTACTAAAACACAGGGTTGTTTGTTTTCCGCCAACCAGAGTCCATTTTATCTACCTCCGACTTTCCGTAATGTACAGGTTCTATATCTGTATCTGTTCTGAGAGTGTGTGAAACTTTTCACGACCTTATTCCGAAGGCCCCTTTCTGCTATCGGGAAACGCGATCCGGGCGACTGCTTCATCCTTATGCCGTGGATCTACCAGGATCTACACGAGCCGCTTTGGTTCTACCTTTATATTGCGTACGGCTTTAGCCTTTCTAGATCTTTAGATTTGAACACGTTGCCTGCGAGTGTTTTCCTTGATCATTATAATCTGGACGCCTTCAAGGGTAGAGTGAATAGAGTGTTCCTAGGAAGGCATGCTCTATCTTAGGCCGCATCGTCCCTTACCACCAGGTGAGATGATCAGGTCTAATGTCTAGCTTATCTAATTAAAAAAACACAAAAGATGAGTGAAGCATGAAAGGTACATACGACAATTTCTTGACCATTTATTTTGTTGTACATGACCTCGGTTAGCTGAATACTAACCTATGCACTTATGGTGAGGGAAAACATCCCGATGAAACCTGCGCATTCAGGCGACTGAATGTGTAACCATGAATCCAATTTGGTCAGGTTTCCCTGGTAGTAGGGTCGCAGAGGTCAGATGGCAGTCGCTCAGCTGTAGATAATTACCTGATCTGCCAAATGCAGGATCATGGTCAAGGCGGACCCTGGGCCCTCGTGCGCGAGAGCATAACCCGGACATTAATGCCAAGATGATTATTTGTGACCTACACACTCTCACACATACACCAAGTCTGACAATCCGTCGCCATTTTGTTTAATTTTGCACCACGATGTTACGCCAGTGATCAAAGCACGCAAACACATAAATAGGCCACAATTTTTAAGGCAATTTGCACTTTTGCAATTTTCCCCTTATTTACTTGCAGTTTCGAACAAAAATTAATCCTTTGGAAGAAAGCCGTTAAGTCTTTAAACGAACCGAAATTTAACTTTTAATTGTAAAACGTTAGCGAGTTCTTGTTTAATATGATTTTTCCAATCACGGAGCGACCCGTGTAGTCTATTGGGGCCAATATTTCGTTGAATATATTAGACTTTTTTTCGACTAAACCACTCAACCACGTACCTTGCATCCGTTTTATACTCACATATACTCATAGCAAGTATACGACACTTCAACTAGAAAACCAAATTCATATTTTAGTTAGCTCGAAATTGAAAAATCTAATCCTATTCAGTTGAAATAAAACTTGAAATTGATTATATTATCAATGATTCATAATAAAAGTATTACCTACAGCGATATTTTGTTTATCCGCCAACTGGTAATCCTCCTCGGTGTTAATGTTAAAGTCTCGCGTTCATACAGGGAAACATAAATACCTATATCTTGTTTATCTTTTCTTTTTTTTTGTCTCGCTCTTTTTAAATTTCCATTTTATTTGTAAGATATATAATTGTATTATTATACCTAGACTAATTTTTGTTTGTCGTAATTAGGTATATGAGAAACATTAAGTCCTAAATTAAAAATTGCTGTTTAATTATTGGCACTACAACTTGATTATGTATTTAGTTTAAATAGAATTAAATTGCTGGTAAGCCGTGAAATAAATAAATAAATATCCAAAGCCCGAAGCCCTCTGCAGAAGGGTCCTACAACCAAAGTCTTGCCACATTCATTAAAACAAGTAGGTATCAACCTTCGACACCTTCCCACTTTTTCCCAAGGGCCATCGCACACTTCCACGATTCCACTCTAGAATATTCCTGACTCCTTGAATAAATAGACAGCTATGAGACTCACTTATCTCCAGCAATTCACGTTTCTGGAGTTACGTAAGGCGCTATAAATATTCATCTGAAATAGCAATTTAAAATCCTGGAAATAGAATAATTTAGTAATAAGACCGCCCATTAAAGCTACTGCTTTTTGGACATAAATGAGTCCTTTCGTGTACTAATAATGATTGATATCATAATATCCATAAAATGTGTAAAAAGTCAACACGTAAGCAACACGTTTTACCAATAGTTTTTTTCCCGGGGTTACCATAGCGATATCCTATTAAACTGTGCAAGGTCGTGTTGCTTACATCAGGTTTCAATCGCCCAAATAATTATCCAATTATACCCCTTCCGCTATCGGGGGACGCGATCCGAGCGAACGCTTCATCCTTATGTCGTGGATCTTCCAGCTATCCGCACGAGCCGCTTTGGTTCAACCTTTAAAATTTGTGCGGCTAAGAAATGGGACACGTTACCTGCGAGTGTGTTCCCTGATCATTATAATCTGGATGCCTTCAAGTCTGCAGTGAATACGCTGTTACTAGATAGGCAAGCTCCACCGGCGGCCGCATTGTAACTTACCACCAGGTGAGATGGCAGTCAATTGCCTGGCTAGTCTTTTAAAGACCTCGACTAATCAGCATGCTCTTTTTTCCTGATTACGGCCCGACTGTAAGCCAAATGTAATGTTCCATGATATAATTACATTCTCGCCCGCGGTAACTATTTTTACCACTTTTATATTTGTATTCGAAGGGTAATAAAGGAACCCTATTCACTAGCCCGTCCGTTCAACCATCTGTCTGTCTGTTACAGGCCTGTATCTTTGGAACCGTGACAGTCAGGAACTTTTTTTACAGAATTTGAGAATCTGTAGCCGCTATTACAACTAATAATGATATTTAAAAATTGAGAGTAGAAGAAAGAAACATGTTTTTTTTACCGTTTTCCAAAGTTCATTTTTCAATATTTCTCTCTCGTAATAACAGCAGTACGTACTAGGACGATTTGTATGATTATTATAGTGGTATCACTAAACACCAGTAAACCTCGAATCTCACTCGCACTTCAAGGTTAAATTACATGTGGCTCTGGCATTAAAATATTATTGGTAATCGTACGGAACCCTTTGAATGCAACGCACTAGGACGGTTTTAAAGCTTGTGGCAATTGATAGTCTATGCCTACCCCTGTGGTATACGGGCGTGAAAGGTGTTTTTAATAACTTCTCTTTTTTAACTAAAATAATACACAAGAGGGCCCGGGGTCCGTATTGACCAGATGCATTTAGCAGATCATATAATTACAGTGGAGCGAAAGCCATCTGACCTCCGTGACCCTACTACCAGGGGCACCTTACCAGATTGGATCATGGTTACCCATTCAGTTGCCTGAATGTGCAGGTTTCATCACGATGTTTTTCCTTACCGTAAGAACGTCGGTTAGCATTCAACTAATATACATAACTCAGAAAAGAGTCATTTGTACATGGCCGCAGTGGAATTCCAACCCGGTACCTTTCGCTTACGAGTCGGATACCTTAACCACTCTGTCACCGACGCTCCAATAATCGACTAAAGTACTCTACTTTATATCTCGGAACAAACACTACAATCATAAAATAATAATAATCATCTTAGCGTTAATGTCCCGGTTGTGCGCTCGAGAACGAGGGCCCGGGGTCCGCCTTGACCATGATCCAGAATTTGGCAGGTTAGGTAATTACAGTGGAGCGACTGCCATCTGTCCTCCATGACCCTGCTACCAGGGGAACCTGACCAGATTGGATCATGGTTACACATCCAGTCGCCTGAATGTGCAGGTTTCATCACGATGTTTTCCCTCACCGTAAGAGCATCGGTTAGTATTCAACTAATGTACATCGCCTTTGCATTATAAACTGTATTTTTATTTCCTGTAATGTTAAAAATTGATGCAATAAAGAGATTACATACATACATACATAACTCAGAAAACAGTCATTGGTACATGGCCGGAGCGGGATTCGAACCCGGAACCTCTGGCTTATGTATCAGATACTGCAACCGCTCGGCCACCGACGCTCTCGAAACACTCCAATAATATTGTATTATAATTGTACAGATAGTTACGATTGTAATAAAGTCCTGGATCATGGTCAAGGCGGACACCGGGCCCTCGTGCGCGAGAGCACAGGAGGAACATAAGGAGGAAGATGATTATTATTAGTTAGATTGTAATTACGAGTAAATATGTAGGTATCAAAAATATCAGAATGGCATTTTCCTTAAGAAAAACAATTTATTTCGTACATTTCTGTTATTCATTACGTTATTGGACGGCGATTCCTATCTTATCTAGATATAATGTTTCTGAATTAATATTTGCGAGGGAATTTCACAAGTCAGGTTAGGTTCGCTTTTCGTAATATTTCTATTTCTGTAATAATATCAACATTATTATCTGTAGCTACTTTCGTTGTTTTTATAGCTTTACAAATAACATTAAATACTGCAACAAGTAGATCGAAATAAGTACCCTAATAGAACGCTAATAGAACATTCAATTTATGATAAAGATCTTGTTAACATTTCATTCCATTTGTCACTGACAAGGTAATGCACGCATAATGGTTTAGAAGATTCACAGTGCTGTATTTACTTTATGGCGGTATAAAAATGTTCTGTATACATATTTCTCGACACGCTCGTAAAGCTTTAGGGCATAAAAAATTATTAAAACGACGTCAGCGTATGAGGGTACCAGCTCGAACGCCTAGTGGGATATCTACCCAGTTGTTTATGTTACTTTCATTGAGTAAAGATGAAACGAGATTACCGACGTAAATATTTTTGCAGTAAAATGTTCCATGAATGAGGGAGAGTTCCTTGTCAGTTCAGCGGTCCGTATGCGGACTGACATCAATCTAAATTCATGTAGGCAGCGAATTTATGAACAGCCGTTTTTATAAACAACTTCCTCACATTTTAACTCAAAGGGAAACAAAAGAACGAACCTATGATAAGCAAAAATTGTGTTTACATTTCACACCGAGTTGATGTGTTTAAACTTTATATTTACGTACCGGATGGAAGTTTATTTCTTTTATTTAGCGTGAATGAATATTTGTGTTGCTGCTATACGAAATTGCGAATTAATGGAATGTCGATTTTCACTTAGCTCAGAGTTTTACTTCGGCGAGAAAATTTATGTACCTATGGGAATCACAACAGGAAATCTCCCACGAAAGGGGAGGTTATTGCCATAATCTCCACGCTTGGCAGGCGGGTTGGAGATCGCAGTGTTTAAATATAACAATGGAAATTGCTGCTGCCCATTTTCCCGACTACGGAGACTCTTGATCTTTTGCCTCGAAAACATTAGTCGCCTCGTACGACACCCATGAGTGTAATGGGTTGGTGCTATTCTATTCTGCTGAACACCACGCGGCCATCAGAAGAGCTTATCAGAGCTCAATTTGTATATATAGCAAAGGTATATTGAAAAAATGAAATGTTTTTTTATAAGTAAGAATATATTTTTCTTTAATTTGGTGTATTACAAATTACTTTAAGTTAGTTATAAAGTTACTATAAAAATCATGTTTAAAGGTTGACCGGCAGAAATGTATGGACTCCAGCCTATATGACCAATAACGTTGAGCTGTCACCAATATGTCATTAGAACCAATATGTCACCAGTTGAACCAATATGTCATTAGAAAGGATTTTTCATTTTCTACAACATTTACTATGGCGACAACTTTCGAATCGCTGTGGGGAAAAAAGTTATGGTCAATTAAAGTACACTTCATTTTGTACGGGAAAATTCGGACATATAGCTCAACATTAGTGGTCATATAGGCTGGGTTGTCCGGACCTCCTTTAATTTATTTTTGTTTTAATTTGACCAATTCTTTTCAAAAGCCATCGCTTTTGCCATCTACAGGAAGTCCGTCAGGGTATATTAAAAATACATCAATTTATCTTCCGAGAACCCTCGCTCGTGCCAAGAGGTGAGTTGATATTTTCGTCTCTGATTTTACGCTCTCGTAAATTTATCTGCGTTCACGACTTCATGTTTCTATATCTTATTCCAGGGGTCTTTTCACCGGCAAGATAACACAACGCATATCTCATGTGAAGTAACACAGTAAAATGCCTTACATAAGCTTCTGGACTGTAGCAGTGTAGTTCAGGTACCTTTTTCATATACCTTTAACATCTGGAGAATTCCATCGAAAACTCTGATCAACCGTGTAACACGAACATGTCGTGTTACACTATCATCATTACAGATGACATCGAGCACCAATGATCCTGTTTTTAACATCATTTAACTTCTAAATTTAACTTATTAGTGTTTGTAATGTTTAAAATTCACATTGACGCTGTAACTGTACCTTCCAAAACCTAAATCTACTTAAATATGGGCTCCTAAATAGCAGCTAACCGTAGTATAATATTATATTTCATTTTCCTAAACTTTATTATATAACTAACCTGAACCACCTATCGATCGATTGGGCCATTTAATTTATTTTACGTGACATAAAATTTAAAATTTTCTTATCTAAATTTGCGCCAATGGCGATATTTCGATACCCGTACTAATTAACACCGTTTAAATTAACCTTTCAACAATTTTATAAAAGATAAATCTATACGGAAACTTTGTTATAGGTATATGGCAAAACCCTAACAGGTGCCCTTTTTTTTAAAGAACACGTGTAATTGGTCAACATAAATTTATTCATTTAATCACCTACCTACTTATTTTATAATGTGGTAAGTACCTAACTTTTCATTTATTTAATTATCCCAGTAAGCACATACACAAGATTTCGGTTTATTGGTGAATGTGTCCTGATGAGTAGCATACTATAGCATTGGATCCTTTTGATTTTTATGCTACACTATCTAAGACAAGGTATTTTAATAACCATCATCAAATAACCCCCCCTAACTTGATTAGACGACGACGAATGCAAAGTCGCGTAGCAAATATCTACAAGTAAAGACTTCAAGTGACTGAAAAACGCAATAAAGACACATGACTGAGCATTTATGCTGCTCCAAAAACGACGTTGGAGACTTGCAGAATCATTACTGTCGTGTCAGTTTCTGCGGTGTACTGAATATCGTAGGTTTATCTACGTCTTTCAAGTTTATTATATAGAAATTCGAAAATTGTGAACGAAAACGCCATTATAGAAGCCGAATTCAGCGCAAATTACCGCAACCGAAAATAACCTATTTCATTTGGCAGATCAGGTAATTACAGTAGAACGACTAGGCCGTCTGACCTTTTGATCCTGAAAACAGGGGAACCTGACCGATTTTATTCACATAATAACGCTAATGTGCGTCAACCTACAGGTATTTAGGTCGGGGGTCTACAAATTGCGGACCACGGACCGGTTCCGGACCGCTGACGTCGTTTGGTAAACACTTGTATTACTTGAGTACAGGCGCGGATTTATAAGCCATAGGCAGAAAACTCCAGGTTCACAGCGCTCGCTCAATATTCTGGCGGTGAGTGGTCACCTCGCTTCGGTTACAAATTCATTTGTTTCAGTTACTTTTCTTATCATTCACATTCACCAATCGATCTAGAGCTAAAACTCCAAAAATTCAGTCATTCCTTTCGATGTATAATTTTGTTCTGTTATTCCGTTCTCATTTTTCGCAAAAATATTGATAAATCCATTTAGTTTGCGTTCATATTTCCAACATTACTCGACGACGACAGTTTCATTTCCGACATTCTTAAACAAAGAAGTTTAGAAAATCAGTCATTTTGGGAAAAGGTGATATTGATAATTTTTCATTATGAGATAAGTACAAAATAGCAATCGTTCCTAACAGATCGTAGGGGATTATAGATTTTACTTGAATCGTTATGATTTCGAATTTACTTTTTATTTATTTATTCTCATCATCGTCATCATCATCTTGGCTTTAAATCCCGGTTATGGTGAGCCCGTGGTCTACCATCCCGCTGCTCTTGGTCCACTTCGCCCGATCGGAAATCGTTCTCAACGACATCTAGCCATCGCTTCTCGTACCTGGTGGGTGTGGTATAGCCAGATATATATTTTGTTCCCTACGTAATTTGCCTACGCAAGACGTGGCCGTACCATTGAAGGCGGCACTCTTGTAGGTTATCTGCGATGACCTGATGATGGTTATCTTCACGGACGTGAAGGCTACCGTGGAGCGTTTGGGATTTCTTGCGACGCGGTCTTTGCGAGAAACTCCACCCACACATCCACCGCAGCATCTTCATTTCCGTGACGCGCAACTCCTGCTTGTTCCACTATAGTAGAGACCAAGTCTCACTGCCGTATCAGAGTACATCTCTAATGATGGTCTTGTAATCCTATCCCTTCCGCTTCTTATTGAATTATCCTGATTAAACGGAACGGAAAAATAAAAATTAAACGATGGACAACCGTCACTCGAATAAGCACGCCTTTCCACTCTCTTAATTCTAATTTCGTTCCATTTTCCTGTTCCGAAATTGTAGCATTTGACCATGGAAATAAAATAGGCAAATACGGTAATTATTTGTCGTATAGTTTTCCTTGTGACTTTTACATTTTTCTACAATTCCATATTATATTTTTATCTTTAATAATCCGATTTATCACATTTGAATTTGATTTGCAAAAAGAGAAACTACCACAAAAAAGGACGCCTTTGGTCGGCGTAAATAGAAGCAAATCGAATTGGCTAGCCATACGGCATCTAAGAGAGTGCTAGGTTACATGGCTACTTTTCCCATTTCCTTTACACTTTAGCCATTTGCTGTTAGCGCAGCCTGTATATACCATCTCGAGATGCTAATTTATGTCCGTCCCCCAAACCTCGAATAATATTTACATGGCCAAGCAAAATCAAATCGATTAATCATAGTCATAACTTCGGAAAATTCGGGACCCATAATAATAACAACCCCGATCTTAGAGAACTTTATTGTGCAAATATAACAATCATAACCGTTGGTAGCTGGTGATAAAATAGTTATATGACTTTAGCTATGATACCAGGCTCTATAAACAGATTTATTTATTCTTAGTGACTGTTATTTATTTAATAGTTTATTGCACACAAAAATGGTAACATAGACATGGCAAATATATACATTTTTAGCTTTAAGTTTTTTGAATGTGTTATTTGACTAAATACGTCTATGTCTATATTTTATTACGGTACGCCCAGAGGGCCTGACCTAACAACTGGGTGTACAGGTTTAACGCTATCTGAAAATTACAGTAGGTATGTTTTTCTGGGCGGCACTGTCAGCCCAAAATAAATGATAATACGACTAAAACAAATAGAGTTTCATATAGAGATGGGGGCATGACCCTAAACAAATAAAGGAGGTTTTCAATTGTAGTACGTAATTTGAAGTAGAGTTTGTTTGAAGATATGCCGAAAACTGGCAGATCGCAAAAAGGCTAGCTGTTTTACAGTCTGGCAAGAATGTCGCGAAAAGGAACTACTGTTCTTGCTGGAAGATCCACGACATAAGGATGGATCTGTCAAAGTCAATACTTCTGCTGTCAAGTGGCACTCTCAAAATGTTCACGACTTTTTGACTGTACGTACGTGGGAGAGACTCTCGTTGACAAAGTAGGGACGGCTATACAGTTTGCTTTAATCTTAAATCGTGGGTGTTACCGCGTTTTTTCTACGACTTTCCATCACGCCTGTACACGGCGGACGAAACAAGTAAAAAAGGCTTAAACCCATCTCGAGTAAAAAGCTTTTGATCCCCATCGTTCAGGAGCTACGATGCAAAAGAGACATACATACACAGAACAGATACACAGGTTAAACTTGTAGTAGGTATAGTTCTAGTAGTTTAAGACAAATGTTGCAAAAAATTTACAATGTCACTGTGAAGAGGACTAAGCTGATATGCATCATACCAATAAGAACTTTGAGAGCGTCGGTGGTCAAATGGTAAGGGGTACGACTCGTAGCGAGAGGTACCGGATTCGAACCCCAGTGCCGCCATGTACCTACCAATGAGTATTTTCTGAGTTGAGTACAATAATGAAACACTAATCGATGCTCTTACGGTGAGGAAAACATCGTGATGAAACCTGCTCAACGGGAAATGAACGCCAAAATTGTTATTTTATAGATAATATTGAACGGACCATTGGAAAATATACTCGTAGAGTGAAAACAAAATAAAAATCAATCAGCAATCAGAAAAATATTCAAATTCTAAAATAAATCTTTGAATTTATTTTAGAATTTGACATCTTTATTTTAATAAGAGTTCCATTTTCAAATTTATCACTATTTGTCAAGCCTAAACGATGGTGTACAACTTGCCAGCATCAAACAACCGGATAAGGAGTATCTAATTTCTTTTGGCATGACCCTCGTAAAACCATCTCCGTTCCGTAATAAGATAACTTATTTTGTATTCTGTGTCTGTGATCCTGGGCATTGAATAAAAAATTCCACCCATAACAGCGTTGTAAAGAATTTGGCCTACGTATAGAGCAGTTAGCGCACAAGGGCCCGGGGTTCGCCGTGACCACAATCCTAGATTTGGCACATCAGGTAATTACAACGGAGTGACTGCCATCTGATCTCCGTGACCATATTAACAGGGGAACCTGACGAGATTGGATCATGGTTACACATTCAGGCGACTGAATGCGTAGATTATAATTTCATCACGATGTTTTCCCTCACCGTAAGAGCATGGGTTAGTATTCAACTAATGTACATAACTCTCGCTTACGACTCACACATCTAGGCCACCGGCGCTCTTTTGCAATACAACTATGCAGTCAATTATCACTTAGATAATTCTGTATTATAGGTATTGTTATAAGTACTCTATACATATAATACCTGCCTTTATTTTTATTTCTCTTACGCACGTCAGCACACACATTCACTGTGTACATAATTAACTTTCGTAAACATGACTAATGGACTCGTGTTCCGATATGTCGAATATATAAACAATGTATCATAAACACCATCGTTCTAGCGCTCATCCCGGCCTCTACCAGGGTCCGCTTTCCTACTCATTGCTCTCACCTTCACCCGGTCTTCGCGATCCTCGCGTCGTAAGCCGTTGGCTCTCGCATCCGACTCAGCGATGTCAATCCATCGCTTCTACCCACATTTGTATATCAGGTAATATTTAAACATAAACTTGTCAATAAATTCTTGAAACTTTCACGTCACTTGAAATCAAGTTACCTGAGCAGTCGTAATGCCACGGCGTATTTAGTCACATTTGGTTAACTAAGTTAACGGTTAAACTTTACAAGTTTAGCTTGTGCCTCGAAATTGAACAAGAACTTTTAATTTCATCAAATTCTAATCCTTGTGCAAGCTAGACCTAATATTTTAAGTCAGATCAAAAAGACACTTGTTGGAGTTTAAGTTAATTGAATTACTCTTTAGTAACTCTGCTAATATAATTTCTAATTAAAGCATTTTGTCGGTCTGTTTACGCAGATAAGGACTCAAGTGGCGCGGTCAGCGGTAAAAGGGACTTCCTCTTCGCCATAATTAATTTGAAGCCACAAAGCCCGCCGCCACATCACAATATCCTATAGACTTTTTCGTATTATATCAGTTTCGTGGTAATTAACACGCCGACTCTACCCCTCTCTGTCATCGATCTTCATAACCGATAAGTAATCTATGACGCCCGAGGTATCGGCAAAAAAATAATGTGTCTTCATTCTATCCGACGCGTAAATTAGAATAACGATAGGGCTGTTTTGAAATAAAATCCCAGCCGATGCTCTTACGGTGAGGGAAAACATCGTGATGAAACCTGCAAATTCAGGCAACTGAACTTGTATCCATGATCCAATCTGGTCAGGTTCCCCTGGTAGCAGGGTCACGGAGGTCAAATGGCAGTTGCTCCATTGTAATTACCTGGTCGAAAAATCCTGGATCATGGTCAAGGCGGATCCCGGGCCCTCGTGTTAGAGAGCACAACTGGGACATTAACGCCAAGATAATGATGATGATGAAAAGTAATCTATGACGCCCGAGGTATCGGCAAAAAATAATGCGTCTTCATTCAATCCGGGGCGTAAATTGGAATAACGATTGGCCTGTTTTGAAATAAAATCCGTTTAGGGTTATCGCGTCGCCGCGTGCATGTAGGTTAATGGTAGGAGCATCTGCGGGGAACGTTAGCTAGGTAATATCAGGCACGCCCGCGGCTCGGTGTCACGTCGGCGTGTTATCGTTAGGGGTGGGACTAGGGCTTGCACTCGGGAAATACCGGTACCAGTTTTTCCCGGTATTTCGCGGGAAATTGACTTTTTTCGAAATACCGAGATTGGGAATTCATTTCCCGGTAAATAGGTTATTTCAATACTTTTGGTATAACCTATATAAAATGTTGCCAATATTAATGTGCGCCTGTTAGTTTAAAAATGCCGCCATTTTACCATACGATCGAAATAATAAACGAATGACGTGTTAAAAGCAAAAAAATAATTTGTTACTGTTTTAGTGAACAAAAGAATTAAAAGAAAAAAATATAATAAGAGTTTAAAGAAGTTCGTATACCTAATTGTTATAATATTCGAACAAATATGTCTGTATGCAAAACGACGCGTTCAGTTTTGGCCTCTGTGTAGCATTATGTTTTTCGACAGGATTTACAAAAAAAAAAATATACAGAGTTATTGATCTAAATTTAATGCTTGTACTACAAATTAGTATACTAAATAGAAAAAAATTATGATATTATTTATTTTAAGTTCGGCCTCGTGGTTTACAAATACAAATTACAAAAAAGCTAATTCATTATTAATTACGCTGTATCATATGTTTCGGATTTCTCCACACTGCATACCAACAGTTAGGTTATGTTAGGTACAGTCACACAACAGTATGTGGTCAAATGAATATTATTAGACAAGAATAAGTAAGATAACCCAGCTAGAGGTAGATATACCAGTGAAAATTATTTGTGATTAAAAATCCTCATTACCGAAAAACACCGAATTTCCCGGTTTTCCCGGTATCAGAGTTAGCGCTGTACCAGAAATCCAATTTTCTCCACTGTTCCGGTACTGCAACCCTTGCTGATTCAGTTTCATCACAGAAACATTTAGATTAGACAAATGTTTTTGAACAAATTGCGGCCGTTTTTTTACTATTAGCAAGGCAAGGCAGTAGCAATACTTGCAAATCATAATAATCAGCATATTGGTGTACTAATTAGGTACATAGTAATTAAATAAAATGAAACGATGATTTGCTTATTTATCACAAATATTTCTTAACGTGACAATGACAACACATCTGCAGTTCTGCATTTTTGTTGCCTGCAACCTAAACGCTTGAATCGTCATGTTATGGGCGACAGTTACCGCTTACTGCGTAGAGTAAAGAAAAACGTTCCATCGCTTTGCTCCAAGCTAAAAAACATTGTACTACCACCACGAGCATGGCAATGTTAACAAATAGCAAGCGTCATTAATAAGATACAAAAAAAAAAAAAAAACTTTTATATGCCGTTTTGTAAACAAGTATATTGAAACAACTTATATTGAATTTTACCGACCACCCTTTTTTACCCGACTGCCAAGGATAGGTCATGTTTTTCGCGCGTATCTTGTATGTATTTATGTTTGTAATTTTTCAGTATTTTAATAGCAGTCTGGATTTTTAGTTTCTGAACTACTTTTTTTATCACAGAGCTTTGAATGACATAGTACATATTTAATTTTAGACTTAAAAACAGTTTTAGCGCATCCCTAGTGGTTGTAACAACAGGCATACAGTACACCTACGCCATGCCGTACGGAAGACTGCGGTGAATCACTACCCGTACCATACAATAAATCCGACCATTCGAACAAAGCTCCTATTCCCATTATAATAAGAGTCAAGACCCGTGTTCGGTTTTGGAAAAGTCGATGCTACGGTGCCAGTGATGTACATTAAAAAAGAAATAACGTACCCAAAAGCATTCGCATTCACATCGCTAAGAATATTGAAGGGGTCGTGCTGTGTTTCTTAATTTTATTAACCGCCGACGAAAAGGGTGTTATAAGTTTGACGTGTGTATCTGTGTATTTGTAGCTCTGTGTATCTGTCTGTGTATCGGCTACTTAACAGCTCGGCTACCGAAGCTCCCAAGTTAATGCTACTATACAGACAAATATAGTTTATGAAAACGGGTGCTAGATATGAAAAAAAAAATCCGAGTTTCGCGACTCACGGGAGATTACCGTCCGCAAGAGGGTAGACATTGCAATACCTATGGTTCTTGATGATATACGGCGTTATTTCGAAGGACTCTGTAATTACTTGAATCTTTAATATGAATATTAGCTTCCTCGTAACTGTCAATGGCTCACCACACACAACACCCGCTAAATCTCACAATACACCCGGTTGACCCGGTAAATCTCGTCACGTATTTTACTGCTCCACGAAACATCCTCAGGAACACCACGTGGTAACAAACCCGAATAATATGTGTAGTGAAAGTGTAGTGAAAAACCACGAAAGTCTTAAAATCTACAATCTACGACAATCGCGCGCGTGCGTGGAGACCTATTCAGGGCTGAGTCCTGCCTTCGGTGTTGTGGTAACAACGGGCACCTTTTTTACCACCCCCGGTTTTACGCACGCATAGCAGCGCTATCTAGCGGCGATTTGCCGTACATTTATGGGCGGGAGGGAGCTAAAATTAATAAATTAAAGATTTTTTATTGTCGCGTGTCCAACATATTGGTACTCACGCTAAAGCAAACTGCGGGGTGACGACGCGTGGCGGCGCATCAAGTATTTTATTACCTGCAGCAATGTGCCGTCTGCATCGGCTTGGAGCCTCATCATTAGGCCCTTTGGCTCATTTAATTACAGACACAACGTTCGACACAGATTGAAAAACAAACACTGTACCTATTAAGTACCAGTGAGTGCGGGTGCGGCCAAATTTCGCGAATGGGCAGCTTCAGCAGCGCCTCGCGCGCCGGGCGTAAACATGAATCATCATGTTATCATGTCAACATATATTTCACAGCACGAAACAATTGAAGATGTGCACCTGTTTCATGTAAGGTAGGTACGTCAAGGACGGCTTGACATAGTTCGATTCTCGGCAAGTTTGCCAGATTTGGACTCACCCCAACTATCAAAAACTGTTTCATGGAAGTACGTACGGGTGGTACTAGGTGCTCAGCCTATATTATTGTGAAAGTTTAATCTAGTTTGTACAGCTTTTATGATCCCACTATTTTTGCACAAGTCTAATGAAATATTTAGGTACCTATTGGCCGTTGTAAATAGGTTTTATTAAAATACCAAAGGCATTATTATCCATCGTAAAAGCAACCTCCATTACTTAATCGACTGGATGCGTATTCCTTTGTTCAGGGTAGGTGGGATAATCTTAAATTTAATTAAAACAGAAGCTACTCTTGGTTTCCTTTTGTAACTAATTAAAGTACCTACTTAAGTAAAACTTTTAGATACTTTCAAAGCTCTTGCTCGTAAAGAGATACCTATACCGATTTTTAGCGATTAAGAGATTTTACGTCTAGATATATATTAGGTATCTATGTCTACGCTGCTAATTAAAGATGAAGAAATTGTTTAATTTTATTAAATGATATTTACAATATATACGTTATACAAAAATACAGTAACAATTATATAAATACGTAAAAAATTTACAAAATTAAACTTATTTAAAGATAAAACAATTGCCCAAGATCCCCAGTCACCGGATAAGTACCCAGAAGGATGGTCGTATTACCCCGCTCGATAACGAGGTTAATTCTCTGGCCGAAGTAGAGGCCAGCCTTCTAGTCATTAGATGCATCGACCAGGCGCTTGGCTCTCTCCGTAAATAGAGTATTTGCGCCTGGTCCCCACGGCCCAAAGGTTTTCACGCCAAACGGCGCAAACAAATATATTTCCCGCGCTTGGCGTTTTCAGTCGATTTTATTAAGTTATTTCCATTTTTAACTAAACTACTATAAATGAGCAATCAATACAAGCGCGTCGGTGACCGAAAGGCTACCGGGACTGACTCGTAAGCTAAAGATATATACTGAGTTCGATCCTCAGTGCCGCCATGTAGGTATCAATGAATTTTATTTTTATTTATTTTAGAGTTATGTGCATTAGTTGAATACTAGCCGACGGTCTTAGGCGCTGTCCTAATTGGCAACGGTCATCCGACGGACGGTTTTGCGGTCTCGGCGACGTCCGTCGAAAACCCATGGGTCGCACGACCATAATCATTGCCAATTAGTACAGCTGCTTACAATGAGGTAAAACATCGTGAGGAAACGTGCGATCACCTGAATGGTGACTGAATGTCACCTGAATGTAACCGTAACCTTGATCCAATCTGGTCAGGTTCCCTAGTAAACAGGGCTACGGATGTCAGGTGGCAAACGCTGCACTGCCATTACATGATCTGCCAAATCCTGGATCTTAGTCAAGGTGGACCCCAGGCCTCAGCGCGAGAGCACAACCGAGATATTGACACCAATTTGATTTGAGTGAGTAATAAATCATCATCATCCTGGCGTCATGTCCCGGCTTTGTCCCCGCGCAGCACGCGAGGGCCCAGGGTCCGCCTTTCTGCTATTTCTGGCCCACCTCGCTCGGTCTTCGGCATCTCTCGTGGTGAGCTTATTGGCACGCATATCGTTCTTGACAACGTCAAGCCATCGCTTCTTGGGCCGGCCTCTCCTTCCCGTGCCCGGCGGGGGCGGCATAGCCAGACACTTGTTCCCCACATAACTTGCCGGTCTGCGCAAGACGTGGCCATACCATCGAAGGCGGCACTCTTGCAGCTTATCTGCATCCACCGCAGCATCTTCATTTCCGTGACACGCAGCTCCTGCTTGTGTCGCTCTAAAAGGGGCCAAGTCTCGCTACCGTAAAGAAGAGCAGGTCTAACGATGGTCTTATAGACCTGTCCCTTCAACTTTATCGGCATTTTGGGGTCACAAATGACACCTGTTACCTCCCGCCATTTGGCCCAAGCAGCGGATATTCGGGCCTTGACGTCGCCATCGATGTCCCCGGTTGAGCTAAGCACAGATCCCAAGTATCTCACCTGATCCGTGCACTTGACTTCCTCATCGCCTATGCGCACGGGCAGGGGATCTGCACTGTTGCAGGCCATGTACTCTGTCTTCGCCACATTTATCTTCAAACCGCCGTTCTCAAGTGCCTCCTTCCACTTTTTTACACGTTGGATTAGCCGCCCCTTGTCAGAGTCTGTCAGCGCGATATCGTCAGCATACATGAGCAGCCATGGAGGTACCTCATGATAATCTCGGATGCTGTCTGACAATACGTCTAATATCACGTTGAACAGAAGTGGGCTGAGCACAGAGCCCTGGTGTACCCCAACGGTAATCGGGAACGGTTTGGTGTCACCAACGGCAGTCCTTACTATAGAATCGGAGTCGTGGTACATGTCTCGGATAATGTCAATATAGGCCTCAGGTATCGACTTGGACCGCAACGCCCACCATATCATCTCCCGAGGGATAAAGTCAAAGGCCTTCTGCATATCCAGAAACAGGAAATGCAGGGGTGTGTTCTTTGATCTGTATCCCTCCATGAGAGTTCTCAGGGCAAATACGGGGTCCATGGTCCCACAACTCGGCCGAAACCCATACTGACACTCCGAGATTGTACACTCCCGTCGGATCCGAGAGTCCACAATGCGTTCGAAGAGCTTCATGGTGTGAGACATCACCTTTATACTGCGGTAGTTGGTGCACTCCCGCACCGAGCCCTTGCCCTTATAGACTGGAGTAATAATACTTAGCCTCCATTGGTCTGGTATCTTCCCGGTGCGGAGAATGCGGTTATAAAGGTCGGTTAGGATGCTCACACCACGAGAGCCCATCGATTTCCACGCCTCGATAGGGACTCCATCGGGCCCGACAGCTTTCCGATTCTTCATGCGGCGAAGAGCCGTCTCGACTTCCTCAGGCGTTATCGGTGGCACAAGTCCTTGGTTCCGAGGGAGGTTCGGGGGCTGCACCTCTTTGTGCTGCTTGTTGAGCAGCTCGTGGAAGTACGAGCGCCATCTCTCCTTCACCGCGCGGTCATCGCATAACAGGTTACCGCTAGGGTCATTAACACAGCGGCACGTGGAAATGTCCTGTGCCGCTTTAACCCTCGATCGTGCCAACTTGAAAATGAGTTTCTGCCCCTCAGACGATTCCAACTTATCGTATAAAGGACGTAAGTGGTCTCGTCTGGCTCTGGCTACCGCTCGTTTGCTGGCACGTTTGGCATCCCTGTACGCAGCGTGGTCTTCAGGAGATCTGGACGCTTGCCACTTTTTAAAGAGGGCTTTCTTCAGCCTGGTCTCCCTCTGGACTGTATCGTTCCACCACCAGGTCTCCTTGTCAAGCCTGCGACCACCCCTAGACACACCCAGCACCGTCCGCGCTGCCCGCGCGATAGCTGCCTGAGTTCTGTCCCAGAGTTGTTGGACGGGTTCACCGTCTGTCGCAACACTAAGGTCGCTGACAGCAGCGGCGAACTCGTGGGACTTGGTTCCTTCAAGCAGCCACCACCGGGTTTGGCGTCGGCACTGCTCCCGGTATTTGCCTCGAGGCTTAACGCGCAGGTCCATCACAAGGACCCGATGCTGGGCAGTGAGACTCTCTCCGGGTATAGCTTTACAGGTGGCTACTTTGCCAATACCGTCTCTCCGAGTGAGAAAGTAATCGATCTGGGTAGCGTTCCTCCCACTCTTGTAGGTGATCAGATGTTCGGATTTCTTTTGAAAAAACGTGTTTACGATGGCCAAATCGGCAGCCGCACACGTCCGAAGAATTTCTTCCCCTACAGCGTTACGGCTCCCAAAACCAAAACCGCCATGTACACGGCCAAACTCCTCACACTTCTCACCCACATGACCGTTCAGATCGCCACCCACAACAATACCCTGTGACAACGGAATGTTTCGTAGCACTTCCCCGACTTGCTCCCAGAACAGCGCCTTATCCGCATCGCCGCAACCGACCTGTGGAGCGTAGGCGCTTATCAAGTTGGTCACGACCCCTTCGACAAGCACTCCTACAACCATCAGGCGGTCGCTTATACGCTTCACATCCAAGACGCTGTCCCGAAACTCCTCAGAGAGCACTACCCCCACGCCGTTGTCCCCACTCGGAGAGCCCGTGTATATAAGCTTGTAGCCGTTCCCGATGTTGCGGGACCTGTTGCCTCTCCAACGAGTCTCCTGCACGAACGCCACTGCCACCCTCCGCCTGGCGAGCACATCGGCCAGCTCACGCGCCCGTCCGGTCAGCGTGCCAAGATTCCACGACGCGAAGCGGACCTTTCTGTGGGCTAGCGTCTTTAACCGGGCCCGCCCTGGACCCGGTAGCCCTAACCGACTTGACACAGGAGTAGGGCGATCCCCCTGCGCGTCGTTTTGCGGCGACGCCCTATCCGGTTTCCTTTTTGACCTTTCCATAATTTTTTTGCGGGGTTTTGGCTTTTTACGTGCGTCGACTCCCATCCGACACGCACAACCCGTTAGGGAAAAGCCGATTCGCCAGAGCCTCGTCCGTCTGCCAGCAGGGGGACCACGTGCAGGTGAGGTTGGCTTGGGCCCCTGAGATGGTGGTGGGGCCCCAAACCCCCCCTTATTGAGTGAGTAATAAATACCTACACAAAATATCAGATTATTAAAGTTTTCGCTAATGCCTTACACCTACGACCTACGCGCCAGCAAAAAAAATAAGAGTCGTATTTTTTTGTGATGTGATGATATTGAATAAGTTTCCAACTCCCAACTTCCAACCAGACAAACAAATGCAATGAAACTTATTTATTGAAGACGATTCCTTACGACGCCTTTCTTGGGGCGTGTTCGTATCAAGGAGGCTTTTATACCAGATTCGTATCAAACCCGTTTGTCTTCAGGCATTTGGAGTGAAGAACAAAGGTAAGTATTTATTTCTTTTTTCTTTTCCAAGCAAGTATGGTAAAAACTTAATATGACACTCGGGTACATTTCTGGTACTCAACAGAGATTCCTAACCAGCGAAATAGATTTACTCAGAGTATAGTTAAATAAAAGCTGAGCTAACGTTTCCAAAACTCTGAATAGTCATAATCATAGTCAAAGTCAATAGTCATGGTGGTTGACTCGACTATTAAACATTTTTCACTAAATAATGCTATAAAACAGTCGAATAAACGTTTACAGCCCAATAATATAGCGATTTTACTCTACATTTTGACAGATGCTAAGTTATGGTGACCAATTCACTTTAACTCAGTCTTTGTGCTATAATAGTTCCATAATAGCCATTAAATATCCAATTCGCTGAATTGGGCGCTTTTATTATGCCATTACTCAGCACTCTGTCCTGTTTCTATAAATTACGAATAAAACCAATATTTTTACTATTAGGTACCTATCTACGTTGCTATTAAAGATAATTTAGGATTTTAGTTTATTTATTTATTTCCGTACAGCAGTTTTACAGCAATGAAATTTAGTTATATTCTAGTCGATTATTACTGAGATTAAATTGGTCTAAAAAACAGTAACAGCACAACTCGTCCAGTTTGTTATGCCGTGTTACTGGGCATTATTACTAAAAATATATAATCTAAAAAGAACAACTACTAGGACTAAAATGTTTTATTGATTAAATATGATCGTTTTTGTTAAACATGCATTTTACTTAATGTAAGTGTCCTAGCTATCAAACGCCTTTGTTCGACTTAAAATCGAATAAATGAGATGTAAAAATGTAAAAGTAACTAGTTCATTGCCTGAACATAAGCAATTTGAAACCGGTATTTGTATTATATTAAATTGCAACCGGTTTCTATAATACAAATAATAACGAGGACCTAGTGCACAATAGGTGATTTAATTCATAAAAATATATTATTTTTCCTCAAGCGTTTGGGCCAACAGCTAAAGTTCTATTAAAAAATATTTTCCCCGACTATCCTAAAACCATTATTAAGGACATTTTTAACTGCATGCCTAAATTTCTGAGGATAAAATATTGTCGTTTCGGCCCGCGGGCCAAAACTAGGCCGGGCCGAAACGACTCACGTTAGTGCGGACAGGATTTATACATTGTAAATTGAGGCCATTAAACGGAGCGCAGAGATTAGTTATTCAGAACATTATTTCGAACAAACCTGCAAGGTTATTAGGTAGATAAACCTTCAACACCTGTAGCAAACTGTCGTCGTTTGGGTACCTACATATATATTTATAAATAAATAAATATCCTTGGACAAATCCATCTACACCCAAAAGTAAGAAAAGCTTGTGTTATGGGTGTTGCATAACTAATAAACATACTATACATGCTTATTACACATACTACACCCAAACCCGACAGAAATTAAAATTCCTTATTTAAATTTGTGCTCGGCCGGGAATCGAACCCGCGACCTCTGCGAGGCAACCGGCATGTTAACCAACTGAACCACTCAGGTCGAAATGATATTGTCTTCCTAAACAAAAAATTACTTAAACAAATAATTGTACCGAGTACGTCATCGTCAAAAGCTAGCGGCCAATCCCGGCTTCTGCCAGGTTCCGCTTTCTAATCCCGATAATACCTTTGCTTAATCCAGCAACCTAAGTCATCAACCAGAGAGCAGATGAAAATGGAATGTACTTATAAGTACTCACAGAATAAGGTCTATTTTTGTATCACATATATTTTACGCGACCGCTCCCAAAGGACCCTACTGACACGAAAATTGACCTTATTCTGTGCGAAATACATTCCATTTTAATCTGTGCTCTGATGACTTAGGTCGCTGGATTAAGGTGTAATCGGCTCTTTACAACTTCGCCCGGCCTTCAGCATCAAGTAACTCCCGATTATGCATCCACCAGACGTTTTTATTCTTATACTTACAGCAACTACTCTGAACAGCTGGTAAAGTAGCTGATAGACGTGCGAGTAAGTACGCGTACTTATGGCTCGACGAGCTTGCTTTCTCGTGTGTCAGCCTAAGTACGCGTACTTTAAAACCTCCGTGTGAGTTCGCCGGCGATCCAACATGTTTGATTTTTGCTCGTCGCTCGGCTTCGGTTCGCTCGTCTGTCAGCGCCACGAGCCGCGAGCCGCCATTTTTTTTGTATCAATTTAATTATACATATCATACAATTTGTTTCAATTTAATTAACTTTATGCTTTTATGTTTTAAAAGTGATTGATTTTTGAAGCAATTGACTCGAATTATTTACAAAATTCATAGAAAAACGTGCCGAGAATGTTCGCAACTTAAAAACCGCGTACTTTGAGCCCGTACGTCTATCACTCGGGCCGAGTAAGCTCGCGAACTTAGAAACCGTGTACTTGAAGTACGTAAGTGTGTCAGCTACTTAAGAACTTGAAGCCGAGCCTCGTCTGTCTATCAGCATATTTGGGTACATGAGATGGTGGTAGGCTCCCCTACCCCATGTAGTGGCATTTATTTTCTAAATAATTTCGATTGTCACAGTTTAATTTCAGTAGTCAATTATGCAAATGGGTGCACGACATAAGGCGCCTTCCTAATTGGCAACGATCGTGCGACCATGGTTGTGTGACGTCCATCGAACGACCATGGTCGCATGGCCGCTTAAATATTTCGAGTAGCGCTAGCATTCAATTATTGAAGGATCGTTACATCGCCATCTCACTCGGTTGCGGAATGAGCGAGTGAGATAGTGACGTACCTATAATCCGATCGAGCTAAACGGTCGGGCCCGATGGACATAAACCTGCGCGTGCACAGTAGGTAGGTCATCATCATCTTGGCGTTAATGTCCCGGTTGAGCTCTCGCGTACGAGGGCCCGGGGTCCGCCTTGGCCATGTATCAGGATTTGGCAGGTCAGGTAATTACAGTGGAGCGACTGCCATCGGACCTCCATGACCCTGCTCTCAGGGGAACCTGACCAGATTAGATCATGGTTACACGTCCAGTCGCCCGAATGTGCAGGTTTCATCACGATGTTTTCCCTCACCGTAAGGGCATCGGTTAGTATTCAACTAATGTACATAACTCAGAAAACAGTAATTGGTACGCAGTAGGTAGGTATTGCTCTTATTTCAAACCGATATGCAGACAACGCACTCGAATGACGCTTTGTTCAAATTACTAGATAGGCCGTTTACGCAGCGATTTGGCAATCTTTCATTAAAACGACGCTGATAATCGCGGATTACGATAAAACACCATATTGGAATTACCTCAGGTGTTGTCATCGTTTACAATTAGTGTTTGAGTCAAACAAAACATAGCTTCTCCATTTCTGTGCGTTTGGTTGGTCTTTTTATTACTCTGCGGCATAGCCAAAAGGGTTGTAATTTTAACAGTCTATGTTTGTATGCATTTGCTGTTATTTGCCTACCTACGTTCCGTAGCGCTTAAAAATGTGCTTGTTTTAAAAAAATCCACATTCCACTTTTATTTGCTCTTACACTTTTTCTTTTTAAATTTAGACGACTAAATTTAGCTAGATGTAATAAGCGAGTAAGGCTACGTCGGCCCTGTAAAGCCTAGCTGTTTAGTGTTTGCCAGCCGCACAGCGCGTTTGGTACTTTCAGAAACAGAATCACAAACAAATTTTATTTTTTGTTATTTGCTGTTCGCTAGGTGTCTAGAGTTGTCGCCTAGAGTGTACGTGAGTTATTGGTGCCTAACGCTGTAACTGGCAACGGTCGTACGACAGACGTCGCACGACCAATAGGAGACCTCAAAAACGCTCGTCGCACGACCATGGTCGTACGACCGTTGCAAATTAGGACAGCGCTTAAGGATTCCTTGTTTTTCTAAGGTACTTAAAAAATGAGGCCGAATTTCTAACGGATGCATACATACTCTGCTCTCCCTTTCCTCTCTTCTGCTTCTACTTTCCTTTTATCAATTTACTATGTTATATCACAATCACAATTTTATAAATTAGGGATGTGGTACATGGTAATACATATTAAAATCACTCCCAGCATTGGGGTTATCACCCCAATCATGTTAGATGACACAATGAAGAAATCGAGCAATCTTGAGATTGACTATTGTAAATCTGCGGAAAGGTTTCCCCAACGGATTGTAATGCCTTCAGATTTCCGATAAAATGGAAATTGCTATCTTCTCTCATACTGTTCCGAGGAAATAACTGTTCGACAGTCATAAGATTTACTTTCATCTTAAATCTATATACTAATGATCTTACAACGGATAGAAGAGAAATAAAAATATCATCTCGTTTTAAGTGGCTCGTGTCTCGTTATTTTTATCATAAAATTATTCTACCGAAATAGCTCATCAATCATAAATATATCTGAAGTAAAAATATTACTACCTATATTGCCAGAATAGAAATTGTTAGCATTTTCTATTTTAATTTTGTCATGCGACATTTTGTTGATCTGCAGATTTAAATAACCTACTTATATTGTCACAGAATATTAGGAGTGTCGGTGGCCGGGTGGTTAAGGTATCCTACTTGTAAACGAGAGGTACCCAGTTCTAATCCCACTGGCGCCATGTACCAATAACTCTTTCCTAAGTTATGTACATTAGTTGAATACTAACCGATGCACTTACGGTGAAGGAAAACATCGTGATGAAACCTGCACATTCGGGCGACTGAATATGTAACCATGATGCAATCTGGTCAGATTCACCTGGTATTAAGGTCACGGAGGTCAGATGGCAGTTGCTCCACTGTAATAAGCAGATCTGCCATATCCTGGATCTTGGTCAAGGCGGGCGTCGGGCACTTGTACACGAGAGCACAACCGAGGTATTACCGCCAAGATGATTATTCTATTTTTTTATTTACCGTCACAGAATATTAATTATTAATACACCAGCTTTTCACCCGCTGCTAATAACAGATGAGATTAAACACCATAAATAGATGTCAAAGCAACAGTAAGTAATTAAATATTAATAAAATTAACTAAAAACAAGAAATAAATCGTTTGAAGTTGATAAAAATAATTATATCCCGGAGTTGGTTCGATTCTTCTCTTAGGAGGGGTCCCAAGAGATCGTGAGAATCGACCCACTTTTAAAATTATGTTATCCGGGAAATTTTGTCCGGGACAGATTCGATTATCGTTTGATTTAGTAAGGAACTAAATGGAGAATTACAACCGCGTTAAATGAACCGGATTCATGGAAGCTCGGGAGCTTTGAGAATGAATTCTTAATTTACATCGCTCCCCAGATAGCAGACCCGATATTTTGTCGTCACTAATGAAAAAGTGTAGGTATTTCATGCTATGATTACAGCTTACCTTGTTTGCCGCCATAGTTTTATAAAAAGTGTATATAGTTAGTCAATTGAATATTCTCTTCCCGTAAGCGTTCAGCTGAAAATTTCTTTCCCCGTAATCGAAGTACGTACATTCCTGAATAATTCTTGAAATCGGGCCAATATTTTCGGAGATTACTCCAACATCCAAACTTACATACAAACTTTCCCTAATAGGTTAACTAGTTGGGCGTGCGCGACTTCATTTGCGTGTTGTCCTACCCTTACTGTACCCTACCTCTGCCATACCCTACCCTACACCTACTCTACCCCTACCTCCCTTTCGTGCGCTTAAACCACCCCTGTATTTTATCAAACAAAACAAAAAAAAATTCATGTCGGTACACCGTTTCTGAGTTTTAGCCAGACTATCGCACAGCAACTGATTTTTATAGATATAGATATGTTAATGGTAAGCATGAGAGTCTTTTATTTTATTTTTATTAATTTAACATAATTTTGGACATACATGTGTACATAAAAATATGTTTAATCTACTGAGTAGATAGTATTATGCGTATCTTTGTGGTATAAATATACCTTCATATTGTGATCCAATTCTTCTTTCAACGCACAGGCAATATCGTACTAACGACGTGTGTTTGTCCGCTATTACATAAAAGAGGAAATTGCTTTATTGTCAAAAGGCTGCCGATAACAGCCCACAGGCTATCCCAATTGTCGTAGAATAATATCTATTGTTGCTTGGGCAAGTGATATCCAGATATCTAAAAAAGAAGTTTTCTATGTTTGATATTATGTATTTCTTTTTTACATTGATATTTCCCGCTAATATTAACGGATTTTGATGATTTTTTTATTAAGGAATGACCAGAGAGGTCATCCTAAATAAATTTAAAGAATATCTGACATCATCATCACAGCCCGTAACAGTCCACTGCAGGACTTAGGGCCTCTCCCACGAAAGGGGAGGTTATTGCCATAATCTCCACGCTTGGCAGGCGGGTTGGAGATCGCAGTGTTTAAATATAATAATGGAAAATGCTGCTGCCCATTTTCCAGACTACGGAGACTCCTGATCTTTTGCCTCGAAAACATTAGTCGCCTTATTTAAGAAAAATATTATTATAAACAAATTAAAATATTTAAATTAAGACATCATAATTCAAAAAACAATATTATTAAAATTAATACTATTACAATAGTCTCCAAATTATACAATATGTGTCATAACACCGGCAGAATCTTAGAACTTCTGGAAATTTGACTACGTACTTGAAATACAACGGCTACTTTGTAATACGTATTTACTGATAAGTATTTTAAGTCTACATTTTAAATATTACACAGATTCGCACTAAGTTATGATTCATACTGAAGGTATATACACTAAAATAAGTCATATCTGACAATATCTGACATCCCCAATAGGGAAATAGGAGGTGCATAGTTTCGACACTATGTCGTGTTTGTTATGCGATATCTGCTCTTAGATTATCTTCTTAAAGAAAAAAATATATATATATATATCTATGATTTCTTTTTTAGATAAAAGGGTTGGTAGTTCTAAAAATCTAAAAAAAGAATTTGCCGTCCATAATTGGAGACGACGAGCGACGACGTCCTACTGTACCTACTCAAGTTTATGATAGTATCGTGAGGCTTGACGGATGTTTTATTGCCTAAATGCAAGTTCAATTTACCATAACCACTTCTGAAAATTTGAAAATCAAATAAAATTGTTTTGAATAAGAAAAGAGCTGTTGCTTGGCAGCAGAAGAGTTAGTAGATGAAGGGTTTCTTCATCATGATCATATGGCGGGCTGTTTACTCATTTGACACGTCTTTTATTAAAAAATCGGTTGTCTGT
Source organism: Blastobasis adustella (assembly GCA_907269095.1). Lineage (NCBI taxonomy): Eukaryota > Metazoa > Arthropoda > Insecta > Lepidoptera > Blastobasidae > Blastobasis > Blastobasis adustella. Next base: position 12,534,105 of record OU026124.1, read on the forward strand.
AAAGTCGGTTTACTGACGATAGTTGAACGTGACAACGTCAAGTAGGAGAGAGACAGATGTCGAACGCTGCCGAACGCGGAGGCCGATTGGGCCTCTTTGTCGCTCGTTCCGCGCTCTCGCTTGCACTTCAAGCCTTAAATGGAACGCCTCAGAGCGAGGTAACGCCGCATGAGTCATAGTTTTTTCGTGCGTGCAGCCGGCTCCATCGAATTATAAGACGTTGTCACGTCAAAAAATCATCAGTTTTGCAGCTGTTTTTCTACGTACCTAGAATAACAATAATATCTAATTATTATGACATGAATTGATACTGAAGTGACATTATTACAATGTCACTAAGCTAAAGTTGAATAAGTTTAGCTAAAGATGAATGTGTTTAATATTATAAACTATTATTATTAATGAAATGTAATGAGTCTGTGAGTCTGTGAAACTTGAAATAAATGATATTTTTGATTTATTATTGTTGAATAAATATTCTAGTTTTAAATGAAAAATAACAACTGGAGATACCTAAGTAGGTATTTTCGAACGTTACTATCCAGTTCTCACCTTATTTGGTAGTTAGGTAAGTATATTTGTAGGTAATATAATCGAAGCAACTATACTTTGATCACCAAACCGGTAGACTTGTTTCAGTAAAGGCCCTTATAATAATAACATCCTGTAGAACGATCTTCGACAACAACTGTGTAGGCGTCGTAGGAAACATAACAAATACAGATACATATTGTTCTGAAATAATTTCCAACGCCAAGGTAAATAGAGGCCCCGGTTTTCCCGCAAACGGCAAGCCCAGGTGACCACTAAAATGACCGCTGAAATAGCAACTAAATGTCGGACGTTCTTTAGAGCCCTCATCAAATATTTACGACCCCATAAAAATCTCCTTGGAACCACCCGAATGTAAGTAAACATTCGGAACTACCTATTTTCGATAATACGCATCGAATGCTTGGAATAAGCCAGTAAAAACAATGTCACCGCCTACGCGACGATTAACAGCCTCAATCAACTATGTATGACAAAGGAAGATTACGCTAGACAAAAGAAGATATTATTTTGGTGCTTTTTCCTTTTAGTGATCAGTTTTACAATGGAACATGCTGCTGCCCATTTTCTAGCCTATGGAGACTCTAAAATCTGTCCAGACTGACTTGTCTTATTTGGTTTTGGAAATTATGTTGTTAAATAGATAATTTGCTAAAAAATTGATATTCGTACACAATGGACGTTGTGTGATCTAAGTGATGCAAGTCGTGATTTTTGGTATTGTTTGTTCACCAAAAAAGACAAGTCAGTCTGGACAGATCATAGATATTTTATCTCGAAAACATTAATCGCCTTATACGACACCCACAAGTGTAAAGGGTTGGTGCTATTCTACTATGCCGGACACCACACGGCCAACACAATACGACGGCCACACAATACGAAGCGAATTCTTTTAAAATACACGATATGTGTGTTTTAAAGGAATTAGGTTACGTTAAATAAATAAATATGCCTGGACAAATTCACACAGCGCCATCTAGCCCCAAAGTAAGGGTGTTAGATTACTGATAAAAATAAAAATAAAAATAATCATCTTGGCGTTAATGTCCCGGTTGTGCTCTCGAGAACAAGGGCCCAGGGTCCGCCTTGACCATGATCCAGGATTTGGCAGGTCAGGTAATTACAGTGGAGCGACTGCCATCTGACCTCCATGACCCTGCTACCAGGGGAACCTGACCAGATTGGATCATGGTTACACATCCAGTCGCCTGAATGTGCAGGTTTCATCACGATGTTTTCCCTCACCGTAAGAGCATTGGTTAGTATTCAACTAATGTACATAACTCAGTGTTAGATTACTGATAAACTACTTATATACTTTAGGTTGTCGTGTGATACGACCAAGCTACCAGAAGCCCTTGACATATTACGTCTCGTTGGTATTCACGGCACAAACATTGCGATACGGTGGTAAAATGATAAAAGTTCGAGATATTATTGACGTCATACTACCTAATATGCTTATGTCATAGGTATATCATCACAGCCTATAACAGTCCACTTAGGGCCTCTACCACGAAAGGGGAGGTTATTGCCATAATCTCCACGCTTGGCAGGCGGGTTGGAGATCGCAGTGTTGTTAATATAACATTAGAAAATGGTGCTTCTTATTTTCCAGCCTACGGAGACTCTAGATCTTTTGCCTTGAAAACACTTGTCGCCTTGTACGGCACCTACAAGTGTAAGAGGTTGGTGCTATTTTACTCTGCCGGACACCACACGGCCTATATACCTATTTATTATAGGTACCTATATAATATAGTAATATAGAAAACCACGATTTTATACAATTTAAAATGGCGCCTTTCATATAATTCGTTTGTATTATTAATGCTACGTAGTATAAAGCCGGCAAGGATATTGCACGTATTTTCTTGTTAGCGCTTAATAGCACCAAACACCAACGCAAATGACAATAAGATTAAATTCCGAGATAACACAAAGAGAATTCTAATTTGCAACTCTTTGTCGAGTCGGCTTGGCTAAAAATATAGCTTCTTATTCAAACACTTCATACGTGTTGTAATATCAGTTTTTTTTTAATGAAAGAGGTACCTTTCTAATGCCTACAATTTGCAACTGTAGAGGCAAACGATCGCATGTTGGTGATGTCTCAAAGACTGAGGACGTTATCGAGTACAAGAAAAATTTCACTATGTAGCGATATTAGATGTTTAGCATACCCACAAAGCGTTGGTCTGCCCGTGCACAAACTGGATAAAAAAAATGTTTTTTTTTTTGTGGCCCAAGCATCGGGCTTTTTTGTGGCTCTTGTGTGGGTTCTGGAAACGGATGGCGAAGACCGAGTGAAGTGGACCAAGAGGTGTAGAAAGGCGGACCCCGAACCCTTGCGTACCACGCGGGAGGGCAACCAGGATTTAATGCCAAGATTATGATGATGACTAGCGCTTATAAGAGTAAAATTACAAAAAAAAATTATCTTGCTGCGCTTGTTTACGCTACTGGAGTATGTAAGATGAATGCGCTTCCTCGCACACTCTTACTTGTATCGTATTTTATTATTAGCGAAACTCATCCTAAAGAAAATTGCGTCTAGACACAGGGGACCCTTTATATTTTATGATAATAATACAGTTACACACAGACGAATTGTTTGCTCGTAAACATAACGTAAATTTTGTTACAGCCAAGAGTTCGCGACACTATCTCTGCTCAGCAAATAGATCTTTCCCCTGGGAAAATGTATATTAGATTTAGCTCCTGTGAAGTGCTCGCAACTATACGTTATTGTATAAACCTTCAACGTTCATTCATAAGTATATATGCGGAGATGGAAGGGCCTCAGGGATCTCTAAACTCCGTGCGATCTCTCAACTCCGTGAAACCAGTGGTAAATTAATCACAATTTACCACAGGTTTAATTATAAAGTAATTAACGGATAAATGCAGGAAGGATAAAGAAAAGTCCAGCAAAGAAGTTAGTTCAGAGTGGATTAAAGGGTGGAAACATGTCTAAGAACTTGACCGATTTTATAGTTATTCTATTCAGCTAGCTAACTTACACCGGTGGTGAACTGTTGCCAATGGAGGCAGTCTGTCAGACAGTGCGTCTGGGGTCCTATTTTGAACCGCTTTTCTTTGAGTGTTGCCCATTTATCGATTTTCGCCTCGAGAAACTCAATTTTTTAATATTGTTTTCTTTATTTTTATACCGTTTACTTTCAGTGTTGCTAATTTAATTGAAAAAATATGTAATGTGTCATGAAAATTTAAAACCGTTTGTTTCGAGGCGAGCGGTTCAAAAATAAAGCCCCTGATGGTGGAAAAGAAAGACTTCGTGAGGTACATCATTCTACATCTGACTTATTCGGGACACAAAGGTTCGTGACGCCCTTACGTTGAATGTCTCCCAGTGGATAGAATATATGTTATCGTGAGAGGGCACGATAGCGGAAAAGTGACGGTGGCACCTAACAGCCGGCAGAGACCAACACAGAAAGAGCCAACATCTCTCAGGAGGCCTAAGCTATCCAAACCGTCTCTGGGAGAGGGTTCGTGAATAATTGATACGAATAGCCCGGCGTTTGATGGAATTAAGCGGAAGGAGTTGGTATTGGGGTGCACCAGCCTGTAAGTGGAAGCAATACCTTATCCATGTGGGGACGAAACAGTTCTTTGAATAGCATAAGTCGATGCCCCGGTGTGAAGCATGCTTGTGCCCTAAGGAATTTACAATTTTCTCTAACCGATCAACCAAAGAAGTGAAATAATTTTCGGTACACGCCATATACGTTTCTACCTGATCTAATAAGAATCTGATGTAGTCAGATACTGCCCAAATAAGAAACTGACTACCTCAGAATCTGTCGTCCTTATGATCTGACCTACATTGCCGAGTTCAGACACGTGCGAATTTAGACTTAAATGTGGTATTTGGAAAAGCTCCCTTTATTCCAAAATAAGCTTTTATCTTTCACCGCTACTCATAACATTCTTTTATGCCTTTTATTACTGCAGAAGTAATTATCCCTCCTAATTAATCACATGGGAACTCTGATTTTTTACATTTTTTCGTTGTTTTTGTTGCGATGAGTTTCATCATATTAAAAGAATACTTTTGACAAACGTGTAGCTTTGTGCTTTGTGCTGATTCAAATTATTCAGTGTATCGAAACCGCTACAAAAATAAATTCATGGTTAATGAAGTTACTCTGATTACAAAACCGTAAAACGATATAATTGTTATTAACCATATCTGTACAACTGCAGGACAAGGGCCCCCCTATCCTTTTGAAGATAAATAAATAATAATCCTATTATGAAAAACATAAGGTAAAACTTTTTTTTATATATACATTTTTATCATAAAATGAATCAAGGTTTATAAAGAGATATGTAGATACAAAGTCATCAGGTATTACTTTTGCATAAACCGAAAGAAACTTAGTTTCATACATAAGCGTAGAGCTTGTATAAGCTGAAATGACGCGCCCCACTACTTAATTAGTTGATTTCGATGTGTGAGTGCGACGACGATCGAGTCAATCGAACGACGCGTGCTCCTACGTTTGAGTCTCACCGGAAACTGAATGACCAATTACAACGGCATTTTTATATGTATTGCGTCCATATTTTAAATTTGCTTGTGTGCGTTAATGCGATAGTGGGGCGCCTCATTTCAGCTTAGACGAGCTGTAGTTAGGTATAATATATTTTAATTAAGTATAGAGTTACATGTTCTTTTCAATTTCAATTCGTTACGAAACAGCTAGGCAATTCGAAGAAAGTCAATTAAATTCATTCGTTCCCGAATTGTATCAGAACACAAACGAAACACTAAGAACTAAGAGCGCAAACGCAAATGGCAATTACTCAAAATAAACACAACACGCCGTGAGGAAAACCGTGTTTCACCAAATACAAACTACCCTGAAGACATTACATACCCTCTACATTGAAGACAACTTCAAAATATATCTACAGGAGTGTACTTCGACACAAGTGACAGGTTCGTTAAATCAAGTGATTCTTACCACAAACAAAATAACAGTTTATACAACACTTTCTTTGAATTGGAACGCTTTGCCTACTAGTGTCTTCCTCGAATAGTGAGAATAGGCTGTTTCTAGTCAGCGATGCTCCATCTTCGGCCGCATTTCGGCATCTTTCCTTCAGCTGAGATGGCGGTCACATGCTTGTCTAACAAAAACAAAAACTTGTAAACAAAATTATGTATAAGTATGCTATCTACTCGTCCCTGTCAAGCTCAAAGGGCTTATATATATACAAAAGTATAATTAGACCTGTGATGCTCTATGGCTGCGAGACATGGCAAGCGCTGACGAAACACGTTCGCAAACTCCACACCAACAAATGAAATCGCTGCGGTGGATGTGCAGAGTTACGCGGCTTGATCGAGTACGTAACGAGTATATCCGTGGCAGCCTTAGCGTGAGGGATCGAGCAGGCTCGCATGCGCTAGTTTGGTCACGTGGTGCGTAAGCCTCAGGGATACGTGGAAAATAGGTGCCTGAACCTGCCGGTATCAAGAAAGAGTCGCCCTGCGGGCGACCCAAAAAGCGATGGATTGACATTGCTGAATCGGATGCGAGAGCCAACGGCCTACGACGCGAGGATACCGAAGACCAGGCGAAGTGGGGAAGAATGAGTAGGAAATCGAACCCAGGCAGAGGCCGGGATAACGCTAGGACGATGATGAAAATGTTACGTACTCGTTTAACGTATTACGTAACGCATAGCAACAACATAGGGCACGGAAAAATAGAAAGGGAAAACGTATTCACTTCCGTCGTACTTATTATAATAATACTCGTTGATAACAATGTGAAGATAACGTCACAAAAATAAGCCGCTTACGCTTTACGTGTACGGCTGCGGGTACTATGGCGCACGGCGACCCCTTACACGCTCTGTTTGGATCCATTCATTGCGTGATTGTTCAGAGATTTGTTCGTTCTTTCACTAAAATAATCACCGAATTAATTATATAATATTAATTTATACTGCTTAAAATGGCGCTTAAGGTACCTAGAACCTATGTATTTATATTGAGTGATTATTCCAAGATTTGTTGGTTTTTTCTGACAAATAAGGAATAAATTATAAATACTAATTTATACAGTTTAAAATGGCGCTTAAGATTGGTTGGTACCTACTTGTATTTATTCTGCAAGATAAAAATGGTAACCTTTAATTGTAAGATTTTGACAAGATTGGTTAGCTAGCTCTTTCTGAAAAAATTAAGATTGATATAGATCTTGAATAGTCAAGATCTAATTCTTAAAGTGGCACATAATAATCTAGACACACTCTGTATTTCTGTATTTATTATACACTTCAAAAGATACGGTGTTCGTATCTAACTTAATGAGTTTTTTTTTGTCGGCGGCTACGAATATTTCATATATTACAGTTTGAAGGATCAGGAAAGCACTCATTTAAGATTTTCTTGTGATCTCGATCGGGGTCTTGGGATATTAGAATTTTTATTTTCGTCGTTATAGAGCCTATAAAGGCACATATTCTGTGAAAATATCTTGTGTATGCTGTATGTCTAATTTAAACGATACCAGCCCGTGACTAACAGACAGACGGTGGCGCCATAGTTATAAGTGTACTTATGTGCGATTTAAGTTGCACCAAATATAATATTGGCTGCGGTGTGAGATCCATTATCTACACGGCCAACAAGAGATTAATTGCATACATAGACACACACGTATCTCATAGGGGTAGGCATACACTATCTTGTGCCACAAGCTTCGATCCTGATACACCTCTTTCGCCTCTTCCACATTCATATATCTTCAATATTTACGACGGTTGAGGACGCTCCCGACCTGCATTTTTGAAGGTCATATCTTTAAATAAAAAGTATTTTTTTATATTACTCAGTGACAAACGAGCAGACAGACCACCTGATGGTAAGTGGTAACTGTCGCCCATAATATTTACAATTAGGATGCAGGTAACAAAAATGCAGAACCGAAGTGCGTCACTGTGAGGACTAAGATGCCTCATGCCTGTAATTTCGCTGGCTACCTTATCCTTCACACCGGCACTCAACAATGCAAGCATTGTTGCTTGGCGGCAGAAATAGATAAGGCGGTAGCACTCACCCTGGCGGAGTCCTCAGGCTTGACAGAGTCCTACCACCTGATATAAATTAGCAATGAATTTATCGATAAAAACACATTTATTTTCCCAACGTAAATTAATTACCTATGTCATCCAGCAAGCACTCCATTACATAATTACCTGATTCATTTGTTGGTAAGAGTAGGTAGGTACATATTTTCTATGATGTGTTCCTATCTTGTATCTTTACCAATTAGGCTAGTGTTCCTTAAAGAAACGTTGTTATCTGTCTGGCTAATGAATAAACAGTGACTATTTGCGATGTAATTAGGTTCAACCATACAAGTGAAAACAAACATTCTACTCGATATTAAGACTACATCTGAGTTTAAGACTAGGTCTGTATTTAGTTAGATTAAAGCGCTAAATATGGGGCAGGCGAACCAAGATCACCGAGGTAACCCGATTGGCCAGATGATCGCTGGGGCAATAAAGTTCTCGAATGGTGACCACGTACCGGAAGGCAAAACATGGTCAGACATCCCGCAAAGTGGTCTCTGCTATTTTTAGTTATTTCACAATTCAAATGCGATTCGATTACGTGTAGATTACAGCTCGAGATAAATAAATGTTGTAATCGAATCGACTCTCAATCGACGGTCTCGTTAGTGTTGCCTTCTAAAATCAATCTATCAAGAGACTAGACAAATGAACGTGAAATTTGCACGATTGATTTGCTTTACTTTATTTAATTATCCGTTTTTTTTATTTCACGTAAAATGAATTGTGCGCAATGAAGACCCTTGTCAAATAAGAGGAGAATACCACTGTATCACACAATGAAATCGAGCTACGATCGAACGTAAATCGTAACACCAATCGTAAACCAATCTAATTTGATTGGTCTTTTATTAGTAGCGGAATACCAAAAACGTGTCAAATAGCGATTGAGGGGAGGCTTATTCCTGATAAAGCATATCTCGGCTGTTATGATGATGATTGGTTAGTTGGTGTAGTAAAAATGGCGGAAACTCGTGTCTACTACCTACATAATGTTTTGTGGTGAACGATGTAGCCGCCAATGTTGCAAACGAAGATGGGATGGTGGAAAAGCGTAATTATAATTACCCACCTGGCCGGGTGTTATGAAACAGGGGTCAGGAAGTAGAATTTATACCGCGGAAGTGTGAACAATTCTTTTAGCGCGATGTAAGTTTATAATATGGAATGTTGAGATTTGTATGAAGAGGCTTGGTCTGCGCCATATATGTGCTTTGCTTTGCTAGCTTGTGTTCGTGTACTCGTAATATGAGTATTGTTGAGTTTCCCAATAGAAGCGATAGATATCGCTACAAATGCATCATGTTGTTCATACAATTCTGTTTCAGGTTAAAGGTGCTGCAACACGGTTGTAAACCCAGGTTGCCAACAGAGTGTCCTTGATCCAACCAACCATCAACGACCAAGGTAATGAAAATTTATTGCAAGCCGCCGTCTACAATATTGTTATTGATTGATTGATTTAATTATTTAAAACTTCATGCACATTATAGTACAATGGCGGATTTGTTAGCAATTCGGGTCAGCAACCGTGTAGCCTTGTACCCTTAAAGCCGAACTCAGTGCTCGTATATTTATGACAACTATGTGTAAACAATTTCAGTCAGCTTCTTGTAGCGCACATCAACGTACATTTTGATTGACATAGCGCTACGCGACCGACGTACGCGCCAACCGTTAGTCGAGCACTGAATACTAAGATACATCTTACATATACAAGATGTGGAATGCATTTCTTCTAATCTTTCCTTTGCCTCTGCACAACTTGGAGTTCTACTTCAAAACATGTTTACAGGTAAATACGGTTTTAGCAGACACCGATCTGAGCCCCTGAGTACTCATATGTATAGGGGTCAGGTAACTCATAATATTGTATACCTCATCATCATCTTGGCGCTATGTCCCGGTTGTGCTCCCGCGCGGTACGCTAGGACCCAGGGTCCGCTTTCCAACTCTTTCTGGCCCACTTCGCTCAGTCTTCGGCAAACATGGTGGTAAGCTTGTTGGCACGCATATCATTCTTGACGACGTCAAGCCTCCGATTCTTGGGCCGACCTCTCTTTCTCGTGGCGGGGTAATATACCTATACATCCTCAACAATAGATAATATGTTATAATATACACACCACTGTTTACAAAGTTACACAGTAAAGTGAATTGTGAATGAAACATTTTTATACACCAACTAGCGGTTTCTCCGTGGTTTTCACCCGCATGCAATTCGATACTGTGAGCCTTCAATTATCCCACGTGATCCTCTCATTTTTCTAGGATCAAAACTACATCAAGTCATTCGGGAATAGTACAGCTTTGCATTGGTGTAAGAGTTTTTAGAAACAGTTGTTAGGTAATATTGTCAATTAATTACAAGATAGATAGACACATGAATGTGTAAGATTTTTATGGGCAATGAACCATGGTCCAATCTGGTCAGACTCCACTGTAATTACCTAATCTGCCAAATCCTGGATCACGGTCAAAGCGGACCCCGGGCCCTCGTGCGAGAGGGCTCAACCGGGACAAAGATTTTTTTTTATTTCTCACACACAATATTTGACTCAAAATGCAGGTAGATAAGCACATAACGCATGCGCGATAATTTTTTAAACTTGGCAAAAATGAACTAAGTGAAGAAAAAAAAGTTTTTCGTCTTATAATAACGACGATATTAGTAAACTTTCCGTGTCCCGATTTCAGAAACGGCTCAATCTAATGTGGATGTAATTTTTTTTTGTTTTTGAGAGTGAAAAAATTGCGCTAACGAAGAGTCAGTCAGATATTACGGTCACGGCTGTTCATTATTTTGAACGGACATGAGCAAAATAAGTTTGGCTAGCCTCTTATGTTTTAATTTTTCCTCCCGTCTGTAGAAAACATTTACCGGAACTCATGAGTAGGTTTTGGTAATTTTACACGAGCTGTGATTGTAGCCCGAGTCGCAACAACTTCGGCCATTAGTCATGAAATTATTTATTTAAGCCATTTGTATCATTATGTACAGTCCGCGACAGGTCGATGCGTCAATTTTCTAGTGATGTGACACCGATCGATATTCAATGTCGATATTTCTTTTTACCAACGTCTGAATCTTCCTCCTCAAATTGTGACATAGCTCACATAGATAATACAACCCATGTTTACACGAACTTAGAAACGTTAAACACTATTGCTACTATCTATCTTATTGTATATAGACGGACGTGTTCATTAATCAATCAGTGTTGCTTACTTGTTAATTTCACAAGCAGGAACTGCGCGTCATGAAAATGAAGATGCTGTGGTAGATGTGTGGAGTTTTGCACAAAAGAAGCGTCGGAAACGGTATTTTCCTCGATAGCCTGTCCATGATTCTAAGTGCCTTGTTCCATTAAGATGTTTGACCCATATTGAAATTTTGCACACACATTTATAAAGATATTCTGGCGGTGGAGCCGGATCGTGGCCAGAAAGTTCCAAGTGCGTTAGTCCTATACATTATGCACTATATTGGGATCAGGCTCCCTGCTGTTCCTTGTGTATAATAAAGACGCCGAGGCCTGGGTATTCATCCCCACCATGGAGACCCCCTGTTGGTCACCACAAGAAAGTTAGTCTGCGATATAACATAAAAAAATACAAGATAGGTAGTAGCTCTCTTATCTATATGAGCTATATGGAGCTATGTCACAATATGAGGAGGAAAATTCGGACATGTGGTTAAAAGAAATATCGACATCGATTAGATACATGATTGGTGCAGCACTAAGCGGGGGGCTGCGGGGCGTCCCTCATGCCGTACCTAATGCCTCGATTGCCACGTCGACTTGTCGTCAACAGTAGGTACCTGCTCTTTTTAAAGCTAGGATCAGTGTAAACCTTGCCAAAATAAAAGTTTACAAGAACATACGACGATGTAAGATTGTAGTGCTAGTAGACAAACATTTTATTCTGAAAACATCCATAACTGATTGGAAATACACATGATAGACACCCAATTTGGTTTGATTTGGCAACCTGCATAAATTGCCTGAATTCGTCCCTAAGTCGTTTCTAACCGTAGGGTTACCCCTATAATTACTTACGGTAACTATTATATCCAATTGTGCCTGGGAATTACCCGAAACTCGTTATTTGTACAATTAATCGTTAAATAATTGAATAATCATATAGGCGCTCAAGACATTATAGGCGATATCGATTTCTTTACATAGGTTGAATTCCACATTATTTGCTAGACAAATAGCGGGTTACGCTACTGATCGATTCAAGGCATGTTCTAGAGATAAATCGGGATCCAGGATGCTGTCAAATCCCCGGCAAAGTGTTACCGCGCCGTGCGTGAGATCACGCACTTAATGCGTTCATTTCATCTATTTTTGGTTAAACCCACATTACGAAAGTAACAAAAACGTGTCTGGCAATTCATCTTCCATTGTACACCATGACACTAGGTACAATAGGAGAGAAATAACAAGGCTTTTTAGCGAAATCGGGCCGACAAGTTTGTTTAGTTGTAATAAGAAAGAAATCGTAGTCCTTTGAAGATATACAGACGTGTTTCCTCAGACATATGGTACTGATCTGTTGTTTGGAACACATCCAATTATAATATCTGGCTAAGGTTAAGAGCCCATACAGGCGTACGCGATTTCTGAACCATTTGTCTTAATTGTTTATTCTGTTTTGATTTCTGTACCTACGGAAATGTAGGTAACAACAGGCAACCTGTAATTACAGTCAGGAGGCATTTCTTAGTCCTCGCAGTGACAATGCACCTGCGGTTCTGCATTTTTGTTACCTGCAACCTAAATGTATGAATTGTAGATGTCATGAGCGACATTTACCACTTACCATCAGGTGGGCTATCTGCTCGTTTGTCACTGAATAGCATAAAAAATAAAATACTAATGACAAAAAGTTTACTTTATTATTTGTAAACAAACGCGCAGCATCCGCATCGTCGCCGCACAATTATTGTGCTAAAACAATAAAAACTTTTAATTAACAATTTTTTTCTAAGTCTAAAGGTATTAAAGTCTCATTTATGGGAAAACTATCAGTTGTGCCAATTCTTCTTATGATGGCAGAATAATCGTGTCGCACACCACGCACAGTCATCGTGCTGCACCCGCATAGTCACCGCGTCGTGTGCGTGCCTATAGACTGCACTTTTTCTGTCCGGTTGCTACGCGGTGACAATGCGGGCACGACGCGTACATGTCTATAGTTCGGTTTGCGAACGGCGACGTATAGGGGGCCCCGGAGGTAAGCAAAATATTTAAGTAAATGTCATTTACGTATTCGCTCTTGAGTAAATTAAGTCAATTATTTTTACTTTGTAATGTGAATGAATAGAAATCAAATTTAAGTTATTATTCTCAATATTTACCTCCCTTTTAGTTCATTCAAACGTTAAGTGAAGTTATTAAAGTGAAGGAAGGCTCTTTCACATTAATTATTTTTCTAATATTAGATATTGGTTTGGCTGTTCGACTTTTGTTTTCGGAATTCGTTAGAGAATTTAGTGTAATGCTGGAGAAGAATGTATTGATAAGAAAACGAACGTTGACGTTTCGGGGATTTCATATTATAAGCAAAGTTATTAAAAATCATAGACAATATTTTTCTTCTTAATTTAATGTTCTTAAATGCTGGCCACTCGCACCAAACTCTTCCATGTGGTTCTGTTTTTGACGGTCTTAATAGCTTTAGCTATCGGCAGGCCAGTGTCTTTATTGGTCTGAGCAGCGGGTAGGCGATCGACCGCGCGGTCTTTTCCCGTCGACCTGAGCAACCACCATAAGTTTTTCCACACTGTCTGGGTTTCTGCGAGTAATGTGTCCGAAATGTATGAGTATCCGCCGGAAACAGACAGTGCCTACATAGCCTTGTAGTTATTCCAAGCTCCTTAATAATAGACACATTGGTTCGGCGTGCGGTCCATGGGATTCGCAACATGGTATATGTTCTAGTACTATATTTCAAAAGCGTAGATTTTCGCACTTTTTGTTTTATCGTCCAGGGCGAGCGCTCGCGTGCGTACCTATCTCTTTCACAATCGTGGTAAGTTGCTAGAGATTGAAACGACAAACATTAGAAAGCGAGCGCTCGTGTGGATGCGAGCGGTTTCAAAAAAAGAAAAGATTGAGAAAACTAATATGCGCACTAGCCTCACTTTAGTTTTACTGGATATTTTGCAGTCTTTCAATGTCCTACTAAGTTTAGTCATCGCTGCTTTGGACATTTAGATTCTCCTGATGATCCATTTCACTGCCACCCTCGTTGTTAAGAAGAGCGCCGAGGTAAACAAACTGATCTACAAATTCTAGGTCCACGAGCTCATTGGAGGGAATTAGCGTACCCTGCCTGTCCACTGCTGTTGTAATTAAATTGTCATAAGATAAACATATTTCCTAACGTAATTTATGATTCCTAAACGCATCTTAACCTGTCAAGTCAATGTCATTTGTGACAGATCGATTTCCCGCCAACTCACTCTTGCGGCTGTTCTTCAATGGAGATAATTAAAAACGTTGCTTCAATACATTTCCACTTCTTTTATTTAATTACAACATCTACCATCACCTTAGACACCGCAGACAATAGAAGAGCGAAAATTGTAGCGTACTCTTGCAGAAAATATTTACTATCTGCAAGCATCTGTTATATATGTTTGTTAGTATTACTTGTAACTTGCTGTTGGTGTTCTGAATTATTATCAAAAAAGTATTTTTTTTATTATATTGGAATGAAAGTCTATTTTAATCTAAATAAAATAATAGCTTGAGGCTATCGAAGATAGTGTAGATTTCTAGTGAAAGAGAAGTTCCAGAAATTATCCCAGCAAACAACCATTTCTGTGCGTAAATAGATATTGTTGTGTTGGCATCGAAAACACAAACAAGGAGTTTTGATGTTATTGTGGATATAATAAAGCCACATTGAGGATTACTGAATGATTATTCATCGATTCCTAATAAGATTGTCTCTTTTGAATAACTCGTGTCGTGGTTATAGGCAGATATAATAATTTATATGCACATCTACTCGATAATCTGATACGATTTGACCCAATTGACTGTTTTTCTGGAATATTTTGTCTACCTCAAATGTAGGATTATTACCTATTTATAAAACATCGAGCAAATTTTTGGATTTGCTCTATAAATAAGCAAGATATTATTTGTTTCAAAACTCGCGTTTTTTACACATATGTAAGGTACATTTCGAAGGTACGTCGCGTGTGAGACCCGTTTTGTATAATAATAAGCAAGATATTTATGAACATTTGAAATTCCTAATTAAACTGAGTGATATTGAAACGTGACGTCACGTCTCTACATCGCCAAATAAAATACACGTATCGCGAGAAGGTGACAAATTTTTTAACTATTTCTTTTTCTTTTTAATTTATGTTTTTTAACATTATGGTACCCCTATGATGCAAAACGAAAGCGCGGACGGCCTCGCCGGCGCTGGGCTGACGACATCAAAGATGTGGCTGGACTCATTTGAACCCGCCAGGCTAGAGAAAGAGAAGACTGGAAAAAGTTACCCTAAAATGGGTAACCAATAATAAAGAAATAGGTACACCGAATTAGAATAGTTAAAATTTAAGTTATTAGGTTAATGTTAATTCATTTATTTTAATAATTGATTATGAAATGCTTACACTGCATAATGAACTAAATAACATACAATAATGAAATCTTTTATGCTAAAATCAACATTACAATTTATCACTAATGATTAATTATTATTTATTTAGATATATTAATTGTGAATTGTATTTATGTTAATTAATGAATTGGGAAATAAAAAATGCCTTTTAAATTTAATAACAAAATTATAATATTATTAAATGTGCACTAAATATGCCTATAGACATACATACATACATTACATACTTGAGAACCTATGTAGCTGGAAAGTGTCGAATGTGGCCGAAATCTAGACGTTCAAGCCAAGAAAAGAAAACTGTCGAGCAAAAATATTTTTTGGGCCGTTTATCTTTTCCCGAACGACCTTCCTAATGTATGAAAGCTAGTACTACGGAGAGGTCAAACTGTATATCTACTTCTAACCAACCGAATTAGATGAAACATGGCCTAGATTTTAAGTAGGACCCCAAACTACCAAACTCTGATAACTCCATCAAAATCCATTCGGCGCCATTTCCATATTTCTTTTAGTTCAGCTGGTCTATTATGGTTTTACATCAGGTGTTCCAGTTTCAAAAATTAATTATACCCTATATGTTGCCCAGGCTTAATAGCTACACAAGAAAATAGTTTTATTCAAATCCGTCTGGTAGTTCCGGATATTAGCGTGTATAAATAGACAAACAAACAGACAAACAGACAGACACTAATTTTAAAAATTCTTGTTCTATTACTATTTCTTCATCGCCCTACATTTTTTTTTGTAAATATATTCAATGTACAGGCACACCTTTTTACTGTTTTATTAATGTATAGATATATAATGAACGCAAGCAGATTGGAACGGAGCGGTCAAATATTACGGTTCAACAGATCATAAGTTATTTGAGTAAATAATTCGAAGAAGTTATACGTTCTTATAAAATAATTTCAGGATTTTCTACAGAATTTGGTACCCATTTAGATCTCTTTTGTCGGTGAAGTCGACAACGCACCAAACACAAATAATGATATTGAACTTGGCTCCCATTTTCACATTTATGTTTTTGGTGGGATCACTTGTAACATAATACTCAGTATCCAAGCAAGATTCCAATTATAGCCCTCCAGCGTTACAGTATACGTTAAAAGTTTTCTCATGTACTCATGCAAAAATAATAAAATGTTTTACTCTATATTATTTATAGTTGTTTGGTTAACTGGAAGAAATAGAGATAGTTCAAGATTGTATTATTCTTATGAGATGCCTGACAGAGATCGCTTGCAGCGATAAGGCCGCCTTTACCCACATCTAGTTATAGTTATTCTCTGTACTTTTTTATGTTAATTATTCTTGTGTAAGCTATAAAGAATTTATCTATCTATCTATCTAAAACACACCTATATCAGAAATCGGCCTCTGAAAAGTACGAATCAAGAAAAAGTCATTCAAAGACTTAACAATGCAATGGATTCGAATGTTTTAATCGCGTGGTAATTAAGTCATTTCCTTTAATACCCAACAAGGCATATCTCAACTAAAAATATTTTTAGTAGCGTATTTTATAACCTCTAGACGGTATCATGCAAAATCGGCCAAGTAGTTTTTGACCATCGATGAAATATCCATACAAACACACGAGTACATACCCACATACATAGACTGTGTTTAATAATTATAAGATGTCTCAAAACAAGTGAAACAGCTGGTAGTCAGTATTGCACTTTACTTAACATTAGCATACCTATACCACACCTGTAATGTGAGCCAACATACGAGCATGACTCATCCGTTGCGTATCATTTAAATCTCCCATCCGCGATCGTGCGATCCTGCCATTGCAATTTGATTTCTATGACTTTTAAGTTTAATTTAATTACATACTTTACAATCGTATTTCGTCTCCAGCAACGTAGATTTTCCTTACAATACCGTCTAATCTGCATAGACTGATTTGATTTCACCGTTTTAGCTAACTTGGTCGGGCGGGATAGGGTGTCCGACAGTGATGAACGGGAATTTAATAGATCTAAAACGGATCTTAGTTTGTGACCGAATACCAATTGAGCCGTTGAGAGAGTAGTCGTATGTTTTTAGTTACGTAATACGGCAGACAAACAGGCATGCGGTCCACCTGATGGAAAGTGATCACCGCCACCTATGGACATAAGCAACACCAGGAGCGCTATCTATGCGTTGCCCGCTACTAAAGAGACCTTTAATATATCTCTTGAACGGTCCCATATCGTAGTCCGAAGGAAACACTGGCTGGGAGCTCATTCCACAGCAGAATCGTACGAGCCAGAAAGGTTATTTAAATCTTCTCGTGGACACCACTAGAGTGTCCACGTAATAGGTATTTTTTCAATTCATTTTAATTTTTACTTGTTAAAAGCGCATATCTTAACACAACTCTCTGCCTGGCCATTGTTTGATGGGTGGTACATTCACGCAGTTACATGTGACGTACAGACGCTAGAAATTCGTTCGCTGTGAAATACGTACCGTTATAGCTCACAAGGGAATGGAAAACGTGAGATAAACTCGCACAACTTGGATATTATCGCCGCACTAGTCGTGTTATTTTCATATCATAACATTCCGACTACGCATCGCCTAAGGGTTTGGTGTTTGTTTTATCACAGATCAATGTGGATGGTAGTGAATAACCTATATCTTTCGCTTCTCTTACGTTGAGTCTCGTCGTAAATAAATAATTTATCAAGAGAACCCGCGTCGAGGTAGGTATTAGCAACCTTCAACTAACATTATCTAGCAGACTGTTAACTTCATTACTCTTCCATGGCCCAGTCAAAGTCAGGTAAAAAAAGAACTCATGAAAAACCGCTTCACCCAACAGACAGCTCGCAGACTTTCAACTCAACGTGATTGTATATCATTGCAGACGCAAATAAACCATATTTCCAAGGAACCGTCGGATTGCGGCCTCGAAATCGGCGGGCACATCACGGTTGCGTCGTTATCCCACTTTTTGCTTAGCTTTGATCCTTGTCAGGGCCAAAAGCGGGTGTGTCAACTACTTAGGACCATACTAGCGCCGCCCAAGTCATTGCGTACTCGATTTATTGGCAGTACGTCAGTATTGTAGCTCCGGACGGTGGTAATACAAAGATTATACGCAGCGGCTCGAAGAAATCTCCTAACAATGAAGCTTTTCCTGTTATTTTCGCTTAGGCTTAGACGAAAAACAACCAAGCATTTACATACGAAATAATCCTTAGAAGGTTCTATTGCGGAGATCACCCTTTGTTTCTATATTATAATATTACAGCTTTGGCCCTTTTTGACTATTAATGACCTTCCTAATGTATGGAAGCTAGTACCACAAAGAGGTTAATCTGTATTTCTGGTTATACCCGTTTTAGATAAAACATGGCCAAGATTTTAAGTTGGACCCCAAACTACCAAACTGTTACTGTTTTATTTTATATATAGATATATTCTAAATACCTACATTGTAATACAGTGGATTCTTCTTCACCCTGAAGGTAAATTTGCCAGCAAGGGCCGGTCTTCTACAAGGAAACCCCTATAAATTTACTAAAACCAGATTCCTACCCGAGTCCTCAATTAAAAATGTAGTGTTTTAGCTTTACGTGCGGTGACTGCCATCTGACCCGCACAACCTGTTAGGGAAAAGCTGGTTCGTCAGAGCCTCGTCGAGAGGTTGGTCTGGGCCCATAGGACGGTGACAGAAATTCAATGACTACATATTGATTTCACTAAAATTAAATTTAGATTTTATAATGCTTGCGTTACATTCTATTCGGCAGGAGAATAACGTTGACCCCTGAATCACAGGAAGCTGCTACTGTTTCCTAACAGGTGGTCATTTATCACAAAACTCGTTATATTGTTAATAAAATGAATAATTCGTTCGTCAGCAATAATCGACTCCTCACGATGACAGCACCATACTTCACGAGCACAACAATGATTAGCAATCAACCTGTCTAGCCGCTGAATTATTGTAATTGTATACTTAACAATGGCAACACCCAAACCAGACAATTAAGATTGCCGTTCATCGTGTAATTAAATTGCTAGTATCACGATTGGTGTTACAATGGTAGCTCGATTCGATTAATACACCAATGATTTAATTACTGGTGTAATAATTTATTAAGACGGATAATTTAATATTTGTTAAATAAAAAGAAACGAAAATAAAATTCATTGCAGCAAATCAATCGTGCAAATTTCACGTTCATTTGTTCAGTCTCTTCTTTTAGAACACCAAGGAGAGCGTCGATTAAGAGTAGGTTCGATTACAACTCAATTGCGGTAACCTACAAGTTTTGCAGAATACCCAATTTGTCTCGAGTTGTAATCTAGTTGTAATTGAATCCAATCCAATTGTGATATAACAAAAATAGCAGACTTGCGGCCCCGATGGTTTATGCGCTATGCGGATGAAATTGGCTAGGCTGTCAATTTCATAGGCCACTTCAGCTTAGGTATCAATGCTGTTTGGTCGTTTGTTTATGTGTCTTTGGCAGTGTAGCTTTCAAACGGAACTGATTTTTTTGAGAATTTTAGTCAATAGCCGAGGTCGACCTTATCAAGGTTTTCTTATAAGAAAACCAACCGTATCCAAGATAGGTATTCAAACATTTGATTAAATGCAGCTAGTAAAAAAGATAAGCCTTCACTTTTGTTTCAATACCATATCACCAACTAAAACGAGGATGTTATTAAGGTAAAGTAAAGTAAAATAAGTACATTTATTCCATTCAGACACACGGCACAATAAACAGAAATATTAATAGAAAAATAAACAGACAAAGTACTATTTATTTATATAACAACTAACATAAAAACTGAATATGTACAATAAAAAGGAACAAGCAATTAAGTAACTTAAAAAATTAAAAAAATGTGGTGTGGAAGCATACCCAAGATACTGGCAGCATTATCTCTCTGAATAGCAATGCTTATTCTTTTCGCGATGTAGCTGCCAGCTCTTCGGTCACCTGTGGTGTCGACCAATTTTTTGGAAGAGATAAATATAAAGAGAAGAAAAATAATACACAGTGTGAAAAGATCTAAACTTAAAATATCATTAGCAAATTCAGTATTCTTCAAAACATCATTAATATTCCATCTACTTAATTTTGGTCAGGTGTTAAGGATCACTTTTGAATGCCTAAAAACATAAAAAGGTAAAGTTGTAGAAACATTCTGAATTCATCACTTCGTATCTGGAATTAATCTCGAGACCTTACTCTTTGGTAAGTAGTGGCAGTACCTACTGTTACAATTGGCAAGTGGGGAAAAACAAAATACATAATCATTATTTTAGATCCAATGAAATAATTTGCATTCGAGTCTCTCAACCCGTTCTACTTTTCGTCTTAAACCATTACAACATTACAGTAACAAATAAATAATAAAATATAAATTAGACTTTTATGTCTCGCGAAACAAAGCCCTCCTCCGCCTTGGCCATAATCCAGGATTTGGCGCCATTGCCGTCTGACCTACGTAACCCGTAACCAGGGGAACCTGACCAGATTGGATCATGGTAACACATTCTGTCTCCTGAATGTGCAGGTTCCATTACGTTGTTTTCCTTTACCGTAAGAGCTTCGATCAGTGTTCAACTACTTAGAAAAGAGTCATTGGTACATGGCCGCAGTGGGATTCTCTCGCTTACGAGTCGGACCCCTTAACGACTAGGTCACCAACGCTCTAGATTTAAATTTATATTTATTTTTCTAAACGAAGCGAATTATTTTATCGAGCTTTAAGTTTTTTATTTCATAGACATAATTAATTATAATATGAATTAGATAATTATTAATATTTATAATCCATTCAAAGACTTGCCTTTATACGATCCATTATATACATGGCTTGATAAACATATTAAAGATAACAGTGTACAAAACGCACAACCAAAACCTTAGACGGCAAAACTGGTTACTTACTGCTTTTCAGAGATTGTAGACGTTTGTTTCTAATATTCATCGGCTTCTCTAGACGACAGTTAAGTGTCGAAGTTTTACGAAGTTTTACATACTAATTGGGCAATAAATAATATTCCCTGTAAGTTTGTTTTGTTTATCATACGCACGGCGGCATGTTGGGAATTTTGAAAGTGATATATTGTGTTCCAAACAATTTGCTATTAGACATTAATCTCCAGAATAATACTTTATTTCTAACTAACTCATCTCGTATACCTTAAAAATCTTACCTTTCTTCTGGACCCACGACTCCCTGCATAAGACGAGCAAATATTTAAACACTTATTAGCACTAATAGCCACTAAGCGCCGGGCGCCAAATAAAATAAACAAACAAACATCACGGGCCGAGAACTTTCCAGTAGCGTGACCGGCCTGGAATAAATCACATTTCCGGTGACCGGAGGTGCTCGTAAATGGGCGAGTGGTGTCAGGAAGTTGGTTTTTTCGTGAAAACTTTTGTTGGGAGGAGAGCGCGGGGCGCGGAGGCCAGGCGGGCGGTCCGGGCGCGGTAGGCGACACACTCCGGTGCTCCGAGCTCGAAACCCGTGCCACGCCGCGCCCGCCGCCGCCGCCGCGCGCCTCCCAGCTGCAGCTTGACGAAATTGACCCATGAATCTTTCACAAAACTTTGCCTTGCGTCCGCCCGCGTGCATCATCATTAATGCACACCCATCCCACACAAATTTGACTTTGAAACTTTGACACACTAACGCAGAGATTCACTAGGCTTGTGACGGATTTTTTCCGCAGATGTGACCAAGTTTTCAAGGTCGTCCGGTGCTTTATGTCTTAGCCGAGATGAAGGCAAAAGTTCGACATAATGGGATTGCGGGTAACCCGCGTAGACATAATTACAAACTTGTTGAGTTCTTCTACAAACTTCTGTGTGCTTAATACAATCACGGGCTACGAACGTAACCGGTAGATCAATACATTTAATTAGTAACTTAAAAAGTATATAGGGTGGATTTTGTAGGAAAAGTAGGTCCCTTAAATATTAGTGTTAGCAACTTTTACTCTGTTGGTATCGGTACATTAGGTATAGGGCACTTCGATCTGCCCACACAAATGTCCAACTGGGATTTGTAAAGGGGAGGAAAGGTCTTTACGGGGTCGGCAGCGCGTGGGTGATGCCCCTGGTATTGCAACGTCCATGGGCTGCGATGTCTGCTGATCATCAGGCGGGCAGTAAGCTTGTTTGCCCCCTTTGTGGTACATAAAAGATTACCGGGGAAAATGATACTTGATCGGCGTCATCCGCCCTTAAACGCGACCTGGATAGCGAGGCAAATAAAATATTTATTTCTATCTGCCCTGCTAATAATAAAATCAACTTTTCACAATTCAATTGCATAAAACATATTTAAAACTAAGGTTCTGGGTACGGAACATAACAGAAGCTTTCCCTAAGACCAGTTAATTGGTATATACAAATTCATGTATACCTACCCTACCGTAAGGGAGGGTAAGGGCCTCCACCCAACCGCAAAGGCCGCGACAAGCATTTCGTCTGAAAACTCATATATAATTCGAGATATACCTAACACAAGAAGATCGCGTTTTGACATAATGATCTTTCATTACGAACCTGTTTAGATCACTGCTCGCAAAAGGACATTCATGGTCTAATAAACAAGGTATCTGCGACAAGTAAATTCTTTATTTACAAGACGAATGGGGCATAAACTCTGTCGTATCTGGAATGTCGATGCGATGATGTACAAAAGTACAAACAGATATTTTTTTGATATAGCCTTGTACGAATACGCGTCTGTTAAATTACCCATAACCTAATTCTAACCCTAGTCTATTTTTTTAATAAAGTATGTTAACGTAAAACGACGTGGTGGTCGGCCTCGAAAAAGATGGCACGACGAATTAACGGCGTATGCGAAAGAGTGGAGAGACCGCAACAAATAAGTATAAGTAAATGGGAGTAGGCCTTTGCCCTGCAGTGGAAAAACAAAGGCTCCTAAAAATAAAATTTATATAAAGGAAAGTACCTAAAACACGTTATTTGAGTGACGAATAAGAATAGAGGTCAACCAAAAAAGTTAAATGGCGACACGCGTGTAAAGTGTGTCCCGAGATAACGAGAGTTATGGTTGAATGGGACAGAGAGAACCATTTTTAAACGTTTTTAGGTACCTAGGTACCTAACTAATGAAATAGGAATGTAGGTGTAACCAGTCACAATTGTTTACGTAAATATATATGCGTTGTTCGGCGGTATTGAATATAGCACGAACTCCTTCAAACTCACTCAGTCTTAAACTCAAAATACTTACACGCATTTAAGTAGATACTTAAATAAAAAAAAATCATACAAAAAAAAAACGTTAAACGTCATTCTTAAACGTGTTTAAGAATTTGGTGCAAGCCGGGCTAAATATATCTTTCAATCATCCTAAAGGAGGGGGCATGATAGGTAGTAGGAAGAAAACACACTGTGACATGTTGGTCGCCCGAGGGCCGGAGCACATCACCCATCCCACCCTGTCTCGTGTCCTACAATACGAGACAGAGCCAGGCAATGCCAGGCAGTTATTATGGCAGTATTCTTCACTACTAAGGACGAGTCCAAAAGTGGACTATTGCAGCTGATGATGTGATGATGTGCAACAACTCTTGAAACTAAATACAGTCTGATGAAGCCCTGAATTAGTTTTACATCTTTATATCTAATCAACCTCTATGAATGTCAAGCCTTTAAATTAGATTTAAGAAGCAACAAGAAGAGTATTTTAAATTCCTTAAAAGATTAATCGACCTCCAAGGTACCTAAGGTATAATAATTTAGTATTAGGAACGCAATCATCCCCGTTTTAACTAAATTAATCCGTTTTGTAATTATTCCTTTCCATCTTTCCAATTAGAAGGGCCCAATGTATTCAAAACGTTCTGGCTTTAGATTTTACAATACCATATTTTATCTAATGCGTATTTTACTACCATGACTTGTAGATACCATGTCGATGATGGTGTTTTTGACTACCGAGAATCTTAGGTTTTTTATTTTATTATGATTTTTGGTGGTGTATTAGCTATATAAATTACCAATTTATAAATTGCAGTTTCGTAATTGGCATTACAATTTCATAATGTCTTCTTTTTAAACATAATTTATACGCGGTAAAACTGTGAAATACTCACTCCTCGCCTCGCCAAGGATATACTATTTTTCCTGTCAGGGGCAGAAATTTGATAGTGCTGCCAATCTCCGGCACACGATGAGACGTTATTAAAAAAATACATGATACGACGGGCTCAGAGGCTATGTGATAGAGAGAGCACACATGTTAATTAGCTTTTTCGACATCCCATCCCACTTTGTTCACTTTCATTACGTAATAAAAGTTACATAACGTAATGAAAGAGGGAGCCTACCCAAAATATTAGGTTGTTGCCTGATTTTAATCAATGCTTGGGTATCGTAGCACTAAATACGAAAAGTATTTGGGTATCATGCGAATGTATGCACTATGCAAGTGTCTAGAGATGGCGCTGAGAAGAAGAACCTGTGGCCTAAGGTGATATCCTAATTGGCAACGGTCGCACGACCACTGCCAATTAGGACAGCATTTAATCGGCTATTGAGGCGATGCATCGATATCGGATTCATTTAGACAGTTATCCGTAATAATCCGTGGTTTTGTCTATGGCTCTTATGCGGAAGAGAGAGAAAGAGATAATGAACAGAAAGAGAAACACCTATACTAATGACAAAAATTTCACGGACTAACTCGCATTGACATAACTTGGATCGTATCAACCAAGGCGATGCACAATCAATGATAGAGCCACTGATCCGCTTTGGTGTTTAGTTGAACAGGGGTCGCCATATACGACAAAGAGTTCTGCGGAGGCGCTCAAACGTAGCGCACACTAGCGGAGATACCTTATTTGGCGCACCCTGAAACTACCGCACATGGCGGGTACCCCTATTTGCCCCCCATACATTCGAAGCTGAATGTGAATATAAATACATGTTACGGAAAATAAGAAAACACCTCATCAGAAGGAAAGCGATAATTATCGTTTATAACATCTAAAATTTACACATTTACTTCATGTGACATAAATGCAGAGCCGCAGGGGCGTTATCGTTGTGAGGACATGCCTATATGTCTTATTACAGACTTGGTCTGATTTGCTCCACTGCGTTTCTGCTGAAACCCTCTTTTGAATGCACGGGTCACCTTCTTCTACAATTTTATTTATTTATGAATCATCTTACTGCTGGGCAAAGGCCTCCCCTATATTTCTTCTTCTATACTTCGTGATTGTTTGCTATGTTTGCTGTCGAATGCCAACAACTCGTCTCTCTACTTCTTTCGTTTCTTCAAGTCGTTGGATCGTTAAATTTAAGTTGCGAGTTCGTAGTTCTGTTCGTTTATCACTGAGTAGCATAAAAAGAAACTCAGAGCCAACTGAATTTCGGCGCTACCGTCTGCAGTTGCCGTCTTCTGCTACTATCCGCCGTGCCTTCTGCAGTCGTGCGACACGTCGTCTA
Source organism: Blastobasis adustella (assembly GCA_907269095.1). Lineage (NCBI taxonomy): Eukaryota > Metazoa > Arthropoda > Insecta > Lepidoptera > Blastobasidae > Blastobasis > Blastobasis adustella. Next base: position 12,559,904 of record OU026124.1, read on the forward strand.
ACCTAACCTAACCCATTTACTTACAGTAGGAAGGTCCCAAATGTCAGGGAAGCCTCCACCTAATTCAACGACAACAGTCACACAAAACAAACGTATTTAGATACTAACTCGAAGAAGAACAGCAATGTAATAAGGTACCGTAGAAACGGGCTATTCGTGTTACGGAGGGATAATCGGGACAATTCATGATTTCCAATTTAGATTGTGATAACTTATGTTTCGTTAAGGGCTTTAGCTTTCAAACTCCATAGAACCGTTGATAAAAATCACTGTCACCCGAAATGTAGATCTTGACCTCTATTACAATTCTCTTTAGAAACTGATGTTCTAGGAGCAACAGGTTTCGAATTTCAAACTTGACAGATATCTTACGAAATATATATAAACGGTTCCGCTCGAAATAAATAGTAAAGTTCCCCTGTTAACACGTTGTCTAACCATCATTCGTCAGTACAATTTTCCATACTAAATTATACCCGTCGACTGACGTACTTGCACATGTTATATAGTGTTTAAATTCTCTCTTTATATTTACAACACTACGCCCTTGGACGTCAATATCAACGTCACATTTGTTCCATTGTCAACCTAATACAACTGTACAGTCCAGAGACGTTAATGCTATGTAAAACTACGTATAAACCTCGTAATACAAGATGACGGTGGATACCGCTGTTCGTACGTAATACTTATAAGCACAAGCATAGTCTGTCGACGTAGTGTCCAAATTCGTAAGACAATGTACCTATCCCGCCCTTCGTCGTACTGTCACAACGCATTACTATCTAAACTTCACGCCTGGGGACCTCCTGTCAAACTTCCTATAAAACTCGTAGTACGACAGTAAGAAATACGAGAGCGTTCACAAGATGACAGTGAGTACTGCTCTTTCTAATACTATTAAGCAAAAATATCGGCGGTCGACGTAGTGTCACAACGAATTAATTAAATTTCCTGCCTGTGGACGTAATGCCAGCGAACGTGTTAACAGGGTCGCTACACTGTAATTACTTGATCTACTAAATCCTGAATCATGGTCAAGGCGTACCCCAGGCCCGCACGCGTGAGACACAACCGGGACAATAACATCAAGATGAATTTTAATTACAGCTCGCATTGTCTCGTGGTTGGGCACGTTTGTTTTCTATTGACAAAAACTGTAACCATATCTCCAGGGTCTGATGATAAAACCGGAAGATGGTCATAGGAACTCCTAAACTACGCATGATAAGCCGTTAAAGTTTGCGTTGTTTGATTTGTCATGGCAAATACTATGGCTAATCGTGAAAGGTCATCATCATCATTCTAGCGGTCAATCCCGGCTACTGTCAGTGTCCGCTTTCCTGCTTTGCCTTCTCCACTTTGCCCGACTCTCGGCCTCCTCACTCGTAAGCCGTTGGCTCTCGCGTTCGACTCGGCGATGTCAATCCATCGCTTCTTGGGTCTCCCGCGGAAACTCTTTCCTGATACAGGCAGATTTAGACACCTATTTCCCACGTATCCCTGGGGCTTGCGCAACACGTGACCATACCAGCGCAGCCATACCTCTTCGATCTCATCCGCGATATCTCTTACGCCAAAGCTGCCATGGATGTACTCGTTACGCACTCGATCAAGTCACGTAATGCCACACATCCACCGCAGCATTGTTGGCGTGGAGTTCGCGTTTTTGCTTCGTTAGCGCCGGCCAGGTTTCGCTACCGTAAAGCATCACAGGCCCCTTGAGCTTGATTGGGATTTTAGGGTCACAGGTGACCATCGTAAGCTCCCGCCATTTGGCCCAATCTGAGGAGATTCGGGCCTTGACATCAGGGCCGATATTGCTGGACTCGTACTGCTCGGATCCGAGGTATTTAAATGTATCTGTTCTATGGACAGCTTCGTTACCTATACGGATGGTGTCGGGATCCGCGCTGCAGCTGGCCATATACTCTGCTTTGTGGAAGGTATCCAGTTAAATATAACTCGTGAAAGTACTTGTTTTATAAAAAAAAACTCTGGGAAACTTTATATAAATCTGGTAATACCATTGTCCTTGTCCCTTTTTCTAATCCTAATCAAGGCTTCAAAATTCAATTGAACTATATTCTACCCGAAAGATCGAGAACCTTTGAATTAAGTATTTACACTTATCTTCATTATTTTGTAAGAGTCAGTTCATAAACGTCCTAGACAGCTGAAATCCAAGAGAGATACTCGCCATCTATCAATTAGTGAACACGCTTTCAATCTCAATTTTCGAAGTCATACTATAGCTTTTAAGACTTTCGTGATTATTCACTACACTGTCACTACACATATTATCCCGAAGTAGTGAAAGTGTAGTCAAAGTATTTGAACGTGAGGAAGATAGATACCGGGTAAATATATAAGTACACCTTTTTTGCCTTTGATAATGCCAAATGATGTTAAATTTTTAATCAAAGCAGCCGAGACCCGCCGTCCAAATGGTTAGCGAATTCCAGATTTATCCCTAATGAATTGAGTATTATGATCTGCCACTCACCCCTAGGGCTTCTCCTTATCCTCTTATACGAAGTTCTTAATTAAAACACTTGAAGGAAATTCACTACGCTTTTAATTTATTTATCAATTTTAATTTATTTCCTTGAAAAATTATCACGACCTGACTTCGTTAATAAGCGTGTTAACTACTTGACTGATGGTGAGTATCCCTCTCGGATTTTTATAAACCGATGCAAATAAAATAATTAAGAAATGTAAAAATACGCAATTCGATAGGGTCTCTATCTTTCGGATGATAGAAAATAGTTTAATTGAATTTTGACCCCTGACTACGCTTAGCAGAAAAGGGACAAACTATATTAATTAGGCAGATACCATGTTTACAGAAATTCATATATACTAATAATCGAAATATCTGTAAATTAGATGACCGTGTGGTGTCCGGCAGAGTAGAATAGCACCAACCCCTTACACTCATGGGTGTCGTACAAGGCTACTAATGTTTTCGAGGACAAAGATCAAGAGTCTCCGTAGTCAGGAAAATGGGCAGCAGCATTTTCCATTGCTACATTTAAACACTGCGATCTCCAACCCGCCTGCCAAGCGTGGAGATTATGGCAATAACTTCCCCTTTCGTGGAAGAGGCCCTAAGTCCTTTAGTGGACTGTTACGGGCTGTGATGATGAAGTAGTATACTAAGTAGTATAATTAACAGAGCTTACATCGCTGCAATCGGCTGCTTAAGGCAAATATTATAAAAAATATATAAATACATTACAAGAAAATATGTCAATACATGAAACTCTAAAAGTTAGTTTGCAAAACATAATGTACCTAAGTTTCCTCGTGTGTGTCATAAAGTTCTAAATAAGGCTTAAAGAAACATTGTTTCAACTACTCATATGTGATTAAAATTTTCAACAAGTTTCGGTTGACGAATAACCGTTATAGGCTTATAGTGGATTATTACATAATCACGAAGAAAATCAAACTGTAGGGTAGGCAAAGGGTACCTAACGTCGTTTAGAACCAATGTTTATATTTGCCATTAAGCGAAGTTAGAAAACTCAAACGAACTAAATCGAAAACATAAGGGCTATCGTATATTCAACGCATGAAGATAATTTTAAGTGCTATTCTGAGAACAAAGCGCTTCAGAATTCTAACTCCGTTTGTTTCATGCTTTGATAAATAAACCAGCTGAGGTAAGTAGTTTAATTTAGGTTATTTACTCAAGAGCTGTAGTACGCTGCACATCGTCTGGTGCTCGCACATAATATTTAATCGCTAAAACGGAGGAGTTGCTAATAATTTTTTATTTAGTTGTGAAATTAAGATTTAATAAGATAAGTATGAATCGTTTCCATAATTTTCACTGACCGTGGAAATTCACATATCTACGTCATTCCCCCGGGTGTAGTGACACCATCAGAAGATTTGAATGGATACAAAGAATCAGCAAAGCCCCAGCCATATAAAAGACATAAATTACACCACATACGTACACACATACACAATCGTAATGACCATACTCCGAAATTGTTTGAAATAAAGATCAATGATACAGACTGTTTTCCGCCAAGGAAAACAAATAATGATATGGCCTTACAGGGAGCCGTCATAAATACAAAAATTTCAAGAATTAATTATCTCAGAATGGTCACACAGTCCCAGCACGTACGACGTCCTTCTGTTCCTCAAACTTTGCGGACACACTGCCATACGTGAAATGTCGTGTAATAACTTTCAGCTCAAACATGAATTTCAATTCCCTAACTTCATTTCTCAGTTCGTCTGTGTTTGAACTCAGAAATTACTTTAGGATGTCAGTTTACTGATGGAGCGCTCAATGGGGAAAGGTATTAGTTGAAACTTACTCTGTATTAAACCTACGTTATCAATCCGAGTTTCTATAGAGTGTCTAATAACACATCTCTAGATAATTGATATATATTCCTAGCACTCTGTAGGCTAGAATGTGCGCAATCTCACGTAGGTATGTGTGGTGTAGGATGTTTTTAGACATTAGTGAAGTGAATTCACTATTCCCTTAAATTTGGTACATTGATCGGGCAATTGAAACTTTCAGTCTTTTATCAGTAGTCTAATTGCGTAACGCTGTTGCCAACAATTATCTGATTTTAATTATGGAAATTGTTACTTTTGCGATTCTGTATCATCGATTTCATGGGTTCAGTGGCTAATAAAATTCCATTGCAATAAACTGAAACTATTTAATCGATCATATGTAATCGCAAAAGTATATAGAGATTTGTTGGCAACAAGGTTACGTAATTAGGCTACTGTTCCCATTACAAACGTTCGCTATTTAGATAGTAAAGGGTAATCATGGGTAGATAAGGAATTCTGAATTATTTTACCGTCACGTTTAACACACTTTCGCCTTAAAACTCTTTTTGATGGCAGAATCTTGAAGTGTGGCACTCCCCTCATATGTAACCGGAGCCAATATAGGTACAAGTATAATTCATCCGTTGCGTATCATTTAAATCTCCCATTGCATGGCGATCCTGCCAGGAACATGCTAACAAAACCATAATTTAATATAATATATTATCAGATGCTAGGACTCCGTCAAGCCTGGGTGAGTCCAGGCTTGACCACCGCCTTATCTATTTCCATTTATATATTAAAAAATTCCATTACGCTTCATTTTTTTCCATTACGAGGGCTGTAAAGTATGTCACCACCTCAGAAACCGGAGCCCATATAGGAGTACCTGTAACTCATCCTTTGCATATCGTTTAAATCTCCCATTGTCAAGCAAGAGTAGGAGCAGAGATAGACGAGGGAGTGAAGGAGTATGGCAGCTGGCCGAAGGAGCAGGAGTGTGTCTTGTGACGTCAGCCCGCTAAGAGAGAGTGCATGTGGAACAACTTTATGGGTGTCCAGAAGTGCGCATGCCCAAAGATCCACCGGCAAGTAAGCGTGCGCATCACCCGTGATTAGGTCTGACGCGGTCCGTATGATCGAGAGGTTGATAGGACCCTGAGTGGAGATGGGTAGCCTGTCATGCATGAGTAATCTGATCTTAATAAGTAGGTACCCGTTTTCTACAGCAAAGTGTTCCAGTTGATATTACAACGTAGTGAGTTCTTTGCAGCCACGAAGAATATCACAGCGCGACGCTCAATTGATTTTGCGTTTGCCATTTATAAGAGAAAGAAATCATATAAAAATGAAATGCCGCTCGAAGGTTCCTTACTTTGACACTCCCTGGATGAAAGTTGATTGAAATTTATGTAACGCGTAGTCGCTCCCAATTAAAATTTTAACACCTATGTAGGTGTAAGTGGGTCACAATCAAAGTTTTTGTACATTTCGGTAAGCAAAGAGGAAGTGAGGCAGAAACGACTTGTATTGTTGGAAAAATTCATGGTCTAGGTGGATTGTGTGAATGAGAGACCTTAGGTTGTCTATATATTTAAATAATCGTGATCGTGATCCCCTCACTGTTCCCAAATTCTGTCCTTCAAAACGAGCACGTCACAAATAAATACAGACTTATTAGAACATTTCCGTCTTTCGCTGAATTAAATTACTCAAAGGTATTACAATAAGTACTACCGTAATAACGTAAGGGTATCATAAACTGGAAGTATCTATTCAAACTGGGGACGAATTACTTTGTAATTGGACGAATTACTTTGTACATTTTGAATGTAAAACCAATTTGTATGGAAAAGGTACATTTGTATGTTTAACATTTGAAGCATAAATTTAGATTCTTTATACATAGATTTGTCACCTTTTTTGTAAAGTCATAAAAAGTTACTAAGGCTGCTTTTCTTGCATGGAATCGATGTCCGTTAGTACCAATTGGTGGCAGTTACTGGTTTCCATCGTCTAGGGTTTTTTTTTCGCTGTACTGCTTTGTTACTAGAGCAAGAAAGTAGGATACTAATCATCATCATCATCATCACAGCCCATTACAGTCCACTGCAGGACTAAAGACCTCTCCCAAGAAAGGGGAGGTCATTGCCATAATCTCCACGCTTGGCAGACGGGTTGGAGATCGCAGTGTTATAAATATAATAATGGAAAACGCTGCTGCCTATTTCCCAGCCTACGGAGACTCTTAGATATTTTGCCTCGAAAAGATTAGTCGCCTTGTACGACACCCACGAATGTAAGGGGTTGGTGCTATTCTACTCTGCCGGATACCACATGGCTAGGATACTAATACTTAGTAGAATAAGTTGCGTATCCTGGTTTGGGCACTGACTAATCACTGTGAGCTGAACAAACGCATGTTTAACTTAAAGTTCAGCAGTACGAAGACCTGCAGATTCTGCAAGGAGGACTTGATATGCAAATGCGAAGCCCTGATGCTAAACGTAGCATCCATCAGGGTAAACACCAGCTACTGCCTGATTCATAAAAGCTGTAGGGATTAGCACTAAATTGAAGATACAAACGAAAACAAAAGATCAGTAATTTTCGCAATGATACTAGAACGTAATAATAAAGTAAGTACCTAAAGGCAGCAGAACCAGCTAGATTCGTAAACATAATTCTAGGTTACCTACGCTCTAGTCCAAAAGCAGGCCACCTACATCGACATTTTCACCGGATCGGATGAAACACGCAAAAACTTTTTCTCCATATTGTTGGAGGTAATTCTTGCATTCACCATAACAACCTGTTTAGGAACAACCATCCATCCGCATCCATGCATAAAACAAAATACGTCTGTAATTTCCGTAACTTCGTTGCAAAACTCTTTGTGAGTTGTCTTGAAGAATTCAAATTCTTGCGGTTTCTTCCCGCTCACATTCTGTCACCCGCCATTACCGGGTCATCGCTCACCCCTCAAGGGTGCCCCCAACTTCGTCTTTCATGCATGAAAGTTGCCAACTTAAAATAAGTTGGTGCGTCTCTGGGCCCTTCGAAACCACAATTTTTCCTCCGTTCTTTCAAGACATTTCAAGATGAATGTTGCTCGCTTGACGCAGCAAAAAACGAATGCTCATAAAGGCAGCCAATCGATAAAATGGGGTCTCCTGTGCATCACTGGCTGTTACAGAGAAATAGTAGCTAGGTTCATTTATTCCAAATATATTGTAACAGTAATTATTAAAAAATATACGTAACTTTAATTATTTTATATGTATAAACTAAATATGTTGCCTATCTTATCCTTTAACAGAATATATACTAAATATAGCATAGCTTATAGGTTGCCAATAGGTCTGATTCTGCGTAACGTTCTGCCAAATTAGAAACTTCAATATACAATTTATTATGTCACAATGTTACATGGAAACGAAGCGGTTTAGACATAAAGGTACAGATTAATTTGGAGAGCCGTGCAGAGAAAAGACGTGACTATAAGTACCTATATTGTGTACCTACACTTTGAATGTCTACTTGAAGCAAAAGGTACTAGAGATACTAATTTTGTAGGTATACCGATTACTTAATCTTTTAAGTGTTCTCCGTCATAATGCCTTCGTGGATATAAAACCTTTTAACGTCTTTTAAGTATGCTTCACTCTGCGATTTGTTGTGAGAACCGATCAAAGACATTATAATTTCCCTACACCCTGATATTATATGTTTAAAGAGGATTAGGTAAAGGTCGGAAAGGTAGAGGAAGGTTGGGTAAAGGTAGAGGAAGGTAAGTACCTTCGTAATATTGGAAGGCCTTCACTTTACACTTTAATTCACGATCTTGCTATGATGTAGGAAATAAGAATAAGAATAAGAATGTTTATTTTTCCACACAAGAATAACATAATACATTTTATATATTAGGACCTTATACCTAGGGTACATACAAAATAAAATAATAATAATAATCAAAAGCTTTGCGTGGAAGGGCACAGTCTCAGTTTACGCTGAGGGCTAATGCCCTGCAGCACTGATTTTCAGACTGCCCCTGACCTTATCAGTGATATCTATTTCGAAAAGCACAATACTATTTGCAAGCAAACATAAAATACGTGAGCAAACATAAAATAAGTGATACCTTGAATTTAAAATTAATTCTAACTAAACAAAGAAACAAAAATATTCTAACAGATATCCTAAATTAAACAGTTTTTGTAATAATTTTAATAGTATAATGTTAGAACTACAGGTACTGGTATTTACATGTTTATATAATCAGTAAACTTTCCTTCTGTTGTTGAAATAGAGCTCTGTTAATGTGAGATTTAAATAATAAATTTACTTAGTTCGATCGAATTGTAATCGAATTTCAATTGGATCGCAACAGCAGCTCATGCGCAGTTTCAACTGTATCAGAATACCAAAAACGTATAAGACTGCTATTGAGCTGCGATGCGATCAGATTACATTCGATCGAGCCATTAGTGACAGCAGCAGAATACCAAAAATAGTGTCCAACTGCCATTGAGCCACGATTGTGATCCAAGTACAATTCGATCACGCCATTAGTATATTAGCGGCATCGAGGCCCAGCTCAACTACCCCACGATAAGTGACTGTTTACGGTCCAGTATTGCCGCCCAACAATCACAAATTCCACGTTTTTACGATCCGGTGTTGCCACCAAATTCCATGAATCAAATACATCTTTCAACATGAATGATAAATCATAAGTGCCAAATAAGAATATAAACATGACAAGCTAACAAGAGGTGCTCTGTAATAGACGATTGTAAATAACTAACATTTTCATGACTTTCAATTTGCAATAAATCCCGTAGAGTTGGATGGATGATTAATTCTCGCAAACGTTCAGAGAGCATCCCCGAATAAACCGTGCGTAACAAATTAGAATTTATCATTCTAATGTCATGAATTTATTTTTTAATCTATGAGAGTTTCATCTAGATCCACCATTAACGTGGTTTATTGCGACTCACGTCCTCATAGCTGGAGTTTATTTTTAAAGCATATATCTTGTGGAGCTGTTTCTTTTTATCGTTGAGAAGTTATATCGTGGAAGTTGGTCGACTTATATACGGGTTTGCTGAATGTAAATCTAATAATAATATGTACTAATAGTATTATGTTGTGGCACCACAACGCAATTCTTATGTCTTTTCGTATACCATTATTATCGAATAGTTAGGTACAAGACATACCTTTTACCATCTCGAAGAGTTTTGATACTAAGTGATGATCCAATTGTCGATGTTTAATTTCGCTGTCATATTATTATATAATATTCATGGACATTTGGAAAATTTATTTAATTATTTTACACGCGTTAATACAGTTACACCAATGCAACAATGTTTACGTAAGTAGTACGAAAATAAGTAGATTATTTACTCGTAGCTATTAAACGTGCAACGTTACAGTAAAAAATTAAACGATTCAGTTACTTTTACGATACAATGCTATGTACAATTATTCATTTATTTGTCCTTCAGCTAACTATAAAAATAAGGGTAGAGACGTAACAGATCAAACCGGGGTAAGTGACACTACACGTCTACCCAATATCCTGCACAAGGCTACACGAGCCTCATCTTTGGATGAGAGCACCGACACAAAGGGAGACTACGGACTCGAAACTACACGGATGTTAGATAAATCTCTTCCTCTGTACCTGTAAGAAACTGTCAGATCGTCCAATGTATCATAGAATAACGTCCAGATACTAGATCACTGGCTAATGAGGACAAATTAGTTATAATGATACTCCTGATTTTATTGAGACTTCTGAGAGCTAAGCTGTACACTTACACAGGTCAAATACCTGCGCAAGCATTGACTTTTTTCGTGAATCTAAAGCCTAACAAATCCCCGGCCTACTTTCAAAAAGCCGCTAAACTCTGGAGAGTCTGGATCGTAAACCTCAACAAGCTCAACAACAAAGTCTCACCGTAAACAATTTGACTAGGAAGTTCTGCGCCAAACGAGTAACAAGTTGAAAGCACTAAAAAATTTGTTATATTTTTGTAATATAAAGTACAAAATGTCAGCTAAATTCAAAATATAGGAAACAAGAAAATTGAAAATAATAAAATTGAAATCGTTGTAATAAATAAAAATGATTATAATAGCTTTGTCTTTGACTTGCATGAATTCAGATTGCTTCACAACTTCTTATCATTTATACCAAAGAGATTGGAAAGTTAGCTATCTTCGTGGTTAGAATGGCAAATTATTTTTTTGCTCTGTTATTTATACCCACGCACGCGCGCCACGCAGAGGTCCCGGTTTCGATTCCTGGCCGAGCAAAAATTGAAATGATGAATTTTAATTTCTGTTACGGGTCAGGGGTGTAGTATGTATAATAAGCATGTATTTAAAAATATATAAGTAGCTTATCAGTTTTCTGGCACCCATAACACAAGCTTTGCTTACTTTGGGGCTAGTTGGCGCTGTGTGAATTTGTTCAAGCATATTTATTAATTTTATTTATAATTCAACCATACGCCTGTGAGACGCTTCGCGTTCCACAGCACAAGCTGCCTTGAACCTTTTGCACTGGCCGCCGCGACATTACTTTCTACGTAGGATAAGGCATTTTGTTTTGTTTACTCCTGTTTTTGTATTAATATTTTTAGTTTATTTTTTGTCGTGTGGTGGTGTCTTGTGGCAATATAATATTGCAATCTTTATTCCTATTCTTCTTCTTTATTAAAACACTGTTCGTCCCATTACCGTAAAAAGGAGTAATGAGTAACGATGAACTCATGGCGACGTGCAAGGCGATGCCCAACGCCATACACAACGCCGTCAAGTCTTGACGTACATGACAGAATTTATATGTAATTTTTCATCGCGAAGTCAAATGCGAGAGCCAACGGTTTAAGACGAGAGGATGCCGAAGACCGGGAGAAGATTGAGTAGGAAAGCGGACCCTGGCAGAGGCCAGGATAAGCGCTAAGACGATGATGATGATGATATGTAATTTTTCATTGACGCTGGTTTAGCGCTGGTAGCGGTTGTTTTAAGACTCGTCTGCCGGCGCAATACATTTTAATTTTAGCGCCGATTCGCAATGGCGATATTTTTATGGGACAGCACCGGCAGCAGAGGCACTCCAATATACTCCAATATTACGGCAAAATTATCTGAGCTACGTAGCGCCACCTGTGCGAAACCAACTGAAGAACACATAACCTTAATGTTTATTTTATCGGCTATATTGAGAAATAGCAGATTAACCTGAGGCTCCTGGGGTTAAACAAATTACAGAATGTCCGGCTATTGATAGTTGACATGTACTCTATAAATATACGCTGCTTTCATCTTGTTAAGAGAGAGTAATTCCCGAGAGCGCTCTATACAAAGGTAGTTTGGTCATATATGTTCAATATAACGCTATCAAATCCAATGAAATTTTGTAGACCTGATACAGAAACCAATATGAATGCCTGTTTAAAAGTGGAACTTTTTTTAACGTGGATTTTTTGAATAAAAATCTTATAGCCAGATGCAACTTCGAAATGATATATTTTAACGAAAATCTGACAAACCACAACCATAGATTTGGTTTCTGGATCACAAGTTTTCATTGTTCAAAATATGATCACACTACGTTTGTATAGAGCGCGCTGGAAAACACTCCTAACAACACCTGGGCCCAGAATTGTATGAGGAGGTCTCCGTTTCCTTTACTCATACTCCGTGCTCATGTTTAGAAGGAGAGTAAAAGTATTGAAGAGACTAAGGCTATAAATATTCTTAAAATAAGGAATCTTTCCGAATGTCATACCACCGTTTCGTATGATTTTTTAATAATATTATCATTTGATTTTTCAAAAAGGATGTCCTTTTACTCATTTATTAACTAACTATACAAAACAAAGTAGGTAGCGTGTAACTTTGCGTATATGTCGCCTTAGCATTTGGCAACGGTGCTCCTTGGATTTGCACACAAATAAATAAATACAGAGAGATAAATATATATAACTGACACAACAGACACTACCTATCGTTAATCGTTTGAGATTAAACCATTTGCAAAACATTAGGTACATTACTTTTATGATTCTCGTCTCTGCTTTATTCTTGTTTTTTTTCTTCTTATTATTATTGTTCAGATATTGGCAATAGTTTATTTTCTGATATTCTATTTCGTAGTCGAAATTACACGCAGTGACAAACGAGCTGACTGCCATCCTGATGGTAAGCGGTAACTGTCGCCCATAAAATGGCCAACACTTACCAACAGGTGAGATGGCGGTCAAATGCTTGCCTTGTAAAATATTAAAAAAAAAAAAAAAAAAAATCTACGATTCATGCATTTAGATTGCAGGCAACAAAACCTAAAGGACCGCAGGTGCGTCACTGTGAGGACTAAGATGAAAGGCCTCATGCCTGTAATTGCGCTGGCTTACCCTACTTAACCTACCTTACCATTTTGCGAGCATAGGTGTGCAGTGCCTGCCTCGACCATGAGCTGCCTCTAATCCTTATTACTTTTCTACCGATTACACAAAGTTTACATCCAAACCCACTTATCCTACGACTTGAAAAGTAATTTATCAAACGATAAAAAATACTTGAAGTCCAACGAGCAAGCCTTCAGTTGTGAAAAGTTTGTGCACTTAAGTAATTTTTCGGTGCTGTTTTATTCATCTTTCCGTTTCATACTCACAGATTGTGAAAGTTCAAAGTAAACAACAACCCTTAAGCTCTGTGACCTTGCTTAAACTTTTTACAAGGATCGTAATAAATCTTCCCCTCAATGTTGGATTTGAAATTTTGAACATAATACTGGATTATTACGGAATTTTATAGGTGAGTAAGTACAAACTTCTACACGTTACCCCGTTTTACAGCAAAATACTGCTATTCTTAACAAAAATACGCCAAATGGAAGTTGGTTAGGCTGCATTTTTCGTATTAGACAGGACAAAAAGTTGAAAAAATGTCTTCCGTTATAAGTCTAGAAACAAATCGTATTCCTTTTTGGTAACCAATGTTTTCTTACTAATTCGACCCCACTGAATCTAAAAATGCCGGTTACCAACCAATCGCCTACCCCCTTCATTCTCTTTTCCTCTCCGAAGTGTCTTTGCCGTTATTTTTTCATTTTCGGTGACGGTTTTTCAGTGACGGTTACAGATAGGAGCAAATTGCCAAAGAAGTAATTAATCTACATTAAATTTCCTAAATATACATACAAAATTTATATCGATACGTTAAGTAGTTTTTGAAATACAGCCTTAGGCATGACATTAAAAAGATAATTAATGTATTTTTTATTCTTCTATTTAATTTCTGGAAAATTGATAGCAGTTACGAGAAAGTTGTCTACAGACATTTTAAAGCTTAAGAAATTACCTAGAAAACGACACCTAATTGATATTCGTGTGAACGAAAAAAATGTTACAAGCATTTTATAGCTTATGAATTTACCTAAAAAACCACCTCTAATTCATAGGTTCTTATGCTACAGTTTACCGCGTAAAAGTGTTCCAACTGTTTCCGGTATATGTCGGTTACATGCATCATAGACCAACCGACATATATATAAAAACAGAGCAACGTGTTATAGAGGTGGGCAACGCATTGACGATACTCTTGGTGTTGCTAATGTCTATAGGCAGTGGTGACCACTTTCCATCAGGCGGCCCGCTTGCCTAACGTATGACATAAAAATACTTCTGTACGGTTTGCATACGATTTTTACCAATAGAGTTATTCATGAGGAAAGTTTAGGAGTATAATTTGTTAAGGCTAGTACTGTTAGATTACCCGTGCGAAGCCGGGGCAGGACGCTTGTTTCCATATTTACTTTGCTAGGTACGCATTGTAGATAACTCCATACCCTACTTGCTAAGTAATTATTAATTTAAATGATGTGCGAACACGTGAAATAATAATTAAAATATTTTAATGAGCGGAGCGTAAACTGCAGACCGGGCGCCATCCGTGCGTCGTAAAACACCTATAATAAAGTATACATTAATGCGATATATTACATTTTTTTTCTCCTACAGCATGCGCGTTCCGTGGGACGTGTCTCGAATTGATATAGAATCAATTGAGTCACGCACAGGAATTTCTTGAAAGTGATATCTATAGAATTTCAGTGCAGATTCGACGGATGTGCGACGCAAAATTGATAAAAATAGTGTACCTAAAGACTTTGTCTTCGTCCGATAAACAAGATTAAGTAACGCGCCAGTCCGGGAACTTGATGGGTGACCGTTTCGTACGTTGGGGCTAGTCGAACTTCAGCGCCGCACTCGCCACTCGTTAGGTCTGCCTCTTATGACCCTGGGACCGGTTGAACAACAGTTTCCGGAGCCAATTAGCCTTATTGTATTGTCCTCAAGGTCAATGTCGATACTTAAAGGTCAGCACAGTGCTTTTCCTTTGATACGCTATGTTTAAGGTCTAGTACCTTACGCCCCATATCAAAGTTACGAGAATGTGTTTAGTATAGTACCTAATGGAAAGAAAACTGCGTTAGAATCCGGGTTTCTACGGGCGGGGATCACTTTCCATCAGGTTACTAGCTTGTACGTTTGCCTCTCTAGAAATAAGCTCATACAATCATTTGAGTGGAACGGCAGGGCTTTATTTTGCTTGGTTCCGCTTGAACATTCTAATGGAAACCAATGAAACGAGGGCAGTAAAGAAATATAAAAGCCGTAGCGGTTGCAGTTGCAGCCGTGTTTCAGTTGTGAATGTAATTGCCTGCTAATATTAACTGGTACCTATAGATCGTTTACACCTATACCATGATAATGTTATCACCTTTATTATTGGAATAGGAATGTCATCCATCACATTTTCGAACCAATCGGGTCCAGAGCAGTAGGGCCATTGGATGAAATTCAGCAAAAATAAGTAGGTACATAATTTACGACTGGCAACAGAAGGTAGACGTTATATTGAACTCTATTTTGAGTTAAGAAGTCATATCAGCGAAATACTTAGAAAGCTGTAAATTATGTGATTTGTGGGGGTCGCCCAAAGAAAAGATGGATATAGCAGTGTGAGTGGATGGCGAGATACGAGTGAAGAGTGGATAACAAGTGATAGGATTAAATGGAAGAGATAGACATGTTGTGGTCACCCCTCCAAGTAGAACATGGACAGAAAAAGAAGACTAATTGCTAAAACAACTCTATAACTATCACAGCGGTATGTGTTCTGTTGGTACTTCCTATATAAAAAATTATAAAAGTAAAGTAAAGTAAAATATATTTATTGCTATTACTTCCAAGGCACAAAAAGAACAAAACATACAAGACAATAATGAACAGAAAAAAAAAATCTACAACAAATACACCATTTGTTATTATTGTGCCATGGAGAAGTGCAATGGGCTGCACTGGCGCTGACGCAGTGGCGCTGGATTTCAGTGCACTCCATTATGATGTACGGACAAGTGTGCCACAATTACAAAAATCTATACATATTACAGGTACAATTGGCAAGCATAGTGGTGTTCGATTAGCCTCAAGTTACGAAACATGACACCCAAACAGTTAAAAGTACCTTCTGCTATCTATTTCTGCCACCAAGTTGTGTTCCGGTTTGAAGGATAAGGTAGCCAGCATGTCTGGCAGCATGCCAGAATGCCACATGATTGTAATTACAATCATGTGGCATTTTATCTTAGTTCTCACAGTGACAACGCACCTTTTTTGTTGCCTGCAACCTAAATGCATTAATCGTAGATGTTATGGGCAACATATTCCGCTTACCGGTAGGCTGTATGCTCGTTTGTCATGCTGCGTAGAATAATAAAAAAAAGACCGCAGCCGCTTCGCAATAAATTAGCTATCTAAAATTTTTGTGGCCCTGAAATATATAAGGCTTTTCGCAGGCTGGGTTGTTACCAACAAGTGACTCGTTTACGGCGCGGCAACTGCGCTTGAACGCCTCCCATGGCACAGATAAATTCGCAATCTAAAATCACGTAACGAAGTTTCGCGGGTTATGTGCTAGTTTTTGCTACAGTCCCTTAGGAGGCGGCGCAAATTGCCGGCTAGACGAAACGTTATGGCCTACGTTTAATAATTAAAGTGTATTACTTAGTACAGTGTTAGTACAGTCTCTTCATCAGTCTGGCGGTTCTTCTGTGGATATAATAGGGGTGTTGGAGTGTTTGTATTAGAATAACTACTATGTAATTATAGGTACATTGTATGAATTATCTGGCTTCTGTCTGGCTGCTAACGTGATAGTGGGTTTATTTATGGATATAAAGGGTTGTTGGAGTGTTTATTTAATAATATCTTTCGCTGTGACTTTTATTTGGAATTTTCTATACATAAAATATACTACTGCGTACTTCTATAAATGCGCACTTATAAAAAATGTTTGCCCTAGCAAAACCACTTTAAAAATAAATAAATAAAACAAGACAAACTTTTATTTCAGGCATATAATCCATAAAGATCATTACAATTTCAAATAATAATTGTTGTTGTTTATTAAACTAAAGTTTAACACTCGGGTAAGTACATGTACTTATTTATAATAAGTCTATGCGTAGGTAATTACATTATTATTATTACATTAGCATATTATTACAGTTATTTCATTTTAAATTATCTTTAGATAATTCGTTATGTTACATTTAATTTACAATATAAAGTTTTCATCGTGTTGATATATTTTCGTATAAATAACTTAAGTCGATATTTAGGTAAATACCTATTATGGTCATGGAGATGTCAATCGATTACTTACCCACTGATCAGACGAAAAGGTAGAATCAAGTTGAATATATTTCTGGCTGTCATCGTAGATCTTATTCCATTGGCAAATGAGTCTCTTATGGGATTCCATTTGAGCGTAATGCCCTATCTTGTTCCTATTATGTCGTGATGGCGAGAAGAAATGATAGCACTTCTGTGAACTATTTCTTTATTTAACATAAATTTACAGTATTACAGTAATTTATTACAATTAATTATATTTTACTTATAACTTTATCTTTTTACTGTGTGACTGTCTTGGTTGAAATCATATTACTTACTTGAATTGCGGTCTCAAGCAAAATTGAATTTTCTGCTTCCTTCTATTCTATTTAAGACCCATTTACGGGTGCTTGTTGAAACATAAAAAATATGTTTAACGTGCAAGGTGTAACTCTAAATACTTATTATGCAGTACGTTTTTATGAAAATGTATCTTAATCTAATATATAAAGAGGAAAAACTTTGTACGTTTGTAAGTCTATTACAAAAGGTCACGGCGCTCAGATGGCTGTCGCTCCACTGTAATTACCTGATCTGCCAAATCCTGGATCATGGTCATGGAAGACCTCTGACCCTCGCGCGAGAGCACAACCGGGACAAGCACTAAAATGAGTTCCAGTTTTTCGGTAAATCGTTCAGTCGAACCAGCTTTAATTGTCTCGAACTCTATCGCTTTTCATCCTCGTCTATGGCTAGGGTTGTACACAAAATAATATTTAACCACCGTAGGTTTGTTCGACCAATTCGATGGCAAATATTTCTGAATTTCAGCTCCAGACACCTGGAAACGCTGTCGTTCCGAGCAGTCGCCGACCCCAACACCTGCTGTGGCTACCGAGGCGTCAGCAAACGAAAGCGCACCCTCGTCAACCCTAGCGCTATAAATCTTGTCAACCGGGTTTTTAAACAGCTCTTGAAGCACTCAGTAAACGCTTGGGGAAGTGGCTTGGATAAACCTTCCCAAAGCGTGCTCTTTCACATAAAAATACCTTTCTCTATCTGTCTAATATACATATGTATGAAACTAGCTTTATTAGAAAGATAATTTTATGACATTGAGCCGATAATTTTTATTGAAAGAAATATTTACATGATACTTACTTACTTCGCTGGCTCAACGACCCGAATAGAGAACATATGGCGCAGAATAGGGACAAATGGCGAATTCTTGTGTGGGAGGCCAAGATTTACATGATATAAATAAATTAAATAATGCTAATACTACTTCAGGAAAAAAAAACTAAATTTTAAATAATTTTTGTTGATGTTGAGAGTTGTCCCAAGTCCCTTGTTGAAGGAATTGTTTCCAAAAGTCTGGCCGCATTGCCTCGCTGTATCGCAAGGTAATGTATAAGGCGATTAATGTATTCGAGACAAAATATCTAGAGTCTTCGTAGGCTGGAAAATGGGCAGCAGCATTTTCCATCGTTATATTTATAAAACTGCGATCTCCAACTCGCTTGCTAAGCGTGGAGATTATGGCAATAACCTCCCCTTTCGTGAGAGAAGCCCTAAATCCTGCAGTTGACTGTAATGGGATGTGATGATGATATAGGAAAGTATTTATTTATGTATAGTATAGGCTTTTATTCTATTTTGTTTTAATTAAGCACCATCTTTTGCTATTGTGCACGTCTTAACTGCATTTAATTATCACGAGCCCTCTGCTGTAGGCCTACTGGAAGAAATATTGTTATATACGTTGGCCTGTTGTGTCTGATATTATGTCATATAGTTTTGTAACAATCTTATCTACAATAAATAGTTAAATAAATAAATTAAATTAAAAATATCTATAAAAACGTCAAACTAGTAGAAACACATTTTTAGCGTCCCATTTTAAACTAATACAAACACTAATTAATAGAAATCCAAATAACCTACAGTTCTATCTATTTTACTGACCTTAGTCTGCATTTTCTCGTATCCTGTGCCTCAACACTACCTGCTGTAAAATTCCTGTCTCAATTTCTGTAAAGGCTGCCTGAAAGAGATCGCTTGCGGTGATAAGGCTGCCTTTGCTCATAAGTGTTCATTGTTATTGTAAGTGGTTGGTTTTGTGATATTATACGAGCAATAAAGTGTTTATCTATCTATCTTGTCTTCAAATTCCCCTTCGGCCGTTTATAGAACCGAAGTTTCGGAACTACTTCCGTAAAATAATTTTTTAATTACTTGTATGGAACTGAATCCGAACGAAGCTTTTAATTTACTTGTATGGAACTGGTTCCGATCAAGTAATTATCGTGTTCCTGAAATGAAATGAAACTGAAATAGGGACAGACATGTCTATATTCTTACTATAACAACCCAACATTTTTTTCTTCATACCACTCCAACAGCCAGCTTCCTCCATGTTGAAATGTATGACAGCTAATAATGTAGATATATGCGTATGTTTAATATATCTACGCCGAAAATACACGGAGCAGAACTAGAAACGTTGCTATCCGGAAATTACGGACCCTCGTCAACACAGGAAAGCCCATAAATCTATTCTTGTTTTCTTTTTAATCTCCAAGCTAGAGCTTTAATTGACGTTCTGAATTTCGTGAGCATGCAAGCCAACATGCGAGGTACCTGTTACCTACTATTTTTTTTTTTCGTGTACTTGTTTACCAATACCGTAATGACTTATAAAAAGGTGACCTACATAAATGTGCTTGGACAAATTCACACAGCGCCATCTAGCCGCAAAGTAAGCAAAGCTTGTGTTATGAGTGTTAGATAACTGATAAACTACATACATACTTTTTCGTTTAATACATTCTTATTATAGATAGTACACCCAGACAAAATTCATCATTTAAATTTCTGCTTGGCCGGGAATCGAACCCGGGACCTCTAGGTAGGTATGTACTAGGAACTAGCGATCCGCCACGGCTTCACACGGGTTGGTTCGGCTTTTTTTTAGTAAAATATACGTGAATTACCTTTTGGCCGTGTGGTGTCCGGCAGAGTAGAATAGCACCAACCCCTTACACTCGTGGGTGTCGTACAAGGCGGCTAATGTTATCGAGGCAAAAGATAAAGAGTCTCCGTAGTCTGGAAAATGGGCAGCAGCATTTTCCATTATTCTATTTAAACACTGCGATCTCCAACCCGCCTGCCAAGCGTGGAGATTATGGCAATAACCTCCCCTTTCATGGGAGAGGCCCTTAGTCCTGCAGTGGACTGTTACGGGCTGATGATAAATTACCTTTTGGCGAGGCTGGTCATTTTCTTGAAAAGTCAATTTAGAAGAACGTCATGTTCATTCCAAGTCATTTTCTGAGTAGGTCAATTTCGAGGGAGGTCATTTTCTGGTCATCATATTTTTATATTGCGGCAGTTTTTTCAAGTATTTCTTCTAAACCGATTCTTATTATACTATGCACATATACTAATTTCCTGTGATAGTACAATATACATACATACAAACCTTCCTGAAGAAATTGTCTAACTGATGGTGAAAACTCTGCGTTGCGACCGGCATGTTAACCAACTGAACCACTCAGGTCGTCATACATAATAATGTATTTAAGTATTTAAGTCTATAGGAAGATCATCACATCCTAGTCCTTGTGGACTCTTCAAATTAACGAATAACTCGACCAACTTAAGAAATTTAGTTGGATTAGTAAACCTAAAATTGGGCCAAGGTTCCTCCCCTAAGGTATCCCTAAGCCTCTCCCAAACAGGTACGACATAGCGCGAGATATTATAACAAGCTTCCTTGCGATAATACGTTTCGGGTCCTTTCTACAATACTACATTATTATCGACCTTTGTTAACACAATTCAATCAAATTCGTGTACACAATTCAAAATGAACCTAGTAAAACAAATATTGCAATACGCAAGCTTCCTATTCTATTTCTGCGTTATAGATCGCGTGCGTCCTAATACAAAATGTATTCTGAATAGATATAGCAAAAACGGAACGCGTTATCGCACCTGTTTGGAAGAGGCTTAAGCCCGAGATATGCCAGTAGCTGGCATACTTGCATATTAGCTACGTGCGTATGTCATCTACTTTCATGTGTTTCTGGCACGCAAGTAGATTGCACAACATTTGATTTACTGGCATGCAACATGAGGGAGGGCTCGCGGGGGGCTGCAAATACGGCAGCTACAGACATGTGTATTCCCTAGTATAGTCATGTACATAATTATTCCTTACAGAGTTATGTACATTAGCAGAATACTAACCGATGCTCTTACGGTGCGAGAAAACGTCGTGATGAAACCCGCACTCAGGCGACCGAATGTGTAACTATGATCCAATCTGGTCAGATTCCCCTGATAAGGGTTACCGTGGAAGGAATAAATTGAAATAACCAAGTTTTCTAATCCTCAACCTTTTCATAATATCTTATACCTTTTATAACATAAAATCTTTTTATTTTCTATTCCAAGAAAGAAATATAGGGTACCTGTCTGATAGGGTCACATCAAGCGGTAGGTTCTGCGCTACTTAATGGAGGGGTCTGATCCGAGTAAATGTATACAAATTGCCTATAGAAAGCCTGGCAGCAAAGGGCGAAACGATACTTCGTAATATGGCCCGTGGGGTCATAATACCCTTGCGTAGAGGGTATATAAATATTAAGATGTACCTCTCGTCTCTCCGACTTCCATATTGCAGTTTTCGTTGGAAAACAAGAATCAAATTTAGCGAGGCAAGTGTCGATTTCATCGAAACCTTAATCCAATCTAAAAAAAATGCTTAATGCGTAATACAAAAAGGAACTCATTCCACTTTAGATTATAAATAATAATAAAGAAATAAATATTCGTGGACAAATCCACACAGCGCCATCTATCCCCAAACTAAGTAAAGCTTGTACTATAGGTGCTAGATAACTGATATACTACTTAAATATATTTAAATACATACTTATTATACATAGAACACCCAGACCTGGTACAATTATCGGTAAAATATCTACCTATAATTATAGTAATAACAGCTACGTACCTTCATTCTGTATGTTTTGTTAAATCATCGCATTCTATGGTGAAATATAAAAATATCAGTTAAGTTCATTCAAAATTTAAAATCGTCTTTCTTTTTTTATAAAAAAATATTTTCTTAAAGTATTGTCCATATCGGTGTGTGTATGAGTAATTAGTGACCCTTCATATATCATCACATAGGCTCAAAGATCGACGATAGACTCCTAGCTTAGAACCAGATCTTGAAAGTCTATGACCCCGATGGAACCTCAGTTACATTATGACCAGAAATTTCCATTTGAGTGCGTTCAGTGCCTTCAATTCGACCTGCCTTAATAACGTCAACATTTCAGTATTAATAATATTATTCAGTTATGTTGCCGTGAAGACGTAAACTCAACGTAATCCCTACTCCAGGAATTAGTTCAGAGAAAATGCATAGGTACATTGATGATTTATAAACTGATTGCAATTTATTAGTTTCCATTTGCCGTATGTTGGTTGCCAGGATAATAATTACGTTTGTCATCGCCGCAGCCACCTCTTTTTAATTGTATAGATTTAACAAAAGTGCACACAGCACACTCACTCACACTACTACAAACGTATCTATGCACCCAGTCACGCACATAAGGATACATCCCTACCAAACGCTAACAGCCGTTGAATTACATTCAAGACTGCGCAACGAACACCTACTTATCATGCAGATCCATATTTTGTAATTGAATACAAGCGAAAGGATAATAAATCGCCTATTCAATAAGTCGACGTGTTTTTCTTGTTGCATTCGCAACATCGTTGCATACCCTAATGAAGATGATCAAGACAATGACGCTCGTTCATTTCTCTTGGGGATCTTCCGTTACTAATAATACATTTGTCGATTAACATAATTAATTAATCTGACGATGAAGCTCGCGCCACTTCCGTTAACGCGTGGAATAATTTCTAATTGTTTCTAAGTGGTTTTGTTATGAATTGGGCTAAGATATAAGGCGAACATTATGAATTTCAGCGGACCCAACTCAGAGCCTACACCGATGGCCCTTTTCCTGATTTATATGCAAATTTTACCTATGCCTTCCGCTTTTACGGTAAAGAAAACCTACGTAAGTACATAATACCTTATAGGAAGTTATGTTGGGTAACAGAGGTTTGTAGAGTAAGCATGGAGGTGAAAGGAAGCAAAGTTAGATGAAATAATATCGGGCGGGTTAAAGTCGGACTCGCAATATAGGGATCCGTACCATTACGGATAACAATATTATTAGAAATTACTTACATGTAATTCTGTATTAGGTATGCTAGTCCATCAAGTACTTGACCTATTTTAATTATTTGATGTTACGTTTAGTTGTCAAAAACTTACGAAGTTTGATGTACTATTCGTAATTTTTTGTGACAATGCCAATAGCTTTTTCTGTGTACCATTCTATTCCTTCAAATTCCCGTAAGTCGTGAGTAGGCGAACCTGAAATTAACTGAAATGAAATTACATTTATTGTTGCCTTAAGACACCATTGCCTCTACCATGAGTTCTTTTTTCGTTTACTGTACAGTAAACGTGAATCGATTTCTATGAGAATTCGTACAGCGCCTCTATTGGGCAGTAGCGGAACTAAAATTCGTACCATGAGTGGCTATTGGTTAATTTACTTCACCACCCACGTTACAGTTTACGTAGGGAGTGTAGTTTACATAGCGTTTTGCATACAAAACCGTACCATAAGTTACAAATTTTACAGATGCGATAATAAATTACGGTAACTAATGTGGTTACGTCACTCACTGAAATTTATAATGTGAGAAGTATTTTTCGTTCGGAGATAGTAATTATTTTCGTGACAAAAATGTCTGGAAAGCGATATTTAGCTTGAAGGATGTTTGCCGAAGCCCAAGCGGCTGATGAAAATACGTGGTTACGTCTCTCATTGTATTTTCTAAAGCGTGAAGTATTTTTCAGTTTTTTCACTTATTTTCGAGTTAAAACTCCCTACAAGACATTGATCTTCTCGAGAGTGTGCAGCGAAGAGCCACCAAGATAGCGGCAGCCCTGAAGAAGTTATATAAGGAAAGAATTCTTGTAGAATTTAACTCACTGGGAGAAATAAGGATACGGGGTGGTCTCATTGAGACTTACAAGCTTTACTTTCACCGTATGTATAATATGAAAGGTGCTGAAGCATCGCGTGGACACAGCACAAGGATAAATCGCACACCATCTAAGACTAATATTGTTTATCACTTGCTACACCATAAGGATGTGAATTGTGAATAGTTTTCTGTTCCGTGAAAACCACACCAACTACAGTAAAAGCCTGCTGTGTTGTTATACCCCCTGATAACAAAAGAACCTCACTTAGCGTATGCCATAGCCCATGCAAGAAACTATATTTGGTTAATTACTAATGACTGACTTCATTCCTTGTGGGTGGTAAAGCTTTCTAGTTCCTGTCCAAATCGAGACCAGGCCTATTTTTGTCATACATCACTGTCCTAACTTCTCAAATCTGATGGATCGCTAGTTCATACCGCTAAGGACAAAGCAAATGGGACGAGCTGCGAATTGGCGGTCATTTATTGTTTTTTTTTGTGTGTTATACGGCAGATGGATGTGTGGTGTGACGAGGTAAGACAGAGTACGGAACGAATACATTAGAGGAAGCTTGAAAGTGGTGGCAAGATTTAAAGCTGCTGCTTATCATGGTTCGGCAATATTACGCGAGAAGAAAGGTAGGGTATAGTAGGGGGTAGGGTAGAAGGGTAGCGCAAAAGTAGGGTAGGGTAGAGTAGAGGTAAGGCAACACCCGACCGAAGTCGCGCGGCCAACTAGTTTAATAAATAAAAGTTCTTAAAAATTATAAAATATTTTTCCCCACTCTCTTCAAAAACTACCAATACCGGAACCAGTACCAGAATTCCGGAATAAAGTTTTAAACAATACTTCCGATATTACATGCCCTACTGACAATAAAGTGGTCCTATAAAGATTCTAGGTTAAAGAGTTACCGCATCCTAATGATGCACTAAAAATACATTTTATAATTAAAGCTGCGGTGATATTTTAACAGAGTTACACTTAGCCCAACGAAGCAATCTGTCTCAGAGCAAATTAAGCAAAGATTAAACTAAGATTCCCTCGACAAATTGAGATCAGATGCACTTGCTAGCTAATTGGGAATATTAACATTAATTCGAATGGACTGCTAAATGAATTACCTGTTACAATTTGATAAATCGCTCGCCATTTGGGAGACAGTCAATTTATTTGGGAGTTTCCACGAATTTGTTTGACAGGCGCCAAGAACCATTGCCCTAAGTCTTAATTATGCCACTGTTGAACAAAAGTTCCTTGCAAAATGAGAATGAATATTAATTTATACAGAATTAACAGTTTAATGCCCTTAGTTCAATAATAATTTTGGAACCAGACGTTGAAGTTTGCAAATGAGTTCGTACCAAAGATTTCGAGACGCTTTATAGGGCTATAAAGACATGTTGTTTCAAAACTATTAGCTAAAGCTCTTTGTTCAAGATGTGTTTTATTATATCGAAGTTTTAGCAAGGATCTTACTAATTGGAATCGTCCGTAGATACGAAAATTTGCAGCAGTCTTCTCTGCTGATATTTTAATTATAGTAAGGTATAGTTAAGTTAGTCATCTCATTTTAGCATTAATGCCCCGGTCGTTCTCTCGAGGACGAGGGCCCCGGGTCCGCCTTGACCATGATCCAGTATTTGGCAATCAGGTAATTACAGATGAGCGACTACCATCTGGCCTGGAACCTGGCCAGATTGGTTACAAATTCAGTTGCCTGAATTTGCAGGTTTCATCACGATGTTTTCTCACCGTAAGAGCATCGGTTAGAATTCAACTAATGTACAAAACTCAGAAAAGAGTCATTGGTACATGGCCGCAGCGGGATTCAAACCTGGTACTTCTCGCTTACCAGTCGGATACTCAACCGCCCGGCCACCGACGCTCTTTTACAGTATAGTTAAGTTAGTAATTACACTAATTACGTAACTATGCCTCCTCTGCTCTGTGTTATAATATGTTCGACGCCTTTAAATAACATAAAACCGTATAATAACAACAAAATTAATTGTTACATAAAAAATAATTATTGTTTTGGTTTAAGCGCTTCACGTGTAGATCTATCGTTTATCAGGCCTTTTAAAATTCAGTCTAATATGCAAGTAAATTGGCTTTAGGGCTTTTTTGTTGGCTCTAAAACGTTAGTTCGCCTTTTACGACATTCATAAATCGATCACTAGTAGATCTAAAGGTCCAATTTTTTTGTAGGAATACTGAAATAAAATCAATTTCCTAAGATTTACCTAAAAGTAGGTTTCATTTTTTCATTCCGTCCTGAATCTTTTTTAAACTACAGGTGACAAACATGCTTACGGCCTGCCTGATGGTAAGCAGTCACCGCAGCAATCGACTTCGCAATCAAGGGCATCACCCACGCGTTGCCTACCCCAAAACTACAACTACTACAGAATCTTAAAAAGTATATCCAGTGCAACGTGATATAAATAATAAATATGCTTGGACAAATTCACTCAGGGCCATCTAGTCCCAAAGTCAGCAAAGCTTGTGTTATGGGTGTTAGATAAATGATAAATTACTTTTATACTTTTTAAAAAAACTTATAATACATACTACACCCAGACCCGTAACAGATATTAAAATTCATCATTTCAATTTCTGCTCAGCCAGGAATCGAACCCGGGACTTCTGCGTGGCGACCGGCATCTTAACAAACTGAACCACTCAGGTCGTAAATGTAAGCTGACAGCTGAGCTCACTCCCATCACGGTAGGGCTGTAAAATAGTAGGTAAACCCAAATAGTGACTACAAATTAACCAAGGGGCACATCAAAACAAAGTGTTGTATCCGATTTGTATTCCTTGCGATTTTCATCCGGCACATTTGTTACATGGCAGCCGGTAAACAAAGCTGCCGTCAAGGTAAACAACCGCACGTTTCCACAATTTATACGACTCTGGTACAGTTACATGTTTGGGACACACGAGTTATATCTCTAACTAGCGCCATATAATTACTTGTGTACGTGCTTTCTGGGCTTGAAGCAGGATTAGGGTAAGTAATACTCCTGTCTCATTTCATATTCTCAATAAATTTATCACGTAGGCATACATCCTTATACCTAATATTTACGCGGGAAAATATGTATCTTGGTCTTGACTATGGATCGACGCTATTACTTTGCGCAAATAGAATACGGGACGGAAAGTTCAAATAACGAACAGCGTAATGTCGGTATGTTCTGTATTTCCCAATCTAAATACTTATTTGGTTTTCAAAATGTTTACAATGGGTGTTCTTTGTATAATAAGTATGTATTTAAAAAATATTTAAGTAGTATATCAGTCATCTAGCACCCATAGTACAAGCTTTGCTTAGTTTGGGGCTAGATGGCGCTGTGTGACTTTGTCCACGAATATTTATTTATTTATTTATTTATAACTACAAAACTTTGTCAGACATCTCACCGGAGTGGACATACTAATTAATTTAATAATAGTTTTAATAACAAATAATATTTGTAGTATAACTCTAAAAATAACAGAAGTAAAGAAATTACATACTCTCATTTATATAAATATTATTTTAAACAAGTATCAGTAGTAACGGGATGTTCAGCAGAAAACACCCGGAAATATCACAGATAATAATAATTATAGGGCTCAGAATATTTGGTTAGCTGTATGGAATGTTGTAACACTAAGGCAGTATGTGTGCCCGAAAGTGGACAGGCTATAGTTTTATTCGTAGGTATATTTATAGTTAACCGATATGAAAGCTTTATAATATAAATAGGTTTGGTGGTTTCATATCAAACCTACAAAGAAAACCCTTAAAGTGACATATCTCACTTGTATTATATCGGCTTAGCTCGAATCAAGTGATAAGTTGATTTACTTCGGTTCAATAGCATTATTACTGATATTTCAATGCCATTTACCATATTTTTAAATTTAATATCTTTCCGTTAAGCGGTCCTAGTAGTTATTCCATTTTACCAGTAGATAGAGCATCGTAATTTATTTATTTATTTATTTATTTAACAGTTTATTGTGCACAAAAACAAGTATACAATATTGACATAAAGTAAACAACACAACAGGTACAGCTTCATCATCACAGCCCGTAACAGCCCACTGCAGGACTTAGGGCCTCTCCCACGAAAGGGGAGGTTATTGCCATAATCTCCACGCTTGGCAGGCGGGTTGAAGATCGCAGTGTTTAAGTATAACATTATACAACATTATTACAACATTATTTCAAAAGAAATATCTTACAGCAGATCTACGGAAGCGACAGAACAAAATCAGAAAGGCAGACGGCGAGCATCTTAAAAAAACTAACTACCTAATACTAAAAAAAATATTTATTTTACATAATTAAATACATAGCTACATACACATATAAATACATACATATGTATGTAGGAAAAAGTAATTGC
Organism: Blastobasis adustella; assembly: GCA_907269095.1. NCBI lineage: Eukaryota > Metazoa > Arthropoda > Insecta > Lepidoptera > Blastobasidae > Blastobasis > Blastobasis adustella. The sequence goes on from OU026124.1 coordinate 12,588,427, forward strand.
AAGGGATAACCGAAGAGATTGTATTAATGAAGAAAGAAAAGAGAAGAGGAGAGAGAACGCCACCCTGGGGCACGCCAGCAACGAGGTCACACCAGTCTGAGTGAGACTCATTCAAGCCGACCCGCTGCGTGCGGCCCCTAAGATACGATTCAAACCAACTCAAAGCTGGAGATGACATATTAAGGGATCGAAGAACTGCAAGGAGATTGTCAAAATCCACGCTGTTAAAAAGTTAAAGCCAAGAACAGTTAGCGACTTCTTTTTAATAGCCCAACGAAAGTCAGCTGTAACCTTAAGAAGGGCAGTAACGGTGCTATGACCAGAACGGAACCCAGACTGATAAGAAGATAACAAATTATTAGAAAAAACAAAATATGTAATCTGTTTGTACAAATACAAAGTACAAATAACTGCTTTCAAACAAATTTTTGATTAAATATGCATTTATCAAGTTTCACCAGTAAGCAGACGATATGTACCTATAAATAACTGTCGAAAACATCGAAGAACTGTTAATTACGAACAGCTTTGTCGGTACCAATCCAATTATGGAATGAAAACATCCGAAATTAACTAGAATTTCATGGAACATTGAAAGGGGAGAAATGGAAAGTCAAATCAAAAAGCTACCTACAAATTAGGGGTGTTGCGAATATTCGCATCCGCATCCGCAAATGCGTCCGTCTCCGAATCTTTTGCAGATGCAGATGTGAAATATAACTGGTGGGAGCGTCTGTCGATGCGAATTTAAAATATTGTCAAGTTCCGGAGGCAGATATTTTTGTCGCCCCTATCATCAAATGTGAACAACTATTTAGCAGCACAGGTTGAATTTAAGAACCAGGCTCGAACCTGAAAAGGCAGCAACATTAATATTTAATTAAATATAACGTGACACGTATAATTTTTTAATTTAAGTAGCTACTTAATTTAAGAATAAATAACCTACATTTTCATTTCTTCATTAACGTAAGTTAAGTATATATTTAAATTGTTTGGCGTCCGCATCTGTGAGCCTTTAGACATCCATATCCGCATCCGCACACGCTAAAATTCTACATTCGCAACATCCCTGCTACAAATGGCGGAAAACAATTCCGCCAATAAAGAGAGGGCTTTAATATCTCTTTGGCGGTAAAGGGACAAGGTAGCCGCCAATGTTAGCGAGCAAAGTTGTAGAAGGTGGAAACACCTGGCCGGGTGTTATGCCCAGGGGACCAAGGGTTCTACAGTTGATCTTCGGAAGTTGTATATATGCAGCGGAGTTGGCACATTTCTCTAGCGCGATGTAGGACGGTCAGTGCTATCTATGTGTAGATGCTTGACAACCTTGTGTTCGTGACTTGTAATGTGAATATTGTTAAGTTTCCCTATTGGAGCGATAGATGTCGCTACAGTACTCCCCCGGAGACTGGAAGTCGATACCTATGCGAGAAACGCTGAAGCAGACGTATGAGTCGTAGTCAGCCTGGCGATACGGTGAGCAATGGCAAAACTCTGACGTGAGGTTGCGCTGTAAGCTATGCCGAAGCGATTCTGTTCCCATGTTTACAGTGCGTCGAGACCGGGTGGGGACAGTGTGAAGCCGCAGATGAAGGACCAAGGAAGCACGCGTCCGTGCCGACTATGGTCAAGAGGCTGTGACTGATGTGCAGAGTCAGGTAGGGAAGACGTAAGGATCACGTCATGATCGCCACTTTGGCGGTGGAAGGCTAAGGTAGACGCCAATGTTGGCAAGCGAAGATGGCAAAGATGAAAAAGAGTAATTATCCACCTGGCCGGGTGTTATGACCAGGGGACCAGCGGTCCGACAGTTGATCGCCGGAAGTTGTATATTTGTAGGACGGTTAGCGCCATCTATATGCGGATGCTTGCCGACCTTGTGTTTGTGTACCTACTCGTAATGTGAGTATCGTTCAGTCCGAATAGCCGGCAAGCGCCTGGTGGGACGGCCCAGGTATCGAGAGATAAACGAAGTCCGGAAAGACCTGCGTGAACTCCAAATAACGAACTGGGAACAAATGGCGCAGGATAGAGACCAATGGCAAATTCTTGTGTCGGATGCCTAGATCCACTTCGAGTCGCTGAGCCTTCGAAATGAGTAAGTAAGTATTAACGTGAGTTAAGTATATCTTTGAAATGTTTGCATCAGCATCCGCAGAAGTGAGCATTTAGAGAACCGTATCCGCATCCGCATCCGCTATCTAAAATTCTACATTCTCGACATCACTGCTACAAATCGCGGAAAACAATTTCGGTAATAAAGAGAGGCGTTTAATATCTCGTTAGTCACGGCTCAAGTTTATGTTTAAATTGGTTCATTCGATACGTACTGGGATATTTGCAAAAAGGTGAGTGGTTTGTTATGGATTGCTTTGCGACTTTGGTCACTATTTACTAAAGCGAGGGTTAAAAATAAGTAAATTTAAAATATTAAATAATATTAAAAACCGTAGTGCCAAACTGGGCTTAGGTGATGCAACGTATACGATGTAACGCCCATAATTAGGCAACAGCTTTCTTGCTCCGATTCGATTATAAAGTCACAATTCAAGTTATAAAAAAAGTCAAATGAATATGTATGAAAGGTATTTGTTATTCGTAAAACAATCGGCTCGCTACCACAGTCGCTATGTTCGCATATTATCTAAAATACTGAAAAGGAAAGTCCTAGGTCCACGGTATTAGGAAATGTGTCCAGAAGGCTAGATATAGCCCCGCTGGATGGCGAGGCTAATTCGTTATCCAGATGCCTACCTTTAGTACCCAAAAAGACAAAAAAAATCTCACTGCGCTCGCTCACACAAATTTTTGTTTAGCTGGCCATATTCATTTTTATTGCTTTAATTAGGCAAGCCAAAATGGCGACCACCCGTCGGGTTAATGCTGGATCACGCAGGCCAAACAGATAATGATGCGGGCTCCCGCGGGAAAACAGCCGCGACGCCGGTGTTTACGTATTCTCACGGCGGAGAAAATTCTTGATTAAAACGTCAACGCAATTTGCATGCATCCAACATAAAACGTCGCTTTATTCTGCTCGGAACCCTGAGTCGCCTTCGACCAACTTTAGTTAATTAGGAGTGATTTTTCATTGATGTTATCTGAAACTTAAATTAAGGGTTCATGTACCGTCTTAGTAATAAAAAGGATCATACGTTGAATAAGCGATGGACACTCGTTTATTGCGTTATATACTAAACTATACAAGGCTTACCTACGTAAATTTTGCTTTGGCATAGTGCAACAATATTATCTGACCCGGTGACAACGTCGCTGTTGTTGGATTTATTAACATGATATTTCAAAATGGCGACACTTAGTTCTAGGTTCTAGCGGTAGAGGGTAGGTTACAGCTTTGGCCACCGGGTCAGATTAGTTTGTGGCGCTATACAAAACTTGTGTCAAGTTCCACGCCTATTATGGATGGACATACTTATTCTGGCGCGGTGGCCTAAACTGGAACCAAGTGACCCCATTTTGAAATATTATTTCAAAGCCATTAACAGCGACTCAATATATTAGTATTTGATTTGGAAAATAACCCTTAAAATTGTATAAAATATTTCTCAAGTTTTTATAAGGGTTTGAAAATAGCCCCTTTCCATTTGTCATGAGTTTTGCATCTTTAACTGAAATGTAATGCACCAGTTAGCTTAATCGTTCGTAGCTAAAGCGCTGTCGTCTGCGTATCCAAAGATACCGTATACATTAATGTGCTGCAAAAAAACTGATAGTCTTTAGTATAATGAACTCTTGCGTCGATAGCTTGACTTCAATCGAGAACTACAAGGCTTGATCGGTAACTTAGAAAAAGCCAACAGGAAATCCCAATGAGGGGCCTGCATGCTAAGCCCTGTCAAAGGCCCCTGTCCGTCCGAGCTAGGAATTTATAGTTACATTAGAGTATACATTTCATTTCGTGCTCTCTACAAGACATCCCTCGCGCAAACGCGCACTGACATTTGACATTTGATGCATAATATGATCCACAAAGCTTTGAGCCTTTGTGGATCGTGTAGTGGATATGCTGTCAGAAGTACTGTATTGTTTTGGATTGCAAATATTTTATTTTTGGCTTTATCTCTTTCCGTTACACTTTTATATAGATAACAATAATAAACTTTATGTTTATTACTAAAGCTACAACCAGTGTGCAACGCTGCATGTTTCGAATACGTACGTGTCTTTTGGAAGATTACTAACAAATCTATGGAAGAGAATAATCGCTCCTCTGTTATATTGTCATATTATTGTCTTAAACTTGACTCAAGTTTGACGATCGATACAGAAGACACTACTTGGTAAACTAAGGCAAACTTAGCATATGGAAACCACGAATGATCTTAAATAGAACGCTTTAAGCAAGAATTATGTAAATGTAAATCAGATTAGAGAGGCAGAACCTACATATATACTTAATTAACATTAATTAGTGATTCTCGGAAACATGTATCAACCCCATTACCATGTTATGTGTTTATCAAAAGATATGTAGGTAAAGAAGTAGATAGATAGATAAGTCTTTATTGCATACAAAATTACAAGGAAGAAAATTTAACAGGTCTTTTCAAACATTGTGATGATGTGTGGTCAACCAAAGTGCTATACCTGTGTATCACGAATGTTACCTACCTACTTTGTGATGTGAACGACGATTGGAAATTGGTTATAATAAGTTGTCTTCTCATGTAAGTGACTATTGTAATATTGTCTTAATGAGAATAAATGTCTTTGAACCTATTGTGGGCAAAGGCGGCCTTATCGTTAAATACGATCTCTTTCAGGGAACTCTAAAGTACCTACATACAGGTAAAGATACTTATCATCAAATAATAAATAACTGTGGATAACAATGGTTTGTCCTTCCCTTCTAATAATAAATCTTCGGGTCGTGTCGTGAATCCCCTTTACATTTTTAAGGAGTTTGCGACATGGCAATCTTTGTTAATCGTTTAAAATGAGACAAGACACTTTTTTTATACCACTAAGGTGGCAAACAAGCTTACGGCCTACCATCAGGTAGCAGATGGAAAGCAGTCACCGCAGTGGATGTTTGCAATACCAAGGGCATCACCCACGCGTTGCCGACCCCGTAAAAACGTTTTCACCCCTTTCTTGAAGAACTCCATGTTGTACTCTCCAGGGAAAACCTCTCCAGCTAGTTCATTCCACAACCTTAGTGTGAGAAAGTAGTAGTAGAGCAAGTTTTGTAGGAACTTCCTGTTTGTTTTCCACTTTTTGTGTGGCCACTTTCACTGGCTTTAAGGTTAAAAAAATCCTAAACACAAACTAGTAAATATAGTACAGCTATACACCTGATGTCTTTCAACAACATGACCATTTCCGACTCGTGGACCCATCACGATGACCCAGCGTCATTAACTATTTATTCGTGGACCCACCGACTCTTGACCAGAATAATCTACTTTTAATACCGCCAGGTAATCAGTAGGCTAATTGCGTAACGCTGTTGCTAACAATTCGCTGATTTCAATTATTGAAATTGTTACTTTAGCGATTCCGTATTATCAATTTCATTACAATAAACTGAACTATTAAATCTATCATACGTATACGCAAAGTAATATTTTCAGAAATCAGAAAATTGTTGGCAATAGAGTTACGTAACTAGCCTACAGATCACCATCATCCCCAGATAGCAGACATGTCAAAACCAATTTATGACGTAGGTCTACAACATTAGACTAATGCTGGGGTAATCCTTTAGAATGACAAGTCATGTTTGAGTTTCTTTTACGTGCCCGAGCTCAGGCTACATTTTATCAAAGTCAACCTCATAACGTGGACGCGATTGTACAGGTATACCAGTATACCTAGTTTCTATTCTCAGAGGGTAAAAAATCGTCTAAATATAACCGAAGCGCTGCGTGGGAGCCTCGCTCTCCGAGAGCGTCCAAACAGCCCTCTAAGTGATGGGAACTTGCTCGAGTGGGGGCCTGATTTATTTGATGTTTTTGAGCGAAAGTCGAGTCTCACTGATTTATCTAAGTTTAGCTCACAACTTACGTGTATAAATCTTCAGTGCAGAGAACTTTGAAAGATCAAACATGCGCCAATTTATTCGATTGTGTTATGTGAAATAGGTTAAAGTTATTGAGTAAATAGAATTTTCGGACTCGCTACTCGTTTCATGATTAAGTTTGTTTTTAACTACATCCCTTCCTTATCAAGGTCCGTCTTCGGGTGTGCTTCATCGTCAACTACTAACAGGAAATTCTCTGTCGTTTTTACTAGGTATTACAGAAACAAAAATCAGAGCGTCGGTGGCCAAGCGGTTAGGGTATCCGACTCGTAAGCGAGAGGGATTGGGTTCGAATCTCACTGCGGCCATGAGTTAATGACTCTTTTCTAAGTTATGTACATTAGTGGAATACTAGCCGATGCTCTTACGGTAAGGGAAAACATCGTGATGAAACCTGCAAATTCAGGGGACTGAATGTGTAACCATGATCTAATCTAGGTAGGTTATTCTGGTATCGTGGTCATGGAGATCAGATGGCAGTCGCTCCACTGTAATTACTAGATCTGCCAAATCCTGGATCATGGTCGAAGCGAACCCTGGACCGTCGTGCACGAAAGCACAACCAGAACTTTAACACCAAGATTATTATTTTTTCACACAAATAAAAATATACCTAATACAAAAATGAAAATAATTGCTTTCCACGACGAAAACGGCGCCCACGGAGCTTGAGCGCGGATTAATATCAGCCATAAACTAAAATTGTGTTAAGACGAGCGATGCCTTAAGATGCTAAGGAGGACGCCTCTTTAGGCGTATAGAAATTTCTCCGATTAAAATCTAAAGCCTTGGCCAAACAGAACGCGTTTTTAGCTACCGTCGCGTCAGAGCGGTATATAGCGGTGAATCCTATCTCAGCGCTTTAGCATCGGGTTGTGTTTTATTTAAAAAGTTAGTAGGTGTAATCAATATCCTTCGTTGTGGCTGTGCTGTGTGAGCTGCTGTTATTCTCAAAGGCTACACGCTCGATAATTACCGTGAATCGTGGGTTGTGATCCTGGATCACGATATTTATCGAATGTGTAGTATTCACGCTTCAGGATTACAGGATTTCAAAAAATTCAGAAGACCACGATCCGTAGCAACTATATGTATCACAATAAATATCGAGCGTATAACTAAACAGTGCAAATAATGATACACAAAAATAAAACTTCGAATAAATCGTATTACATGAAAGTGAAACGATATTCATGTGATCAAAGATAAAAGCTCCGGGCACAGATAATGATATTTTTCCAATTCCTTTTTCTTTTTAATAATATCGTCTATCCACAATAATTTCCCTACGACGTTTATAAAGCGTTTAAAATCATAAACTCTTATCCACTCTACAATCACTTGATCTCAATAGCGAACAAAGTTTCCAAAGACTATCGTATAGTGACTCTATCTAAGTATAAAAAAAATAATCATCATGGCGTTAATGTCCCGGTTGTGCTCTCGCGCACGAGGGCCCGGAGTTCGCCTTGACGACGATCCAAGATTTGTCATCTCAGATAATTACAGTGAAGCGACTGCCATCTGACCTCCGTGAACCTCCTACCAGGGGAACCTGACCTGATTAGATCATGGTTACAAGTCGCCTGAACGTGCAGGTTTCATCACGATGTTTTCCCGTAAGAGCCTCGATCTTAGTAATTAGTGCAATTCAAAGGCATTAACGCCCTAACGAGGCCCTAAAAACGCTCTCTGTATAGCTAAGGCTTTACGCGTAAGTAATATTAAAATAGAATTGAAACGATTTAAAAACCCCGAGTCGTAACTTGTCAGTAACAAGCCTCACAAAATGACAATGAACCGGCTTACAGGCTTTTATCTTCAATTGTGATGTCCAAAAATGCGTCTCCATTTAATTTATACGAAATGGTGGGCGTTTCTTTTGACTTGCCTTATATTCGATTCAACGGCGTCGCTACCCCCTACGATTTCGTGATACGACAGTAACAAAAAGGGTCAAATTGCCACATTTCCACCCTTACAGACACTTTACCCACAATATTCGTCCCATTTTTTGGGACCCTATGAATTATGATGGAATTTTTTCACTTTTTTTGTCGCACGATAAAAATATTTCGCTGAAAGTAGCTTGTTATGATTTCGTTTGTTGTAACTTAGTTGTTTTTTGTATTGGAAATATTGAGCTATGCCAGCTAGCTTAGCCATGCTAAGGGTGGGGCTTCCGCCTTTCCAGGCGTGTGGGTGGCAGAGAATCAGTTTAGTGATTATTCTTATTATCACTTAGCTCAGTAAATAACTAATCTAACTAGTTATCTTCTACTTATCTGTTTAATTATTAGTTTAGCTACAAACTTGGTTTAGTGTTAGAATCTAATAAACCAAAGTGGTAACTACAAATAGGTAAGACTTATTTCAAAAATTATATCTTTAGGCTACGGTGACTACGGTGCTAACCATTAGGCAGATCGTAAGCTGATTTTCCACTTTAGTGATATAAAAAGGTACGAATACACGTAGATAAGAACAAGTATAATTCGGTTAACACTCATAAAAGTGAAAATCTGTTAAAAAATTCGTTTTCTAGTTAGATTTAATTATTCCAGTTGGGTTCATTAAAACTTCATTCCATATTTCATAATTTCATTCATTTCTTACTATTTCATTTCAACCTAAACCATTTTTTAAAAGGATCCGGCATTTATTACTGACTGAACAAATTAATAAAAGGTTGAAATGTTTCAGTGTAGAAAAGGAGCTCGAAAAGCTTCTTATTTTTAATAAAATATTACGATATGATACGATAATAATTTAATAAATTTTATTATCTATCATTTATAAGTAGTCACTTTTGGAAACCGATGGAAAGGGAACAAATATAGATACCCATTACATTATTAAGGTCGATACCGTCAAATGCCGAACCAACAAATCCAATCAACTTGCCAAAAGGGAGGTAGGTCGATACGGCGCGGCCACAATACTGGCTCATTACCTGAGAACAAGGAGGCGGAATATTGAAAGAACGATTGACAAATTTCCCTTGTCCAGCTCGTCCACTAAAGAGGAGTATCTCTTTCGGGAGGACCCGTACGTGACGCAAATAACAATCGCTAGGATAATGGGACGGTCGAGTGGTAAGGCTCTAACGCGAAACGTTTAATCTGGGAACGAAGTCTCGACATCAAACGAATTACAACCTAGTTATCTACATTTGTAACGTGGGGACTATTCAGCGGGCAAAGTTCGACGTAACGACGACATCCTTCACGGGAATAATTAAGTCTAACTCAGATAACTTTATGGATCAACGCGGAGAATAGCCCAAGATACTACCCGTATAATTTGCCGTAAGATAAGTAAGGTCTTAACCTTTACGTATACTGATGCGAACTCTTATAGGCACTTTTTAGAAATATCTAGTTATCTCTGCGTAATACCATATAATACGACTGTCCTGTGCTTCCCTCTGCCCTTCGAGTCGACATCCAGCAGCTTTCGTGGAGTTAATTGTGTCAGGAGCGTGGCTAGCAGGTCGACCACGTGAGCGAGAGGTACCTACCGGATTAAAACACTTTCATCATATCAGCCAGAAGACGCCCACTGCTGGGCATAGGCCTCCCCCAGAGATCTCCACAAAGGCCGGTCCTGTGCTTTTCGCATCCAGCTGGTACCTGCGATCCTTACCAGGTAGTCAGTCCACCTTGTGGAAGGCCTACCCACGCTGCGTCTTCCGGCACGTGGTCGCCACTCGAGAACTTTACTGCCCCATCGGCCATCTTATAAAACACTTTACACATGTCCAAATATTACGGTTTGTTTGGTAGGACACACGAGCTTCCTACAAAAAATACAACTTTAAAGCTAACTATTTCGGAAATGGATCGCTAAGTCCAACATTATATTTTACTTATTTTCTACCTATTTGAAGGGTATAGTTTCCCTCCCAGGCGGGAAGCATTAACGGAAAACATTTTTAGGAAAATTTTAAGTTATTCACTAACAAATTAATAAAGTTGTGTACGCGTGCCTAAGATAAAATATAGCTAAGTAGTGCAGCTTACGATACAGTTCATAGAACATGGCAAAATGTATCTACGAAAAATAATACGAGTATTTTAGTAGGCTATACTCTCCCGACCTCCCCCTATGTGCGATAAACGGCACGACGTTATTCAAAGCATCACAAATATAATTTTACACTACAGTATCTTTCGACATTTACTATTTCCATTTTCTTTGCATGCATTAAAGCATGCTCGTATCTGGAAACATCATCCAATAGCTTCGGCACGAAACCCTTAATTGGAGCATACGTTATTATTGTTATTACGTTCGAAATTCCCGAAACAGTGGATGAATCTCTGTTCCCTAAAAAACTCATTGGCACGTTCCCGAAAACGTATTAGCCTGGCGAACGTGATACCCGAGCCGAGCACGCCCTACCCGATACCTACACGAATCACTGCCAAAGAGTTTTATGTACTATAACTCTTGTGTCTGTATAGCTTTTCTATTTAGGTTCTATTGGCTTTTACTAGACAGATTGGAAAGTAGAAAAAAATTATCATGAATTTATTTTTTATTTTATGAATAAAACCTAAGCTTAAGCCTAGGTTATCTAAACAACATTAAATATGTTAACATAAAAGGAGCGTCATTGGCCGAGAGGTTAGGGTATCCGACTAGTAAGCGAGAGGTACCAGGTTCGTATCCGCTACGACCATTGAGTAATGTACATTAGTTGAATTCTAACCGATGCTCTTACGGTGAGCGAAAACATCGTGATGAAACCTGCAAATTCAGGCAAATGAATTTGTAACCATGATCCAATCTCCCCCAAGCAGGTTCCCCTGGTAGCATGGTCACGGAGGTCCGATGGTAGTTGCTCCGCTGTAATTACCTGATCGCCAAATCCTGGATCATAGTCAAGGCAGAGCCTGGGCCCTCGTGCTCGAGAACACAACCGTGACTTAATGTCAAAATGATTATTTTATATTTTATTTTATTTAGGAATATAGTACTAGGTTTTGTAAACAACATAAAACATAAAACTACCAATAAACAATAAAAATAAAAACAAGCATAACGTATTGTAACCATAAATTTCTGAGAAATGTATGTTTTCTCACATAATTTCGTCCCATGAATCGAGAAAAACATCAAGACTTGGTGTTGCTGTCAGTAGGAGATAGGGCCCTATCTTTGAAACGGTCGCATACACGTCTCACGCTCCCAATGCAGCTTTATTTTTTAATCGCCCGCCCCGATTCGAATTACTACGAGTTTTCAATTTTGATTTGGGGCAGGAAAACTTCAATATTTTGTTAAAACAGGCCCACAGAATACCAGCGCTGTGAGTCGCTTCTTGCACCTCACGCGAGAATTAGACGCTTGGTCTTTTACTGAATACACCCTTGATCTTGATAATAGTCCCGAATTATGGGTTTCGTGGTACAAGTAAACGTCATTATGGTTCGGTACCTCCAAACTCCACTGGAATCACAGTCTTTTAATTCTTTTATGGGGCGAAAAGCTTTAAGGTCATCAGTATAAAGTAAACACTTGCTGTGTTTCACTACCTACTTTGTTTACACATATGTAATGATGAACTAGAATGGAAAAATGCTCCTAAGTTTCTTGCACCAACATAATGGCGAACTCTATTTTATTTTATTTTGTATTTTTTAACTTGAGTCATTGCTTCAGTAAACATACAGTCTTTTCACGTGTCCAAATCATACAGCTACCTGTGATTAAAAACTAAAAAGAAAGCGCTCTGATCAAAGGCTCGGCCATTGTTGTCATTTACAACTATATTCAATCCCAAGGGTGTATACTAGCAGCCGTAAACCGCGAAATGTACAATTTACGTTATCTATTCCCTTTACACAGTAAAAAGGCAAGGATACGCGACACACGAGATTGATAACGGCTCCCTTACGATTAGGACCAAGAATGTGAGAAACTTTTATCGGAAATGATTTGCTGGTCTCGCCTCACCTAGATATCTGTCGCATGTTGACTCAGTAAGGGTTGGCAGCTTTTGTCAGCTGTATACCCGTGGTCCTCGTATTTTTTTTAAATGTGCAATATCTATATTTTACTTATTTGTGTAGTAGTGTTTACTAGTAGTGTAGGCGGACCCTAGGCCCTCGCGTGCCGCGCGGGGGTGCAACGTACAACGACATAACGCCAAGATAATTATGATGATGTGTAGCAGTGCCTGGGGATGTGAGTGTGTGGGCGTGTATGTGCCTGTATCTTCATTGCGTAAACAAACACTGCAAAGGCGGGCTTATCCCTAAATTATCTTTGTCGTGCGGTGGAAGCTCGTGGAAAGTCGGGGCGAGTCGCTAAAACTATAATTTATATAAGTTTTTATATTACTCACTTGGTCCATAGTTAGTAATCCGGTCATTGTTTGTAATGCCCGGGCAAAATGAATAATGACGAGTTAAGTCGGGCAATGTAATTAATACATATTTAAAGTTCATTACCTATTTATTACCCGGTCTTATGAATACCGCTACGTAACTGTTGCGCAAACTGATAATAAAGATACATTATGCAACAAATTGACCTGGCTGCATATTTTATTGAACTAAGAACTTACACCTTGTTTGTCACCCTAGTGTTATAAAAGCAAGTAACCCATCGTACAGTTTACAGCATAAACATAGATACCTAACCAATAATAAACATCTTAAACGCGCTAAACGAAAATTCCGTCACCCAAAGAACTCCCTGCTCCCGGGTGTAATATGCAAGTATTGTTTCCGGCAATATTAAAGATTCCCGAGGGAAAAGTGAATATTAAATGATTCAGATTCCAACTGGCTCGCCTATCGGCGGGAAAATTGGCCGCCCACACCCCTGTGTCTATCCTGTAGAGAAATATTTGTGAGTGCGATACAGATGCCAATGGAGAACGATATCGTCATAGAAACGTTTCTGTGTGCCAATATCGAGCGTTAGCTCTCAACTTCACTTTGTTCATCTCCTTGCCGTCGGGAATTATATTAAAATATAATGTTTGGACAAATTCACACAGCGCCGTCTAGCACCAAAGTAAGTCTAGCTTGTGTTATGGGTGTTATGTAACTGATTAACCAATTATATACATTTTTAAATACACACTTGTTATACATACTACACCCGGACCCGTGACAGAAATTAAAATTCATCATTTCAATTTCTGCTCGGCCAAGAATCGAACCTCGGGACCTCTGCGTGGCGATCGGCATGTTAACCAACTAAACCCCTAAGGTCGTCAAGGAATAAAACGCTTATTTACACAATAGGGACCTAACACAATACTATTTAAAAGAGTATTGTTTAGCTGCGTATTCTGTTTTGTATTCTGTAAGGCATTCTTTCCCATTCGGGCGGCACCAATTCGAACGGGATACCCCGCCATGCCCTACCTCCCTTAAAACCTCAGTTACCTCTCTGTATCTATTCGAAAAATATTTGTGGTGATACAAAACCTACGTATAATACTTATATTAGGTACCATTTCGCAGTACCCTGCGTTTTTCACCAGCTCGCATTTCGAATCTCTGCAAACATTTAACTATCCCGCGGGACACTCATATTTCTCCAGGATAATAAGTAATACCTATCATCATCATATCAGCCGAAAGACGCCTACTGCTGGGCATACAAACTTTTTCTCTTTTAAATATTAGTAAAGATTAAAAAAGGCTACGCCGTAGACTTTGCTACGGTCTTAGGTTATTCGGGATGTCATAGCGTAGGCTACACCGCCGTAGCCTCTACTACGGGTGCTGTTTCACATGCATATACCCGTCCACTTGAGCAAAAGACAAAAAGTCATGATAATATTGTAAACATTAAAATAATAGAATTTTCCATTTTCAATCAGAAATAAACCGAAAATTTCTTAGGAATTTAAGAATACTAAGTATTTAAGGTACTTAAATGGATCCATCCATCATCTGTCTCTACCGGCATTAAAAGTGCTTTTATTAACTTCGTCTATTTTTATCGGCAAATACATATTTTTGCTCCTAAATCAATCAAACAACGAGATTGATTTCGAAGAACGATTTGCTTATTCCGATTGATTGAAGTAAAAACTTTGCTATGTATATTGTTTGGTTGATTTCGGTTTCTTGTATTTTTGGTGCCTGTATTGACATCCGTATTTAATATCAACTTCGCGCTTAAGAGCGTCGGTGGCCGAGACGAACCGGGTTCGAATCCCGCTGCGGCTATATACCAATGACTTTTTTCTGAGTTATGTACATTAGTTGAATACTAAACCGATACTCTGACAATAAACCAACCACACATACTACGCACTACATAGTGGGGTTCGTAAACTTTGTAGAGTTAGAAGCCTGGCTCTTCATGAGATCTGATATGTACATTAGATGAATTTTAACTGATGCTCTTACGGTAAGGGTCGTGATGAACTCTGCACATTCATCCAATCTGGTCAGGTTCCCCTGGTAGCAGGGTCACGGAGATCAGATAGCAGTCGCTCCATTGTAATTACCTGATCTGCCAAATCCTGGATCATGGTCAAGGCGGACCCCAGGCCCTCGTTTTCGAGAGCACACACATTTTTTTTTATACACAATAGGGACCTAACTTATTACTATTGTATTGTAAGGAGAATGTAATCTCCCAATACCTCTCCCAATGTAATGGAAGTTCCTATTATAATAGGCTTACCTATTTTTATAATTTCTATTCCTAAGTTTCTACTCCCCTTCTCATTTTGGACGTTCGGTTCAAAATTGTTCTGAGAGCAGGTTTTTAGTAATAATCTTATTTTAATTTGGTAGTAAGTACTATACGCCGTGTGGTATTCGGCAGAGTAGAATAGCACCAACCCCTTACACTCGTGGGTGTCGTATAAGGCGACTAATCTTTTCGAGGCAAAATATCTAAGAGTCTCCGTAGGCTGGGAAATGGGCAGCAGCGTTTTCCATTGTTATATTTATAACACTGCGATCTCCAACCCGCCTGCCAAGCGTGGAGATTATGGCAATAACCTCCCCTTTCTTGGGAGAGGCCCTTAGTACTGCAGTGGACTGTAATGGGCTGTGATGATGAAGTACTATAGGAGTGTGGTGAAGCGAGCAAACAACGGGATTTGCAAAGATATACTGATATATCGAGACCACAATGAAACAACCGGCTATTGATACTGCTAGTTTATTACTACTGCATACCGTGCTTCGTATACATACAGTACATCTTTCCCATCACTATTTTGAGATCCTGTTAACAAAACAGATAAACTTAAAAATACTTCATAAAATTAAAATCCTTATCTCTAGGTCTTAGACCAATGCGGCGGCCCGCCTGTGGCGAACCGACGTCGTTAGTAGTCGCGTTGTTGTTCGGTCGCGGTGAAGTTGATTGAGCTACATTTTCCGGGGCCGCGCTTAATGATTCACCACCGTGAACCTCGTCGGTTTCGTTACAAGCTTGAACCCATTCATCCTCGCCCTGCGCGCCGACGTTCTGCCCTGGTTCTGATTCCGACTGAACTGGCGACGAAGGCAACCGATGGCATGGAAGCGGGCGATACCGGTAGTGACGGCGCGGTGCTGGCCGATGCATCACCACCGCCATCCTCCAAGAATACGGTGCCGTTATCACCCGTATATTTATTTAACTAATCCACATGACATTTACAAAACGTGTCATGCTGTTTTACATAAATTTCGTACATTCTGTTGCCTAATACCTTTTTTATTATACCTAAGACCCAAATGTCTTTTCTTGACACGAACCACTTTAACCACACAACGTCCCCACATTGGAACTGCCTACCAGCAGGCACGGGCGCCTGATCATCACCGTCGGTGCTACGAGAGTGAGGTAAAACTAGATCGAGCCTACATCTTAACTTGCGGCCCAACATCAACTTGGCCGGCGATACTCCGGTCGCACAATGTGGAGTATTCCTATATTGAAATAGCATACCCAACAATTTCTCATTTATAATTCGCTTGACATATTTTCGTTAATTATACATTTCAACATTTTCTTACACGTCTTTACCGCATTCTCCGCCTGTCCATGGCTGGAGGGATGGTAAATAGGTGAAGTTACATAACAAATACCATTATGCATACAAAAATGATTAAATTCGTTTGAATTTATTTTAGCGTCGTTATCAGAAACAATTGTGTCAGGTACACCGAATCGACAAAATAACTCCTTTAATTTAGCAATAAAAAATCCAGTAGAGGTTCTAGAATTCATCAATAAGCACTCAAACCATTTGCTGTACGCGTCGATTACAACTAAGTAAGTTTTTGTCCAAACGCCATGTAATCAATGTGTATCCTCTGCCAGCTGGTGGCAGGGCGCGGCCAGGGCGCGGCGCCCCACGGCCCGTGCGCTCGCGCACCTATCGCACAAGCCTATCCATCGCTCGATGTCATTATCTATGTTAGGCCACCACATTCGACTTCGCGCGTTACTTTTTGTTTTTATTACGCTAAAATGACCCGCATGCAACTCCGATAACATTTGTTGCCTGATACATCGTAGCGATAACTATTCTATGACCTCTAAATAATCATCCATTAGCCACTTCTAGATCAGTTCTACAATTAAAATACGGTAAAATAAATCGACATTTAATTTTCCGCGGCCAGCCACGATTCATATATTTAATAACGGTTTGCAGCGTTTTATCGGACTTTGTTGCCGCTTTTATACTATTGAATGTTACTGGTAACATATGGTTGCTTAGAAAATGTAGGTATGAACATTCGCCTGGCTCTAAAATAGTAGGATATGTACGTGGCAACGGTGCACGTGAAAAATAATCGACAACAATGTTACTTTCGCCCGAAATAAATTGGACCTTGTAATTGTAAGCGGATAAAATAATAGCGTATCTTTGTAATCTAGATGCGGCCATAACGGAGACACCGATCTTATTGCCAAAAATTGATAACAATGGACGGTGGTCGGTTTTTAAAATGAATGGCGTATCACGTCCATATAGGTATCGATGGAAGTGTTTAACGCCAAATATTATTGCGGTGGCCTCCTTTTGAATTTGGCTGTAATTTTTTCGCTTAGGTTAAGTGTACGCGAAGCGTAAGCTAAGGGCTGTTCGACGAAATCAGGTCCAGAGGGAACCCTCTGAGCTAAGACCGAACCTAGGCCGCCGGGGCTGGCATCAACCGACAGCACCAGCTGCGCCCCGGGGTCGAAGTGCGCCAGCACTCGCTCCGACGCGAGCTCGCGTTTCACCGCATCGAATGCGCGTTGCTGAGCGTTCCCCATACCCACTTCGCATCTTTACGAAGCAGTTGGTGTAGTGGGCCCATGATAGAAGACGCGTTTGGAATAAAATTTCGGTAGTAGTTAACCACGCCTAAAAATCGTTTGACCTCCACCACACTATTTGGCCGAGGGGCATTAATGATCGCTTCTATCTTATTTGGACACGTTTTTAACCCGTTTTTATCAATGGCGTATCCCAAATAAACGACACTGTCCTGTAGGAAAGAACATTTTTCTTGCTGCAATTTAAGCCCAGCATCGCGCAAACGATTCAAAACCTCACGCAATCGATCCAAGTGAACCTGTTTCGTCGGACCCGTAACACAAACATCATCAAGCCAACAACTGACACCGACTATTCCCGCTAATAACGTTTCCATCGCCCGTTGGAATATAGCGGGGGCGTTCGCCAAACCATACACCAGTCGCATATATTTAAAAAGACCCTTTGTGGTATTTATCGTAGTTAATTCTTAGGAAGAATCACTCAATACGAACTGGTTATAGGCGTTACTCAAGTCTATCTTCGTATATTTCTCGCCACCCGTAAGCTTGGCAACCACCTCCTCTATTCGCGGCATAGGATACTTATCGATGTACATGTCTTTATTTAATGACACGGATAAATCACCAGCGATCTTTACCTTACCATTTTCTTTTAAAACAGGAACAAAAGGTGTCGCATATTTGGAATACCTAACAGGTACCAGTATGCCAACGTTCACAAGTCTATCTATTTCCTGTTCTACTTTTGATTTTAATGCTAAAGGTACCGAGCGCGGTTTAAAAAATTTAGGTACACTACCTTCATTCAATTTTAATTCAACTTTAAATTCATTGAAATACCCCAACTTGCCGTCGAACAAATCTGAGTATTCCTGTAATATCTGGTCTACGTATTTTATTATTTCCAACCGTAATACATAAATTAAAAGCCCTCATAAAATCTCGCCCCAACAAAGGCGGACCCCCGTCCGAAATAACGAAAATCTTAACATTATGACATTGTTTTAAAAATGATAATTTTGCTTCAAAAAAACCAAGAGGTGAGATTTTATGACCATTGTAAAGGCACATTTTTAGATTACATGGTAGTAATTGTTTATTAAGAAAGTGTTTTTCGTACAATTTGTTGGAAATAACTGTGGTACCCGATCCCGAGTCGAGTTCCATACTTAAATTTACATTATCGAACACCAAATCTAGACATATTGGAGAATAGTCCACGTACCTTAAATTAAATAGCTCGCACTCCTTACAAGAATCGGTTTCATCACCTTCCGAACACTCGACGTCCAGATTATGCACACGAGCACAATCTTGCTTATTTGCAGTACACACCTTTTTTAATGTGACCTTTAGCGCCACACAGTTGACAACGGTAATTCCGATAGCGACACTTGCCGGCTCCATGACCGTTTAATCCGCAAACCGTGCATCGCTTCGCGCCGTCGCCGCCGGGCCCGACGGCGGCCGGCCCGTACCCGCCGCGGCCGCAGCCGCGCACCTGAAACACGGGCTCCTCCTTGACGCGGGTCACCGTCGTCGCTGCCGCCGCCGCGGCCCGCGCCTGCCGCGCGCTCGCCGTCTGCTGCGCCACCTTTATCGCGCGCGCGAACGTCAGCCCCTGCGCGGCCATCTCGAACAGGCGGTCGCACTCCGGGCCCGCGCTGAGGCCCAGCACGAACCGGTCCCTCAGAAGCATGTCCAGCGCCGCGCCGAACTCGCAATACAAGCCGAGCCCGCGCAGCCGCGCCGCCCACTCCTCGACACTCTCGCCGACGCCCCTGGTAGCCTCATAAAACTTCGCCCTATCGGCGAAGAGGCACCTTTTCGGCGTGAAGTGTGCATCCAACTCCTTCACTAGCTCTTCGAACTTAATCTCTTCTAAACTCCTAGGATGTACTAAGTTCCGTGCCAACCGGTATGAATCATCGCATAATAACGTTATCAATAAAGATATTTTACACTTGTCATCGGTCACTTTGTTGATGGTGGTAAAATGTCGAAACTTTCCATAAAATATTGGCCAGACCTGCGAATTATGATCGAAATTACCGATATTTCCAATATAATTCCACATTTTAAATTATTTAATTTTGCTAGCAATTGTAAGCACGATGAAACAACCGGCTATTGACTAGTTTATTACTACTGCATACTTGCTTCGTATACATACAGTACATATACACCTTTTAATAAGAAAAAACTATATACACTAATACATAACCCTGATGGAGAAGCCACCAGAGAACAAAATGGCCGCGACACCTTGCAGCGAAATTAAGCTCCTTCGTATATTCCGCGTTTAAATTCCTAACTGTCGCTTTCTTTATTTTTCTTTTTTCTTCTTTAAAAAACGTTGTTTCTCATTAAGAGGTTATTAACGCTTTCAAGTAGGCTTCGCTCGCCTACTCTACATCGCCCATAGGACTTTCTAAAGCTCAGGAACACCCAACAAGTATACAATTCAAGAGCGGACTTACTTATTTACACCTATAAAAAGTAATAGTGTTGTATATTTTAAGAACCGGCTCATGAAGCTCTTTCGTTTGATACCAATAACGCTAGGTTTCTGAAAAAAATGTCTATTTCCATACAAAAAATGTATGACGTCGTTACTGCACCCACCATGGGAATATTTTTAAGAACAACCGCTCAAAATGATCGCTTTAACCTAAAGCACCCGTGTACCAAACGGCTATCCTGTACATTGGATTTGCGGTTTTCAATTAATATTTGCTTTGTACGCCGTCCAATATTAATGGTTGATTGCGGTCCTAAGTGCTGTGCTAGTTTATCGATATTGGGGATTATTAAGTACATGATATGTGTCCCACATAAGAAGGCAGTATTGATGTGTATAGTTGGTATGTAGTAAGTCTGGATAGGGTTTTTTAGGAATGTTAACTACTCGTATTGAGGCCGTAAGGCGCTGTCCTAACTGGCAGCGGTCGTACGACGGATGTCGCCCGACCAATAGGCGACCTCAAAACCGCCCGTCGCACGACCACGATCGTACGACCGTTTGCAAATTAGGACAGCGCCTTCTTAGAGTTGAAAATCCGCACTAAATATGACAATACCTTTTAAATACCGCGTCTGTTTTTTTTCTTGTACTATAAACACGACTCCTCTGAAGAAAATCAATTAATGTAACGTTTCATGAGGAATTATTATTTATTTATACCTACACGTTGAAATCCTTGTGTCAAGATCACTATTAGATATAGTGATCTTTATATAGTGATTAGATCACAGATACGTTTTTGTAAATCTACCAAATTTCAGCAGAATCGACATTGATCAGTCATCGACAGTGATCGATGCCTATGATGATTCTAGAATAGTCTTCATAGGTAGATACAAATAAACCTGTAGCAGGCCCAATTCTGTACATTGAAGATTTTTTTTTTTATTGGAGAGTACTCTATAAACGATACTGTAGCCACAACTGTCATTTTTTTCATTTTTGTCTGTCTGTCTGTATCTTGGCCGCGCATCATTCCGAAACTAGGTACTGAATGAATTCTGATGATTTGAGTTCATATACTACGAGGTAGAACACTGGGTATTTTTTACCCCGAAGTTCATCACGGTTCCTGGGACCTAGGAGCTTTCAAATCCAATGTAAAAATCTAATAAATTATGATAACAGTCCTTCACCGCAAACCACAGTGTTGTTTTATATGAGATATACCAAACATACTGTAGTCCACGCAAACGAAGTCGCGGGCACAGCTAGTTTTAAAATATATACAAAACAAAATTACCGCCGCATTAATATTAATAATCACCTTTGCGTAATGTCCCGGTTGTGTACTCACACACGACAGCATCCCGGGGTCCGCCTTGACCATGATCCAGGATAGATAAGGGCAATTAGAGTGAGCGACTGCCGTCTGACGTCAAGGTTGCACATTCAGTCGCCTGAATGAGCAGGTTTCCCCACAATTCTTTCCCTCACCATAAGAGCATCGGTAAGTTAACAACTAATGTACATAACTCAGAAAAGACTATTATAATATTGGTACACGGCGGCACTGGGTTTCGAATCCCACCTCTCGCTTACGAGTCGGACCTCTTAACCATTAGGCTACCAACGCTGTCAACATCACCGCCTTATTACCGCTACAATTCCCAGGCAGGGCTGCATAAGCAGGTAAAATTAGATGCCTTATCCGCGCCGGTGGAGATCGCAGAGCCGTAAATACGCGGTCTTTATTATCATTGGCCATTCCACTGGTGTCCTCGTACACTGAGACCAAGTTATCTCTTCAGTTGAAGGCGTCGCTAGTGGAAAATATACTTCTATACCGGTGTTTCAGTCTCTCATTTTATTACAACACCGCTTTAGTTCCGATTTGGTCTACCGACAGCAGATAAGTTGGTGGCACTGGATCTGCTTTACGATGTACCGCGACCCTGCCTTGTAATTGAGCCCTCCAGGCTCTCTTTTGAATTTTACAAGAGGTGTCCGTTTCAGCTTCGATTTAAGAGGCACTTATGCGCTGAGTTAATCGATGACCGTGCAGATAAGATTTCGATTCACGTATTTGACTACAGTGTTGATTTTTCTGTAAAGTTACCTAAAATTATCACTAGCCTCACAATGAATAGCTAGAATAAGGTTGCGGAAATGGACAACATCTTATTTCAAATGGTTATGTGCAAACTTCATTTGTAAAACTGAACTAGGAATAGGTATTTTTATCAAAGTATCTCAAGGATGCCTATCATAGAACATTCGCGTCCGGAATAATAAAAGGGGATAATTTATACCCTTCGAAGCGTACCATAGTAACATGCCTTGTCGATAATCGACGTCGATGTTATACCTAATGCGAAAAAGTTGTAGAACGCCATTTTAAGAAAAGTTCGTGCATTCGTTTTTATCGGAAATCTGTCTGTGTAAAGCGTTGCCCTAATTGTCAAAGATAGTGCGACCATGGTCGCACGACCGGAGCCAATCAGGACAGCGCCTTATGATCTGTTCATTGTGATGAAAACTGCACATTCAGGCGACTGAATGTGTAACCTAGATCCAATCTCATCAGGTTTCCCTGGTAGCAGGGTCACGGAGGTCAGATGGCAGTCGCTCCACTGTAATTATATGATCTACCAAATCTTGGATCATGGTCTAGGCGGACCCCGGGCCCTCGCGCGCGGGAGCACAACCGGGACAGTAACGCAAAGATGATGATTTATGTAAGTGGGTGGTTCAGTTGGTTAACATTCCGGTCTGCCACGCAGAAGTCCCGGGTTCGATTCTTGGCCCGGTAGAAATTGAAATGATGATTATTTATTTTCTTTGCGGGTCTGGGTGTTATATGTAGGTACATTAAGTCTGTATTTAAAAATATATAAGTAGTTTATCAGTTCTCTGGCACCAATAACACAAGCTTTGCTTACATTTGTGCTAGATGGCGCTGTGTGAATTGTACAAGAATATTTAAGCATATAACTCTGTTACGGGACAGGTTCTCTTATTCTCACCAATTTTGGTTAAGAGAAAATACGCCTTCATTTCTCACTTATTTACCGCCCATAACAGTCCTCGGACCTGAGCCTCCTCCACCCAGATATTGAAAAGAAGGAAATACGAAAAGGGACGTGGCCGGTGTCACTGTATGCTCAAATAGAGAACCCATCGCGATGAGTGTGTTTACCAATCAACACGTTAGTGTACGTGGGGTCCACTTTTTTTTTATACCACTATGGTGGCAAACAAGCCTGCTTGATGGTAAGCAGTCGCCACAGCCTATAGACGTTTGCAATTTGCAATACAAGAGGCACCAACGCGTTACCGACCCCGAAAATACCTTTTCACCCCTTTCTTGAAGAACTACATGTCCAACTCTCCAGGGAAAATCTCTACAGGTAGTTCGCTCCACAACTTTAGTGTAGCTACGTGGTAGAAAGTTCCTTCGGAACCGCACAGATCGCGACCAATTTGGCTCTAAGGTATAAGGATTAACTCCCTGTCGGTGGAGAGCAGTGCGATAATAGAATATAGCACTTGTACCCCCTTGTCATAAAAACGTGAAGAAGTAATTTACTCACTCACTATTTCTACATAGTACATAAAAGTCGCCTAGGGCGTCTGTCTATCTTTATTTATTTCCGCTATTTCCTGTTAAACTACGCAACGAATTTTAATGCGGTTTTTACCATTAGATAGGGAATTTCTTCCATAAGGTTTATATGCATACCCCTTTTTCCAATAATTATTGTGGAGACACATTGGAGGCTATAAACTATTCATCCGAAACACGCCTGATTTCGTCTTGGGTTTAAGAGATGAATAGATTATCGATATACTGTTCTAAGGCAAAGCACTATAGGACGGTGACTAACTACAAAGTATCGGGATAAGTATTAATCACAGCCCGGCTGTGTTACGACGCAGAACTGTTTTCTGTAATCGATTTCAGACAGGTAGACAGCTGGAACACTGGTGGAGGGATTACTCGTATACGCTTCTATCGACTTCCGTACTCAGGTGAAATAGCAATAAGTATTTAAGAAATATTCTTCAATTTTACTGTAGCCATAGACATCTTTATACTTCTAATACAATTATATCTAAAATAGTAAACCAAGCTAACATTGTAAACAACCTCCAAATATTCCTGCCTCCAGTTTTACTCGAATCCAGGGGGGGACAAAAACAATCCTTGATTACAGCGTCGCTGTAGTATGTTTTCAGGTCATTTATGAGTCCGTTAAGGAACTCCCTGTGAGTATCTTCGTACAAAGGGAAATTAGCACAGCAGTCCAATGCGACATCATGATCTCCGACTTGTTGAAGAACTGGTGGTGGTTCTTGTACGGTTAAATCATTCTCTATATAGTCGTCGTCGTATTCCTTGAGCTTGTGATGCTTCCGACTTTTCTTTTTTGTAGTTTCTAACAAACTAACAATATCAGCTGGATAGTATAAGTTACCGTACACCGCTGTTACCACAAGTGGAGGGACATAAGTGGAATAAGCAGGAGGATATGGCATGTAAAGCGGTGGATACACAGAATAAGGTATCGGTTGGGTTACATGCTGTGGATAAATGGAGTATGGTATATGTTGGGTATTATGTTCTGGATACATAGAGTATGGTACCTGATGGCTATTATGCTCTGGATATATGGAGTAGGGTGTCTGATGGGTATTATGCTGTGGATACAAGGAACAATGTACTTCTGGGATATAATGCGAAGTTGGATGGTCTTGTTCTTCGATCTGCTGTGCCAACTTTGCAATCGGATCGGAATAAGAAGCATCGTCATTATGTTCATTATGTTCATCATGTTCACTATTTCTAGTACAAGTTACATCTAGTACTGTAGTGCCTCTGCAACAATGTTTGTTACTTTCAATGGCTGGAGAGGTTACAGTTCGTAAAGCATTGTTATATTTCTCTGTCATGTGACTGATAAGGGAGCGGTGTCTGGTCATATGTTCTAAACTTCGTAACCCGATGACTTTAAGCTGTGATACGTTCCTATTATCCATAATAGTAATAGGTTCTTCTAAAGTTTCATCGCTAGCACTGTAATTAATTTGACTAAATTCGTAACTATGAGCAGTATTATTCGCAACGGTTTCATGGACTTCTGTTGTAATTACTTTATCGACTTCTGTAGTTATTGTTGTGTCAGTTTTCTCAGGATTTTGATCGATCACATCATAAAATTTGGATATAAAGTTCATAATCGGCCACTTCATTTTCACTTCCAAAGTTGGTGTCGGTATACGATTCTTTGTAATAGTAACAACTGAAGGAAACGTCTGTGAGTCTTTTTCGTACAAATGTTGTTTTATAGAAAACATTTCATTTGAAAGCATTTTGTCAAATATGTTGTGTTTCAAATTGTGGCTCTTTATCTGTGTAAGGTTGTGTAAAACATTAAAAGGTACATTTTTAGTCATAGAATCCGATCCATTGTTCTGTCCACGATCTAAAACCAATATCATTATTAGTTTACCTTGCCGGTTCTTAACGAGAAACTCTTTTAATTAAGTATTACTAAAATAAATTTTACCTTCAAACTTAATAAAAGATCGCTCATTTTCAGGAAAATCGTTCTCGTCAGATTTAATTTTTCGTTTTATGACAAAGCTATTTGTGTTTATAATTTGTAAGTTCATAAGTAGAAAAATATGAAATTCGAAAAACATAACCAAAATATAGATCGTCCATCTTCAACGTCATTTCAACAGCGATGTCTGTTTAAGTAGGTACGGAAACTTACTAAGTTGGTCATGGATAGTTCAGAATCGTAAGGTTCTATTACATATTGTAGGTATTATGTATGTGTAAATTAATTTTAGTATCTTTTGTGTTATTAATGTACAATCAGATAAATAAAAATATGTACTTATAATGTTCAATGTGAGTAAAATAACAACAGGTACTTAATCTTTAACTAGGCAAGCTCATGTTAAACATTGAGGTTTTAATGTAACCAACTAGGTGCAGTTCCTAGCGTCTCTCTCAGTGAAGTTTCGAAGAAACAACATTATACCTAGTAGGTCATGATCCGTTCTGGGTTTTATACACGCAATTTTTTTATATATTTTATCAATGTTTTATTATGTTAATGTGAAATTGGTCGTTCTATTCGTTTACCTAACTACCTGTGCGCGTTGTGGTCGCCATTGCGCTATTTGTCCGGAACACACTCTCTGCAAATACCCCGTGAGTGCTTTTGACAGATTGATATGCTTATGTAGTATACGTCGCGGGCAAAAGCTAGTGTAGGTACTATAATTATATTATAGAAGATACTATTATAAAACTGTAAAGCCGTGCTAGTAGGTTCATTGAAGATATTCCAGAAAAAACAGTCGGGATAGTGTACCGAGCGACACGTAAACGAACCCAAAAATGTTTCTTGTAATTTTTGTTTGTTTGTGTGCGCGCATCACGCATGCTGTTAACGCAAATAACTATACACTATAACAAACGTAGGTACTGCGTAAAGGTCTAATAGCCGGTACCTACTTCTAAAGTAGCGAATTTAGTACCTACCTGTGTATAAATACCAACCATGGAAGTGCCTATAAAATTGTGACTGTTAGTCCGTTGTAGTTTGTGTTAGTATAAGTAGGTTGTGTTTAGATACAATAGTAGGCGTTATACTCGTGAAAAGGTGCTGCCTTGGTGGACAGGCTTCCTCTTGTTGTAGTTTTAGGTAGTTTTGCTTAAGTATACTAGACATACTTATATAATATGTTGGGCGTGGTCCGGCTCTGCCTGGTATTGTCGGGCGCTGCCCGCTCTGTCTGGTATTGTCGGGTTAGGCGACAATACCAGACAGAGCGGTCCGGCGTGGTTGACGCGTAGCGGTATTCTCTGTTACTGTGTGTTTCTTTAATACTTTCCTACCCCCGCCTTTTTGACGATTGAAAGAGATATTTTATGTCTTACAGAAATTTTGACTTTTACTGTGACCACCGAACGAGGAGTCTCACTATCGGTGCTTATCAATCTACTACTACTGACGGCGTACACAGCCATTTTTAGCTTCTGCCCGCCTATGGTTACCCTCGGGACCATTTTATATGACCCTCCATAATGTGTGAATGCTACTAGTATTACTTGGAGGTCAAGCAGTATCTCTGGTTCTACCTACCCGAATTAGATAAAACATTGCTTAGATATTAAGTTGGGCCTGAAGCTACCAAACTGCGTAAACTCTATTATAATTCGTGCTGCGGTCTTTGCGTGATGCGCGCACAGAACATACAAGACAAAAATTCCAGAATAATTTTTGGGCTTGCTTATGTCTCTGTACACTACACCGACTGTTTTTTTTTCTGGAATATCTTCAATGAACCTATTGGCGCAGCTTAAGTTTTATAATACTAACTACTATAATTAAATTATAGTACCTACACTAGCATTTGCCCGCGACTCCGTCTGCGTAAAATTCCATAAAAAGCCGCATTAAATTTTAGCATAAATTATGGCCATGTGCTATATCAGAAATCATTTATTGTAAAACTGTAGTAGGTACATTGTACCTACTATGTTGAACTATAACAGTTTACCCAAATTTGAGTGTACAATAGTTTGTTTTAATATTACAATTTCCATTACAATTAAATTAATTATGTCATAACAATATTTAGATTATATCAATTCAATTACAAGTAATAATTTCATAATGATATCCAATTAATGTCACAGATTGAAATATTCACTAAAACTATAAAATTCTCTGTCAATTAACCATTTTATTAATTACCTTTAATCTAGTTTTGAATGCGTTGCCTTCAAGCATTTTAATATCGAGAGGCAAACAATTGAAAACACTTACAGCAGAAACAAAAACACTTTTGAACATTACTGAGCCATTTGACTTAGGGATACAATAATCATGACTGTAATTGCTACGTAAGGTTCTTCGATGTGCTGATTTTTTAACAAAATATCCATTATTGTTTTTCAAAACTACAACTATTTCTAATATGTAGATACCAGACAATGTAAGTAGATTATTTTGTTTAAATATGTTGCGCAGAGATTACCTTTTATATACGTTAAAAATAAACCTGATACATTTCTTCTGTAATATAAAAGTGGTTTGGGCATTTACAGAGTTGCCCCAAAAGATAACTCCATAGGTAAGTAAAGGATAAACGGTACCATAAAAGCGCTCTTAGCGACCTCAGCAGATGCTACAGCTGCTAAGATTAATAAGGCAAAACAGCAATATAAGCTATATTACTGCCAATTTTTATCCAAATTCGTTCAATAGTTTTGCATGAAGGAGTAACAAACATCCAGGGCCGAATTTAGGGGAGGGCAACCGGGGCGAAAGCCCCGGGGCCTCCACAAACGGGGGGCCCCCACAATAGAGACTTCGGAAAATAAAATCTTTCAAATTCCAATTAGTAAACACTTGTAAACATCTTTTCCTTTGATATTTTTTTTTTGCTCTTATATTTATATGTGTTTGTTCAATACTAAGAGAATCTACTTGGTTTCACAGTAAATTATTTATTAAAAAACTGGACTTAAAAAAATTGTTCACTTTATTTGGAAAATAATTTGGGGCGAGGGGGCCTCCACTCCTTCGTTGCCCCGAGGCCTCTGGACCTCTAAATCCGGCCCTGCAAACATCCAAACAACATATGTAGAATTTAGAGTAGGTACCTACATAAATGCAAACAGAGATTAGTATCAAACACCCGTCAAGCTTAACTGAGAGTTAAGCCTTACCACATTTCTCTATAGTGTGTCTTTTGGTATCTATTACTTTATCATATCGTATGTGTTTATGGACAAAGTGATTAATGATATGAACAACGACATATCAAATCGGGCAATGTAATTAATACTTATTTAATGCCCATTATTTATTACATAGTGTATCTATTAAAGCGCGTTTGTATGGCCTTGACCAGGGGGTCAAACTCAGACAGGTACTCAGACTCAGGTACAAAGAGGTAGGGCATAGCGGGGAATCCCGTTCGAATCGAAGCCTCCCGACTGCGGAAGTACCTCCACCTTACAGAATACCGCAGCCAAACAATACTATTTAAAATAATATTGTGTTTCTGTCGGTGAGTGCTCCACGGGGTGGGGATTTGGGGGGCTTTGACAGTGGAGGGGTATTTTCCTTTTTGCTGCCAGAGCAACGTGTTATAGAGGTGGGCAACGCATTGACGATACCCCTGGTGTTGCTAATGTGTATAGGCAACGGTAACCACTTTCCAACAGGTGGCCCGATTGCCTGTTTGCTTAGCGTATAATATAAAAAAAACAGAGGTAGAGGTACTTAATTTGTGACCATATCTTGCAGAAGCCCGGGCCGAGTCATGCGTGCAAGGGCTACGAGCGGGCTGCGCGGCTGTCCGCCTCGGACGCGGCCTCCGTCGTGGCCCGAGTCAACGAGCGCAGGAACTTCATAGCCTCAGGCTTCTCGAGAAATCTTCCGCCTGCCGCCAACATGCGAAAAATGGTAGGCATGACTACTAATTTATTTTTTATTCCTTTGCGTCATTTGATGGAAAACGCAAATAGCACAGGTGAAATAAGTTGAGGCTGGGGAAATGGGGACCCTGAGGCAGATTGAACAGACTCGGGAGTGGATTGGCAGCCCGTGATGGTATGTTATACATTACACGGATTACAACATACTCACAAGCGGTTTGGAACCCTCTTATTGCGTATTAAGTAGGTTCAGATTTTAATATTATTAAAATAGGTTATGGTTTATGGTCTCCTTATAAGAGTATATAAGAGATAACAGAGAGAGCGAGACGGCGTATAAAATGCTCGTAAACTTGGTGTAAAGTTCTACAGCACGTATATGCTTTCTAACGATCATTTGGTGTTCGTAAATAATACTGCCGTCATAGCAAAGAGTACAGTAAGTTACCCAAAATCGTTTTTGAGATAAGGCCGTTTAAAAGTTGCGCGCTCATAACATTTTATTCAGACATACTGTATTGTTTATACATGCAAAATCGCAGGAAAACATAATACAGCAACGAAACCTATACAGAAAGTCGCGTTATTTTTCAGCGATCATTTCTGTGTAACTAACTCAATTTTGTCAAAACCACGACTTACTTATGGTCGCCGAGTATCTACAGTACATCATTATAATCTAGACGCCTTCAAAGCTAGAGTGAATAGGCTGTTCCTAGGCAAGCATGCTCCATCTTCGGCCGCATCGTCACTTAATACCAATTTAGATGACGGTCAAATGCGTGGCTAGTCCAATAATTAAAAACACAAGTCAGTCTTAAATTACCAATATGTCTCTTGAAACATTAGTATAACATCCACTGAATAACACTTAGAGTGTACACAAGTATGCGATTAGTAGCTTGGGCCACTTTTTCTTACGGTGACCGTAGGTATTAAATATTTTACACTCAGTAGTTACATATTTTTGTGTAACTGATGTTCTGTTATTGGTAGGAGTGGTCAGAAGAACTGGCTGAATCTGCCCAACGGTGGGCCGACCAATGCGACCCAGCTGTCAAACCAGACAAAGAAGACGCGTGCAGAGATTTAGGTAAGTAAGTATTGATCATATGCTTATCTTCAAATAATGCTTTTATTAAAGTTCAAAAGTAAAGAGATGTGGAATGATAAATGGATGTGGAGTAAGATGTGGAGATGAATAGTTCAAGAAGCACCACCAAATTGCATGATTAAAATTTGTACCTGAACACATGAATGGGAATATCGATCAATATGGAGCAAGGTCTTCTGGCTGGTGCTATTAAGGCGACTCTGTAGATACTCATCTGTTAACCAGATATTTCTCCATTGGCCGATAGCCCAAATCACGTCTTCAGAAACCAATCTTAATCATGCTCTATGCGTACACTCGATGGTGCCTCTCGTGTTCAGGCCCTCGCGCTGATCTCTTTGTACGTAAATCACGTTCCTCCGTCCTTCATCTTAGGCGCTGTCCTAAATGGCAACAGTCGTGCGACCATGATCGTACGACGGACATCGCTCGACCAAGGAGATCTTAAAACCGCCCGTCGCACGACCGTTGCCAATTAGGACAGCGCCTTATGGTCTATTCCACGTCTGTTCACTGTCAACGCTACCAATTTCGCTTTAAGCCTCTGCCTGATCAACACTGCGGCCAAGAAGCAGTTTTTCAACAATTCGAAGGCAACAGAACTTCGCTTATGTTATTAGCGAAAGTGCGTCATTTATCAAGTAAACAGGGTATTACAAACCAATTCGCATCAGAACATGACATAAATAACCCTTAGTTTATTCACAAAGAGATAAAGCACTTGGATAACTTTTTGTGCCGCTGAGTGTATTTTTTATGTCATGCGGTAGACAAACATTTAACCAGGCCATCTGATCATGCGTTATTAACATAATGAGTTCCCTCCCTAAAACCAAAGTTATAAGTTACATTTTAGTACTTTCGTGTTACTCATTACCTGCACTTTCATCACACATATTACCGCGTTGGTTTTTCTTTTTTGTAATAGTACATAAACATTTAATTTCAGAAGACATGCCGGTGGGCCAGAATATAGCTTCAATTTTGGGACCTACTCCAGGCCTCTCAGTCAAAAGTTTTGTCGATATGTGGTATATACAGATCCTAGACTTTAATGGAAGCGTTTCTTATTACAATCAGTAAGTAAATTTCCTAATAGTGTCAGATATACTACTACTTACCATGTTGCTATAGGAGAGTTACTACGAGTAGAGTACAAGAGAGAGGTAGTTGAAGTAAGAATAATCCCAATAAAAAAAAATCATATAAAATTGGTTAGCCAAGCTTCTAAACTGTTAAACTGTTGTCATGTGGTAGGACTCGGTCAAGTCTGAGGAGTCCGCCTGGCTGAGTACCACCGCCGTATCTATATCTGCCACCAAGCAACAATGTTTGCATTGTTGTGTTCCGGTTTAAAGGATAAGGTAGCCAGCGAAATTACAGGCATGAGGCATTTCATCTTACCCTCACAGTAACAACGTACCTGCGGTTCTGTATTTTTGTTAGCTGCAACCTAAATGGAGGAATTGTAGATGTTATAGGCGCCATATCGCATTTACCATCAGGTGGGCTGTCTACTTGTTTGTCACTGAGTAGCATAAAAAGCATATCTCCCATGTACTTATGATCAGAAATTACGTCTCCAATAGCTCTGTGAAATTGAAATAATTAAGGCTGAAATAATGATAATAATTGAAATAATATAGTACTGTGTAATGTAATAGTACAATGGAATGGTTTATGACCACGATGTATAGTTTGTTGAGATAGTACTACCTAATACGCATGGAGGCTAGGGTTTGGCTCTTTGTGAAATCAACTGGTGGCTTTGGATTCGGTAGAAAAATGATCATTTGTGATCCGCAATTGATTGAAGCTACGCTGCAGAGCCACGAGCATCGGTGTAGGTTTGCGCGTCTGTTAGTCTTCTACATGTGACATTTCGGAGATTGTGCGAAGCAGTTGCACGCCCTCTTTCCGCCGGCTCCTTTCCACCATCGGGAGACGCGATCCGGGCGAAGGCTTCATTGTTATGTGATGGATCTTACAGCTATCCGCATGAGCCGCTTTTGTCCGACTTTTATCATGCTTACGGCTAAGGAATGGAACACGTTGCCTGCGTGTGTGTTCCCTGTTCATTATAATCTGGACGCCTTCAATGCTAGAGTGAATAGGCTGTTCCTAGACATTAGGCATGCTCCATCTTTGGCGGCTTCGTAACTTACCAACAAGTGAGATGGGCGGTCAAATGACTGTCTAGTATATTTAAAAAAGACGGATAACTTTTTAATAGTGAGAGGGTATGAAAATACGACTTATAAACTACTGTCATTATGGAATGCAGTAAAATACAATAATGTTATTGTTATTTTCCTACAATGAAATAATTAAACAATAATTAAATTGTATACCTATTTTTGGGTATTTATTGTCAATAACTCCGAAAATACAACTGGTACAACTAAGCTGCCATAGCTAGATGGTATGTCCATCTGTATCGGTGGAGTATAACAGTCTGCCTATTGTTCTTTAAAATCTTTATAATTTCTACACTAACGTGTTTAGATAACCCGAAAGATTACCCGAAAAAAGTCGCACTCGATCCCAGGTCCGAAAACTGAAATATCCAAGAATTCCTTGGATTTTCCATGGATGTCGTTTGTACGGCTAAGAGTTGATTGTAGTTTGTATTCCGAGGTTTCCTTTTTATGGTTTGAAATTGATTTACAATATTTGAAACATGACGTTTTCTTTCGCCCTTAGCCGTTACGGATCTGGTTAAAAACCTTGAAATCGGCTAGAAATATCTAGTTAAAGACCCTATCTAGATCGTATGGAATCGTCGGAAATCGTAAAAATAGAGATTTTGGAGTCTTTTTTTCAATATGCTATAATGTAAAAATTACAAATTTCTGGACTACCATTTTAAATTTTTTGGTACAAAGTATCATCTTTGTTATCTTCGTTCCTCGCAAGTGTGTTGAATAACGCCGTATGACACTCGTGCGCATTGTCCCACCCCGAGAGTAAAGATCAAATGGCACAACTTGTATCTGAATGTACTTTATTCACGTTTTTTATTATTTCTTTCAGATCTGCCAACACAAAATACTTCACACAGCTTATTTGGGCCGATACTGACAAAATGGGCTGTGGCAAAGTGAAATTTTTGGTAAATCTTGAAAATACTAAACTATTAAAGTAAATATTCTTTTTTTGTTACGAAATCTAAGTGCATGAACTATGGATATTGTAAGCGACAGTTACTGCTTTACCGTAGATTATCTAGTTAGGTAGAATATCTGTGGGTAGAATACATCAAAGCGGCCGCCGCGCAGGGTCAGTGGCCACTAGTCACGTGCGCGAGCGAGAGACGAGCACCGGACGATGTGCATTGCTCGCCACATTTTCTTTTTGGGTAGCAAATTGATGAAGTATTTTCATGGAATGTTTCATGGGGAAAGTTGTTCAGTTTCTTGGGTAGAATATGAGGTTTCAATTAATGCTAGCGGTCTTGTTATATCCTGTATATGGATTCAAACTGTCGTTCATACAAAGTCTGATCTACAACAATGGGACAATTGTAAGCTAGCATACAATTATATAATGATGATGTATTTTAATTTTCGTTCACAAATAATGGTGTTTGAATATTTGCCGGCAAAAAGACAGCAAGGAGTCCTTCATGAATGAGGGCATTGTACACAATGGTAATGACTAAGACAACTTAATAACCACTACACAAAATGTTGTTGTTTTGTTTTTCAGATAAAACATGCCACAGTTATAGAACGGCTGGTGTGTAATTTTGCACAAAAGGGAAACCTACCTAGAAAACCATTATATTCTATAGGATATGCTGCAACACAATGTCCTAATAATATGGTCCCCGATGATAAATTTACATGTCTTTGCACAAACCAGTATGAGAAAAACGGTAAGTTTTATACCAAAACTAAAGGATAACGGAAATCTTAGTACACATCTTCAATAGCTATTTGTAATACGTCGTTGGATAGCTATTGTTGAGCTTAATAAAAGTTAAAATGGCGATAATTGCAAATGTTAGTCGATTCCGAGTTATGATTAATTATTTAAGTTAAACTAGCAATAAATTACCTATACCTTGGATTTCTATTCTACCCACCTTTAATGGCAATGTGTAATTAGTCGTTGGATAGCTATTTTTGAGCTAAGTAGAACTTATTTTGGTAATAATGTCTGTTACGGGCCTGGGTGTACCTATATAATAAGTATATATTTTAAAATATTTAAGCAACATATCAGCAGTCTAGCACCCATAGTACAAGCTTTGCTTAGTTTGGGGCTAGGTGGGGGGGTAGGTTTGTCCGTGATTATTTATTTATTTTGACAAAGGCCAACTAGAAATGCCAAAGTAACTGTTCCTCAGCTGAATTAGAGGTGGACAGTACGTAAAAAAACACTGATTACTTATTGTTATTCAATATGATATGTATAGTACAGTGTAACTCGCAACAGACTAATATTTGGATCTCAGCGCCACAGTAACTTTTGTTCTGCCAGAGAATAGCTAGACAACAAAGTAACTATTGGAACGAGTACCATCGTCCATACAAATCCTGGCATCATCCTTTAAACTAGTTATCAAAATCGATTTAAGTTTTCTCCTCGTCGAAAATTTCACTCAAGGTAAACATTTCTCTGTAGTGCCACAAACGTATCTGACCCGGTGGCCAAACCTGGAACTGTGAAAAAATAGCTACCCTTAATTTTGACATGTACCTATTTGAAACGAAATATCAATACCAACAGAATCGACACCGTCATCGGATCAGTAAAGTTCGTGGCATTGTATGTTATAGAATTGGGAATTGTCACGACATCTGTAACAGAGCTAAAGTTACCTGAATCTCAAATGACAGCAACCGCGTTATGGTTTTCGAATAGCATATCGTCTATCCAATACAATAGTGGCATAGCACAAAATTATGCACCTTTAAATTAACATTATTTTGAACTTATAACAGTGCTTTACAGTATACAGTAAAAATACTGATGTTGAGATTATGTTTAATAGGGTAGAAGACGATGAATGCGACAATTGCACGCGTTGCGACCTCTACTTTTCTTCATGCAATAACGACCTATCTCAAAACAATGCAAGGCAATAACAGCTACAGCCGTCAGTCTTCGTGAATACATGAATTAGTTACCTTCCCGGCGCATCTTCGTTCTCGTGGTTTCAATTGAATGAACTCTAACTCGTACCCTACGCGTACCCACCTCCTACCAGCACGAATGTGCAGGTGTTCCGACAATATGTGTACCGACACCGACAGGTGCCGGTTACTAATGCGATGTTACTCGTAATAACACGAATAAATTAAGAACTGCTAAACATTCAATGTCCTCCACTGTACATCGCGGCACTGAAGATCAAACTCGGTACCTCTCGCATATGAGGCCGATCTGCTAGCCATTGGGTCACTGAGAGTACTGACAACTTTATAAAGCTTCCTTGTGGATCACTACAATATTATAAAACAAAGTTCAACGCCGCCTGTCTGTCTGGCTATTCACGATGAACTAAAACTACTGAATGGATTTTCATGCGGTTTTCACCAATAGAGTGATTCATGAGGAAGGTTTATAGGGTAGGACAATACGCGAACGATGTCGCGACGGGCCAACTAGTACACTATAATTGCAATAGTCTCGACAATAACCCATTTATAAATGCGATTGTGTAAGTTGTAAGTGTTAAAACATTGTACACAGATTTAATTTAATATGATTTAAATGGAACACATATGCTTTTAGAGAAATATCCTTCGGTTAACAGTTCGCTGAGAATACTGAACTTATCAAACAATTCTAAAGTGGAAATAGATCCGATCAGAAATAACTTAAAACAAATTAAACTGGATGGTAATGACACCAGCGACCAAAGATATCAGAAGATCAGGCATGTGTTTAACGAGACATATTACTATGGTGAGCCCAATATTTTATCAGGCTAAGAATTTCATTTGTAATTTTTTTTAATATAGTTTATTTAAATACTTTCAGCTGACCGCATACCAATTATCATCCCTCGACCAATGTATCCTGCGATAAACGTAACAAGATTCCCAAATTTTCGGAGAAGCCAACCTCATGAAAGAGGACACTCAAGAATGTATCATGGACGCCGTCTTAAAGACCAACAATTCAAGGACAGCACGCAAGACTTTAGGAGACATAACTTCAACAACGAACATGTTACACCATACCCTAATAACAATTTTCGAAAGTTTTTTCAGTACCTACCGTGTACTAGAAGATGCCACATTGCACCCCCGGTTCCCTTACCCGGGCCCCCAGCGCCGTTTCCCAACAGATGCACTCGGGGAATGAAAATTGATTGTCCGCCGCCGCCGCCTCCGCCGCCACCGCCACCCCCACCACCACCGCCACCACCACCACCACCGCCACCGCCACCGCCGCCACCACCACCACCGCCGCCGCCGCCGCCACCGCCTCCGCCTCCGCCGCCGCCAATGCCGATGCCGCCGCCATGCATGCCTAACACCCAATGCGTCTGCAATACCCCACAGCCATTGTGTTTCCCCGACCCATGTGCCTGCAAAATTAATTATTGCGAAGGCAATATTCCAACTCCATATATGGCACGAAAAAGCAACAACCCAATACTACCTACAGATTTCCATTATTACGATCTTTTTCCAAACATGGCCGTAAGAAGTGGTGAAAACTCTGACAAATACGACACAAGCAAAATCTTATGGCTTTTAAAAAGCACTGCTGTTGATAGAAATCCAAAGCCTACCCCAAGCGGCTTTAAGCAAATTGACAGACAGGTAAAAGAACAACTTGAAAACAATGGAAACAATTACCAAGATCCTGATTATTTATATCGCTCATTTGATTCCAGTGAAAGACTAAGACGAGAACCTGAAGATTCAATTCCTTTTAAACCATTTTGGCAAATAGACGAAGATAGTTATAAAATATTGCCTCAACTAAAAGCTTTAAGATTTACTACATTAGCAAAAAAAAATAGAAAACCTAGCACTACTAGTATAATTAATAAACAAACTGAACCGATTACTATTGTATTAGACACTAATAATCACAAAAACCATGAAGAACATATTACAGAAAAATTTCTGTCATTTGATGAGCTAATGCATCTAAGAAAGTTTACCGATGAAGGAGGCGATGATGATGGATATCGACGTGGCAAGGGTGGCAAGGGCGGCAAAGACGCCAAGAAGCCCAAGGACGGTAAGGGTGCCAAGGACGGTAAGGGTGCCAAGGACGGTAAAGGTGCCAAAGACGGTAAAGGTGCCAAAGACAAGGGCGACAAGAAACTCTCAAACACCACAAAAAAAGCAACGACAGAAAAAACCAAAAAGACAAAAAGCACTACAACGCCGACTACAGTATCAACATATTCCGGAGAGTACACGACCAATACAAAATTCGAACGTAAAAAAGAATGTACGCGTCAGCTCACTTGTACATGGACAATTCCAACTTTGACAGCGGACGACGGAAGTGTGATAAATATCATACCCGGTGGATCTAAAACACCACCAGGATATGTCGAGGGTTGCACTCGCACCTCTACTTGTACCAGAGATTTCTTGAGTAGAAACCGAATAGAAACAACTACAATCGAGATACCTAGTGATATAGAATTAGAAGATGAAGAATATTGTGAACAACGTTCTCTAGACGTGCAAAAGAGAGACGTATATACCAAAATTTGTAATACATCGCAACACCAAGATCCTGCAAATCTTTTTTCAGATCAAACATTGAAGGACAGTATTGTTTTAAACGAAAAACCTTATGAAGAATCTTCTGAAACAACCAAGACGGCTGAAGAAAGCGCTGGTAGGCATAAAAACGTTAAAAATAAAAGGGAAACTAATGAGCGTAATTTAATAAGCTATAATTGTTGTGATGAAAACAAGTCACCTTCTCGCATACCTTTTTCTTATGGAGATCTGTATTATTTGATAGTAAATAGAATTATTAAAACATGGCAAGAAGAAAGAAAAGAACGTCAATGTGCCTGTAATATTTCTTGCCTGGTTACGTTAAATTATATGGTTGTATTTATAAGCTTTATTTTATTGTGTAAAACATACTTCGGGTAGAGCGTGATATTGTTTAATAAAGGAATAAAATGTACTCGAAAGATTTATTTTATAGTAGTTGGCGGCATAAATAACAATACAATAATAGTAAAATGCTCGTGGCCTTACATATAAATGAACAATTATTGTGTAGGCAACTAAACCTATAAAGTTTTAACAATCTCAAATCATTAGCTAATTTTCTAAGCAATTCACTATACTTCATCGTACGACACGATTTGTCCAATTCATTGTTATTCTTGATTTGGGAAAGTTTAGCGTGTCCGTTCACGATATCTGGGCCACAATAGTTATAATTTGACCGTGTACAATCTTTTTCATCAATTTGTCGTTTACTAATATTATAGTTACTATTAATCTCACTCTCAGATCCTAAAATTAGAAAAAAAGTCTTAGCTGCTTAATAGCTCAAATATTAAAGTCATATTTTATTCCTTACATTTTAAAATGATTCAACTTTTTTATCAGCGATTTCTGCTAAAAATTTTTTCATGCTGCTTTTTCCATTCTTGTACAAATTTATATCTTCTGGGGATAAATAAGTAATTGTTGTCGTACTTTCTGAAGCAGGGTCAGATTCTAAAATCTCATCTACAAAATCTTTCGTAGCTTTATTTCTTCTAATATCATCTATTTCGAAAACTACATCTGATAATAACGGGCTCGATAATTCATAATATGATTCTGTGTTGACCTCTTCTTCATTGTCATCGTCTTCAGGAAAAAAATAATGACCTGTGAAATCTTCATTTTTCTTAACTTCTGCTAGTTCAGCTTGAATCCTTACTGGACTAACATCAAATTCTGGTTCAGTCCGATACTCCATTGCGCCACTTATGCGACTTTTATCTAAAACTGACAAACGTTCATTAATGACCTACTCTAAACCTATTAACAGAGTGTTCGTATGCCTACTTCAATATTCAAAGCATGGGAAACTAACCTCCTTTTCTAAAAATTACAGATTCAACTAAATCGACCAGGAACGTTGAGTTTACATTTTCACTTTCTGCAAACTTGGATGTAGTAGAGGGTAGCATTTTACTGTATAATCGACTAACAAGCGCTGCTACACTTGCATCTGTGTAACTTGCATCTGCGATTCAGACAATAATTATTTTATTTTATTCAATTTAATGTATTTTGAATCTTGTATAGTATAGATATAGGATCATGCATAATATTCGTTATATACAATGAAGCTAATCGAACGTATTATAGACCAGAGACTTCGCCAGGAATGCTCCTTGTCGGAATGCGAATACGGCTTCAGGCCGAGCTGCACCATGGATCCAATCTTTGCCTTCAGGGTCCTTCAGAAGTCTCACTTCAGTAGGAATCAACCGTTGCATTTCGCACTCCTCGATCTGTAGAAAGCTTTCGACTTGTCGCTCTGAGATCAAAGTCTGTGCCCGACGCGTACATTAAGATTATCCAGGACATGTACGCTAACACTGAAGCCGTCGTCAAAACCATCGTAGGCCATACTAATCCCTTCCCGATTACAGTAGGTGTTCACCAATCGCAAAAGTTCGACTTCAGTAACAATGGTAGTGGTTCGAGAATTCGAAGTGAGGGTAATCGTCGAATCCAAAAGAGCGTGGACCGATATGTCTGTCCTTAAGAGCGACTTCACACAGCGGCACCAGTCTACTCGTGACCATGATGCATGCAACTGCGTCGAAATATCGAGGTAAAAACAATACTAACCATTGTAAAAAACCCGATAATATGTGTAGTGAAAGGTAGATTGTATAGATAGGTACACTAAATTATAATGATTATATGACTAATATTCGTTAGTAAAAAACTGGTTTAGTAACCATTTTTACAGGATTCGCTGGACTATTCTACAGCTTTATTTACGCAGCCGCGTATTAACCGCGAGTATATACGCATCGGAAAACGATCACAGTGAAACTGAAATATCCGTAATAATAATAAAACCCTCTACACTTTAGAAAAGAGTACTCAATAAAGTCTTAAGGAGCGTGCATATTCAGCTTCAAGAAATGTTGAGGGTTGCTTAGGTTATTCAATGGACGGAATTTTAAAATGTTTCCCCTTACCTGTATGAAATGGCATTTTCGTAGTCAGCATCAAATCTTTGAACATTGGGTCCGTACTTAATTTTTTCTTTAGTAATTCAACGAAATCTTCGACTGCCAGAATGTCTTTACACGATGAGGCAGGCTTTACTGTGGTGGACAACATCTGCGTAGTAAATTCATGTAGGTGGGAAAAATAGTCAAACGGAGTTATTTCCTCGTCGTACGGCGTTGTTTCGGTAAGGAAATCGTTTGCTTCGTATGGTGTAGTATTAGATATTCCAATATCATTAGTTGTAGTATTTCCTTGAAGTAGTTTTGCATCAGTACGTGTCCATTGTAAGACATCAATCGGCTTTAGTGCTTGAATGGTGTCATTAGAATCTGAAACATGTTTTCAGTCTATCATAAAAATAAAATGATTACTACTACAAACTACTTATAATTCAATTCAAATACTTTTTTGTGACACACAAGTTTTTGTAAACCATATATATAATATGAGCTCTGTGGTTAGGCTACTGATATAATAATTCAAAACTAAGTCATTAAGTTAACATTTAGTTCATTTTTTAAATTATGGCGAAATGTAGGCTGAATACCTAAATGTCTTTAACAAAATCAAAATTCAAATTTTCCTGTATTTATTTGTGTGTATGTTTGGAATTATTTTCCCTCTAAACAGAATATTTTTTCTAATTGTTGTAATTTGTTTTTGTTAATGTTTTTTCTTGTTGTTGGGCCCCGTGGGCGACGAGAGCCAACGCCTTACGACGCGAGGATGCCGAAGGCCGGGCAAAGTGAAGAAGAATTTGTAGGAAAGCGGACCCTGGCAGAGGCCGGGATAAGCGCCAGGACGATGATGAATGTTTTTTCTTGTTTGAAGAAAATAAATAGATAAATGTAAAGGAAGTAGTTTCCCGCCGCTTGATATCCTCGACGCGTAGGTACAACATAACTGACTCGCAGCGTACTTCCAGCAAAATTGAGAAAATTATAGGTACGAAATTTTAACATGAAAATATGAGTGTAGATAAAGTAGTGATTGCAACTGCATATAATAAGGTCAAACTATTATCATTTTCGGCTACGCCTCGTATGATAATCATACACTCATGTTTTAATACCCCCTTTTATATGTCGGTTGCATAAACTACTATTATTAATACTTTGACGTGTGCCGGCAGTTCGTTATAGATTTTTGGCGCCATTATTATAACACTATTACCATATAGAGTTGTTTTATGGGCTGGTGCGATTAAATTATCACAGCGATGAGCTGGCATACTGGAAGTAAATCTGTAACGTGCTGAAAGTGATGTACCAACTTGCTGGTTTTATTTATATGCTACTCAGTGAAAA
This sequence comes from Blastobasis adustella, assembly GCA_907269095.1. NCBI lineage: Eukaryota > Metazoa > Arthropoda > Insecta > Lepidoptera > Blastobasidae > Blastobasis > Blastobasis adustella. The sequence continues at coordinate 12,630,270 of OU026124.1, forward strand.
ACAAGAAGACAGGCCACCTGATAGTAAATGGTAACTGTCGCCCATAACATCTATAATTTATACATTTAGATTCCAGCAACAAAAACACAGAAACAGGTGCGTTGTCACTATGAGGACTAAGATGAAATGCCTCATGCCTCAACTTGCTTTTGCCTGCTAGGGCCAATTGCAGTAAATTAATGTATTGTCTAACTTGCTTTACTTACTAAACATTAAAACTAAGTACCTACTAATCTGGTTTTTGCATGCTCTCTCTGCGTAGCTAAAATGATGACATGATTATTTAAAAAATACCGTCACGAGGCCCTAAACTGTTCAACCAGTCTCTGGCGCTGTCTAATTGGCAACGGTCGCGCTACCATGGTCGTGCAATGGACGGTTTTGAGGTTTCCTATTGGTCGGACGGCGTCCGTCGTACGACCATGGTCGCACTACTGTTGCCAATTAAGACAGAGCGTCTTAGCGACCGGCCACACAGAAAAGACTGCGACTTTTTAAAACACAGAAAATACAGCTGTTTTTTGCGTTCACCGACGCGCATATTACGGCAAAATTTGCGAAGCATTGTACGCAGCCGTGAAGGCTGTGTTTTGTGCGTATCAACAGCGTTACATCTAGCACTCATCGAATTGTTTTGTATGTACTTTATCTATGAAACTGCCGCCCTTCGCTGACGCAGCCTGACGCAGAGACCAATGCAGCAAACAATGGAGCGCCTATGTGTGCACTTGGCGCATGCCGCGTCGATTGCTGTCGCATTTCCGTAGAAAACAAAGTAGAAGTCATTTAATTTTATCCATTTAACCCGTTCGCTGCCGCCTCGACATTTGAGTCGTAATTGGTGTTACGCGAGTGCGCATGACTCATTTAGCCGGTCCATACAACATTAACATTAACAAAATAACTCAGGGTACTGCGTTGCGATCTGCTGAAACCTGCAAATTCAGGCAACTGAATTTGTAACCATGACCTAATCTGGTCAGGTTCCCCTGGTGGCAGAGTCACGGAGGTCAGATGGCAGTCGCTTCACTTTAATTACCTGACCGCCAATCCTGGATCATGGTCAAGGCGAACCCCGGGCCCTTGTGCTCGAGAACACAACCGGGACATTCACGCCAAGATGACTTCGTTGCGTTCTGCGCCCCGATGAACGCACAAAACAGCCAAATAAATTGAGTGGAATGCCTCACAGCAGAGTGCGGTGTATCGTGCGTCACAGCCTGCGCGTGCGCAGTGCGTACACGGGGCTCCCTCGGCGTATACGCTGCTGCGCTGGTTGCCCTCTGGCGCGAAGTTGCACACCAGACGGTAGATCGTGGAGTTCCTTTCGCGGTCCTGTTATGTTATTATACATATTATAAACAAGATTTTACAAGCGAGTTCGACCGCATAAAATTTAAAAAAGGCTACGGGCCATCCAGACCCGTTTCCGCGGATTCTATATTGAATTTCGGTATAAAGTCTCTATGCTATTCTGGGTTATAACCTGGGTTATAAGCGACATTACTGTCATATATCATCAAAATCCGTTAATTAATTTTTGCGTGAAGAAGTAAATAACATCTAAACATCCATCCATCTATGCCATCCTTACAAACGTTCGCTTTTATGAAATTACTAGGATTAGTAGGGTACTAGACAAGAGTTAGTTTCGAAGTAGGCGCTACAAAATCTAGTTACTATAGTGTACTAGCAGCCCCCCGCGGTTTTCACCCGCGCGCAGTTCGGATATCTGGAAACATTCAACTACCTCGCGGGACCCAATTATTGTTCCAAGATCAAATACAAAAAAATAAATTCACAAACATACAAACTTTTCCTCTTTAAAATATTAGTAGAAATAACGATACTAAGTGAAATATATTGCTCATAGAATAAGGTCTATTGTTGTATCACTGATATTATGTTACGTGTAGCTCGCTTTTCAAAAGTCGTGATACAAAAATTGACCTTATTTTATGAGCAATACATTCCACTTTGATTTGCTCTCGCGCTTTTTGCTTCTGAATTTAGTTACTGAATTTAGTCAAATGTAATAAGCGCATTATGTAGGTACATTAGTTGATCACTAACCGATGCTCTTACGTGCGTGATAAAACCGGCTTATTGAGACGACTGAATTTGTTACCTCGATCGACGCGACGGTAGGATTATAATATTACTTAGATGGTATGTAGGTAGGTCAACCGCGAAATGAGCCAAGCGAACCGCGAACACCCTACCGTGCGCGCGCACCTTTCGTGACCAAATGCGGGTAGTAACGCAAGGAATCCATCAGTGGAATGATCATTATATTGCGCCTTTAAGGCTTGAGTGAATTGGCTGTTTATAGACAGGCATGTTCCATCATCGGCCGCATCGTCACTTACCACCAGGTGAGATGGCGGTCAAATGCCTGCCTAGTCAATGTCCCGGTTGTGCTCTCGCAAATGAGGGCCCGGGGTCCGCCTTGACCATGATCCAGGATTTGGCAGATCAGATAATTACAGTGGACCTGTCATGTGACCTCCATGACCCTGCTACCAAGAGAACCTGACCACATTGGATCATGGTTACACATTCAGTCGCCTGAATGTACAGGTTCCATCACGATGTTTTCCCTCACCGTAAGAGCATCGGTTAGAATTCAACTAATGTACATATCAGATCTCATGAAGAGCCAGGCTTCCAGCTCTACAAAGTCTACGAACCCTACTATGTAGTGCGTAGTCTGTGTGGTTGGTTTATGGTCAGAGCATCGGTTTAGTATTCAACTAATGTACATAACTCAGAAAAAAGTCATTGGTACATAGCCGCAGCCGGATTCGAACCCGGTACGTCTCGGCCACCGACGCTCCTAAGCGCGAAGCTGATATTAAATACAGTATTAACACGCACCAAAAATACAACAAGCCGAAATCAACCAAACAATATAAATAGCAAAGTTTTTACTTCAATCAAGTCGTTCTTCGTTGAAATCAATCTAGTTGTTTAATTGATTTAGGAGCAAAAATATTTATTTGCCGATAAAAATAGACGAAGTTAATAAAAGACGGAGACGGATGATGGATGGATCCATTTACGTAACTTAAATACTTAGTTTTCTTAAATTCCTAAGAAATTTTCGGTTTATTTCTCTTTTTAATGTTTACAATATTATCATGACTTTTTGTCTTTTGCGCAAGTGGACGGATTCATGCATGTGAAACAGCACCCGTAGTAGAGGCTACGGCGGCGTAGCCTACGCTATGACATCCCGAATAACCTAAGACCGTAGCAAAGGCTACGGCGTAGCCTTTATTCATCTTTACTAATATTTAAAAGAGAAAAAGTTTGTATGCCCAGCAGTAGGCGTCTTTCGGCTGATATGATGATGATAGGTATTACTTATCATCCTGGAGAAATATTAGTGTCCCGCGGGATAGTTTAATGTTTGCAGAGATTTGAAATGCGAGCTGGTGAAAAACGCAGGGTACTGCGAAATGGTACCTAATATAAGTATTATACGTAGATGTTGTATCACCAATTTTGAAACTAATATTTTTCAAATAGATACAGAGAGGTAAGAGAGGTTTTAAGAGAGGTAGGGCATGGCGGGGTATCCCGAATTAGAGCCGCCCGACTGGGGAAGTACGTTCACCTTACAGAATACAAAACAGAATACACAGCTAAACAATACTCTTTTAAATAATATTGTGTTTCTGCCGGTGAGTAAGGTCTCCAGTGCTCCATGGGGTGGGGATTCGGGGAACCGTGGCTTTGGCCACTTTGCATTTAACGGGCATTTGCCTTTTTGCTGCCAGAGCAACGTGTTATAGAAGTGGGCAACGCATTGGCGATACTCTTGGTGTTGCTAATGTCTATAGGCAGTGGTGACCACTTTCCATCAGGTGGAGCGCATGCCTGTTTGCCTACCGTATGATATACAAAATAAATACAGCGTCAGATTATATAATACTAAGGACTGTGATTATGTGTAGATATTATGCATGTGAGATTTGTTTGAACAACCTATATTCATACCATAAGCAATATCATAAGTAATATAAACTGTGGCTGTTTGTTTTAAAAGCAGTTATTGTAACCTTAAACTTGACTCCGCCGCATCCGACGTGGCTGGTCTCCGCCCAAACTAGTTGCGTGAAGTAGTCGTAGTGAGAATAACCCATATCTACTGACCTGGGCAATTAAATTTAGCAAATTATATTCGAATAAGAAAGTGCGCCTTAACTTTAAAGTGCTGTCCTAATTGGCAACGGTCGTATGACGGACGTTACCCGACCAATAGGAGGCCTCAAAACCGCCTGTCACACGAAAATTGCCGTAGGACGTTTGCTATTAGGACAGCGCCAAAGTCCATCTAAACTCCTATATCAATAATCATAAAATATGCGGAACGGATTTTAATGCGACTTTCACAAATAAATAGCTAGGTAAAGATACCACTGTAACACAAGGAGGAAATCCGGGTCGAGTTGTCAGTTTTAAATAAATAAATCGTTGCACTTAAATTTGTTAATACTACTCAGCAAAGCAGCAGACAGCCGAACGGAAAGCGATTTAGTACATATGTCGTAGCCCGATCTTAGAATTGATCATTTCATGATACGGCCATTTCCATTTCCATTTCCATTTCACGAAATACACGCATCAACAGGATATTTTAAACTTTCAAAGATAACTAAAAATCTACGAAGAGAAGATGCTTATATTAAAATAACCAAATTTAATAGACAAAATGGATAAAAAATAAAAAAAAACAATTTTTCAATTTCTTCTTCTAACTTTTTTAAACAAAAACAAAAAAAAACATTTTTATTTATTTATTTATTTTTGATTGATGAATTTTCGCTCAAAATAAACATCATTAATACAACACTAAAATTACGATTTCATTAAACATAATGTTTAAAATCACTGCGGCCATTGATCACATATTGGCAGCGATTTTTCCTGGCTTTGGTCCAGTTTGGAGGTTTGGACCAGTGTCGATATCTTTCTGCGGGATAAGGCTTTGGATATGGCGGAGGTGCTCCAAGATTTCATCATCCACCCTTAAATGTTTCGGTAAACTGCATGATGTTCTCCGTTGAAATGTCCGCCGCATGTCCCATGCGTGTTCAACAGGACTCAAATCCGGGGACTGGACGGACCAGGGGCCTAATTCTCGCACTGTGACGTCATCATCAACACAGCCCATAACAGTCCACTGCAGGACTTAGGGCCTCTCCCACGAAAGGGGGGGAGATTACTCCACGCTTGGCAGGCGGGTTGACGATCGCAGTGTTATAAATGTAACAATGGAAAAAGCTGCTGTCCATTTTCCAATCTACGGAGACTCTAGATATTTTGTCTCGAAAACATGAGTCGCTGTTTACGAAACCCACGAGTGTAAGGGGTTGGTGCTATTCTACTCTACCAGACACCACACGGACCACACTCACTTAGTTTGAATTAGATATAATACTTTTAATTAGTGGTAAATAACTTCCTATACTTACCTACTTTATCATCAGTTTCTTTCGTGGGATATCAATTACCGTTAAAACCATATTTTGTATGTATTTAGACAATTGTGAATGCTTACGGCTGATACTGAGTTATTACTGACGAGTTAATATTCAAGAGCTCCATGTACCAGACGTCCACCAATGCCAAAGGAGTCAGCCCGGGCGATTCTCCGTATATAGTGGCAATAGTTTGCCCTACAGAAGTATTTTTACCTGTGAAATAAGTACAGTTTAGCAGCTACATAGATATAGGTGTCTACTACCTAATTATAAACACACCGGCACATAAGATTGTGGGCAAATGTACCCACCACTGTGATATCAATGTGATAGTACTCTCTGACCACTTGGCGAGTAATTCACGCGCTAACTATAAGGCTTAGCTGAAAATCGGCGCTGTGTTCTCACTGCCTTCAGCATATGCTGAACTGAGCTCTACTTTGGCATGAAACTACAATATTTAAACTAATTTAAGCTGGTAAGAAATATTTTGTTTGTTTATTTGTATTGTTGAAATTGTCAAATAAACATTATGTCTATGTATACTTCTGTATCTTAATACACCAATGTTTCAATCGTCATTAAGTTTCTACCATCACAAATTATCCGCCCACCTCATATTTATCCATATATTGCCTGCGAGTATGTTCCCTAATAAATATAATCTGGATGCCTTCAAGGCTAGAGTGAATAGGCTGTTCCAAGACGGGCATGCTCCATCTTCGGCCGCATCGTCACTTACCAACAGGTAAGATGGAAAAAAAAAATGAAAAAAAAAACGTTCATATATTAAGACGACCTGAGTGGTTCAGTTGTTTAACATGCCGCTGGTCTGCCACGCAGAGGTCAGCGAGAGCATTCAACTTCATATATAATTGATAGATTTTAATTAGGTTTTCGCGATTTGATAATCAATAATACAACAATTGTATCTGTTGTAGAAATATGAGTTGGGCGGCTATTTGTGCCGGCTAGTGTATATTTCGTCTACAACTCCGGGTCTGCTTGGCACTGTCGGGCACTGACCGGCTCCGTCTGGTATTGTCGGAGACGGTCCGAACGTTGTCGGCGTGGGGTGGGGTGGCCAACATGTCATTTTGTTTCCTTTCTACTTTCTTACCCCCTCCTTTTTGACGATTGAAAGAGATATGTAATGTCCTACTCAATAAATAATGTTGAACTTTGAACTTCGAAAACTTCATACGTTACTTTCATGTACATAGTAAAGTAGAACGAAACAGTTAACCTGTGCAATGAACTTAACTAAAAAAGCCGTTGCGCCATAAAAACGCCGTAAAAAAGATTTACGCATTTGTTTCACTCAAGTATAACAACGAAATATGTTTATGAGAACTGCGAAGTGTGAAAATCCCAATGGGAAATTGAAACTGAGTGCTTCCCGCCCTGGGTAAACAGCCGCTAAGGCGATATTGCTTACCTAAATCACGACATGTGTCTCTGATGTCCGGAACGTTGTGCTTGACACACTGGTTGGCCCATCTCTGGGCGGACATTTCAAGGTCCGTGTCCCATTCCTGTAAGTAACGGGTCAGAACGTTTTTGCGAGGGACAATGTCTTAGGATTAATTTCGAAGTGTGAGCATTTTGACGTTTCTTGGGTTCTCTAAGGTTCTCTTGATTGCAGCCTTTAATACTTAATGAAGTATTTGGAGTATTCTGAGTGCGTTGGTGGCCGAGTGGTTACAGTAAGCGAGAGTTAGCTGGTTCGAAATCCACTACGGCCATGTACCAATGACTCTTTTCTGAGTTATGTACATTAGTTGAATACTAACCGATGCTCTTACGGTGAGGGAAAACATCGTGATAAAATCCGCACATTCACGCGACTGAATGTTTAACCATGATCCAATCTAGTCAGCCCTGGTAGGGTCAAGTAATTTACTACAATTACCTGATCTGCAAAATCTTGGATCATGGTCAAGGTAAACCCCGGGCTTTCGTGCGCGAGAGCATATCCGAGACATTAACGCCAAAACGATTATGATGATGAAGTATTTAAAGATGTTCGACGTAATCATGAAATCTTTTAGATTACCAATTTCATCATATTAGAAGCCGCTGGCAGTGAACGAATTTCCCCGGAGGCAATTTTGTTTCGGCGACTGTTCAGTTTGTCCAGAATCGCTTGCTTTTCTGCAACCGTGTGAATTGTTTTCTTGTATTCGACGCAGTGTCTAGCTGGATCGTATGACTGTGGGAGAGGTACATACAATGTAGGTACATCCATATTAGTCACGAATGTCACCACCATGAGTCAACTTAGACATTTTCTTACTCTTGAGTGTGGTAGCTGCCTCATTTCATATATAGTACAGTCACGATGAACCGATATCATGAAACAATCATGTTCTTGATTGTATCAACTGGTAGCGTCAAAGTACAGACATAGTACCTACTTATATATAGTTTTTAATATAAGTAGGTACAAGGGAAATATAAGTAGAAAAGTTATGTCTACTCTTTGACGTGAGCTTTGTCCCAGACATGAGTGTCCTAGTATTTGAGCAGGTTTGAAGTGTAGAGTATTTTTTCTTCCTGTAATTTCGATAGCTACCTTATCCTTCAAACCTAAACACAACAATGCAAGCATTATTGCTTAGCGGCAAAAATAGATGAGGCGGTCGTGCTCACCGACGCGGGCTCCTCAGGCTTGCCAGGGTCCTAACACCACCTAAAGATGAGACTTATACATAGGTACTTGTGAAGAGTTTTGTATATATTGTTATGTTTAGTTATTATTTGTAATTTTCATAATACAGTAAGTAGCTCAGTTAAACCAACCCACTTCCTAGATAGGTACCCACCTGAAGTTTACACAAATTGTTTTCATTGTGACTTTTGGTGGCACTACAATTTTCTGCACCACAATATTTAGAGTCACAAGTATAAAAATATAATATAAAAATAAGGGTAAACAATAATTTTAAATGTTTCAACATTTAGTATAAAAAATTGTATGTATTTCCGCATAGGAATTGTCTACATGACTGTTTATAAATGTCTGATTGAAGGTTAGATCCAGTTGGCTGCTAAGTAGACCTAAAGTACAATCTCTTCGGCGCAGGTTAACACTTTATATTCCTTGGAAATATGGTAAGTATGTCTTGGTATGGTCGAGAATAGGATATAAACCTCATTTTGAATATATTTTATATAATTTTTTTAGTTATTTTGCCCCAGAAAACGCTACCATAACTAAATTAGGAAGAACGTAGCCGTAATCCACGCTCTAGCAAGAAAATCTAAGCTAAATAAAATAGTTAATATAGGTATGCTCGTACACTTCTAGCGTAACAAATCGATAACTTCATAAATATAGATTACACTTACAGATTTTCACCTTTTCCGTTAGATACCTACTTGTCAAAACGATAAGATAAATGAAATGCCAACATTTGACTTCTTAAGGTCAAAACTCTCTAGGAGATTTGTCTTAGATAGCGCCTATCCAATTGGATACACTAGCTGACGGATAGAATTGTCACATCACAAATCGGTGCCCGGTCATGTGACGATTGTACATGATTTTTTGATAGCCAATAAGACAATGATTACTTCTGTAATTAATAAATTGTTGCAACACAATATTTCTTTCAAAATGCGTTACAATTATTAGGCAGTTTTCGTAATAAAACAGAGTCGATAAGGTATTTACGAAGTTATAGACTGATTTGTGACGCTAGAAATGTATAAGCGTATGGAAAAATATGGGGTAAATCGATTTGCTTGCTCGCGAGTGTAGACATTTATACCAATTGATTCAGATCCATTATACCATTCATGTAATTAAAGAAAGTACTGAAAAAACTTAACAGAAGCTGGAATTTTGGTCTTACCTACTTAGATTTTCTATATGACCCTTCCAGTTTATATGGGCATCAATAATTACTTACACCTAAAGATTTTATTTACAACTTCAATTCTGTGCTCAGAGTTTATGACTTAAAGTTTCTAAGCTTTGGTATGATTCTGTTTTTTTAAACTGAAATATTTTCGTTCTTTTTCCAGAAATACTTTGAGGTTAACAGAGCCAGATTTTTAACAATGGCGAGTGAACTATTTTCCAGTTTTTAAAAATATAGATATTACAGAGTCATGATCTGCGAATATGATACCTTGGGAGACACCTTGACAAACATTTGCGCTTTTCGAAAAAAACAATTTTATGGTTTAATCTCTTTATTATAGAATTCAATTACAGTGGTTTGTTCTCTGTTTGAGACGTACATGTTATGAGTAAAGTAGATTAATTAGGTACCTTTATCGGACATTCCAAGGCTATAACACATGGAGGGGAAGTACTTTAAATAGTGTAGACAGGAATTTACTAAAAGAAAATGCTCTCCCACACCAGTGGGAGAGTTCTATATCTTTAGTAATTCGATGGACCCTTGAGTAAAAGTGCTTTATCTTGTCTTTAGATTGAATGGTTTTCCTTTTATGTAATTTACTATGTTTGAAATATAAGACAAGAAAAAGTGCAAGAAAAATTAGGGTAGAATGGCGGCGACTGGTGAAGCGCGCCACAAACCCATAACGACCACGACCACTCGGCCAACAGTGCTACGACTAAGAAGTATGAGAGGAAGAATTAATGTATGCCTGCTGTATACGTTGCCTATATGGTATTAGGTCTTAAAGTTAGTTTTAGAAGGATTTAAAGTTCAACACAGTCAAAAGCTTTTTACAGGTCTGAGAATAATATTATATTTTTAGTTGTTTTAGAATTTTACAGATGTTGTTTCTGCCATTTTGGAATCCGTATTGGTGACTATTGTGTTATTATTAAAAACCTATAACAGCCCATGGTTAGACTTGTCGAACCTAAAACTAAAAATAAAAACTTTTTCTATACACAATTTCCTATACAATATTGTTCCATTTTCGGAACACAACATGTGCCCGCGACGCGTGAATCTGCGTGAATTGACTCAATTTAGTAAATTGCGAGCTTTTTCATTCCAAGACTGATCGCGTTTGGCGCCCAACGTGGGACGCCACAAACTGATTAACGAAAAGCCGAACGAAAAACAACAACAACAAAGTTACAAGACAAAAAACCGGAAATCGACATAAAGAGATATTAATGTTTTTTTCTGCTCACCGAAACGAACGTGGTAGGTAACATACGAAATATACAGAAATATACGTTTCTTTATTCACACTGGTCAAAAGCTAGCTCTATAGGTAACCTAAACGTCTAGGCTAACTACAGCCAAAGCCCGAGGATCGCGAACTGTAGATGGCTCGAGTAAAAAAGTTCCAAAATTCCTATAAAGTGTCGACGCGGTAACGAAACAAAATCTCACATTTCACATTATGCCTTCGCACAAGGGACTACCTATAAGCGTCGCTCTTTTGACTAAATGTCATATTTTATATTTGAGGCGTAAATAAGTTACTGATGCAGTTTTTATCTACTTTGAAGAGCGCATCGATGTGTCTAAACGACGTATCTGTACGCCATGCCAATGCTATAATATCGACATATCTACATTGGTCGTATCTACAGGTTATGAGTAAGAATATGAGTCAGACTTTACTGCCTTAAGTATACGACGATTAGTGCGAATTTTAAATTCGAAAATAATTTATAATTCACAGACGTACCGTACTCTACCGTGCCTAAGTGATATAGGGCTATTTGTATGCCCAGAAAGCTGTTTTGTTTATATGTATTATGTTCGCACTAACGCCTTTATGCATGTATAACTTGACGGGGATGTGTAGTTTCGTTCGCATGAGGCGTGAGGCGCCGGGGAACCGGGATCGATGCAAGGATTACGCCACGATGTGTATAACTGTGGCCGATTGGTCATCGAAAAGGTGTCATGTCTGTTCTGTTATATGGTACAGTCCAAGAGTAAAGTGCATTACCACTTCAAGAAAATTTTCCTTAGCCGCAACAGCAACAGTCACGGCATTTTTAGCCAAAATAAGTTTGCAAACGAAGGGAAAATGAGAATAAGACCACGCTAAGTCCAAATCGCTTATTTAAAAAACACGAAATCTCTCTATGGCAACTTATGCCAAGTTTTTTAAACGATATAGAACGTCATTCATAAAAGTCATACCAAACAATATTATTACTGTAGGATTGTTAATTTTCGTTTATGATAGTAGTTTATGCAACTTGCATATAAAAGGGGGTATTAAAACATGAGTGTCTGTTTATGTCTGTCATATACCTAAAAATATGCAGTTGCATACACTACTTTATCTACACTCATATTTTCATGTTAAAATTTAATTCCTCTAATTTTCTCAACTTTGCTGGAAGTAAGCTGCGAGTCAGTTCTGTTGTACCGAGCTTTTATTGCGCGGTATAGTTCCTACTTATCAAGACCATTCCAAAGACCCTAAACACGATGAGGTTACCTTATTGCGTTCATTAGTTGCTATTGCGTTCATCAATTCTATTATATTTATTTGGACAATTTTATTATGAGATGAAATGATGATTCTTTTATGTAGTTACTATGTTTATTAATATTATTATATTGTTATAGTTTTCAATTTTATATTGACATACTTGTTAATTGATTTCTCTAATAATTATTAACATTAATCATTATAACATAATAATTGTATGACGGTTTACAAAAGAAATGAATATGAATATGAATATGACCACCTTCCGACTCCATCATCGGACCAGCTTCATGGTACCATATTAATGCATTGTCATCCAAGTTACATAGGTACTTATACCAAATTTCACCTCAATCGGATACCAACAAATGGTCGAAAATTTGATTGCAATTTTTGATGGGCAACTTACATGCGGACAGTGCAAGTTAAATAAAAGCTTGTGATGGGATCTATTACACTAGGTATGGGCAAAGTTTTTTTTTTTTAATAATTTAATCGAAAGTAGCTTGACTATTCCACCGACTAAGACGGACTTTGCTCTGATAATAACTCGTTATTTCTCGAGTCAGCACTTAATATGCGCTTTACATAAGTAATAGCTACTCGTATTCTGATTGTTTCAGCTGTAGTTAAAGCCTCATAAGCAACTTGTTTAGCTGCAGAGAACCCTGCTAACAACTGCAGGGCCGATTAAACCACTGTGGTCGTCTCTCAATAAAACATTCCATCCCCGGCAAGATGGTATTTGTGGCTGCAGTGGAATCGATTTCATTTAGTGCAAATTACAGCTACCTCTTTCATCGTACTTGTTACCGGGCTTTTTACCATGGTTAGTATTATTTTTACCTCGATATTTCAACGCAGTTGCATACCTCATGGACACGAGTAGACTGGTGCCGCTGTGTGAAGTCGCTCCTAAGGATTGATAGATAGATAGTTAAACACTTAATTGCTCATAAAACAAAACAATAACAATCACTTTCAGTAACAAGGTGCACATATGAGCAGAGGCGGCCTTATCGCTACAAGCGATCTCTTCCAGGCCACCTTAAGGCAACAGATATATCTCTCCACCCTCATTCGGATTCGACGATTACCCTCATTTCGAATTCCGAACCACTAGCATTATTTCTCGCTTGATTCTGACGACACATGAATCTCACTATGTCTGAAAGTTTTAAAATCTATATTACAGCTGCCTCCATAGATAGGCACGATGTGAAAAATTTACGCTATTCCACCCCAGACTGTTGACGTGTAATGCCAGAAACGTCGCCGTTCAGAAGATGGAGATGAGTTGGATTGTATGTAAGTCAGTAATGTGGTACGCGAAGACCACAAATGCGAAGACGTATGTAATGTGTGAGGTCATTGCGATCCTGTTCCTTAAAGATGGCTACGTTTTATTTCGAGTAAAGCGGTCGGGCTGCTGGGCTTGTGCGGGCCTTAATATGACATAGTTTTGCAATGGGTACAGGGCGCATACATAATTACAAATGCTTCTTTTTATTCTAACCCCTAGGAATGCTAAAGAAGTTTCCTTTTCAGGGATTTCGAGGTCGTACAATTAAAAAATTGACATCACCATAATACAATTACTAAACACTCAAACGAATGAAAGAAAGGTAAGACAAAAGGATGGGTGACAAACCACTTTAATGTGCAATTAATTTCTCAGTCCGACTTGAATACCCATGCCATTAGGAGTCTGTAGTATTTTTTATATGGACCGTGCTCATTTTACAATATTTATATGATGTCTAGAAGTTCCGTGCGTTTCTTCACCTAGGTACACTTACACACATTACATTACGATTTTAACATTTCACAGGTATTTACTGTATGTATGTACTACTAACGATGTGTATCACAACCCGAAACACCTATTAGTACAACAAAAGTATCCCTCCACAAATTCAAACCTATCATTACGTTCCATTCTATTCATTTCGTAATAGAAAATACCAATTTGTGTGATGGTGATTATCATTAATATACCTGACCCGTGGTGTTATGATAGGTACTGTAACATTATTATCAATGTAATTTAGGGCGTGCCACACAATACTGCCTATATAATACTAACATTGGTCATGGTTTAGGCCACGATCTTGTTGACAGCTGACTGACACCGTAATGGCAAGTGAAACGAAACGTTTTGTTATCATCGTGTCAATGTCATAATAATGTCATCATTTAATGAACTCGATGATTCGCATTCGCGCCGCGCGCGGTCATATTGATAACGCTAACCTTAACCTATAAATTAATTTAAAGTTGTCTCTAAGTTATTTTACTTTAGAATTACGCAGTTAACACACAATATAACCTAACAATGAGTCGCAATTTAAAGGCGTTGATCGGACCGTCCATTTTAAACTCAGATTTATCAAAACTTTTCGAAGAATCTCAAAAGTTACTGGATAATGGTGCAGACTATTTACATTTAGATGTAATGGATGGTCATTTTGTACCAAATCTGACATTTGGCCATCCTATCGTTAAGTGCCTTCGTTCTAGAATAAAAGATGCATTTTTTGAGACTCACATGATGGTTTCAAATCCTCAACAGGCAAGGCAGCTTATTGATGTTTTACGTTGTTAGTATGAAAGTATATTAATTACCTAATTAATTTCAATTTATGTTTTCAGTGGATAGCTCCAATGGCTGATGCTGGTGTTAACCAATATACATTCCACATAGAACCAGTAAGCAATGTTGAAGATGTGTGTAGAAAAATTAACGAGAATGGCATGAAGGTAAGGGGATTAAAAACCATAACTGGCACCTTGTAAACAGTGTTAATAAAAAGTAATTTTAAAAACTTTTTTCTAGGTAGGACTTGCTATCAAACCTGGTACACCAGTATCAGAAGTGGAAAAATACATATCAATGGCAGATATGGTGCTTATTATGACAGTAGAACCTGGATTCGGAGGACAAAAATTCATGAACGATCAAATGCCAAAAGTACAGTATTTAAGAGAAAATTATCCCTTACTGAATATAGAAGTGGACGGTGGAGTTGGCCCGCTTACAATAGGATGTTGTGCTGATGTTAGTACAAAATTTGGATCAATTTACTAACAAGTATCTCCTAAGTATTCCATGTTCTAAATTAGTCTAATGAGCTTATTACATTTGACTAAATTCAGAAGCAAAAAGCAGGAGATCGAATTGAAATGGAACATATTGCTCATAAAATAAAGTAAAGCGGAGTGACGCGTAACATAATATAAGTGATACAAAAATTGACCTTATTCAATGAGCAAAACATTCCATTTTATTTGCTCTCACACTTTTTGTTTCTGAATTTAGTCAAATGTAATAAGCGCATAGGTAAGATCATTTTAGTCTTATTTACTACACTATTTTTCTTTTTGTTAGACTACTAAAGCAAGGGGTTGCTAATAGTGTTCAGACAGTAAACACTCAGACAGGTGAATCACCCTCGTCAAGGATCTGCCCCATATTTACCAGCAACAACAATGTTGTTCATCTATAACCAAATAAATAAACATGTATTCCTAAAACTCTAGACCATTAGAATAAGACAAATATTTATATTCAACAGGCAGGAGCAAACATGATTGTATCTGGTACAGCTGTGATTGGGGCTCAAGATCAAGCTGAAACTATCAAACTTCTGAGAAAAACTGTTCAAGATGCCATTGACAAGCAATAGTAATTGTAATCTCAACAATGAAATCTTTTATGTATATTATGTTAATCATTCCTGGACCTCAGGATCATAAGTTAAGGGGCTTCCAAAACATTTTTGTAACTGTTATTAATAAATAAAACTTGCAATTCTGTAACATTATTTTTAATCAAATCTGCTTAAATCTAATTTATCTGTATCAGAATTCTTATCTGTCACAGCTTTAGCTGCTGAAAATATGGAACTGAGTGCTATTCCACTCTCTTTAAATGCCATAGGTGCATTAACAGCCTCCATTTTGGTCCTGAGGCTTGTTAAAGTTACAATTATGGCTTCTTCGGTCCGAATTGTTCGTGAACCTTGATTGGGCAAAACATTAAGGTAGTGGTTGAAAAGAAGGCTTGCTTCATTTACTTGTAATTGCTCATCACTCTCTAAAGCACCTTCTATTCCTTGCAAACCACCAAACACAATCAATGCATGATTGTATTTCAACTCTTTCTCTGGTACATCATCTACAGGGGTGCCACGATCTGAAGTCCCAATAGTTACATCATATCTGAAAAAATTTATTTATAATATTTATAAGTGTAATCCCTGAAACCTATAACACAAACCATGTTTGCTACATATTCTTTCTTACCCATCTTTGTAGGGAGATTGAGTAAACACCTGACTTAAGTTATTGGCAATCCTCACTGTGTAACCCCAGTACACTCCCGTTTCAGCCCGTGGTGTAGTCAGGCTAACTATTTTCCCTTTTAACTTCTTACTTCCTTCTATTGAAGGCACCATTCTTACAGTAACTCTTATACCAGGATTTAGTAATTTGTCTGTGGATATATCTTGAAGAAGACCAACATTTACTTGAGAACCTCTTCCTGGTTTTACTTTTTTATTCATTGTAATTCCTTCCCTGAAATAAGTATTAATATTTATTATACACAAGTAGCTGTAAGCTGATGTGTGTACATCACAATATTTCCATTTTTACGGTATAACTTATAAAACACACACCTGAACTTAAAATCATTTGACAATCGTAAATGATGTGGGGCATCTAACGGATTTAATAGACCAGCAAACTCCAAATCTTTATGTAAGGGGAAAAAATGTTTTCGCAAGTATTGCGGACATTCAAGGTATTGCAAAATACGTGCTAACTGGACACAACTTTTCCGTGCTATTTTTACTCCATCTGCAGACTCCAATTTAGACTTTTTAGTGTCAATTTTGTCACCAACATCATCATATACTATGACCTCATCCACACAAAAAACACAGGCGGCTCTCGCGATCTGACCAGCTAGATAAGTTCGCAATTCGGCTGACTGGGCGTTTTCCAAAATTGATCCTGGAACTGCTATACTAATGGTGGAAATTTCAGAATATTTCTTCTCTTGTTCTTCTTCCTCTTGAATTTTTTGTTGCAGCTCCGTTTCGAGCACTAATTTCTTCTCACGCTTAACTATTTTTTCTTCATTTCGTTGTCGTTTTAGGGCTTTTCTCTCTTGATTAATTTCACGCCAACTTTTTCCTGGTGGTTTTGTTATCGATGCAGGTTGAAGCATGATTTAAACTCCGTTAATTACGCTGAAATTGTTATGAATGTGTTCTCAATACTGATAGATACCTAAAAATTCTAGAAAAATAACAAATGTTTACTCGACCATGCGGGACAGCGGATTGTCAATCGTTGACAATTTGACAGTCAATGACTCAATGTCATGTCTAGAGATGGGACTCGAATCACATTTGATTCGAACTATTCGAATGATGACAGTAAAACTCGATTCAAATGAGATTTTTTGTTGATTCGAACCTAGCCTAGTTCGAATCACTGATCTAGTTCGAATCAATTTCTTTGATTCTAATATTTCATTTTGCAAATTTTCGTTTAAACAAAGTTGTTCTCGTAAAAATAAATATTTTAGAAGTATAGTAATAGTAAACTATCTAAGTATTACAAAGACGTATTTTTATTCATAATATATTCATATTGATTCGAATCATCAATCAGTTTGAATCAAGATTTCTTTCGAATCATGAGTCGAAATTTTGTCGTATGGTTCGAATTTATTCTAATTTTATTTTTAGATTCGAGTCCTACATATCCACATACAGAGCCAGAGTCATGTCAAAAAATGACTATGCTCTGTCTATATCTTGGTCCTAGGCTCACGCCTATGAAATGTTGTATTTTATCAGAAAATGTACAACGGATAAAGTCGCGGGTACCGCCCATGTAAGCACGCATAAAGAAAACAATAGAATTATTCGCTATGACTTGAATGAAGAAAGAAAATCCAAAAAAATATTTGGCTTAAAGGATTTAGTTTCCAGGCCATTAATTCTAAAAAAATCATACCCTTTGTAAAGAAGTTTTACTAGATGCCAGGCCATCAAATCTTTAAAAAAAAGTTTTGTTTTTGTTTTGTTCACTAACTTTTTCTTTTGCTTTTGTTTGTTTTGGAGTTATTTTACTTACACCATTGTAAAATGTGAGTTCTCGTAAAAAGTTTATGTGCCTATTTTTGTGTGCATATTTGCTTGCTAAGTTTGAATGTTGTTTATTTAATAACAATTTTACAAGTTAATGTAATGGAGCTAATGCTATACGTGGAGTGGCCACGTTTAGCGTTACGGTGGCAATATATGATTATTCTCAAGTGTTGTATTATACTAATAACAGAAATAAGAAAAAGTACATAAACGTTCTGGCGGTGCACACTATTCTGTGTTTCAATACAGTCATATTTGAGAAATAGGTTATGTATGTATGTGCCGCCAGATTAGTAAATCAGCCGGTTAATTAAACGGCTGGCTTGTCAAGTAATTATTTAGTTGACGGAACGCCAACTTAAAAGTAAAGCGTCTAACGAATGAAATTGCCCCAATGTTACGTAGCTCCTCCATGCATTTTCACAATACTGCTCTAACCTATTATTTTCGCTTATTAATCAATTATAATTTAACCATCCGGTTACGACATATACATGATTGACCTAAGGATGGAGGAGAATTGACGAGGGAAATAAGTTGCCTCCATTTATTACTTTTCTTGCCCTTATGACCCCATGAGGTCAGGGTCAGCACAACATGTCTCTCTCTCTCATTGTTCTTTGTCGCTTTTGTTAGCTGTAGAATACCCTGCAGAACCACCACTGGTGCCACATTTAGAATGACGCACAGTACACAAAGCCAGGTCCGAGCTGATATATTTTGTATGGTGACCGAGGGGCAACCGAGTTGTCAATTGAAATGGAGACTCAGCTTGGACCCAGCTCCGTGTAATGTGAGTCATCCTTAATTTTGCCTATCCTTAGGACCTCTGCCTGTCATTTGTTTCCACATGACACACCATGCCAGATTAAGCTTTACGTGTGTTGCTCATTTGTACTCGAAAAAGTGACTATCTAATCTAAATGTGTATTTTGCCTTTTTTCATGAATTACAGGAAATGTGAACAATTGAGACAAAATTCCTTTTGATCTTGCTACATTAAATGGTTTAGGAGAAAGTAATAATCTCTCAAAAACATAAAACAGAAAAAATTTTAAATTTCAAAGTAAATTAAATATGTGATTTGATTATAACTTTACGAATACTATACAAAAGGTTTGAAGCAACACATACATGCTGCAAATTCCATGTCTCTGAAATAGATAGCTCAGAATCGATGTTCAAAAATGATGAAATAATTCTAGCATTGTCTGAAATATGAATGATGAAATAATACTGCCACAAATAATAATGTCATCTATTTACTGCCAGCTATTTATTTACATTTATTTAGTTGTTTGCAAGAACCTTGCAGGTAAAGGCCGCCCCATTGGCAGCCTGCTACTTTAGAGTTTTAAATATTATCCTTCGCCCTTCGCATGAAGGGTATGCCAGATAGGAATGGATTGTAGTAGATATACCCGGGCATTTACCGTAACTCGACAACCTTGCGCCTCTTTTACACGAGAGTGGAAATTTTAGTTTATCTAACACGAAACCTGCCAACCCAATTCCTCAAGAAAATTCAGGAGACCCTTCGATCTCCGGAAGATCCCTGAGAGTGTGGTTGGTTGTCCTAAATAATTTGACCTATAAGAAGCCACGCCGCTGCATTTTAGCAGTACATGGGCAGCTGTCTCCTCCTCCAAGCATGCTCTGCATACTGTGCTGTCCGTCAGACCTATGGTGAAAAGGTGTTTATTATACGGGCCGTGTCCTGTTAGTGCCCCGGTTACCATTCGGAGTTGTTTTTTGTTAGGTTTATTAGTTTGTTGGATAGAGAGGGGAGTATCATGGGAAGGGCTTCCCTTGCTTGTCTGCAGTCCTTCTGTGAAGACCATGTTTGATTGTGTATTACCTTGGTTTTCTCCCGTAGGCGTTGACGGGTCCACGCTAATGGTATAGGCACAATCGGTTCCGGACCCATCGGTATTGTGTCGGATCCTCGTCTAGCCAGTTTGTCAGCCGCATGGAGTGTAGTATTTTAGCATACTATAAAGATAAGATAAGATATAAAGAAAATCCAAAAAATATCAATATCAATAAAAATAAGATCTGCAACAAAATCTACATACGCAATACATCATGCACAGAAGCTGAAGTGGAAGTGGGCTGGACCATATTGCATGACTACAAGACAAACGCTGGACTTTGAGAACAACCACTTGGAAGAGGTTGGAAGGAGGAGCCCACAAGGCAAACGATGTATGAGGAGACCCTTAATAGAGTACTAAACTTCGTCAAATACAAATTTAAAATACACTCTTAATGCAGGTAGAAAATAAGCAATCCTGAAGTCATTCTCGATGTTTTATCGCCTAGAGAGGCACATGGTCAGACGGGCCATCTGATGCAGCCACCGCAATCCAACCTCAGGGCAGCGGATGTGTTGCCGGCCCTTGAGGTGCCGGTGGGAAAGACTTTGGGAGACGTAATTCCACATCCTGTTACAATGCTGGTACATTAGTTGCGTGTCAAACATCTAAATTCTAGATAATGTGGATAAAATCCATGCCAAATTAAAATGTCCAAATAAACAGTTCCTCGAAACGGAGCCTGTAGTACTGGTGAATGAGATGTATGTTCTCGTTCTCGAGTCAGTCTTTCTGGAGTCCTAATGGATCTATGCCTAGGCAGAGGAACACCTATAAGACGATCAGCTCGATGTTGGTTACAATAAATAAAATAAAATAAGCCTTTGTAGTAAACACATCCACAACCGGTTGCTCTTCTGTTCCCTTGCCCTTGACAAAGGCCTTCTCCAACAATCTCGATCTTTCTCTATCCTTTGCTGTTCGTATCCATAGAGGGCCAGCTATTTTGTTGCAATCATCTTCATAGGATTGCCCTCCGAACTTACCCGAAGATTGCATGAAAACTTAATTTAAAAAAAAAATGTTATTTTTATAGCTCTATTTGTTTCGCAGAGTATTAAT
Organism: Blastobasis adustella; assembly: GCA_907269095.1. Classification (NCBI taxonomy): domain Eukaryota; kingdom Metazoa; phylum Arthropoda; class Insecta; order Lepidoptera; family Blastobasidae; genus Blastobasis; species Blastobasis adustella. The sequence continues at coordinate 12,651,252 of OU026124.1, forward strand.
TACGTCTAAAATTGTTTGCGAGTTATCTCGTTACGCTACATGTTTACCATTTCTTAGCAACAGATATTGTTGTTTTCATCAGTTTTATGACATAATTGCTCAGGGCTGGCAATTGCACACCTAAAAATTATATTGAAATCTAAACTTCAATACTCAACACTTAGTATATTTATTGCATTCCATAGGTTACAGTAAGATGTTATAACTGTTAAACAACAGAGCTAAAATTTAAAAACATTTTAATTACAATTTTTTTCACGCGACTAATCTAGGTACATAGGTAAAAACAACCCTCCTTCTCTCGCAGTCGGTTAAAAAATAATTCGCGTCCAACAAAATACTATTACAACTACCGTCTATGGCCTAATGGTTAAGGGGTCCGACTCGTAAGCGAGAGGTACCGAATTTGAAGGCCAATGCCGCCATGGACTTGTTCTTTTTTTTTGAACACCCTCCGGTATAGCGGTTGGGAGGGATGAGGTGAACTCTCATGAGTACCAGCCGGCCAGCCGGACTGGTTATGCACGACTCGCCAAAAAAAAAGGGACCTAGGCGCATACGTGCTAAACACCCCCTGGGAGCACCTGTAGCCGGAAAGGATTTCCAGGTTTCATCGGATGCGACACCCCGTAGAGACGGGGTGCGCACAGCGTCACTCCTTACGGAGCGTACAATGGAGAAATTATTTCGAGACCCCAGAAGGGGGTCCTGCTGCTGTGGGTCTGGATGGGGGCCGCTGAAACGGCAGGGAGGGGCTGTGTCGGGTCAACCTGAGCGGTTCAGAGGAGGAGGTTCAGAGCGCTTGACAGTTCGTCGGGGGGGTCCGTGAAGACATGTCTCGGTCTCCGGACCATGTGGCCGGAGACCGGGCGGGGAGAGTAGGCTGCTGCCTCTCGCACGAGCGGATTGGGATGCTCTTCCGCGGCCTTGAAAAAGGTCTTGGAGAGTGTTTTAAGAAACTGCTGCAGGGTAGGTAGGTCCATGTCACGATGTAGGTCCGCATTGCGGACATACCATGGAGCCGCCATTGCCCTACGGCAGAAAAGGTTCTGCATGTACCTGTACCATTGACTTTTTCTTAGCTATGTACATTAGTTGAACTTTAACCAATGCTCTTACTGGGAAAAACATCGTGATGAAACCTAGTCATTCAGAATGAATGTTTAGACGACTAGTAGTGTCGGGCGACTCAATTTGAAACCATGATCCAATCTGGTTAGGTTAGGCAGTCGCTCCACTGTAATAAGCTGATCTGCTCAATCCAGGATCGTGGTTAAGGCGTGCGCGAGAGCACATCCGTCCGAGATATTGACGCCAAGACTTTTTTTTATTATACGGCACTCAAATGATTATTTTTTACATACAACTACCGTCATAAATTAAAGATAGCTCCATTGACATATAGTCGGCGAATATATAGTTCTGTTAATGATTTCATCGAATTTAGTATTAGTGAACTGATGAGTGTAAAAAGTGCTTTTTTAATTTATCGTAATATAGTTCGTAAAGGAATGATAACTGACAACCCTATATCGTTTGAATAACACAATTATCTTGTTATCAGTGTCAGTGACGGCCAGGGACCCCTGCGAGAGGTCGCGTGATAACAGACTCCTCGTCGAGACCAACAATTGACAGTCAGTTCTATATCGAGATCAAATAAGAATAGACATGGCCGCCAACGGAAAATTAGGTAAGGTCCTATTTCCCTACTGCTATACGGAATTAACGAATCTCAACGTTAACTTTCCCGTTAGCAGGACGTATTTTGTTAGTTTATTTAATGCGTAAGTGGATAAGTGTACAGACGCCGAATAAAGGTAAATTATATGTAGGTACAGTACGTGTTCAGTGCTCAACTACTTATAGAAAAATATCATTTGTAGCTACTGCAACATACAGGATATTAGGTGCATTGTTAAACAAATGGAATTGGCTAAAAGAAGGGCCTATTAGCTGTCCCTTGAGCACCAATAACTCATTCTTAAACTGCAGGTTTTATTTTTATTAATAAATGAATATTGCTGTAATGAATTTTCTTACTTTGTCTTGTGTGTTTGTATTAAAATTAAAATACTTTTTGATAATACAGCCTCAACATTTTATTTTTAATTTAGTAGAATATTGAATGGTTGCTTACAACAAATTAAAAAATATTTGCACATAATTTGAACTTTTTTAAAAGTTAAAAAGCCACTGTGATCTTGAAAGGGCAATCGACAAAGTTATTCCGAATTGTAATAATTTTGTTTCTATTATTTTTATTTTAAAATGTTTTCTACTTTATTCCCTTTTGGACATGCTATAAAACCTTTTAACAGCTGCACAGGAATAGGAATTTTAAGGTGGTCATGCACTTATGAATGCGACCGTACCTACATCTGGATTCTGGCTTAAGAACAAGGTGACGTTCAATGTACCTAAGTACCCTTGCCCTTATCATAGGGTGGGGTCGGTATAACATGGGTCTGGCTCTTGAACCATGCTGGGTAAAAGCATATTTCATGACCCTCTAATGTCTACGTCAACCGTATCTATTTTACGATATGTGGAGGTCCTAGCCTCATAAGCCTAGTAGCCTTTTACGACACCGTTGTTGCTGCAACCGGACACCAAACGGCAACCAAAACAAACGTCTACTGGCGTTGGTTTTTGTTGCCGTTATAAGTATTTTAAATTTTTTTTATGATTCGGGATGATACAATAGATTATAGTTAGATCACATAGGTATTGCCTAAAGTGTCTATAATGCCTAAAGTGTCTATAACCCTATTCTTCTTTTTTTTTTGGCTCGATACTTACATAACAGTCTACTGTCGACATCATTGAAGACTTTTGTCAGTTACTAAAATAACTCGACTTTCTAGCTCTACTCAGCGTGTCGGACAAGGCTGGTCTGGTATCCTTAGCCAAATGTCTGTCGGACATTGGTCTGGGCCTGGTGAGCACTGGAGGCACGGCCACCGCCCTCAGAGCCGCTGGCCTGAAGGTGCTGGATGTGGCGGACATCACCGGAGCCCCGGAGATGCTGGGCGGACGCGTGAAATCGCTACACCCGGCTGTGCATGCGGGGATCTTGGCCAGGTAGGCAAATATCATCATCATCATCATCATCATCATCGTCATCATCCGAGCGGTCAATCCCGGCTGCTGCCAGGGTCCGCTTTCCTGCTTTGTTTTCTCCACTTTGCCCGATCTTCGGCATCCTCACGTCGTAAGCCGTTGGCACTCGCGTCCGATTCGGCGATGCCAATCCATCATTTCTAATAGGTCACCCGCGGGACCTCTTTCTTGATACAGTCAGGTTTAGACAACTATTTCCTACGTATCCCTGGGGCTTACGCAACACGCCAGGTAGGCAATTATAGGATTGGGAATTACACGGGCGCCGGGAAATCTAACGCTTTCCTTTCCCCGATGTTTGCCTCGATAACGAGACCGATGAGAAAAAGTATAAGTACTTAAGTACTCAGTGGCCTGTACCGCGTTATGCCTGTATTGTATCGCACCACTACTAAGACGACAAACGTTGAGATCACACAGTATGCGGTAAATTTCATATCTCTTCTTTTCTATTGGAAAACGAGTATTTTTTTGTGGATTCCGAAACAATAGATATGAAATAGGTCCACTACTTTGACGTTTACGTTTGTTAAACAAAGCTCCATTCTGTGATCCCCAACCCTTGCACTTCTAGTTGTCAAAAAATATCACCACGAATCAGTAACCCCAGACAATGGAACAACAAATCCTAAATTTTTTGCCGCAGGATTTTCAGTACAAGAAATGAACGATTTTATACTCTATCTGAGAACTGTTTTAAACTTGTTAGACATTCATAATCATCATCTTGGCGTTATGTCCTGGTAGCGCCCCCGCGCAGCACGCGACGGCCCGGGGTCCGCTTGTTAGACATTACATGATCAAAATATTGTAATACACGTGTCAGCTTACAGCTGCTAGTCAATAAATAATAATCCTCGCTCCGTAGAATCACAGACTCGGACCAAGCCGACATGAAGCGTCAGAAGTTCGACATGATCAGCGTGGTTGTCTGCAACCTGTACCCGTTCGTGGAGACAGTGGCTAAGCCGCAGGTGACCTTGGACGACGCAGTGGAAAACATAGACATCGGAGGAGTGACCCTGCTCAGAGCAGCAGCGAAGAATCACGACAGAGTGACAGTGGTCTGCGACCCGTCAGACTATGACAGAGTGATCGCCGAACTGAAAACCACCACGGATCGCCAGACTTCCCTGGAGACTAGGTTGGTTGAAATTTACCTTGTTAAGACTTGGTTCTTCCTATAATTTTTTTTTGTCTTTTATCGTCAGCAAATGATAGTCCACTGTTGGAAGAAATTTAGGCTATCATTGATCATATCAGGTGTTAATTCTCAAGACTATAATTTGAAACATGTGAAACTAAGCTAAATATTTATTTATTAACTACTAATGAGTTAGGTTGTCATCATCATCATCATCACCATCTCAGTCGTTGGACGTCCACTGCAGGACGTAGGGCCTCTCCCATGAATAAGGGGTTATTGCTATAACTGGAGATCTGGTTGGACATCGCATTGTTATATATATATAACAATGGAAAACGCTGCCCATTTTCCAGCCTACGTGGACTAGATCTTTTGCCTCGAAAACATTAGTCGCCTTGTACGACACCTACGAGTGTAAGGGGTTGGTGCTATTCTACTCTGCCGGACATCACACGGCCAATTCTTATTACCCATGCATTATAGAGCTACCGAGGTTTACCGGTAGATAGTATTAGATTTTCCAAGAAAAACTGTATACTTAATTCCTTTAACCCAATTTTAACCAACGAGATAGTTGGTTTTCCCACTAAAATGTCCATTTCCCATGTTAAGTAATTCTTGAATCCTTTTCCAGACAAAGTCTAGCATTAAAGGCGTTCACCCACACGGCGGACTACGATGTCGCCATATCGGATTACTTCCGCAAGCAGTATTCGGCTGGAGAGTCTCAGCTCACCCTTAGATACGGTGAGTTTCGTCACCATATTACCATACTATTGAGTACCCTCATCAGCACGGCTAGCACGAGTGTGTCCGCGACATAGCTCGCGCCGCGAGAGAGCCTATGTTTCTCTCTCTCAATACTAATACGACAGAGATAGCAGTTATATATGTCGTGTCTTATTGCGCGCGAGAACACACTTGGGCTAGCTCTACTGAGCGGTTTACCGCTTTAGCAGCTAGCGGTAAATCCGTCTGCCAGGGTCGTCTTCTAGGAAAACGCTTTCAGATCCACGGAGATCGGTTTCCTACCAGAACCCAGTCACAAAAGAGAAATAAATAAATAATAAATATTTAATTAGTATTTTTATTTAAAAGAGAAAAGTGACTTTAATGTGGCTGAAAAGCAAAATTGCCAAGAGGATATACAAGTATGATCGTTACAAAAAGTCAAAGATTTAGTCAGTAAAAAAAAATTTTTTTCTGCCAGGCTGCGCACGGGCAGACCAACTTTTTGTGGGTCTCGTAAACGTCTACTATCAACAACAAAGTGTACTTTTTCTTGTACTCGATAACGAAGGATAACCTACGGAGCCCTCGCCATTAGGGATTTGGGATTAGTGGCCACTAATGGCGACCCGGCTTATAGTTTTCTTTAATGTTGTTTTCTCGCGTAAGGACTCCAGAAACATATGCGTCATAACTGCCTTATATTATATTAATTATAAACTGTCTATTTTTCTGTTGTCTCTGTAACTCTTGCTTATTTAATATTAACGATGTTATGTAAATGTAATAGCTGTTTGTAGCCAAAATCGCAGTTCAAAAAGAAATTAAAAGAACTGATGTAGTTCACAATATCTTTTAGTAAAATATCTACCTTCGATTAAGCAGTCGACGCTCCCACACAGATGAAGTGTCGTTATTAATATTTGCACTCACACATCGAAATCAACTAATTAAGTAGTGGGGCGCGTCATTTCAGCTTAGACAAGCTCTACGATGTTTATGTTTCTATATGTAAGGTTACAGTGTTGCAAACAATGTTGTGTCGTATTCGTGCAATGGTCTCTTTCTGCTCGACTAGTTATAATAAAACTAGCTTAATTGTATATGGAACTGTTAGTCTGTTAGTGAATTTAAATTGTATGTAAAATCTGTAAAAGACAGTTTATTTCCTGAAGAATAAAAAATAAATTGATATCTCCCTACCCCACAGGCATGAACCCCCACCAGAAGCCAGCGCAGGTCTTCCGTAGCGGGGGCCCGTTGCCTCTCACTGTTCTCAACGGCTCGCCAGGCTATATTAACCTCTGTGACGCGTTGAACGCTTGGCAACTGGTGCGAGAGTTGCATGAGGCGTTGTCGCTGCCGGCCGCCGCTAGCTTCAAACACGTGTCGCCGGCGGGGGCGGCTGTGGGCTTGCCGCTTACTGCTGAGGAGGTGAGTTATTTTCTTTTTTGTATGGGTATTTGCCTAAAATAAAGATTTATTTATTTATTACCATTCTTACTACCGACCTGTCCCTACTTCGCATAGGTTTTCTCGGCTTTTCTCAACTATAAAAATAAAATAATTGTCTTGGCGGTAATGTCCGGTTGAGCTCTCGCGCACGAGTGCCACCATGACCATGATCCAGGATTTGGCAGGTCAGGTAATTACAGCGAGCGACTGCCATCTGGCCTCCGTTACCTTGCTACCAAGGAAACCTGACCAGATTGGATCATGGTTACACATTCTGTTGCCTGAATGTGCAGGTTTCATCACCATGTTTTCCCTCACCGTAGGAGCATCGGTTAGTGTTCAACTAATGTACATAACTCGGAAAAGAGTCATTGGTACATGGCGGCAGTGGGATTCGAACCCGATACTTCTTCGAGATCCCTAGAAGAGGCCTATGCCCAGCAGTGGGCGTCTTTCGGCTGATATAATATAATGATGGTGAAAACCGCATAAAAATACGTTACGTCGTTGAGGAGTAAGCGGAAATATGTAGAGACAGACAGACGCGGAAAGCGACTTTATTTTATACCATATATAGATTAGCAACATACCTTACATTTGACATCAACTGACCCGATGGAAAGCGACGATGGGGTTGAAGATGTAGGCGCTCTAGGCAGAACATTGGCCGATTTCGAAAATTATGTTCTATCATCACACCGCTCGCCACCGACAAAGAATTTACCCCCTCAGGAACCCCTAGTATTAATATCATCATCATCACAGCCCATAACAGTCCACTGCAGGACTAAAGGCCTCTCCCACGAAAGGGAAGGTTATTGCCATAATCTCCACGCTTGACAGGCGGGTTGGAGATCGCAGTGTTGTAAATATAACAATGGAAAACGCTGCCCATTTTCCAGCTTACGGAGGCTAGATCTTTTGCCTCGGAAACATTAGTCGCCTTGTACGACACCCACAAGTGTAAGGGATTGGTGCTATTCTACTCTGCCGGTCTCCACACGGCCAAGTATTAATATGTTTCTTAATATTTCCAGGCCTCAGTATGCATGGTAGAGGACCTACTGCCCCAGCTGACTCCGCTAGCTACCGCCTACGCCCGCGCCCGAGGCGCCGACCGTATGAGTTCCTTTGGAGATTTCGTCGCCATCTCCGAACCCTGTGACGCTATCACAGCCAGAATCATATCCAGGGAGGTGTCCGATGGCATCATAGCACCTGGGTACTCACCAGAGGCCTTGGAGATACTTAGGAAGAAGAAGGGTGGCGGTTACTGTGTTCTGCTGGTACGTTTTTTATACACACAAATAATAATATTGATTGTTATTGACGAGCTGAGGTTCAGTTCGTTAACATCTCCATGCAGAGAATAATAATAATAAAAGTTCTTTATTCGCATAAAATTTGTAAATTACTTAGTTATGTACACTTGTAGTATGTAGAATTAACATTTGTACAAATTAATTGTTGAAAGATTTGTTTTATGGTTACAACCACATTGAGTGTTACCTGTACATGAATTGTACTTACAAATTGTTACATAGACAAGCGCAGGTCCCGGGTTGGATTCCGGGCCGAGCAGAAATTTAAATGAGGAATTTTAATTTCTGTTACAGGTCTGGGTTTTACATGTATAATATGTACCTATTTAAAAGTATACAAGTTTATCAGTTATTTAGCACCCATAATACAAGCTTTGCTTACTGTGGGTTTAGATGGCGCTGTGTGAATTGTCCGTAACAGAAATCCCGTAACTGTTCTCAGGGTCCAGGTTTTGTAGTATGAACTAAATGATTTCTAGTCGCCGACCGAAAAGAAGTACATTTCGCTTTCCATAGTTGTTTAAAAAAGGCGTTTTATATCAGATCTAAAACGATGAAACTTTTCCCAGATGGACCCTAGCTACGAGCCATCTCTGATCGAGCAGAAGACAATCTTCGGTCTCACGCTGGAGCAGCGACGCAACGATGCGAAGATCAGACGCGACCTCTTCGAGAACATTGTCACCAAAAGCAAAGACTTGCCAGAGAGCGCAGTGAGGGACCTCATAGTGGCTACAGTAGCACTGAAGTACACCCAGAGCAACTCTGTCTGCTACGCACGGGATGGACAGGTGGGTTGGCAGGAATTCTGCAGTCATAATCCAATGCGAATGCGATTACATACGATCGATTTCATAGTTCCAGTTTATTGCAATGGAACTTTGTTTGCAACTGAACCCATGAAATCGATGACACGTACTCGCAAAAGTAACAATTTTAATCTCAATGATTAAAACCAGTCCGACGGCTGGTCGTCGGGAGTTGTATATTTGCCGCGGAGTTGGCACATTTCTGTAGCGCAATGTAGGACGGTCAGCGCCATCTATGTGCGGGTGCTTACCAACTTTGTGTTCGTATAATCGTAATTTGAGCATTGTTGAGTTTCCCTATTGGAGCGATAAATATTTACTCCCCTATTATTTACTTCTATATCTTTAGCATGGATTTGTTGTTTACCTATTTCTTGTATCTCTGTAAAATTGTATAAATTTAGCATTTATTTATGTAAAGCATCCCTTCCTTAACCATATCTCATTGTTTCTCCGGCACCGTCTACCGTTTTCGATCATATTTTTTTTTTTTACCGGTTGACTGGTAGATACGGCTACTTTAGCTTTAAGTCCGCCAATGTACCTTTAGTGCACACAGTATTAATAAATAAATAAATGTTGCCACAGCCAATTGCTTTGCTAAACCGACCCTTATCCCCAGGTGGTAGGCATAGGCGCCGGCCAACAGTCCCGTATCCACTGCACCCGGCTGGCCGGCGGGAAAGCCGCGCTGTGGTGGCTGCGGCGGCACCCGCGGGCCCTCCACATGCCTTTCAAGTCTACTGTCTCGAGAGCCGTGCGATCGAACGCCATAGACAACTTCGTTAGCGGAACCATTGGTGAGTAGAAAATCAACAAGGCACGGCAACAACACGGCTTATCAGCATGGTCCCTGTGACTCAGTCCAAAAGCGCACTATGAGAATCTTCGATGATACCACACACAGTAAGTCGTGATTTTGACCAAATTGAGTTAGTTACACAGAAATGATCGCTGAAAAATAACGCGTCTTTCTGTATAGGTTTCGTTGCTGTATTATGTTTTCCTGAGATTTTGCATGTATAAACAATACAGTATGTCTGAATAACATGTTAGGAGCGCGCAATTTTTAAACGGCCTTATCTCAAAACCGATTTGGGGTAACTTACTAATAGACTTAACTAATAGACCTACCAACTAAATAATAGACCTTACCAACTAAACAATGGACCTTTCCCATGCCCTCAGGCTCCGATATGCCAACGGAGGTGTGGACGGAACTGTTCGAGGGAGCCCCACCCGCGTTGCTGACTGAAGCCGAGCGCGAGGCCTGGCTGAAGACCCTGGATAAAGTGGCCCTCGCATCAGATGCTTTCTTCCCGTTCAGAGATAACATCGACAGAGCTGTGCAGGTAGGCGCTCTTTATGCTTTTGTAGACGTACATATGGTCTCTATTTGGCGTATTACAACAATTATACAGTAACGTATGTTAATTCTAACAAGTTAAAAACATTTCTGTTACGGGTCTGGGTGTAGTATGTGTAATAAGTATGTATTAAAAAAAATATGTAAATAGTTTATCAGTTATCTTACACCCATGATATAAGCCTTACTTACTTTGGAGCTAGATGGATTTATTTATTTATAAGCATATTTGTTTATTTTATTTTTTATAATAAATAAATAAAATAAACAAATATGCTTATAAATAAATGTAAAAATAGATCTTAAACATTATAAGTCATCTTAGTAAATACTTTATTAATCATATAACGTTAATTATATACATAGTTACACTACAATATGTACAAATTTAAAACTACCATTTAGAAAACTAAATTAAAAAGTTAGTTAAACTTATTTGTTTGGGCATTCAACGAGGTAACGCTCCGGGAACGTTCCTGCTAGGCACCGATCTAGAATGGTTTTTATGTTTTTTTTTTTGTTTAACACTTTTATTTAGTTTTCTAAATCTTAGTTAGATCCAACTTGGATGCGATGATCAACATTCGATCATCGGAACGATCAATCTTGGTTTCTGCCAGGAACCGGTTTCCTTCTGTTCCCCCAGCAGTACGCCACGCACTAATCGGCGATGTCCACCTCAAGAAGCGATTATTAAATGGATTACCTTGATTTAGTTAGGCATGGCAGTTTCATATAGCTGTTGCATTGCACGAATACATGGAGTAATGCGATGTCAAAAATGATATGGTGGCTATGCACTGCTTAGAGTCAAATCATCATCATCACAGTTCACTGCAGGACTAAGGGCCACTCCCACGAAAGGGGAGGTTATTGTCATATCTCCATGTAATTGGCGGGTTGGAGATCGTAGTGTTATAAATATAACAACGGAAAACTACTAGGGACTAAATGGGGACTAGATCTTTTGCCTAGATAACATAAGTCGCCTTGTCCGACACCCACGAGTGTAAGGGGTTGGTGCTACTCTACTCTGCCGGACACCACACGGCCCAAATATATCCAACCTGTATCTATCTACATTATCTAATAACATTATAATTCTGCAGAGCGGTGTCCAGTATATCGGCAGCCCGGCCGGTTCCAACAACGACGCGGAAGTGATTGCCGCTTGCGACGAGCACGGACTCACGCTCGCACACACCAACCTGCGACTTTTCCACCACTGAGGATGCACCGCGTACGCCAAGCACGCCGCCTACACCAGATCATCATCATCAGCCTATACCAGTCCATATCTGGACAAAGGCCTTCTCCAATTGCCTCATACCGCCATGTCAAGCTATAGCCAAGACAAGACACTATTGTACACCTCACCATCATCAAGTCATGTTCACTTGACACGCTAAAATAAGACACAAATTAAGGGGAGGTAGTCCGCAAGCTTTTGTGTTTTACACTGACAGACCAAACTTGATCGCGTTGCGCATAGAATAAGGGTTATGGTCGTATCACGCATTTTGGAACGCGGAGGCGATGCGAAGGATGTTAGTTTTAATGCATTTTAGCTTGTAATTAAAAAACTATCCCCTAAGTAAAAGTCAAACTGCGAATTTGTACAAAAATTTAATGTAAAGGATTAATAATATTGAAAAGAAAATAAAAAAACATTACAAAAAGGAGTAACTTTGGGGTTTTTTCTATCGAGTGAAGTTCAATAGATCTTGTAACTAAATGCGATTTTGACTAGACTAAACCTTAAATAATTCATATGTTTTTTTGAGAATTTTCTGTCTCAGTTGGTTTTAAAAGCTCAAAAGTGCGAGTGCGAGTAATATACCACACGTAGCGCAACACACCAGCAATAATAATCAACACAATTCCGTGTATCATATACGCCATATACACCGTACAAATCCCGAAATAGTTGAAAGTTTCTAGTAATAAAGTAAATAGAGTAAAAGTAAAAAAAATAAAGTAAAAGTTTCTAGTATGTAGTCTGGTGATCTGTAAGACAGGTATTTTACTTTAGTTATTTTAAAATCATTGTTTAAAATTTTACCTACCTATGTGAAGAGGAAATTAATATTTTATATATTAAAAGTGCCTTAATATTTTATTTTTGGTATGTTTTTATACATTTTGTATGTATTTAAACATATCCCTACCTACTTGTAAATTTAGTAAGGCAAATCGGTTTATCGAAATCAAAATTGTTTACAGTTGTCATTGTTTATTGTTATCGTATGATTTTTTATAGAATCTCTTTTTAAATTGTGTTTAGATATCCAAGATATCATTGTCATTCCGTAGAGTTGTAAGAATTTATAAAGTACTGTAATTTAGTGATAAATACGAAGTATTTTTATACTATACTTTTTAATAAAAAAAATGTTACTTTTAATTTTGCTTTATTTTGTTAAACCCTTTGTTACGCCAGTCGTGGATATAGATCCATAGCAGATAAGACTAAACCATAGAATATTGATAAACTAGACGTAGGGGAAGGCACCTATCTCTACGTTTAGTTTACTTTATTTGTTTATTTCAATGTGTAAGCAAATTCCTTCTAAATAAACGAATATAGAACACACTTAAAACTTCAAAATGAAACAGCCAACTATAACATTACATTATGGCATTTCGTTAATCTACTTAGCCACGGCAACACTCGCATCGATCGCGTTTAAACGTCAGTCGGGTTTCGAGTATGCTCTAGAATGAAAATGAAAATTGAGTGTAAATTTAGGTATACTGCGATTTGTGAAACAGTGGTAATGTCAACCTTACCGTTGCCGTGTACGACAAACACAAGATTTCTAACAAACATAACTTCGTTCAACACATGAAATGAAGCACTAATGAGAGCCCACCAAGCATCGAGGATTCTTCAGTTACCATCACGGTGAGTGGGTACCAAATGTGTGTGGTAGATTGTAGAGTACGTAAATCGTACTTAAATTAATGTGCAGGTATTAGAACTAACACATGTTGCTCGCTTAATCTCTGGTACTTAAATTGACCATAATTATTAAGTCTGGTTGAGTAGAATCTAACTCACGGGTGCTGAACAAACGCATAGATGCCCTTTACTGTAGTTACCACATTGATACGTCACGTCTGTTGATCATGATGATGATTTCATTCGGTGTCCCTCCAGCCAAGTAATGCTCAGTCGCCCCACCTACAATGTATTTGAACTCTGTAAGTAATATTCATACCCAGATTAGAACTGTAAATATTACTACAACAATACAATTAAAAATCTAGGTATTCATTTTTAGGCATTCAATTGTTTTTCAACGAAATCCTATAAAAATAGAAAGTAATTCCGAATGACAAACGACATTGACCTCGACGCCATTTACGTCTCGGGGATTTCCCTGTATTGCCATGTGTTGCCTTTGCCGCTTAGTCTTTAAGGAAATATTTGCGGACTCCTCTTGTAAAAATGTTTGTAAAATCAATTAAATTTTGTTATTTTACATCTTTTACACATATTACTATTTAGAATTTTTTGCTGGATTATTAGTTTTTCTTAGTTTTTAATAGAAACCTTGATATTTACGCATAATACTGGGACAATTTATACAGATGGTTGCAACACTGGTGTATTTTCAGCTGCGAGATATGACGTTTCTGCGTTTCGTTTCTCGCCTTTTCGAGTACCATTCGGCCGCCGGCTGCCACTGCGCCGTATCTGTGTTATCGCGTCTCGGTCGGGTGTGGTGCGAAGCAGAATTTTGCTTTGTTAAGTGCGCTCGCGCACCGGGGTTGTCTGCTTCGTTTGTTCTTTTCTCCGCAATTTTGCTATTGTGTTTTATGATAGCACGCGTTGTCGTTGTCCAATCGATAAATAGACTTATAGTTAATAGTAAACTTTTGGTGTGAACTTGTAATTTTAGTCCGTGACAGTTGACAAGTGCATTTGATAAGATAACGTTACTTGTTATTATGAGTGAAAGTGATTCCAGTGAGTCCTCACTGGGAACAGGGTCCAGGTATGCAGCGTCATGGTCTGCAACGTCAGGGTCTGCATCTTCACCCCCGCAGCAAGTACCTCAGGCCAGACAGCTGTCGTCGTCCAATACTAGTAATGGTATGCTCTCCATAATAAATAAACATTTTTAAACTAGCCATTCATGTCATTGTTTATCCCTAAACGTCACTGTTTTGTATGTCGGAACTAGGCTAGGGGCTTGTGTTGGCTTATCTGTTGTGAACTTGTGAGCCTGTGACGAGTGTGGTCGAGTGTCGAGAAAAATTATGGAATGGCTAAAAAGGCTTGACCCTTTCATCATTTTCAATGATCTTATACGATCCTATGCGTCCATTTTATTAGCAAACTATTGTTATACTAACCGGCATTTTACGAAATTAGATAAACATGTATAGCTCGACCGCGACAGCATTGATAGGTACCCTATCAATTGTGGCGCTAGTTCTGCGTTTTATGTAGCAACGCCGGAAAGATGTAGTAGGTATTCTGCGACAGAATTCGAATGTCGAATTTAAAATAATGACTTTTAGTAAAAGGACCCAGCGCCCTCCTTCATGGAATTATGATTCTTGTCAAATATCAACATTTGACGTAGCAGACATTGGCACCTAAGTTAGACAGTATAAACCGACTAATAGACATGTGTCGTTCCGGACCGTAATAGTTCTCGGAACTATGTCCGGAGCTGGAACGACATCGGTCCAATCCAAGCCGATTGGCTTAATCGGTCCACAGTTCCTAACATATCCGAGCCAAATATGAGGGCGCTGCGCCGCCGTACCGCGCTGTCCGTCGACGCTGAGTACTCGCGAAACTATGCGAACGAAAACCGAGAGATTCCGATCGCGAGAGCGAGCGAGAGCGAATGAATGAGTACATATCGTCGTTTCTCTAAGTCCGAATGAGACAGAAAAAAAGCGTTATTTTGATTTGAATGTTTTCTTTAGGATATTGATACTTTTGTTTTATGCACGTAGGCATAGACGTAGGGCGATAATTACATGAATTGATTAATGATTTTTCTTTTGAACTAGTGACCTTAGCGCGTGTCAAACTTCCCGATTATTTGTTTTGAATTACGTATTTCACAAATCAGTGCGTTACTTGACCTTGTGAGTGAAAGTATGCGAACTATTATAGTTCATAGTTTGTGATGCGAACCTATGTAATTTTTTGCACGGGAGTTTTGTAATTACTTAGTGTGTTTAGTGAAGAATATAAATAGTACTTACAGACAGTTGTTTTAACTTTATTAATTTCGTAATATTCTTAGATACTTATAACTATTCAATTTTATTAAAACAAACAATTGATGCCAAACACTCATTTGTAGATTGTAGAATATTGAAGTAAAATCATTTACTTTTTGGTTGTCAGTCCTAAGCCTGCTAAGTATGAAGGTAAATCAATTGATAACAAGATGAAGTACTTAGGTACTATGGATATGGTAATATTATGTCGTGTCTACTAGTTATGTTATCTATTCAAAACGTATGGAACTACAACGAATACAGGTAGGTAAGTAACTAATCGCATCCTGCATTGAAAATCTTAAGTGTTTAAGTTATAGAAGTCATGTAATGAAGTACCTATTATAATTATAACAGTATCAGTACCTATTAGTAGTAGCACATGTTGTGTTAGTTTTAATTTTGTACTTTTATTTTAAGTTTATGTGTAGGTGTAATACATGGTTAAATAAATAAATAAATAAAATAAATAGGTGATGTACCTAAACTTTGGGTTTTTCAACATTTCAGCTGTAGGTAAGGTTATTCTGATTAATGTTGTTTTGTTTCAGGCCCTAGTCTCCTAATTACCGAACAACCTCAAACGCATTCCCACTTTAGATATAAAAGTGAGAAGAAATCTGGGACTCATGGCTGTTTGCTTGGTAGACCTGCTGCAGATGGATCCAAAAGATTTCCAACTGTTCAGGTGAGTTGTATTTTGCCATTAATTTAAGCGGAACGCGTTGCTTGCGAGTGTGTTCCCTGATCAATATAATCTGGATGCCTTCAAGGCTAGAATGAATGGGCTGTTCCAACACGGGCGTGCTCCATCTTCGGATTCTTCGGCCGCAACGTCACTTACCAACAGGTGAGACTGCGGCCAAATGCCTATCTTGTCTAATATAAAAAAAAACTACCTCTAGGTACGTAGCTAGTTAGGTACAAAATCTTTGCCACATTTTTTCTGGCAAAGCGGGATTTTTCGAAACCTTCACTCAAGAAAATACGGGGCGTAAGAAAACTAGATTAGGTAAAAACTTTTGGTTTTCGTCCAAGAATGATTTCAATTAGTCACCGAAAAGCGGGACTGAGCCTGTCCCGCGCGGGACATTTAATTTTCGTCTAAAATTCGGTAGTCTATGAATTCAGCACACGGCAGTCAGGTATATGAAATCTAGGCCGAGACTGTACAAAATACCTACTAGGTACCACGTTCATCACGGAAGAGCGATTATTATTAGGTAGGTAGGTATAATATTGCAAATGTTCCTAGGCTGCGATGACGCTTACCATCAGGCGAGACGCAAGCTTGTTTTCCACCTTAATGGTATAAAATAATAATAATAATAAGATAGGAAGTTATCAACGGAAGAGGCTCGGGACATAACCTGACTATCTAGAGCTGCATGTGAACGCGGCTTATGATGATGTTGGCAAGTTTTAACTTTGTGGCCATATTATTACCTAATAGCCGTTCTCAGCGGATGTCACCCGCACGCATTTCGGATCTCTGTAAACAAGCAACTCTCCAACTAATTATTTTCCCGGAATACAAAGTACCTATACCATGTTACTCAGTGATAATCAATTGGTTAAATAATTTTTTAAGGCTGTCTAAAGTTTTTGAGTTTGTCATTACAAACTAAAATACAATAACACAAATCTTTTCTCTTTGAAATATAAGTATAGATAGCATTAAATTATTTAGGTAAATGTCTTTGCAACATAAATCACTATCTTAGTGAAGTGGGGCGATATCGTAATTCTATGCATGTAAATATATCTGTTTGTTTTCAATTCAATAGAAAAGATTAAAGACATTAAATTTGTGATTCAACACTTTGTGTTGTCACTTCATGATGGAACTCCATTATTATGAATTAAATCACTTTTTGTACACTTGTTCCACTTTATTATACATTTTTTATTAAATTGCAACCGGTTTCGAATTGCCTAAAGATGAGTAATTAGTGAACTAGTAGAACTAGTGTACAAAAAGTAATTTAATTCGTATGAAATTAGTATTTAATATTCACAACTTAAACATTACACTCAAATGATATTGGATTACATATTAAAAACTACAAAAAAACCTTACTCTAAATTATTTAAATAGGTAAAAAATTGTCCGCATGTCCCCTGAATGCAGAAGTGAGCCCAGAAGGCTGCCCGCTTTGCCCCGCTGGATGGCAAGGGTTATTCGATGTCGCAAATAGACGCCTTCTGATCATTACTAATATCGACCAGGTGCCTGGGACCAGGTGGTGCCAGTTCCCTATTTAAGAAATGTGCGCCTAATCCCCACGGCCCAAGAGTTTCCACGCCAAATGGCGTAAATATGTACCTTGATGCCACCGAGACATGTGTATTTGCGCCGTTTAAGATATGTGATAGATTATGTAATGTTAGGTTATCATTTTTGGAATACGAGTATGCCTTCAATCAAGATATGTATAATCGTAAATTGTCAATCGATAATACTTACTACTTACTCCGCTACTAAAAGGCCCAATCGGGCCTTTTAGTAAGGGTAAATCAATCAAGCGATTTACCTTTATTGCAGCTTATCCAAAATATAATTACCATCTTCATCAGCACGCTAGCACACGCTTGTAGGTGGTACCGTACCACTGCAGCCGTAGCTAGAGTCAGAGCTGTCTTGCTGCGATTGGTTTTGCGAAGAGTGTGTGGATCTTCCAGCTAACGAGCCGTTTTGGCTCGACTTTTATAATGCATACGACTAAGGAATGGAACGCGTTGCCTGCGAGTGCGTTCCCAATCAATATAATCTGGATGCCTGCAAGGCTAGAGTGAATAGGCTTTTCCAAGACGGGCATGCTCCATCTTCGGCTGTATCCTCACTTATCAACAGGTGAGATATCTTCTTCCCTTGGCCTATCTTGTCTAATATAAAAAACAAACTCAATTGCCTCAAAATGGCGGTGTACAATCGGAGATCAGCGGTACGGCTGCTGGTATTGTTAATATCGGCGGTGCGGCCTCGGCCTTCGCACAAATTTTATCGCCCTCCCTCTGTGGTGAGTGTGTGCACTAAGTAAGTGATAATTTCGCAAATTCGTGATTAAAATATTATAGAATTAATAGAAGTTGTAACACAATTGTAGAATTGTGTCCTGGAATTTGTAAAGAAATAATTAAAAAGAAAGAGTCCGAACTAAATGATCTCATCTAGGAAAACGATAACTTTAAACAACCTTTTTTTGTAATGAATATAATAAAAACGAGTAAATATAATGTTTTATCCTTGATCTCTCAGTTCACAGAAATGATATTTGTAATGATGGCGGTTTATCTTTAATATAATAAAGAAATTCATATTATTTCCATTTCACATTTTAGTAGAAACTAAGCGGAAATTTGTCTGCCAAATAGGACGAACGAAGGACAACGAAACTCATTCGTTACAACACAACATATAAGTGTAGTTTTTTAAGCAAATCACATTACATCCTCTATGGCTTAAGCGAACTGAAGCAGCACCAGAGGCGTATCTATCTGCATGCAACGATATTATTATTCAAATACATATAACAGTAGATTATACACCAATGGGATAAATCAGTATCTTACGTCGTGGGCGGCATATTATTGGATCCCGAGCGCAGAGAAGGATTTTCGGGAGTAGAGTTCGTTCAAGAGTTATGTAAAGCCCTGAGTGAAGTGAAGCTCTTTAAGTATTTTTTCTTATCTACAATATTTAAAGTACCTACTTCCCCTTCGTGTAGTATAGCTGTGGGACGCCCTGAACATCATTGCCTGCATATATGTTTTTCATATTTTATTTTTATAGTACCCGACCGCAAGTGCTTTTTTAAATGACAAATAAAGAATGTTAATCTGTTCCTAAAAGCTGACTAGCAGTCTTCTTTAAAATTCTGTGTCATTCATGTCTTTAGACATAGACATAGACATTATTTATTTTGTCATCACAATACTTATAATACAAAACACATTAAGCAAGTTACATTTGTATATCTAAATTTACCTTATATAGATAAAGTGCCCGAACTCAGTTTCTGGATTTCAGCCGGACCTTATCGGTGTGGCATGAAGCACACAACTAGCAAGTTATATATTAAAATATAGCGGAATAGTAATAGATAAACATAATCATACATAAACATAAAGCTCACGTCTGTGTCCCACAGGTGGGGTAGGCAGAGACTATGGATAATAAATATATAGTAATAATTATAATACATATGTGTTTAAGATAAATAAAAGAAAGGTGAGCGTAATGCTACCAGTTTCAAAAAATTAAATAAATAGTAGTAAGATAACACAAGATAGAATATATATTAGAATAGGATATAGAATATATTTTTATTGCGTAAAATGTGGTTTACAATATATCTTAATTAACATTTTTACACAGGTTCACACAATTTGCCAGAATCTGGCATGCAATAATTTATAATGATTTTATTAACATAACCAAAAATAATAATTATAATGTCATTTTCAATAATTAAGAACAATTAATCATCCAATAAAATAAAAATATGTGATTAGCGAATAAAATAACTCAATATAAAATTGAAAATAAATAATTAGTACAATGTCACTTTCATCAATTAAATTCATAAAATTCCAATAAATAACTACTTTTCCAAAAATAAAATATGTCATTACAGAATGAAATAATTTGATAAAAAATAGATATTAATATCATATTTCATTCTTTATACAACATTACAGATAAAACCCGAATCATGAATCATGATGTCATGTAGGTATTGTCCATAAATAATATGGATAGGTATCCTCTATTTGTCTGGTCTGAGCGGGACGACCATCCGATCGTACGTTCGCTTGCTTGAGTCACCAACTTGTTTGTTTATGTGTAAGCTCAGAAACGAGTTCCCACGTATTATGCGCGTGGCTTGTGGTTTGTGTCAAGAAAATGATTGATTTTAATAAAATTTGCAACGGAATTGAAAATTACTGTACCTACGTTTGATTTGCGTAATATGAATGATACGGGGCTAGAAAATTATTTTTTGTCTAAATACTAAATAGGTACTAAGTATAACATGTTCCTAGTATAGGTTAGTGGAATTAAAAATAAATTTAAAAATGGAAGAGATGTCATATTTCTCCTATAATCCCAAGGTAGGATGAAATAGGGTGAAAAATTATAAAAGAAAGCTTAACTTAGAACGTGTATTATAAAAAAAGATACACTTAAACATATGTAAAAATAAAGATTATTCTTTTCTAACGAAAATTGGTGACGAGTGGATGCGGAACAACATTTTTTTTACAGACAGACGACCTGAGTGGTTCAGTTGGTTAACATGCCGGTTACCACGCAGAGTTCCCGGGTTTAATTCCCGGCCGAGCAAAAATCTAAATCAAGAATTTTAATTTTTATTACGGGTCTGGGTATAAAGTATGTAAGTAGTTTATCAGTTATCTTACACCCATAACACAAGCTTTGCTTACTTTGGGGCTAGATGGGGCTGTGTGAATTTGTCCAAGCACATTTATTTATTTATGATTTATTTGTTTAGGATTCCGTCCGTTTAAAATGGTTTAACACCCGGGTAACAATGCAATCTTCAAACGTGGAATCGACCTCCTATGAAAAGGCAAATGGAAAAAACATGTCATTAGTATCTATTTTGTACATGAAGATTTAATAAATAAATAATTTAGTATCATACGTTTACCTACCAGGAGCTCATGCCTGAGTAAACCTGGGGGACTAAATGGTCTCTCATTTAGTGTATATTAACACAATCAAGTCACAATTATTCCTAAAAACAAGGTACATTAAGATGGTGGTCCTGATAGACTTCCAGGATTGTCGTGAATTTATGTATTAGGTTAATCAATTTTAGATTTATTATTTGACATTCTTTGGATGTTAGTGCTCTTTGGGATTCCGGACTCGGATTCCGGATATAGGTACCGGATTAGTATTCCAGATTCAAGTAGAATTTAGAATCAAATCACGCACACATATAAAACGGCGGCCATTTGCATGCTTCATTCATGATTTAGAGACAGGGATTTAGTTTTTGTTTGAATCCTGTGAAAACAGCATTAAAGATCTTAAAAAAGAATAAAAATAATTTAAATAGAGCAACACTTCGTAGGGGGAATTTTAAATGTCCTTCCCGTGCTTAACTTAAAATGTAATAGTTATTTTAACTTAGATCACTACAAAAATTTCAACAAAAAAAGCCATGACAAACCACACAATCATCTTTATAAAAATTTAAATAGATAATAACATTTACTACATCGATCGAGTAGAGAAAAATAATAATCATCATGGCGTTAATGTCTCAGTTGCACTCTCGAGAATCAGGGCCCAGGTTCGCCTTGACCATGATCCAGGATTTGGCGATCAGGTAATTACAGTGGAGCGACTACCATCTCACCTCCGTGGCCCTGCTACCAGGGGAACCTGAACAGATTGGATCATGGTTACAAATTGAGTTGCCTGAAGTTGCAGGTTTCATCACGATGTTTTCCCTCACCGCTCTTACGGTTAGTGTTCAACTAATGTACATAACTCAGAAAAGAGTCATTGGTACAATGCCGCAGCGGGGTTTAAACCCGGTACCTCTCTCGTACCACTTGGATACTATAAGTTTGTGATGGTTGCCAATTTGTATCTGTCCAACTTTTTTTTGTAGGTGCTAATGTTGCTATACCTACTTACCTTGTATAATCTTTAGTTTTTACTACTGACAAATTCTTCTTTTCTTTTTGTTTTATGTTTACGTTGTCTGTTAAATTTTAAATAACACATTGTACACGAATGTTGTGTCACCAACTTATTAGAACTAAAGTTTGAGATGAAATTAAAGATAAAAAATTTAAACACACAACTGTCAATGTCAAACAGACTATCCAGGGGTATTAACCTTTTTTATCGAATGTATTTCAATACCAAATGGTTATGCACCACGCACACTTTTCAGTGTGCTTTACAATGGCTGGTAAACTTTCGAAAACGAAACAAACCGATTTAGCCCCATTAATTCAATTTATTAAAAACGTTATAAGTAATTCGGAAACTATTAGTCCTAGTTAGAAAACTTCAATATTAGAAAGAAGTGGCCGACATTTTGAATCTTGTACTTTCCGTGCCTTTGCAACAATGTACCGTAACAACGAACCAAATGTTTAAAATTCCTCACCATTACCAGTGGCATAAATGAAAACTACACATATTTTATTGAAGCAGCACAAATACGAAACAAAAAAACGTTGTTCGCTATTTAATTCAGTACAATATTTTTGAATATTTATATGATTTTATTTCATGTTGAATGTAATAATTTTAATCAATATTTCAATGATTTTATATAATCCACCATTTGGGTAATTTTTTTTTATAGTGGCATCCCATTTGTTTACATTTTTTATGTTTAATTCGATTTCATACCTTACCTATTTTATGTAACCTGTTTACATTGTGTTCTGCCGGTGTATCTTATCTAAATAAATAAATATTCACCTTAATAAGTCAGAAACGAGTTTGCTACACGTGTTTTTTTTAGTTAGTAGGTAATAAATACACAAAAACGGACCTTGTGAGTGGGTTTTTGGCAATGTCAATGCTCTAAACAATGATTTAAGGGATAAGTTATAATTTTTATATAATTGTTATTATGTAAAATTGCGGTGACTGCTTACCATCAGGCAGACCGTAAGCTTGTTTGCCACCTTAGAGGTATAAAAAAAATGATAGCGATGGTTTAATCAACAGTAATTGGATAATTCCTTATAGTCCTAGTCGATTTAATTTTATAGGTATACGTACCTACCGCTTTTCAAAATGTCAAGTTAAAGCGGCGTACTGCCACAAAGATATTAATTATAAATATAATATTTATTGTTTTTTATACATAATGAAAAAGTACTTTCTTTCAATGTTACATTCGGAAAAGTCTTTTTAATCAACTACCTAAGTTCCGGTGTTTAAATATTCTAATACCAACTACAGAACAAAGCACTGCTGTCTCTAACACAGGACGGTGTTATTGCTTTAATATAAACATAGCCGAATTCGATAAATTTGGAGGAACGATAGGCGCCATGAATGGTCACCGTAGTTTAATAAGTACCTTTACTTAGCTGGGTCACTACAGAGGCCCGGTATGCAACAATGAGTCTTATATTAGTACGGTTTTTTTGTTTTTTTTAATAACATTACAACTGCCACTCTTATAGATTTGATTGTAACCGATTCGCTATCTCTATGTTAATATGTATCGGTATATCATAATCCTAGTCTAAGTGATCGTGGTCTAATTGTCTGTGAACTAAACATAAAAAAAAATCAAACAAGTTCCAATAATGATAACTAAATGTTCACTGACAAAAATCAATCTAGAATAACTCATAGAAGACCTTAATATGTTGCCTTGGTATAACATTATATTACAATCGGATATTAATTTAAAAGTAGAAAGTTTCAATGCTTATTTGTTTGCTTTGTTTGATAAGCATGCTCCCATAAAAACGTTTAGAGCCAGGCAAAGGCCGACACCTTGGTTAATTGATACTGTAAAATGCATGATGTCTTAGGCGAATCAGCCTTCAAAAAAGCTCATTTAACACAAAAAGATAGCCATAAACAATATTATAAACAACTCAGAAAACTTGTAAATAGTGCCCTAGATAAAGAAAAACGAGGTTATTTTACTCATTACGTAAATAAAAAAAAGATAAACCCACTACCATATGGAAGCACATAAAACAAGTATCCCTGCTTACTAACAATAGTTCTACATGTAATATTCCAACACATCTCCAAAACCCTAATACCATAAATAAATTTTTCGTAGACTCAGTAGGTACCGACAGCGCAGACAAACGCATATGACAACATATCCATACAAATGATATGAATGACCCTCCCCACTATACTTCCTATAATTACCAATATTGTAAATGACTCTATTATTTCGAAAGAATTTCCCAAAATCTGAAAACTTGCAAAAATAAAGCCGATACCTAAGGGAAATAAAGTAGAAGAATATAAAGACTTGAGACCCATCACCATATTGCCGATACTTTCTAAAATATTGGAACGGTTGGTATGTACACAATTAACAAAATATTTAGAAGATAGAGAAATACTACCAAAAGTCCAATCTGGATTTCGTACCGGTTATAGCACGGAAACAGCCCTAGCACATGTCACGGATGATATTCTCGTAGTGTACTTGTGTTGCTTGATTTGATCCGGAACTATTGATTGAAAAATTACGATATTACGGGATATCCAACTCAAGTTGCGAATGGTTTAGATCTTTTTTAACAAACCGACAACAGAATGTTGAAATAGAAACTGAAAAAGAGCATATACAGACATCCTCAGTAATAACCACAAATAAAGGCACACCTCAAGGTTTTATTCTCAGTCCCATCCTATTCATATTATTTACAGCGGAGTTTACGAAAAAAATAGAATACTCAAACTGTCACCTTTATGCAGATGATACACAACTCTACCAATCTTCAACCCAGATGAGACATCATCATATTGCCATAGAGAGACTAAATGAAGATCTGCACATAATCAACGAATGGGCCAAAAATAACTCTCTTTTACTAAACCCTGCAAAAACAAAGTATATGGTCATGGGTAGCAAATTACAACGCCAAATAATTTCAAATACCAATCCGGTTATCAGAATTGGAAATGAAAATATAGAAAAAGTATATAGTGCAAAAAAATAAGGCTTATTGTTAGATGATGATATGAGATATATTGAGCATATAAACCTTAAAATTAGAAATGTATTTTACGGTCTAAAGTTACTGTATGGGATTAGAAAATGTTTATCAGAACACGTTGGAAAAACCCTTGTCGAAGCTTTAGTCCTATCGCAATTTAATTATTGCCATTCAGTGTATGACCCAAAACTTTACTGCGCTCGGTTTTGTTGCGTATATTACACCAATCCTCGATGAAAAAGATATTTTAAATATGGAAACTAGACAGCTTCTTCACTTAACCTGTTTCATACATAAAGTTATAAATACTAAACGGCCTACTTATTTGCACGATAAAATAAATTTTAATATAAACGAAAAAGGTCTACGTACCCGTGATCACGTAAATTTGTCTATTCCAGTACATAGGACAGCGGGCTACAAAGGCTGCTTTAAATATTCCGCATATAAAATTTGGAACAATATTCCACCACCCCTTAGACATGGCGTATCCCAACAAATTTTTAAACTTCACACCAAGAGAGCTTTATTAAGTAGACAAAAAAGTAAGTACTTTATTTACATTAGTTAGTAAAATAAAAAGTTACAGAGTAACTTTGTATGACAATATGTATAAAACTTTATTAAGATAGTTAATAGGTAGCTACCTGCATATTCATTTATTTATACCATTTATTAGGTAATAAGATTACACCTAAGTGTTATGGATAGGTAATCCTGTAACATTGTTTTTTTTTTCGTTTTATAATATTTACATCTTTTTTATTTAAGTTACACACATAGGTGTGTAATATACAGAATGTAATTGTTTGCACTAATGCCCTACGCAAAATATAGAGAAGGCCAAGATGATCAGGGGCAATCTGAAAAACAGTGCTGCAGGGCTTCAGCCTTCAGCGAACACTGAGATTGTGCCCTTCCACACAGCAATTGTTTTTATTATTTGTGAGTTATAGAATAAGTACCTATTTGTTGTTCCTATTACTATTATATTTTAGCTTGAATTCTATGTACCTATGTTTGTGTGGAATAAATTAATTTGAAATTAAAAAAATATCCAGGGACCATTGACTAGAGAAACACTTAATGACGTGGACAAAGTTCAAGCTAAAATAGCCAATGAGAGGGTGTCGAGTTACGACAACACCAGCATAAAACACGAAAAGTTATTTTTATATTCGACATAGACATGATTTATTTTGATGAAAATCCATAAGCGTTTACATATTAAGAAAATATAGTAGTTACAAACACACAAATACAATAAATCATATTAGACAAGACATGCATTTGGTGGACCTCTCACCTGATGGTAAGTGACAATGTGGCCGAAGATGGAGCATGTCCGTCTTGGGTCTGTACGAGGGCTAGTCCAAAAGTTTTTTGCCAACGGCTTGTTATACATCCTATTATTTTAATTTTTGTATTGTTAAAAGGCAAATTTTATTACAAATTTTATTACAAACTCCTTGGACAAAAATTAATAGCCAGCGACCATCAGTTATTTTTTTATCGAATATTAAAAATAACATATCTGTCCTAGAGCGTCAGTAGCTGGACGGTTGAGTATTCAACTCGTAAGCGAAAGGTACCGGGTTCGAATCCCGCTGCGGCCGTGAACTCTTTTCTGAGTTATCTACATTAGTTGAATTCTAACCGATGCTCTTACGGTAAGGAAACACATCGTGATGAAACCTGTAAATTCAGGCAACTGAATTTGCAACCATGATCCATGATCCCGCGGATTTACCTGATCGCCAAATTCCAAAAAGATTTGAGTGTCTGTCTATTTGTATTTTTTTATATAGTTGTTTGTTTGTAAGTAATGTATAAACTCAAAAACTACTCATACGATTTTAAAAATTCTTTTACCATTAGAAAGCTACTATCAGCGAGTAATATAGACTATATTTTAACTATAAAAAATTTGAGATCAATACGTTATTATACGTTCCATGCATAGGTAATTTCAGAACGGCTGCATCCATTTAACTAATTCCTTTTTTGTTGTGGTTATAACTGTCAGGGCAATGTTTGTATGAAAGACAAGTGTAGGGTAGAGTAGAGTTGTGTAGGGTAGGGGTAGAGTAGTATAGGGTAAGAGCAGAGTAGACATCAAACCTGCGTGCGAGACGATTCATAATAAGTCTAGAAGATCAGCCGTAACTCCATCATCCCCCGGCGTCTTGTTTTTTGAGTTGTTTGAGAGCCATACTAATCTCGTACAGGCTGATGTCCGGGATATCTAAGATAAAGTGTCGGATTAACTTGGTTCGCTTTCCATACTACTATTCATTATCTCATGTGTACCTCATTGTTTTTCAAACAGCTGCTGGGATTTACTGGAAAGGCAAACATTAAATGTGAGCTTAAGCCTCATAATTCGGAGAAAGAACATCCCCATCAGCTTCAGGACAATGTCAAGAAGAGAGGTTTAGTTATTGTGGTGCCCAGCGAGAAAGATGGCTACACGGCGGTGTACGTATTTCACGTTGTTTATTATTTTAGTGTTGTTGGAAGTGTTTACGAGTGCCACGGCAAAACAGTCCAGTAAATGCGAATAACACCAAACTGGACCACCAAGACATAACGGTACTATAGGTACCTAATTCTTGCCAAAAAGGTGGGTAATAGAGTACGTTGACGTTGATTTCTAGGCCGAAAGTATTTTGTAAGTTCTCTACTCAGTGGACTAAAAATTGTCTCTACATCTTTAAAGTACCTCCTTTCTAACAAATAAAGAGTGAACGGAATCGGACTATGCGTTAATCAATTACAACTAAGTACACATTTTGACTTGAGGGGATCTCAATAAATTTTGATCAAGGGAAACGTGACTAATTTCAGGATTAAAAGAATTCAATGTCTCCTCGTAGTAGGAACTCAAATCATACCAAGCTTTATTTGAATTTATTCAGAAGTTTCGGAGTGATGCGCGGCCAAGATACAGACCGACAGACAAAAATTAAAATAGTTACAGTTTTGGCTTCAGTACTAATCGTTTATGGAGTACTGTTATTTATATTATTTATCTGTGAACTCTTATGTCTAGAGTCTATGATAAGAATCTACCTGGTCGTTGAATGTCATCCGTTTTCTGATGAAATCCTCTTACTTGAATGCTTCTCCTTGTCTTCAAAATTCCACTCCGAAGTAGAAGATTCCACCATATTGACATTCTTCACGTTAACAGGTTTACATTCGGCATAAACTTGAAAGATATGACCTCTAGCGCCGCACTTACTACAGAATTCTCCACGAAGTCTACGCTTAGCTTTTATATGGCCAATCCGTCGCCAATTGTGATACTTAATGTAATTGATTAATACTTCGAAATAACGCCAAATTAATTAATTGGTAAAAAACACGTTTATTTCAGAAAACGGACGATATTTAACGATAAGGTAGAGTCTAATCATAGACTCTAGACATCACAGATAACAATTATATATAACAAGTACCCTCCAAAAATTCACAAAATATCTTCATTGTACTTATTACAGTTTTAATATAAGTAGATATGTATAGATTACCGCGCTCATTAAATAAATTAACATTTGAATTTGTTTTCAGATTTGAGGGTGTTGGGATTATCCACACCGCGAAGAAGGACGTGGAGGAATTTTATTCTAAAACATATGGCGATGAGGTAAGTTTGTTAATAAAATAGGTACTTATCTACCTACGCTACCTACTTTATAGAACATCTAGTTAGAACAAACCTAATATTGACGAAGACAGATCTTCAACGTGAAAGGGTAAAGTCGATTGTAGTATTTTTATGGTTCAATCAGGCCTCCGACATCGCTTATGACGACTGCTATCAAGCGACGACAACTGGTAACGACGACCACGTCTATAGGTACCTTATAATACTTACGTTGGGGAAAACTAGCTACAAGACTTGACCGGCGCTGACTAAGTACGTTCGTGAACTTCACGCCCACGTAATGAAAATGGTGCGGTGAATGTGTGGCCCATCACGCGCCGACGTTACAACCTTTATACATCCAGGGCAGCCTTGGCATGAAAGACATCGCGGACAAGATTGAGGAGACTCGCCTGCGATGGGTTGGTCACATGCTATGTTAGCTCAGCCTGCCGGTATCTGGGAAGATGTTCCGCGGCCGGCCAAAGAAGCGATGATAGCCTTCGGATGCGTGAACCAACCGCTTACGAGCGCAGACGAGTAGAACTAAATGAGCAGGAAAGCGGATCCAGGCTGAAGCCTAAGATGATGATGATGGGTAATAAAGATATTGTTTGGTATAGAAAATTTGTCCATGGCTCAGGTCTCATGGTCATCATAATTTTACCACGTACATAATAGGCTATGATAATAACAATAATATAATGTCACGGGCTGCCAATCAGCACTCGAGACTCTACAACCAGTCTCAGGCTAACGGACGACAGACTAATAATGAATTCGAGTTCAATATATCATATAAAAAATGCCGCGAGAGCCTTCGTTCTCTCAATTTTTGTTTGATCCTTTATGAACAAACTGGCACATGGAGAGGCCTTTTTATGTAATACGGCAGACAAACAGCTAAGCGAGCCACCTGATGGAAAGTGGTCACCGCCGGTACCCAGCCCGCGGCGGGTGGTGCGATGGCGGAATTGTGCTGTGGGCAAATAAAGAAGGAAAACGCACTAAAATTAGGGGTATGATTCCTATAAATTCAATAGTTAGTTATTTGGCTTTCGATATTTATAAAATGAAATAGAAAATACAATCACATTCTCAAAATAAAGCAGAAATCTTACGTTTTACGATTTTTGTGACAAGATTGCCAGAACGTTGCTCTTAAGTCATAGGCGTATGATTAGGGTCCTCCGTATGGGTTTAAGCGAACGATTTGCGAAGTTGGCAGCTTTATCTGTTTTAAGTTCCATGTAATTAACGTTGTTTTAAATCACCTTTGTTTCATAACACCTCGGTCTCCCCTACATTTTTTCACGTCTTTTGAAAAGCGGTGATTCGCGTAACTTAATATAAGTGACACAAAAATGGAACCTATTCTATGAGCAATACATTCCACTTTGATTTGCGCTTGTTAGATTTAATATATGTCCTACTTATAATTATAGTGACTTTTATTATGGTTAATAATAAATGGATATCTATGTCATGTAAAATATAGTTCATGGAGGTAGTGCTATTTGTTTAGGACATAGGTTATAAAGTATTAAAGAGAGACTGGGCGAAGTGGAGGAGTAAGACTTGATAACTTGAATATGTTATCTAGGATAAAGTATTATTCTAGTGCACATTATTTAATCAAACAAAAGCATATTTTAAGTATAGCAATGTAATCCATGATAAAGTATTATTCTAGTGCACATTATTTAATCAAACAAAAGCATATTTTAAGTATAGCAATGTAATCCATTATAAAATGAGGTATTTATTTAAACAACATTTATGCAACATTCTAACCAAATGTAATGACACAATTATCGATCACATAACCAAATATTTATCTTTTAAAAATGGGACAGTGGTATTACATACGATTCAATAAATAACCGATTATATAAATAAATAAAACTAGTACAAAATATAAAGCAACAATAATACAATGCAAGTGTACTTAACTCTGTGCCGGCTCTGGAGCAAAAGCCCCTTTCACTGTCACGACTGAACCTTTATACTAGCTATCTAGCTGGAAATGTCATTCTTATTCTCATTTCTGGTCTCCTTAATTTAATGATAGATAGCTTACATGTTAATTTAATATATTACAATACTTTTAACATTTTTTAACATTATAATAAATTTATTACATAATTAATTAAGGAAGTTTCTCATAAACAGTATTTAATCTGATCAAAAGTCACAATCGTTCAGAAATCCAGACAATTCGTTCTGAAGTTGGTAAAATGTTTTGTGAAAGTATTTTGAAATGTTAATTATTAATAACCACTATAGTTTTCAATATATATGTAACTTTAAATAACAATTAAAATATACTAAAATACCTTATATCTAACACGGCCATACTGACAAGTACTTCGTCCCTGAAGTACCTATTTATATCAAACTTAGAACAAATTTCCATTTGTGAATCAAATTTTAAATGTATGTTACAAATATCTACTTCAAAATATATTAATGTTTTATTTTGTGTCATTTACTTATTTAAAACGACTCAACAAAATATTATACCACAAATAGGTAAATTAACCACCAAATTCCAGCAACGTAAAATCACAGGTATCAGAATTTCAGAAAATAATAACTTCTTGCAATGCCACAAATAATTCAATCACAACTTGTAAAGTATAAAAATCATATCGGTATTTAGCTTTTATAACAATTAAAATATATTGCAGTTATTTTCATTGTGCACATTTTTAAGTAACCAAATATTGGTCTGTACTTTCAAAGTCATTTGTCCCGTCATGCCAATTTCCTCACCAGTGCCGAGGAAAACCAGATTAGCATCGTCTATGGGACTAGCAAAACTTTATTTATCAGTGTAATCTTTTATGCTGAATTATTAAAAATTATTCTCGAGGTTTCAGAATTATAGCCAAGTTTAAATAAAGTAAATAATTATAAACTAATCTCGAGGTTACAGAATTATAGCTAAGTTCAAATATAGTCATGAAGAATCGCATTACAATATTATTATTTGGTTTGAGTGTAACCTGTAATGTTGGCCCCATCACCGCCGCCCGTGATACAATGACCAAACATCAGAATTACTACCTAGCACAGCTAAGTTTCGGTAGACGCATAGAGATGTTGGCAGCGTCACTGCTGCCCGGTGAAGGTCATCTTGCCAACATCAAGCTAACTACCTAGACAGCAAAGTTCAGTATAGGCCTTCCCAGGTGCTGGCTGCAATCACCGCTGCCCGTGAAGCCAAAGCCACACCAAGCCAAATACCTAGCAGCAATATTCAGTAGTAGCCTTCCAGGTATGGTCCCATCACTTCTGCCCGAGAAGTGGACTTAACCAAGCTCACTACCTAGCAACAACGTTCAGTATAAGCATCCAGGTGCTGGCTGCAATCACCGCTGCCCGTGAAGCCAAAGCCAAACCAAGCTTACTACCTAGCAGCCATATTGTAACACGGTTTCCCACAGCTGGATTCAAACAATCTATATAACCATGTCGTAATGGCATTTTTCAAGTTTTTACACTTTTACTTCTATTAATCGAATAATTTACTTATTACATGTGACTGAATAACTTGTGGCATTTCAAAAGTTGTACATCATTAGCATGATTTTCTATAAAATATTGTACACAAACTTTCTTTGAATAATTACGAATGATGAAATAATTCAAACTGAATAGCATCTTCAGTAGCGTTGTTCTTATAGACCCACATCGCAATTGATACCTATAATGTTTATCTATCACCAAAATATCAATTTAAATAACAATATCCTGTGGTTAATGGAATGCGAAACATCACACAGATACGGAGCGGATTATTATAATGGAGCAGATTTTTATAGTACCTAATTAGTAATTACTTCAATTTCTACTCGGGCGGTAATCGAATCCGCTGCTACTGAAATCGCATATTACTAACGATACGATCAATCAACAAGAAAATAGAAAATATGAATGACGTCATTGCAGGTAGTACCTACTTTTTCAATTCGCTCGGCCAATACTGACGTTTTATTTCGAGACCACTAGCGGTAGACAAACGAAATATAGTTTATGCAAACAAAGGTAGGCAAACATTTCTTTTCTTTTTTTTTTACACGAGTCGTGTCTATGTAGGTACTTTAATAAATAGCTTGAATTGAATATTTATTGTATCGTGAAAGTTTGTTGAAATTAAAATGAAGTAAACAAAATAAATAGTTTGCGTTAAGCTGCGTATCCACCGAACAAAACTTTGTGTTGTCAACACGTGCTGATGACAAAATGTTGCCACCTTTCGGCGGAGGAGCGCCTTTATGCAAAGTCTAAATTCTTATTCAAGAAATTTAATGGATTATTTATTTATCAATCTTCTCAATTCCCTATCATGAATGTCATGATTTAAGTAGCTAGTTTATCTAGGGCTGAAAATTTCTAAACGTAAAGTGTTATAGCGGTAAAACCTTGATTATATCTACTGTGCCGACCCTATGATTTTTATTTTTTGCATCACCATTTTTTTGGCTGGTTTGAGCCACCTTGTAAAATAGGGATCCGGAATTTTAAACGGAAATTTAAGTATTTACGGGATATAACGTAAAAAGAAAATGTACAACAAATTGTGTCTAAAGGGCAATAAATGAAAAGATTCGTAATATTCAACTTATGTATCCTTTGTAGGTCCAAAGGTACGTACTGAAATAAGATTTTGACAAATAAGCATTTAGGGAATTGATAATCCAATATTAATAATAATGCAAACCTATTCTTAAATTTTAGTGATTTCTAAAGATATGCCACATGTTGGAAACATTGTGCAACAAAATATGTATCATAGTATTTTTGACAGGGAAAATAAAAGTTCTCGTAAATTAGGGACAATTGTTAAAACAACACTTTCATTGGGAACTGTGGAGCAGGAGATTTGAAAAATTGTCTAATAAAATTATCAACCCAAACATAGTTCAATGTTGGAAGGGGGTATCTACTACAGGAAAATAAATATATGTGCGTTTTCATTTTCGAAATAACTCGGTCCGACTATTACAAGTAGGTACTTAAGTTGCCTATCATATAAAGATACCTATCAAAATTTACGGGAATATAAAGTTTCCGATTATCTTTAACTTAATATTTGCAAAACTTTTTTTTCGGGCAACCGCACAAAATATTTTTTTTTTTTCGTCTAATTACCGACAAGAAAAATTGCTTAAATCATTTTACTTTCGTTTACGTAGTTTTTAGCATGGAAAAGAGGGTTAAACAATTACGATGTGGTGTTCTTTTGCTAATTAAGGATGCCATTCTCACATAAATGTTTTGCAATTCTAAAAATATTATAATAAAAGCGGCGTTTTATATCTCGATGTAGTGACGCTCGACGTGAAAGAAACAATCGTGATTCCATAGTGTCCAGGATTTGTGCCATAGTGGATGCAAAAGTCACCGACATAGTTTCCACGAGTTTCAAAACTAAAGTGGCAGTGGGCTGGCCACAAAATTTCATAGGACCGATGGTCAATGAGGCACAAAGGTCTTCGAATGGCGATCACGTACAGAAAATTATATGTAGGACAGCTCCAGGAGATGGACGGAACTGGTGGATGTAAGGGCACCAAGCCGATCGTTGCGGAAGGCCAGGGGGGTGAGCCTATGTCCAGCAGTGAATGTCCTGGCGTCCAAGATGTTCAGACACAGAACCGTTCGGGGTGTTACCTGGCCATGACAGCTTTGGTGATGCTGTTCCGGGTGACGATTTCAACCAGGATCTGCGAAGCTCTTGACAGCGATGGTCCGCGAAAACAGCACAGCACATTTCCTTTGGTTCTTCGGTCCCTCGATTCCTCCGACGTCGATTGGTCGTTCCAAACACCGTCGTCGGTGATTTGCAAGATGCCTCGTAGAATGGTCCGCCCATGACGCAGAATCTGCAAAATAGTGATTTTTATATCGATATCAAGAGTTAACGAATCCCACTTCTGATGTTAGATTAAATATATGTCCTACTTATAATTATAGTGACTTTTATTAGTATAAACCTTTATTTTAGTAATTTTGCTACAGAATAATAACAGAGTGAGTATTTATCCAAAACTCTAGTGAAATATATGGAAAACGCTAAATTAGGTAAACAAGAGCATATTAATAAATGGATATCTATGTCATGTAAAATATAGTTCATGGAGGTAGTGCTATTTGTTTAGGACATAGGTTATAAAGTATTTAAGAGAGACTGGGCGAAGTGGAGGAGTAAGACTTGATAACTTGAATATGTTATCTAGGATAAAGTATTATTCTAGTGCACATTATTTAATCAAACAAAAGCATATTTTAAGTATATTAGGTATATTTTAATAAGCAATGTAATCCATTATAAAATGAGGTATTTATTTAAACAACATTTATGCAACATTCTAACCAAATGTAATGACACAATTATCGATCACATAACCAAATATTTATCTTTTAAAAATGGGACAGTGGTATTACATACGATTCAATAAATAACCGATTATATAAATAAATAAAACTAGTACAAAATATAAAGCAACAATAATACAATGCAAGTGTACTTAACTCTGTGCCGGCTCTGGAGCAAAAGTCCCTCTCACTGTCACGACTGAACCTTTATACTAGCTATCTAGCTGGAAATGTCATTCTTATTCTCATTTCTGGTCTCCTTAATTTAATGATAGATAGCTTACATGTTAATTTAATGTATTACAATACTTTTAACATGTTTTAACATTATAATAAATTTATTACATAATTAATTAAGGAAGTTTCTCATAAACAGTATTTAATCTGATCAAAAGTCACAATCGTTCAGAAATCCAGACATTTCGTTCTGAAGTTGGTAAAATGTTTTGTGAAAGTATTTTGAAATGTTAATTATTAATAACCACTATAGTTTTCAATATATATGTAACTTTAAATAACAATTAAAATATACTAAAATACCTTATATCTAACACGCTCATGCTTTTTGCTTCTGAATTTCGTCAAATGTAATAGGCGCATAAGATATACATATAGGTAACCATCAGCACGAGCCGCTTTGGTTCAACCTTTTTAATGCGTAGGTACGGCTAAGGAATGGAACACGTTGCCTGCGAGTGTGTACCCTTATTACAGTCTGGACGCCTTCAAGGCTAGAGCTCTCATCCTAGTAAAGGGATCTGAATCTTTATCTCAGTAAAAGTTGATTTTAGTAATTAAACTGGGTCCATTTAAACTCAACTGATCGTTCACCAACTGTTTATTAACATTAAAAATCTCTATACAATCACTTATGAAAACACTTGCGTTCTGGTCCACTAGTTAAAATCAACTCACTAAGTTCCGGGGTTCAAATATTCTTATACTGACTTCAGAACAAAGCACTGCGGTTTCTAACACAGGACGTGGTTATTGCTTTAATATAAACTTAGCCGAATTCGATGAATTCGGTGGAACGATAGACGCCATGAATGGTCGCCTGTCTAATAAGTACCTTTACGTAGCTGGGCCACTACAGAGGCCAGGTATGCAACAATGATTCTTACATTAGTACGGTCTTATTGCTTTTATTTCAACATAGCCGAATTCGATGAGTACGGAGAAACGATAGACCGCAGCTGGGGGCACTACAAATGCCCGGTATGCAACAATTAACATTACACTAGAAATCATCCATAAAGGCTCATCCTAGACAGGTATGTTCGATCTTCGGCCGCATCGTGACTTACCATCGGTCGGTAAAATGACGGTCAAATATCTGGCTATTCTAATTAAAAAAATGAGCATTCTGTTAAGGTTTTCTTAAGTAAAATATGAATAATTATATACGTAATTGTGCCTCACATCAAGCACAGACTACAGACAAAGATCTAATGCTATACGTAGCTTCAAGCCAAAGAACTCCGCATGAGTGCTGTAATGTAAAACATAAAGCACACATCGTACTAAAATTATAAGACAAAAATCAATGTAGGTAAACCACTCTAAATAGTAAAGCACTCTAAGCAGTAACTTATGAACGCCTCGAATGTTCCACTTGGCTTCATGGTGATACATACTACTATCAAATGTGGCATATAACTATAACTATAACTATAATATTCACGCTGATCGGATAGAAAAACTGCAAAGGAAATTTACCAGATTTCTTACTTTTAAGTTTAAAATACCTAAAGTTGATTACGAGAAGCGTTGTGTCCGGTTTCACTTGCTACCTCTCTCAATTCGCAGAGAAATTGCAGATATAGTGTTTTTGATAAAGATTGCGCAGTCCAAAATTGATTGTCCACTACCTTTGTCTAATTTGTTTTTAAATGTACCATATTACCACTCACGTAGTAAAGAATTACTCCATGCTCCATACGCTCGCACAAATTATCGCATGAACATTTAATGACAAGGGCAATTAATGATTTACCCGCTGATAAGCATATAGACTTGTTTTTCAGTAGCGTTACGCAAGTTAGGAACATTATGATTAAGATCTTTATTTCTAAGTTCGATATATCTACCTAATGTATGTTTATTACAGTGTTAATTTCGTGTAAGTACCTACCTACGCTAAACATTTCAATGTACTAGACCACTTTATAGTCAATTTGTGAAATTTATCTGTGGTGTCTCGTAAATGGCTGATGGAAATTATGCTATTGTACTTATCTTATTGTTGTAAGCTGTGAGACATCCAAATACAATAAAATAAAATAAATAATAATATTTTAGCTGGCCACTTCTGACACTTAAGTAACCTTTTCTGTTTTTGCTCTTGAAGTGAGTCATAGTGCATTGAATATTGTAGCTCTTATCAGTAGAGGCTATGTCATAGTAGTCCTTAGCTGGATACTTGCACATGCCGCCTTGTGACATTATTAATTTTTCAATTCTAGCACAGAATAGGTACCTACATACTATTATTCTATAAAGTAAATTAATTTATTAACAACGGTTTGTATAATTCTGACTTTGAGCATCTTTAAGGGTAAAATAGGAACCCTATTACTAAGCCTCCGCTGTCTGTCCGTCTGTCTGTCTTTCACGGATATTTCTGAAACGCTTGTCAATGTAAATCATCGATTAAAACTCTTTTCGTCTCTGTCTACAGCTCACCAAAGATAAGGATGGCGACTTCTAATTGATTATTAACAATAGATTAACCGTCGACAACGTTAATACAATTTTTTTTTTACCTAATGCCTAAAGCCTTGACATTGGCTGTGGGGTCTTTCGAAAATCTTTTGACAAATAGACGAACATGTCCACCTGTAATAAAACATTGTCATGACATGTTTGAAGATTTTCCACCGTGAAAAATTTGTCAGTGGAAATGGAGAGATTGTCAAATTGTCACCTGTCATTGTCGCGTTTATTAAAAAGCCCCAGGTAGGTACTTGAAATTTTCACAGATAATAATAAAAAATGTTGAAGATCAATGGTAGAAACAACATACAAGGAATATGTTTTTTCGCCGTTATTTAGAGGTTTTTCTTATTTCTCTATCGTATTAATGGCAATATACATATACAAACACGAATCTTTGTTTTTTTATTAATCTTTGTAGTGACAAACGAGAAGTGAACCTGCCTGATGGCAAGCAGTAGCTGTCGTCCATACT
Organism: Blastobasis adustella; assembly: GCA_907269095.1. Lineage (NCBI taxonomy): Eukaryota > Metazoa > Arthropoda > Insecta > Lepidoptera > Blastobasidae > Blastobasis > Blastobasis adustella. Next base: position 12,689,381 of record OU026124.1, read on the forward strand.
CGCGTACCAAGGTTTTTAAATCTATACTAATATTACGAAGAGGAAAGATTTGATTGTTTGTCAGTTTGGTTGTATGTTTGTTAGTTTGTAATGGATAGACCCAAAAACTACGATTTAAAAATTCTTTCACCTATAGAAATCCACTTTATCAGTGAGTAACAGGCTATATTTTATATTTTTTTAAATTAGAGATCTATCGGGAAATGGCAATATCATAAATGTTGCATGTTCGCGCATAATTTCAGAACGAATGCAGATATTGAACGAAGTCTTTTTTGTTTGTAATTTTCAGGACAAGGTTTGTTTGCAGGAACAAAAGGGGTAGGTAGGGGTCGTGTAGGTGTAGGATAGGGGTAGAGTAGGTATATCGTATGATAGAGTAGGTAGGGTAGGGTAGAGGAAGGACGCCACGCGAACGAAGTCGCGCCGAGCCCACTAGTTTATTACCTATAATTTAACGAATTACATGTTGCTCTGGCAACATCAAAATATTGTTGCTAACCTAAGAATTATTAGTGTTAGTGGTACGGGACCCTTTGTATGCGAATGGCCGTGTGGTGTCCGGCAGAGCAGAATAGCCCTTACACTCGTGGGTGTCGTATAAGGCGACTAATGTTTTCAAGGCAAAAGGTCTAGAGTCTCCGTAGGCTGGAAAATGGGCAGCAGCGTTTTTCATTGTTATATTTACAATACTGCGTTCTCCAACCCGCCTGCCAAGCGTGGAGATTATGGCAATAACCTTCTTTTTTGTGAGAGAGGCACTAAGACATGCAGTGGACTGTTATAGGCTGTGATGACGTGTAGGTATGTGTGTTTATAGAATAGTTGTGTGGTAGGTATGCGTGCATATTAAAGATAAAATCAGGATTTAATATTTTTTAATAATTTTTACATTTTTAATGATATGTTTTTGAGATATTTTTATGTTTGTTTCCTAAACCGTAAGTAGGTATCTACCCACCTATATACAGTAAGTAGGAATATTGTCTAAAATGTTTAGATTTCCTGTATTTTACGAAATAGTTAAAATAGACATTAGCATAGGTCGTAAGATGCTTTTAAGTAACCTTTAAGTACCCTACCAGCCTACACACAATGATATTCAACTTTAAATTCGGCCAGCATGGCGTGTCGTATTAAAATAATTGGAATTTCAACGTTTCTCATAATGTATTAAAATCAGTTAGTAATTTATGCATGTCGAGATAAAAAACCTATCTAATCAAATGTAAAAAAAACTTTTATCTACGCGCGTTCGGTGCTTGTATAGATTCCTATCTAAGAAGGTTTTAGGTATTAGTGTAATTTTGTAAATATTGGTAAGATTTTTATGGCATTTATGTTTGAATACGATTTCGGTCATGTGGCCGCGGTGTGTTCATTAACCTAATCATTCAAAATATTTAACACTTTGTGTTGGAACTCCATTATTATGAATTAAATCACAGTTTAATTTTAATTTAATTTGTCAATTCATCAAACATTTTATAATAAAGTGGTTCTAGTATACAAAAAGTTATTTATTTCCTAATCATTCAACCAAAAGTGAACTTCATCGCCCAACAACATTTTGTATGGGGAAAGAAATGAACATCAATGAATACTCAGTCTGCTACAGAGATTGTGTGATCTAACTATACTACTATACTTACTTGTATTTTACGTAGTAAAATAAATAATAGGTGCCTAAATAATCTTGCCGGTATCACGAAAGATGTCCAGAGGGACGCCTGCGTAGCGATATATTGACATCTCTTGAGTATGAAAGAAGCCTGGGTAGACCGCTAGGTAGGTGATGATGATAATGATTTTAGTACCTAGTTACTGGTTATTTTATTGGGGCAGCGGCTACGAAAACGCGATCAAAAGCTAGTTTAACCTACCGAATGAAAATAAGCCCCGCCCGTCATTATTAGTCATTACAACACCTCCATACCAATTCCACAAAAGGTACAATGCGTACTTGTTGAACCTGTGCTATTACGGACGTAGGTACGATTATAAACGACCGATAATGATTTGCGGCTAAGTCGACGCGCGCGCTATATTTATTCGAGTCAGAGAGTCTATGTGAACATATAGGATCTGATTCATGCCATCAACGAGCTCCTATGTAAGTACCTATGTGTCGCGATAGTGACGTCTCGTATACGTCATGTTATAGAGCGTCCGTGGCCGAGCGGTGACAGTATCCGACTCGTAAGCCAGAGGTCCCGGGTTCGAATCCCGCTCCGGCCATGTACCAATGACTGTTTTCTGAGTTATGTACATTAGTTGAATACTAACCGATGCTCTTACGGTGAGGGAAAACATCGTGATGAAACCTGCACATTCAGGCGACTGGATGTGTAACCATGATCCAATCTGGTCAGGTTCCCCTGGTAGCAGGGTCATGGAGGTCAGATGGCAGTCGCTCCACTGTAATTATCTGACCTGCCAAATCCTGGATCATGGTCAAGGCGGACCCCGGGCCCTCGTTCTCGAGAGCACAACCGGGACATTAACGCCAAGATGATTATTATTTTTTATATAATATAGGTACCAACAGCTAACAAATGCATAAGTACCTAATACAAATCATTGTTAACCGAATCGTGTTACAATGCACCAGCGCGCAGTTCGGATCTCTGTGAATAATCAACTTTCCCGCGGGATTCTGTTATTTCCCGGGATAAAAAGCCTATGTTTGGTACTCAGTGTTAAAGTAGTACCTATTAGTAAAAGATTTTTTTTAAATAGGCGCAGTTCTTTTTGAGTTTTTTCATTACAAACATAAATACAAAGCTTTTCTCATTTTAAAATTGTATTTGTAACCTAATGTAGTTTATAGTATAGAATACGGAAATCCTTTAAAAGCCTGGTAAGGAGACATCTGACAAGACAATAAATTCGATGATATCACTTAAATAGGTGAGCTGTCAAACATTATAATAATATAAAAAGAATAAGTCCATAAAAATACTTTATTTTCGGTAAGTAGGACATCCAATCTTCTGCGCCAGCCCATGAGTAATCTGACTTTATACAACGGGAATTACCCGAAGTGCTAAAACCGACAAAAATAAACAATAAAAGCGTAGATAGTAAATGAGTATATTTGAGGTCAATGTAATAGTTTAATTTCATCTGGACACTATTTTCGCGGTGTCATAGAGTTAAGAGTCACGTAGCGAGTTTTGATTTCACTTGAGGTTGGTGTTGGTGCAACGCAGTTCTGGTCAGGAATAATTATTTTAAATAATTTAGGCGCCATGTTAAGCGTCGCCTAAGTTTAGTGCAATCGCACGTTAGACTTAATTTGTAAGTACCATTTTGTTTGTCTCTAATCTAATAAAATATAGGTAGATATAAGAGCCGTACCTAAATGTAAGGCAGGTGCTGACTAATATTCTACTCTGCCAAAGCCGAACACCAGAGGTAGTTGCGTAGACCCTCCAGACACGTTAGATTATAGGCACCAGTCCGCCATTGTACTGTAATGTAATGTAAAATTTGTCTAGGCCGTGAAGGTAGGTAACTTTCCAATCTTTTTGGATTATAGACGCTTAGGCCGGCCGCATACCTACATTCGTTTTCCTGGACAGATTTACGAATTCGAATTGTGAAGTCAATAAAAATCCGCGAAAACCAATCAAAAGCTTACGTGAAAATTGTCGCTACATTACACAAGATAGGAAGGGAAAAATTCGGAACACTCCGCGCGCGAGTGACCAGACAGACTCGCACTTGTCGGCTTTTTTATAGCAACAACATACCTATAGCGTCGGTGGGTGAGCGGTTGAGTATCTGACTCGCAAGGGAGAGGGTTCGAATCCCGCTGCGGCCTTGTACCTGACTCTTTTATGAGTTATGTACATTAGTATGGAATTCTAACCGATGCTCTTACGGTGAGGGAAAGCATCGTGATGAAACCTGCAAATTCAGGCAACTGAATTTGTAACCATAATCCAATCTGCTCAGGTTCCCCTGGTAGCAGGGTCACGGAGGTCAGATGGTAGTCGCTCCACTGTAATTACCTGATCGCCAAATCCTGGATCATGGTCACGGCGGACCCTGAGCCCTCGTGCTCGGGAGCACAACCGCCAAACATTAACGCCAAGATGATACCTATAGCAGACATACTTTGTTATCTTAGTATAAATAGATATAGATATCAGACGGATTAACGAAACGCTGCAATCGCTGCATTCATTTGTTTCGTAACTCCGCGCGCAATCACACCACCACTATTGCTATTGTGAACAAAGAATATACCTATACCTTTTAGTTAGGCAATTTTTGCGATATTCTAGAATACTAAAGTGTGCACATTTTTGTGTTTTTATGTGTGATAATCCAAAATGGCTGATTCGGAAACTGGTACATTCAACTCTGCAAAGAAAATTGAAGTCAGTATTTTTTAAATTCTTCTCTTTGGCCAAGATTCAGACGGAGCTGGCTACCTTGCTTTGCAGCCAAACCTATTTCTCGCGATTTGTACATAAACTAATAATTTTTATAACAATATAACAAATGGTTTCTGAATCGTCTGTCAGGACTCAGGGAGTATAAAAAGACCACATTAGCGTTTCATAATATGATTCATATTAATTTGTCGCAAACTTATCTGCAGCGGCTTTGTTGTTTACATTGACATGACAATTCAAAATGGCGTCACTTAGTTCCAGTATTGGCCACCGAATCAGATTAATTTGTGGCATTCTAATGTTAATCTTAAAATGAAACGCTAATGTGACGTTTTTAGACCTTGGTGGTAGAGGAGGCACCGTGCTTTCATTTATTACAGAAATTTATGTTATTTATTTTAGAAATTAGGGCGGCCTATAATTAATTACTTCTGAACAAGATTTGCGCGAACTGAAAATGCTGTTGTGAGTTGTATGACCAATTGCGTAGCGAGTCAAAGACTTCTGTATAACATGGAAATCTTTGTAGCGAGTATATCCGTGACAGTTTAGGCGTGAGAGATATTGTGAATAAAAGGGGCGCCTGCGCTGGTTTGTTCACGTTCTGCGTACGCCCCAGTGATATGTAGGAGATAGGTGCCTATACCTGCCAGAAAGTGATCCCGCGGGAAGCCCAAGAAGCGATGGATTGAAAGCCAACGGATGCGCGAGAATAGTGAAGACCGGGCGAAGTGGAGAAGGAAAGTTGGAATGCGGACTCGGACAGAATCCGGGATTGAACGATGACGATGATGATGAAGATTTGCGAGAAACGGGACGTGTTTAAAAAAATTTGGTTATTTGCTGAAGATCATGATGTATCTATATTCACTGTGGCTGAGCGATCGCCAAGTCTCTTATCTCGCCTCGGCGTTAATATCCTGGTTATGCTCTAGCTCGCGAGGGCCGGGGGTCCGTCTGGACCATGATTCGGCAGATCAGGTAATTTTGGTAAAGCGACTACCATCTGACCTCCGTGACTTATTCTCGATTTGACGTGGCGTCTTACTCCTACTTACCCTTTTTTTCTTTCTTATAAACCTTTCTCTTAAATCACTCGTATCTATTGTTGCAAACCGTATATCATTGCGTAGTTTAAAATATCAAAGCGTACATAGATACATACATAAAGACAGACGGCGGGAAGCGACTATAGATGTAGGTATTAAAACAAAACTGTGTAGGGCCATTGATTTATACATATAATATATACGCTAGTATATAGAAGTCTTTGTATAGGGCCCATTAAGACGATCGTACCTTATTTTATTTGGCATGTTTTTCGACAATAACAATTTCTACATCAAGCCATGCAATTTCTGCACTGGCCTATGACAGTCCACTGCTAGGCTTTCTCTAGATTAGTAGCCTTTGCCTTTTGCCTTTGGTTTAAAGGTTTTGGAGATCGCAGTGTTGAAAATACTTCACGGGAAACGATGTGGTACTCATCTCAGAAAAAAATTCTCGGGATGAACGTAATAAACACAACTAGACTGAGCGGACTCGGGAGTGTCACATTTTTTACAGTATGCAAATTTGCGACCTGCAGCTTACTTTGCAGACCCAATCGCAAACTCCATACGATCTTATCAACCCTCCAACTTCACGTAGATTTAACACCGTTTTTCCATCCGTACCGACAAATTGTAGTCGTATTCTTTCTTCTTTGGAAGTATTGTTTCTAACAAAATAAATAAAGTTTTAAATATTCACTCCTTGTCTAAAGCTGAATGTAATAAATTTCTGATGGTATGACTGCACACACACATACCAACAAATATAGACTTGTGTTATTAAAATGAATTTAAGTACCTATATGCACCGACATAGAATGTAAGTAAGCAAACTTAGTTACAAAAATTCAGGAGGTTGGGAGCCTGGAGATCAGGTTGCTTGCTTGCTTTGCACATGCTTTTTAAAAAGCACAGACTCCAGCAGCTGTCGATAAGGATTTAATACTGTTTATACTAAACTTATAATATTATGTATTGTTGCCTTTTGAAAGAAATAAACTTATTTTGTATTGTATTGTATTCATTCATTCGTTCAGAGCGAATGGAATGGTCGAAATAGCCGTTGCGATGGTGAAAATAGGCTCAGGTGGAATGGATGAATGTTTTTGGTCTCGTAATTCAATATTTAGTTCATATCATTAGTGTTTGTTACAAATAAATAAGGCTAGATAAAGCTAGGGTACGCAAAATAGACACAGTTTTTAAGCGGATGGTGTATTTTGTTTTTGGCGGCCTGGTCATTCACGCACATATACACATACACAAGTATTACATAGATTTAAGTTTCTGCGAGTAAGTGAACGATGGGTTAGAGCCATGACCGAGGACCAAGAATCAATGACAGACAGCCGTGTTAGTGAGTACCATGGACCTTGAATGGAAATAAATGAGGTGTACAATAGCAAAATAGCAAATCCGCTGTAAAAAAATGGGCCACCTCCAACTGACGGGTTCGCTCAGTCTACACGTAAACCAATGGATGAGCAAACGCAGCAAGCTCGATAGGTAATATTTTGGTTCTTAAAATGGAGAAGCGAATTAGAGGTTTAGCATCTATCAAACAAAGTATTTGCCGTCACACTAACTGATGGCCACGGTTAGCGGAGCAGTGCAATGTTCTACATTCACTAGTTCGTGATATAAAGACAGCACTCGCAGCAAAAAAGAACTTTGTTGAACTAATATATTTTGTATAACTTTATAATACAAACGGCTAAGGAATGGAACACGTTGCCTGCGAGTGTGTTCCCTGATCACTATAATCTGGATGCTTTCAAGGCTAGAATGGCTGGAATAGGCTGTTCCTAGACAGGCATGCACCATCTTCGGCCGCGTCGTCACTTACCAACAGGTGCGATGGCGGTCAAATGCCTATCTTGTCTAATATAAAAAAAAACTACCTCTAGGTACGTAGCTAGTTAGGTACAAAATCTTTGCCACATTTTTTCTGGCAAAGCGTTGGAGAAAGCCATTTTGACAGGTATCTGTCATCATTTCCTTATTTATGTCCACGACAAAGTTTGTTGTGTCCATCAGTACTAGACATACAGTTCATTTCACCTGTAAAATGGGCTTCTTATGGCGTCTTTGACGGTGTGTGATTTTGCGGACGGACGCGGACCGACGCACCATGGAAAGGGTGTGGTCCGTGGTAGCGCAGACATTCACAAACTTATCTGAACCGGGGCCGTACCATCAATCTCCGGTAGTACGCCACCACCTTGATCCAATAGAGTAGAATGACGTCACAGCATCCAATTCGAATAGGCTCTACTCCAATAGAGAACTTGATAGAGATTTTGAACGACATGAAGTTGGTTATACTGGAACTTTACGGGAATGGATTTTATGTTCTGTTGTACTAACATAATTTCCATGTGTTTTAGTTTTATTTGATCGCATTTTATAAATTAACATTGCAGAATATTTAGGATGCACTCAAAATAACAAAATACGAAAATATTCTAATATAAAGTAGCTACATTATTCCAATATTTTATTCAATTAAAAAAGTACAATGTTTCAAAATCAATGCATTTCGTTCATTCTGACCGATACTGAGTTAGGCGGTACCGATTCTGTGACGTCATTCGTTAGGATTGGATCTAGATACATGAGTATTATCGGAGTTAGGCGTTAGGTTAGTGACGGCATCCCCGTTGTTCTAACTATGAAGTGACATTTCAAAATGGCGACACTTAGTTCCAGTTTTGGCCACCGGGTCAGATAAGTTTGTGGTACTCCGTCTGTGGCCTTCCGTGATCGTCCGCAGTGCGGGCCCGTGTGTAATAGTCCGCAGAATCACGCAACGTCGAAACGCGCCTTAGATATCGACAACTATATTAACTAAATATTGCTTATTGGCTGTTTAGGATGACTGCAAGCAGTTGGCAAACACTGTAAACCTAGACGCCGTGCGCTTAAAGTTCAGCGCGACCGACGCCAACACTGGCGCCAAGCTGTGCTCTGTATTGTCAGAGCCCATTTACAACGAGAGTAAGTAGTGCATGTATTAGTATATATAAGAAATTTTCAGGTCCGTGTGCAGAAATGTATTTTATAATATACAATATAGCCCTAAGATACCTCTATGATCTAATAATCAGAAAAAAGAGTACCTGAGTAGATATGGTATTGCAAACGTCCATAGGCTTCGTTCTGCAGCATTCAAATGATAAAATTCCCATAGATACTACATATAATGTTCGTATTATACAAAGATTCAAAGATTCAAAAGATTCAAAATATTTATTTGTAAAAGATAGGTATTACAGATGTTATCATTATCTTCAATGGTTTCTCTATCCTTTGCCCGCATGCTGAGGCGTACAAATCTTTAAATGTAATTGTTTCATTTTTCATTTTTTAAATATTAAAATCTTTCATAAATAATACTTTCAACAAATTTAAATTTCAAATATAAGTTATACAATAATCAATAAATAAAACCATGTCATACAATTTAAATGTCATTAAAATATTCCGTCAATTCATAATATGCCTTATCTACTAAGTAAGAATATAATTTATTTTTAAATGTCATAAAATCTGTACAACGGCGTAAGTTAATTGGTAATGTATTATAAATCTTTGGGGCTTGTATGTAGAAACTTTTCTGATAAAGAGTAGTTTTGCATCCATTTTGCATCAACTCATCGTTACGCCTTAAACTATTTACTCTGGAGAACAAATTGGGATTTCGGCGAATGAAAAGTGCCGTTTCGTAAATGTAGATAGATGTTAAAGTTAGGATCTTTAACTGCTTAAAATATTCTTTGCAGCTATCTGTACGTTTCAGACCACACATGGCTCTAACACATCTTTTTTGGGCTCTAAATACCTGGATAATGTTCACCGCATTACCCCAGAAAATAACACCGTATCTTAATGTCGAGGCCACATATCCATGATACGATGATAAAACAGCTTTACGGTTTACTATTTTATTTAGGTTGTAGAGCGCATATGAATAGCTACTTAATTTATTACATACGAACTTTAAATGTGTTTGCCATCGCATGTCATTGTCAATATATAGTCCAAGAAATTTTGTTGTGGCTGTTTCTCCTAACTGTATATTATTATATGTAATTTCAGTCTCCAGTTTTTTATTTTTTCTTTGCGCAAATTTCATTATTTTAGTTTTATCTAAATTAATGATTAAGTTATTATTTTCCAACCATTCCGTAATTTTTATGAGGCTATCATTGATTTCATTTTCATCATTGAATATTACTGTGCTATCATCTGCATATAATATCATTAGGGTGCGTATACAGTTCGGCATATCATTAATATACACCAAAAATAGAAGAGGCCCCAGTATACTACCCTGTGGTACTCCATAACGGACTGCTTTAAGTTCAGATTGATAAATCATTTCAGTTTTGGTTTTTATGCAGACCTTGGTTATGTAAGTTTTTTGCCATCTGTCCTTTAAATACGAATTTATTAAGTTATAAGCATTTCCTCTAATTCCATAGGTCTCTAATTTGTAGAGAAGAATGTCATGATGTACATAATCAAAAGCCCTAGTCATATCCATATACATTGCCATTACAGGAAGCCTATTATCCATTCTATTATAAACTACGTCAAGAAAGTCGTATATAGCTAAATCAATGCCTTTACTTTTACGGAACCCATTTTGTTCTTTACATATTAAACCAGTTTTCTCAAAGTATGTGTAAATACTAAAGTAAATTTTGTACTATAATAAAACAGAAAAAAATGTGTCTGTACCTACATTGAATAAATTTACAAAAAGTAATTTAGGGCATTCCACCGGATGGGACGGTACCATAGGTGAACAATATCTATACAATAATTATCTTGTTTATTTTTGTATTTAAAATTATTCAAACTTGTATTAAAAATATATAAATTGTAGGTAGGGTAACATATACATATAATTGTTGGCACCACACTAGTGATTAGCATATTGTATTTAAAACGCATTTTATAAACGTATTCATAAACGTTGCATCTACCTCTTGTAGCTAAAGGTCTGATAGAATACAAATTGGCATAATCATGTTCAATCAATCAATCAATCAATCAAATAGTTTATTTGCAAGAATACAGTAGTTGATAATACAGTTCTTAACATTAATACAGTGGTAGGTATTCAACTTGCATGCAAGTGTGCAAACATTGTGAATCTAAATCATTTGTCGTTCAAACTTTAAATTCTAGGTACTCTTTAACACTATAGAAAGAATGGTGGAGCAAACAAGCAGTCAGTTTAGATTTGAATGAGTTCCCAGTCAACAACTTCAAGTCTTCAGGAAGATGATTATATAGAGCTACACACATGTGGCCAATATTCCTCTTATATATATCTTTGTAAGCAGTGGGCTGATAAAACAAATTCATAATTTTGGGCCTAGTTTCTCTCTGTCTAATTTCCCGTAACGTCTTCCAGTTTTCAGGGTTGGATGTAACAAAAACACAAACATCCCTGATATACATACATGGAAGTGGTAAAATATTATGTTTCTTAAACAGAGGTTTGCAACTATCGTCAAATTTGGCACCACAAATAGCCCGTATGCACTTTTTTTGCACTTTAAAAGCTTTTTCCACGTCAACTGAGTTGCCCCAAAGAATCAATCCGTAACTCAAAACCGAAGACACGTAACCGTGGTACGCTGTTAGTGCCGCCTCAGTAGAGATTGTCTGTCTTAATCTTTTAAGGGCAAACACAAAGCGGTTCAGCTTAGTACATACTAAATCGATGTGCTGTTTCCAATTCAGATGCTTGTCCATCATGTGCGTCATCATCATCGTCAATGTGCGGTTCATCAATGTCGTCATCATCAATGTGCGGTTTGCTATCAAAACGGAGTTCCAAGGAAAATTATCGAAGTCATGGCTGTATGGATGCATCCCCTTTGCTTATTCTCTTTAGGATAAAAGTCAAGAATGGGGGATGCTACACACTCGATATTATACGTGGATTACGATTCTGGATCACGATATTTTTCGAGTGTGTAGGACCCACGGATCGTGATACGGATCACAGGATTTCTAGAAAATCAAAATTCACGATTCGTATCGCGCTAAATATCGTGTGTGTAGCATCCCCCATGGAGTCACGAGCCAATCACAATCAATCAAGCCGTGTCCCCTGCGCCATGTAATATTTTGTTCGTAAAATGATGCAGCGGACATGGCCGAAGAAAATCAGCTATTCGTGTGACGGCAGCCATGTCTGTCACTAATATAAGTTTTTCAGATGATTAGTAATATAAAATATATTTTTAAATTTTTTGTCTCTCTTTGTCTACTGGACGGATATGAATGAAACTTTTTTGTTGTATAGCTATTAATCCTGGGCAACATATAGGGTATAATTGATGGAACTGGAACACCTGATGTAGAACCATAATAGACCAGCTAAACTATAAGAAATATGGAAATGGCACCGAATGGCTTTTGATGGGGCTTTCACAGTTTGGTAGTTTGGGGTCCAACTTCAAATCTAGGCCATGTTCTTTCTAATTTTTGGTTGGGTAGAGCCAGAGATACAGCTAGACCCCTCCGTAGTAGGTACTTTCATACATTTAAAATGGTCGGTCGGGAAAAAATAAACTGCCCTAAAAACGATATCCACGCGGACGAAGTCGCGGGCAAAACGCAGTGCCGAAACCGCTGGGTCCATAAGCTTGAAATTTTGATATGTAACCACTAAGCAGCTTTGCAGATATTACCGTATTACCTTATTGACCGTATAGGACCGTCCGTATAGGGAACGAAGCTGTCAATAGAATAGATCAACAATAAATAGTTAAATAAATAAATAATAAGTAAATAAATAAATTGGGATACCTACTTCGAATCCGTGCTGCACGTCTGTGCTCCGACGTCAGGTCTGGAATCTCTGCAGCTTAGGGAGCTCACAGCTGTCATCTGTAACCCTAACATCCCTGTCAAGCTCAAGGAGCTTATATGTATACGAAATTATAATGAGATCTGTGATGCTCTATGGCTGCGAGACATGGCCGACGCTGACAAAACAAACAATGTCTCGTGATCGAGGACCGCGGATAAGGTCGAGGAGACTCAGCTGGTATGGTCACGTGTTGCGTAAGCCCCAGTTATACGTAGAGAATAGGTGTCTGTACCTGTTTGTTACAGGAAAGATCGCTTCGTGGGCGGCCCAAGAAGCGATAGATTGACATAGTTGAGTCGAGTGCGAGAGCCAACAGCTTACGATAAATACCGGGCGAAGTGGAGAAGAAGGTCTATAGGAAAGCGGACACTGGTAGAGGCCGGGATACCTAAGCTCTAGGAAGATGATAATGATGATAAACAGTGTGATACTTGTACGATAGAATAGAATAATCACTTATACGACATTTACAATCGATAATCACTCTTATGCTTTGTTACAGAGAGCGTGAAAACAAATAAACTGCAGATCGTTCGGTTCAGTCGGACCTGTGGCCGGCCGGAAGGCAAAGAGGACGTCTATATTTTTACTGGGAAGATTAGCAAAAGTACGTATGTAACCTAGATTGTTTGATAAAGCACCTAATGGGCCCTCATTATAAAGCGCATGTTGGGCGATTAACGATATCTGCGTTACCTATAGACTGAAGCGCGTTATAACGTACGGGGGGGGGGGGGGGGGTTAATATAAGGGATTCTATAATATATTTTGTTTACGTTCATGTTCACGTTCGTTACGTACATAATAAAAACACTCCATTTAAAATCCACAATCGCTAACGCGGGCGGTCGTAGTCGCACACGTTTTAACGGAATCAGCGCTGTAACGAGCAGCGTTATAGGGAGGGTCCACTGTACTTAGTTTTAAGTTTCCAGCCACACCCTTCAAATAGGAAGCTCACTCACCGCTATTAGCGATTAGTGACTATATGTGCAGACAACAAGCTTGGGCACTAAATTAAAGAGTGTACCTACTGCCCCGGTGACAATAAATCAACGAGACAGTGCTACTTTTGATAGTGGCAATTAAGCCACTTTATGCATAGGTATAGCAAAGCATAATACGATTTTTATTTCAGTTTTTCGCATAGCGTCAAGTCAAGCCAGTGACGAAATGCGTCAGTTTTAGCTTGATATTCTTAGCGTTCTTAGCGTTTAATATTCTGTGACTATGTGCATTACTTAGGTACCACCGTTTACTATTGGCATACCGTACACGGGGTGGCCAGAGGTGTAGCTACACAAAATAATTAGAATTAGAATTGGATGTTATGTTTCTGTATTTATTTTTTTATTTTTCAGATAATACGCAGGTTCGCTTTTTCGAGATAAATGCGAACGACGTCGAGTGCTGGACCGACCTGGCCAAGTTCTCAGAATCGGAAGTCCACCGCCAGTGCGCGATCTTTTGCAGGTATCGTGTTTATTGACTAATCTAGACGGTAGACAAATATTCCAACTCCTTGGTTCAAGGGTTCCATTAACATTTAGGTGTTGTATACAGACTTTTTATAACTTCAACTGCTTTATTTTATATATTTAGCTTATAGCTAATAATGTTCATGTGTAATAATGTTGCTAAAAATGCAGAAATGTTGTCAAAAAAACTGGGGTCCGAAGTAGCAATAATAAAAGGAGGTGTATGAAAAGAGATGTGGATATGTGCAAGCTTAGGACGTTGTGTCAGGACAAAGCAAAGCGGCGGTCCATAGTCTCTGGCTACCCCACCTAGGACACAGGCGTGAGCTTTATGTATGTATGTTGAATACAAGGTTCTTGAATAAATTGTTATATAGAACTAATAGTTAATTTAACTATTTGTCAGTTGACAATAGTTAAGGCCCGAACTGGTAGTTCAAACAGAAACACGTTGTTTGATCAGATTTTTAACTATAGTTAATGGTAACAATAGTTAATTGTGTTGCTACAATAAACGGGAAATAAATAATTTTGTCAACAATTTATTTTTATTTATGCTAATACAGTTTAGGATCGTCAAAAGCACGCCAAAAATTAAATTTACGAAAATGCGCGGATAACTTGCGGGCCACGGCCAAAGATTTTTTATATAAGTAGATACGAAGAAAACAAGTAGAAACTCTTTGGTGGCGGCGGGTGCTTCGTACGGAAATTTTGGTGTAGATACTTGAACGAGACTCCTGATTCTCATAAGGGGGATTCCAACATTAGTTGAACTCCCCCCGTGTCTATTGATCAGCGCCTTTAATCTTCACCTGACGATGGCTCTACATTACATCCAGTAGCTTTCTAATCATCGTGAACAAGATCTTGAGATCAGGATAAACACGTGAAAGTGAGGGCTGGAATGCTACATGGGTAGCTGTAGCGAGGATCTTAAATTGAAACCATTAAAAGCTCAAAAAGCACGTCTGCGAATAGCGCGTGAGAGACATCGCGTACCTATAAGATCTGAGAGACACGCTGGCGCTGGCTTTGTCGCGTATTTTATAAGCCCCCCTATGTAAGATACATTGTAAATAAGTACCTAAACCTGCCGGCATCAGGAGGGAAAGATATCCCATGGGAGCCCCTAGAACCGATGGATAGACATCGCCGAGTCGGACGCGAGAGCCAACGGTTTGCAACGTGAGGATGCCGAATCGGGCAAAGTGGAGAAGGAGCAAGAAAGCAGACCCTGACAGAAGCCGGGATTGGCCGCTTGAATGATGATGATGATGAGGGCATCGTCAAGCGTGATTTTCTTACAACAACATTTCTTGTCCTCATTTGGGTTTTTGATATACTTACAATGATTGCTCAGGTCCCGATTGCAGTTCAACAAGAGGTTTTTTAACTTATTTATTTATTCTAAATACATACATAATATAATGTATAATATAATATTATTTAATATAAAAATAATTATTGACTGTCCGTTACCGATTAAAGTGGCTGGTTTATTTAATTATTTATCACTTTATGCACAAAATGGTACAAAGGTGGGACTTAAAGCTTAGTAGCTGTATCTACCAGCCTACCCGAAAACTGGTTCTGAAGCAGGTTCTGGTAAGGCTACTGCCTGTGCTTCAGATAACCAGTTTACATCTAGACGTACTACTTCAAATAAAACAAAAAATTATAACTAGTACTATGGTTTAAAGTGGTATGTAAGTGTGTTTGAGTGTGTGTGAGAGAGAGTTTGTTTGTTTATGTACTTGCGTGTATGTATACACATTCATAGGTCGTTGAAAATTGTGCATGGCGTAGGAATTGCCTATTATTATGTTCAGTAACCTTGTTTCAGCACCCCACCATACAGGGATCTTACGATTACCAAGGATGTGAAAGTATACGTCGAACTAAAGCGTACATCTGATGGTATGACTAGCAACCGGATCGAATTCACGTACAAGCCCAGCCAATTTCACAATTCAAAAAAACGAAAACTTGGCGGCCCATCCACATCCAACGCATCTTCAGGTAAGTTTAATTATAAAAATGTAAGTACACTACCTATAAATTCACATTTTTATTATGGCTGTTGCATTTTCAGATGTATTCACGAAAACTCCGGCAACTTTAACACAAGTACGAAAGGTAAACAACCACGACCAAAAATAGCTTCGCACATTGGTACCTAGCTCTATTTGTTGATACAATTATAATGTACCTACTGTTACTGACTCCTTGCAGCCTTCCAGTGACGTGTCGAGAATCATTCCTTCAGCGCTTACACCGAACTTCGGCCAAAACTTCGTGCAGCCAACCTTGTACGAGGGGCCTATAGTCCAGACTTATCCAGCACCGCTCGACCAAGCTCCTCCAACCGGGTTGGGCGCAGGACACACAGTGCCAGAAATCATTACGGTGTTCAATAGCCACAGTTCAATGCAAGGCCAAGACACGGCGCCGTATTACCTGACCAATTCAAACTCGCAAGCCCCGTACAGTACTGTGCATGACGTTACCTCGGAAAACGTGATGTTCAACGAAAACATGGTTAGTGGTTAATGGTTATAGTTTTAACACCTTCTGAAAATGTAGAATGAATGAACGAATAAAAGACATTTATTGCTATCACAACAATCACATAATATAAAATAAACATTAATCATACAATTAAAAAACAAAAAACGTATAATGGTGTGCATACACGATTTGGTTAGCCCCTGACAGAAAAGAGGCGTGTTTTAAGTTTGACGTGTATGTGTAACTGGATCTGTGATTGTGTGTCTCGCTGTGGCATCGTAACCCCCGACCGGATGCACCGATTTCGAGGCCGTTTTCTTCATTTGAGAGCCGAGATGGCTCGTTTCATTAAGATCTGTTCAGTAGTTTTGGAAATATTTGAGTACATACTTAATGTATACTTGGTCGGGGGTGTTTCGACGTTTTCCTTGTCGGTTAGGTCTAATCTGAGTTATCATGCTCATGGGTTGACATTTCGCTGTTTAGTCTTACATTGATTTCTTTTCTCCTCAGGCGCTGCCAATGACCGTGGACGCTGAAGTGTCTAACAACGGCAACTTGGACAGCATAGCTCTGCTAGATTCGGAAATTGTGGCATCTTCCTCGACCAACCACGGGGTTACTTTAGGGGCAGGTGGCCCAGAACGGGTAAGTTTCGCGCGAGGATAAAAAAAAACTAGAAATGTGGTGAATGTCTTAGCTTGATTTAGTTTATAAGATAGGATGTTTATTAACCTTGAAAGTAAAACACTATTTTGAAGCATTTTCTATCAAATATTTTATAAATATAAAAAATAAGAAACCTCTAAAAAACCCGTTTTGCCCGCATATGAGCCTAAAACGGTTACCTGATTTGGACAACACGGGTAGACGTCATAATTTTTAGGATAGGTAAATCAAACTTAAAATCTAACAAGTAGGAAAAAGCACTGTACCTACCGACCTACCCATACCCCTTTGAGGTATTTTAACAATATAGATTGAAATAACAAGTTCTTAATGTTATCCATTTTGTATAAAATTTTTCAACACAGACATTTTCGCATTTATTAATACAAGTTAGGATTAAGTACTATATACTACTGATAAGTTCCCGTTATCTTGTCCGCCTGCTCGCTGGTCGTTTGCCGGGCCTCCCCGAACGGGGTCCCACTCGGCAGGCTAGTACCGCGCCGAGGGCGACAAAGAAGAGCTAGCGAGGGGTGCGAACCCCCACAGACCGGACTGTCATCATCATGGCATCAACCGGCACCACACCACCACAAGCCGAGGCCCGCGATCCCGTGCGTGAAGAGCCGGGAGCGCCTAACCAAAAGACCGGCCCGTTGTAACGGACCGCGACCCTACATCACCGTCAGTGGGCACCCGCCCATGATTGATTATCTTGTCTGACAGATATCTGTATTGCCGTATCTTTCGTTTTGTATGTTTTCGTTCTAGGCAGTGACAGACAGCCCACCTGATGGCAAGTAGTAACTGCTGTCCGTTACATCTACGGTTCATGCATTTAGCTTGTAGGCAAAAAACTGCAGAACCCCAAGTGCGTTGTCACTGTGAGGAATAAGATGCCTGTAATTCCGCTGTCTATCTTATGCTTGAAATCCGAACACAACAATGTAAGCCGCTTGTTTTAAGAAGAGGGAGACGGCATCACAGATGTCTGTCAAATAATATATCTAGAAGTTATCAGTGGGTTGTGAAACAGGCTCTAAGCTACTGCTAGACACTTGTACTCTCTTCAATCCGTAGTCGCCCCCGGGCGTGATGATACTGGCGGACGTGCTGCCGAAATCAGGCTCAGACACCATGCTTCAGGACTTCGGAAATTTCATAGAACAGAGCCTCGGTGAGTACCTAGATGACAACAAAGACAATGTTAGTTAAAAGGTACCTACCTACCTACAAACTTGTACCACGAACCTGGTCTGACGATGGAGTCGGAAAGTGGCCATAGAAACTACTGAGCATGACAAGATAACCCCATAGTGTTTAGGCTCTTTGGAATTATCTTGATGAGTACTATACCGCGCGATAAAAGTTTGTTATGAAACTTTTTTTTTCATTTGAGAACTTATTTTTATAAGTTATATAAAAATGCAGATTTTTTGGACGCCAAAAGGTCCAATAATTCAACCACATTTGTGGAGATATAAGTTTAGCTACGTTATTACCTACCGAACCGGGCAAACTCTTAATTTTTGTATGTTGGGGTTATTGTAACTAGTATCGATAGTCACAATAGCCCCTAGACATTTATTATGAAGCTGCCAATCACTAGTGATGGGAAATGTACTCGATAATGATTAAGAACATAGCGCAAGATGAGCTTGCTTTTAGGTATCCATAAGGATGGCGTTCATGTCATTGCTTTTGTTATGAGTTGTTCTTGTTAGGTGTCTGTTATATTTTGTTTCTTTGTCATTCGCGAGCAAAGTAAGGAGCACTCTACCACTTCTATTAGTATGTAACTACGTCCGCGTCAATTTTAATTATTAGGTACGTTCCGATCCGGACCTGTTACCGCGAGAACCACGGGCTAGGTGTAGAGTAGCGGTAAATTAGCAGTAGGGTAGCGGTAGGGTACAATAGCGGTAAATTAGCTGTAGGGTCGGGTAGCGGTAAATTTGTGTTAGGTTAGGTTAAAGCTAGTCGAGGCTAGCGGTAAATTAACGGTAGTTTTCATCACTTTCGCATTTATAATGTTAGTAGAATGTGAACAAATGAAAGTGAATACAAAATTCAAAAAACTATCGAGGAAAGGTCATATTTATTTTAAATTATAATTATGAATAGTGGACACCTGTGAACCGTACCGTACCGTACATGCACCCTACGCCTATCCTGTAGTCCCTAGATATTAAACAAAACATACATACTTATTCCCTATTTTGACTTTTATTTTTTAGATAGCATATCGATAGTCTGATGAACATCATAAAATTTACCCAAATTAGCGACAATTTCTCCAAACAAGATTTTGATCTTTGATATAATGTTATTTATAAGCCTATTTTCAGAGTCTTAGGTCGAAATTCAGTTACTTTTGTCTTTATTACACTATATATTGCAGTCTTATATATATGTATAAAGGCAATACGATCGCTTAAGAGTGGCAGACACTCACCATTATAGCACAAGAAATGGAAATCTACAACTTCGGAGTGTCATTTTAAAAACTATCGTTTTTATCGTACTGATCGTGGTTTAAGATATTCAAACATTTGTGGTCAAAAGCAAGTACCAAGGTTTAAATGACGTGGTTTAACGGCCTGAGTAGTTCAGTTGGTTACCCATCTGCCGTCTGCCATACAGAGGTCCCGGGTTAGATTCCCGGCCAAGCAGAAATTGAAATGATTAATATTAATTTCTGTTACGGGGCTGGGTGTTATATGTATAATAACTATGTATTTAAAAGTATATAAGTAGTTTATCAGTTATCTAGCACCAATAACACAAGCTTTGCTTACTTTGGGGCTAGATGGCGCTGTGGGAATTGTCCAAGCACTTTTTTCATGGCTATAAACCCAACCTAAACTAACCCAGCAATTTGGAGTGCAACCAGTTGAATATATTGCTTAATCTATCTTAATTATCAGTTTGCCCAACAGTTACGTAGCAGTTTTCATAATTACCTTAATTATTATTATTAAATAAGTATTAATTATATTGCCCGTTTTCACTTGTCATTATTTACATTGCCCGGGCATTATGAACGATACCAGGACTAATCACTTGGCCGCTGGTTTAATGCTCTAAGCTTGGTCCATAATATAGGTTATTGCTCACAGCACATGAGTGTGTACCATTTATTAGATATATATCATGGGTATTCATGTTTCCTTTGGCTGTAACTGTAACTGTTATTGTGTCTTGGTGAGCTATGTTTAATTAATGTATTTTCTTTATTTCTTTTTAAATAATAAATGTTTGAGATCTTTGGAGATAATCCAACTAATAATATGATATTTCAGAGTTTGGTATCAATATCAACATGGATAATACTTGCCTTCAGGACTATATTAATGACGAGGTAGGCATTGTTGACGAGGTGAATTAGTTTCTATCGTAGTTTACTATAACATTGAAGAATTTCATTTTTGTTTCAGTTGGAATCGGAGTCCGTTGTATCAAAGGTTAGCATAGTATATTTTATATTTTTGGCATGGTTACTAATGACCTTCATATTACGAGGATATTTCCTTCCTTATTATTCCTTCATATTATTGAAACAAAGATTTGTCGATTAGTTTCTCATTACCTATCTATAGAGACTGATATTTTGTTTCAGTTGACGACCGACTCAGGTGTCAAAAAGGTAAATCACTGCATTTTATAAAAACTAGCTCTATATGTATAGTGTTGTCCTACCCTATATAAACCTTAATCATGAATCACTCTGTCTATTCGTTAAAACCACATGAAAATCCGTTCAGTAGTTTTTGAGATTATCGCGAACAGGTAGACAGACAGACGCGGCGTTGGACTTTGTTGTATAATATTTAATGATAATAAAGTTAACTTAATTTTAAAACAAAAAATACACGATATCTGAGGTGGAGCCAAGTCTAAGAGTAGGTACCGTTTCAAATAAATATTTAGCAAAATATTGCACCTACCTATAACCAAACGTCTCATCAAATCTTGGGAAAATAGAGAAATCGCTGGACTATGTGCGGGATGGGTCAGTGAGCTCTATCTTTTCGGAAGTCAAAAATGAATTTTATTCGTTCGCCGTGTGCACCCAAGCATTGTCATGGTGCAATAGGATGCGACTTCTTGGTCGTTTGTCGTGAAAGTTAGCTTTTTCAGACACTGGGAAAACCAAGGGTGGTGTACTACTCAGCATTAACTGCCTTTTGTTCTTCAAGTGGGATCGTAAATACATAGGCAGTCATAGAAAAAAAATTGTTTTCGTTCGCTTCTCGCGTACCTCAATTTTGTTACATTGCTGTCTCCTTCGAACACCCATACAGAAAACTGTTATTTTCTTGTTCTTTGATCAAAAAAGTTACACCAATCAACTCGAGTCCGTTTTTGTTCTGAGGTGAGTTCATGAGGAATCCAGCAACAACAAAGATTTCTAACTTTAAATGTTGATGTAAGATTTTTTAATTTGGCTCATACCAATCCCCAAACGTCCTCGAATCTCCTGATAGGCCATCATCATCATCTTGGTATTATGTCGCGGTTGCGCCCCCTCGGTGCACGCGAGAGCCGAGGGTCCGCCTTCCTGCTACTCTTGGCCCGCCTCACTTGGTCTTCATCATCCTTAGGGCACGCATATCAGTCTTGACTACGTTAAGCCATCGCCTCTTGGGCCGGCCTCTCCTTCCCGTGCCCGGCGGGGGCGGCATGGCCAGACACGTGTTCCCCACATAACTTGCTGGTCTGCGCAGGTCATAGCCATAACATCGAAGGCGGCACTCTTGAAGCTTATCTGCGATGCCAAGGCTACCTCGAATGTGGGTGTTTCGAAAGCGATCCTTCCGTGAAACTTCATTTCTGTAACGCGTATCGCCTGCTTGTGTTGCTCTAGCAGGGGCCAAGTCTCGCTACCGTATAGGAAAGCAGGTCTAATGATGGTTTTATAGACCTGTCCCTTCAGTTTTATCGGCATTTTGGGGTCACAAATGACACTTGTTACCTCCCGCCATTTGGCCCAAGCCGCGAATATTCGGGCCTTGACGTCACTATCGATGTCCCCGGTTGAGCTAAGTACAGATCCCATGTATCTGACCCGATCCGTGCACTTGACTTCGTCTTCACCTATGCGCACGAGTAGGGGATCTGCACTATTGCAGGCCATGTACTCTGCCTTCGCCACATTAATCTTCAGGCCGCCGTTCTCAAGTGCCTCCTTCCATTTTTTTACACGTTGGACTTGTCACCCCTTGTCAGAGTCTGTCAACGCGATTTAGTAAGATTACATGAGCAGCCATGGAGGTACCTCATGATAATCTCGGATGCTGTCTGACAATACGTGTAATATCACGTTGAAGAGAAGTGGGCTGAGCACAGAACCCTGGTGTACCCCAACGGCAATCGGGAACGGGTTGGTGTCACCAACGGCAGTCCTGACTATGGAATCGGAATCGTGGTACATGTCTCGGATAATGTCAATATAGGCCACAGGTATCGAGTTGGACCGCAACGCCCACCATATCCTCTCCCAAGGGACACAGTCAATGGCCTTCTGCATATCCAGACACAGGAAATACAGGGGCTTATTCTTTGACCTGTATCCCTCCATGAGAGTTCTTAGGGTAAATACGGGGTCCATGGTCCCACAACCCGGCCGAAACCCAACCCAAACACTCCGAGATTGCACACTCCTGTCGGATCCGAGAGACCACAATGCGTTCGAAGAGCTTCATGGTGTGAGACATAACTTTATACCGCGGTAGTTGGTGCACTCCCGCACCGAGCCCTTGCCCTTATAGACTGGAGTAATAATACTCAGCCTCCATTGGTCTGGTATCTTCCCTCCATCGGGCCCGACAGCTTTCCGATTCTTCATGCGGCGAAGAGCCGTCTCGACTTCCTCAGGCGTTATCGGGGGCACAAGTCCTTGGTTCCGAGGGAGGTCCGGGGGCTGCACCTCTTTATGCTGCTTGTTGAGCAGCTCGTGGAAGTACGAGCGCCATCTCTCCTTTACCGCGCGGTCATCGCATAAAAGGTTACCGCTAGGATCATTTACACAGCGGCATGTGGAAATGATCTGTGCCGCTTTAACCCTTGATCGTGCCAACTTGTAAATGAGTTTCTGCCCCTCAGACGATTCCAACTTATCGTACAAAGGACGTAAGTGGTCTCGTCTGGCTCTGGCTACCGCTCGTTTGCTGGCACGTTTGGCATCCCTGTACGCAGCGTGGTCTTCAGGAGATATGGACGCATGCCACTTTTTAAAGAGGGCTTTCTTCATCCTGGTTTCCCTCTGGACTGTATCGTTCCACCACCAGGTCTCCTTGTCAAGCCTGCGACGACCCCTAGACACCCCCAGCATCGTCCTCGCTGCCCGTGCGATAGCTGCCTGAGCTCTGTCCCAGAGTTGTTGGACGCGTTTACCGTCTGTCGCCTTACTAAGGTCGCTGACAGCCGCGGCGAACTCGTGGTACTTGGTTCCTTCAAGCAGCCTCCACCGGGTTTGGCGTCTGCACTGCTCCCGGTATTTGCCTCGGGGCTTAACACGCAGGTCCATCACAAGGACCCGGTGTTAGGCAGTGAGACTCTCTCCGGGTATGACCTTACAGGTGGCTACTTTGCCAATATTGTCTCTCCGAGTCGCCTCATAGGTAATACGCCGCTTTTAATCAATTGGTTGCCTGACGGTAGCCACATTTTCCTCAGTGATCGCAGTTGAGGGCCGACCTTCACGAATTTCATAATGGAGAGAAACAATTCCACGATCAAATTCTGCATACTAACGCCTTACGTTGCTCAAATGAGGTGCTTTCCTCCCAAAAGCATTTTGAATACGAGCAGTGCAGTCTTGCGGAGATAGTAAACTATAAAAATCATACAAAATCATCGCCCTAAATTGCGTTAATTCAATTTTTGCTACAGACGATGAACTATAACTTGTGTTATAAAACAATTGACATACGATTTCTCGCCAATTTTTGAGTTTGTGATCAATGATAGAGTTTGTTATGTTTAAAAAAATATACCATTCGAAATTTAAACATTTAAGGACGGCCATGAACGCAGAACTTTCAGTTTGCTCTATGTATTGGACACAAACCGTTGGCAGAACCGACGGCCGATGGAGCGGAAAGGTTCTCGAGTCGCGACTTTAGGGATCGTAAAGAACGTGGTAAAAATATTAGGGATCCTGGAGCGGATGGGTGCAAGAAGCACAAAATTTATCGCCGTCGAAAGCGAGGGACGAGGCGTATGTTCGAAAGTGGACGTTTATTTTCAGCTACAGGACTGCTGACAACCGTCCTGTAGCTGAAAATAAAATAAAATAAAAAATACTAGTGCTACAACTAGTGTTTAGCCAAAGTTGCAGTCTGTATCCCTTACTGTAAATAACATACTATAACATTGTAAATATTTCAGGAATACAAGCCAATCCTACTCGAATCGTCCAAACCAGACTTCCCGGACGTGCAGAAGGTAAAACATAGAAGGAAACGTAAAAGAAAACCGAATAATCGGAGAACCTATTTATAAACAAGATTCCACAATTTTAATATTTAATTAAGTAATTTATATTGCTATGTACATTGTGATACATTTAGTTTATAAAAAAGCCTAGCATTATTATGAATTCAATTGGCCCAAAAGTTAAACATATGGAATCTCTGGGAGTACTTAATTGTCCATTGTAAATTGTAGCTATTAAGGGACATATGCCAGAATATAAAAGAAGGCGCCAGTGAATCTGTTGTTCAGCGGAAACTGGAGGAATTGTGCACGATTGAACTACCTAATGGTGACAAGTAAGTACTATGTAACCTAAATACTTAAAACCAGCATTGTATTAAGTCCTAAAGGACCTACAAGATCGGCATTATCTGCTTGCAAAATACTTAATGACACAGTGCGATGAGCTCTTGAAATGTCGCTAATTTTCAACCCAATTTGTTCGGATTATCTCCATAGATTTCAGATTAGGTTAAGTTAAAAAAGAGTCTAATTCTGGTGAACATATAAATATAGACTGTGAGGGAATTCAGCCACATTATAGTATTCTAGTATTCCGTATCATTTAAATAACTATCTGCGAGCACCTGCGAGTATATGTTTTAAGTATTACTTGTGACTTGCTGTTGGTGTTCTGAATAAAGTAAAATAAAATAAAATTAATATAGTCACCAAAAAGAAAAGTGACTATAACGTGGCTGAAAAGTGGAACTGCCAAGAGGATATGAGGCCGACCAGTTTTGTTTACTTATAGAACCCACATATGAGGATATGTAAGTACTGTAGATACGAAAAGTCGAAGTCAGGGTAAAAAAAATATTTTTTTTGTGCCGTCTTTTGCACGGGTCATGTCATCATCATCATATTCATATTCATATTCATTTATTCTAGTAATGTACATACATCGTCATCATATAGGTAATTCATTGAGAATATAAATAAAAATTAACAAAAGTTCAATTTCAGATAATAAAATCAAACATTCTAGTAAATAATTAAAATAATACAATGCATCATGTCAACAATATTAATATAAATAACAATATAAATGTCATAATTAAAATTCATTAATTTGCGTCAATAAACATAAATTCATAATGTCCTTAAATAAAAAATGTATAAATAAATTGTAAATGTCAAAATAATTGAAGTACCTATGCCATACTGAATTGAACGTCAGGAACTTGTAATTAGGTTTAATTAATTGAATGTCAGCAGAAATTATAAAATCATCATATCAGCCAGAAGACGCCCACTGCTGGGCATAGGCCTCCCCCAGAGATCTCCACAAAGGCCGGTCCTGTGCTTTTCGCATCCAACTGGTACCTGCGATCCTTACCAGGTCGTCAGTCCACCTTGTGGAAGGCCTACCCACGCTGCGTCTTCCGGCACGTGGGCGCCACTCGAGAACTTTACTGCCCCATCGGCCATCTGTTCTTCGAGCTATGTGCCCTGCCCACTGCCACTTCAGTCTGGCAATCCTTAGAGCTATGTCGGTGACCTTGGTTCGCTTGCGGATCTCCTCATTTCTGATTCGATCGGGCAAAGAGACTCCGAGCATAGCTCTTTCCATTGCCCTTTGGGTAATAGTAAGCTTTCTTATAAGGCTCACAGTGAGCGGCCACGTTTCAGTTCCGTAAGTCATCACTGGCAACACACATTGGTCAAAGACCTTCGTTTGAGACATTGCGGTAATTGGGACGAAAATATATGGCGTAGCTTCCCGAATGCTGCCCAACCGAGTTGAGCTCGTCGATTGACCTCTTTCTCGAAGTTGGACCTACCTAACTGGACTATTTGTCCTAGGTATGAATAGTCGTCAACAACTTCAAGTGGAATGCCTCCAACTGTCACTGGAGTAGGCACAACATGGACATTCGACATAATTTTCGTCTTGTCCATATTCATTTTAAGACCTACTTGTTGAGAGGCACTACAGAGGTCATCGAGCATTTTGCCCAAGTCTTCCAGGGTTTCAGCCATGACTACGATATCGTCAGCAAATCTGAGGTGATTAAGGTACTCGCCGTTAATATTGATGCCAAGTCCGTCCCAGTCCAGAAGCCTAAGGATATCCTCCAGTGCAGCGGTGAACAACTTTGGTGATATGACATCACCTTGTCTAACACCCCGCTGCAGCTGAATAGGTTCTGTGGTTTTATCCTGGAAACGAACTGACATAGTGGCGTTTTCGTACAAATCTTTCAGTGCTTCGATATATCGATAGTCAATTTGGCACCGCTGTAGAGACTGGAGCACCGCCCAAGTTTCGATCGAATCGAAGGCTTTCTCATAGTCCACAAACGCCAAGCATAATGGCCGGTTATACTCGTCGGTCTTCTGTATAACCTGCCGCAGTGTATGTATGTGGTCTATAGTATAACCTACCGCAGCGTATGTATGTGGTCTATGGTACTAAAACCTTTTCGGAATCCGGCTTGTTCGGGAGGCTGGAAGTCATCAAACCTGCGTGCGAGACGATTCGTAATGACTCTCGAAAACAGCTTATACACATGGGTCAGCAGCGATATTGGTCTGAAGTTCTTCAAGATAGCCTTATCACCTTTCTTGAAGAACAATATCTCTATTTTTCTGTGCCATGCTTCCGGCGTTTTTCCCTCGAGGATGACGGAATTAAACAGCTTCTGAAGGGTCTTAAGCACAGGTTTGCCACCAGCTTTCAGAAGCTCAGCCGTAATTCCAGTACAGTGTCCCTATTGGATACCTGTTAGTTACTTTTTACTCCAAATTCAGCATTATTGTTGTTGCGCGTCTTTTCTATAATAATACAACTTACTATACTTTTTAATTTTCTAAGCAGTTAATTGAAGACAATTTTTTTTCTCTTGGCGAGGCAGTTTATTTAATTTAAAAGTCAATTTAGAGCCACTTCATGTTCGTTCCAAGTCATTTTCTGGGTTAGCCTTCCTTTTCTTCATGTCTGTGCTTCAAGCACAGTTCAGAGACCCGTCCCCTTCAGATAGCACTTAGGCAAATACACTATAGGTCGACAACTTAACTGGTAACCTGCGGAAAGTGTGGTAGGTGGGAGGGTGATTTTTCAGTGATGAATGCGGGGGTGCGGAGCGCGGGGCAGTGAGCATTTTCTTCCGCAAAACGTCACTCGATGACGTTCCTCGGAAAAAGAATTCACACGAGATTATGCCCGAACTTGTTCCAAGATTTTATATCCCGAGACGAGAAACCTAATGTTTGCCAATGCAAATTGTAAAACTAAATCTCGATTTTTAATTCGGTGCAAAAATGTAAAGATTTGTTTCTATAAGCAGCGCCTGTTGTTTCATAAATGTATGTGTGTCTTTGACATAAAGTGACTTAACAGATATTTTTATTGAATTAAGATATTTCACTGCTGGGCCTCCCCCAGATCCTGCAGATCTCCACAAAGGCCGGTCCTGTGCCGTGCGCAGTTGATACCCGCGACCTTTCGTCCAGGTACCGGCGACCAGGTCGTCGGTCCATCTAGCTATAGAGAGGCGTGCCCATTGAATCCTTTTGAAAACCTACACCTTTCGGGTGGGCGGACAGCACAATTGCGACGTGATGATGTGCTTGAGCATGAAAGGGATTTTGTATCTAGGAAAAATTGTAGATAAAAATTTTTGCGAACATTTTTGAGCCTCCATCTTAGGATTTATCTTCGGCAAATTAACCTCGTGTACCTTGTTCCGAGCGTTCGTAAAAAAATAATCGCCGCTGTACGGAGTCCGCGAGCGCACTGAGAAACGTAACTTGAGCTCCCCTGCCCCGCGTCCCGCGCTCAGCCCTGAAACGTCACATGATGTCACCCACTCTGCCCCCCACCACCGCGCAGGCGATATACCAGTTAAGTTGTTAAACTATAGTTACACGATATATCTATGCCCAATCGCACTTAACTGAAGGGACTCTATGATATTCCTTAGCATTTTGGAGACACAAAAATGGTGTATAAAAGTTAAGTGACTTAGCAAGTTAGATACCCCATACCTATGGTTGGTGTTGTTGCAATGCTTTTTAAGGCAGAATATTTTTAAATTACCTGAAGCGTCGCTTCAAGTTTAGTGCAGTCGGGAAATAGGCATAGAAATATGCAAATCAGTAAAGTAAATTACATTTTCAGATGCTTACACACGATGATATCGAATTATCCTGAAGGTTTCAAAGCATTAGTGAAATTGATTCACAATTTCCGAATGCACGATTTTTTGGAATTGCCCAATAAATTGTCACAAAACGTATTGCATTGCGCCATCTTGGCGGGGCTCCCGTGTGTCGTGACTTGTCTGTTGGAAACAGGTATTTATTTATTCTATTATATTTACTTAAGGAAAGCGCGTTAGAGCGTCCGTGGCCGAGCGGTTACAGTATCAGACTCGTAAGCCAGAGACCATGTACCAATGACTGTTTTCTGAGTTATGTACATTAGTTGAATACTAACCGATGCTCTTACGGTGAGGGAAAACATCGTGTTGAAACCTGCACATTCAAGCGACTGGATGTGTAACCATGAGCCAATCTGGTCAGGTTCCCCTGATAGCAGGGTCATGGAGGTCAAATGGCAGTCGCTCCACTGTAATTACCTGACCTGCCAAATCCTGGATCATGGTCAAGGCGGACCCCGGGCCCTCGTGCGCGAGAGCACAACCGGGACATTAACGCCAAGATGATGTTGATGATGATGATAATGATTTACTTAAGGAAAGACAGCAGCAGTTGATACAATAAAAAATAATAATAGCATTACATAGCCAATTATCAGCTTCCGCTGATAAAAATACCTACAATAGGTAAAAAAATTTACTTAAGCTAATCAAACAGATGAGACACGACTATTTATACTAAATATCTTTACTCGACTCAATTGACCAAACCACTTACATTACAATGTATCAAAGTAATGCTTAAATACACGATTCCTCGTCAATTCACAAGTTATATTAAACAGCTCAAGATCAAAAAGTTTGGACGAGACGTTAAAATTTTGAGTAGCTCTTAACAGAAAGGTATTTTTCCTATAGTTGGTAGTAGCTTCGGAAACACAGTAGGTAATACAAGAGAGAAGTTATTTTGGTCACTTTATGATTGTTACTTATAGGTATGAGCCCAATGCTAGAAGATAACGAAGGCAATAATGCTATTCACTACGCAGTAATGTCTCAGAAGTGTTTAGAAGAACTCCTCGAAGCAATAAAGAACAACAACATTACCTGTGATCTTGAGAAATTCAATTTCGGTAAGTCTTTGTCACGACCGTTCTAGTCAATACTTCAGTAGAATTGTCAGAAGCATGTCTCCCAAACTTTAGGATAATTATTTCGTTTTCCAGAGAAGCAAACCGCTCTCCATATGGCTGCCTTATACAACTTGGAACAGAGCGCGCAACTGTTACTACAACACGGTGCCAGTGTCAAGGTGTATGACAGCGAGGGTCGCTCGCCGCTGCACCTCGCCGTGTACCACGACAACCGCAGCGTCGCGCGGGCGCTGCTTGACCACGCGCACCCGGTGAGTGACACACAGTGACACAGTGCACGCCACAGCGAGGGCCGCTCGCCGCTGCACCTCGCCGTGTACGACGACTACCGCGGCGTCGCGCGGGCGCTGCTCGACCACGCGCACCCGGTGAGTGACACACAGTGACACAGTGGCAGTGACACAGTGCACGCCACAGCGAGGGCCGCTCGCCGCTGCACCTCGCCGTGTACGACGACTACCGCGGCGTCGCGCGGGCGCTGCTCGACCACGCGCACCCGGTGAGTGACACACAGTGACACAGTGGCAGTGACACAGTGCACGCCACAGCGAGGGCCGCTCGCCGCTGCACCTCGCCGTGTACGACGACTACCGCGGCGTCGCGCGGGCGCTGCTCGACCACGCGCACCCGGTGAGTGACACACAGTGACACAGTGCACGCCACAGCAAGTGCCGTTTATTTATTTCAGTAATGGATCCAATAGAATTTTGATGGAATTATAGCAAACACTAATAGCACTATATTTGTTTGCAGGATGACATCGATGCCACTGATATATCTGGGATGACCGCGCTGCAGATAGCTTGCTCTAGAGGTGATCAAGATAATACATTGGACATTGTAAAGCTTCTAGTCGAGAAAAAGGTAGTTACTTTTCTAATGAATATATAATATATATCACTATATAGAATTTGCAACTTTCTTAGGTCATATTGTCTCATTATTCATATTTTGGTTTGCATTTCCCACGGCTATGGTAAATTTTAATAATAGAACTTAAAATTAAATATCATTAAAGTGCTTGCAAAGCGAACTTAACTTTGAAAGGAATATAGTTGAAATATATGTTTAAAATACTATATGGGTGGATAGCTGTGCTCAGCTCAACATGTCTCTCGAAGCCATTTTGTAAAAGGTTAAACTACTTCGTGAATCGTCGGAATTAATTGTAGCACGTTCAGTCGTTCCAATATACGTAAAATCTCAAAGGCGCAGTTACACCAAAACCATAAATTAAAAAACGACCCAGCCCTTGCCAAAACTCTATCTCTTTCTATGGTGGACAATTAGCTAAACTCTCGATTTTTCGGAAGCCCATTCGCTGCAGTAGAATAATAGGAACTGTTGTTGATGATGAAATCCAACTTACAGGCCGATCCGTGGAAGCGGTCTGAAGACGGCCCGGGCGCGTCCCCGGCGGCAGAGATGGCCGAGGCCAATGCGCTGTTGCTTGCAGCCCTCGGTGTCTCACCCGGCTGCTCCCGTTGCGAAACTTCTGATGAATACCATTCTGCCGACGAAGGGGTAAGTCCTGGGGAATGGACGCTTTCATACAACCGACATTCTGATGAGGTGGACGTTCTGTTACAGTGCACATTTCGATATAAGTAGTGGACCAAATGACCCTAAAGGCTACGCTTATTGACGTTCTGTTTATTTCCCCTACTCGTGGGTTGAAAGGTCAACCTGTCAACCTCAACCAAACTAAAAGCTAAAAACTTTTTTTAAGCTATTGCATAGCTTTTATCGCGGGTTTTGAGCGCGGCGACCGAATCAAGAAATTCCGTAACGAAAAAAACCTAACACCCCCCACTCCGACCGGCACAGCGGTGCGGCGTTGAAAGCCGTGCATCGTCTAACGTCGTTTCAGTTCGGCAGACTTCGGCACGGTGTTTGTGTGCGTGCGACTATGTTATACCACCAAGGTGGCAAACAAGCTTACGGCCTGCCTGATGGTAAGCAGTCACCGCAGCCTATGGACGTTTGCAATACCAGGAGCATCACCCACGTGTTGCCTACCCCGTTAAAACCTTTTAAGCCATTGAAGAACTCCACGTTGTACTCTCCAGGGAAAACCTCTCCAGGTAGTTCATTCCACAACCTTAGTGTGCGTGGGAGAAAGTTAATTTGGAACCGCACAGTTCGCGACCAATTTGGCTAACATGCTCTAAAATTTCACGCGTCTGACGCGTAATATAGCTATGTCAGATTACGATTAATAAGGAATTATAAAAATTTTGAAACGGCCTGTTAACACTTACTTTCAATTTTACAGAACTTGGCAGTCATCATATCGAAGTTATCTATCTAGTGTTACGGTAGACTAAAATAGATATTATTAAATATGGTAGGTACTAGGTACGTGCGTAGGTATGTATAGGTAGTATATAAATTGTAAGCCAAGAGAGACAACCAACTTCTCCTACATAAAGTGCACTAAGGATTATTTACTGTTACTCAGCAAAGCATTTCGACAAACATGCATTAATATTGAGATTAGTGTTTCCCGAGCGGGCTCTATATAAATGTAGTTTGGTCATATTTTCATTATTACGCTATTAAACACAATGAAATTTTGTAGACGTGATTCAGAAACCAAAACCTTTGCCTGTGGTTTGTCAGATTGTCGTTGAAATGTATAACTAAGTGTACTTTTATGTCACTTTTGTCATAATATTCTTTTAAGTTGGAGGCAGTTGTTTGTTATTAGCATAAATTAGCTAAGTTATGTCAGATAATGCATTTAAGACCAGTAATAAGTAGGTAATTATTGAAACACATGGTGCATTTGGATCTTAAAGATCAAGCTTCTATTGGATTATTTAACATAAGTTACTATTAGATACGTAAGACCCATACCCACGTCCATGGATGCACGCCCTGCGGCTAAGATGATGAAGCTGATGCCATAGATCACTAGGCTAGAGAGTAAAAAGTGAATTCCAGTCAGTTAGATCATGTAGATATGCGAAATTGTAACTATTTTTTGCGATAATGCTAAATCAGTGCATATTTCCCTAAGTTATAACAATTTTATGGTTTAGTATAGAAACATCACTGACTGAATCATTTGATAAATAGTTAATAAAAGCATATTATATAGTTTTATATTTTTTTAAACTAGCTGGCCCGCCTCGTCTTCGTTCGCGTGTTGTCTTACCCTACCTATATATTATATTCTGTGCCCTACCGGAAGATTATATGGCTACTGCTAGTGCCACCTATCGGCGAGTAGAATTACTACGTTGATTATTACGTAGTAACGCCACTTATCAGCAGATGGCGCAAATTTTAGATTGGCATATATCCGGCCCGTAACGCACGGTGTTTCTCGGGGTTCCTCTATAATAGTATGTATGTTTTACAGTGTTTTACATGTGTACATATTATACACATAAACCTTTCTTTTGAATCTATCTGTCTATTATGAAAATATACAAAACCGATTAGTTGTTTTTCATTGATCGCGAACAGACAAACGCGGCGTGGGTCTTCGTTTTATAATGTGAAGTGATAAACATAAGTACGTACATAAGTATGTTAATACTCACATATTACGTAACGTTAGCCTTTTTAAATTATACACTATTCTAATTTTATATAATTGAAACCAATGTTGCATTTCTTATTTATCTGTAATAATTAGTTGCAGTGGATGTAGTCATTTTGCCTGTGGTGTCTCATGAGGTCAATATTGTAGGTAGACCATGTAAAGTTGAATCTGGTAAGAAATTTCATTGGGGTCACAAGAATTTCCGTTTCAGTCTGTCCCCAAAATCCTTTTTGACTTTGTCAGATTAGTCAACTTTCACAGACTTCCAAACATAATTTAGTAGGTAGAGCAAAGGAGGCTATGAGGTAAACGCATTAAAATACATACCTATTTGTACCACACGGTACCTACATTAAATCTCCATAGGCGGTGCCATGAGTGTGGGGCGCATTATGTTACCATGTAGCTATGGGCCATTCCCATGAAGCATGAAGATATGGGAATGAATATCTTGACTAAATAATACGCAGGTGCATATTAAAGAGGTGCTAATTATTATGTGTAGATAAGACTTTAAAGAATTTAGGTATATATTAAGGTATAATAAAATAATAGTACTAAGTAAAGCTTAACCAGGTACATAGGTGACCTGTCAAATGTGGCGCTAGTTCTGCTTTTTATGAAATACGAAGTTGTACCGCCTATCTCTGATTGTACGCCGCCATTTTGATCGAATTGAGTTTAAACCAATCGCAGCAAGACAGCTCTGGGTCTGGCTTGCTGTGATTGGTCCACATTCAATTGCATCAAGATGGCGGTACGGCTGCAGAAGTATGTATTTAGTATTCTGTGACAGAATTCAAATACCGCCAACAATGCGAGTTCACTACAATGAGAGTGGCCGAACAGAAATTAATTTTGTATTCAATCTTGTGTCTTTGACGTATTTTTTTTTTCGTAGGTAGATAGTGAATTTTCTTTTGCCACTAAAATAATTTTAGTATTCCTACCAACTTACTTTTCTGCAATTTGTCAAAGTCCCTAATGCGCTTATTACATTTGACAAAATTCAGAAGCCAAAAGCGTGAGAGCAAATGAAAGCCGAATGTATTGCTCATAAAATAAGGTTAATTTTTGTTTAACTTCAATTATGTTACGCATTGCTCCGCATTTCAATAACCATAATACAAAAATGGACCTTATTTTATAAGCAATACATTCCACTTTCATTTGCTCTCACGCTTTTTGCTTCTAAATTTAGGCTACTGAATTTAGTCAAATGTAATAAACGCATAAGTCCCGCCTAAGTCGAGCTTTACGTAATACTTTCAGGTACCTAAAATTTAAATGAAAAATAAAACTGTCAGATACAAGTTGTCTAGACTTAGTTTTGTGATTTTACTGTGATACTAAGTCGATTCAACAATCACTAATCTTAGACTAAGGTACCTCAATTATTTTCCCTGTTTTATTTTAATAATCTTTACATTTTATAATAAATTTTAATCATTTTATTTCAATTGCCGCATTTGTTTTATTTCTCATGTAACCTGGAGCCCTATTTTTGCGCTATTGCTCATCCACGCGAACGTTCGCATGTGCTACCTATCCCTTTCACACTCGTGGTCAGTTGCTAGAAATAGAAGCGTTCGCCTTGTAATATCTTGTTTTTTCTATCTCTATCAACTTACCACGAGTGTGAAAGAGATAGGTAGCGTACGAGAACGTTCTCTCAATACTAAGATGAAAGAGATAGCTAGCTGTATCACATCAGTCAAGCCTTTTCTCGCTTGTCACGCACGAGAGCACACTTGTGCTACTATGCTGATGACCTGTTGATTTGAGATAAAAGTGAGCATCTCGCATACTTCGACACAAATCGAAAGTAGGTATTATCTCACATGCTCGCGCGCGACAAAGCCCTTCAATGTTCATGCTATGGATACCTCCTCTTAAAGCTCATGGTTAACGCCCGAAAAGATTACAACCACACTTTAAATGTTATTGATGAAGTGCTAACCTTGCGATGTTCAAAACTCATGAAGACTTACAACTACAAGACCATCTACAACTACATGTTTTGCTTCTCACCATTATAAATATTTGGTATGAGGTTGTTTACCCGTCAATTGGTATTATGACCTTTTATCATTATTTATAACTGTAATATAAAAGTCAAATTCGAAAACTTCAGAAAATTCTAATAAGTAGCATAATTTTTAATACCATAAAAATAAAATGAATGAATACAAATCAGCCCCCTGAATCAGTTGCTATTTTAGATATCTACTCTATTCCTTCTTTGCCTTTTATATGGCTAAGTGATGGTAATTTTTTAAGCAAAGCAGCCGAGGCCCAATAGTCATCCAAATGGTTAGTGAGTTACCAGTGTTACCCTAATAAGATGGCGTATTATAATCTGCCACTCACCCCAAGGGCTTCTTACCCTCATGCTCGCAGCAGGTGTCTTTTGCGATCCAGAGCAGATCTAGACGCGACGACCTCATGTGACAGGGTCCCCTTGCAGCAAATCAGCTAAATACCACACCAAATCAGCTGACAGTCCACTGAGCCTGAATTCCTTGATGACTACCAGAAACCACTTCCCGACACCACGTCGCTTGGCTCTGACGAAGGACAAAATAACGTCTTCCAGTCCAGCTTTCATAGGCGACTCGTTTTTTTAGCTCTCAATAATTCACCACTCTTTCGGGTCCAACCTGTCAACCCACAATGTCACCAGAGGACAAAGGTTCGGCTCGTACTCCAACACCAAAAAAAGACGCAAACGGTGTCACCATACTCCCCCCCTTGGAAGCTCTCAGACCTTTCGAAACAAGCCTATTCAAACAATCAGCGATGTTCGAATGAAGCCTATCCCAGCAGATCCTGATTGTCGGGTACCTAAGAATAATTAGCTAACCAGTAACTAATCTTAACAACGTCTGGATCCAATTCATCATCATGGCGTTAATGTCCCGGTTGTGCTCTCGAGAACAAGGGCCCGGGGTCCGCCTTGACCATGATCCAGGATTTGGCTGTCACGTAATTACAGTGGGGCGACTACCATCTGACCTCCGTGACCCTGCAA
The DNA here is from genome assembly GCA_907269095.1 of Blastobasis adustella. Lineage (NCBI taxonomy): Eukaryota > Metazoa > Arthropoda > Insecta > Lepidoptera > Blastobasidae > Blastobasis > Blastobasis adustella. Next base: position 12,725,712 of record OU026124.1, read on the forward strand.
CCAGGGGAACTTGACCAGATTGGATCATGTTTTCCCTCTCCGTAAGAGCATCGGTTACAGTTCAACTAATGTAGGTACATAACTCAGAAAAGAGTCATTGGTACTTGGCCGCAGCGGGATTCGAACCTGGTACCTCTCGCTTACGAGTTGGATACTCAACCGCCCGGCTACCGACGCTCTATCGTCTGGATCCAATTATGCACGCTAAAGGGATCCAGCTAACGAATACTAGACTAAACTAAAAGGAAATAGAGAGCAAATCCTACAGTTATTGTCAAGGTATAGGTAATACCTTAATCACTAAACGCTTGAATGTTTGGCCTCTATACTTCCCAGTCACAACGCGAACCAACCCGTTCGTTCCCGGATGAACCTCGGTAGTTAGACCTAAGGGCCAATGTAAAAGAGGACAGCAGTCCTGTACAAAAAGCACCACCGTTCCCACAATTTTTGTCAAATTTACAGCGTATGACTAGTAGTAGTAAGTGACTGACACAGCGCACAGAATTAGTACGCTGAAGTGGCAATGGGCTGGCTATATCTTCCTACGAACCGACCACCGCTAGGGTAAACGAGTTCTTGAGTGGAAACCGCGACTCGGTAAGCGTAGTGTAGGACGCCCTCCGGCCAAATGGAGTGACGATTTGAAAAAGGCTGCGGGTGATGCTGGATGCTGCAAGCTGAGGAAAGGGTGCATTGGCGCTCTTTGGGGGAGGCCTATGCCCAGCAGTGGTGGCTAATGATTAAGATGATGCCTAGTACTCATGGCTAGGCTAAACAAATAACTAACCCATACCCAACTATACCATTGATCCATTAAGTCATCACATTGAAGTAAGGGATCCAATCAGTTTTACATTAAAATAGAAGAATATGAACTACAGTCCCTATCCCAAATAAACCAATCAGCAGTCCCTGACTGCCTTGTTAATGCCGCGAGCAACAATTCGAAACATCTACGAGTAATTTCGCGGCTTAAACCAAACGATTGTTACTTAGCCTCACAGTCACGTTGCCCGTGAACCAATCCGGGTTTTAAAAGCTGGGCCGATCAGTGAATGTACGAGCGACCGGAGCGAGCTCGTCTATTTTGACATTTGAGGTCTTAAAAACTGGGATGATAAATGGATGAATGAGCGAGCGCAGCAAGCTCGCAATTTTGGATAATTTCAGCCTTAACAGCAATCGGTGATCCTCACAATAGTAACTTTAAGAAATCAATAAATGAGCAACCGCAACGGCTTGGTAGTTATAGAATGAATGAGCGAGCTCGAAATTTTGGACATTATGGGTCCTAACAGTTACAAAAGTAACTTAGGAAAATCGCAGGGAGACCGCAACGAGCTTGGTAAAAGGTAAGACAATTAACTGAAACGAAGATTGATGAATGGTAAAAAAAGTAATTGAAACCATGCTAATCGTAATGCTCCGATTTCTCATTGAATCAAATTTCAATCAACGCGTAAGAAACATTTATCAATGCTGGGAGGAGTTCAAGTCCAATCATGGAGCATTAAAACAATTTAATGCAAGTGATCATCCGTATTTCACGAAAAAATGTTATGAAGACGTAATGCATTTTTATCAAAAACCCCGTGAGTAGGTACATAAGCAATAAAACACTGTCAACACATTGTCAACCCCACCTGCACGCGCCGAATGGCGGCGGCTACCAACTGGTTGCCGTGGTGCTCCCTGCTAGACACCTAACGGGGCTCTGGCGACCGAGCAATGGCGGTACACACCCGGTGGGCCAACCTGCACGGATGAGGCGTCAGAAGGCTTGAGGCCCAAATACCCCCTAAAAGTTCTGGTGCAGAAGGCAACGGGAAACCACTGCACTAACGAGAGTAATGAGAAGGTAATTTAAGAAGAAACGTGTGCCGAGCGACCTGCGTAGCGACCGGCGCCCTAAGCTGTCCGGGAGCTAGGGTGTGAAATTTGTTACCGGCCATGGGGAGGCAGCAGACAAAACTTCAACTACGTCATGACATCCGCGTTGGAACATGGATTGTAAGGAGTCTCATTGACGAGGGAAAGCTCAGATCACGAACTCGAGCGATGTAATACTATCATCACAGGACTGAGTGAGACACACTGGAGAGGGAGTGGCCACAGGAACCTGGAGAAACATACCATTTTTATCTCAGGAAAAGAATCATCTAGCTTCGCGGGAGTGGCTATTGCGGTGCTCACACTCTGCTACCGAGGAGGAAATCGAGGACTTTTATAAACAACTTGAGGGTTGTATCGATAACATTCCAAGAAGAGAGATCCTGATGGTCATTGGTGACTTTAACGCGAAAATAGGAAACACCGCTCGGGATGTGGGTCTGCGAAATATCGTGGGTCGTTATGGTCTTGGCCGCAGGAACAGTAGAGGAGAGCGCTTAATCCAGTTTACAGCAGATAATAACTTTACTGTAATGATTACAGTCTTCAAACACCACCCTAGACGACTGTATACCTGGACCTCCAAACGGAGAATACCACTATCAGATTGATTACATACTGGTCAGAGCAAGGTGGAGAAGCTCCATAACCAACGCACATATACTACTGGGAGCCGACGTAATGTCTGACCAACAGCTGCTTGTGTGTAATGTAGCATGTGTCCTCGGGCAGGCCCTAGGTTAAGACGGATCCCAAGACAGGAAGGCGTTCGGAGGCCTCATGTCTGGAGGGGCTTTAGGTTAAGTAGGCTTCCGGGTGAGGTTGCTGCTCCCATAGGACAAAACATGAAGGCCTTCGGAGGCCTCATGTCTGGAGGGGCTTTAGGTTAAGTAGGCATCCGGGTGAGGTTGCTGCTCCCATAGGGCAGCCGGGGCTTTAATCAGTTAAGCAGGTTGAAACATGTAGGAAAAAGGTCGGTAAGCTTGGATAGTTTGGAGCAAGCAGGACTTAGGTCTCTAACCTGTCTCTATGAGCACACATAGCACTGGCTAGGCAGGAATTCAAATGGGTTCCATTTGAATTAGATGTAAAGTGTCTTTTGTATTTTATATCATTCTTCAGTATACTTTCACGAATATAACTTCAATTAACGAGTTAACAGTTTTTATTTAAAGCCCCTAGAATCCCGAGTGTTACAGTAATATGAGGATCAGATTGCGTACACCCATTGTTAAGAAAATGCCAAAACGCATAGAAGTCACCGATAAAGACTCGTCCAGTCGCTTCAAGAAAAAAAGCAATACTGGATCGAAAACTGCAGCAAAGAAAAGAATGTCGACCACCTTTGGAAATCCACCGTGCAACTTAAAAGATACCGCAACGCTAGATCTAAAAAGAGGCAACACTGGATGTCATCCGATACTTGGTATTTGATCGAGAAGCGTAGAGAACTGAAAGCTAGTGGCACCATAATGCAAGAGCTTAATTCCATGAATTCTGTTATACAAGCTGCTTGCCGTCGAGACCGTAATACAGCGCTACAATCAATATGTGAAGAGGTTGAACGACATTCTCAAAAGTTTGAAACAATAGACTTGCACATGAAAATCAGACATATAATCCGTCAGTTTAAACCGAAGACATGGGCCATCGAGAATGAGTTAGGAAACACCATCACAGAGATAAGGAAGAGTATCGGCGTCTGGAAGGACTACTGTGAGTCTCTACTTTTTGCCGATGCGACAACAGACGTCGCAACACCCTATAACGAAGCATCGAATCAGGAGCCAATGCCTCTAAACTTTAGACAGTATTCGTACGGCACAGATGAAATAACTTATTTCACTACGCAGACTTATTATAGAACAATTTTACTAATCAGCGAACATTTCGAAGCGAAATTGACGGAGCGCGAGAAGCAATTGTCATTTGCCGTTTGTTTCAATCGGAGCGAGCGGGGAAGTCCTTCCGCCCGCGCTCCTCCCGCGCGTCGCTACATATTGTCAATACAAGACTCTAAGCTTACTTGTCCCAAGAGATAGCCTCTGAGCAGGCTGGTTTTGTAAAGGGTCGAGGCACTAGAGAACAGCTACTCGTAATGCGACAAATTGTGGAAAAGGCCAGAGAGTTCAACATCACCCTCTATGTGTGCTTCGTTGATTTCAGAAAAGCTTTCGATACCGTCAAATGGGGGAAATTGTGGCGTGTTCTGACAGAGATGGGGGTACCGCAACATCTAGTACACCTCATCAGGCACCTGTACGAGGATAGCACAGGCGCGGTCCGTGTTGACGGTGTTGACTCCGATTGTTTCAAAACGCAAGCCGGCGTTAGACAGGGCTGTATATTGTCTCCCTTACTGTTCAACATATACACGGAGTACATTATGCGTATAGTTCTCGAAGATTGGGATGGGGGAATATCTGTAAGCGGCCGAAAGATATCAAATTTAAGATATGCAGATGACACTACCCTCCTAGCATCAAACAGAGATGAAATTGAGATCTTTCTTCGTCGTTTCTGGAGACCACCGCGTTGGATTTTGGACTTGCAATCAACCGTGACAAGACAAAAATGATGATTGCCGACCGCGTCAACAACAACCAACCAGACGTCCGGGATATAGCGGGATGCGAAGTGGTTGGTGGCTATGTATATCTGGGCTCCACGATCACTAATGCTGGAGGCTGCGACGATGAGATTCGGACACGTCGCGCCGTGACTTGATCATCAGTGGCAAAACTTGCAAAGATTTGGAGGGACCGCAGAATAACCAGAAACACAAAGGTTCGACTGATGCGGTGCCTGGTCTTTCCAATCTTTTTGTACGGAGCTGAGACGTGGACGCTGAGGGCGAAAGACCGTCACAAGATCGACGCACTGGAAATGTGGTGTTGGAGACGCATGCTCAGAATCCCATGGACCGCACATCGAACCAATGCATCGATCCTACAAGAACTTAACATCAAAGAGAGATTATCGTCGTCTGTGCAAATACGAATTCTCAAGTTCTTCGGGCACATCACCCGTAATGAAGACTCCATGGACCGTTCGGTGGTGCAAGGAAAAGTCGAGGGTAAAAGATCTCGTGGGCGCTCTCCAACACGGTGAACGGACCTCGTCAAGTCTGCTACACACTCCACCATGACTGAAAACTCTCGCTCCGCTAGGCACAGGGACACATGGCGTTGCATCGCATGCATGATCACGACCACTCTGTCGAGAGTGCACGACTGAGAAGAGGGATAACCTATGCGAAGTGCTAAGGCAATTCGCACATCTTCGCTCTGATTTAATAAGTGCGAATTTTCGCATCGGTGACAAGGAGATCCGCATTTAGCTATGAAATGCTTTTATTTTTTACTACAGAGCCCGGAGAGAAGCGGCCTGCTTACGTTATCAATCGGTTTACAATAATTCCTACCTACAAATGAAAGACCTTTACACGTGATTGTTATCTAACATAGGTTGTTGTTTACATTATTCTTCGTTGCAGCGTTACATAAGCAATTATTTTTTGTATTCCACGCAGTATTTTCTGTATTCCACTTTGATTGCGCCTCTGAAAAGGAAATAAAGTCCCCATAGGTGGGAATTTCTTTCTCTCGAACAGAGATCTCAAAGGCATGATAGCTGCTAGCATCCAGCTCACGCAGACCTACATGTAATAAGATAAAATTTGTCAGATCATCAATACCTGTTACAATGCGCTTACAGAAGCTGGCCGTGTGGTGTCCGGCAGAGTAGAATAGCACCAACCCCTTACACTCGAGGGTGTCGTACAAGGCGACTAATGTTTTCGAGGCAAAAGATATAAACGTCTCCGTAGGCTGGAAAATGGGCAGCAGCGTTTTCTCCCAAGACTGCGATCTCCAACCCGGCTTCCAAGCGTGGAGATTATGGCAATAAACTCCACTTTCGTGGGAGAGGCTTTAAGTCCTGCAGTGGACTGTGATGATAGACGCTGAATATCTATCTAAGAGTGACTCGAGGCTATCGGCACTGTGTGGCATATTTTGGATATGATTTATTGATATCCAATATATTATTTAATTAATAGGTGCCTAACTGGCGCTCATCTTGATATTTTCTAACCAAACTAGAAACTGGACCTCTATTTTTGAATCGTTCGCCTCGATTCGAACAGTTTTCAATTTAGATTTTCTACATAAAATATTTAATATTTTTTAAATCACATTAGCAACACCAAAAAAGTACGGTACAAAAATAGGTGAAAGTTATGCATTCAAGCATCATGCATTAAAATATCGATTTTTCATGCCAAAATCAAAGTTGAAAACCGTTCGAATCGAGGCGAGCGCTTCAAAAATAGGGCCCCAGATCATAGCATAGGTATCTCCTGTAGTCGAAACTTTCATCCCGCAGTCCCAACAGCGAACAATGGTTTGGCTGCGTACCCCAACACCAAGAAAAGACGCAAACGATGTCACCAATATGTACCTATTTAGAAAAGGCATAAATAAAAAAGAAAGAATTAATATAAACGATTTTTATTTTAAAACAATTGTCATAATTATAATTTGGTAAAAAAGAACATTTATAGGGTTATTTTTGAATACGTGTAAAATTCAATGATGTATTCTTCCATGTAATAGGGATTTAAGTATGAAGTTGCCGTTTTTTCGCCCATATATATTACACAATTATTTGATTTTCCATAACGTGTAAAAACTAGTAATGGAATTGGAAAATACAATGTCTAAATGCCACAAAAACATTTTAAATTAAAAATTACTAATGAAGTCTAATAATAATAAACGTCTTTGAAAATACTCCTTTTTATTTGCCCATAGGTATATATTTTTAAGACAGGCGGATATGGAAAAAAGACATTTCAATAAGTTAGGTTCATGTTGTCTGACTACAAGTACAAAGTTAAAAGTTTTATTGTAAGCGAATTCACCGTTTTTAAAAAATTTGCTTGTGTAAAAAATGCAGTTTTGGTCATTTTCTTCATACAACGGCAATTTCATATTTAAACTTAATATTATTAGCAACATGTATTATTCCATAACAACAGCATTTAATTTGGTCCAATGACTATATTATAAATCTAGAACATAATGCTGTATGTGAGAACGGAAGGCTCAATTTTATATCACACATCTTTTTACACATTAATTAAAAATATCCCTGCATTATTAAAATTGGTAATAAGCAATTCTCAATTGAAATTATAGCGTCATAATAATAATTATAAGCGTGTCTGAACTGTTTTACCCAGATTTATTCTACAGATATAAATCCATGGGGAAAACAGTTTCCTTTATAACTTCGCCTCATTACACTGTTATAAACCTATGCTAAATTATATATCTATACCTCAAACAATGGATAAGACTGGAAAAACTTGTAAGCCATTGCTTCAACAAATTTTGTTTCTAATCATATAAAACACGATATATTGTACTCTGCAAAGCCGTGTACGATGGCGCAGGTCGATAGTAAAAGTAGAAAATTTACACTAGTTGTTGGATTATGAAGTCACATTTATATCACAGAGACTAAACTACGGTCAGTTATACTGAAATGCCACGGGCAATCATTAATTAATTCACTTGCAAGGCCAATACAGAAAAATAGGTAATTCACTTACTACGAATAGGCACCATTTTTAGATTTGAATCTTTAAGTCTATACTATTAATTAATATGAACGAATTATCATATGCAAGACATTTTTCATTATGAATTTTCATTACTAGCTTTCATAAAACAGCAAAAATGCACCTCATACTGCAATAATGTGCAGATGATAATGTTCAAATGAAGATTTTAAATATTAAATTGTATGTACTTAGTGTAAGAAATTCCATTTCTCGTTTAATCTTTATGCATGACTTCGTAAATCGAAGTGATTGTACCAAATGTACGGTTGCATGCAACTTTAGTATATCAATGTCACTATCCTCTTCTCTTGCACGTTTTCACATCACACGTGGCATACATTTGAAGCAATCAAACTTGGAATGAACAACACATTAAAAGTCACATAAGAGCTGGCCATGTCTATGACAATTCAGCCAAAACGAGCGAAGATAAATTTATGGCATGCGAATGTTGCCGTCCAATAATGAACCTTATGAACGTTGTCGCTTGCTCCTAATTGCGAGCGTCGATAAGTGATCGCAAAAACGGTAACGAAGCGACTTTATAACTTGGCTGCATTATTGCAGTATAAGTATTGCCCCTTTAACAGTCTGTAATCCAATATAATTCAGCAAGAACACTCGTTTAGGTCCGCCAACTTGACATTAGGTTTTGTTTACGTTATCGCTACTATTATTATTATTAACAGAATCTATGGATTCGGCCTCAGAAGCACTGGGCCTCAAAAACTAGAGGTATTTAGAATAAGGGCAATGACTCGCAAAGTCTATGGCAATACAGGCTCGTAGTCTTCAGACACTCGCTTTCCCCGTAATCAGCCGCTTATATACTTCTGTATGGCGGCGGCCGCCTCCCGCTGGCACATGCTCTGCAGTAGTTCCGCGAGCGCCTTCGAAGACAGATTGTCACCGGATTCCTGTTGAAATTATAGTTCATAAATTCAAATTTCTTTATTGAGAGATACCGTCAAAAAGGGGGTAGGAAAGTAGGCAGGAAACACACAGTGATATGTTGGCCGCCCCAGGGCCGGAACACACCCACCCTTGACAATGTCAGGCATTGCCAGGCAGCGCCTGACAACGCGAGGCAGAGCTGGCCCGTGTGCAACAATGACAGGCAGGCCCAGACCCAAGTTTATTTTAGGTACATTCTCTAGCGCGATGTAGGACGGTCAGCGCCATCTATGTTCTTGCTTGCCAACCTTTCGTGTACTCGTAATGTGAGATGTTGAGTTTCCCTATTGGAGCGATAGGTGTCGCTACAAAGTTATCAAGATATCAAGTGAACATCAACTAAGCATAAAATGTGTTTGACAAACATAAAAGACCTCATCCAAACATAGCAAGCTATTACAGCAGATATCATCATCATCATCATCACAGCCCGTAACAGTCCACTGCAGGACTTAGGGCCTCTCCCACGAAAGGGGAGGTTATTGCCATAATCTCCAAGCTTGGCAGGTGGGTCGGAGATCGCAGTGTTTAAATATAGGTAACAATGGAAAATGCTGCTGCCCATTTTCCAGACTACGGAGACTCTTCATCTTTTGGCTCGAAAACATTAGTCGCCTTGTACGACACCCATGAGTGTAAGGGGTTGGCGCTATTCTACTCTGCCGGACACCACACGGCCATAGCAGATATGAAGCTTTTATCAAATTTCAATCAACAATTATGGAGTATTAGAACAATTTGATTGAACGTCTTTGGTTACCTTGACATGCTGCAACAGCGTCCGTGTGGGGCTGGCGGTGTTGGCGTACCAGTCGATCAGCTGATCCTGGGAGAGAGCGGCCGCGAGGGGCCGCCACGCGCCGCTGCTGTCCAGCAGATCCGACACCTCGCCCACGTACAGCGACAGCTCCGGCAGACAGGCCGGCTGGTACTCCTGGGGTGACGATATGGCTATGAGATTAGATCTTAAAATATGATGGATATATGTATTTTTTGCCATCTATTATTTGGTCACCATTTTATTATTCGACATTTAATCAAGGTAAAATTTCGAGAAAGAGGTCAATCGACGAATCCAACTCGGTTGGGCAGCGTTCGGGAAGCTGGGCCATATATTTTCGTCCCAATTACAGCAGTGTCTCAAGACGAAGATCTTTGACCAATGTGTGTTGCCAGTGATGACCTACGGAACAGAAACGTGGCCGCTCACTATGGGAGTTATAAGAAAGGTCACTGTTACCCAAAGGGCAATGAAAAGGGCTATGCTCGGAGTCTCGTTGCGCGATCGAATCAGAAATGAGGAGATCTGCAAGCGAACCAAGGTCACCGAAGTAGCCCTAAGGGTTGCCAGGCTAAAGTGGCAATGGGCAGGGCACGTAGTTCGAAGAACAGATGGCCGATGGGGCAGTAAAGTTCTCGAGTGACAACTACGTACCGGTAGACAGCGAAAGAAACAGCTTATTGCTTATAGAAAGGAGGACCGCCAGAAATGTATGGACCTTAGCTTAGATAACCAATATCGTTGAGCGATATGTCATTAGAAAAAAAAAAACATTTTCTTATTGTCGAACAACTGTCGAATCGCTGTGGGGAAAAAAGTTATGGTCATATTTTCGGGATGTGCCTGTCTGATGTATTTTTTTCTCACGGTGATTCGAGAGTTGTCGCCATAGTAAAAGTTGTAGAAAATTTAAAATATTTTTTAAAGTTATATCGCTCAACGTTATTGGTCATATAGGCTGAATTTACAGTACAAAATTAAGTTTTTTTAATAGACCATAACTTCTTTCTCATAGCGATTCGAGAGTTGTCGCCATAGTAAAAGTTGTAGAAAATGAGAAATCCTTTCTAATGACATATCGCTCAACGTTATTGGTCATGTAGACTGAATATTGCGTCAGCGTCTCTCCTTTATAAAAATGACCTCACTTCGCAATCGTAGAAAATTGCTTGACTTAACTTTTATTTACAAATTAATTCGGGGATTCACAAATTGCAGTGATATTTTATGCTGTGTAAATTTTTCAGTACCTCGCAAGTTGCCTAGACATCCACTCTCGAAACCATTTAGCCTGCCATTCTGCCGCACTAATATAGGTTGTAATGCACCAGGATTTGTAGGGAATATAACGAAATGTGTCATATGACAGATAGCATTGATATCAACCATGATTCGTTCCCTGGATTTCGTCGATCGGTGCTCAAGTCCTATACACGTGACCTTCCTACCTGATAGACGCACGTATTCTATGCTATTTTTAATTTTATTTCTTATAAAGGCTTAGCCAATTTAAAATTATGTGTTAACTACTACTAAGTTTTTTGTAAATTATTGTTAACCTACATTTAATTATATTACATTGTTATATTGAGTAGATACTTAGGTTAAAATGAATGTTGTATATACCTATAATTCTTGTACCTTGTCTAAACTAAATTGTTACTTTTGTATGTGTACTCTGTTGGTATAATAATTAAATAAATAAATATTGTAGTACAAAATGAAGTTTATTTTAATTGACCATTTCCTTCTCCGCACAGCGCGAATCGAGAATTACCGCCATAGTAAAATTTTTAGAAAATGAAAAATGCTTTCTAATGACATATCGCTCAATGTTATTGGTCATATAGGCTGAGTTGTCTGGAAATTAATAACTGCCATCGATAGAGTGTCTAAATATGTTGTCTACCTATTTGAATTTAAAAAGGTAAGAGGTTACCTATTTTTTTTAAGTACGTACTAATTGAGAACACATAATGTACAATTATTAATTTGGCAATTAAATAAATAAATATAGCAAAACAGACGACGGTGTTGCCAGAGAGCACGACGTATTCCACCTTTCCTATGAAAAAAAACAATAATTCCTTCCTCTGTAAACACTTACCCCCTCATCAGCTGATTCGAAGTCATCTTCGGGCTCGCTCTTCACCTCCGGTTCCTCTCGGTTCTCAGGCGGGGGCAGCAAGGGGCGGAGCGCTTCGCGCAGGCCGGGCCCCGCCATCGCCAGCCGCCATGCCGGCAGCGTGTGGGGTTCGTGGCGGTAGGGGTCGGCCTGGGGGTAAGGAGGGTAAGGTGAACTACAAGTCGAGGAGTTCCACGCGGGCAGCGTGTGGGGTTCGTGCCGGTAGGGGTCGGCCTGGCGGTACGGTGTAAGGTACATTGCAAAACTCTTAATTAGCAAATAGGTAATCCCTAGGGCAAGTTAGGAACGTCGGTGGCCGGGCGGTTGAGTATCCGACTCGAAAGCGAGAGGTATGGGGTCCGAATCGCACTGCGACCATGTACTAATGACTCTGACACTGTACATAAGTTAAATTGTAACCGATGCTCTTACGGTGAAGGGAAACATCGTGATGAAACCTGTAAATTCAGTCTACTTAATTTGTAAACATGGTCAGCTTTCTCTGGCAGGGTCACGGAGGTCAGATGGTAGTCGCTCCACTGTAATTACCTGATCGCCAAATTCTGGATCATGGTGAAGGCGGACCCCGGGTCCTCGTGCTCGAGAGCACAACCGGGACATTAACACCAAGATGATGCTGATGATGATCCGTAGGGCAAGTTCCGTTGTCACAGGAGTCGGTGCATAAAATATATAGGAATAAAATAAAACAGCAATCAGCTTGTTAGGAATTGGTGCTACCTCCCGATGGCACTACGCCTGGGCTAATAATACACAGATTATACACAGATGGTCAGAATCAGAACCCATTTTAACACAATGGATAGTTATAAAAAAACGCGTGCCAAATATCGCCGTCACTTCGCCCGGGCACATCAATCGAGTTGCTATCTACAACGTAACATGTAAGTATGTAAGACTAAATCACTGCACTAGGTAACGTCTATATTCCTCAAGATTCCTCGGAGTTACTTAAAGAACCACATACCTTTTTCTCCATTAGCAGTTTGACCAACTCGATGGTATTTTTTCTTAAGCCAGCCCCACAAACTATTTGCAGAGCTGTATTACCCCGTCCGTCCGTTGCGTCGATTTCATTCTGCAACAATAACAACGAATAAACTAGTGGTTCGAGAATTCTAAGTGAGGGTAATCGTCGAATCCGAAAGAAGGTGAACTGATATGTCTGTCCTTAGGAGCGTCGTACACGGCGAGGTGCAGCGGCGAGCGGCCCTCGCTGTGGCGTGCACTGTGTCACTGCCACTGTGTCACTGTGTGTCACTCACCGGGTGCGCGTGGTCGAGCAGCGCCCGCGCGACGCCGCGGTAGTCGTCGTACACGGCGAGGTGCAGCGGCGAGCGGCCCTCGCTGTGGCGTGCACTGTGTCACTGCCACTGTGTCACTGTGTGTCACTCACCGGGTGCGCGTGGTCGAGCAGCGCCCGCGCGACGCCGCGGTAGTCGTCGTACACGGCGAGGTGCAGCGGCGAGCGGCCCTCGCTGTGGCGTGCACTGTGTCACTGCCACTGTGTCACTGTGTGTCACTCACCGGGTGCGCGTGGTCGAGCAGCGCCCGCGCGACGCCGCGGTAGTCGTCGTACACGGCGAGGTGCAGCGGCGAGCGGCCCTCGCTGTGGCGTGCACTGTGTCACTGCCACTGTGTCACTGTGTGTCACTCACCGGGTGCGCGTGGTCGAGCAGCGCCCGCGCGACGCCGCGGTAGTCGTCGTACACGGCGAGGTGCAGCGGCGAGCGGCCCTCGCTGTGGCGTGCACTGTGTCACTGCCACTGTGTCACTGTGTGTCACTCACCGGGTGCGCGTGGTCGAGCAGCGCCCGCGCGACGCCGCGGTAGTCGTCGTACACGGCGAGGTGCAGCGGCGAGCGGCCCTCGCTGTGGCGTGCACTGTGTCACTGCCACTGTGTCACTGTGTGTCACTCACCGGGTGCGCGTGGTCGAGCAGCGCCCGCGCGACGCCGCGGTAGTCGTCGTACACGGCGAGGTGCAGCGGCGAGCGGCCCTCGCTGTGGCGTGCACTGTGTCACTGCCACTGTGTCACTGTGTGTCACTCACCGGGTGCGCGTGGTCGAGCAGCGCCCGCGCGACGCCGCGGTAGTCGTCGTACACGGCGAGGTGCAGCGGCGAGCGGCCCTCGCTGTCGCGTGCGTTGGCGCTGGCACCATGTTGTAGTAACAGACGCGCGCTTTGTTCCGAGTCGTCGCGCGCTGCTAAGTGTAGGGCCGTTTGCTTTTCTGCGGATAAAAAAAAAGATAGTAATACAGGAGCATTACACGAAAAATTGGCCATAACCGCACATTTAAAATAACAAGCTGAACATTTGTGAGAATGTAAAAAATAATGTCCCAAAAGTCCTAAAAATCCATCGTGAGAAAAATCCGTAATTTAAAAAAAACCGCCGCCATATTGATATTTTGTGTGACAGTCATAGCAACTGAACAGAGTGTCGGGTTGCATTAGTTTTTTCTTCAAATTATTTATGAAGTTTATGATAGATGAAAACATGAAATGGTTTAAAGAAAAAACAAGATTTTCTTACAGATTCTTATATGTATATTTTTTTGGTGTAATATGGAGAAATGCAAATCCATAGAAAATTTAGTTTAACTGGTCTTAGAAGCCATTTTCCCTTGTGAGAAAATAGATTTGTCAAAAGAAATTTTTGGTCAAGCGTGCCCTTAAAAATTAGAGCCCTGAGCATCGAAGAAAACATTTTTTACCATTTGGTACTGTATTTTTTTGAGACAGTATCTATGGGATAATACTAATCCATAAACCCATTAAAGAACATAAAACCTATTTTGAATTGGATGTTGAATGTTTCTGACAACAAGCTACGAAGGAGTAAAATATTTTTTTTTGCAATTCAGTGACAAACGATCAGACAGCCCACCTGATAGTAAGTCGTATTTGTCGCCAATAACATCTAAAATTCATACATTTAGGTTGCAGGTAACAAAAATACAGATCGCAGGTGCGTTGTCACTGTGAGGACTAAGATCCTCATGCCTGTAATTTCGCCGGCTACCTTATCCTTCAAACCGGAACACAACAATGCTTGCATTGTTGCTTGGCGCCAGAAATAGATAACGCGGTGGTACTTACCCAGCCGAACTCCTTAGGCTCGACAGAGTCCTACCACCTGATAAAATGATGTGGAGTCTGCTCCTCGCGCAAGAGTTCCTTACGATCTGGTTTTAGCATTAACTTACTGAGACAAGCTATTATTTTCTTACGGTCTAACTCGGTTGGTGGTATTGCAAACGTCCATAGGCTGCGGTGACTGCTTACCATCAGGCAGGCCGTAAGCTTGTTTGCCACCTTACTGGTATAAAAGAAACTTGGGATACTGCATTTCCACTTATGGTCATGTCCATCATGAATGAATATGTCCCTTTTTGAAAAGATAGCGAATACTTTGTTGAGATGAATGAACAAATATCATTTATTGCTTTTCCTCATCTCTCAAGATTTATTACAAAATGATTTTTCTCCTAACCTAACCTTTAAATGTTTTCATTTGTCCTATACTTTATAAACAATTTGGAGAAAAACGAGTACAATCCAACACTCGGTTCAGTTGCTATGCGCTATGCCTAAAACACGATTCATTGCGGTGGCGGATTTTTCCCCAAGATAGATTATTTGGGACTTTTATTTATTTGGAAAACCAACAGCTATTACATAACAATGGCCACAACCATAACTACAGTCAGCCAATTATAGGTTTCCACATATAAAACCTGAATAAATAAGTTTGTTACAAGCAAAACATGCAATCAACTTGAAAACTTAACCCAAGTCGACTTGGGATATCAATCAGGACACCATTCCCTAAATTTCAGCTTGTTATTTCAAATGTCCAGCTCAATGTCTATTTTTTCTGCACTACAGGGATTTTTGGCGAGGCGTAGTGCGGGTGTGGAGTCTGGATGATGCCACATAGTTCACTTTTTTTTTATTATACGGCAGACAAGCAGACATGCGGGCCACCTGATGGAAAGTGGTCACCGCCGCCTGTGGATATCAGCAACACCAGGGGCGCCACCAATGCGTTGCCCGCCTCTAAGGAGACCTCTAATATACCTCTTGAACGATCCCATGTCCAAAGGAAACACTAGCTGGGAGCTCACTCCACATCCAAATCGTCCGAGCGAGAAAAGTTCTTTCAAATCTTCGCGTGGACACCACTAAAGGGTCTACGTAATGGGGATGAGCACTTACCGAAGTTATACGCATTAAGATCGCAGTGTACATCGTATCTCTTAATGGCAGCGAGCAGTGGCTGCAGACAGTTTTGATACATAACCGCGTAGTGGACAGCGTTATTCCCCTCTTTATCGCCTAACATCGGGTCACAACCTGAAAATAAGAATACCTTATTTATTTCTCTGCTTTTGGAAACTTCTTTTTTTTTTTATTGAATAGGGAGGTAAACCGACAACGGTCCACCCAATGGAAAGCGGCCACCGTCGCCCAGAACATCTGCAATGTAAGGGGAGCGAATGCGGTGCCGGCCTTTGGTACCTGTACCTGGTACCTGTAGGTACCTGTAGATATGCCTTTTGAAGGACCAAATGTTATAGTGCAAACGAAAGACTTTGGGAGGAAGCTCATTCCACAACTTGCACGTGCGCAGTAGAGATCTCAATAGATTGAAACGATCAATATGGCTTACGTTGTAGCAGATTTTTTGGGCGGGCGTGAGTGTGCATGACTGTTGTTCAATTAAAAAATATATGCGTTGCATACTCTCAATTTGGTCCTTCTTTGGAGTTGCCAAGGAAACAATCTACCCTCATCTGTTAATCATTTCATTTTCATACATAAATTTCCTTTCATTCATTTATTTTATGAATGTTTCTCAATGTATTTTACTGTGTGCAATAATTTTACCGTATGCATACAGCGTTTGGACTGGCCTCGAACAAGTCCTCTATTGTACAAGTTTTAGGACACGCCGAGCATGAGACTAATTTTTAATTACTCTTTTTTAAGTAGTATTCTTTCGTATAATGCACGTATTTTTTTGGAATGATGATGGATGGATGGTGGATGGATGGATGGATGGATGGATGGATGGATGGATGGCTTGCGGATGGATGGATGGATGGATGGATGGCTTGCGGATGGATGGATGGATGGATGGATGATGGATGGATGGATGGATGGATGATGGATGGATGATAGATGGATGATGGAACAGATGAAGGAAGATATTACTATGGCCGGATCTCCTACTAGTATGCCTGTACATACCCTTGCTGATGAGCACTGGCACGACGTTGGGCATGTCGAGCATGACAGCCAAATGCAGGATGGTGCGCTGCCGGTCGTTGGGCAGGTTGAGCAGGTGCGGCATCCGCAGCGTGCTGATCAGCTTCACTATGAACTCGAAGC
The DNA here is from genome assembly GCA_907269095.1 of Blastobasis adustella. NCBI lineage: Eukaryota > Metazoa > Arthropoda > Insecta > Lepidoptera > Blastobasidae > Blastobasis > Blastobasis adustella. Next base: position 12,742,511 of record OU026124.1, read on the forward strand.
TAGGTTGGTTGGTGCTGAGCGTCATGTGGAGGAAGCTGTGGGGGAGGCGAGGCGTATCATCATCATCATCATCATCATCATCATCATCATCATCATCATCATCATCATCATCATCATCATCATCATCATCATCACAGCCCATAACAGTCCATTGCAGGCTGATGAGTCCTCTCCAATGAAAGAGGTTGTTGCTATCTTCACACTTGGCAGCCGGGTTGGAGGTCGCAGAGTTATAAATATAACAATGGAAAACGCTACTGCCCATTATCGTGGCGAATCTATGTATCATCATAGCTCGTAACAGTCCACTGCAGGACTTAGGGCCTCTCCCACGAAAGAGGTTGTTGCCATCTCCGACGCTTGGCAGTCGGTTTGGAGGTCGCAGTGTTATAAATATAACAATGGAAAACGCTGCATTCGAGAAACCCCACGGCTAGACACTGTGCTGCATAGTTGCCAATCGTTGTAACTAGGGTTTACGCATACCTGACTTTTTAAAATATTCGGGTATCGGGTGTTATTATTTTTAATACCCGGGTATATACTCTAGTTTAAGGAAATGTAAGTAAAGGGTGCTATTTTCGACCTTTTGTTTTCAAATTGAAATATAACAGAAAAAAAAGTATTTTTAATATCAGTGAAACTAGCTGTATTGGAAAGCTAATGAAATGCTATTTATGTTTGAATATCATTTCGGCCATGTGGCCGCTGCGTTGTTTATTCTACCAAAAGTCAAAACTATTCATCCAAATTGGGCTTTATCGGTAAACATAATTTTGTATGGAGGAAAAAATTAACATTAGCGAATAATTTCGCGGTGGCCATCGAGAACTCCATTAGAATATTTTCTTTGAGGATATGCCTACGCCGTAAAACCAGATATAATAGAATACAACTTATACAACTTTCGGTGAGTTATTAGCGAAATGCGGCCGTTTGCTGCGAAATGTGTGAAAATTGGACATCCAGATTGGGCCATCTACACGCCACTCGCGTCGGCCACATGGCCAAAATTAAATGGAATTTTATTATCTCTCTAATAAAGCTACTTCTAAAACTATATCTCTTTGTTTAAATTCAATTTAGAAATCTAATGTTTTAAAAACTCAGCCTTTATAAGAAAAGAAATAATTATCATAAAATAATTTCACTACACGTGAACATAACCTAACTTTAAATGTGTTTTTTCTCAGTTGACTTATGACTTAGCGGCATCTTATCGGAGTAAATATGCGTTTATAAACAATTGCTTAAAATTCTTTAACTAGAAGCCAGTAGAAGTGCTACCAATCGAAAATGCTATACCTAATACAGCTAACAGGCAAGCGGAACCACCAGAGGGAAAATGGTAGAGTTCTGGGGCCTAATTCCCGCACTGGGACATCTTGAATTCGACATTTTTTCTAGCCACATATCTCCATTAACAATGCCATTAAAATATCTGTTGCAGTCAAAAAATATTTTCTCAACTAACTTCGACAGTTGTATATTATCGAAGATCAATTTCAGGCACGTTTTAATTGAGTTTTTTGGCGAAAAAATCCAGAATTTGAGCAGTCACAGTGCGAAAATCGCCCCACTGAAGAGTGGTCGAAGTGGAGGTTTTTTTGTTTGTCGTTAAAACCAATGACTAAAAAAACAACACTACAAATACTCACGTATCCCCGTTGCTGAGTCTTAGCTCGAAAATGCGCTCGAGTTTGCTCCTCAAGACTTGTTTCTTGAGCCCGTCTTTGTTTTTTATCAAGTCGCAAATCTCCTTGATTAGCTGAAAGTAATCCAAAATAATATTAGAAATGCTAACTCACGTATGGTCACGACAAGCCTAAAACATTTGGCAAATGTGTATGGCTGGTTTGGTGGTTGGTTGGTCCAAGAACACAGGCTACTTTTACTGTCAAACAATACATACAATGTAATCCTAGAGGCTTGATGGCCGCGAGCGGTGGATATGGATATGTACAATTCTATACTTAAAATCATACATATATAATAATAAAATAAAATAGTAATTTTGGCGTTAACGCCCCATGATCCAGGATTTGGCAGATCAGATAATTACAGTGGAACGACTGCCATTTGACCTCCGTGACCCTGCTACCAGGGGGGGAACCTGACCAGATTGGATAATGGTTACATATTCAGACTGAATGTGTATGTGTAACCTCAGTACAGCGTTAGATTTAGATACTGGCCGGTAATGCAGCAAGTCTGACTTACGTGTCTCACTTCGTTGCCGTCTTCAGCTCTATAGAACTCGTTGTAGCCGCTTTTCTTCTCCGCAGCATCGTTATTCTTATTGTTATCAGCCTTCACATTGTTGACTGCGTTCTGTGTTTTAAAAAACACTTTTAGTACTGTGCGCTCGCGAGGAGGAACCTAAGCGATTCCTTCAGAAACTAGTTTAGAATGTTTTATGCTAGCTTATGGTAAGTGGTAACTGTCGCCTATAACATCTACAATTCGTTCAGGTTGCATGCAGAACCGCAGGTGCGTTGTCATTGGTCAGGACTAAAATGAAGTGCCTCATGCCTGTAATTTCGCTGGCTATCTTCTCTCCGAAGGTTTATCGTGCTTCAAATAAAATATACTTAAATCTAACAAACGAAACATACCCCTCGACCAGAATCCGATTTCAATCTTAATTGTATTCCGGTGTAGTCCATACTGGCAATCTGAAAGATATTAAAGAAATAATTAAAACATGACCGATACAGCATTACTGGAGTGAAATAATACATTATTTACTATCCTACTAATATTCAAATGCGAAATTAAAATGCGATTTCTATAAAATTTGGCAGTAATGTAGATTATAGCCGAGAACAGCAAAGGCCATATATAATTTATGCCGAAATACAATGTTGTTTCCGCGGGAACGGATCCGGGACATAAAAACCGAATTTTACGCAGAAGAAGTCGCTGACAAAAGCTAGTTTTAAATGTGAAAGTATTGCGGATGATTGTTACTCCTTCACGCAAATTCTACTGAACGGATTTTGACGAAATCTTGCAGTTATGTAGCATATAGTCCAGAATAACACGTAGGCTATAATGTATCCCGAAATTCAATGTGGATCTCGCGGAAATAGCCGGGAACGTAGTAACCGAATTATACGCAGGCAAAGTCGCGGGCAAAAGCTGGTATATGTCTAGTATGTGTGTAGTATAACGTAACTGGGCACAGAAATTAAAATATGTACACAGAATACCGATACACATTTTTCGCTCATAGTGCGACTGAGAGTTTTTGCGCAGTAGTACAGTTATGCGCAGTAGTGGCCGAGGTGGCGATAAGGTCTTCGATAGTTCTATGCCGCAGATGACATTTCTATTTACCTATTTTATTTTGATTTCTGTGTGAATGGACCTCAATGTGCCTCAACAATCACACTGGGTAATACAATGTGCTGAAACTATTCTACTTACATTTAGTCGTACTTACCCTATCATCATGGAAAAGGTTTTCATTGACCGGCTGTTGCATGTACACTGAAAGGTAAAAAGTCGAGGGCATAAATTTATAATTCTTATTTATTTTATTTAACCATTTATTGTACACAAGATTTTTACAAAACAAACAAAAGGCAATATATCAGACACAACAGGCCAACTATTCTTTTTTTCTTTTAGAAAACTAAAGTTTGTCTAATAAGTTGATGGAGTAAAATGGCATTAATTCAAAGTACATAGGAAAAATATTATTATAGTTCATTCGGGATAAGAAAATAATGAGTCATCGTTAGCCGCGAGCCTAGCACCGCCCCTCGACCAATCGGGTCGCAAAAATTAAAAAGCTAAGTTCACAGTGGGCAGTGAATAAAATAAATATTTAGTACATGAAACTTCTATGAGTAATGGTATTGAAATTCTCCGACTGCCATCGTACCAAATAAAAAACGTTGTTGGTGCTCAATAACTCAACTTTAAAGGTAAGTGATGTAAAAAAAATATTTAAGGCGCAATAACTTTAATAGATGCTAATCGATGGAAGAAATGCTGCGACCACGTGATTCAAGAGGAAAATGTTATGTGGAATTTGGAAGACGTCATGGAGCACGCAGAACAAATTTCTTTCATAATAAATACAAATGAAGATACAGTGACACAGATTATAAATTTTAAAAAATTACTTTATTTATTTGACACAATTAATTGATTTTTATCTATTAAACTTAATGTTTTTTTAAGTATAATTTTTTTTAATTCACTCCACTGTGAAAACACCTTTACCCTTCAGTCGTCACTATTTTCTTACGGCGAATAAACTATTTATTTATTTATATCAGCCTGAAACATCCCACTGCTGGGCAAAGGCCTCCCTCACCCCTATTCTTCTATACTTCGCGATCGTTTGCTATGGTTTGCCAGTCCCCATCGAATGCCAACAACTCGTCTCTTCATGGACTATAGTTAACTTTTTTACCACGTAACTAAACGCTGTAAGCTAATTTAAATGCCGTTAACACTAACTATATTACTATCTACATGGAGCTTTCCGCCCGCCATTAACACTTCCACTGCTAACTCAAATACCAGAGATGCTACAACAGTGCTAAGAATCGTAGCGCGTTTTAAATGGACCGGCCAGATGAGTCGTGCGCACACGCGTAGCGCCGATTTCGACCCAATTGTTGAGTCGGCTGCAGCGAAAGTGTTAAGGGTTTAGCATAGCAAAAGCGACCTTAATCCACTGACCGTTGAGATCCAAATCGTAGAGTTTCTTGAACTCCTGCGATGGCGCCATGCCGTCCAGGTTTATGATTCGGTCGAGTTCGATTGAGTTGAGCGAAATGACCGGCGGCTCGGGAACGTTCGGCTGTCCGAGCATCGGGCTTGTAGACATCGCGGAGGGGAATTGGGCCCCCGATGCCACACTGGGGGTCACCAGCATGGGCGCCGGGGGGCCCGAGCCGTAGTACAAAGCGTCGGCCAACTCGCTGCTGGGGCCCACCGCGACGGGACTCGCCTGGGGTATCTACCGGTGTAATAATAAACATCATAAATGTGCTTAGACAAAATCACACAGCGCAAGCCCAGGGGCCTAATTACCGCGCTGTGACAACTCGAAATCGATATTCTAGCTAAATATCTTTCTTTAAAATATTTTTTTAAAACTATCTTCGACAATAAAGGATTAGCGAAAATCGTTGACAATAAGTTTTTTGTTTTCAGTGATTTCTTAATAGATATCGGTGGCTAGAGAAAGCGTCGAATTCTAATGTCAAAAGCGCGAGAATCGACCCCCTGGACACCACACAGATAATGCAATATAAGGGATATTTTGACAACATACGACCAATTTCCCTAATTACGGTGTTTGTACTTTCAAACTCCACTAGATAGCGCCACTGAGACGTAAGATCTACTGTCAAAATACTGCAGAGCAGCCGGGCATGACCATTCATTAATCCATCCATCAATTATAGCCAATCACACGGCTTCATTTAGAGAGTCCCCACGCCTCAATAGCGCCTACTGCTGGAAACGGTTAGTGTTACCATTACATCTTTTGGAATGAAATGGTAACATTAACCGGTCAAGAAAAAGCCAGCGTATTGCCACGTTAAACTAGTAACAGACGCTCTGATTTGGCTGGAGCCGACCAACCGTCAGTTGCAGTCGATACTAATCCTTACGCAGTATAAAATAAAGTCACTTTTATGTGCGGAGGACGTGGTCGAACGTCCGACCAAGGTCGGCTCACCCGCGCATCCGAATTAATTGGTTGGTCGGCTCCAGCCAAAACGGAACGTCTGTTACTTGTTTTAGAAACTACTCATAGCTACATTTTACCTTATTTTTTAACCGCTCAAACCCAAGTATCCGCTAATCTATTGTTATCAATTGTTCTAGCGACCCACTATTGTGTCGCCGGGACGTAACAGGTTAAATGATTTTTAAATGATACGAAAATTACTTACATGTATTTGGTATACAGGAATGTTGATCAGCGCGTCCACCCGTTCGTTGTTTTGCTAAAAGCAATAGTTTTGTGAGTTACATATGTATGATTAACAAGAACTAGATAAGTTTCGGACTCTCTTGACAAACCTCTATCTGTGTTATGGACCAAGTGATTAATCCGGCCATTATTTATAATGCCCGGACGATATGAATAATGCCAACAAAATTGGGCAATGTAATTAATACTTATTTTAAGTTCATTATTTATCACATTGCCCAGTCATTATGAATACTGCTAAGTAACTGTTGGGCAAAGTTCTACTCCTTAAAAATTAAGATTTGGTTAGCTTCTGCAACATAACCTTCTGTGGCAGAACGACATTTTTGATAGATTTGGTTTTATGACAAATTAGCAATCCCAATAAGTCTTTGCTACTCACATATTGAAGTGACGGACATTATTCATAATGCCCGGTAAATTTCATTATTTCATTAGTTTTTATGTTGGGCTTAATTCTATATAACCCGGAAATTATAAATAATGCCCTATTATTCACATTGTCCACAACATATACAATTCTAAATTTTGTAAGAAATATTTTGCAAAAAAATGATAAAAGAACTATCATGTTAAAATAAAAAAATAATCATCTTGGCGTTAATGCCCCAAATGTGCTCTCGCACATGAGGGCCCGGGGTCCGCCTTGACCATGATCCAGGATTTGGCAGATCAGATAATTACAGTGGAGCGACTGCCATCTGACCTCCGTGACCCTGCAACCACAGGAACCAGACCAGATTGGATCATGGTTTCACATCCAGTAGCCTGAATGTGCAGGTTTCATCACGATGTTTGCCCTAACCGTAAGAGCATCGGTTAGTATGAAACTAATGTACATAACTCAGAAAACAGTCATTGGTACATGGCCGGAGCGGGATTCGAACCCGGGACCTCTGGCTTACTAGTCGCATACTGTAACCGCTCGGCCACCGACGCTTCGAAAGAAGAACTGTCATGTTATTTGACAATAATTCTGAGTATCAGAACTGGAGGACAAGGCACTGCGCACCATTCTGCCCACCAGTTGTGTTTAGATACCCGTGAATATACTTAACACACTGTATTATCCTTTAGGTCGGAGAGTTCCTACTATGTTTTTTTTTTATTAGACCAGACAGGCATTAGACCGCCATCTCACCTGTTGGTAAGTGACGATGCGGCCGACGATGGAGCGCCTTGGAACAGCCTATTCACTATAGCCTTGAAGGGTTTTACATTATATTGATCAGGGAACACACTCGCAGGAACGTGTTCCATACCTTAGCCGTACGCATTATAAAGGTCGAACAAAAGTGTCTCGAGAGAATAGCTGAAAGATCCACCATATAATTACAATGTATGAAGAGTCGAAGCACTTACTGTCATCATCTCGACCGCTGTAGGGATTTCGCCGCGACTTTTCAGGGATCCACCTGAAATTGTCGAATATTATATGTACTGTAGAAAACATGTATCCGTGGTAGAACAGTTTCCTATGTATAACGCCGCCAAACTACAGTGGCTTCACATTCACATCAAGTGAGAGTAAATTCAAGTGAAATGTCAAGGCTTTTGAAAAGCGGAGCGACGCGTAACATTATATAAGTGATACAAAAATGGACCGTACTCTATGAGCTATACATTCCACTTTGATTTGCTCTCACGATTTTTGCTTCTGAATTTAGTCATCTATACATAGTATAAAACAAACTCGCTTCCGGCCGTCTGTCCCAATGTACATAGATAACACATAGATAATGAGTGTATCTATGTATGCCTTAATCTTTTAAACTACGCAACGGATATTATTGGAATTTCAACAATAGATACGAGTGATTCAAAGGAAAGGTTTATAAGCAAGAAAAACATGGTAAGTAGGGGTAAATAGGTGTACGCGAACGAATACACGCCGGGTCCACTAGTAGCGAACGAATACACGCCGGGTCCACTAGTATGTAAAAAGATGGATAAGATGTGAATGGATAAGCGCCACCTATGCAATTACCTGAGGAACTATCAAAGGACGAAAACGAAGAGTCTTCCCTCCTTCGCTTACTATTCTTGAACATGGGGTTGGCTTTATACACGAATTCCTTTGGGTCGCTGGTGCGTCCGTCCGAGGGTCGGACCAGCTCGATGAACACCTTCACGTCTTTCCCAACGTTGGGGTCCTTGTAAGCGGGCGTCCTGCGCAGAGAATATACAAATAGTTATACATCAAACCAGCTCCAGTCAAAGACTTCTATATAAGATGAGCTTCTGTAAAATACGAATGTAAAAAACTGTTTGTCTGTTCGCGCATCGCGCAAAAACTACTGAACGGATTTTGATTCGGTTTTGATTGTTTGGTAGCTTGAAGGGTACAATCTAAGCCATTTTTCGTCTAATTCGGGTAGGTAGAACCAGAGATACAGCTTTACCTCCCCGTAGTACTAGCGTTCACATAATACAGAGGTCATTTAAAATGGTAACGCAAGCAAAAGCTAAACTGTCATAAAAACGTTTTCCACGCGAAGGAAGCGTGGGCGAAAACTAGTATTTATACAGAAGTCTTTGTCTCCAGTAGTATAATGGGCATTGTCGCGCGCGAGATAACAACATAACTCTGGCTAGCTCTTTTTATTTGTGCCTAAATAAACGAGACAAAACAAAAGTTCGTTTAGTCTCAAAATTGCCAAGTTGCAAAATGTCCAGGTTGCATAATGTCCAAGTTGCATAATGTCCAAGTTGCAAAATGTACAAGTTGTAAAATATCATGAAATTAATCTTCAGTGCAGGAGAATGGTAAACATTAAAAAGAAACTCATTATGCCAATGCCTTTTTATAGGATATGACCAAGCTACCCTGACTAGCTCGATAGTTTCAGCCTACTATGTGAATGTGTATGTAAGTAAGCTTTTTGCCCACGTATTGGGTTTGAACTGTTTCGACAGGAGCTACAAAATATGAGTAAGTAAATAAACAATCTACGTAAAGTAAAACTTACAAAAACTTGAAAAGCTTATGCTTAAAAATGTACAGACAGAATACATATTTATACATACAGAGGTTTGAAAATAATTAATTCATCGTTAAAAAGAACAATAACAATACGCTTTAAACAAGGAACACTTTAGAACAATGTTCATATTATGTCTAATTTTAATAGCGATAACGTTCATAGCGGGGCAATAAAAAAAGGTTCAGTAAAGAGTAGCTAGTAAATAAGCTAGTGGAGAAATTCAACTGTTATTTTATTTTTGAAAAGTGCCGTTAGCAGTTATGAGTACAGTTGGCACTAAAAAACCAAGTGATAAACATAAAGACCTGTATGTGTATTAATCCTAAAAGGGTTGCATAATGACTGTCGAATAGAGGGGTGAATAATCTAAGAGAGCACTTACGTGACGAACAAACAATCATTTTCATATTTTTGACATAAATAAAAGATAATGTGGTCAACATTATCAGTACGTAACATAAATTTAAAGTCAAAGGCCCTTCTGTGTGGTCGGACCAACCCAAAGAGGCAATCATTCACAAGTGGGTCAAGACGGAACGCATGCCCGAAACTATTTTAAGTTCACTGTGGCACATGTGTCAACACTTTGAACGATTTAAGCATTTGGCGTCCTTTTTCTCTGCCATTATTTATGACTTTCAAGTTCAAAGTTGCATTTCATTGGCCTTGAGAAGCACGAAATCTGAATGTTAACATTCGTTCGTTTAAAACTTGGTCGTATCTACATATCGGTCGTAAAACAATGATACCACTTTGCATGATATCAAATCTTTTTGTTTCATTATTTGTGGTGTAGTACGTTCGATTAAGTACTGCATTGAACCTGTTTCCTAATCTGAGGTAGATATTGAAGTTAATCAAGTGGTTAGATAAATAAATTTTATCTACTCTCGCACCTCGTGTGATAAACAGACCTGATACACATAATATTTTAGGACTCTCCCACGAAAGTGGAGTTTATTGCCATAATCTCCACGCTTGGCAGGCAGGTTAAAGATCGCAGTGTTATAAATATAACAATGAAGAACGCTGCTGCCCATTTTCCAGCCTACAGAGACTCTAGATATTTTGCCTAGAAAACATGAGTCACCTTTCACGACAGCCACGAGTGCATGGGGCTCGCGCTATTCTACCCTGCCGGCACCACACGGCCTATGTATAGAATAATAAATATTAGCTCCGCACAAGATTATATGAAAACTGTCATATTGTCATCCTTACATTCATCTTGGTTTCTACAGAAGCGCTCGGTTGATAGTTGATACAAATTGTAAAAAGCAAATAAAAAGGCCATTATTTAAGTCACATGCCAAAGAAATATTTCGATACCAAACCGATGCTGTACCTAGGACTTGTAAACAGTATTTTGTAACTTACCTGAAGACGATAGCGTACTGGTGGTGTACATCGTTCAGAAGGAAGTTGGCGTTCGCCGACCACACTTCGTGCCCAGTATCATCCAATTCATAGAAGCGTACAAGAATATTTTCTGTAACAATTAGAATAAAATAATTATCTTAGCGTTAATGTCTCGGTTATTCTCTCACGCGCCCGGGCCCGGGGTCCGCCTTGACCATGATCCAGGATTTGGCAGATTAGGTAATTACAGTGGAGCAACTGCTATCTGACCTCTGTCACTCTGCTACAAGGGGAACCTAACCAGATTGGATCATGGTAACTCATTCAGTCGCCTAAATATGCAGGTTTCATCACGATGTTTTCCCTCACCGTAGGAGAATCGGTTAGTATTTAACTAATGTATGTACATAACTCAGAAAATAGTCATTAGTACATGGTCGCAGTGGGATTCGAACCCGGTACCTCTCGCTTACGAGTCGTATACCGTAACTACTCAGCCACCAACGCTCCGTTCTCTGTAACCATCAAAATATTAAATACTATCAGTATAGTAGCTAACTGTTGCAGGTTGCTATGATGACGTGTTAACGTGACTCCGACTATCTATGGATATGTGTGAAAGACGTCTGCACTAATCCCGCGAAGTTAAGACTCTTTTCATGAAGATATTTAAGGAAGCCTGTGTTTCAATGCCGCTATGGGGTTCGACGCAAATCGTTACGTCACATTCGTAACCTAGAACCAAGAACGGGAGTTGGGAGGACTAGAGAATATTACGAGTTGCGTCGAAGAAGCGGGCATACGTACCACTCTTATGTCGTAGTAGTACCAGCGATCCACACGAACCGCTGGATCGACCTTTCTAAGGAATGGAACGATTTCCCCGCCAGTGTGTTCAACGAATTGTACAATCTGGACTCCTTCAATGCCAAAGTGAATAGACAGGCTGTTTACAGACAGGCGTGTTCCATCCTCAAATGCAACGTCACTTACCATCAGGAATGATGGGTTTTGACAATCAGATCAAATGCTTGCAAAGTATAATGAAAAAAACGGTCCTTTTTACGAGCTTATTTGTTTATTTATTTATTATCGCTTTCATGTACAGTTTATCAATAGATCTTATCCGGTGTGTAACATTGCTATAGAGAGCTTGAGCTTGTCAATTTAAATGATTTTTTATTTTAAATCGAAATCAATATCATTCACCTAGTCCATAATTAAATTAGTATTAAAATTAACATGTCAATTTAAATACAATTAGTCCACACATTCATTAGTTAAGCTACACAGATTTTGGGACTGATAATATGTAAAGAACCTACCTACCTCGTTAATATGAACGAAAGAAAAGGGAAATCTATATTTTTACATCTATTCCTGGAAACATTTTTTGCGGAATAATACAATTTTGCTATTATACTTGCTATATTTAGCCTTATAGATAGGCAAGTAAAAATACTCACTCTTATTCACCTTCTCCACCAATATGAAGACATCGTCGCCGCCGCGCGGGCGCCCGCAGTAGCGGCTGATGCGGCAGATCTTCAGGTCGTTCACCGCCGCGCTCTCTGCAACACCCCAGAATCATCACTGTCATCATATCAGACGAAAGACGCCCACTGCAGGGTATAAGCCTCCGAAAGAGAACTCCACAAATGTAAATAAACACACAGCGCCATCTAGACTCAAAGTAAGCAAAGCTTGTGTTATGGGTGCTAGATAACTGATGAACTACGTATATAGTTTTTTTTTAATACATACCTATTACTTATACATATTACACCCAGACACGTAACAGAAATTAAAATTCGTCATTTTAGCTTCTGCTCTGCCGGGAATCGAAACCGGGACCTCTGCGTGCCAGGCCAACTGAACCACTCAGATCGTCAATACCCCAATACCCCAGAATCATCACTATCATCAAAGCAGACGAAAGACGCCCACTACATGGCAAAGGCCCGCTGCGTCTGTTTATAATACGAATGCATCGAACTAACGTTTTTTCATATTTTACAGAATAACTGCAGCGCTGGTATAGATTGGTCACCAGTTCACCACTGCATTGATAATGGTAATGGCATTATGGTTTAATTGCATTCCACCATCATCATCATCATCATCATCATCATCATCATCATCCGAGCGGTCAATGTCGGCCTTTGCCCGGGTCCGCTTTCCTGCTCTTTCTTCTCCATTTTGCCCGATCTTCGGCATCCTCAAGTCGTAAGCCGCAAGCCGTCAGCCTTCGCATTCGATCTCAATTCATCGCTATTAATTAGTTTATAAGGCACTTGAAAATAAAATGCAATATCACAATCCGCTTTGAAGGATATAGCCAGCGTAATTATATGCATAAGGCATTTCAACTTAGTCCTTAAGTGGCTGATAGACGTGCGACTAAGTACGCGTACTTGTGGCTCGACGACCTTGCTCGCTCGTGTGTCAGTCTAAGTACGCGAACTTTAAACCGCCGAGTAAGTTCGCCGGCAATCCAACATGTTTGATTTTTGCTCGTAGCTCGTGGCTCGCGGCTTCGGCTCGCTCGTCTGTCAGCGCCCAAGCCGCGTGCCGCCATTTTTTTGTGATGTATCTCGTGCAGTTGTTTTGTGCATAAAATTACTTCAAGTTTAATTAACTTTATGGTGTTATGTTGTTAAAGCGACTGATTTTCGAAGCTATTGATTCGAATTGTTTAGCCGGATAAGTTCGTGAAATTAAAAACCGCGTACTTTAAGTTCGTATGTCTATCACCGACGTTGAGCCGAGTAACTTCGTACGTGTGTCGCCTACTTTAGAGTGACAACGCACCTGCGGTTGTGCATTATTTTCATAGTAGTCTAGTTCAACGGGTGTATGTACTCTATACTATTAAAACTGAAAAGTTTTTTTATCCTGATCGAAACTACTGAACCGATTTCGAATGTTATTTCACAAATAGAAAGCTACATTCGTCCTGAATGTCATAGGAGGTCACAAAAAAAGTAATGTTCAAGCAAATAAATACAAGTATGTAAAAGTAGATGATTCAACTATTACATACAAACCAATTCACAGACGCTCTGTTGTATTATTCTTGTACTTATTTTAATTTGTAAATAAATATGCGCTGTGCGTTGCAGCTGAAATATTAGTATCGATGCCTAAATTAAGACAAGGTTAACTATGTAGCAATTCAATGTTGGTATCGCTTTGTGATTTGAAACTTGATTCCTTTACTATGGATCATAAAGTTAGTATGTAAGAAGTGATAATTACAACGTTCTTTCACAAACTACACTATTACAGATTTTACATATCTACAGAAACTTAATGAGAGCTTTTATGTCTACCGGCTCAAATTAGATCTGTGAAAAAATCGGCACACAAAATCGCATATCGCCGTCTGTCCCTCAGTATGTAGGTATGTATTACGCAACGCAATGGATTTTAATTCGAATTTCAACAATAGATAAAGAGTGATTCAAGAGGAATGTTTATAGGGTAGGACAATCCGCGAACAAAGTCGCAGCAGGCCAGCTAGTGTTTTAAAAAATGTAAAACTATGCATTGTTGATTGTTAGTGCAGGCTGGAGGTGTGTTTAGTTAATTATTAGCAGGCTACAGTAGGTTACAAATAGTAACTAGGTTTGCAATTATTCACTGAAGCCGGTTTATAATTCTCCACACTGTGTTTCCCTATATCGCATGTATCCAAGACCCGGCGCGACTTCGTTCGCGTACACCTACTTTACCCCTACCTACAAACTTTTCTTGCTTATAAAACTCCCTCGCAAATCACTCTATCTATTGTTGAAAACCGCATTAAAAACCGTTGCGTAGTTTAAACGATCTAAGCGTACATAGATACAAAGGGACAGACGGCGGAAAGCGACTTTGTTTTATACTATGTATGTAGAAGTATGTGCAAACGATGATTCACATCAAAACCCATGTCTTTAAATAACAGTTACAAGTGCAAAATTTGTAAGCAAAACATTCATATTAAGATGTCTTTAGATCCCCCGAATACATTATAAATAATAGGTGGTATAGAATAGTAGTTCGCTACTAGAACCCAAATTAGAATAGGTACAGAGCATCGCACTCACTCATGTTGTGAATCGGTTCTGAGAAGACAGGCGGGCAGATCTCCTGGTCTGTGACAATGTCGTGAGCGCTGAACCTCAGCCGCACGATGTTCAAGTTGATACTCTTCGCCGTGCTCTCGCAGTGGGCACGCAGCTAGTTGGGGAGCAAGGGGTGAGGGTGAAATTCACAGTTTTGGAACACAACATACCGCAGCGGTCGCAGAAGTACATGGCTGGACGGTCCTCTCGTGGCACGGTCAAATATTGGCTTCCATTGACGATTTCGCCAAGATAAAATGCTGGTACGTATAGGTAGAATTTGAATAATTTGTTGATATCAGGCATGGGCGGGATAGAGTCGCGTTATTCCGAGCGATACGGGCGGGAAGCGAGGCCGTCTGCGCAGTCGACGCGCGCGCCTGTGCCCGACACTTTTTCACAACTGCAATCGCCCCGCGGCTGTATTACTCACGGATCCAATGGCTTTGTCTACCTACCGGGTGGTATAGTGTAAATGTAAAGACTTCAAAGTTTAATTAGAAGTCTTTGGTGATAATACAGTTCCAAATGTTAGACCGTTTGACTTACTTACGAACTTTTTGGACTTCCGATGATGTTCGACAGTAAAACAAAAAATATGCAGACAGGAGTATCACAGCCTGTTAGTGCCACAAATGTTAGCCTTTGTACCTATATTGCTTTAAATTATATTTTTACGATCTCCTTCAATGTAACTACAATATAGTGTCATAAATAAAAAAAATAAAAAAGTATTTAGTACAGTAACTAGGTACCCACCCTAGATAGTACATTTGTCATTTATGTGAGTCAATAACGTTAGTTTAATAAAGCGTATTTACAAATGATTACGTTTTTATAGTTTTCTTAGGCTTTAAAATACGTACATAGACTCTTTAGTCTAGATAAATATTAGAACTCCACACAGATGAGTGTCACAGGGAAGCATTATCAAATTTTTACCGGAAACGTTGTTGGTAAACCGATATCCAGTTATATTAGTACCTATAATTATATCCTACATCCTGAACGGGTAGTTATATGATGTAATAAATAAACAAGATACTTGACACTCCCCGAAGCAGTGGCTCAAGTACTTTGTACGCCATATCATTTTGTACGTAGCGGTTCTGCGAACTTAACTCTAATTAGCTTTGATTAGTTCACAGTTTTCACTGTGGCAGATTAGATTAGTGTTCAAATCCTTTGAAAGGTTCGCAATCTACGCAAAAGCGGTGTCTGTAGGTGGCACTGAATCGAGAGTGGGTGCCATGGACGGACATGTAAGTAGATTAATTAGGTAGTAGGACTCTATGAAAGAGGAGATTGTCTAAATGCCACCGCCTATCTGTTTCTGAGCCCAGCAACAATGTTTGTATATATTTTATCTTAGTCCACACAGTGACAAATACACATCCGGTTCTGCATTTCTAATATAGGAAACCGAAATGCATGAATCGTATGAATCGTAGTTATTATGGGCGACCTGCTATGTCACAGCGTAGTAAAAAAAAGGTACGCTTTCACAAAATATCTCGTCATTCCTTTTCTGCCTCGTCCGGGACTCGAACCCGGAACTTTCTATTTGGCCAACCCATAGCGGTTCTTCCACACCGGTAGGCTCTGTGCCTCTTACATCCACCGGTTCCATACAACCTTTACGTTTATCCATCTCGATACAGGTCCTTCCTACGCTGCGATTTCCGGTACATGCTCGCCGGAGTTTAATAGAAGGCTCTCACTCAACTCACCTCTTTTGTAGGCAAATTCATGGATTTCGGTCTCTCCAAGTATTTCTTATACAACAAACTGGGCACGTCTTTCTTCGCCGTGTGTATTATCCCCATACCGGCAAAGCTAGAAAGAAAAAATATATCATGTATCTAGATTGTATTTTGTAAGAAATCTAACCTTTTTTGGAAATGTGACTGTTCTTTCGACGCTCACACCCCCATTAGACGATAGAAAGTTGACCAGATGGTGGTATAGTGCCCTAAACATAAAACCCTAAAATGGATTCCATTACTTTTAAACAAGGAACTGTGAAAGAACTACAAAGAGAGTAATTGTGAACAATAAAATCCCAACAATCAATGCAAAGAGTCACTCCGTAATGTCTCTACTAAAGTAGAGTCAATTGCAGATAAAAGCACGACTGCCAGAGGGTTTGAAAGGGTGGTCCCGGGTTGTGGTGCCTTATTTTTTTTTTTCAGGCGTTTTCCCGAATTGATCCCGAGCGCTCGTTTCCGCAAGATTCAATTGTATCACCGTAAATTATCGATCACAAGTTTACTATGTCAAAGCCATATACGTATAAAGGATTTGGTTTACTAATTTGTGTGTGAGTCGTAAAGGTAGAAGTGTGAGTACGTCACTCGCGATCGGGATAATTGTCTATACATGATACGAATAATGTTGTCTGCGATCGATTCGGAAATTAGGCTATTTAGTAAAATAAGCCCCCTGATCGTGATCCGATTCTAAAATCGATTTGCCAATGCAATCTGTTACAACTAAGGTGTGAGATCGAATTTAAGATCAAAAATATAAAAAAAATGGGTTGCCACTATAAAAAAAATAACCCAAACGGTGGAATATTTAAAATCATTGAAATATAGATTAAAATTGTTACATTCAAAATGAAATAAAATCCTATGAATATTTAAAAAATTTTTACTGAATTAAATAGGGAACAATGTTGTTTTTTGTTACGTATTTGTGCTGTTGCAATAAAATAAGTGTAGTTTTCATTTATGCCAGTGGTAATGGTGAGAAATTCTAAACATTTGGTTCGTTAGTACAGAACATTATTGCAAAGACTCGAAAATTAAGGGATATATACTGCTTTTCTCAAATAATAATACATAAAATAATACAAGATTCAAAATGGCGGTTACTTCTTTCTAATATTATAGTTTTCTAACTAGTTTTCTAGGACTAATAGTTTCTGAGTTACTTATTACGTTTTTAATCAATTGAATAAATGGGGGTAAATTGATTTCTTTCTATATCGAAAGTTTACCAGCCGTTGTAAAGCACACTGAAAAGTGTGCGTGATGCATAACTATTTGGTAAATAAATACATTCGATAAAAAAAGGTTTCAAACCCCTGGATAGTCTCTTTGACATTGACAGTTGTGTGTTTACATTTATGATCTTTAATTCCATCTCCAACTATAGTTGTCTATTTTCACACTTTCTCAGAGAAGTAGTCCCATTAAACTCTTTGCCTTTATTTCACAAGTTGTTCTTGTATGATGTGTTTCATTTGAAGGATAAGGTGTGAAGGATGGATTTCTTCATGAAAAGGGGTGATACCCCTGGTATTGCAAACGCGGTATTATAAGTATAGATAAACTAACGAGGCTGTTAATAATTATTGCTGCACCATTTAGATATTTTATGTCTCGAGCTTTAGAACGGACTAAGTGAGAATGGACAGTCCCAAGGAGGATATAAACACTATTTTCAAACGCGCAGAGTCTTAGCAGTAGAGTACGTTTGATAACAAAACGAGACCGCCTGAGGGTATTCCACTCCTAGTCCTACTAGTACTATACTTCTCCGTAGTACAAGCTTTCATACATTACGGAGGTCATTTAAAATGGTCACTATGGAAAAAAAATAAACTGCCCTAAAACGATTTCCACGCAGACGAAGTTGCGGGCAAAAGCTAGTTACAAATAAATAAAAGGTGTAACGACACCATAACACAGTAATATAAAAATAAAGAAAAGTTATTTATCAATAAATACTTAGCTGAGCCGCTAAGGACAACATTCCCAGGCATTCCCATGCTCTAAATTCTACAACTATTTGTACAAAACAATTTTCTTTTTCAACACATTTACAAATAAGTACTAGCTAATTTAGCCACCGCGCTTTCACCTGCGCAGTGTACCATCGACAAAAATCCGTCGCTATATCTATAATATAGGATATTGCCATGTCATAGAATTTTTACGTTGTGATGTGGCCCGACCAAGCTCGATAAATGGACGCTAGCCTTCGCAACGACTCCTTTAGGGGTTTTCCCTTTTACGAGTTTATTTTTTAAGTTATTAATCAGCTTAATAGAAATTGTTACTAAAAACCATCTAAGCACTTTTAAGCTTTGTTTCATTAAAATTTGTTCAGTGGCTTAGGAAATATTTGAGTAGACTTTATCGGGGTTTTTCCGACACCTATCGGCTACAGCAGGTGCGTTGTCGCTGTAATAAGGACTGAGCACTTTTAAATACGCTGGTAACCTTTTTGTATACCTCTAAGGTGGCAAAGAAGCTTGCGGCATGCCTGATGGTAAGCAGTTACTGCAGCCAATGGAGGTTTGCAATACCATGGGTATCAGTCACGTGTTGCCGGCGCTGTATAAACCTTTTCACCCTTTTTCATGGACAACTCAATCCTTCACACTTTATCGTTCAAACCGAACAACTTGTGAAATGGAAATTGAAAAAGAGCGTACGTATATTTATTAGGACTACTTCTTTGAGAATGTGTAAAAATTTTTTTTTTTTTACAAATAGAAGTTACAATTTTAACGCTGTTGCCAACAGCGTTGAAATTGTAACTTGCGATTCCGTATCATCGATTTAATGGGTTCAGTGAGTGTCCATGGCCCCCGAGGGGGTTCATAAAGGGGGGGGGGGGGGGGGGGCGTAGACATGGGAGGGGGACAGAAATCTTACCCGACTTTGTAGCTGCCGTGTTCAGGCACCTGCGCGCTGACGTCACGGTCCTCCTGCTCGTCTTCGAACAGTTTGTGCGGATGTTCGTCGTCCTTGTCAGCCTGCGCCAACCGGCAGCGGATGAGCGCCTTGCCCGTGTATTTCAGCAACTAGGGAAGCAGAAGTGTTACCATGTTAATTAACTACCTGAGTGGTTCAGTTGGTTAACATGCCGGTCTGGCGACCAGCCAGGAATCGAACCCAAGATCATATGATTTCGGCATAACGTGTTTCGACGTAGCGTGCATTCGACGTGATTCGCAGTGGTAAACATTCGATGACGCGCGATTCGATGTCACGAATATTATAAATGCGAAAGTTTGCAAGGATGTGTGGATGTTTGTTACTCCTTCACGCAAAAACTACTGAATGGATTTCGATGAAATTTGGCAATTATAGGATATACCTGAGAATAGCACATATACCTAGGCAATCATTTATCCCGATATTCCATGTGACTCTTGCAGGAACGGGTCCGCAACGTAAAAACCGAAAAACCGCGGGCAACAGCGAGTGGATTCATATTTGTAGAACATAAATAAATCCATGGGTAAAATAAACATCGCCATATACTTATGACGAGAGGTAGTTCAACATTGAAATCTACCGATCGTACCTATATGGTAGGTAGGTAGGAGCCAATCCTCTATGGAAGCTTGATTCTTAAAACAAATAGCTGTCTTATCTATATGTTTTGTGCATAGTATAAAACAATGTCGCTTTCCGCCGTCTGTGCCTTTGTATACTTACGCTGTATCTATATACCTACGCTTAGATTTTTTAAACTACTCAAGGAATTGTAATGCGGTTTGTCAGCAATAGGTAGAATGATTCAAGACGAAGGTTTATAAGAAAGATAAAAGGGTAGTTAGGGGTTAAGTAGGTGTACGCGACCAATAATGTAAAAATAAACGAAAACAATTAAGTAGTAGGCTTCATAAAGGGCCGTTAATTGTAATTCATATCCTGCACGTTCGTACCAATATTCTATGCCAATACTTACTCTATATTCGGAACATACATCCGCGTCTGTTATTTTGAATAGCTCGTACAGTTTATAATTCGTGGAAGAGAACAATGTTACAACAACAAATCGCAATGTAACTATTATTAAATTTAATTGCATAAAAGAGTCCATTATAACATACAATGGGGTTGTATTACATTGTTGTAATGTTTTGGTTGAGGTCGTTTACCTACAGAGCTTATCTTGGTACAGAGCTTTAAGCAAATCCAAGCTTAAAAGAGATTCCAGATACTGAATATTGTAATAGATTTCAAGTTGCAGAAATAAAGCTTTATTATTATTAGAGTATTTCGATCGCACTGCGCATTAAACTAAAAATAAAATATTTTTTAAGATCTTTGTTGCCGTTAATTTGAAACTAGTGAATATTTCCTTTAACGGTTACATTCGTAAGTGGTTACTTAAGGTAATTCCCCCCATATTTCTTTAGTTTATCCTCTCTATGTCTCTAATATTGCTTTTACTGACGTGGCGGTACATAGTCCATTTGTCCATAGGTCGTTGGTCCATCGAATATGCCTTCAATTCAATACGCACGCCATAGATTACCATTACCAAATTTTTCGTGGCAAGTTGTGCATCCACTGGATCGAATATGGCAAGGCGACAGTGTATGTAAGTGCATGAAAATGCCGATGCGAAAATCGAATTGCACTGCACTGGATGCAGTTCCATAAGAAAATATACAAAACAAGAAACAGGAAACAGGTAGATCCTCTCCTAATGTGCCGAGCTCCGACGGGCATTCGTTTCCACGATGGTTTCCGGCTTCGAATTAGACCAATCAGAAACCGCGTATCGCCAGAAATCGGGAAACAGGTGAAACTAATGTAGGTATGCGGGCGGCAAGTAGCAGAATCTCACGGCAAGGCGCGATTCCGTTGTATACACAACTAGCAACGCGCCCCGGCTTCGCACGGGTTTTATCGGCTTTTCTTAACTAGGAATGCGTGACGTATTTAACATATAAACCTTCCGGAAGAAAATCTGAAACTTTAAGTTTGTAAAAACCGCATCAAAATCCGTTGCGTCGGGAAAAACAGACAGACAGAGGCGGAAAGCGACTTCAATTTATTCTATGTATAAGTAGATATAGAATATAGAAGAGTATACTTGGTTACCTATATGCCGCGTCGTGACGCAGACTGGAAAGGAACCATATTTATACATGGTAGCCGAAACATAGGCGTCAAAAAGAAATTAAGTCCCTCGTGTCCTGGGGTATCTGAATCATTGCTGTGTATGTTCCGCGGCTTTTATACATATAAGTTAGTTATGGGTATATGAAATATTTTCTAAATTTTTGAGAATTTTCGACCTAACCAACTTAAAACTTAAAATAAAAGAAGACATTTTCGAGATTTTTTACCTAGGTAACTGAATGTTGAGTTAAACTCAACTGTTGAGTTACAGAAGGTAACTTAAGCTCGCCTTTGTACTTAAGTTACCTTCTGTTAAATTGTACTTATTATTTTTGTGTACAATAACGAATAAAAAAATTTCATGAAAGTTATGAAAATGTTAGTCTAAAGTGAAAAATTAAGGTCTGTGAAATATGGTTCAAATTTTCATCTTCATTTTAAAATTTTAACCGGTAACTTCATGGTTTCTTACCAGACCTCAAGAGTTCGCCAGACACTCAGCTTTCATAATAATTTAAAACAAAGTAGTAGTCACCGGGCTAATTTAGCTACAATTGGCCTTCAAAGACAGAGAGGTGGCAAATTCTTAGCCCTCATGCCATGATAGTTGTAGACAAGAGACTTTCGAGTGCTACAAGCTACGATCTGACACATCTCTGTTGACTCTTCCCCGTTCATCATCTTCTCATACATTTAGAGAGTAACAGTTCTATCTTCATGCGCTTATTAGATTTGACTAAATTCAGTAGTCAAAATCAAAAGCAAAAACCGTGAGATCAATGCAGAATGTATTGCTCATAAAATAAGGTCCATTTTTGTATAAAGGCTTTTCAAAAGTGGAGCGACCCGTAACATAATATAAGTGATACAAAAATAGACCTTATTCTATGAGCAATACATTCCGCTTCGATTTGCTCTCACGTGTTTTGCTTCTAAATTTAGGTTACTGAATATAGTCAAATAAGTATTACTCACTTACTTTACTTACTTAGACCATGATTATTACTCACTTATTTAAAACGAATACTCACTTCCACTGTAGGGTGGGTCTTAGTTTTGCTGGCACTGGTGCTGCGGCCCAACAGGCAGCCGTGTGTTCCCACCATCTCGCTCTTGTACCTGAACCGAAAATAGTTCTGGGGCTGTTCCACCACATGTAGACGAACTCTGCCATGGCCTGTTGGACGAAATAAGAATGAACTATTATGAAATGAAATTATATTATTATGAACATAAACAGAAAAAGTTTGAACGTAATCTCCAACTACTGAACCGAAAAATTCATTTGCTAATAGGAAGCTACAATCTTCCCGTGTGTCAAAGGGTAAGTACGAAATTACTTCAAGCGTGATATTTAATAAAGCATTAGTATTGAGACTACGGAGTACACTCCAAGTTGGTACAAACATTGTTGAATAAGTTCAGAAACAATGTAATTTAAGTAAATCTGAGTCGATTGTGTTAGTGTGGAACACCCACTCAATACATACACAGATAAATTAAAGATAAATGCCCACAAATTTATAAAATGTAAAAATTAGCCAGATAGTTACAATATACATACTAACAAAGCATACTAAAGATATAAACATTTAAAATAAATAATCAATATTTTCAGCATATTTGTTTAGTTTGGTTTTCAGTTTTGGTCCCCCTAAGCTAGTCTCGGAATTCTCTGGAATACCTAGCATTTGCACCCATCTACACTTGGTATTTCAATGAGTTCTTCCGATCTTTTATTGAAAGAATTTGATTCGAGTATCACTATCTCGACCACCATTGTTTTCTATAGCTCCTCAACAGCTGCAACAGATGCATTAAATGCAAATCAATCAATTGATACATATGTCAATTAATTACTACTCTGTAGCTTGACCAGATCATCTATGTCTACAAATTAGCTTTCAAATTTCGGACTGAGTCAATAATTATGCACCAAATGGTATGGTAGAGTAGGTATTTAATTATTTGAGTGCTAAAAAATTTATAACAATAGAAAGTACTTTCTTTGTGTATAGGCTCACTGGGTGTTCAATGTGTTAAATATACTGATAAAGAGTTCAATAACAATTTGTAAGTCTCATGTAAAATTTCTTGTATTTTAGTTTCAGTAAACTTACAGAGTTGTAATATTGTCATCATTTATAGGTAGCAGGCACATGTCTACACCAGATACCAGAAGGTTTCAGTGTCAAATCAGTTGCCAAAAGGATAGTCAACATATAGTAGGTAAAATAATTAAGTAATTAACACAAAATGTGCTTGTAACTTGTAACATACTTGTCTATGTAACCCATTCAATTGATTGCAACAAATATTTGGTGATTTGTTAAGCGGACTCTTACTAGGAATAGATTCTGAACCAAAACTAATTGGAACCAGAACATAAAATACATTTTACCTCCATCAAAAGACCACATGTTATTCAAGTTGTAGGTAATTTTTAAAAAGGTAAAGTTAATCTTATACGAAGTAGTTTAATTTTTATCATGTATGTATCACTTGTTATCTTGGGAAATAGTTATCTTTGTAGCTTACGATAACAAATTTATTTGGAGTTTTGTGGGTTGCACAGAAAATCTTTTAGGTGTTAGATATATAAATGTTGTTGTTATTATGGAAAAAATATGAAATCTATACGAATAAAAAAAGTTCAAATCGTGTACTTTTCTTACTTTTTGGCGACATTTGTCTTCCTTCAACGTGCATGGATATATCATCACAAGTTATGCCAGAAAAGGCGCTGGCCAAGTGTGGAACCTGTTGAGAAGGCGAAGAATACGGTGATTCCATCTTTGAGGGCGGGGAACCCAAAGTGGAACATTCACTGAAGTCGTGCTCACTTGCCGACGACATCTTATCACTTTTCTACGTTATTTTACACTTCTGTATAATAGTCAACAGCACAGGTCAATAGTTTTCACAATAACAATCTGGCTACAAACGTCAACTACACATTTTTCGAGTTTCCTCGAAAAGACAATAGATATTTACGCCGCGCAAACACGACACGAGTATGTAATAACTTTTTTTTGCGATAAACGGACTGACAGCTGCATGGCAGTGTTGCTGATAAAAGTTTTGTATTTACCCAACAAGAATACACAAATTAGTAGTCGTATCTACTCTATTAAATCGTTTTAATTAAGAACATTAATTTTTAATCAGGCGATTATAGAAACGAAATGAGTCACCATAAACGGTAGGCCATACACATAAAATTTACCACGTTGGTTTTAGTTCGTCTCATTTACTAGGTACCTTGATTGTTACCAAATTATTCTTATGAAAGCCATCTAACCTAACCCAATAGAGAGCATGGAGCTCGTAAATGGTTGCAAGATGATCAGGTCATACTATAGGACAGATTCACTGAAATCGGACGCATATAATATGAGCGCCCTTATTAATTTAGTAATAAAATGGTAGAAAATTGGCATACGGTACTTAAGCGTCGGTAGCCTAATGCTTAGCGAATAACTAGTCAGAGATATCGGGTATCAGAGGTATCGGGTATCCCCAGTGGCGTCATATACCAATTACAATTTATATTATTTTTATAAGTACTTAAAAAAATATTACAGTGATAGGAGTTACATTAACAAAAATACAAAAAATGTTTGCGATCGAAGTGAATAGATGCTGGCGGGACGGTTCAGCGACCGGCGGCAATGCAAAGGTGGTCGGAACGCGTCAAGATAGTACCTATCGCCCGTTTTGGTATCGGTCGGGTAGCGAGGTACTTAACACTCGGTACAATTGCTTCTATACGAAGCGATAATATACTGAACACAATTACATCTTCATTTATATTCCGTCTAGTTTTATAAATTCATACTTATCTTACTATGTTCTGTGCTAGTGCAAGCTTTGGGAGGACAGATTTCGAAAATGTTTATTAATTATCGTTTAAATATGTTCTTATATATTCATTGGTGACGGGAAAAATAGTAAAAAGATATAAATTTATTAAATGAAGTATTATTGAGTATATCACATAAGGCTTATTGCCAGATTTATAACAATTAACTTTAGAAAATCAATGTATCAAATTAGCGACACCGCCAGGCTTTCCATAACAAACAAATCTTTTATTTTCTAGCAAAAACAAAATTAAATATCACATTCTTACGTGATAAGATATCAAAATTATAAAACAATTGAACATACTATACATAGTTTAAAACAAAGTCTCTTCCCGCCGTCTGTACATACGTAAGACACATACATACATAGATACATGTGTATGTACGATTAGATCTTTTAAACTACGCAAACTATTCAACAATAGATAGAGTGATTCAAGAGGAAAGTTTATAAGCACTAAAAAGGGTAGGGTGGGTTGAAGTAGGTGTACGCGAACGAAGTTACTTTACTTATTTACTTATCAATTTAAGATATACATTTTTTATGGTTCTCTACATAATAGCTGGTACGCACGGCTCCGCCTGATTTAATTTTAGCACGTTTTTATCATTTTTCTTTGATAATCAATCATACAAAAAAATTAGAAAGAAATTACGCTCCGGCAATAGACGGACAAGAGTGGAAGAATCGGGGGGGCCTTTGCCCAGTAGTGGGATAAGGCATAACCTAATTTTGTATTTCTAGCAGAAAAAATAGGTTTGCCCCTTTGTACAATACGTGCACCTTTCTCTGATGGAGGCTATGGTTGGATATTGAACAACATTATCATAACGAACCTTTTAGACTTCAGAAGACTTTCAAAAATTTCAATTTAGATAACTTGTGCTTGATATAAATCAAGCACAAGTCCGATTCTGTATGGACTACTGCTGTCACCTCTTGGATGGATTGACCCGCAATTGATTATATCTAAGCTCGAATTAAAGCTCAGTCCCGAGCATCGGCGTAAGGTTGCGCGTCTATGGGTCGTCTACACGTTGCAGTTCGGAGAGTATGCGAAGCAGTTACACGACCCCATTCCGCCGGCCTCTTTCGGCCATTGGAAAACGCGATCCGGACGAGCTCGTCATCCTTATGTCGTGGATCTTCCAGCTATCCGCACGAGCCGCTTTGGTTCTACGTTTATAATTTGTACGCTATAATCTGTCTGTACGCTATAATTTGTATCATTATAATCTGGACGCCTTCAAAGCTAGAGTAAAGCCTAGGCTGTTCCTGGACGGGCTTCCTCCATCTTCGGCCGCATCGTCACTTACCACCAGGCGAGATGGCGTTCAAATGCCTCTCTCGTCCAATTACAAAAAAGATGAAGATTTTCTAGTGATGAAGGTGAGCTGCTGTTTAAATACGTCGGGCCGTGTTAGTAAAGTGTTGAAGTTCATCTGTATATTATAGAAAAATTAAAAAGAATAGCATCAGTACAATTCCAGCAATGTCTCAAATTGGATACATATCTAAAACATGTAGAACGCTGGCTATCTGGCATTGTAGCATATTTGACACACTCAAAAAAAATGTGCACATAATATGTATTTATAATACTTATTTTATTCAATTTGCAGATTTATTAGATAAACAATATTTACATAACAGATGCTAACAAATTTAAATAGTAATATGATACAAAAAGGACCTAATAATAAACATAAAAAATAACACTAAATCAAATAATCCGCCCCTGATTGTTCCAGGAGCAAAGGTACCCATTACACCAGCAGCATTACCGCGCTGTATGGCAATGGCTATCCTTTGTGCTAGGAAAAAACTAGCGCGGGGTCACCGCTTCTATTCTTGATTCGGCTGCCTAAAAAGCTTTTCACCTCTGAACACCAACTGCCTAATGTCTCAACAGCGAAGGGCACAAAAAGGTTCTTGGCAGCTGCATCCTCCGCAGCGGCAGCTGGCGAAATGACCGAGCGACTTAGGTGACTGGAGGTGACAGTGAAAACGCACGTGGCATCCCACACTAGGCATTTCCCGTTTTTCCAGGGCACCAGAGTCAGCTCATCTGGTCTCTTCCCGTCTGACCTGCACAGGCCCGGTGGCTCCAGCACACATGGTACATTGGTTGACACAAAGGCTCTGCGGAGTATGTCATTTAGGACGCGGTGACGCGGAAACCTACCCGCGCAGCGACGACAACTCAACCCATGATGGCCATCGGCCTCCACCACAGAGCCGCAGGTGCATTCATAGGATTCACACACCTTGCAGCCTAGGCGGAGGGCCACTGCCACCCAATTAAATTCAATTAAATAAGTAAAATGTTCGGAAAATATTTTTAAGCGTTAAACCCACGGGGCCATGTCGCTCGTGTAGTGGGCAACTGTGCACAACTTATTTTGTTTTTCTGTCACGCCTTTACGGTGTTAAATTATTTTAATTAATAATTATTTCATTCGATATTACTATTTGCTATTCATACTTCATTAGATCATATCAATCTCATACTTATCAGTGTGTATGTTCTCCAATTTTCCCGTTAATATGGGTAAATTGGCTGGTGCTTGTATCCTTATCATGTCACTGGCATTTGAAGGTTGTTGACGTAATCTAGGGGAAGAACCAATGAACGTCAGTTCATGAGTCACAAAAATCCCCGTATGTACTTACCAGTTACCAAGGGTAGGTATTTACGTAGTCACTTCACGCTTTTCTCCGGGATATTTTTATAACACACTGGCTTAGATATGTATGTAGTATCTACATATTATTTTGATAATGCATACGAGCTTGTCTTTGTCCCGCTCCCCGGAGCGCATATAAGCAATATTAGCATAACCTAACTACCGAGTTTTAATCCGATCTCTGATTGGTCAAAAAACTCTATTGTGTTTTGACGCAAAATTTAACTACAAAGTTTTTATACCGAAAACTCTAAAGATTTAGCCACGAATGGTAACTCACTTAATAGTTCGATTTTGTTGCGATATGCCGCGCAGTTGTCTTTTAAATTGTTTATAAATAAAACAATATAAGGGGTTTTAGGCTTTATTATTTTATTTAGGTATTTTTATTTGTCATGGGTTTTTAAAGAGCTGCTATTTACTTTTGCAATATTTTGATGACAACGTCTCAACTCAACATCGAAACCTTTAAGTTTTTCATACTAATCAATTCGTTTATTTCCGTTAAATAAGTTATATTGGCCAGTGACGTAGCATGGGGGGGGCGGAGGGTGCGGTCCGCACCGGGCGGCACTTTGCCGGGGGCGGCGCTTCGGAGGTGGCAGTTAGAGAAAAAAAAATTCAAATATAAAAAAAAGTTAATTTCTTTCAGTGTTTTTTTTCGTCATTTTTTTTGTTGTTACCAAATACCCAGGTACCTATGCAGGTTCTATGCATGGGTGATGCAAGCGCAAGGTTTCTGAATAACTATTATTTAGGAAACTTATTTCGTTTCAACGTTATTTTAAATAAATATGTCTCCTTACGCATTCTTTGTACTTCACCGTAATACTTCATTGTCGAATCTAAGCTCGAAATCTCCGTGCCTAACATTTTCATAATGCTCAGAATATTTTTGACAACTGCTATAAGTAATGCTAGTTGTGAAAAGAGCTTTTCGAAACTGAAATTGATAAAGATTTTTTTTATTTTTTTTATGTTATCCGGCAGACAAACAGGCATGCGGGCCACCTGATGGAAAGTGGTCACCGCCGCCTATGGACATCAGCATCACCAAGGGTGCTACCAATACGTTGCCCGCCTCTAAGGAGATCTCTAATATACCTCTTGAACGATCCCATGTCATAGACCAAAGGAAACACCGTTGCTGGGAGCTCATTCCACATCCGAATCGTACGAGCGAGAAACGTTCTTTCGAATCTTCGCGTGGACACCACTAGAGGGTCCACGTAATGGGGATGAGTACCCAGCCCACGGCGGGTGGTGCGATTGCGGAATTGTGCTGTGGGCACCAGATCAAATAATTCCTCAGAACACTCCCCATTGTACAGCCGGTAGAACACACACAGGGAGCCAAAGTCCCTTCGATCAGCCAGTGGTTCCAACTTGCCTGTCAGTACGGTATCGTCGACAATTCGTACGGCGCGCCTCTGTATAGAATCTAAGTGATTAAGCAGGTCGGCGGTTTCCCCAGCCCAAAGATGGGAACAATACTCCATATGTGGCCGCACCTGTGCCTTATACAGCAACATACGCTGTTCTGGGGTGAAGTATCGCTTAGACCGGTTAAGCACACCAAGTTTTTTCGAGGCTAGTTTAGCCTTACACTCCAGGTGACTTCGGAACCGTACGTCGTCTGATATGTCGACACCAAGGATCCCGATACTTTTTGAGATGGAGAGGAATGTTCCTTGGAACTGCGGCACCATGACAAAAGGATCCTTTTTGGCGGAAAATGCGCAGACCTGCGTCTTAGAGGGGTTGAATTCCACCAGGTTCAATCTGCCCCAGTGAGCAACTTGCTCCAAGGAGTGTTCAATCTCTGACACAAGTCTTATTCGGCTTTCCGACACCACGGAACGAGGGATATTCGCACGGCCAGTATAGCGAGCGTCTGCAGTACTGTCATCTGCATAGCAATGAATACTGGGAGTATTCAGCATATCATTGATATGCAGAAGAAACAGCGTGGGAGACAGCACTGAACCTTGGGGTACTCCAGCATTAATACTCTTGGTATCGGAGCAGCATCCGTCGACAACGACTTGGATACTCCGTCCAGACAGAAAGCTGGATACCCAATTGCAGAGTCCCTCGGGGATACCGTACTTCGGGAGTTTTGTTAGCAGTGCCCTGTGCCAGACCCGATCAAATGCCTTGGCTATATCAAGACTGACAGCCAGAGCCTCCCCCTTGCTCTCAACAGCCTCAGCCCACCGGTGTGTTAGGTACACAAGAAGGTCACCAGCTGAGCGACCATGACGGAAGCCATATTGACGGTCACTGATCAGCTGGTGATCCTCGAGGTATCCAAGGAGCTGGATATTTATGACCCGCTCCATCACCTTAGAGAGCAAGGAGGTTACCGCTATAGGCCTGTAATTTGATGGGTCTGAATTGTCACCCTTCTTGGGTATCGGGTGCACATGGGCTAACTTCCACGAAGACGGCACTGTTCCTGAGGTGTAGGAAAGCTTAAATAGGCGCATTAACACGGGAGACAACTCGGGAGCACACTTTTTAAGAACGATAGCCGGAATGCCATCAGGTCCACTGGACTTCCGGATGTCTAGGGAGAGAAGCACACGTCTTATGATTTTTTGGGTGAAACGAACCTCGGGCATGATGCCCTCACACCGAGAGATGGTAGGCGGTGCAGCTCCCCCATCATCCAGAGTTGAGTTATGAGCAAAGAGATTACCCAAGAGATCGGCTTTCTCCTTTGCTGTGTGGGCCAATTGGTCATCCGGCTTGCGCAAAGGTGGAAAGGTGGTCCGACAAAAGTTCCCCTCGACAGCTTTGGAGAGAGACCAAAAAGCACGGCTCCCAGAGGGGTAGCTGATTAGTTTCTCTCCAATTCCACCGATGAATTACTTGCGATCTACAATGAGTACGCTGAGATTAATTAATCTAGCTATATTGTCGATTGAACAAGACCTGACTGATGCAATCGATATTGAAAGTGTGATCAAAAACTTTGCTGAAAGGAAGACTAGAAAAGTTAAATTTTAATCTTTCAGTTGAGGAGTTGAGGTTGTGATGATACTCGTGCGCAAAAGAGCGTTCGTGAAGTAGGCGATTTCTCCATTATTGTATTACGTTTTCTCTGTAATTTTTCTAAGTGAGATTCTACCTTCTACTCTATGTCAAAAAATGTTAATTTAACTTTTCAGGTTAGTGTTATTCAATAAAAGTACTCTTTTTACCATGCCCCAAATTTTTTATAATGGATTGCAAAAATAAGAGGGCGGCAAATTTGGAATCCGCACCGGGTGCTAGTGACCTATGCTACGCCACTGATATTGACCGTTTAATTTGGAGTTTCTGATTTTTTTTTTAATATTCGTATTTTTGTAAAATTCTTTAGGATTTGATTTGTCATCTAGAGCAATGGCTAGGCTATCGTCCAGCGATTGTTGACCAATAAACAAAATATAAAAAGCAACTAAATGCTTGCATTAGTTTCCCAGTGTTCCTATTTCGCAACTGCACCCCATACCGAGTGCGAACTCAGTAGTCAAGTTTAGTTAAATTTTGCTTATTTGCCTCCGGGGCAGATGGGAACATTTTGCCAACAAAATATTAATGTCAAAAAGGAGTGAGTGAGAGCGGACATACAAAATGTATATCTGTAAAATAAAGTTATAAGTACAATTAGTATTTGTGTTTTGTGGGTGCTCAATAGTAATAAGCGCCGGGTGCCATGTCATGCTACGTTGTATACCTACCACTACGCCGCCGCGCGCCGCAGCGAATAAATAGTTTTATCGGCCGCAGTAGCCGACGCCGTGATTAACGGGGCAAAGGGCACGATCAAGTTTTATTTACTTATCCCAGTATTTCGTTGTAAAGGCGGGGTACATTAAACTTGATCTGTACACCTAAAGTGTTCTGCCCCGCTAAAGGTTTGCTAAGGACCAGAGAAGTGAGTCAGAAGTCTATTAACAGACGTTTCGACTTGGCAGACGCCGTCCAAATACCTACCGCGGATACCAACCAGCCCCACAGGCTTAAGAACGTTCCGACCGATAGCATCCGACTGTCACTCGCCTTTTTGCTCCAGAGTAGACCGGTAGCGGCACCGCCGATTTCCAATAGCATAGTCCCACCCTCTGGAATGACGTCATAACATGCATTTCGGATATTCTGTGACGTCATTCCATAGGGTGGTATCATGTTATTATACAATTAGTATACAATATCAAAACCCTCTATAGTGACAATAGCTTGGCAGCTACATTAGTCCCTAGGAAAGTCCCGATATACAAGGTGTCTCAAAAGAAAGTTTATATTTATTTAGTTTACTGCGTGAACGCAACGAATCCTAGGGGCGCGGGGGTTATGTCAATCGGTAGCCTGGCTCTTGGGAATTCAGTCTAGACATGTGCCAATCATGTTCGGGATCGGATTGAACCTGGAACGGTTCATCGGAAATGTGGAACTGGTTCCGTTATCATGTCCGCGGAACTATCTAGTTCCGGTAAGATTTTCAATGCAGAACGCGATTAGTTACTTACCTACCTGTATTCGTTGTAGTTCCATACGTTTTGAATAGATAACATAACTAGTAGACACGACATAATATTACCATATCCATAGCACCTAAGTACTTCATCTTGTTATCAATTGATTTACCCTCATACTTGGCAGGCTTAGGACTGACAACCAAAAATTAAATGATTTTACTTCAAAATTCTACAATCTACAAATGAGTGTTTGGCGTCAATTGTTTGTTTTAATAAAATTGAATAGTTATAAGTATCTAAGAATATTACGAAATTAATGAAGTGACTGTAAGTACTAAACAACAACAAACAACTGTCTGTAAGTAGGTACTATTTATATTCTTCACTTAACACACTAAGTAATTACAAAACTCCCGCGCAAAAAATTACAAAGGTTCGCATACTTTCACTCACAAGGTCGAGTAACGCACTGATTTGTGAAATACGTAATTCAAAACAAATAATCGGGAAGTTTGACACGCGCTAAGGTCACTATTTCAAAACAAAAATCATAAATCAATTCATGTAATCATCGCCCTACGTGCATAAAACAAAAGTATCAATATCCTAGAGAAAACATTAAAATCAAAATAACGCTTTTTTTCTTTCTTATTCGGATTTAGAGAAACGGCGATATGTATTCATTCATTCGCTCTCGCGATCGGAATCTCTCGGTTTTCGTTCGCATAGTTTCGCGAGTACTCAGCGGTACGGCGCGCGGCGGCGCAAAGCCCTCATATTTGGCTCGGATATGTTAGGAACTGTGGACCGACTAAGCCAATCAGCTTGGATTGGACCGATGTCGTTCCAGCTCCGGACATAGTTCCGAGAACTATTACGGTCCGGAACGACACATATCTAATTCAGTCGCTATGGAGCGTTTCTTAGGAGCAGACCGCGCGTTGTGTGTGCGAGAGTTTTACAAAAACGGTGATTCGGCTGAAGCGTGTAGGAGATTCTGCAGTATTCGAGGTTTTCGCCACTCAAATGATGCGCCAAGCATTCCTCTTATTCGAAAATGGGTCAAAAAGTTTGAAGAGACCGGTACAACGCTGGAAAAACCAAAATCCGGGTGACCAAGGTCATCAATAACGGTAGAAAACGTGGAGAGTGTTAATCAGCCTGTTCGTGATAACCCGAACCTTTCAATTCGGAAGCGCGCAAGTGCTGTAAATGTGCATAGATCATCATTACACCGCATTTTGCACAAAGATCTAAAGCTGCACCCCTACAAAATTCAATTGGTGCAGAAATTAAAGCCCCAAGATACCAGTCAGAGGCTTGACTTCGTAAATCAGGCAATTGAGCGCTTTTCAACGTTTACCAACATTTTGTTTTCGGATGAAGATCATTTTCATCTTAATGGACACGTAAATAAGCAGAATTGCCGCTACTGGAGTGCAACGAATCCGAAACGCAAGCATCAGAAACCCCTTCATTTGCTTAAAGTGACCGTATGGGCAGCGATGTCGGCGCGAGGAATTATCGGCCCTTACTTTTTTTAAGACGAAAGGGGGCGTGCAATTACAGTGAATTCAGAGCGTTATGTGGAGATGGTAGACGACTTTTTGGTGCTTGAACTGCAAATCTTTCCTGGCTATAACCAAAGAACATGGTTCCACCAGGACGGAGCAACGTCACACACGTCCAATACATCTCTGCCACGAGTTCGTGAAATTTTCTCGGGCAAATTGATCTCCAGAAGAGGTGACATAAATTGGCCTCCACGCAATCCTGATTTAACCCCTATGGACTTCTTCCTATGGGGTCATTTTAAATCTAAAGTTTACGCCAATAATCCGACTTCCCTGACGCGTTTAAAAGAAAATATCCGTCACGAAATGGCAGCCATCACTGAGTCCACCTGCCGAGTATAACGGTCCTCATGTGTCATAAGTTACGTTCCAGTAGATTAGTTGTTACCTACATCACTATAGGTATGTGATTTTGAAAAGTATTCGTAGGTATGTCGTGTTTAAATGCGTATGTTCGGGTGACAAAATAATGGCACACAACTTTAGTGGCGGGTTTTACATTGGGGTGCATTGTGATCGCTTTAGCAATTTGAAAATACAATAGAACAAATAAAACAAAGTATTCGTTTTCGAAATCCCTTTTTCGGAATTTTAATCGACGCCACTGCGCACATGTGGGCTATTGTCAGAAACAGAATTTATTAAGATGTTTTGGGCCGGCAATTAACTAAGAAACGGCGCTGACTTCCTTCCTTTATAGCAGGCATATTATTCACTAGTCTCTATTGTAATGTTTTAGCAAAAAAATTAGGTACGGGCGTTTGTCTTTATGGCGGGCGAGAGAATTTCTTTACTTTTATGACCTGCAGTTACCATTAGCGTTGCGTCGATATATATTTTTTTTTATTTACAAAGGCTATGGATAGTGACGAAAAAAAAAAACAAAGAGTGCCGACAAACGGACCTTGTCATTCATAACAAAAAATTGCGTAACACGTGTTGGTCAAATTGTTGGTTTTCTCACGCTTTAGGATGCGGGGTTGAGGGGCTAAGGGAAGAAAGACGGAAAGGGCAGTGGGTCTAAGGTCGCGGGACTGTGTGGTTGTTCGGAGAGCGATTTCCTTGATACGAGGAGTGCGCGCGCGCAGGCACATTTGATGATCTACGTTTTGTACGAGCATTAGGTATCTTTTGTGTGGTGGTTTCGGAGAGTTGTCTATCGTCCACTATTTTAGTTTTTACTCGGGTATGTTGGTGACTTGCGTTTTGTACGAGCTTTTGCAGTAAGTCTGATATTGAATTACCTATATATTTTATGGTGGCTATAATTATATTTTGGTAGGGCCATAACGCAGTTATACTAAAAAGTGAAAGATGAAGATAAGCATAGTTTTCTGTTAGATACTGAAAGTTATTTAGTTAAATTAAACCAATCACTAGTTTCCTACTAATTCCCTCTAAAGACACTGTTTAGAATAATTAAATCCGATACATCCGTAAAATTATTTCTCAACTTCTAAATAAATAAAAACAAACTATCACTTAGAGTACACATATGGGCACAGTTCTGGTAATGTGTTCTGCACCTCTTGCCGAGCCTCTGGCACCTGTTGTGGCCGGGTGTCAATAAACGTGTCGGGGTTATTTCTTTCTCTCGTAATGTACTCATTTTAACTCAATATACTTTTATTGGGAATCAAATGAAAAGTTGTTTATACACGTTTACGACCCGGCCCGCCCATAGAAAACATCACTACGCAGGGAACCAGGTTCGGACCAGACGTGGACCACGCTCTTGACGAGTAGGATCGGGAAACTGATTTGTGCTCCATGTACTTTGACGGTAATTTATTACCGTGGGTTTGCCACCGGATCTTGGTATGGCTCTGACCCTTGCCCGCTTAAGAACTTTGTGCTTTTTATGCTTTAACGACCTTTTTTACCAGCGGACATGGAAAACCGAGTTAGTTCGATAGGTAGGCTCAGTCATAAGCGTCCCGACACCAATAGGGATACATATCGCGTGCGCGTAAATAAAATTCAAATATTAGTCTCTCTATTGTTTGCAAACAAATTAGGCCGGTGCGGAAGTACGACCAGATGATCGGAATGCGTGTGACGGTTTGATCGGAGTGTACAATAGGTCACTGGTTCGTTCGATGTCGAGGTTTCGCTGGACGCATGAGCAGGACATGTGGTCCATATGTTCATGTGTTGGCCTGGTGTGTAGGTTGGAAGGGAGCCCAGGTTTTCCTATCGTTTAGGCTATTTACGAGACCTAAAGGTCCATATTTCACAACTCATTAGGGTCAGGTCTATGTTAGGCAAATCTCACAGCCATCGGGATAGGGGTGGCCACGAAGAAAGAAGAAGTTAGTCGCGGCTTCCGAGCGTTAGTTTGGAAGCCGCGACGTGCGTCGATCGCCCGCCATTCATCGCCCGACAACCAGATACGACGACGATCAGTTTTAGAGCTAAGTTGCATGGTCCTTAATTTATATTTTGCTTGTTTTATCTACTCATACAAATGTTAATTGTCACTTACCTTATGTGCGGAACTGATATTTCATTTGACTCGCGTATTTTACACGGTGCATTAATTTGACGAACCTAATTTTTGTATTTATATAGTTGTGGTTATTTTCATGTTTTATTTGTTTCACGAATAATTAAGACTTCATTCGTGTGCGGCTTTTAATATGTTTATCTTGGTTGCGGACTTGATCTCCCGCTAGTTGTACGATTTACTTTTCCGTTCGGTGAGAATCACCGCACCATATAACGTATTTCCTTTAAGTGAGTTTTCCTTTAATTTTGCAATATTTTATAAACTTTTAAAGATGTCATTTCGACATACTATTTTATCAAACACACAACGTAGAGGGTCCTTTTAATGTATCTAAAGCTAAACGATCACGATGTACGGCCAATGTATTTATGTGTAATCTACACGTCTTATAGTTAGAGACATCTCAGTCATGTAAGTAAGTAGGTTTAAATATTAGGGCCAGGGGAATGGATGTTACACGAGCAGTCATAAGTAATTTTACTGTTCGATTAAATAAGTGCCGCGAACGCGAGGGTCTACATTTGGACGATATTATTTTTAAGAAATCAAAATTCCCAAATTGTGTATTTTAATATTCAATAAACATTTTTTCGATACACGGCTTACTTTTTTTTTAATCGATCCACTAAATATAAACTTTCTTTTGAGACACCTTGTAGTTCCAGTAATTCCATTGTTACGCTCCGTAATAAGAACGGCTCCTTCGTTCGATTCCGCCCGATCTATTTACTGCGCGAAACAAAAACATAGCTTCCTCTGGCGTTGTGAATGCGGACTGCTTGCGGTTTGGTCGGATTCCACCGTCTTTCGACTACGTACCAACGTCGTGTTTCAATTTGGTTGTGGTCGGCGTCACAACATCACAATCGGACCCGGCAGTTTTTAGAAAAAAACATGTCTTATGTACATTGTATGACAAATGTCTTTGAACAAGCAGTGCAGTTGTCTGCTGTACTACGTAACCATGTAGTTTCTGATTTAAAGAATACGGCACTTTCCATATAAATGTACAAAAGACATGCATTTTTCTCGAAACTCCGGGGCCGGAACTGCTCGGAACAGCAGATAGTCGATCTGTGATTATTGTTGGCCACTTTTATAGGTGATGAGGTGTTCGGGTCTCTTCTGGTAGAAGGTATTTACCAGTAAGTCGGTGGCCAGTGAAGTTAGCAGAATTTCTTCTCCCTCACTGTTTCGCTGGCCGTAGCCAAACCCTCGTGCACCCAACCGAACTCCTCGCTCCTCTGGCCCACGTGGCCGTTGAGGTCCGTACTACCCACAATCTGTTCGGAGGATTTCGGTGTCGGCGCAACCGGACTGAGGAGCATAGGCGCTAAAAGTTGCTTCACCGGCTCCTTGTTCGTCTGACAGCAGGGGGCCGCAGGCAGGTGGGGATGGCTTTTGTCCATGAGATGGTGATTGGGCCCCATACCCTCTTACCTACTTTTATTGTGTAGGTACCTAATTCGTGTTTTGATTCACATTACTGATTCATAGCTATTGAGTAGCAAATACCTGTATAACTGTAGGGTGATGAAGACATGCAATAAAAAGAACGTTTGGAGGTCTTGAGGTTACTAGAAGTTAAACTCAGTAGACAAGTGTGCCTAACTATATTTACAAATATGTACTCCCTAAACTTGCGTGTTTGATCTAGCAAATTTGCATTGACCAATCGGAAAGCCCGACGCGAGGTAGCTCCCCACTCCTGCCGAACGCGTGTGGTGCCGCTATAAATAAGCGACACAGACGGGTGCTCGCCCATTTGGCCGGCGCATCGGAGACTCCCCCTCAAGCGAAGCGTACAGGTAGTTTGGTGGTGCGTCCGGCTCGTGTCTTGTATTGTGTTGGTCTCGTGTTTCGCATTGTGGTCGGCTGTTGTCTCGATGTAGGTATCTTCGTTTCAGGGTCGTTTCTGTTGATTTGTTGTCGTTGGGTAGTGGAGTTGTATTCATTTTCGCCGGTCTCGTTCAGTGTGTAGGCAGGCTTGAGTCGGTCGATTGATATTTTAGCTTGTCGTTGTGCTAGTTGAACGGTGAATATTTTCCTGTCTCGGTTAATGACCTTGTAGGGCCCCTCGTACGGTGGTTGTAGCGGCTTTTTTACAGCGTCGATTCTTACGAAAACGTAGCTGCAGGTTTGTAGGTCTTTATGCACGAAGATCGGTCTGTTGCTTGCATGTGATGGTAGTGGTTGCTTCGGTTTCAGAG
The DNA here is from genome assembly GCA_907269095.1 of Blastobasis adustella. Taxonomy (NCBI): domain Eukaryota; kingdom Metazoa; phylum Arthropoda; class Insecta; order Lepidoptera; family Blastobasidae; genus Blastobasis; species Blastobasis adustella. The sequence goes on from OU026124.1 coordinate 12,781,116, forward strand.
TGTTGATTGTTTTTCGTAGTTGGGATACGTAGTTGTCGTCGGCGATTTGTAGGTTTTCGGCTTGTGTAGGGACAGCGAAAAAATCGCCAGGTAGGCGCAAGTTGTAGCCGTAGGTAAGTTCGGCCGCGCTGATATTCGTGTCGTTACGTAGCGCGGCTCGAAGTCCCAGCAAAACGGTAGGTAATTCTTCGATCCACGTAGTTTGTCCAGAGAGTCGCGTTTTCAGCGCCGCTTTTAAACTGCGATGCCAGCGTTCGACGATACCGTTTGCTTGCGGGTGATACGGTGTTGTGCGGGTTTTTTCTATTCCCATTATTTTCGTTAGGTAGGTAAATAGCTGGCTCTCGAACTGTCGTCCTTGGTCGGTTGTAATGGTTTGTGGACAGCCAAAACGGGTTATCCAATGTTCGTAAATTACTTTCGCCACTTCTTCGGCGGTGATTTCTTCGGTAGGTATTGCTTCGGGCCATCTTGTAAGTCGGTCGATCATTGTGATTAGATAGCGGTAGCCGTGTCGCGTAGGGGGTAGCGGTCCGACTATGTCGATGTGGATGTGCTGAAATCTGTCTGCCGGTGGGAACGAAGATAGTTCGCTTGACGTGTGACGATGTATCTTACATTGTTGGCAGCGTAGGCATTGTTTGGCCCAGATGCCGACGTCTTTGTTCATTGATGGCCAAAAGTATTTCTGCGTGACAAGCTTGCGGGTTGTGCGTACTCCTGGGTGGCTGATGTTGTGAACTGCATCGAATGCTATCTTGCGGTATGGCAGCGGTAGGTATGGTCGCACGTGTTGAGTAGACGTCTCGCAGTGTAAAGTAGTGTTCGAGTTAGGTAAAGTAATTTTACGTAGGCATAAATTACTTTGTTTCGCGAGCTTCGTTATCGTGCTGTCTCTTTCTTGCACTCTTGCGATTTCTTCATAATTTAGTGTCGATGGACAGGCGATGCTTTCGACGCGGCTGAGAGCGTCGGCGACGACGTTATCTTGGCCTGTCACATGACGAATGTCGGTAATGAATTCGCTGATGAATTGCAGTTGGCGTGCTCGGCGCGGTAGCTCGGATGGCGATGGCGACTTGTGTAGTACGTAGGTAAGCGGCTTGTGATCGGTGAAAATTATGGTTTCTCTTCCTTCGAACATTTTTCTGAAGTGCTTGACTGCCATATAAATAGCTAGTAGTTCACGGTCGAATGTACTGTACTTCTGTTGTGCGTCGGAGAATTTCTTCGAGAAGTAGCCGAGTGGCTGCCATCTGTTGCTAATTCGTTGTTGGAGGACGGCTCCGGCTGCTTTGTCGGAGGCATCTGAGAATATCGCCAATGTTCCATGGTGGGACGGGTGGGCGAGTAAAGCTGCCTTTTGAATGCTGGCTTTACAGGCTTCGAATGCAGATGTTGATTGGTCGTCCCATTTTATTTCCGTTTTGTCTTTCTTCTTCGAATTATGTAGGTAATTGCTGAGCGGGGCTTGAATGGTAGCGGCGTTAGGTATGTTCTCTCGGTAAAAGTTGAGCATGCCGAGGAATCGTCGTAGCTCTTAGATCGTCTTCGGTTTCGGAAAATCGGCGATTGCGTTGATTTTCTCTTGTGGCGGCTTGATTCCGTGCTTTGAGACGTGGTACCCGAGGAAATTGACTTCGCTATTGCCAAACACGCATTTCGAAGGGTTGATAGTGATACCGTATTCTTCTAGTCGTTGTAGGACTGTTCGAAGGTGTTTACGGTGCTCATCTTCGGTTCGGGAAGCGATGAGGAGATCGTCGACGAATGGAAAGACGTAATCCAGCCCTCGCAGTACTTCGTGGACGAACCGCTGAAATGTTTGCCCGGCGTTGCGTAGACCGGGGCACATGCGTGGGAACTCGAACAATCCGAACGGCGTTATTATTGCTGTTTTTTCGATGTCTTCTTCCTTGATTGGTAATTGTTGATAAGCTCGGTTCAAATCGAGCGTAGAAAAGACTTGACAACCGGCGAGATGGTATGTAAAATCTTTGATGCGTGGTATCGGGTAGCGGTCGGGTTTCGTAATACTGTTTAGGCGTCGGTAGTCGCCGCAAACTCGCAGATCACCGTTTTTCTTCGGTACGATGTGTAAAGGTGATGCCCACGGGCTCTTGCTCGGCCGACACAATCCTTGGTGGATCATATTTTGGAATTCGTTTTTGACTCGATCGTAACGATTGTGAGGTATAGGGCGGGCTCTGCAGTACAACGGTGGTCCGGATGTCTCGATGAAATGTTCCACGTTGTGTTTGGGATTGAGTTTCATCGAAGTGATGCGAGTGATTCCAGGGAAATCTGCTAGAATGCTGTGGTAGGACTGTTGCAGGTCGATGCTCCGCACTGTAGGTATTTTCGTGTGACAAACTGGTGCGTTTACTGCTAGGTTTGTGACGTCGTCGATTAGTCGGCGGTTCTTGAGGTCTACAATCAGTCGGTGATGTTGAAGAAAATCGGCTCCAATTATTGGTCTGCTGACGTCGGCGATGATAAATTTCCAGCGGTAAGGTCGGCGTAGGCGTAAATCTAGATCCAACGTCGTTTCGCCGTAGGTAGGTATCGCGGAGTTGTTGGCTGCGTAGAGTGTGAATGGCAGCGGTTGCGGTCGTGTTCCTTTCCTCTTCGGTATGACGGATATATTTGCACCCGTATCTACTAAAAAGGTGAGTTTCGACTTTCTGTCGGTAACGAATAGGCGGTGTGCTGTACTTAAAACACTGGTTTCCGCCACAGCCAGTGTTTGTTTTAGTTTTCCGCTTTCTGTGCGGTGAATGAGCATGGCGACGTGCAGCGTCTGGCGCGATCTCCAAATCGGCGATGGTAGTAGCAGATTGGGCGATGCGGCGAGTGCGGCCGGGGTGGCGAGCAGGACGGTGGTATGTAGCGCTGGTGCGACGGGCTTCGCTGTCTTGAGCGCTGGAAGTGGCCGCGTGCCGATTGATGCGCTCGTCCTTGCTTTAGTTCCGCGACCTCCATACTAAGCTTCCGAATTTCTTCGAGCAGGGTTTGATCGTGGGTTTTGTCTTGAGCTTGAGACGCAAGTGTTGAGGACACGGCGGACACTTCGGGCGACTGTTGTATCACGTTGTCGGCGAGGTTCGCTAAGTCGACCAGTTTTGCGGTTTTGTTGATATTTTCGCTGACGGCGATTGCAGAGCGAACGGTAGGTGGTAGATTTTTCTTCCACAGATGCTGCAGCACTGGTTCGGAGAGCTTTCCTCGGCTAAGCATTTTCATGTGGCGTAGCAGCTGGCTGGGTGTGCGATCGCCTAACTCCACTTCGTTAAGCAGCTTCTCGAGTTTCCGCTCGTCGCTCTCTTCGTATACGCTGATGAGACGACTTTTCAGCGCGTCGTAAAATTCGGCGTCGTCGTTAGGTGGGTCGTAAATAATGTCGCACACTTGTTCCAGCTCTGGTTTGCCGAGTTGCGCGATGATCATGTCCACCAGCTGCCGTTTTCCTTTTTTCTGATCCGCTATGACCGACTCGAATCTGTAGAACCATAGTCGCGGGGTGTCGCGCCAAAACTGTGGGATGCGCAGCGAGAGAGCGATGCCTGCAACTTCTTGCTGATCCCGTTGTGCGTCTTGAGTCGCCATAGTTCCCGGTGCTAAGCTGTGTTCTTGCTTCTTGAACGTTGGTGGTCACCACTTTGGAGGTCTTGAGGTTACTAGAAGTTAAACTCAGTAGACAAGTGTAGAATGGATATATTTACAGAAAATGTGCCTAACTATATTTACAAATATGTACTCCCTAAACTTGCGTGTTTGATCTAGCAAATTTGCATTGACCAATCGGAAAGCCCGACGCGAGGTAGCTCCCCACTCCTGCCGAACGCGTGTGGTGCCGCTATAAATAAGCGACACAGACGGGTGCTCGCCCATTTGGCCGGCGCATCGGAGAACAGCACATCAGAGGAAGCTCGGCGCGCACGCTGGCGCCAACAGCGGCGGCGAACTCCGGTGGTCTTCTGAAGCTGCGTTCGGACTCCGTGGCGTGAAGAACAATGCAAGACTAGTCGTTCTTTTCAGAACGCAATCCTGAGTTTCACGACCCAATACGCTCTGTGGCCAAATACGCATTCGTTCTATTTATTGAAAAACACAAGTTTCATTGACTTTTATACGAATACCATATAGGTAGCCACAAACGGAACTGAGCTTACGGGTTACTCCAAGATGTTGCAATAGAACCTGCAAATCCTGCAATATCTTTACTGTCGTGGATGTACGGGTACTCCCTTACTGAACCACTGAAGACATGGCTACGGCCTTGAAATAAACGTCTTTGAACGTTAGAAGGAACACTTGGCTGTAGGGGCTAGATCTTTTTGCCTTTACCGTGAAGTGATAAATTAACAAGACAAAAATGTCAAAAATAAAAAACAGCTGATTCTGTTGTGGTTGGTTCCGTTTTGCCTGTCTGCTGTTATTTTTTTTCCTATCCCAGAGCGATTATGTAAACTTTAATTATAAATTCTTCTTTCGGTAGATATATAGTATGTGTATCTAACTAGTTAGTTACTACTTGGTGTTGGGTAGACTTATCACAGAATAAACTACTGTCTAACGAGACTGAATGCAGAATGCTATTAAATTATCTTCTAAAATCAATACAATCAATATACAGGTAGCATTTATTTCATTATTTTCAAGACCTACTGCATCTGAAGTGCTCACAGCATATTTAATACAATGTAATGAGCCCCCTTGGACGTCATATTTTGTAAAGGTAATGGGTAATCGATAACTTTTTTTGTTTCGCTAATTATTTAGTTGGTACATGTGATTTCTTTCCAAAACTCAAAAATTTACTTACTTAACATTATATATTGTTTGTTTTCAGTACAGTAGTGTGAAAGATGACCAGTTTGGCATGTCAAACTTTAATTGGGAGGTTGGCAGTTCTAATTACCAAATCTTGAGGACTGGTTGCTTTCCATATATTAAATATCATTGCTCAAAAAAGGAAGCAGAAGATCTGAATACATCAGATAAGTTCATGCGAGTAATTAAAGTAGCAAATCTAGGTAAGCTCAATTTTGAACTGTTAAGCTCAACTTTTCTTATGTGTAAAATTATTCATGTTAACACTTTCGCTCCGAGCGATTCAACAATTGCGTCGAAATTGGCACTATGCATGTGCACACAACTCATCTGGCTGATACATTTAATAGGTGCATTACAATACTTCGCACTGCAGTAGCGTCTCTGGTATTTGAGTCAGCAGGGGAAGTGTTAAGTGTATGCTATGCTACAGACAAAATAGGTACAATTAGATTTAAAGAATGACTACAAACAATTTCCTTTCAAACATTTTTAAATAGGTAAAATTTTCATCTTCATCAACTAATGAAGTCTCTAAAGGCAGCAGTGACCACTTTCCATCAGGTGGCCCACTTGCCTGTTAGCTAAACATAAAATAAGAGACAATGTTACTTCTTTGATATTAAAATGATGAATATTTTTCCAGGAATACCATGCTTGTTGTATGGCCTTGCCGCCACTCAGCTGATAAGACATAAGGAGATTGTTAAAACTTCTAAAGGTCCAGTAACAATATACTTTCTTTTACCAGAACACAAAGGTTCTACATATTAACTTTCTGGTTTGTTACATCACAATATTTATTTTAAGGATATATTAATGACATAAATATTCTCCCTACTACGCCTAGGTGATTTTAAATGTATATTTTACTTAGTTGATTGGCGCAACATATTGAAGTAACTGTACGCAGTACTCATGACCTGAAATCAATAATTTTTATTAGTATTTAATATCTACCTGAACAATTACTTTGTTAGCAATTTGTCAGCAGTAGTAGTATTTGTATGTATTTTACAATTTAGTACTTCATTTAAAAACATATTTATTATGTTGAAGTGACAGAGGAAAATAAAATTTAACACCTACAAAACAAAAATTATTTCTCAATTCCCAAATAAAAAAGGAAAGTATTTTGGCTCTACCTCAATACATGCTCCAATATCATTCTCCAGTCATTAAAGTAAATCTCTGGCTACCTACTGTAACTATCACTATGTACCATGAGATCGTCACCTTACTATTTATTTTTATGTTGTATCTTTAGATTTAGAAATGAATATGTATATCATACACAGAGCAGAGTGTGGTTAAAGTATAGTTTGCTTATCATGATTTAACAAATGCTCTCAAATACTTAACCAAAACTTGGTTTTGTAATAAACTTAAACAATTTATTTGACGTTAAGCATAATCTTTTATTTCAAAAGCGTTTAGTTATGGGACCCATGAAAAAAACCCACAAGTGATAGTGATGTGAATATACAAATACGTTCCAGCGAAATATCGAAATAAAGAATTGATCTAGTGTCGAGTTTGTTGCAAGCATGTTACCTTAACGACGTCAAGCTATCGCTTCTTGGGCCTCTCATTCCTGTGCCTGATGGAGATGGGACGGCCAGGGGCCCTATTCTTGAATTGCTGGCATGCACGCGACCGCTTGCCTTCTAGTGAGTTTGAAAGAGATAGGTAGCGCAGGCGAGTGCTCACGTGGATGCGAGCGATTCAGAAATAGGGCCCCAGACTTCTACTAAGTATACATATAGAGGTGAAATATCAATGAGAGGTTTACCGATGAGAAGGTCTCCAGCGTCAGGCACGGCAAGCAGACGAATTTAAATGCGAGTTGGCGCTGTGAGCGCATTATAATGAACAATAGATCGTCTCGCACGAGCGGACCTGCCGGAGACATGTGGAACCCGCTATTGAAACCTGCATCGCCGATCTCATATCCCTGCCAAAAAGTAATGAGCAAATATGCGTCCTAAAAACTTTGCATCTTAAAAATATCAAACGATCGGCAAGCTTGCCGTGAATGCATATAGCGAGTGCCAGAAGATGACTGAAGTCATTGACGCAGACCAGCTTTCCAGAAAATTGACAGAATCGTTTTCTGACGAGTATTTTGAACATTGCGATCTTCAACTCATGTCAAGCGCGGTGAATATTCGTTTAATAGCTTTTAATGTAGGTATAAAATGATGTAATCAACAAGCGGGACCCCTTATGTAGCGATTCTCTATGATACTAGGAACAGTTTCGTTTAGAGCGGGTCTTTGATGTTTTTTATCCAATCGTTTGCGCATTGAGTAAGTAATGACTACCTACTTTACCTAAACCGATTATCATCATCCTAACGGATAATCCCGACTTCTGACAGGGTTCGCTTTCCCACTCTTCAGCACTTCTGCGGTTTCCTGCTGCGCGGAAACATAAGGAAAGAAGTAGTTCCGTTAGTTACAGGATTCCGATTGCTACACCATTGTTTTTTAGTAAGTGATCATTTCAGTCATCAGCTTTGGATCTATGGGGACATATAAAGCTCCTGCTACTATAGGTAGGTATTTTGAAGAAAGATGGTCACTTTTCTTGCGGTGACGTGGTCAGTATCTAACTATTGTAGATAGCACCTAATTCGTACCTTGTCCCTTATCTTAGTTCCAAGATAGCATGGTATGAAAAGTTGTACACAAGCCGCTGTCGTCAGCAAGGTAAATAAATAATTGAATTTCCCATGTTCCAATTGCTGAAAACAAAATTATTAGGTACTTATTAGATAGGTAAACGATATAGCTGCTCTCCATTAAACATTAATACCTGGCATTTCGCGTTTCTGGCTTCCTGACCACATGCTTGAAAAGGGTTATCTAGGTAGGTATTACTAATCACTTTACGTGTGCGATAACTAGCTAGAAATTCTACTTATCATAAATAGTTGAATGAAAAGACCAAGATTAGATATACTTTTTAAACTAACCATGCAACGTTCTCAAAAGGGCAAGTTAAATAAAAGCATGACGGTCTTCATGGTCGTGGTTAAACGTAGTAATGGTGATGAATAACATTTAATTTGTCTCACCAGGACATTTTTTATAATAACGAGGCATAATGTAGCCCGAAGGATTCACAAGCATAAATGCAGTGGGCAGGGCACATAGCTCACAGAACAAATGGCCGATGGGGCAGTGAAAGGTCGCTCGCAGGATACGTATGGCGTAGGACCGGCCTTTATGGAGATTTCTGGGGAGGCGTATGCCCAGCTGTGGGCGTTTTTCGGTCGATATGGTAATCATGATGAGATGGAGGAAAACGAGCCAGCCAAATTACAAACAAGCACAATTAAAAGTAAGTCATCATCGACATTAGCTCAGTCGTAGGATGTCCACTGCTGACCATAGGTCAGTCAGTGACTGATGATATCCATCGGCTTGCTACGACTTTCACGAGGTTGTCCGTCCCTGTCGGTAACTACCTATAGGTCGACAAGTTAACTAATGTATCGCCTGCGGTATGAGGGGGCAGAGTGGGTGACGTCATGTGACGTTTCGAGGCTGAGCGCGGGCAGGGAGCACAAGGGACGTTTCTCAGTGCGCCCGCGGACTACGCACAGCGCGGTTTTGCTACGGACTCTCGGAACAAAGCACACGAGGTTAATTTACCGATGATAAATCCTGAGATGGAGGCCCGAAAATGTATGCAATAAAATTTATAGACGCACAGGGGTTCCCAAAGCGTGCGCCGTGGAGAGGAAGGGCGCGCTGTGAGGCGCTTCCATCTTCTCGTCTAGAAACTAAACTTAGATGTTCATTTGTACATATTACATTTATTTATTTATTTATTGCATACACATAACAGATAACAGCTACTTAATAATCTTATGGTTATAACAATTACAAGTTCAGATTGAAATCCACTGAGAATGTGTACTATTTAGAATAAAAAGAAAGTACATGCTCCTATTCTACATAAGTAGATCATACATAGTAGTACATTATCATCATATCAGCCGTAAGATGCCCACTGCTGGGCATAGGCATCCCCCAGAGATCTCCACAAAGTGTATTGCGCCTTCTGCATTCAGCTACACTTGCGATCTTTACCAGATCGTCGGTACACCTAGTGGGGGGCCTACTCACTCTGCGTCTTCCGGTACGTGATCGCCATTCGAGAACTTTCCTGCCCCATAGGCCATCTGTTCTGCGAGCTATGTGCCCTGCCCGCTTGGCAATCTTTCGAGATATGTCGGTAACCTTTGTTCGCTTGCGGATCTTCTCATACCTGATTCGATCGTGCAATGACATGACCGAGTATAGCCCTTTCCATTGCCCTTTGGGCGACAGGGAATTTTCTTATAAGGCCCACAGTGAGCCATAAAATAAATATGAAGAAAAATTTACTTTTTTGCACCGAATTAAAAATCGACGTTTAGTTTTAAAAGCCATTGGCAAACATTAGGTTTCTCGTCTCGGGATATTATACTTAATCTTGGGACAAGTTCGGGCATAATCTCGTGTGCATTATTTTTCCGAGGAATGTTATCAACTGACGTTTTGCTAGAAAATACTCAATGCCCTGCGCCCCGCACCCCCGCGTTCATCCACGAAAAATCACTCTCCCACCTACCTCACCTACCGCAGGCGATATACCAGTTAAGTTGTCGACCTCCTCCTCTCCATCCATCGCTCACTGAGTAATGCCGAGCTTTCTTAAGATGCCCTTCGTGAGGCTCCACGTCTGTTTCCGTAAGTCAGCACTGGCATGTGTTGCCCATAAATGTAGTAAAGAATTAAGAAATAACTTACATCAGCGACCTGATAGGCCATCGCACATATTGCTAAGGAACTAAACAGCGATTGATACACCAGCGTAGGTCCATATACAATTGATAGCATGTCCACTGCTCTATAGATTGATAAAAATAATCAGTAAACACATATTCCATCTACAGGTAATCAAAACTTGTTACATCTCAAGTCTAGTCAAGGCAAAATAAGAACTTAGATATTTTAATATCTTCGATTCATTCGACAGATTCGAATAGTCCCAAATTCTGACATCGTCAACCTATTTGATTAAAATTAATAATAGTTTATTTTACAAGAGTTTCAATCCGTCTAGGGGCGATCCGATTCGGTTTAAGTATCTATGAATAAGTCACCAGTGCCGTCTGTAGCAACGAGCGATGGTCATTAGAAAATCCCAGGGTGCCAATCGAGATTGAACGCGACTCGAGCATTTTAAATAAAACCATAATATATATCAAATATAATAGTGTGTTGTGTGACGCCCATGACAGTCGGAAGAGGGGCCACTTCATGTTATTTGTCGTGTGAGGCATCGGTTTCGGACAGGAGTCGGAGTTGGTCTAGACACCGTAGGGGCTTGCGACAGGACTGGAGCGTCGGTGGTCTAATGGTTAAAGAGTCCTCCGACTCGTACCCCCAGGGTTCGAACCCAGTGCCGACATGTACCAATCACTCTTTTCTTACATTAGTTGAACACTAACCGATGCTCTTAAGGTGAGGGATCACATCATGATGAAACCTGCACATTGAGGCAACTGAATGTGTAATAATGATCCAATCTAGTCAGGTTCCCCTATTACCAGAGTCACGGCGGTCAGATGGCAGTCGCTCCACTGTAATTACCTGATCTACCAAATCCTGGATCATGGCCCAGGTTGACCGTGGGCCCTCGCTCGCGAAAGCACAACCGGGACAATAACGTCAAGATGATTAAGGGGCTTCCGACTTGACTTAAGTATTACGACTTCTAACAATCGATAGCAACTGGGACCGATGTCTTAACTTGCTGTCCGAAACACTGACTCGTGGTGATGGGGACCATATGATATGTATGTAGGTACTGTAGGTAGTACACAAAAAGCCTTTGGACAAATTCGTACAATTGAAGGGTCCGAGTGGGATTCGAACCTGGGTCGCCCGAAGAAGATTTCCAAGTGCAACTTTGAAACGATATATTTTAAACGAAAATCTGACAAACACAAGCATAGATATTGGTTTCTGGATCACGTCTACAAAATTTCATTGACTTTGATAGCGTAGATAATATTAAAAATATGATAAAACTACGTTTCCGCGTAATACATATAATTAGCAGCTCCACCAGTCTTGGTTAAGGTGTATTATTTTCTTACTTGAAAACGTCGCTGTGCCATGTTGAGATCCGTTTAAGCCTGGAGTTTAGCAAACACTGCAGACGTATGCGCATCTCGTGGTCTCGGGGCAGTTGCGCAGCCGAATCGTCAATGTCAACGAATAGCGCCTCCAGATCGAATATTATCAGCTCCATCATGGTATGGTAGTGAATCAGGTAATGCAAGGTAGCATAAATGTACACTGTTACAGAGAAATTGATATTCTGGTACCCATACGATTTGCTTTTAAAGAACTTGTTCTAGATTTATACGTTAAAGGTGGATACAATTTTTTTTGCTATTCAGTGACAAACGAGCAGACAGCCCGTCTGCCCATCTGATGGTAAACGGTATATCGCCCATAATACCTACGATTCATACATTTAGATTGCAGGTAACAAAAATGTTGAATCGCAGGTGCGTATTAGGTGCGCAGGGCGTAATTGCGCTGGCTACCATATTCTGAAACTCCTACGTATACTCACCTCCGAAGCTTTTGATGACAATAAAGATTATTAACATGTTAAAAAACATGAAGACCTCATAGTTTGGCGTCCTGTAGGGGTCATCCTCGGGCAGCCACATTGGGAATATCAACGGTCTGACTATATGCTCGTTCTGCTCAGCGAACAGGCTCTGCCAGAACAGCGAGACATACGTATTTGATATGAACGCAAACGCTATGACAAAAATAAAGCCAATCCACATAATAAAGCACTGCCAAATGAGTAGCTGTCCTTTTAGGAATGTGTCCCTGGAAAATGGAAAATACGTAAGTAAAAAGGAAATTTTATTACTTATTATTGTATGAAAGACAGGAGAGAGGAGTGGCGATTGCTCCACCGACCAGAGTTTATGCTGTTAAATATAATGATGATTATTGTATGAATTTGAGGCGTTATAATATCATGTCTAGCTTTAAAATATTAGGTACTAGACACTCACTAACGCTTTCAACCCTGTGTGGTATGTAGGAGCGGTATGATACCTGAAACCTTCAGTGCAGTGACATTTCTCATTATGAGATGACACCGTTCAAATCGGACGTATCTAGTAATTAATTATATTATTAATTTTTTGGGGAATAGCGACATAGTTTTTGGCAGTAAGCAATATCTGTGTCAACTGTGTCGATTTCTGTGTGAATCATATTAATATAATGACTAAGTGTTAGTTTTAAAGTGGAAAATGGAAAGTTTAACAAGGCGCAGCCCCCCGGCTACGCCTACGCAAGTGACCTGTAACCCAAACTCGACTACCGCGGAGGAAGCTTTAGAAATGGTGTCGACGCCCGAAATTCAACGTTGGATGACGTCCATCGATCAATGCCTCAACGATATTTGTACTATATCAGCCGAAGGTAATCTGAATTCGGACCAGAAGCTCAAAATTAACAACTTGTGCCGGAAAGTTGGTAATGGGACCTCGCAGATGGCTGTGCTGTACCAAGCCCTAAAAAAAAATGCCGCTCAAACCCATAGTATGCTTCAAGCCCTAAAAGACAAGCACGACCTGTCACAGCAGTTACAAGACCTAAAGCGAAGCATTGAAAAGTCCTCAAACCCTATGGCAGGTACCATTTCCTTCGCCGATATGATTAAGAAAAAAGACAATGATTTCATAAAGCCCACTAACTTGAGTACCATTGCCATATATCCGGAAGATAAACAGAAGTCGAGTGAGGAAACTAAATCTCTCGTCCAAAAACTTATCCGCCCGGAAGAAATGCAGCTGCACGTGAGAGGCCTCCGTAAGACGAAGAATGGCGGAGTTATAATAAGCACTGCGAACAAAAGCGACGTAGAGAAGCTAAAGCAGTCTGCCCAGCTGACATCCTCTGGCCTGACTGTAGATGAGCCCCATAAACGCAGACCTAGAATTATAATTATCGGAGTACCCGCGTCGATGCAGCAGTCCGAGGTCTTCAAGTGCGTTTTTAATCAAAACCTGGCAGAAAAACTAGAAGATATGACACTTGAGACCTTTTTGACGTCCATAAAGTTGAGTCATAAGTCGGGGAAGAAAGATGCCGAGACCTGTAATTACATTTTAGAAGTATCTACTCTCATACGTAAGGCGCTTATAACGCAAGATAGAGTCTTCGTAAACTGGTCATCATGCCCTGTCAGAGACTTCACTCTGGTCACTCGCTGCTTTAAGTGTCAGCAGTATGGACATGCGGCAAAATCTTGTCGTCAGGCTGATATCACGTGCGGCCATTGTGGTGATCTAGGTCACTCATTAAACGACTGCGCAAAAAAGACTGAGCCAGCAAAATGCGCGACGTGCTCGCGCTTTAAAAAGCCGAGCAATCATAAAACAGGTGCTCCTGAGTGTCCCGCCAAACTAATGGCCGAACAAAGGTACATAAACACTATAGATTATGGGGGCGCCTGAGATTGCCAAAAATAGTTATTAGTTTTAGAACTTTCTTTGTGTGAATGACGGATTATCTCTTTAAGGTTTTAGATAATTTATCTGTATTTGAGTCAAGGTCTTGTGATGTAGAGAACTGCATACAATATGTTTCCCCTTAAAAAATACGGAATGTTATTGTTTGCCCTCAAAATGCAACAAAACATGCGTTCTCATCAAGGTTTTTACATGTTCCTTGGACCGCTTCTCTACAATCAGATTAAATAGAAAATTACGTCTTTATTGTAACTGTTACAGTAGTTGTAAGAAAATTGTTCAAGAAACTCTCTTAAAGATGTCATATGAAGATACAGAAAAATTACTGTTAGTTCTAGGTTAATTTAGTATAAAATATCTAATATATTATAATTAAATACCTATATAAATATATTTCAGTTTGTGATTACTTCTGTATAATTAGTAATTATTCCATGTTAAATTTTCGCCTTTTGTACTTTTTGCCTTTAACTTTTCGCCTGAAACACAGGGTATCCTAGTTCAGGCAACTTAGTGATTATTAATTACCTTCAAACATATTATTATAGACGTTAAATTTTAATGTAAATGTATCCCATAAGATTGAATGAATAAATTTTTATTTATTTATTTTATTATTTTTTATTTATAATCCCTAATTTAGGCGCACTCGAAAGCGTTGTGATAGTGCGATGTTACCTACCTGTATTTTTTCACCAGCTTGGAGACTTGTACGAAGTGGCCGTTCATGTTTTCTAATAATTCGTATATACCGTTGGTGTTTAAAAGCGTGCAGGAGTAGGCGAGCAGGGAGCCACCCAGCACCAGTACGTAGAAGAAGCACTCGGTCGCGAATGCGAAGTCCTCCACCAAGACACCGTGGAATACGAACAGTATCTCCAGTGCTGTGCCTGACACCAGTATCATTATGAATAGAGTCGGTAATATGAATCTGAAAATGTATATTTATCAGTAGGTCGTCTGTTGCCAACCAGCTGGGTTGGGGTTGTACCCGTTATTACCTACGGAGCCAAAGCATGGACGGATAGTAGCACTGAGACTAGTCCACGCGATGGAGTGAGCTATGCTCGGTATAGGTTTGATCCCAAATGTGATCGGCATATCTAAGAGAATTTGCAAGCTAAAGTGACAGTAGGCTGTTCAAATTTGTCGTAGAACCTATGGTCGTCTTTACATATGCGGGTGGAGCAAAACAACCAAACGACCATGTAGAGTTAATTGATTCTTCATTAAAGAGGCTCTTTTACTTGCACAATACTGGAATTCTGTCGGCTGTTCATTATGATTATAGCAGCAGCTAGTGACGTTTTTCTGAGCCAGTTAAATTATAAAATATATATATAGAAAGTGTATTTGGCAATGAAGAGATAAGGTAGCCGCCAATGTTGGCAAACGAAGATGGAGAAGGTGTAACAGGGTAATTACCCACCTGGCCGGGTGATGAGACCAGGGGACCAGGGGTCCGTATTTTATATAACCTAGCTAACTCAATATTCACTTACCTAAACAGTGACTTCCGATTCTTTTGGAAAATACCGTTCAGTGCCAAAGCAACTAAAAATTGCCGATGAAAATTGTAAAGCGATATGTCAGGTCGATCGAAATCGTAATCGAGCTTATTGAAACTCTTCAAGAAATCCTTTGCGAATATCATTTTCGTAATTTAGTCAGATTTAGTTAATCTAGGTTGCCTAGACTACATAACCCAGTCGACATCAACATGGACGCTCAATGGAGTTCTTTTAAATCAGTTGAAGGTTAATTGGCAAATTACTTACTTACTGATATACTTGAGCCAATTGCTATATAATGAGATACGAGTAGTCGCGTAATCTTCCACAATTGACGAATAATGAGGAAGGTAATCTTCTAGGGCAAGCGGGGACGTAATTAGCGGTTGAAATTAAAGTTAGTACCTATTTATGATTTGAAGCTTATTATTATCAAAGCTTAGCAGTGCATAATGAATCTATGATACGAGAAAGTACCTTTTTCAGGGCTCCGTAGTAAACCAAGTAACCAATTTTTATATTTTAGGTTCGCCATGTCCATCTGTTCGGCCTTCTGTCCGCGGCTTGTCTCAAAAACGATTACCTAGTACTTACTAGAAAGCTGAAATTTTGTATGGTCATACATATACATATTAATCACGTCGACAAAATTGTAAAATAATATATTTTAATAGTATCCCTTTTTAGTTACCTCTCAAACCTAGGGTAGATGGGCTACGTAAAGCGGGAGATAAAAATTTTTTTTCGGACATGGTCTATTGTGTGGAATGTCGTTGGATAGGTTTTTTGAAATCATTTATGATATCTTAGGAACGTTTTCGGATTAAGTTTTCCTTTTCTATATATTTGTGTGATATGTGGATAATAAAAGTAGATTTTTTGTGAAAACACGTGTCTCGCCCCCCTTTAACTACTAAACCGTAATATTTGTATTCAACATAGTAGCATATACACATACACTAACTAACTACTTAGCGTATGAAGTTAAAAGGGATATTTTCACAGCCCAGTGGACTCTGCAAGATAACGAGTAATAGTCGACCAACTTATGAAATGTAGTTGTAATAGCAAATATTTTGTACCAATTTGTACGGGAGGAATTTTGAGCTAGCTTTATTTTTAACTTTGTAATGTATTTAAAGCATCAAAAGTCTTCTTCTGCTCCCATGTTAAGACAGGCAACTACGGAATCCTACTGCACGTGGCACGACACGTCTTTTTTCTACAAGAAGATGAGCCTACAATGTCTGAATGTCATGTCTTGACCTACAGACTTTTTACAGTGTTTTGTTGTTCTTAGGCTTCGTTGTCCTAAGCTTATGACTTTAAACCGCTAATTATGTCTTACTAGCGGAGTACGGCAGATAATCGTAAAATTATAATCCTAAACCTTCCTTATGAATCACTGTCTTCTGGTATTCCACCTTTATTTATTTATTTATTGCATACACATAACAGATAACAGTCACTTAAGAATTTTATGGTTATAACAATTACAAGTTCAGACTGAAATCGACTGAGAATGTGTACCAAATGTGTTTATTAAAGTATACCCGATTAACCTTTAATAACGTATTTCATGTGATTGAGTAAAAACATTTTTGGAATATCGGTCACAAGTATCAAGAAGTTACGGCTTTCCTACGTTCAGATTTTAGGTTTTCTTGTAAAACCTTCAGTAATTTGGTCACTTAATCTGAACTTTTATTACAGTTTTAACATGTTTTATTATTTGGAGCATCGATGGCCGAGTGGTTAAGGTACCCGACTCGTAAGCGAGAAGTACCGAGTTTATAATCCCCAGTGTCGCCATGTACCAATGACTTTTCTGAATTATGTACATTAGTTTAATGCTAACCGATGCTCTTACGGTGAGGGAAAATATCGTGGTGAAACCTGCACATTCAGGCGACTGAATGTGTAACCATGATCCAATCTGGTCAGGCACCCCTGGTAGCAGGGTGACGGAGGTCAGATGGCGGTCGCTCCGCTGTAATTACCTAATCTGCCAAATCAAGGCGGACCCCGGGCCCTCGTGCGCGAGAGAACAACCGGGATTAGTTAAGAAATGATATTTCTAGTTATCGTTAAAAATACAAAATACAGTACAAAATACGTTTCTTTCTCTCAAAAAAGGCAACAATATATAATATCATAAGTTTAGTATGAACAGCATAAATCCATTCTTCTTGAGAACTGGAGTCTGTGCTAGGTTAAAAAACCTGTGTTACTGATCTCCAGGCTCCCAACCATTATAACATTATTTCATTGTGCCTATAGGTAAGTACCTACTTAAATTGATTTTGATAACCCAAGTCTATATTCGGTATGTGTGTGTGTGTTCATGTGTGTGTGTGTGTGTGTGTGTGTGTGTGTGTGTGTGTGTGTGTGTGTGTGTGTGTGTGTGTGTGTGTGTGTGTGTGTGTGTGTGTGTGTGTGTGTGTGTGTGTGTGTGTGTGTGTGTGTGTGTGTGTGTGTGTGTGTGTGTGTGTGTGTGTGTGTGTGTGTGTGTGTGTGTGTTTGTGTGTGTTTCAAGTTATAGTTACAATTATGTTTCGGTATTCTCGTAGTCAACCTCAAGCAGACATTCCATCAGAATTTTCTTACATTCATCTTTACACAAGGAATGTATCATCATCATCATCATCATATCAGCCAGAAGACGCCCACTGCTGGGCATAGGCCTCCCCCAGAGATCTCTACTAAGGCCGGTCCTGTGCTTTGCGCATTCAGCTGGTACCTGCGATCCTTACTAGGTCGTCGGTCCACCTTATGGGAGGCCTACCCACGTTGCGTCTTCCGGCACGTGGTCGCCACTCGAGAACTTTACTGCCCCATCGGCCATCTGTTCTTCGAGCTATGTGCCCTTCCCACTGCCACTTCAGTCTGGCAATCCTTAGAGCTGTGTCGGTACCTTGGTTCGCTTGCGGATCTCCTCATTTCTGATTCGATCGCGCAAAGAGACTTCGAGCATAGCTCTTTCTATTGCCCTTTGGGTAACAGTGAGCTTTCTTATAAGACCCACAGTGAGCGGCCACGTTTCAGTTCCGTAAGTCATCACTGGCAACACACATTGGTCAAACACCTTCGTTTTGAGACACTGCGGTAATTGGGACGAAAATATATGGCGTAGCTTCCCGAATGCTGCCCAACCGAGTTGGAGTCGTCAATTGACCTCTTTCTCGAAATTGCATCTAACTAGCTGGACTATTTGTCCTAGGTATGTAAAGTCGTCAACAACTTCAAGTGGAATGCCTCCAACTGTCACTGGAGTAGGCACAACATTGACATTCGACATAATTTTCGTCTTGTCCATGTTTATTTTAAGACCTAATTGTTGAGAGGCACTACAGAGGTCATCGAGCATTTTGCCCAAGTCTTCCAGGGTTTCAGCCATGACTACGATATCGTCAGCAAATCTGAGGTGAGTGAGGTACTCGCCGTTAATATTGATGCCGTCCCAGTCCAGAAGCCTAAAGATATCCTCCAGTGCAGCGGTGAACAACTTCGGTGATATAGACATAGACAAAGACGTATCTTTATTTGGTCCAATAACACATTAAAAAAAACTTAAACACACCTATGACATCACCTTGTCTAACACCTCGCTGCGGCTGAATAGGTTCTTTGGTCTTATCCTGGATACGAACTGACATAGTGGCGTTTTTATACAAACACTTCAGTGCTTCGATATATCGATAGTCAATTTGGCACCGCTGTAGAGACTGGAGCACTGCCCAAGTTTCGATCGAATCGAAGGCTTTCTCATAGTCCACAAACGCCAAGTATAATGGCCGGTTATACTCTTCGGTCTTCTGTATAATATTTGTTTTATTTTATTTTTTTCTCGGGGAATGCATTACGCACGTTACCCTCTGTTGGGGGACGAAGGGCCTGGGAGCCCCAGTGTTGGTTGGTGTTCGGGATGAACACAAATACGATAGATACGATAGAGAAATGATAAGATATGATAGTTTAAAAGATATATTATAATGCTCAAAATGCTTAGATTTAAATGATAGATAACGATAACGAATGCACCCAAAACCTGCGGCGTTTGATAGTGCACTGATTTCACGTCACGCGGCGGCGGCGGAACCGCTGGCCGTGTGACGTCATTCGCGGTGTTCGGTGACATGCAATGCACCGAACATGCTCCGGGGCGGCAAAGATGCTGTGGTGCTGATGATAGTGTTAGTATGATTACAAGGGTGATACAAAAGGTTCTTAAATGCTAATATTAGTATAAGTGCTACGAGTACAATCATTTTATAAATTATACAATAGAATTATCAAACAATTCTTTTTTAATGATTATTGGTGACGATGCTTTGTCTTTTTTACGCGCACTGATTCTAAAACTTGCTAAACGATTGAGAACTGATGCGCGGTTTTGATCACTATTTTCACTCACTACATTCGCTTCACATTCACTTTCGTGTGACACTACACCAGCGGCGGGCGGCGGCGGACGGGGCGCGCCGTCGCGCTCGTGCCGCGGCCGCGCTGCTCTGCCGCAGCCTCCTCGACGACGGGAACACACCCATACCAAAATGATGGTGGCGATTATAGCCACTGTTAAATAACTGATGGTATACTGATGAATGTCGTGAGCGGAGAGTACATCCGTTATCACGTCTTCTTGTGTACTGCTTGATCTCATTTGCTTAATTTGAGTCCCGATGTTAGATAAAGTTTGATTTATGGACTCGTCTTTTTTGTACTCGATTGTGCTAATATTTATGTTTATTAAGTGGTTTATTTGGTCAAGTTTAGGTGGTTCTATGCTCGGCGTAATGTGAAGTTGGTTCGAATGATGTTGAATGGAATGTAAAGTGAACCTTTTTCCCTTCACTACACAGTTTTGTTTCAATGTAATGATACCTGCTCCGCTCAGCTGTTGCAATGTAATCTGATCGTTGCAAACTATTTTTACTGGGCAGGTGACACAACAAAAATAATAATATTGCGATGGTGTGTTTAATGCTATCCATTGATCTCTGCAGATTTGCTTTTTAAGATCACACGTTGATGATGTTTCGTTTGTGTTACACAAATTTTCATCTTGCTGTAAATGGTTTATCGGATTTGATAGTTGGCAGATGTAAGTGTCCTCAATAAAGAAACATGAGCTCAGTTCATTCAAATCGATAGAGATGTATGAGTCACGTTGTAAGTTCATAGCCAAGTACTTTGATAGTGGCGAAATGCTGAACATGTATTTATTTTGTTGCATTGGAACTGGAATAAGTCTGTAAATTTGATATGTATCTCGATATACGAGTGGAAATGACAATTCAAATATGATATAGTCATTAGTTGCTCTTGTGCGAACTCTCAGTAGTTTGTATATTTGTCGCAGAGATGATTGTATGCTGCTGATTGGTAACACTAGATCTTGGGACATTTGGCTACTGATAATTTGTAATTCTGTTTTCAATTGAGTAGGAGTCAGGAGATGCAAGCTTATTTGGCCATGATAAATATCAGTGATTGTTTCCAGCAGGGTATCTTGTAATTGCTTCAGGGTTTGTAGTAAATTGTTTCCTGCTAGAGCTGTTACGGTGAAGTCTTGTATGATGCTCAGTACTTCAACTTCCGACTGTAGTTCTTTTGTTGCGGTTTCTAAGATGTTAAGTTGCTTGTGAATGATTTTGTGCTGCTTGTCGATATTATCTTCCATGCGCTTAAGTAAGTTGAACTCTGCTTCGATGACCGAAGTTTGATTTTTCCATAATTTGGTGAGATGGAGTTCATTGTTTCTGATAAGTTTAATGTCTTGCTCATATTTTTCTGCGAATCGACTATCTAGTACTCCGAAGAGGCTATTTGCTAGATAGCCGACTCCGTCTATCAAGCCGCGGCGGCGGCGCGATTCAGCAAAATGCTGCCTTAGCAAAAGTTCGTTGTTATAGAAGACTTCTTGATAAGTATGTTGTAACTGTAGTAAAATCATATGGCAATTTATCTTTTCTTCGATATTAGTACACGTGTTGTTTAGATATTTTGATAGTTTACTATATGCTTCTAGCCCAGTCCAGTACGGGGTCATATCATAATAAACGACAAGGGTCCATTTGTCGCGGACAAGCTTAATTTTAGATAATGGATCAAAGTAGATTGATTGATTTTTTGGTAGCTGCAATATATTGAATTGAGCCTGTGCTGACGAAAACATTGTCATAAAAAATAGTAGAGCAGCAAAGATAGTCGAAACGCTTGGCCATTTTGGTTTAACTCGTTGTTGTTGTTTTTGTTGTTGATTTTGATCTTGTGAGCGGTCGATTTCTGATTCTTGCATGATTGATAATGGTAAGAGCGATAATTTAACAACTGGACGTTGAATGAGGCCGTTTTTTGTTTTTAAAGTGACCACTCTGACTAGGTTATCTGTGCCAGGGTGGACGTCGACGACTCTTCCCATTGGCCATTTGCCCGAGGGCGCATGATCATCTTGCATGATTACTAAGTCTCCAATTTTTATATTATTCTGTGATTTGTGCCATTTGTTTGTTGCTGATAGCTGTGATAAATATTCAGTTTTCCAACGCTTCCATAAGTCTTGATATATTTTTGATATTAGATACCAACGTGTCCTTGCATCTTGCTCGGTTTCAATGATTGCTAGGCCGGATTGACTTGTTAGAAAGTGTGCCGGGGTAAGAGCATTTAGATCTTCAGGGTCTTCAGTGAGCGGGCACAGGGGTCGTGAATTAAGAAATGCTTCAATCTGACACAGAAGGGTAGTGTATTCTTCAAAAGTCAATTTTTGTTCACCTATGACGCGCTTAAGGTGATATTTTACGCTGCGCACAGCCCTTTCCCATAAGCCTCCAGCACTCGGCCACGAAGGGGCATTGAAATGCCATGTTATTTCCATCTCCGTAATTTCAGCTTGAAAACTGTCACTGTAAATGTTTAATAAATTGTTATGCTCTTCATGTAATGCTCGGTTGGCTCCAATGAAATTGGTTCCTTGATCGGAATAGATATGATGAGGAGCCCCTCTGCGGGCCGCCATCCTTCGTAGAGCTGCTAAAAAGGCTGTGCTGGTCATGTCGGACACCAACTCAAGGTGTACCGCCTTAGTGACGAGGCAAACGAATACTGCTATGTAGCCCTTCATTGTGCGAACGCCACGTCCTTTGCTAGGTTTGATATCCACGTATCCGGTATAGTCGACACCGGTGTGATAGAATGGACGTTCTGGATTGATTCTCGCCTCCGGAAGGTCTCCCATTCTTTGATGTAGCATCTCCGGCTTTTGTTTTCGGCAAACTACACACTTCCTAATCTTCCCTTTGACTGCTCTGTTCCCTCCAATGATCCAATACTGATGTCTCAAGTTTGAAAGTGTGAGTGTTGGGCCGCCGTGAAAGGTATGTTGATGTGCTTCTTCAATCAGTAAGTCGGTAAATCGGCTTTGATGTGGGATAATTGCTGGATGTTTCATGTTATGATTGACCTTCGCGTTCGATAATCTACCGCCAACTCTTAAGACTCCGTCTTGATCTAAGTACGGGTTTAAATTGATTAAATTACTACTGGGTAATTTATTTTGTTTTAAATTATTGATTTCTGATGCAAAATATTCGTGCTGTATGCTTTTGATGACAGTGAATTTTGCGACGCGCAATTCCCGTAATGTGAGATGGCCTGGCCTTGATCGGCGCTCACGCGGCGATGTCAGTGCGCGCCGTAGCCATGCTATAATATGTATTATTTTATTTAACGAGCTATGTCTTTCTAATAGATCGTTTATAATGCTTTGATTTTGCTCCGATTTTTGGACGAGATTAACTTGTTTAAGCTTCAATTCTTGATCCGTTGTGTACTTGATGATCTCGTCTTGATGTTGCCTTTGGAAGGTGCTAAGCCAAGAGGGTCCATTCCACCATAAATCGTTGTTTTTCATCTGTGAGACAGTTAAGCCTCGACTCGCGGCGTCGGCAGGGTTATCGCTCGTGCTTACGTAATCCCAGCTGTTCGGTGATATTATTTCGCTTATGTACTGAACTCTATTAGCTACAAAGGGTTTCCACCGAGACGGATCACCTTGTAACCAACCTAATACGACTTTGGAGTCGCACCAGCAATATAATTTAATTTGTTGATCTTGTAGGCATGGAATTATTTTATTTATTAACTTTGATAAAAGGTGGGCACCACTCAGTTCGAGTTTAGGTAATGATAGGGGCTTTTTGCGGGGTGCTAGCTTTGTCTTGGCTGCTACTAATACTATACTCGATTTATCTTCGGTATGTACGCGTGCATATACTACGCAACCGTACGCTTTCATTGATGCATCTGAAAATCCATGCAGCTCCATAGTGGATTGTGGATGAAATCCGATCCACCGAGGAACTTTAAATTGATTAATATGCTGTAGCTCTGTTCTTATTTTATTCCATTCCATGCTGATTTCTAAGGGAATTTCATCATCCCATTTTAAGTCATTTAACCATAATTGTTGAAATAATAATTTGAGCTTAGTTGTTATAGGTGATAACAACCCTAAGGGATCGAATATTTTGGTAATCTCTCCTAACAATATTCTCTTCGTGATCTTCCTTGATATTTGATCTGATATGCTACATTTAAATGTGAAAACATCTTCTGCTGGTAGCCACCGTAGGCCCAACGTTTTTGAGATGTTATCCGTTTTGAAATAAAAATTGCTGCTGTCATAGTTTTGCTCGTGTTTGATATTTTCTATTACTGCTGGTTCATTAGAGGCCCATTTTCTTAATGTAAACCCACCAGACTTTAGTAAATGATTTAAATCTGCTATTAATCGTCGGCTTTCTTCGATTGTGTGAGCGCCATGGACTAAATCGTCCATATAAAATGATTCCTCTAAAACTTTGGATGCTGTGGGGTAATTGTGACGCTCGTCGGATGCTAATTTTCGCAAGGTCATCATGGCGAGAAAGGGGGCGGCCTTGGTGCCATATGTTACCGTGGTAAGCTGATAGATTTTGATTGGTTGGTCTTGTGAATCACGCCAAAGAATTTTTTGGTACAACTGATCTTTTTCATTTATTAAAATTTGTCTAAACATCTTCTCTATGTCAGCTGTGAATGCATATTGATAAATGCGCCATTTTAGTAAAAGGGTTTGTAAATCTTGTTGTAAGTTAGGGCCAGTGTACATACAGTCATTTAAGCTGAGGCCGGTAGAAGTTCTGGCGGATCCGTTAAAAACAACCCGAAGTTTTGTTGTTAGTGCTTCTGTACGTTGTACGGCGTGATGGGGTAGATAATACTCGAAGCCCGTGCTAGAGATGCTTGCTTTCATGTGATTTAAAGCTTCGTACTCGTTGATAAAATGCTTATAATCTTCTGATAGCTGTGGATTTTTCATTAGTTTCCTTTCTAAGTTTCGAAACTGAGCCAATGCCATTGGTTTGGACTGGCCCATCTTGCTATTGATGTCTGGTTTCAGAGGCAGTCGGACTTCATATCGACCGTCCTCTCGACGTGTTGTGGTGTCATTAAAATGCTGGACACACTGCTGATCTTTAATTGATAAATCGGAATGTTCTTCGATATCTTCTATTTCCCAAAACTTTCTTATTTCGTCAATATTGCTTAGAACAACGTTACAATGATAAGTTTTCAGATTACCACATAGTAGCCACCCTAAGTGCGTTTGCTGGGCGATAGGCTGCGTTGTGTCCTCTCCTTTTAAGATGCTTCCCATCATAATGATCGAATAGATATCCGCACCTAGGAGTAGGTCTACGGGGCGGCTAATATGAAAGTCAGGGTCCGCTAACTTAATATTTTCGATATAAGGCCATGATGGTTTTTTAAATGATGTGTTTGGTAAGTTTTTAATAAGAGAGTTGATTATGATAACATTTGAATTGAAAGTGAAGTCGTTATGTAAAGACGTGCAAGTTATGGTAATCATTCCTTTAGTATTGTTTTGTTGTTCACCGACACCAAATATAACGCCATTACATTGCTTTCTTTTCAATCCCAACAATTGAGCGGCGCTTTCTCTTATTATTGATATTTGGGAGCCCTGATCTACGAGGGCTCGCATTACATGCTGGGTCCCGTCGGCTCCGGTGACCTTCACCAGCGCTGTGGAGAGAAGGATTTCCGAAATCTTATCCTGGGACACGTGAGTAGTCACATTGTTGCTAGGTTTCTGATGATTATTTTTCAAAGCATTTGTGCCGGTTGTCGACGGTATTTGCTGCGTTTTCATAGAAGCGTCGTGCAATATCGTATTATGATTACCGGAACAGTTACGACAGCGTTTTGTTGAAAAACATGATTTACCTTTATGATCAAATAAACAGTTTGCGCAATAATTTAATTTACGTACTGTATTTAATTTGTCATCGCTGCTCATTTCTTTGAATTTACTGCAATAAAACAAGGCATGGCTCAAATTACAAAGTGGGCATGCGTTGTAATTTGCACTGGTACTTGCAGTATAATACGATTTTAAGTTGTTATTTGGTTTATAATTTTTGTTAAATGTTGCTTGATAATTAGGTTTTTTGGAATGAAATTGTTGAGGATGCTGCTGCGGCTGATTATTGTACTTAGGCATAAATTGATCTTGCTTCTTCCGAGATGATTCCAAGATTGTAAACTTGCTCTCTAGGAATTTGATAAATTCTTGTAAGATAGGTAGATCTCGTGGATTTGCTAACGACTCTATGTACTCGGTGTAAGAGTCATTGTCAAGCTTCTGTGATAAAATATGGACCACCATAGGATCCCACGTGGCAGTATCTACGCCTAAGTTTTGAATAGAGTGCATACATTCCTTGGTAATGTCATGCATGCGTTTGATTTGACCTAATTGCGGTTGCTGCATTGTAGGGAGATTTAATAAGGTGTTTAGATGCGATGTAAATATAAGTCTCTTGTTATTATAGCGATGATTTAATATCTCCCAACAAACGTAGTAGTTGTCGGAGCTTATTTGTAAATGATGTATAATACGCTCGGCTTCGCCTGTGATTTTTGTTTTTAAAAACTGCATTTTTTGTGCGTTAGATAATGATGGATTGTTGTGGATTGTTTCCGTAAATAAATCCTTAAAAGAAACCCATTGCTGATAATTACCGCCAAATGAAGGGAGGTCCATTTGCGGAGTAGATTTATCCCTGTGTAATGATGACCACAGTTTTGTGTTTATTTCTTTCTTGAGGTCATTAAATGTACGCTCATGCTTGTTATAAACTGTTTCATACTGGCAATCTTCTTCTCCAGATTCTCCAACAATTTCCCAATGCTGATTATCTATTGCTGTCCATCTATTCTGTAAGGCTTTCAGGGCGTCTTCGAATTCCCATTTATTCTGCAAGGAATGAATGTTGATGCTAGCTGAGCACCTCTGAAATGCCTTAATGTTAACACTCTGCTTTCTCATCATCTCGTCTAACCTGCTAGAAGTTCCTCTGGAAGTCATGGCTATGCTTTCCTGCTGATCTGATGTACCTGCTTGCTGTTCACTGGTATTTCGAACCGATTCTGCTTGCTTACCCTGCCCTACTGATTTTGTAGGCATGCTCGCTCCTGACTTTTGAAACTCCTTAAGACAAGCCTCAATAAGTCCCATAGTAGTGTTATAAAGCTCTTTAGTTTTATCATAAAGGTTTTGCTCAAAGTAGGGGTCCGTAGATACCGATTAAGATAGTATTCAGTAGAGTCGACACGATTTGATCAAATGTTCATCCCGAACATTTGGTCCTTCGAGCCGGATCTCGCGCGTGACAAGACTTTAAGACTTTGGTAACTTTAGTCAAAGCTCGAGTGAGGTGCAATAACAATTAGCAACCAGTGACTATAGTGATCAGTTTATTGGATCGCAGTGTAAACTATCTTTAAGCGTTATTAAGCTGGACTATCACCTTGGCTATCATCTCGACATCAGCGCCACTTGCATTGAAGAAAGTGGGACGAACTTATTACCAGTACTGCAGACTTCGCAGTAAATCATCAAAGCAGCATCAATTGTAAGATCTTTCCATTTGTATATCATTATCAAATAATCATTATGGAGGGATTGTATGAAAAGCAATCGGAAACTTATGAATCAATCAAAAAACTATTAATCAACTTTAGAAAGGATGGAGCGGAAAGAAAATCTCTCGATTATTGTAAGCAACGCATAAATCAATTAGAATTATTGTGGAACAATTTCAGAGCTAATCATCAAAAATTAGAAGTTTACGGGACCTCTACGGACCCCTACTTTGAGCAAAACCTTTATGATAAAACTAAAGAGCTTTATAACACTACTATGGGACTTATTGAGGCTTGTCTTAAGGAGTTTCAAAAGTCAGGAGCGAGCATGCCTACAAAATCAGTAGGGCAGGGTAAGCAAGCAGAATCGGTTCGAAATACCAGTGAACAGCAAGCAGGTACATCAGATCAGCAGGAAAGCATAGCCATGACTTCCAGAGGAACTTCTAGCAGGTTAGACGAGATGATGAGAAAGCAGAGTGTTAACATTAAGGCATTTCAGAGGTGCTCAACTAGCATCAACATTCATTCCTTGCAGAATAAATGGGAATTCGAAGACGCCCTGAAAGCCTTACAGAATAGATGGACAGCAATAGATAATCAGCATTGGGAAATTGTTGGAGAATCTGGAGAAGAAGATTGCCAGTATGAAACAGTTTATAGCAAGCATGAGCGTACATTTAATGACCTCAAGAAAGAAATAAACACAAAACTGTGGTCATCATTACACAGGGATAAATCTACTCCGCAAATGGACCTCCCTTCATTTGGCGGTAATTATCAGCAATGGGTTTCTTTTAAGGATTTATTTACGGAAACAATCCACAACAATCCATCATTATCTAACGCACAAAAAATGCAGTTTTTAAAAACAAAAATCACAGGCGAAGCCGAGCGTATTATACATCATTTACAAATAAGCTCCGACAACTACTACGTTTGTTGGGAGATATTAAATCATCGCTATAATAACAAGAGACTTATATTTACATCGCATCTAAACACCTTATTAAATCTCCCTACAATGCAGCAACCGCAATTAGGTCAAATCAAACGCATGCATGACATTACCAAGGAATGTATGCACTCTATTCAAAACTTAGGCGTAGATACTGCCACGTGGGATCCTATGGTGGTCCATATTTTATCACAGAAGCTTGACAATGACTCTTACACCGAGTACATAGAGTCGTTAGCAAATCCACGAGATCTACCTATCTTACAAGAATTTATCAAATTCCTAGAGAGCAAGTTTACAATCTTGGAATCATCTCGGAAGAAGCAAGATCAATTTATGCCTAAGTACAATAATCAGCCGCAGCAGCATCCTCAACAATTTCATTCCAAAAAACCTAATTATCAAGCAACATTTAACAAAAATTATAAACCAAATAACAACTTAAAATCGTATTATACTGCAAGTACCAGTGCAAATTACAACGCATGCCCACTTTGTAATTTGAGCCATGCCTTGTTTTATTGCAGTAAATTCAAAGAAATGAGCAGCGATGACAAATTAAATACAGTACGTAAATTAAATTATTGCGCAAACTGTTTATTTGATCATAAAGGTAAATCATGTTTTTCAACAAAACGCTGTCGTAACTGTTCCGGTAATCATAATACGATATTGCACGACGCTTCTATGAAAACGCAGCAAATACCGTCGACAACCGGCACAAATGCTTTGAAAAATAATCATCAGAAACCTAGCAACAATGTGACTACTCACGTGTCCCAGGATAAGATTTCGGAAATCCTTCTCTCCACAGCGCTGGTGAAGGTCACCGGAGCCGACGGGACCCAGCATGTAATGCGAGCCCTCGTAGATCAGGGCTCCCAAATATCAATAATAAGAGAAAGCGCCGCTCAATTGTTGGGATTGAAAAGAAAGCAATGTAATGGCGTTATATTTGGTGTCGGTGAACAACAAAACAATACTAAAGGAATGATTACCATAACTTGCACGTCTTTACATAACGACTTCACTTTCAATTCAAATGTTATCATAATCAACTCTCTTATTAAAAACTTACCAAACACATCATTTAAAAAACCATCATGGCCTTATATCGAAAATATTAAGTTAGCGGACCCTGACTTTCATATTAGCCGCCCCGTAGACCTACTCCTAGGTGCGGATATCTATTCGATCATTATGATGGGAAGCATCTTAAAAGGAGAGGACACAACGCAGCCTATCGCCCAGCAAACGCACTTAGGGTGGCTACTATGTGGTAATCTGAAAACTTATCATTGTAACGTTGTTCTAAGCAATATTGACGAAATAAGAAAGTTTTGGGAAATAGAAGATATCGAAGAACATTCCGATTTATCAATTAAAGATCAGCAGTGTGTCCAGCATTTTAATGACACCACAACACGTCGAGAGGACGGTCGATATGAAGTCCGACTGCCTCTGAAACCAGACATCAATAGCAAGATGGGCCAGTCCAAACCAATGGCATTGGCTCAGTTTCGAAACTTAGAAAGGAAACTAATGAAAAATCCACAGCTATCAGAAGATTATAAGCATTTTATCAACGAGTACGAAGCTTTAAATCACATGAAAGCAAGCATCTCTAGCACGGGCTTCGAGTATTATCTACCCCATCACGCCGTACAACGTACAGAAGCACTAACAACAAAACTTCGGGTTGTTTTTAACGGATCCGCCAGAACTTCTACCGGCCTCAGCTTAAATGACTGTATGTACACTGGCCCTAACTTACAACAAGATTTACAAACCCTTTTACTAAAATGGCGCATTTATCAATATGCATTCACAGCTGACATAGAGAAGATGTTTAGACAAATTTTAATAAATGAAAAAGATCAGTTGTACCAAAAAATTCTTTGGCGTGATTCACAAGACCAACCAATCAAAATCTATCAGCTTACCACGGTAACATATGGCACCAAGGCCGCCCCCTTTCTCGCCATGATGACCTTGCGAAAATTAGCATCCGACGAGCGTCACAATTACCCCACAGCATCCAAAGTTTTAGAGGAATCATTTTATATGGACGATTTAGTCCATGGCGCTCACACAATCGAAGAAAGCCGACGATTAATAGCAGATTTAAATCATTTACTAAAGTCTGGTGGGTTTACATTAAGAAAATGGGCCTCTAATGAACCAGCAGTAATAGAAAATATCAAACACGAGCAAAACTATGACAGCAGCAATTTTTATTTCAAAACGGATTACATCTCAAAAACGTTGGGCCTACGGTGGCTACCAGCAGAAGATGTTTTCACATTTAAATGTAGCATATCAGATCAAATATCAAGGAAGATCACGAAGAGAATATTGTTAGGAGAGATTACCAAAATATTCGATCCCTTAGGGTTGTTATCACCTATAACAACTAAGCTCAAATTATTATTTCAACAATTATGGTTAAATGACTTAAAATGGGATGATGAAATTCCCTTAGAAATCAGCATGGAATGGAATAAAATAAGAACAGAGCTACAGCATATTAATCAATTTAAAGTTCCTCGGTGGATCGGATTTCATCCACAATCCACTATGGAGCTGCATGGATTTTCAGATGCATCAATGAAAGCGTACGGTTGCGTAGTATATGCACGCGTACATACCGAAGATAAATCGAGTATAGTATTAGTAGCAGCCAAGACAAAGCTAGCACCCCGCAAAAAGCCCCTATCATTACCTAAACTCGAACTGAGTGGTGCCCACCTTTTATCAAAGTTAATAAATAAAATAATTCCATGCCTACAAGATCAACAAATTAAATTATATTGCTGGTGCGACTCCAAAGTCGTATTAGGTTGGTTACAAGGTGATCCGTCTCGGTGGAAACCCTTTGTAGCTAATAGAGTTCAGTACATAAGCGAAATAATATCACCGAACAGCTGGGATTACGTAAGCACGAGCGATAACCCTGCCGACGCCGCGAGTCGAGGCTTAACTGTCTCACAGATGAAAAACAACGATTTATGGTGGAATGGACCCTCTTGGCTTAGCACCTTCCAAAGGCAACATCAAGACGAGATCATCAAGTACACAACGGATCAAGAATTGAAGCTTAAACAAGTTAATCTCGTCCAAAAATCGGAGCAAAATCAAAGCATTATAAACGATCTATTAGAAAGACATAGCTCGTTAAATAAAATAATACATATTATAGCATGGCTACGGCGCGCACTGACATCGCCGCGTGAGCGCCGATCAAGGCCAGGCCATCTCACATTACGGGAATTGCGCGTCGCAAAATTCACTGTCATCAAAAGCATACAGCACGAATATTTTGCATCAGAAATCAATAATTTAAAACAAAATAAATTACCCAGTAGTAATTTAATCAATTTAAACCCGTACTTAGATCAAGACGGAGTCTTAAGAGTTGGCGGTAGATTATCGAACGCGAAGGTCAATCATAACATGAAACATCCAGCAATTATCCCACATCAAAGCCGATTTACCGACTTACTGATTGAAGAAGCACATCAACATACCTTTCACGGCGGCCCAACACTCACACTTTCAAACTTGAGACATCAGTATTGGATCATTGGAGGGAACAGAGCAGTCAAAGGGAAGATTAGGAAGTGTGTAGTTTGCCGAAAACAAAAGCCGGAGATGCTACATCAAAGAATGGGAGACCTTCCGGAGGCGAGAATCAATCCAGAACGTCCATTCTATCACACCGGTGTCGACTATACCGGATACGTGGATATCAAACCTAGCAAAGGACGTGGCGTTCGCACAATGAAGGGCTACATAGCAGTATTCGTTTGCCTCGTCACTAAGGCGGTACACCTTGAGTTGGTGTCCGACATGACCAGCACAGCCTTTTTAGCAGCTCTACGAAGGATGGCGGCCCGCAGAGGGGCTCCTCATCATATCTATTCCGATCAAGGAACCAATTTCATTGGAGCCAACCGAGCATTACATGAAGAGCATAACAATTTATTAAACATTTACAGTGACAGTTTTCAAGCTGAAATTACGCCCAACAAACATGGAGTTCATTGTTTCTGATAAGTTTAATGTCTTGCTCATATTTTTCTGCGAATCGACTATCTAGTACTCCGAAGAGGCTATTTGCTAGATAGCCGACTCCGTCTATCAAGCCGCGGCGGCGGCGCGATTCAGCAAAATGCTGCCTTAGCAAAAGTTCGTTGTTATAGAAGACTTCTTGATAAGTATGTTGTAACTGTAGTAAAATCATATGGCAATTTATCTTTTCTTCGATATTAGTACACGTGTTGTTTAGATATTTTGATAGTTTACTATATGCTTCTAGCCCAGTCCAGTACGGGGTCATATCATAATAAACGACAAGGGTCCATTTGTCGCGGACAAGCTTAATTTTAGATAATGGATCAAAGTAGATTGATTGATTTTTTGGTAGCTGCAATATATTGAATTGAGCCTGTGCTGACGAAAACATTGTCATAAAAAATAGTAGAGCAGCAAAGATAGTCGAAACGCTTGGCCATTTTGGTTTAACTCGTTGTTGTTGTTTTTGTTGTTGATTTTGATCTTGTGAGCGGTCGATTTCTGATTCTTGCATGATTGATAATGGTAAGAGCGATAATTTAACAACTGGACGTTGAATGAGGCCGTTTTTTGTTTTTAAAGTGACCACTCTGACTAGGTTATCTGTGCCAGGGTGGACGTCGACGACTCTTCCCATTGGCCATTTGCCCGAGGGCGCATGATCATCTTGCATGATTACTAAGTCTCCAATTTTTATATTATTCTGTGATTTGTGCCATTTGTTTGTTGCTGATAGCTGTGATAAATATTCAGTTTTCCAACGCTTCCATAAGTCTTGATATATTTTTGATATTAGATACCAACGTGTCCTTGCATCTTGCTCGGTTTCAATGATTGCTAGGCCGGATTGACTTGTTAGAAAGTGTGCCGGGGTAAGAGCATTTAGATCTTCAGGGTCTTCAGTGAGCGGGCACAGGGGTCGTGAATTAAGAAATGCTTCAATCTGACACAGAAGGGTAGTGTATTCTTCAAAAGTCAATTTTTGTTCACCTATGACGCGCTTAAGGTGATATTTTACGCTGCGCACAGCCCTTTCCCATAAGCCTCCAGCACTCGGCCACGAAGGGGCATTGAAATGCCATGTTATTTCCATCTCCGTAATTTCAGCTTGAAAACTGTCACTGTAAATGTTTAATAAATTGTTATGCTCTTCATGTAATGCTCGGTTGGCTCCAATGAAATTGGTTCCTTGATCGGAATAGATATGATGAGGAGCCCCTCTGCGGGCCGCCATCCTTCGTAGAGCTGCTAAAAAGGCTGTGCTGGTCATGTCGGACACCAACTCAAGGTGTACCGCCTTAGTGACGAGGCAAACGAATACTGCTATGTAGCCCTTCA
Organism: Blastobasis adustella; assembly: GCA_907269095.1. Classification (NCBI taxonomy): domain Eukaryota; kingdom Metazoa; phylum Arthropoda; class Insecta; order Lepidoptera; family Blastobasidae; genus Blastobasis; species Blastobasis adustella. The sequence goes on from OU026124.1 coordinate 12,814,393, forward strand.
TTGTGCGAACGCCACGTCCTTTGCTAGGTTTGATATCCACGTATCCGGTATAGTCGACACCGGTGTGATAGAATGGACGTTCTGGATTGATTCTCGCCTCCGGAAGGTCTCCCATTCTTTGATGTAGCATCTCCGGCTTTTGTTTTCGGCAAACTACACACTTCCTAATCTTCCCTTTGACTGCTCTGTTCCCTCCAATGATCCAATACTGATGTCTCAAGTTTGAAAGTGTGAGTGTTGGGCCGCCGTGAAAGGTATGTTGATGTGCTTCTTCAATCAGTAAGTCGGTAAATCGGCTTTGATGTGGGATAATTGCTGGATGTTTCATGTTATGATTGACCTTCGCGTTCGATAATCTACCGCCAACTCTTAAGACTCCGTCTTGATCTAAGTACGGGTTTAAATTGATTAAATTACTACTGGGTAATTTATTTTGTTTTAAATTATTGATTTCTGATGCAAAATATTCGTGCTGTATGCTTTTGATGACAGTGAATTTTGCGACGCGCAATTCCCGTAATGTGAGATGGCCTGGCCTTGATCGGCGCTCACGCGGCGATGTCAGTGCGCGCCGTAGCCATGCTATAATATGTATTATTTTATTTAACGAGCTATGTCTTTCTAATAGATCGTTTATAATGCTTTGATTTTGCTCCGATTTTTGGACGAGATTAACTTGTTTAAGCTTCAATTCTTGATCCGTTGTGTACTTGATGATCTCGTCTTGATGTTGCCTTTGGAAGGTGCTAAGCCAAGAGGGTCCATTCCACCATAAATCGTTGTTTTTCATCTGTGAGACAGTTAAGCCTCGACTCGCGGCGTCGGCAGGGTTATCGCTCGTGCTTACGTAATCCCAGCTGTTCGGTGATATTATTTCGCTTATGTACTGAACTCTATTAGCTACAAAGGGTTTCCACCGAGACGGATCACCTTGTAACCAACCTAATACGACTTTGGAGTCGCACCAGCAATATAATTTAATTTGTTGATCTTGTAGGCATGGAATTATTTTATTTATTAACTTTGATAAAAGGTGGGCACCACTCAGTTCGAGTTTAGGTAATGATAGGGGCTTTTTGCGGGGTGCTAGCTTTGTCTTGGCTGCTACTAATACTATACTCGATTTATCTTCGGTATGTACGCGTGCATATACTACGCAACCGTACGCTTTCATTGATGCATCTGAAAATCCATGCAGCTCCATAGTGGATTGTGGATGAAATCCGATCCACCGAGGAACTTTAAATTGATTAATATGCTGTAGCTCTGTTCTTATTTTATTCCATTCCATGCTGATTTCTAAGGGAATTTCATCATCCCATTTTAAGTCATTTAACCATAATTGTTGAAATAATAATTTGAGCTTAGTTGTTATAGGTGATAACAACCCTAAGGGATCGAATATTTTGGTAATCTCTCCTAACAATATTCTCTTCGTGATCTTCCTTGATATTTGATCTGATATGCTACATTTAAATGTGAAAACATCTTCTGCTGGTAGCCACCGTAGGCCCAACGTTTTTGAGATGTTATCCGTTTTGAAATAAAAATTGCTGCTGTCATAGTTTTGCTCGTGTTTGATATTTTCTATTACTGCTGGTTCATTAGAGGCCCATTTTCTTAATGTAAACCCACCAGACTTTAGTAAATGATTTAAATCTGCTATTAATCGTCGGCTTTCTTCGATTGTGTGAGCGCCATGGACTAAATCGTCCATATAAAATGATTCCTCTAAAACTTTGGATGCTGTGGGGTAATTGTGACGCTCGTCGGATGCTAATTTTCGCAAGGTCATCATGGCGAGAAAGGGGGCGGCCTTGGTGCCATATGTTACCGTGGTAAGCTGATAGATTTTGATTGGTTGGTCTTGTGAATCACGCCAAAGAATTTTTTGGTACAACTGATCTTTTTCATTTATTAAAATTTGTCTAAACATCTTCTCTATGTCAGCTGTGAATGCATATTGATAAATGCGCCATTTTAGTAAAAGGGTTTGTAAATCTTGTTGTAAGTTAGGGCCAGTGTACATACAGTCATTTAAGCTGAGGCCGGTAGAAGTTCTGGCGGATCCGTTAAAAACAACCCGAAGTTTTGTTGTTAGTGCTTCTGTACGTTGTACGGCGTGATGGGGTAGATAATACTCGAAGCCCGTGCTAGAGATGCTTGCTTTCATGTGATTTAAAGCTTCGTACTCGTTGATAAAATGCTTATAATCTTCTGATAGCTGTGGATTTTTCATTAGTTTCCTTTCTAAGTTTCGAAACTGAGCCAATGCCATTGGTTTGGACTGGCCCATCTTGCTATTGATGTCTGGTTTCAGAGGCAGTCGGACTTCATATCGACCGTCCTCTCGACGTGTTGTGGTGTCATTAAAATGCTGGACACACTGCTGATCTTTAATTGATAAATCGGAATGTTCTTCGATATCTTCTATTTCCCAAAACTTTCTTATTTCGTCAATATTGCTTAGAACAACGTTACAATGATAAGTTTTCAGATTACCACATAGTAGCCACCCTAAGTGCGTTTGCTGGGCGATAGGCTGCGTTGTGTCCTCTCCTTTTAAGATGCTTCCCATCATAATGATCGAATAGATATCCGCACCTAGGAGTAGGTCTACGGGGCGGCTAATATGAAAGTCAGGGTCCGCTAACTTAATATTTTCGATATAAGGCCATGATGGTTTTTTAAATGATGTGTTTGGTAAGTTTTTAATAAGAGAGTTGATTATGATAACATTTGAATTGAAAGTGAAGTCGTTATGTAAAGACGTGCAAGTTATGGTAATCATTCCTTTAGTATTGTTTTGTTGTTCACCGACACCAAATATAACGCCATTACATTGCTTTCTTTTCAATCCCAACAATTGAGCGGCGCTTTCTCTTATTATTGATATTTGGGAGCCCTGATCTACGAGGGCTCGCATTACATGCTGGGTCCCGTCGGCTCCGGTGACCTTCACCAGCGCTGTGGAGAGAAGGATTTCCGAAATCTTATCCTGGGACACGTGAGTAGTCACATTGTTGCTAGGTTTCTGATGATTATTTTTCAAAGCATTTGTGCCGGTTGTCGACGGTATTTGCTGCGTTTTCATAGAAGCGTCGTGCAATATCGTATTATGATTACCGGAACAGTTACGACAGCGTTTTGTTGAAAAACATGATTTACCTTTATGATCAAATAAACAGTTTGCGCAATAATTTAATTTACGTACTGTATTTAATTTGTCATCGCTGCTCATTTCTTTGAATTTACTGCAATAAAACAAGGCATGGCTCAAATTACAAAGTGGGCATGCGTTGTAATTTGCACTGGTACTTGCAGTATAATACGATTTTAAGTTGTTATTTGGTTTATAATTTTTGTTAAATGTTGCTTGATAATTAGGTTTTTTGGAATGAAATTGTTGAGGATGCTGCTGCGGCTGATTATTGTACTTAGGCATAAATTGATCTTGCTTCTTCCGAGATGATTCCAAGATTGTAAACTTGCTCTCTAGGAATTTGATAAATTCTTGTAAGATAGGTAGATCTCGTGGATTTGCTAACGACTCTATGTACTCGGTGTAAGAGTCATTGTCAAGCTTCTGTGATAAAATATGGACCACCATAGGATCCCACGTGGCAGTATCTACGCCTAAGTTTTGAATAGAGTGCATACATTCCTTGGTAATGTCATGCATGCGTTTGATTTGACCTAATTGCGGTTGCTGCATTGTAGGGAGATTTAATAAGGTGTTTAGATGCGATGTAAATATAAGTCTCTTGTTATTATAGCGATGATTTAATATCTCCCAACAAACGTAGTAGTTGTCGGAGCTTATTTGTAAATGATGTATAATACGCTCGGCTTCGCCTGTGATTTTTGTTTTTAAAAACTGCATTTTTTGTGCGTTAGATAATGATGGATTGTTGTGGATTGTTTCCGTAAATAAATCCTTAAAAGAAACCCATTGCTGATAATTACCGCCAAATGAAGGGAGGTCCATTTGCGGAGTAGATTTATCCCTGTGTAATGATGACCACAGTTTTGTGTTTATTTCTTTCTTGAGGTCATTAAATGTACGCTCATGCTTGTTATAAACTGTTTCATACTGGCAATCTTCTTCTCCAGATTCTCCAACAATTTCCCAATGCTGATTATCTATTGCTGTCCATCTATTCTGTAAGGCTTTCAGGGCGTCTTCGAATTCCCATTTATTCTGCAAGGAATGAATGTTGATGCTAGCTGAGCACCTCTGAAATGCCTTAATGTTAACACTCTGCTTTCTCATCATCTCGTCTAACCTGCTAGAAGTTCCTCTGGAAGTCATGGCTATGCTTTCCTGCTGATCTGATGTACCTGCTTGCTGTTCACTGGTATTTCGAACCGATTCTGCTTGCTTACCCTGCCCTACTGATTTTGTAGGCATGCTCGCTCCTGACTTTTGAAACTCCTTAAGACAAGCCTCAATAAGTCCCATAGTAGTGTTATAAAGCTCTTTAGTTTTATCATAAAGGTTTTGCTCAAAGTAGGGGTCCGTAGAGGTCCCGTAAACTTCTAATTTTTGATGATTAGCTCTGAAATTGTTCCACAATAATTCTAATTGATTTATGCGTTGCTTACAATAATCGAGAGATTTTCTTTCCGCTCCATCCTTTCTAAAGTTGATTAATAGTTTTTTGATTGATTCATAAGTTTCCGATTGCTTTTCATACAATCCCTCCATAATGATTATTTAATAATGATATACAAATGGAAAGATCTTACAATTGATGCTGCTTTGATGATTTACTGCGAAGTCTGCAGTACTGGTAATAAGTTCGTCCCACTTTCTTCAATGCAAGTGGCGCTGATGTCGAGATGATAGCCCAGGTGATAGTCCAGCTTAATAACGCTTAAAGATAGTTTACACTGCGATCCAATAAACTGATCACTATAGTCACTGGTTGCTAATTGTTATTGCACCTCACTCGAGCTTTGACTAAAGTTACCAAAGTCTTAAAGTCTTGTCACGCGCGAGATCCGGCTCGAAGGACCAAATGTTCGGGATGAACACAAATACGATAGATACGATAGAGAAATGATAAGATATGATAGTTTAAAAGATATATTATAATGCTCAAAATGCTTAGATTTAAATGATAGATAACGATAACGAATGCACCCAAAACCTGCGGCGTTTGATAGTGCACTGATTTCACGTCACGCGGCGGCGGCGGAACCGCTGGCCGTGTGACGTCATTCGCGGTGTTCGGTGACATGCAATGCACCGAACATGTTGCAATCATGGTTTCATCAGAAACCTAGCAACAATGTGACTACTCACGTGTCCCAGGATAAGATTTCGGAAATCCTTCTCTCCACAGCGCTGGTGAAGGTCACCGGAGCCGACGGGACCCAGCATGTAATGCGAGCCCTCGTAGATCAGGGCTCCCAAATATCAATAATAAGAGAAAGCGCCGCTCAATTGTTGGGATTGAAAAGAAAGCAATGTAATGGCGTTATATTTGGTGTCGGTGAACAACAAAACAATACTAAAGGAATGATTACCATAACTTGCACGTCTTTACATAACGACTTCACTTTCAATTCAAATGTTATCATAATCAACTCTCTTATTAAAAACTTACCAAACACATCATTTAAAAAACCATCATGGCCTTATATCGAAAATATTAAGTTAGCGGACCCTGACTTTCATATTAGCCGCCCCGTAGACCTACTCCTAGGTGCGGATATCTATTCGATCATTATGATGGGAAGCATCTTAAAAGGAGAGGACACAACGCAGCCTATCGCCCAGCAAACGCACTTAGGGTGGCTACTATGTGGTAATCTGAAAACTTATCATTGTAACGTTGTTCTAAGCAATATTGACGAAATAAGAAAGTTTTGGGAAATAGAAGATATCGAAGAACATTCCGATTTATCAATTAAAGATCAGCAGTGTGTCCAGCATTTTAATGACACCACAACACGTCGAGAGGACGGTCGATATGAAGTCCGACTGCCTCTGAAACCAGACATCAATAGCAAGATGGGCCAGTCCAAACCAATGGCATTGGCTCAGTTTCGAAACTTAGAAAGGAAACTAATGAAAAATCCACAGCTATCAGAAGATTATAAGCATTTTATCAACGAGTACGAAGCTTTAAATCACATGAAAGCAAGCATCTCTAGCACGGGCTTCGAGTATTATCTACCCCATCACGCCGTACAACGTACAGAAGCACTAACAACAAAACTTCGGGTTGTTTTTAACGGATCCGCCAGAACTTCTACCGGCCTCAGCTTAAATGACTGTATGTACACTGGCCCTAACTTACAACAAGATTTACAAACCCTTTTACTAAAATGGCGCATTTATCAATATGCATTCACAGCTGACATAGAGAAGATGTTTAGACAAATTTTAATAAATGAAAAAGATCAGTTGTACCAAAAAATTCTTTGGCGTGATTCACAAGACCAACCAATCAAAATCTATCAGCTTACCACGGTAACATATGGCACCAAGGCCGCCCCCTTTCTCGCCATGATGACCTTGCGAAAATTAGCATCCGACGAGCGTCACAATTACCCCACAGCATCCAAAGTTTTAGAGGAATCATTTTATATGGACGATTTAGTCCATGGCGCTCACACAATCGAAGAAAGCCGACGATTAATAGCAGATTTAAATCATTTACTAAAGTCTGGTGGGTTTACATTAAGAAAATGGGCCTCTAATGAACCAGCAGTAATAGAAAATATCAAACACGAGCAAAACTATGACAGCAGCAATTTTTATTTCAAAACGGATAACATCTCAAAAACGTTGGGCCTACGGTGGCTACCAGCAGAAGATGTTTTCACATTTAAATGTAGCATATCAGATCAAATATCAAGGAAGATCACGAAGAGAATATTGTTAGGAGAGATTACCAAAATATTCGATCCCTTAGGGTTGTTATCACCTATAACAACTAAGCTCAAATTATTATTTCAACAATTATGGTTAAATGACTTAAAATGGGATGATGAAATTCCCTTAGAAATCAGCATGGAATGGAATAAAATAAGAACAGAGCTACAGCATATTAATCAATTTAAAGTTCCTCGGTGGATCGGATTTCATCCACAATCCACTATGGAGCTGCATGGATTTTCAGATGCATCAATGAAAGCGTACGGTTGCGTAGTATATGCACGCGTACATACCGAAGATAAATCGAGTATAGTATTAGTAGCAGCCAAGACAAAGCTAGCACCCCGCAAAAAGCCCCTATCATTACCTAAACTCGAACTGAGTGGTGCCCACCTTTTATCAAAGTTAATAAATAAAATAATTCCATGCCTACAAGATCAACAAATTAAATTATATTGCTGGTGCGACTCCAAAGTCGTATTAGGTTGGTTACAAGGTGATCCGTCTCGGTGGAAACCCTTTGTAGCTAATAGAGTTCAGTACATAAGCGAAATAATATCACCGAACAGCTGGGATTACGTAAGCACGAGCGATAACCCTGCCGACGCCGCGAGTCGAGGCTTAACTGTCTCACAGATGAAAAACAACGATTTATGGTGGAATGGACCCTCTTGGCTTAGCACCTTCCAAAGGCAACATCAAGACGAGATCATCAAGTACACAACGGATCAAGAATTGAAGCTTAAACAAGTTAATCTCGTCCAAAAATCGGAGCAAAATCAAAGCATTATAAACGATCTATTAGAAAGACATAGCTCGTTAAATAAAATAATACATATTATAGCATGGCTACGGCGCGCACTGACATCGCCGCGTGAGCGCCGATCAAGGCCAGGCCATCTCACATTACGGGAATTGCGCGTCGCAAAATTCACTGTCATCAAAAGCATACAGCACGAATATTTTGCATCAGAAATCAATAATTTAAAACAAAATAAATTACCCAGTAGTAATTTAATCAATTTAAACCCGTACTTAGATCAAGACGGAGTCTTAAGAGTTGGCGGTAGATTATCGAACGCGAAGGTCAATCATAACATGAAACATCCAGCAATTATCCCACATCAAAGCCGATTTACCGACTTACTGATTGAAGAAGCACATCAACATACCTTTCACGGCGGCCCAACACTCACACTTTCAAACTTGAGACATCAGTATTGGATCATTGGAGGGAACAGAGCAGTCAAAGGGAAGATTAGGAAGTGTGTAGTTTGCCGAAAACAAAAGCCGGAGATGCTACATCAAAGAATGGGAGACCTTCCGGAGGCGAGAATCAATCCAGAACGTCCATTCTATCACACCGGTGTCGACTATACCGGATACGTGGATATCAAACCTAGCAAAGGACGTGGCGTTCGCACAATGAAGGGCTACATAGCAGTATTCGTTTGCCTCGTCACTAAGGCGGTACACCTTGAGTTGGTGTCCGACATGACCAGCACAGCCTTTTTAGCAGCTCTACGAAGGATGGCGGCCCGCAGAGGGGCTCCTCATCATATCTATTCCGATCAAGGAACCAATTTCATTGGAGCCAACCGAGCATTACATGAAGAGCATAACAATTTATTAAACATTTACAGTGACAGTTTTCAAGCTGAAATTACGGAGATGGAAATAACATGGCATTTCAATGCCCCTTCGTGGCCGAGTGCTGGAGGCTTATGGGAAAGGGCTGTGCGCAGCGTAAAATATCACCTTAAGCGCGTCATAGGTGAACAAAAATTGTCTTTTGAAGAATACACTACCCTTCTGTGTCAGATTGAAGCATTTCTTAATTCACGACCCCTGTGCCCGCTCACTGAAGACCCTGAAGATCTAAATGCTCTTACCCCGGCACACTTTCTAACAAGTCAATCCGGCCTAGCAATCATTGAAACCGAGCAAGATGCAAGGACACGTTGGTATCTAATATCAAAAATATATCAAGACTTATGGAAGCGTTGGAAAACTGAATATTTATCACAGCTATCAGCAACAAACAAATGGCACAAATCACAGAATAATATAAAAATTGGAGACTTAGTAATCATGCAAGATGATCATGCGCCCTCGGGCAAATGGCCAATGGGAAGAGTCGTCGACGTCCACCCTGGCACAGATAACCTAGTCAGAGTGGTCACTTTAAAAACAAAAAACGGCCTCATTCAACGTCCAGTTGTTAAATTATCGCTCTTACCATTATCAATCATGCAAGAATCAGAAATCGACCGCTCACAAGATCAAAAGCAACAACAAAAACAACAACAACGAGTTAAACCAAAATGGCCAAGCGTTTCGACTATCTTTGCTGCTCTACTATTTTTTATGACAATGTTTTCGTCAGCACAGGCTCAATTCAATATATTGCAGCTACCAAAAAATCAATCAATCTACTTTGATCCATTATCTAAAATTAAGCTTGTCCGCGACAAATGGACCCTTGTCGTTTATTATGATATGACCCCGTACTGGACTGGGCTAGAAGCATATAGTAAACTATCAAAATATCTAAACAACACATGTACTAATATCGAAGAAAAGATAAATTGCCATATGATTTTACTACAGTTACAACATACTTATCAAGAAGTCTTCTATAACAACGAACTTTTGCTAAGGCAGCATTTTGCTGAATCGCGCCGCCGCCGCGGCTTGATAGACGGAGTCGGCTATCTAGCAAATAGCCTCTTCGGAGTACTAGATAGTCGATTCGCAGAAAAATATGAGCAAGACATTAAACTTATCAGAAACAATGAACTCCATCTCACCAAATTATGGAAAAATCAAACTTCGGTCATCGAAGCAGAGTTCAACTTACTTAAGCGCATGGAAGATAATATCGACAAGCAGCACAAAATCATTCACAAGCAACTTAACATCTTAGAAACCGCAACAAAAGAACTACAGTCGGAAGTTGAAGTACTGAGCATCATACAAGACTTCACCGTAACAGCTCTAGCAGGAAACAATTTACTACAAACCCTGAAGCAATTACAAGATACCCTGCTGGAAACAATCACTGATATTTATCATGGCCAAATAAGCTTGCATCTCCTGACTCCTACTCAATTGAAAACAGAATTACAAATTATCAGTAGCCAAATGTCCCAAGATCTAGTGTTACCAATCAGCAGCATACAATCATCTCTGCGACAAATATACAAACTACTGAGAGTTCGCACAAGAGCAACTAATGACTATATCATATTTGAATTGTCATTTCCACTCGTATATCGAGATACATATCAAATTTACAGACTTATTCCAGTTCCAATGCAACAAAATAAATACATGTTCAGCATTTCGCCACTATCAAAGTACTTGGCTATGAACTTACAACGTGACTCATACATCTCTATCGATTTGAATGAACTGAGCTCATGTTTCTTTATTGAGGACACTTACATCTGCCAACTATCAAATCCGATAAACCATTTACAGCAAGATGAAAATTTGTGTAACACAAACGAAACATCATCAACGTGTGATCTTAAAAAGCAAATCTGCAGAGATCAATGGATAGCATTAAACACACCATCGCAATATTATTATTTTTGTTGTGTCATCTGCCCAGTAAAAATAGTTTGCAACGATCAGATTACATTGCAACAGCTGAGCGGAGCAGGTATCATTACATTGAAACAAAACTGTGTAGTGAAGGGAAAAAGGTTCACTTTACATTCCATTCAACATCATTCGAACCAACTTCACATTACGCCGAGCATAGAACCACCTAAACTTGACCAAATAAACCACTTAATAAACATAAATATTAGCACAATCGAGTACAAAAAAGACGAGTCCATAAATCAAACTTTATCTAACATCGGGACTCAAATTAAGCAAATGAGATCAAGCAGTACACAAGAAGACGTGATAACGGATGTACTCTCCGCTCACGACATTCATCAGTATACCATCAGTTATTTAACAGTGGCTATAATCGCCACCATCATTTTGGTATGGGTGTGTTCCCGTCGTCGAGGAGGCTGCGGCAGAGCAGCGCGGCCGCGGCACGAGCGCGACGGCGCGCCCCGTCCGCCGCCGCCCGCCGCTGGTGAAGTGTCACACGAAAGTGAATGTGAAGCGAATGTAGTGAGTGAAAATAGTGATCAAAACCGCGCATCAGTTCTCAATCGTTTAGCAAGTTTTAGAATCAGTGCGCGTAAAAAAGACAAAGCATCGTCACCAATAATCATTAAAAAAGAATTGTTTGATAATTCTATTGTATAATTTATAAAATGATTGTACTCGTAGCACTTATACTAATATTAGCATTTAAGAACCTTTTGTATCACCCTTGTAATCATACTAACACTATCATCAGCACCACAGCATCTTTGCCGCCCCGGAGCATGTTCGGTGCATTGCATGTCACCGAACACCGCGAATGACGTCACACGGCCAGCGGTTCCGCCGCCGCCGCGTGACGTGAAATCAGTGCACTATCAAACGCCGCCGGTTTTGGGTGCATTCGTTATCGTTATCTATCATTTAAATCTAAGCATTTTGAGCGTTATAATATATCTTTTGAGCTATCATATCTTATCATTTCTCTATCGTATCTATCGTATTTGTGTTCATCCCGAACATTTTTCATCAGCGTCGAGTAGTATTCAGATCTCTTTCTATTGCCCTTTGGGTAACAGTGAGCTTTCTTATAAGACCCACAGTGAGCGGCCACGTTTCAGTTCCGTAAGTCATCACTGGCAACACACATTGGTCAAACACCTTCGTTTTGAGACACTGCGGTAATTGGGACGAAAATATATGGCGTAGCTTCCCGAATGCTGCCCAACCGAGTTGGAGTCGTCAATTGACCTCTTTCTCGAAATTGCATCTAACTAGCTGGACTATTTGTCCTAGGTATGTAAAGTCGTCAACAACTTCAAGTGGAATGCCTCCAACTGTCACTGGAGTAGGCACAACATTGACATTCGACATAATTTTCGTCTTGTCCATGTTTATTTTAAGACCTAATTGTTGAGAGGCACTACAGAGGTCATCGAGCATTTTGCCCAAGTCTTCCAGGGTTTCAGCCATGACTACGATATCGTCAGCAAATCTGAGGTGAGTGAGGTACTCGCCGTTAATATTGATGCCGTCCCAGTCCAGAAGCCTAAAGATATCCTCCAGTGCAGCGGTGAACAACTTCGGTGATATAGACATAGACAAAGACGTATCTTTATTTGGTCCAATAACACATTAAAAAAAACTTAAACACACCTATGACATCACCTTGTCTAACACCTCGCTGCGGCTGAATAGGTTCTTTGGTCTTATCCTGGATACGAACTGACATAGTGGCGTTTTTATACAAACACTTCAGTGCTTCGATATATCGATAGTCAATTTGGCACCGCTGTAGAGACTGGAGCACTGCCCAAGTTTCGATCGAATCGAAGGCTTTCTCATAGTCCACAAACGCCAAGTATAATGGCCGGTTATACTCTTCGGTCTTCTGTATAATATTTGTTTTATTTTATTTTTTTCTCGGGGAATGCATTACGCACGTTACCCTCTGTTGGGGGACGAAGGGCCTGGGAGCCCCAGTGTTGGTTGGTCTATCCACTAAACCCCGCGGTGCTCCTACGTAGTCTGAATGGAGGTATCATGAGAGCAGCCGAAGCCTTGCCATCCACGACACCTCCGACGACTGCCTGCCTTACGCGGCAGGCCCGCCATGCCCCCCTTGCGGGGGACGGATGGGAATAGCCGGAGGCGCAGGACTATTCCCATCCAACGCAGGTGGAGGCCTGTGCGGCGGGAGCGAGAACAGAACGGTCGTACATCCGTCTTCTCACTCTTCTTCTGCGTCTGCGGAGCGGTGGAGCGAGAGGGTTATCCTCCCTCTCTCGCTCCGCTGCCTCTATCTGTGAGATTATGTCCTCGCAGAAGGCGGCCGCGGCTCCCCAGGCCCTTTCACTTCCAAGCATGGCTTTGATTACGCTTGGAAACGCAAGGTCCGGACCTACAACCGCATTCAGGACACGGCGCTGCTCCTCCCAGCCAGTGCAGGCCACGAGGGTATGTTGCGCTGTGTCCTCCGTCGCGTTACATTTGTAGCACGACGGGGCTTCCTCTCTCCCGATTCGGTGCAGGAACGATCCGAAACAACCGTGTCCGGATAACATCTGCACCAAACGGTAAGAAAGCGATCCATGCGAACGCTCGACCTAGTCTTCGATGACGGGACCGATGGCGTCGAGCGTTCGGCGTCCAGACTGTTCGCAAGCCATGTCCTCCTTCCAAAGACGGAACATGGTCACGCGAGCTTCACATCTTACGGCGTTGCGCTCCTGCGGGGCTGGGCGCTCACCTTGCGCCCTCTGCGCCGCCGTCCATTCGTAGACGACGGCTATAACCCTAGCCTCCAGCTCCCAGGGGGGAGTGCCTGCAATGGCGCACGCTGCAGCATGCCCCACCGTACGATAAGCCCTCGCCGCACTCTGTGCAATGGCTCGTTGAGGCCTGCGAAGAAGGGCCGCATTCTCCCCCTTATTCAAGGAATCTGCCCAGATGGGGGCGCCATACAGCGCCATGCTCTTTAAAATGCCAGCATATAAGTGCCGACACTTTAAGTTTGGTCCCCCCAGGCTAGGGAGGAGCCTGCTGAATTCATCAGCCGCCTTTAGGAGGCACGGTGATAGACCGCTAAAGTGCCGGCCAAACTGCCACTGACCATTCAATATAAGGCCCAAATGTTTCATTTGAGCCTTAACTTCGACCCTGACACCCCCAACCACGATATGGGAGTCAGTTGGTGCACGCTCCCGCGTACCGGGGAAGAAAAGGGCCTCGGTTTTCTCCAGCGCCACCTTCAGGCCTAGTAACTCGACCCTTCCGTGCGACTAGGGTCCCGCCCGCAGAAGCCAGCTGTGCCGCCTCTTTGTATGTTTTGCCCCGGGTTGTGACGGTGTCATCCGCATAGCAGATAACTTCTGTATAACCTGCCGCAGCGTATGTATGTGGTCTATGGTACTAAAACCTTTTCGGAATCCGGCTTGTTCGGGAGGTTGGAAGTCATCAAACCTGCGTGCGAGACGATTCGTAATGACTCTCGAAAACAGCTTATACACATGGGTCAGCAGCGATATTGGTCTGAAGTTTTTCAAGAGAGCCTTATCACCTTTCTTGAAGAACAATATCACTATACTTCTGTACTATGCTTCCGGCGTTTTTCCCTCGAGGATGACGGAATTGAACATCTTCTAAAGGGTCTTAAGCACAGGTTTGCCACTAGCTTTCAGAAGCTCAGCCGTCAGTCTATCATCACCCGGCGCCTTGTTGTTCTTAAGCTGTTTGAGAGCCATACTAATCTCGTACAGGCTGATGTCCGGGATATCTTCGGTGTAGTGTCGGGTCAACTTGGCTCTGGGGTCTTTTGCCATACTGGTAACAGGTGCCCGTGTTGTCGTGTATAACTGTCCATAGAACCTCTCGACTTCCCTCAAAACCTCGGACTTGTTCGAAACAACTCTGCCGTCGTCCGTTTTCAGTTAATTACTACACTTTTGCGATATCGTCGCGCCATGGCTGCCAATAAAAATAAGGCCAAAAATAAAAAGCTATAAAAATTCATACTAAAGTATATTTTTTTTTGTTCATTTTATTTATTTTTCTTGTTTTTTTTGTTTTTCTTTTTTGTATTTGTTTTCTATTTTTTTTTTTTTATTATCAGGCTCCACCATCTTTTCACCTCCACATCAAGGACGCAACCCGTCGCCTGGTCTCTACATTTGGCTCACGATCTGCAATAGAGATCAGAGAACCATCGCCTTTTCATGGAAACCTGACCAGACTGGATCAAGATTCAGTCGCCTGAATGCACAGGTTTCCTCATGATGTTTTTCCTCACCAGTGTTCTAATAATGTACATAACTTGGAAAAGTCATTAGTATATGGCGGCACTGGGAATCGAACTCGGTACTTCTCGCTTACGAGTCGGACCCGCCAGCCATCAATGCTCTCATATTAGCTGTTTCCTGATACCGGCATGTTTAGGCACCTATTTTCCACGTATCTCTGGTGCTTACGAAGCACGTAACCAAATGAGAGCAGGCGAGCCTCGTCAATCGTATTCACGCGTATGTCTCTCACCCCAGCGCTACCACAATAGACCAAATTATGAAGACTGTCACTATAGTAAATATGGTAAAATTTAAAATTCTAAGTTGTTCTAGCAAAATCATATTGTTGCTAACCTAACAATTATTTGGGTTGATTTTTCGACTCGCACTTAGCCGGTTTTTATCTACCTAGTACTTGCAATTCGTTGAAAGTTTACGTACATAACGGATCTTATAAAATAACTAAACACATTTGGTAGATACAATAAATGCCTAAATATAAGTATAGCTTAATTAGATAAACATTAACAAGTTATTAGCGTCATTATAACCTATTTTTCTGTATTTATGAGTTATGGCTACGTAGTTATAGGTACATAATAACCTTATCACTGCTTGATATGCGTTGAACTGAGTTTACAAATTACATTGTCTCAGGGAGAGTTGGACAGTCAGCGGCCTGCTCTCCGACGAAAGACATCCCCTCAGGATGATTGGCTTAATTGTTGCAACGTTTCTGGTGCCCCTAGCTATAGTATACTTGTACAAAAATGCTTACAAGAGACCCGATAAATATCCACCAGGTAAGTGCTAGTCTTAGCTCTGATTTCTTTGATTATGTTTTTGACACAGAGGCAGTCAGCTCACGGGATAGGAAATTGCAATGTTTTTATAACTATGTGTAACATTAACGGTCAGATCATTCATCAACATCATCATCATCATTATTAATCATCATTTGGTATAAACTTTTAAACATCATTTAGTTTCTTTAAAAAATATTGATTTACTATGTGTAAATACATCGAACCTCCTCCCACCAACACATCGTCAGTATTGCGGCAGTAAACTTGGCGGCAGTTATGTGGACTTACGAGTATTTCACGGCAGTAATTTATCAGCTTGTCGTAAGCGAAAGGAACCGGGTTCGAACCTCAGTACCGCCATGTACCAATCACTCTTTTCTGAGTTACTTTTCTTTTTATACCACTAAGGTGGTAAACATGGTTACAGCCTGCCTGATGGAAAGCAGTTACCGCAGCATATGGACGTTTGCAATACCAGGCGCTTCTCCCACGCGTTGCCGGCCCCGCAACTTTCCACCCCTTTCTAGAAGAACTCCATGTTGTATTTTCCAGGGAAAACCTCTCCAGGTAGTTTATTCCACAACCTTAGTTTGCGTGGGGGAAAGTTCCTTTCGAACCGCACAGATCGCGACCAATTTGGCTACAAGTTCTGAGGAGGCTATGTACATTAGTTGAACACTAACCAATGCTTTAACGGTGAGGGAATACATTGTGATGAAACCTGCATATTCAGGTGACGGAATGTGTAACCATAATTCAATCTGGTCAGGTTCCCCTGAAGGTTACTTGATCTGCCTAATCCTAAATCATGGTCAGGGCAGATCAACTACGGGGTCTCGCACTCGAAAGCACAACCGAGACATTAACGCTAAGATGATGATTATGAGGTGATGGTCAGCAGGTACCATCGCTTTTTCGCGCCATATGCGTAGGTACTCTACATGTTCGATCAGGGTATTGTCCACATGGGTTTCTTAGTTTGACTTGATACTTTTACCGTCTGTTTATAAATGCTGTTTATGGATGGTTGTTTTTTGTACTAGCACTGTCAAATAGCCCTACCAGATGAAAGGTATCTACAGTTCACACATTCAATTTTCATATTCACGTATCGAAATGCAAAATTACGGCTTTTGAAATGATTAAAATTAAAATAAAGAACTTACAAAAACCATGAAATGTGGCCGTTAGTATTTTTTACTTATAAATACTTGTATTTAGGTACACTCTTTACATTATAAATAGGAAAAGTTTGTAAATTTGGAGGTTGGGGTCAGGGTAAGTTGCAGTCAAATATCGTATTGCTGGTCGTCGTGCATCGTCATTGTGATAGCTAGGACTGACAAGCCTGACTGCAGCAATCAATTTAGCTCATCTTGTTACTTTGCGGTTGTAACTCTTAAAATCAGACACAGCGTGAAAGGGTTTGTGCAAATACTATCTTCATTGAATAAAGATAATAAGGGCAGAGCATTGACCGACCCATTTAATAATCAGCTGTAGGTATTTATTACTGCTGTTAGGCGGGATATTTCTGCACAGTTCGCACAAAATGCAGTCATCGAAGGATGTCGAAGGATCGTCTCTTACCAAGAGGTGAGATGGCGGTCAAATGCCTGTCTTGATTAATATAAAAAATAAAAAAAAAATTAGAGTGGCAGGCTCTAAACCAGCTTGCCGTGTGTGGAGTAGACACCTCCCCTGAAAATATGTGCATGTATTCTTAGAAACGTTCAACGTGTTCTGCCCAAAACACCCGTGTTTCATGAGGATAGACGTGTGTAGAGAACAGTATACGTTTTTATTATATTTTTCACATCTGCTCGACAATATCCAACTATGCATCGTTAATGGAGCAAGCATGCATCTATTTAGCAGAAAATTAAAAACTTGGGAATAGGTCGTGTTGGTTAATATCTACTTAAAATAATACCATGTCGTGCCTAATACGTGATAATACCAATGCTTACGAGTTTCATACGATGCATAGGCGAATAGCACGCGTGGGCGTGACAACAAAAATGAAGAGATCGAGCCGATATATTTGTGATATCATTTATCATCATATGACCGTACTTAGGCTTAAGTACTTCCATGTTGACCAAGGTAATGTGAATAGCCGATAAGTGGTAACAAATGATGTTAGCTAATTTGCTCAGTATATGTTGTACATATTATGGCAATAATTATATGGACGTTAAAGGTTATCATTATCACTGATATAAGTATTGGCTCGATAGCAATATGAATATTCATTTGTCGACAATGCCAACTAATTTTTAGAGATACGCATCCAAAAAAGGCTAGTTAAATTATTGTCTCAACGAAACCACACTAAAATCGGTTCATCCGTTTGTTTGAAACGAATAAAGGATCTCACTATCGTTAACAAAAAAAAAAACTTCTCACAAAACATTTATATAAATGCATTTTGAAGTGCAATTACCTGCATTAAAAAAAAAAGCGATACAAGTAAAAAAGAAATCATTTTTAAAAGTCAGACCACAAACCTTGAGTAAATTTTTTAGTACACCACTATATAAAGCTAAAGAATTTTTTGGTTGGATGCACAAATGTCCGAAAGTACAGAACCGTTTTCGAAAAATCGTTACAAGCGGGCTTACACCAAAGAACTTGGACCATAAGCCATTTATTTGGCTTAAACGAGTCCTACTCTACATATGTACTACACAGTTTAAGCAATAAAGTTCTATTCTATTCTATTCTATTCTATGAATGCTCACACGATTGATGTGAACGGAGCGGTAGAGCAGTTGTTGTTCATTGTATCATACTGTTTGCTCATTCGCCTATCACCTATATGCAACGTATCTTTGGTCCGCACCCCATTCATTGGTTTTGTCTGGTTTTATTAAATTGAACAAAATTAGATTGTAATTTTAAGGCACAGTTTTAAGCTCACTTTATTTCAGGCACTAGAGTCGTGCGTGTTGTGTTGTTTTAATTTACTTTATATCCCTTAAAAGTAACAGAATCGGACTTTCGGGCTTAATATAAATAAGCGGGCTTAATATAAATAGGTAAATGTTGTGCAATTGGTATCAAACTTAGATTGGAAGCCTGACGACAGTTTCAACGCCACTTCTATACGAAGATACACAAAGCCACAGAGAATGACGACCTAAGTGGTTCAGTTGGTTAACATGCCGGTCGCCATGCAGAGGTCCCGGGTTCGATTCCCGGCCGAGCAAAAATTGAAATTATGAATTTTAATTTCTGTTACGGGTCTGGGTGTAGTATCTTTAATATTTTAATATTTTTTTTAAAGTAGTGTATCAGTTACCTAACACCCATAACACAAGCTTTGCTGCTCCTCTTTCCTTGGGGCTAGAATTTGTGAATTTGTCCAAGCATATTTATTTATTTATTATTATTTATACCTCGGGTATGCTCCGACCGTGCCCACTCGTTTCGCACGGCCGAGTTCTTTAACCTAATTCCTAAATTAGTATAAATTCTGTTTTAAAAGTCACTTATCTCATTTCCAAGCATTCGTGCCGTTTGGCATACTTAAGTACCTACATAGGTCAATTCGTGCGACCGTGTACAACCGTGATAAAGCCATGATGCTGATGATGTTTATGTAGGAGTGCACGCGACTCTACATCACGAGATACGGATAATGATGTGACTCGGTAAACTATAGCGCTACTTTTTTGAATGATGTACCTACTATTGAACGTCTGGGATATTAAGGGAAAGTATATACATAAGTAGGTACTACAATATTTATAGTTAGGTGTAATATGAAAATTTACTTAACTAACGACTTTGCATATACGAGTACTTACTTTTGCGCTGGCTCAGCGACCTAAAGTGGATCTTGGCCTTTGATCGACTTTTCATATAAGCATATATAATTCATCTTGTATAATTCATTCGTCTCTTGGTTCATACAGTCAAGCTCTTATCAAAGCAAAGTTTACAATCCACAAAAACTTGCTTATATTCCCTGCATGGCTAGCACAAGTTTGCTCTCGCACGATAAACAAGAAAAGGCCCCACATAAAAACTGCTTTCTCTTTCATCTTACTATTGAAAGAACATGAAAGAGACATGCGGTACAGTAGCCAGAAAAGTTCCCCAAACCATCGATATACTTAGATGTAGTATGTGTATCCTAGATGGGACCAATCACCCAATGGGCGACTGTACCTTAACTATTATTTGAATTGCAAATTTGTTTTACCAGGTCCACCGAGCCTGCCGGTGTACGGCGCGTACCCGCTCGTCAGATTCCTAAACTTCTCAAACCTGTCCACTTCCATGATCAAACTGGGCGAGATGTACAAATCCAAGATCATAGGCATGTATCTGGGGAATGTACCGACTGTCGTAGTGAACGACCCAGAACTGTTGAAGGAGATGTTGAATACAGAGGAGTTCGATGGTCGCATGGATATCATCCTCTTCAGACTGAGGTCCTACTGGAAGAAACTCGGTAAGTAAACCTTCCAACTCTAATGTGTTTAGCGAATAGTATAATATGGCTGGACTTATTCCACATCGCCGGTTACCATCAGGTGACACATGGTCAAAGGCTTGCATCATCATCACAGTCCATAACAATCCACTGCTGGACTTAGGGCCTCTCCCGCAAAAAGGGGAGGTTATTGCCACAATTTTGCGCTTGGGAGGCGGGTTGGAGATCGCAGTGTTATAAATAAAACAATGGAAAATGCTGCTTCCGATTTCTAGTCTACGGATACTGTAGTTTAATACATTAGTCGCCTTATACGACACCACACGGCCAAAGGCTTGCATAGTTTATTATATATAAAACTCCACCTACTTCTCTCTTCTTGGTCCTACAATGTAGTCGTTCAGACGACAGAGTCCAATCGAATCACGGGATGCTGGCGTTTGTAAAACAAAACAAGAGGTATAGTCTCTTGCAACTTATCTAGGAAAGCAGACAATACCTGTAATTCTATTCAGACCAACTTAACGAATCAATACAAGTCCGCACACCAGGCCGAAAACATTCCGGCCGAGAAAACAACGACAGAAAAATCTTGGAAAGACAATCACCTCCTTCTGTCTTCCGCCATCCTCTCCATCATCCGGCAATAATCTCTGACTCTGCTTCACCAGGCATTTTCTTCACCGACGGCTACTTCTGGCACGTGCAAAGGCGGTTCTCACTGCGCTACATGAGGGATTTTGGCTTCGGACGGCGCTCTGACGACCTGGAGGAAGTGGTCTCCGGCGAAATCAAAGAAATGCTCGACATGGTCGCTAATGGGACCAAATACCCGGCGGAAAAGGTGCGTAGTTCTTACATCTAAGTTTTTTGTAATAAAGCCTCTTGGTTTAAGGATGTTGAAAAACAACTTTTTATTATTGCTGACAAAAATAACCAAAGCAATTTCAATATTATGGAAGTAAATACAATGGAAATGAGCAAAAACAGCAAGCGTAGGTACGAAGTAGCGGGCAAAAGCTAAAAACAAAGAACAATGGCCTCCTCGCTGTTTGTCCGAGCAGACAGTGCATAACTTTAGGTGCATTACGTTACGAATTTTCATATTATTTAGTAAACATACTTTGGCCGTTGTTAGCATAACTCATCTAAATCTAATTGGTATTCGTGGAGCGTCTCTATGCCCTAAACTAGCCCTGTGCAAAATTTATGGCCAATACCTGTATCTTGTTATTAATTTAACTAAAGTCTATCTGATAGGACTACCTGAATGCCCTGATAGATAGGACTATCTGAATGCCTTGGTTTGGTATAACAACTACTGTAAGGATTTTCACTATAACGGGTAGATTCTACCGCTACGGGGAGAATGATCGCCGAAGAAGGCATAGAATGTACCTAAACCCGTGTGTTTATCTAGATATACTGTAGGTGTCCTCTAAAGGTGATCTAAAGATGACATAATCCCGTCACTTGACTTTTATTTCTACTTTGATAAAAGTTCAATGGTTCGCATTTACATAACATGAAAAATTTTCCCTCATTATGTGATATCTAAGTCTCAACTTTAGCACCAAGCGTGTTTAAACAACTTTTTTGGGTACTTAATTAAGAGTTCATGGGTGTCACCATAGATAAGTGACGTGAGTGACATTGCGGATAAGATTATGGTTCGGTCACATGCAGTGTAATATCAGCTGCACTATTCCAGTCAGAAGTAGTTATGGAGTTTATGTGGTTATCGTGCCATGACCCCGATTAACTGCGGACCTCCGCATAATTGGTAACAAAAAAAAATACAAATTCCCGTTATCAATGCGAGCGCAACACTTGACATTGTTTATAAAAACAGTAGTCACGTTTCTTGGTGTGGAAGATAATGCTATGGGTTGTTGGTATATCGTGAATCCGTACTGCGCGTAATCGGATTTGCTGCTGCACACGTGATGTCTTGTAAGAGGATTTAGGTTAAGTTTATTGCGACTGGACAACTGCCAGAAAATACCTAAGTTTTATTTTATTTTATTTATTTTGTTTATTTTATTTATTTTGTATTTATTTTAATTATTTTATTTTATATATTGGAAAACCAACAGCAATGATTACTATATAAAATAATACAGAAAGCACAGAACCAATTATAGGTTTCCACCGACAGAAACTGGATAAACTAATACATACTTAACTAAAAGTTAAGCATACCGAACAGTATATAAGAGTTTACAATTTCAAATTTAAACTAACATATATCTACAATACCCGAAAGTAATGCAACAATAGTTATAGATTATAGATTTTTATTTGCATTAAATGTGGTAGACAGTTATTACGTACATGTTAAAATCATTTCGTATCACACATTTAACCAATTACACTTAAATACAGTTAACTTAATAATATTACAGTTTAAAAACATGCTACAATGTATATTAGTAGGATGCGGTTTTTCGTTGACTCTCAAGCCTTGTTTTAAATAAATATAGATCAATTCTCCTGGATAGAACATTAAACTTACACAAAGAATAATTAATCAAACATTGTATTATTAATACATTATTATTTTTGAGCCAACTATTCAATTAATTTAAAAAAAAATTCTTTTATCGGCTTTCGAAAAATCTCCCATTGCTATAATGATTTATGCAGTAGGTAGAACAGGTTATAATACTTTCATAATTTTTTTTATGAAATAGTGCCTTAAAAGTGTAGTATATCACTAAAACAGTTCTTTCACTAATAAGTTTTACTTAAAATTTTGACATATATGATCCTTTGAAGTGTAACCACTCTTACTACATAGGAATTAGTTACGACCGCGGAGAGGTCAATGGCCGCTATTACCAATCTATTTTACTCATATCATAGGGTTACACAGCTGTGTGGTGTCCGGCAGAGTAGAATAGCACCAACCCCTTACACTCGTGGGTGTCGTACCAGACGACTAATGTTTTCGAGGCAAAAATCTGTCCTCCGTAGGCTGAAAAATGGGCAGCAGCGTTTTTCATTGTTATATTTTTAACAATGCGATCTCCAACCCATTACATCTACGACTCATGGAATCGAATGGAACTTACCATGAATTTTAATAAACGAAATGAGCCAACAATACACTAGTTCACTATAGTATCTACTATCATAGCAATGACGTCTAAACAAAATGATGGATGGACTGATTGTAACAGGAAATCGTGAATGGCGACCTGGTGTACCTGCCTCACTTCTTCGCGGTGCCCTTCATCAATGGAGTCTGCCACGTGGTTGGTCGGATGACAGTACCTCGCGAGAAGTACGGCGAGCTCTGGGACCTGGCCCGACATGCCCTGATGTTCCAACGAGGCTCTGACGACCTTGGAGGCCTCGTCTCTCTCTCACCGTGGGTGAAGGACTTCTTCCCTAACTGGTGCGGCTACAACAACCTGGTGAAAGGGAACCAGAAGCTTCTGGACTTCTTTGCGGTGAGTTGCATTACTTTATGTAAATATTAAATACAGACAATGGACTTGATTGAGCCTTGTCCACAAGTGGAGAGAATGTCGCCGATATTTGTGACGTTATTTATCTCTAACACTTATACGAAGTGAAATTCGTTAGAGGACGTCTTATAATTAGCAAAAACATTGGGTACCTATCTCCTATCATTATAGATAGGTATATTTTTATTAGCTGGGTAGTAATGAGTATTGCATGTTTACTGCTTTTGCTGAATTTAAATATATTGTTTGTATGAATAAGTAATGTTTAGTGAATAGGTATACAAGTTGACGGCTTATTGGTGTAGCCTTGTATCATGAGATGGGCACAGTTAATCATAAATAACCTGACCGACGTAAACACGTAAAAACTCCCGACCTATTTAACCGTAAGTTAAGAGTCATCTCGACGTCAACGTCATTGATTTAAGAGTATGACTTTTGTTTTCGAATAAAGAAATCCGCATCAAAGTTTTCCTTAAATAAAACAGTTATCTGTGAGCTAAATAAAATCCTTAAAGACATTTAGTTACACTGGAGGAACAATAAACCTTCACAGATAACCAGTTATCTGGCCATGGGTATCTCCAAGGAACAAGGAGATCCTGGGCCCTCGAGCGCGAGATCACAATCGGGACATTACGCCAAGGCTTTTTTTATCTGTGTATATGTGGCTCTGTGTATGTGTGGAGTTCTGTGTCTGCCTGTGGCATCGTAGCTCCCAAACTGCTAGACAACTTTCGATACATTTTTCTTTATTTAAAAGCTAGTTAACCGAGATGGTTTGTTTCATTAAAGCCGGTTCAATACTTTAGAAAAACATTGAGTATTTGTCAACTTAGACGGGGTTTTCCGAAGTTTTTCTGTAGGTTATTACGTCTGGGTATTAATTAACGAAATTACGAGTTAATGCTGAACCGCCCACCTACGTATGTTTCCAAGAAAATACTTTCAAAATACATAAACAATTCTTATTTTATGGCAGCAGTAAAACTTTACGATGTTAAATAACACATATTCAATTGAACGAACTCAATTTAGGTATCTACGTGCATTTGACGTTATTTCACTTATATTGTCAATAAAACACACGTTGCTTAGGTGGGGCCACAAAACTCATAATAAGTTAAGTCAATAGAAATCCTATGCGCAGTCATGGCGACAAACTCACGCACTTTGCTATGCAGATGACTTTTTTTTTATGTCATACAGTAGGCAAACAGGCAAGCGGGCCACCTGATGGAAAGCGGTCACCACTGCCTATAGACATTAGCTACACCAAGAGTATCGCCAATGCGTTGCCCACCTCTATAACACGTTTCACTTTTGATGATCTTTTGCCCATAGTATCTGACATTATCTGACACACCTGAAAGTTATTGCGCAGTAGTAGCCGAGGTGGCGACAAGCGTTCTTGATAGTTTGACGCCACACATGGCATTTCTATTTACTTATCTTATTTTGATTTCTGTGGGGCACAGATTCAATTTCCAGAGA
This sequence comes from Blastobasis adustella, assembly GCA_907269095.1. NCBI lineage: Eukaryota > Metazoa > Arthropoda > Insecta > Lepidoptera > Blastobasidae > Blastobasis > Blastobasis adustella. Next base: position 12,839,391 of record OU026124.1, read on the forward strand.
TTTATTATATTTTACTTGACAAATCCTTAGGTCCTTAGTTAATTTCGGTTTTGAAGTATACCAACTGTTGTCGACAAGTCGTCGTGGCAATCGCGGTATGAGGTACGCGCGAAGGGGGGCGCCCCGCACACCTGCACAGCCCCCCACATAGTGCTGCATCTACCAGTTACCTAATCGATATCGATATTTCTTTTTACCACGAATCCGAATCATCTTCCTCAAAAAAAAACATCGATTACCGAGTGATGCCGCATCGCAAGAAAATTGCCTATCGCGGACAGTACATAGCTTGATATTTTAACGCATGACGTTTCGGGGATGTGTTGTTGTATATGCAACGATAAGCTAGGGTACGTCACCACGATAACATCTTATGACTTTGAAGCTGGATAAAAATAAAATTATCTTGGCGTTAATGTCCCGGTTGTGCTCTCGAGCACGAGGGCCCGGGGTCCGCCTTGCTGGATAAATCTGGGCAATTATCTTTCGTTTTGTCCCATACCTACATGTGTATTGCGTCTGGCTCTTTTACCAAACACTCATTCTCACCAATACAACTCGTGTTTAGCCGGGATCTACAGCGGTGACCCAAAGAGCTATTGAGTTATGACACTCAGGCACGGAGGACAAGCTAACACTGTCTAGGAAACCTCAACAAAATTCTATAATCGAAAACATAGGCAGAAAAATTGATCGGCTCGAGACGAGCAGTTCAAAAATAGAATCTAGGGCAGCTTCAAAAGGGACTTCGACCTCGTGAAAATCGTTTTAGGGCTGTTTATCTTTTCCCTAGCTACCATTTTAAATGACCTCCCTAATGTATGAACTTAGTACTACGGAGAGGTCAAGCTGTATCTCTGGTTCTGCCAACGAAATTAGATGAAACATGGCCTAGATTTTAAGTTGGACCCCAAACTAACAAAGTGTGAAATTCACATCAATATAGATTCGACACCATTACCATATTTCTTATAGGTTAGCTGGTTATGGATCCACATCAGGTGTTTTAGTTTCTACGGCTTAACAGCTACACAACAAAAGTTTCATTCAAATCCGTCCACATACCTACAGATAGACAAACAGACGCACAATTTTTTTTTAAATTCTTATTCTTTTACTATTTCTTTGCCCTAAATATATTTGTGCAATGTACAGACAAACCTTTTTCCTGTTTTATTATATGTAGAGATAGATTATTGTTACATTCTTAAACACATTGCAACTTTTCTAGGCCCTCATCGAGGAAGCAATCAATACTTATGAAGAGTCCCATGACCGCCACTTCATGGACGTATACATCAGAAAAATGAAGGAGGAGAAAGAAAAGAAGGATAAAACTACATATTCAGGTAAGTGTAATGAGTGTGATGAACGTGGACAAAACAAGAGGGGTCTGTCAGGACCGCAAGCATGCGAACCAATATCGTCTCTGTCTACCCCTAAGGGAAAAAAGCGTAAAGCGGGCTACATGGGGCTTACCATGAGCTCTCATAGTAGGACCTAAACAGAACAGAACTTAGAACGAGACAGCGCTATACGAAACACATAAGCTTGGCTCGTTCTAAGAAGTTCTGTTTGGGTAAAAAAAAAAAAAAAAAAATTTATTCGCCAAAATTACAACCTTACAGAGTATTATGGTACAATTATAACAGTCTTTAAGTTCAGATTGTTTAAGTTATATATTAAAATACAATGCAGTTGTGAACATATTAGGGTGAATTTCCTGACTCCTGCACTTGGATGAGCTGTATTGCAGGAGACAGTAATTCCTCAATTTAGAATTTGGTATTTGTTTCTAGCCATGAGCGGATATCCACAGAACTTCTTACTTATTAGTCCTGCTATAAGACCTTATGGTAAGCCCCCTGACCTTCAGTTTTAACTGCACAGTCTTAACTGTACAGTCGAACTGTGCAGTTAAAACGTATGTGTAGGCAAAACTTTTATGACTACGAGGTCTGTGGATCCGCGAATGCTTGTAAATTAAATTGCCAATAGACTATACTAAATGTCTCACCATTTATGCAATCAAAACAGCGTCCAAATCAACATTAATTTACTAGATTAAAGAGATTATAGTAAACGTTACAAACTAGCTAGCGGGTTTAACCGATGAGTAGACAGAAGAGAGAGGGAGCGAGAGGTCCGATGAAGGACCGAGACAACATTAGAGCTCGTCTAAGCTGAAATGACGCGCCCCACTATCGCACTAACGCACACAAGCAAATTTAAAATATGGACGCAATACATATACAAATGCCGTTGTTATTGGTCATTCAGTTGCCGGTGAGACTCAAACGTAGGAGCATGCGTCGTTCGATTGAGCAGTCGACGCTCCCACACAGATGAAGTGTCGTTATTAATATTTGCACTCACACATCGAAATCAACTAATTTAGTAGTGGGGCGCGTCATTTCACCTTAGACAAGCTCTACTTGTGTTGTTGTGTACTTGTTAAAAGGGTGGACAGACTTAAATTCTAAAAAAAAAACTGGGAACTGGGCAGTTGGACTGAACTGAAAACATAATCTAATCGAAATATCATTAGATAAAACTGTACGATAAAAACTGTGCAGTTAAAAAACCCTTCTTTCTCTTTCTAGGGTAAAAACTCAACTTAATGCGTGGTTTTAACTGAACAGTTAGACTCTTTAGTTTAAACTGAAGGTCTGTAGACCGCTTACCATTATGTATATATGTATTTAGGGAAGTAATAGGATATACATGTGCGTTGTTGCTAAAGTTGATAAGATCGGTCAAAGATCAAGAGAGCGTAGGTAGACCTTGTTTATACAACCATTAGACGTATCTAGGTCCTGCCTTGACAATTGTGACTATATCAGGCGTCTCAGACGCACTAATCGTCACAGTACTATAACAATAGTATTAAAATTTATGATTCAAGTCACAGTATCACAACAATAGTATTCAAATATTTGATTCAACTTGTTACGTCCATGCGGTTACTATACCTACCTATATCTATACTAATATTATTGTTTGTTTTTAATGGATAAACACAAAAACTTGTGAACCGATTTTAAAAGTTCCTTCACCTATAGAAAGCTACATTTTATCTTAAAAAATAATTAGAGATCCCCAGGAAAATTGCAATAATATAAGCCGTAAAACTGTTGCATTTTCGCGCATGATTTCAGAACGACTGCAATAATTTAACTAAGTACTTCTTTTCTGTCTAGTTTGTAGTTTTCAGAACAAGTTTGTATGCAGGAAAAAAAAGGTAGGTAGGTGTAGGGAAGACGTAGACTAGGTCAAGAGTAGGTGTAGGGTAGGTGTGGAGCTGGTGTAGGGCAGGGTATGGTAGGTGTAGTGTAGTGTAGGGGTAGGTGTGCGGTAAGTTAGGGGTAGGACGCCACGCGAACGAAGCCGCGCCGGGCCAACTAGTCAATTCTTATTTTTATGAATACTGACGTAACATTTTTTCAGATTTACATTACATTAGAACATTATTATAACCACTAAATAATAAGGCTAGAGTCTAGGTAGCCGGATATTCAAAGGTGTAGGTAGCAAAACCATCATAAGTTGGTAGTGTTGAAACTATTAGACTACATAGCTTAAAAAAAGGGTATTGCAACTTTTGCAACTATATGTCCATATTTGGTACGCCGGACGGCGGCTGCAGGCACCAATACGGCTCGTTAGATAGTAACGTTGATGTCGTTTCATCATCACAGCCCGTAACAGTCCACTGCAGGACTTAGGGCCTCTCCCACGAAAGGGGAGGTTATTGCCATAATCTCCACGCTTGGCAGGCGGGTTGGAGATCGCAGTGCTTAAATATAATAATGGAAAATGCTGCTGCCCATTTCCAGACTACGGAGACTCTTGATCTTTTGCCTCGAAAACATTAGTCGCCTTGTACGACACCCAGGAATGTAAGGGGTCGTTTAACCACATTTTATTCATTAGACAACATACATTAGATAACAGTTTAAAGGTTTTGGACAGCTCTTAGACCCCTTAAATTTATGGATTAATTGCCTGGGTAGACATAACGATTACTAATATCCTGTATAGGTACTTGCTTTTTACACCTAATTGAAACGACGAGAACTGGAAAAACTTGTAGGATAATTGGTCACTTGTAGCTGTTTCCATTTAATTAATTTGAGAAAAATTATAGGTACACGCCGTGTGCACACTGTGTGTGTCCAGCATAGAAGTATAGCACCAAATCTCTGCACCCACGAGGTGTCGTAGAAGGCGACTAATGTTTGCACCAATTCTGTGAACTCGAGAGTGTTGCACAAGGCAATTAATGTTTCGAGGCAAATGATCTAGGGTCTCCGTAGGCTGGAAAACGGGCAGCAGCTTTTTCCATTGTTATATTTATAACACTGCGATCTCCAACCCGACTGCCAAGCGTGGAGATTATGGCAATAACCTCCCCTCTCGTGGGAGAGGCCCTACGTCCTGCAGTGGACTGTTATGTACTGTGATGAGGGGTACACGATTTCTTATGGTTTTACTTCAGGAACGCAGTGGATTATTCAAGAAAGTAGCGATTTACTTACTCTTTTTATAAGCCTACTTACGGGTAAATTTTCACGAATAGACATTATTAGAAAGAAATCAATTGTCTGTTAGTAGCCATTTTTAGTACCTACTGACCCGTACACTATATTTGCAATTAAATTGCGTTTTCCTGTTGCTTGTTTAATAACGAAGTGGCATGAAAATAATAGTCTGTGATGCGTTATTTTACTGCAGATAGCAAACGGTCTCGGTGATACAAACAAAACTGTAGCTAACTAATAGGGCTATCTCTGGAGGAAACAAGACTTCTGAACTTCGATCGAACTTTGCAATCATGGATACGATTGCCTTATACACGTTCGCACACGGCTCCTTCAAATACTTAGATTTGATCTGTCCAGACTGACTTGTCTTATTTGGTGAACAAACGATACCCAAAACCACGACTTGTCGTATCAATCACGCTAAGCACATTGTATCTAGATGTCTTGAATTATATAAAACACATAGAATGTGAATTTTAACGAATTCTGCTGCAAATTATCCATTTAAATACATAATTTCCATAACCAAATAAGACAAATTAGTCTGTACAGATTTAAGTATTTCGAAATGGCGTATTAGAACCCTTAGGAACAGTACTTATCTCCCTAAGTACATAAATAATTCATCTACGGGAAGATGAAACTATCTAGTAATATTACCGTAAAACCCGTAAAAGTCCCTTACACAGGTATGTTTAAATACCGACTTATCTATTTTTTAAATATCCTCCAAACTATGGAACAAGTTCTATGAAACGACCTTAAAACCATTCAGATTTAACTAGCTTTTTTATTTAAATAGAATCCGTTTAACTGTTCGGTAACTACGAGCCCAGACAGCTACAAATACTACATGTGACTCCCAAGTGGGTCAGTGCGAAGTAGTTACAATCAGGGACCTGCTTGACACGTGAGTCACAGACCCGATCAAATGTGAACGTCATAAGGAACGGTCACCTATCATATTTAAATGGTGTCAAGATATTGCTTACTAATAGCTTATTTCTTGCTTCTATTTGATTACAATTGCTTATTTGATAGTTTAGAGTTAGATCCTTGATTCTGACGTCAGCTTGATGAGTCACCTGTTCGCTGTTTTCGTAATAAATATCTATTATTGCCTATAAAACTTAAAAAACATCAATCCTGCAGCTTTCAAGGAAATAAAGATATCGGTTAAAATTTATTCGGAATGTATTAGCGCCTGTGCAAATGATGAGGGCAACAGTGTTAAATTTTAATTAAAATAGAATAAAAAGTAAACACAAGTATATGTACAAATTTTTTGGGTATATACAAATTCGTACGAAAATACATTTGCTCTCTTAATTTCCACAGGCGCTATGAGTTTTCAATCCAAGTTTGAAGTAAGCAATTAGCAAGCAATTATTGGCATATAATTTCACAAATTTCTAATGATTAAATAAATAATTTTCGGAGCGAATGCGAACTACAGACAGGCGACTCATCAAGCTGACGTCAGAATAAATGGTCACCCTAAATCTTTTGATATCATCTAAACTATCGAGTAAGCAATAATAAGCAAATATAAGCAAGAAATAAGCAATTTTTCGGCACCATTTTAGCGTTTTCATTGATGACCATTCATTCTGACGTGACGATCAAAGTGTTTGTTTACCAATCCACACTTGTTTTCATTGCAGTGGAGCAGCTGCGTCTGATCTGTGTAGACTACATGTTCCCTGCGGCTTCTGCTACTGAGGCGGTTCTTTCCATGCTGGTGGAACGGCTGCTGCTGCAGCCTGAAATCCAGGACAAAGTACACGAGGAAATAGATCGGGTGGTCGGCCGCGGGCGCCTGCCAAACCTTGACGATCGTCGGCAGTGAGTATCAAGACTTGTTGATCTGTCAGCAATGTTCACTACTTTTTACTACACGCCCTATATTAGAGAAGGCAAGATTCTGATAAAGTATGTTTCAATAGCAAAAAATAAAACATGACAAACTGATCGCGACAACTATAATAACCGTTACGGTTCAGTTCAGTTGTTTTTAGTATGGTTTACCTTCTGGCGGCATGTTCGTTGCCTTTTACGCCATATTCAGTATTAATAGACATCATAACATTGACCGTGTGGTGTCCGCCAGAGTAGAATAGCACAAACCGCTTTCATTTCGGTGAGTGTGCGAAGCAGCTGCACGACCTCATTCCGCCGTCCCCTTTCCGCCATCGGGAGACACGATCCGGGCGAGCGCTTCATCCTTATGTCGTGGAACTTCCAACTATCCGCACGAGCCGCTTTGGCTTGACTTTTATAATGCGTACGGCTAAGGAGTGGAACGCGTTGCCTGCGAGTGTGTTCCCTGATCAATATAATCTGGATGCCTTCAAGGCTAGAGTGAATAGGCTGTTCCAAGACGGGCATGCTCCATCTTCGGCCGCATCGTCACTTACCAACAGGTGAGATGGCGGTCAAATGCCTGTCTTGTTTAATATAAAAAAAAAAAAAAAAAAAAAAAAAAATTATGGGTATCGTACAAAGCGACTAATGTTTTCGAGGCGTAAAATCTAGTCTCCGTAGACTGGAAAATGGGCAGCAGCGTTTTCAATTGTTATATTTACAACACTGCGATCTCCAACGCGCCTGCTAAGAGTGGAGATTATGGCAATATCCTCCCCTTTCGTGGGAGAGGCCCTAAATCCTGCACTGGACTGTTACGGGCTGTGATGATGATATGACACAGGAATCACCATCATCATCTTCCGAGCGGTTAGTCCCGGTGCCTGCCCGGGTCCGCTTTCCTACTATTTCTTTTCCATTTTGCCCTGTCTACGGTCTCAATACCTACTGAGTAAAAACTAAAATATTTATTTTAGATAATGTGATAATCTGAATGATTATATCTGCGTATAGCTAGTGGTTTGGTAGAACACTAACAACAACATAATTAATTAAGTAGTGCCATAGATTAGATAATACCTACTTAAATAGAATTGAGACACCAGGTGCCTAATAATAATCCTTAAATTCTAAATAAGCATTAATATCATAAACGCTTTCCTGCTCATTCTATGTAATTTAGACAGCGTATATTATGGCACGTTTCTACCTTTATTTAAAATATCGTTTTTCAAAGTTTCAGTATTTCGTCACTAACTCACTGACTGACTCAATGATCTTCAAAAAGATATACCACTTCCAGGTGTCTTAGAAAGTTGAAATTTGGCATGAAGATAGGTAATTGGGAGTTAATAAAGGTAACAGTTAGTTAAATTTGCGAAATTTTACTCCTACGGGGGCAAGATGGGGGTTGACGGTTTGTAGGAAACTTATGATTAATATATTTTAAACAAAGTTGAATTAATCTCATTTATAAAGTTATTTTTCTCAGGAAATTTATTTATTTATTCAACAAGAATCTACAGCACGTTACATTATAAGTAAACAAATAACATGTTACTTACCTAACAGGCGTTACTTACCTACCTTACTTAACAGGCAAGTTAGAGATTCACATGATGTATTTGTTTGTATGGATATTCTTGCACTTTGTCAAATTTTTTTGCTTAGACCACTCTTTGTTTTTGTTGGCTTTTTGACATGATTTCGACATTTACATTCTTAAAGGTTTTGTGACTGATGTCCCTACTACTAAGCTGCAAATTAGAGAAAGTGGGTGATGCCATTGTAGGTATTGCATACGTCCATAGACTGCGGTGACTGTTTACCATCAGGCGGGCCGTAAGCTTGTTTCTTAGTGGTACCTATAAGAAAAAAATACACCTGCACAGCGTAATATGTACGTACAAACATATACACGCTATACTGTGTATATGTTATTTGGCCACCGTCATTGTAAATATGTTTGTTTCTTTACCTTGACATAACAAAAGTCCTTAAGTAACATAACATTAAACATTGTAGGTAATTTTAATCAAATATGTTTACTGTACGTAGTTACATTTGTTGAAGCTAACGAGGTGTTAAAGTGCATAGCACATTATTATTGTATGTATGTGACTTTTATTACGCGAGAACGAGATACGATTACACCATGCTTAGTCTCAATCTTGAATTTAAGTACCTACTTGCCACTCGACCTTAGAATACCTAGGCAATCAGAGCATATTTTTTTACATAGTACAAAGTTGGCTTTGTACTCGTAAAACGATGTCGTGCTCGTTAAATTCGTACGTGCAAATAAAGTACCTACTTACTAGGTACGACTGAGTAAAATTTCTATTTATATATTTATTCGTATGGCAAAAATATAATATACGAAAAACACATTCAACTACAAATTTAAATCAAGCGAAGTATCCACGAATCATAACTATTGCATTTAGAGAAAACGAACATGAAACTGATAGGTAGCACATTAATAATGGGGAACTATGGCTTTGGCAGTGGGGGATGCCATTTGTCTTTTTGCTGCCAAAGCTATGTGTCCCGCGGCTTAGAAGTAGGAAACCTATATACCCCTGATATTGCTAATATCTAGGTATAGGTACTGCTGACCACTAGCCACTTTTCTTCAGATGGCCGCTTGCCTGTCTGTATACCGTAACTAAACAACGTACGACAAAAAATCTGAAACATTGCAAAATTTGATCAAAATCCGTTTAATACGTACAGGAGATTGTTATTGCGTCGAAATTCACTTACAAACTTTCGCATGTCTAATAATACTTGCTTTTTGGAGATTAAAAGTAGCCTATCTTCAGTATTTATGTCATTCCTCAGGTTCACCAGATTGCCATCTATCTCCTTGCCAAATTGTATACCAGTTTAGTGATCTGTTCAGTGGTTTAAACATGAAAACGTGAAATACAGACAGATAATGTAACTTTCGCATTCATAATAATATTAGTCAGTATATTATTAGGCAGTAGGATATTAGGGTTTATCAGTACATATCTGGTACTTATCCTATAGGATTTAAGATTAATTTGTTAATGAATAGAATTTAGATAATTATATTAAATGTCGTTGTTAATCTAGATAATCTTACTGATGATAATATTGTGAAGGTCGCGACTTGCTACCGCAACATTGTTGCTAGTTACAATTATACTTAATGAAACTACGAATCGCTCACACTCATTTCGAAAGGCGTAAATAGGTTTTTACGGAGTCGGCAACGTGTGGGTGATGCCCCTGGTATGGCAAACGTCCATACTGCGTGACTGCTGTCAGGCCATGGGTTTCCCATCCGTCCATCAGGCAGGCCGTGAGTTTGTTTGCCCATACCGTCTGTGATCTCAAACGGCAGTCGCTCTGCTGTAATTACTGGATCTTCCAATTCCTGGGTCATGGTAAAGGCGGATCCGGGACTCTCGCGAGCACAACCGGGATATTGATGCCAAGTTATTTGATATGAATAAAATGTTGTTTCTTAGCTTCTGAATTTCCTTGCCACAGTTTGCCGTACACGGAGGCATGTCTGCGCGAAGCCCTGCGCATGGATACGCTGGTCCCGCTGGGCGTCCCACACAGAGCCACGGAGGACAAGGAGTTTGCGGGATATCTTGTTCCAGAGGTAAGGGCGCTCTCGTTAGGCGTTTTGGTCGCGCTGCGGCAGCGCTGCATCAGCGGAGCCCTTCACAGTACAATACAATACAATACAAAAACTCTTTATTTGCACACTACAGGATACATACATGGGATAAAATATATAATAATAAGCAGTACAAAGGGCAGTCTTATCACTAGTTATCTCTTCCAAATTCGCTCCAGCGCGGCTTCTTTGCTAGCGACTGCCAAAGAGGATATAAACACTCGCGTCTCGTCGCGCGGCTGTCATTATGTATGTAGCTGTAGACCCAGCCGCGCTACGGCCACGGTAATGTTATAGATCATATTACCATGCTACTGCAGCGTGACTTAAGCAGCGCTGCAGTCGCGGTTCTAAAACGCCTATGTGTGATAGCGTAAGCTTTCATATATTTTTTTAAATTTAAATTTAACAAGGAAGCGCGGTAGGCGGACGGAAATGACGGGCTGACGTCTTTTCTAAGTATTGGCCAAGGAAAGCATCCGACCGTAAATCGTTAAATATAGGGAGGCCTTTGCCCTGCAGTGGGACCGAAGTGGCTAAAATAATAATAATTTAATTAATTAAACCACCATATGAAAGTGCCACGACAAAAAACTATTTTCTCGAGCCTCCCAGCAGTGGATTGTTATGGGCTGTTGTAGAGTACACAGACCTGCGTATTAGAAACGGGGTATGGCAGTTGGCAACGCACATTAGTTCGACCGTCGATGACGTACCTATTCAGCGCAACTGGCCAGATATATACCCGACGTTAGTTCCAGTAGTTCCCAATCAGCGTAGCACTGGCCATACTTGCAAAATGTAATTAGTACGAGTATACAGACCTACCAGTACAGTACAGTACCTCTACCAGTTCTGAAGATTATTATTAACTATATTAGTGGACCCGACGCGAATTCGTTCGCGTACACCTACTTTACCCCTACCTATCCTTTTGTATTTATTGCTTATAAATCTTCCTCTTGAATTCTTCCTTCCACTCTATCTATTGTTGAAAACCGCATTTGCGTAGTTTAAAAGATCTAAGCGTACATAGATACATAGGGTCAGACGACGGGAAGCGACTTTGTTTTTTACTATGTCATCATCATCTTCATCTTGCCGTTATGTCCCGGTTGCGCCCCCGCGCGGCACGCGTGGGCCTAGGGCCTAAATAGTTGCTTCCTAGATATATATTTTTAGCTTTCTCGCACCTGAAACCCTAAAAATGAATTAAGCAGGTTCCATGAGAATTATCTTTTTGAGTTCTGAGTAGCCTGCATTATTCGTGACGTCTTCAAAAGGTGTTTGCATAAAATATGTATCCAATAAAAACCATTTCTGTGTTCAGCTGTGTATATGGCAAATATCCTTCGCTCCGTTTTCTAGAAATTGGTCAGAAGAATTTTAAGAAAGGGGTGAAAAAGTTTTAACGAGGTCGGCAACGCATGGGTGATGGCCCTGGTATTGTAAATGTCCATACGCTGCGGTGACTCTTGCATATGAATGGAATGTTGCATATAAAAACGGTTGCCAATAAGTACATTAGTATTATTTAGTTACCCAACATGCTGTTAACTAACCAGAATCACAATACACTAATTAAACACTATATCAGTACTTAGATTTATCTTTTGATGTTAGTTAATGCGGTTCGCAGGCGCGTTTATTACAGTGCAATCACTTTGTATACATGATGTTTTCTTCTTTTACTCTGTATACAGAATGATTGCACTGTACCAAACGCACTAGGTAAGTTACACTTCAAAAACTTTCTTAACACCCCCAACAATTACAGCGATTTAGGTGATATTTGTACATATCGATTTTTAGAGAAAGGTTTTAGGTTAATTTAATTTTAGTTAAGTAGTCATGTTTTCATCTTAGTTTTGTTTGTATGTTTTTGCTTAATTTAAATTACCACTAAAAATAGAAACAAAATTAGCCCGTGTTTACGCATGGGAAGCTCACAATTATTATTTATAACTGGGGTATAACGGAGATCACAATCGAGACGGAGCATAAAGCATTTCTAAACCACAGACCGACTCTGTGTTGTAAATGTAAGTAATTTTAAAAGTGCGACTTTGACTTTTGCTACAAGTGTTCTGAACAATTGAAGGAAATAATTTTACTTTTATTTATTGATTATTATTTTCTCAATGCGTAATGACATTAATTAATACCTTTAGTCTAAGCAATTAGTCTAAGCATATGTGCAACAACTGTATAAGCTAAATGGTATATGAACATAGTAGCCCGAATAGGCCACGGCCTGTGCTAGGGCTAACTACTCCATTTAGACATAATTACATGTCAGTTGGTCTACATGTCCATGCTTGCGTCTGAGTTCTGTCTCTGAGAAAAGAAAGAAAGAAACATTTATTACACATGAATTAATGGGATGTCTTTAGTACGAATTTTAGGAAATTCAGTTTAGTGTAGGTAAGGGCTATGTCAGTGTCAGGCCTGGCATGACCCAGCTAAATCTTTCGTAAATCTAGTAGAACTGTGCTGTACAGCAGTGCAGCATTTCCTGTACTCTTAGTGTATTTAATACTGCTATCTGCAAACCGAAAATGTACTTTTCGTTTTACATTGTAATTTTTGTTGACGACCTGAGGTTAAGTTGGTTATCATGCCACGTCGGCCACGTTAAGGTCCCGGGTTCGATTCCCGGCAGAAATTTTAATGATGAATTTTAATTTCTGTTACGGGTCTGGGTGTTGTATGTATAATAAGTATGTATTTAAAAAAACAAAAGTAGTTTATTAGTTTTCTGGCACCCATAACACACGAATTGCTTGCTTTGGGAATTAAATAAATAAATAAAATAAATATTTGATTTATTAGTTCACACAAAGGTTACATATTTTCAACATTAATAAAAAAAAAAAAAAAAAAAAAAAAACAGCCTTTGTGAGAACCTGGAGTCTGAAAAAGGCTTAATACCTGTACTACAGATCTCCAGGCCCCCCCCACAGAAGAGATCAATACAACAGAAAAAAATTACAAAGTGTGAGTGCTATATTGTCCAAATATATATAAAAAAAAGTGTAATTACGAAAGTCCGTTCTCAAGTTATGCACTAACTAACGAACAGGTGTGAAATAGTACTATCTACACTAATCGTCTATAAAAATACACACACTTACTATCCCATAGATAGAAATGTCCATTCAAATTGCACAATCTCCATCACAGCATTAGCGCTGTCATGTGAATGGCCTTAACGTATATACCGGGATCATTAAGACTATGTAGTCCGTTAGTCAGAGTACAGTTAAATTGAACGGCACAACAGACTTGATACTTGGTGCATAAATAAGCTAAAACGAAGTTGTGTGCAACTGATTTCTAGTAGCAGCAGTGTTACATGAAAGGGTCCATTCTAACTATCGAAAGTTAGAATGGATGGGTACTTAGTTACTAAATCTAGACATAGTATAAAACAAAATCGCTTCTTGTCGTCTGTATCTATGTACCTATGTACGCGTATGTATATGTATCTATGTACGCTTGGATCTTTTAAACTACGCAATGGATTTGCAATAGCAGCGGCTCAACAGACTTGATACTTGATATAAATAAGCTAATGCGAAGTTGTGTGCAACTGATTTCTAGTAGCAGCAGTTGCACGAAAGGGTACTATCGATAGTTAGAATGGATGGGTTCTTAGTTACTAAATTTAGACGTAGTATAAAACAAAGTCGCTTCTCGGCGTCTGTCCCTACGTATCTATGTATGTTTCTATATACGCTTAGATCTTCTAAACTACGAAATGGATTTGCAATCGCAACGGCTCAATATACTTGATACTTGGTGCATAAATAAGCTAATGCGAAGTGTGCAACTGATTTCTAGTAGCAGCAGTTGCACGAAAGGGTACTATATTGATAGCTAAAATTGAGGGGTACTCAGTAACTAAATCTAGACATAGTATAAAACAAAGTCGCTTTTCGTCGTCTGTCCCTATGTATGTATAATTTAAACTACGCAACGGATTTTAATGCGGTTTTCAACAATAGCATCCTATCATCATAGCGGTCCGGCATGGTAATCATTGAGTTTTATTTTATTTAGTTACTACTAATAGAGCGTCGACTCGTAAGCCAGAGGTCCCGGGTTCGAATCCCTCTCCGGCTATGTACCAATGACTGTTTTCTGAGTTATGTACATTAGTTGATCACTAACCGATGCTCTTACGGTGAGGGAAAACATCGTGATGAAACCTGCACATTCAGGTGTTGGATGTGTAACCATGATCCAATCTAGTCACGTTCCCCTGGTAGCAGGGTCATGGAGGTCAGATGGCCACTATTTATTTACCTGGTAATTACCTGACCTGCCAAATCCTGGATCATGGTCAAGGCGGACGCCGGGCCCTCGTGCGCGAGAGCACAACGGGGACATTAACGCCAACCTTCGCGTACCGTTTTTCCTGCTTATAAATCTTCCTGTTGAATCACTCTATCTATTGTTGAAAACCGCATTGCGTTCGTTACGCAATGCTACGCATCCGTTGCGTGGTTTAAAAGATCTAGGCGTACCTACATAGATACATAGGGACAGACGGCGGGAAGCGACTTTGTTTTATACTATGTACTCGTATGTATAGATTCTATTCTCGACATCATAAGTATAAATATCTCATATTTTTGTTTCTCGCTCTAAACTCTCTAACTGCGGGTATATAGGGTACCTACCTATACGGGTATACACGTTTCTATTAAAACTTGATATTTTAGTCACAGAAATAAAACGATTTATAGTATCCATCCTATCCTAAGTAAGATATTTTTATGTTCAATAAGAATTGCAAACGAAGGAATGCAGGCAGGCGGTTGCCAATAGGTTTCTTTACAAAGTTGCAGGTAAAGCGGTCGTTTAAATATTTTATTTCGCAACTGAGATGCATTATGGATGATAAATATACCTACCTAGTAGGTAGGACTTACTAGTATTTCCAATTAGGTAAAGTGGTGAAAATATATGGATAAAATTTATCGTTAATTTATTATTTTATCTGTATCATTACTGAACTGAACAATTCATGTTTTGGTATAGGTACTTAGCTATATGGTATTCTTAGCTCTACTAATACCATTTGTAAATTGCTGTTTTGTAATTGGCAATGTGATTGCTGTAAAACTGTGAAATAAATAAAGAAAGATAGAAAAGCATCTGAATAAATAAGTAGGTAATCGCTCTGGAATCATAAACTAATGTAGGTTTAAAACCGAATCTTTCAAATAACCTTGGAATAATTACGTAAGGTCAAAAAGGTTGAATAAGAAACATGTTCATTAGCCGTTCAGATGAGATGACGGACGAAATTAACATACATATAAAAACAAAATCCAAATTCTTTTGTTATAAAATGTTTCACAGAGGTGCTTACGTAGGTACATAATATGTAGGTACATAATACCTGTATTACCAAGGCGGACCCTGGGCGTACAGCGCGTGGGCTTAAACGGAACATAACGCTAAGATTATGATGATGGTGATTAAACTAGCAAATAATTAGGAAGATTGATAGTACGTACTTACGTATATAGTCCACGTATCTCTTAAAGGAAGAAAATTGTTGCTTTGTTCAGTAGAGACTATCAATTAGTACTGAGATACGTACGTTACCGATGATTCGTGTGATATCCGAAAAACATACTATGATGCAATTGGATTTTAATAAATGGATAGGTAGTTATTTTCGATGTCACAGAATGGTGGAAGTAGAAACTCTACTGTACTCTACTCTCAGAAATTCAATAGTTAGTCATCATAAACATTTGTTGTCAGAGCAACGTGTCCTGGGGATTAAGAAGTGGCAACGAATTGTTGATACCCCTGCGTCCCCTGCCCTGCTGTGTAGCTAATATTCACAGGCAGCGGTGACCACTTTCCATCAGGTGGCCCGCTTGCCCAATCTACCGACTAACATTAATAACCATATCGACAAAAACCGTCAGATAACCTCCGACCAAGTAAACATATTCTCCTTTCCTAAACTACTGAAACGAATTCAATCAAATAAAGCAAAGAACCATCTCGATAAAATTGGCATTTAATCAAAGAAAACTGTATCGAAAACGGCCCATCCGTTCGGGAGCTATTTTAGATAAGATAGAAAGATAAACACTTTATTGCTCATACAAAAACATAAAACAGTACAGTTAAAATCAGTAAGAGACAGTTACATACGATAACACACGACGCCACAGACACATATACAGAGCTCCAGATACCCACACATCTTTACGCAAAACACCTCTCTTTTCTCGTCTTGGATTTAAACTGTTCCTATCTCTAGTTTATACCTACACAGTTTGACCCAGTTATCAATGTTGCAGGGAACGATGCTAGCAGCGAATTACGTGTGCCTGCACACGGACAAGGCAATTTGGGGCGACCCCGCGAACTTCCGGCCTGAGCGGTTCATTAAGGACGGTCAGCTAGACGTGGCCAGCGACAGGTCCCTGCCATTCGGAGCCGGTGAGATCATACATACAATGCAAGATTTTATGCATGATAATCTTAAGAATCATTTTCCTTTGCACCACTGTGCGGTTGTTAAACTATTTTGATGGAATATTGTATTTTTATAGAAAATAGAAATATATGTCCCTCTGGTTTCTTTCCGATGCTACAATTATCTACCTAATAAAAACCCGGTCAAGTGCGAGTCGATTTCGTACCATTAACACAATAATTCTCAGGTTAGCAACAAGATTTTGAAGCCAGAGCAACATGTGATTCGGTAAATTCTATAATACTGACCGGATTTTATTATTTGTTGTTATATCTACTTTAGTAGTAGCACAAACAAAGTTTCGTGTTTGTATGTGTTGCCGTTATTATGATAGGGAAATTACACAACACCTCTTACAAACGTCGAAATTACTTGAAATATTCTACGAAAATTTCAAGTACAATGCAAGTGCATAAGTGCATACCACCTCATCATCATCATCACAGCCCGTAACAGTCCACTGCAGGACTTAGGGCCTCTCCCACGAAAGGGGAGGTTATTGCCATAATCTCCACGCTTGGCAGGCGGGTTGGAGAGCGCAGTGTTTGAATATAATAATGGAAAATGCTGCTACCCATTTTCCACACTACGGAGACTCTTGATCTTTTGCCTCGAAAACATTAGTCGCCTTATACGACACCCATGAATGTAAGGGGTTGGTGCTATTCTACTCTGCCGGACACCACACGGCCAGAGATGCATACCACCTAAGAATCATATTCCTTTGCACTACAGTGCAGTTGTTAATCGGTTTTATAGCATTCATGAATTATTTATTGTGCACAATAAATGTGAAAAAAAAAAAAAATTTTTTTTACTAATTACCTATAATAAAAAATATCCTGGGGATAGAGGACGACTTTGGGTATAAGAGACAGCTTATGCTCCATTCTTTTAGCAAACTGATTTTGGCTAAAGATGCAAAAAATATTGAGAATGTTGCTGTAGCTGCAAAAAAAAAAAAAATTAGGAAAATTGTCTTCATGCACTTATGCTCTTGTACTGTACCTGTCTGTTACGGTTCTAAACATTTAACCATTCGCGTACTAAAGTACCTACCCGTACTTTATCTTTCAAGTTGGAGGTGGGCGGTGTCTTCGTCTAATTAAACGACCCAGGCAAATTCGTCTAATTTGACCTTTTTTTTTTGATCGCCATCACACCTGGTGGTAAGTGACGATGCGGCCGATGATGGAGCATGCCTGTCTAGGAACAGCCTATTCACTCTGGCCTTGAAGGCATCTAGATTATAATGATCAGGGAACACACTCGCAGGCAACGCGTTCCATTCCTTGGCCGTACGCATTATAAAGGTTGAACTAAAGCGGCTCGTGCGGATAGATGATTAGGTACCAAAACGTTTAAAACCTAAAAATATTAATCTAACCACCGGCCCCGGCTTCGCATGGGTGTTCTCGGGTTTTCTCTATTATTATAAAAAATGTATGTGTTATACACCTCATAAACCTTCCGGAAGAAATTAACCCAAAGCAGTGAAAAACGCATCAAAATCCGTTCTTTGCGTAGAGCGACTTTATTTTATACCTACTATGTAAGGTAATAAATTAAGGAAAAAAACATATTAACTTTATTTGAATTAATATACATATTTCAAATTTATTACCTAAATTTAAAAAAATACATTCTACTAAACCAGTTTTAGTGTTCATGGTTGAATTGTTTATTGCATAGAAATTAAAAGCGTATACTTAATATACTTTAGGCAGGTACTTAAAGCAAACATATCTATAACTTTTACAAAAACATGTTTATTAACTTTTTTATGGTCAAAGGAGGCGTCCTCGTGACAATTTGCAAATTAAAATGGCGATATTAAGACAGATTAGCATAATTATGTGGTGTATGTGCTTGCTGGACAGACATTGAGGATTTTGCGAGAAAGGGTTAAAAAAAACAAAAGGTTTATGTTACATAGTTATGGGTATGGTACGGGTAGTGTTAGCCGTGTGGTGTCCAGCAGAGTAGAATAGAACCAACCCCTTACACTCGTGGGTGTCGTACAAGGCGACTAACGTTTTCGAGGCAAAATATCGAAGTCTCCGTAGGCTGGAAAACGGGCAGCAGCGTATTCCATTGTTATATTTATAACACTGCGATCTCCAACCCGCCTGCTTAGCGTAAAGATTATGGCAATAACCTCCCCTTTCGTGGGAGAAGTCCTGTAGTGGACTGTTATGGGCTGTGTTATGATCATGATGATTATGTTACATAAAGTAATGCATCAACAAATATACTTCCTCTGCTAACTCAAATACCAGAGAGACTACAGCAGTGCTAAGAAACGTAGCGCGCGTATTAAATGGACCGGCCAGATGAGTCGTGCGCACACGCGTAGCACCGATTTCGACACATTGTTGAGACGGCCGCATCGAAAGTGTTAACGCACTCGAGAGTCTGGTTACTGAATGTGACCGTTTCGTACTTTGTTGCTAGTCGAACTTTAGTACCAGTACCAACAGTTACGAGCTGGAGAGCTCTCCACCGTTTAATCTGTGTGCTGTTCTAATACCGTTAGCTATAGAAAACATGACTTCTTTCATGTTTTCTATGTCGATACGAGAGGTACCAGGTTCGAATCCCACTGCGGCCATGTACCAATGACTCTTTTCTGAGTTATGTACATTACTTGAATGCTAACCGATGCTCTTACGGTGAGGGAAAACATCGTGATGAAACCTGCATATTCAGGCGACTGAATGTGTAACCATGGTCCAATCTGGGGGGTTATTGGCTATCTCAGTGGAAAACTGAATTTAACATATAATAATCTTACACTTCTCTATAATAAGACCGAATCACTTGTTAAAAAAATATAATAAAAATCTCTGTATGGCAACTTATGACAAGTTTTTAAAAAGTAATAGAACGTAATTAATAAAAGTCATAACAAACAATTTGATTTCTGTAGGATTGTTTGTTTTATTGAGTTACGAAAAATATTATTAAATAATGGGCAAAACGATTAAAAAGGAAGTGAGAGTGATAATTTTCAGCATGATTAATAATTTAATCAAACTAAAAGTACAAGTTCAAGCCTAATATCTGAATGTTTACAAGAAGAACTGACAAGGACTGACAAGGACAGATTATCCCCAGATCATTGCCATATCCACATTTTATAATTTTTCGGTTCGGACTTAGCGTGGTCCTATTATAATTTTGTAGACGCTATGGTCAGTGGCCAACGTTGATGACGTAGTGTAGAATTATCTAATGTCAAATTCAGTTGCCAACTGAGTTAGACAATAGTCCCCCCGGTCAGGTTCCCCTGGTAGCAGGGTCACGGAGGTCGATGGCAGTCGCTCCACTGAAATTACCTGATCTGCCAAATCCTGGATCATTGTTAAAGCGGACTCCTGGCCCTCGTGCGCAAGAGCACAACCGGGACATTAATGCCAAGATCATTATTATGTAACAGTTATTCTAATGGCGATTTCGCAGTATAACTGTTGGTAGCCAAATTAGCCAAAACGATCGCCCCCAATTCAGCGAAAATGTAGCATGTGTACGTAATTATTATGTCTACTGGTTTAGTTATTAACATACGTTTCTAAGTTATTATTTATACTGTAGAGCGGAATGAAGATGCGGCAATAACCGTGACATGTATTTCAGAATACCGTTACGTACTCGTGCGTTTTGTAAAATGAGTTCTCTCTAATATTTTATTCGCCTGCCTCTTATTGCCACAGAATAAGTATACAGGGTGTCCGTCTGGTGTCGGGTCTGTGACGGGCAGAGTGAAGGCGGCAAATAAATTGAACATAGAGTCAAAGAAGGAGCCTACTCACAGCTGACGTCACAATCTATATTTTGTTTCCTTTTTTATTGGTGCATATAACGTATCCAAAAGGGACGGCTATTGTCAAATACCCCTCCATAAACAGCTACTGTCAAATTTGGTGGCCTTGGTCACCTTTATGTTCTAGTTTTTTGTAAGACATTGAGTCATTTGTATAGAGTTGTGACAGAGTGACAGTGTACATCCTCTTTAGGTCGAGCCTCCATCTGTGTATGCTCTATGTCCAATATCTTTGGAAGGCGGCTACATACGACACTGCGGCAGGGCCACCCTCGGAGGCAGCTAAATAGTCAATACTAATCCTTATATAGTATAAAATAAAATCGCTTTCGGACGCGGAAGACTTGGTCGGAAGGCCGACCTAGGTCGGTTCCACCGCGCAGCCGTAAGCGACTTAATTTTATACATGGTAAGGCCTGCCAAAGGCGGATCATACCAAAACTGCATTGTAACGCTTAATTAAATTACAAGTTATTATCTGGACAGCCTGTATAGGTATTCGTTAGTATTATCTTACGCTGCCTCTCGTTACTAAAAATAGCATTTGGATTTTATATTATACGTTGCTCTATTTATTGGATACGTTAATTAATTCTGAGTTCATCTAATAGGTTTTTTTATCATTAAGTAGGTACCTACCTACTTCGGACACTGTTTGTATTATCTAGGATTATCAATACATAGGCACACGTGGTTGATGTAGAGCAGTTAGAGCTTTCTATTCTGAGAGCGCGTAGCTTGCAACTCTTTTCTGAGTTATGTACATTAGTTAAATGCTGCCGATGATCTTACGGTGAGGGAAAACATCGTGATGAACCCTGCAGATTCAGGCGACTGAATGTGTTACTATGATCCAATATGGTCAGGCTCCCCTGGTAGCTTGCTGGTAGTAGGGTCACGGAGGTCAGATGGCAGTCGCTCCATTGAAATTATCTGATCAGCCAAATCCTGGATTATGGTCAAGGCGGACCCTAAGCCCTCGTGCGCGAGAGCACAACCGGGACACTAACGCCAGGATGATGATTCACTGGGCTACTACTACTAGCGACTTTCTTACTATAGAATAATGAAAGTAAATGTACTTAGATAGTTACAACATAATGAAATATTTTACATGACGAAAATCCGTAATACATATAAATACTAACCTATCCTAATACTAAATACTAATTTACAAAAGACAAGTAACTCTAAATAAAACTAATAACAATCACTAACTCTTAGATAGAAAATTTGTCCCAGGTCCACAGTATTAGGAAATGTGCCCAAGGCTACCCCGCTAGATGGCGAGGTTAATGTGGTATCCAAAGTAAAGGCCAGGCTTCTGGTCTTTAGTAATATCGACCAGGCGTTTAACTAGCTCCTGAAATAGGCAGTGTTACACGACAGGCTATGGTGGCCAAGATGAATAACAATATGACCACAATGGCACTGGTGCACTGGAGCACTGCAGAACGCACTAAGGCATAGGGCACGGTCGAGAAGTGTGCCAATGTTTTTGGAGGGCATTGCCTGAAGCCAGAGACCCGGCTCCCACTCACCAGCAGCCAGCAGACGGGCACGCTCTGCAGAGTTGGTTTATGGGCTTAAAAGTTTGTTTCGCACAAATCTGCAGAGGCTCGTCTCATAGCCGCTGGGCAAGCACTTTTGGCCTCAGTAGAATACCTACGCCTAAACAAAAGTCCCTCATTTAGATAATAACTTTTGCACTAGGGACTGCGATTGGATGCGCCATTGTACTTTATAATTTATTTTTATCTGTCGATACCAGGTTGGGAAACTCAGGTCTATAGTTTACACCAAGCGAAATGAGCATTCGCTCGCTTGGTCTGAAGTCGTGGTTATGGTGGTTTTTCTTAACCAGCCCTAGATTGATTAATTGCTTACTTTCTACTGTACTGATTATATGACATAGTAGTTATTTATGGATTTTTGTATAAAGTGGTTGAACAGTCTCGGGAGCCTATTGGCATTCGTCACGATATATTATGTTTTTCATAAAATGTCACAACATCTTCGCTGACCCTCATTGGATCATTAAAGCTCGAAATTTGTTATTTCATTATCTGATTAATTAAAAAGGTGACTTAGGTAGTTTAACCTGAGTGTGACTAGATCAACATGAATTATTCAAACACCTATTAAGTAACTGGTACCAAAGTAGATCCCTACATTAGGTAAATAAGTAAGAATCTTGTTAGTTTCAACCTTGTCGGTCGACGTTTAAGGTAAAATGCTTAATTAAATAACTATGCCATTAAATAAATCATTAGTTATTTACGACCCAGTATTTTTCAACTAACACGGACTGATTGTAAACAAAAAGTTTAAACTTGTTTCGAGATGGTTTTTAGCCTCCTAACTGACGTACTTATCTACCTAGACGTAAAACATGCTGATCCACATTCTATATACGCTGATCCATTTACAGACATGGGGCCAAGCATGTCTTTTCTATCTCTAGCCACTCACCACGAAAAAATAATATTATAAGAAAATTTAATGGGAATTTGTTACTATGATTTTATTTGTATAATTATAATATTTGTATGCCCACAATTGGGGTTAACACAGAGATTCTCACAAAAATAATAATATCTTGATGAATCTGTATGCCTACCTGTGCCACAAATAAATGCCTTTGACTTTGACTTTGACGAATGTTAAAGAGACATACCTACAGCGCACGCGAGCGCTCGCGCAGATGCGAGCGGTAAAAATAGAGCCCCCCTCCAGTCTCCTAGTCATTAGTAACAAGCCAGGCGCTTAGATAATTCCCTGTATAGGTACAGAATGTGCGCCTGGTCTCCGCGGCCCAAGGGTTTAAACGCCAAATAAGACAAGAGCCAATTGGCGCAAATATGTAGGTACGACTAGCATATCTACCAGGCATTCTCCGCTGTGACCCATAAAACCTAGAAATGAAATTTTGACCTGGGAGATGGGTACCGATGCAAGTAGCATCCCATAGAGGCCGTCCCAGTTTCCAGGGCGTGAGTGTTAATTCGTGCCGCAGGTGCACCAGGCCACCAGGAGATAAACGCTGGGTGTTAGGTAGGTACTATTCTAGATGGTAATATGTAGTTATCTGCACAGCTACACTATGTATGGGTATGTTCACTCTACAGCGCACCTAATAGGTATTAGAATTTATTTCAATGCGTGCGTTCCATCCGGACCCGCGGTTTTTGAACAAAATCACTCTGCTCTTACTATATGACTCATAGAACACAGAACAGTTTCTATGGTTTGCCTGGTCATACTAAGTACAAATTTTCATGCAAGTGACATGACTACTTTTATGTCCGAAGGAAATCATCATCAAAATTAATATATACATATATATAGCAATCTACCTACTTAATTATGATCATTGATCGTGTGATCTTTGACATGATCATAACTCTATATAATGTTCGCATAACTCATTTGTGAATAAATTAAGTTAAATAGCAGTAAGTTGGTAGATCACGCATTATAATATACCAAATACGCAGTTATTAAATTTAACACAACGGCAAACAGCTGCAATTCATAGATAAGAGTGTTACGTTAACCTTATGTTATCTTTCGAAAGCGAGTAGGACGTAGGTATAATAGGACCACGATAAGTCCGAATTGACTGACAGTAGTAAAAATTATAATATGTGGATATGGTTATAATCTGGGGATAATCTGTCCTTGTCAGTCCTGCTTGTATACATACAGATATTTGGCTTGAACTTGTACTTTTAGTTTGACAAAATTATTAATCATGCTGAAAATTATCACTCTCACTTCCTTTTTAATTGTTTTGCCCATTATTTAATAAGATTTTTCATAACACACATGACTCACTAAAATAAACAATCCTACATCAATCAAATTGTTTGTTATGACTTTTATGAATGACGTTCAAGTACTTTTAAAAAACTTGTCATACAGAGATTTTTATTGTATTTTTTTAATAAGTGATTCGGACTTAGCGTGGTCTTATTCTATTTATATACGTACTGTCGTTTAATTGTCGACATTAGGTATATACTTACATGGGCGAAGTGTTATTGTTGAAAACCCCAATTTTATTGGAGCCGTTCTTTATTTTGTGGTTTTAGCCACAGTAGTTATTCGTTAATACTTTACCAGTATCAAAGAATAAGTATTCGGTGTTAATAGGTAGCTGTAAGTATGTATAACTAGGTAGTTAACTACAACACAAAGTAGTGCATTACCATTCATGAAATGAATTAAAACGACTTCGTGGTAGGGTTCTGTCAAGCCTAAGGAGTACGCCTGGGTCAATACCAACGCCTTATCTATTTCTGCCGCGAAGCAATAATGTTAGAATTTTTGTTCCGGTTTGAAGGATAAGATAGCCAGCGTAATGAGACATTTCATCATAGACCTCACCACTGTGAGGTCACTACAACGCACCTGCGATTCTGCATTTTTGTTGCCTGCAAACTGAATGCATGAATCATATATGATATTGGCGACAGTTGCCGCTTACCATCAGGTGGGCTGTCTGCTCGTTTGTAACTGCGTAGTATAAAAAAAGAGGCCATTAAATGTTTCTCAGGCTCCGAATCAAGGATTTAATGATAACAGAAATTTCGGCCATAGATGGGAGCATACTCTATAGTATGTGGCCACAATTGTGGTAAAATAAGCACTTCCGAAAACACATGACAACCGCAATATCAACACGAGGATCCCAATACTTTGTGAGATGGTCAAGAGCGTTCCTTGAAGCTGCAACACTACGCCAAAAGAATGCTACTTAGAGGAAAAAGCGCAGACCTGTGTTTAATGTCTGCCCAATTGAGAAACTGCTCCAAGGAGTGTTCTATGTCTGACAAAGTCTAAGTCGGCTTTCCGACAGCTCAGGACAAGGGAACGAGCATCTTCAGTTTGCCCATTTGAATAACATAACAATCTACTAATAATTATTTATATAGGTACAATGAAATTTATTTCGGTATTATAGGTTCCATGCTCGAAATAAAGAATGATAATTTAAACAAAAATAACCATAAGGTTCAAGGTACTTGAATAATTCTATAAATAGCAATCTTAGATAATAACAAGTAAAAAAATATCGTTAATAATTCATAATTTGCTAAGTAGCAAGCCATTCAGTGTCAATCCTTTTCCTTTGTTACGCATATTAATTACTTTACTGTCTACAGTCCATTATACTTATGACTAAACACGTAAACAAACGAGGCAATTGCACTATTTATACCCGGAGATAAATAGTGCATTGTGTACAAATAGTGGTTATGGCTTGATTGAGTGTTTTGCTTTGTGATTGACAAAGAAAATAAGTAATAATCTTCAGTGGCTTTGACGCAGAAAGTACATTGGATTTCGGGATAGCTATACATATATCGCCCATGTGCTTTATTCTGAGCTTTAACCTAGATTACTGCCAAGTTTTATCGTTCGTTCAGTAGTTTTTGCGTGAAGGATCTAACATCCAAACATCCTTTACAAACTTTCGCTTTTATGACATTAAAGTACTTAGGACTTACTTATTAGCTGCGGAGTCATTGCACCCCTCAGCATATATTAAATGTATGCTGGTGGAGTTCATTGACTCTAAAGCTGACTGTACTAAGTAAAGCTCTACTGAAATAAAGGAAATAAAAACTACGCACGTTAAGCGGAGGGATTAAAGGTGATGGAAGATAATAAATATCAATGAATATTATGCTTCAGTAGGGACCGACCCAAATAAAATATGGAAGTGTGTAACTGACGGCATGCGACAAGTGATAGAGCTAACCCAACCGACAGAAAAAGTCGGTTAACCCCCGGATAAAGTTTACTTAATATTTTCTTAACTACAGAACCGATTTGAATGAAACAGCAGAACAATCTCGATTAAACTGGCTTTCAAATGGATAAAACCGCATCCAAGTCGGTCCATGCGTTCAGGAGCTACTCAAACACAAACTCAAAATTTCTTTATTGATTAGGACATTATATATCTCTTTCAATCGTCCAACTACGCTACGCTACTAACTACGATGCCACAGATTAATACACAAAGCGACAGATACACACGTAAAATTTATAACACCCCTCTTTTTCCGTCGGGGGTTAAAAAGAGACATATTATGGCGACCATGCTCAACTCCATCTACATGAGTTCAAATCGAACCGTGGACGACTCGTCCTGCCGGAAAACTTCGAGGTCTCATTCCTGATTCTAGTGACTACGTTATTTGTTAAACCATAATATTTTTGTCCCCAGGCCGCCGACTCTGTGCCGGCGAGACGTTCGCCCGCCAGACCATGTTCCAGGTGTTCTCTGGCTTCATGCAGGCGTACAAGGTATCCACGGCCGACGGCAAGCCGCTGACGAAACCGGCCCCTCGCAACAGTGCTATCATCACGAACATTCCAGAGTTCTGGGTGCGAGTCACTCCTAGAGGAGAAATGAGCTGTTGATAAGCTTTTAAATACTGAACATGTTTTAAATACCTACTTATTTATTTCTTGAATCACCTAGTGTCAAATCATGACTATAAATCATTAATATCCAAGCGGTTAGTCACGGCTAGGGTTGCCAAATTTCAAGAAGAAAATAGGAGATTTCCATTTGGAGTGTAAAAATTTGTTACCCTATCCTTTCCGTATTATTTTAAGGATATTTTTTATTAATTGTATTACACCCTTGTCGAAGATTCCTTCGCTATTTTACCGGACACATCTAACAGTGGTTAATTTTTTTTAACTACGTAGGTAGAATAGGTTCTTTTTATTTTATTTAAGGAAAAATTGTATTTTTTTTACCTAATAGCTCTTACTTATTATACCCGAAGAAAGTGTGTTGCTAAAATATTGTAGATTTGGCTACGACATATTTTCCAACAGTATAGTACAGTACATATATACAGTACAGTATATATAGTATCTTGACTCAAAATATATCAGAATACTATATTATAGGTATCGTAGATTTGGCAACCACAGTCACGGCTTCTGCCGGGGTCAGCTTTCTTCTCTTTCTCCATTACTTTGTGTATTATATTATTAGCATTATTTTTACTAAGACGTAAGAGTAAAAATAAAAGCTTATAAGTTAGATAATTGGGTTTGCATATGCCTAGATACTTAGGGTGTAATTCTCGCGCTGTGACATATCGAATTCGAATTTTTTTCTAGCTAAATATCTCTATTAAAATGTAATTTAAAACGATCGACAATAAAGGATAAGCGAAAGTCGTGTGGTGTCTTTTGCTTGCAATACAGATTCAGTGACTTTTAAGAGATATTTGTGGCTAGAGAAAATGTCGAAAGCGCGAGAAACGCTAATTGCTTGAATTATTTAATATTGTATCTATTGCGTTTCCATATAGTAAAGCGAATAAAGTACTCATTTATACCTAAATGGTTATTGCATTTTATTTTTTACCTCTATATTTTCTGCGATTTAGTTGCTTTTCTTTAATTCCTCAACCTAGCGACTCATCATGCAGACGTGCAAGGTGTATCTCAGCGAACTAGTCGGACACCAATAACAAGTTTATCACCGTCGACTTAGAAAGAGGGAGGTTACATCTCTTTGGCATCGTAGATCTCTAACGGCTGGGCCGACTTTGATGCGGTTACTTTCATTTGGAAGCCAGTTTAAGTGGCATGGTTTTAACTTTGTTTCATTAAAATCGATTCGATAGGTTAGGCCCCAAATGCAGGTGCGCTGTCACTAGATTACCTATTCTATAGCAAGAAAAAAAGAGTAGATAGGGGCAAAGTAGGTGTACGCGAACGCCGGGTCGACTAGTAGTATCTATAAAATACAATAGCTTCCCGCGTCTGGCCATAATATGTATAAATATGTATGTATGGACGCTCAGATCTTTTAAACTACGCAACAGATTTTAATGCGGCTTTCATCAATAGATAGGCTATTCAAGGGGTTATAGACAAGAAAAAAAGGGTAGGTAGGGGTAATGAAGGTGTAGGGTAGGTTTAGGTAGGGGTAGGAGTAGGGGTCGGGACAGGGTGGAATGTAGGGGTAGGACGCTACACGAACGAAATCGCGCCGGGCACACTAGTATAACAAAAAGCAACTACGTTGATAAGTCAGTCACTATCTTTATTATAATAGTCCTATACATATAATAAAGAGAGAATTCAACATTTGTTCAAATTATTTTAAATGTACATAACATATCAATATTAATAGTACTTGATTTCGAAAATAGTGTGTTTGGATGCCAGTAAGTTCCTGAAATTAAATAAAAAATAAAAATAAATTTTTTTCTTTGGGTTTGATAATATCCCTTTTCGTTTGTCGTCAGTAATGAAAATCATCATCATCATATCAGCCGAAAGACGCCCACTGCGGGGCACAGGCCACCCCCAGAGATCTCCACAAAGGCCGGTCCTGTGCCTTCCGCATCACCTGCGATCTTAACCAGGTCGTCGGTCCACCTTGTGAGACGACCACGTACCGGAAGATGCAGCGTGGGTAGCCCACCCACGCTACGTCTTCCGGTACGTGATCGCCACTCGAGAACTTTACTGCCCCATCGGCCATCTGTTCTTCGAGCTACATGCCCTGCCCACTGCCACTTTAGCCTGGTAATCCTTAATGCTCGGTGATCTTGATTCATTTCTGATTCGATCGCGTAACGAGACTCCGAGCATAGCCCTTTGGGTAACAGTGAGCTTTCTTATAAGCATTCATCATCTTTGTTTGTGCTGCAGCTTTGTTTTAATTGTTTACACCAGTTAGGATAATGTCGTCTGATTATCTACAAAGTTTCATCGTCATCCATTTCCAATAAATTGAAAAATTTGCTTACTGAAAATTAAAAGTTTCCGTCATTTTCGCTCTGGCCATCCTGTAGGTAGGTACCTATAAGTAAATATGGATGATATGGGGGTTTCTTTAAATAGCACAGAGAAAAAAAAAAGTATAATTTATACCTACTGTGGTATTTTTTAAGTACAGCCCACGTATTTACAGCAATGTAGATACTGACCGGAATCCAGATATAACAGTCGTCTTATCTACAGACCAGCATCCGTTTTGAATAAAAAATTGTTGATCTATTTACTTAGTAATATTAAAAAAGTAATGGTCAATGAACTTTGTGGACAGGGAAGATAATAACAAATAATGTTGTGTTATAGATCAATAGTAAACGTCTAAAAGTACGGCAACAGTAGGTAGGTACTTACTTTATTACTATACTAATGTTAAAAAGAGTTTGTATGTTTGTAATTTGTAGGTACATCGGAAGTAAATGGTAATATTATGGGTAAGTACTAAGTACCTAATCTCCGAAACTACTGAAACAGTTTGAAATTACTTCACGCTACACTTTTCCCGGGTGCCATAGGGTATTTTTGATTTCGGGAAAATTATATGGTCCTGCGGGAAAGTTAGTTGAGGGACTTAACAGAGATGCGAACTGCGAGCACGTAAAACCGCGGGCAAAAACGCAGGGAACGGCTGCTAGGTACCTACATTACAGGTCTAGCTAGAGTGCCACAAATGTATCTGAGGGCTTAGTGTGAGTTTCGTTTCGAATTTACTTTACTATCGCGTTTGCGTTTTCGTCGAAATTTGTATGAAGAAAAAAACTTCGTTTACGTACCACTAGACGGCGCTATACATTTTTCCATACTAATTTTCATGTAAACGCAAACGCGATAGTAAAGTAAATTCGAAACGAAACTCACACTAAGGCCTCTGACCCGGTAACACGACAGCGTTGCTCTTGTTAAGCATTGATATCACAATTCAAAATTTATTCACTTAAGTAGTTCCAGTCTAGGCTACCGGCTCAGATAAGTTTGTAGCTTTGTACTAACTTTTAAACTTTACAAGTACCAAGGACCTACTCAAGCGATGTCACAAAACGAGTTGCAAATAGGAGTGCTCGTCATGTTGCCCGTACTCAGGTCTCGGGGTGTAGTGAGGGTTGCCAAAATGTTTCAATAAGAATAAAGGAGATTTTCATTTATAGTGTAAAAAATATTATCTTTATAAAATGTAGTGTCATTTACCTATTCATTTCTAAGCAGATTTTTTACAATTCATACGACACCCTTGACGAAGGGGTTGGTGCTATTCTACCGGATACCACATGATAAAATGGTTTATCATTTTAAATTAGGTACGTAGGTAGGTACTTTTTGTATAAGAAAAAAGTGTATTTTTGACAAAAGGGCTCTTATTTTTATACCCTAAGAAAGTGTTGCTAAAATATAGTAGAATTGTCTACTAAGTTTATATTTTTCCAACAGTACCTATACCTACATATAGTATTTTGACCCAAAATATAGTAGGATACTATATTATTATATGTATAGTAAACTTGGCAACCCTAGATGTAGTGTAAGGGCATTTTTATCGTACAATGGATATAAGGACACAGCGGATCGAGGTGAAACAATGCAGCGGACGAGCTGGCCAGGCGAGGCTCTAGTACGAAGCCTATTGGCCCGGAACCAATTCTACCTATGCCACTCGCATAGACCCGAAAACACCTGGCGGATAAAATCAAAGTTAAAACATAAGAAACTCTGGTAATCGCTGGAGGACTAAAGACAAGCCACTGAGGTATTAACCCGTCTCGATCTGAATGGCTCTTTAAACTAACAAAAAACTTCGAATGGTAACCGGAGCTTTAACCGGTCACGGTCCTTTTAATAAACACTTTTCCACCACATGTCTGGAGGAAGAGGAGACAACCGCCCATATCCTGCAAACCTACGATGCAGTAGCATCGTAGAGGCTTAAGCATCTCGGAAAACCACAAACTCTTTCGGAGACGTTTGTAAAGCTGAAAGTATTTCTGCGTTTTCTGGAGGATGGCAGGAACAATAGGGTATCTAGGAATATTCCACTCACAAGCAGAATAGGCACAAGTTCGTCCATTTGCGGAAAACGCACGTATAGTAAAATGGAGATCATGGGGCGAGAAATGGGAAGGACCACAATCCATAAACTGAGTTATGCTGAAAGGGTTATGTAGAGCTTCTTCTTTCTTTCTATATTGTCTAACGCTAGGACTTCTACTTCTGTTTAAACCGGTCTGTGGTCCACATAATCAGTTTAGGGGCCTTCAGGGGTCTGTACGGTGATTTATGGTATTAATAAATGCGTGTCTAAGCTTAAACACAATGTGTGATGTAGTCGCTTTGCCACATGGTCATCACACCGATCCCATCCCACACGCACGGGTACCTACTTCCGATATTTTTACTTTAGTTAGTTAGTTTGTTATTGGTTCAATTTATCCCTTACGGGAAAGGCAAAGGGCTTCAGGTATCTACTCTGCTGAAAAATATAACGTTTATATCAAGGCCGCAACCATGTCTGCAGTGGTAGATAATTATCAGGTAGGTTGTACTGATATTGCAGGTTCTTATGCGACTTCTTGAAGCAACCCGAAAGCACAGTTCGTGCTTTTTATTGCATTTCTCTATCACTATACACTTTCACAGGAATTTACCTCTCATTACACTATCACTAATGTGAATCAAAATTAATTCACTAGGAACAATATCTTCAATCAAAAATTCCCGCCAAAAAGTCCTTGAATGTACTTGAATGAGACTGTTTCTTGTTCCCCCTCACCGGACCTTTCTTTATTTTGTGCCTCCACGTTCTTTTTTTTATTTATATACCTATAAAACAAAGTGACAGGCTTGGATACCAGTCCTTTTAGCCTAGAAGTAAAATAAAAAGTCAATATTTTCTTGCCGAAAAACAAGATTGAAAACCATTCGACTTGAGGAGAGCGGTTAAAAAATAAAGCCCTTTCTCCATATAGGAAAAATTTTACCGATTTAAAATTTCTCTCAAAAAGTCCGAGCAAAAAATATAAAAATGGAATAGGGGTACCACGACTTTAGTTTATTTTAACAAATTGCGAAAAAACGAGCGTAATTATAGTAGTTTATGCAACTGTCATATAATACCTAATTATATGCAGTTGCATACACTACTTTATCTACACTCATATTTTCATGTTAAAATTTCGTACCTAGAGTATTATCAACTTTGCTGGAAGTAACTGCGAGTCAGTTCTGTTGTATCTACGCGTCGAGGATATCAAGCGGCGGGATATTCACTTCACTACTTTCACATTTATCTATTTATTTGCTTCAAACAAGAAAAAACATTCACAAACACAAATTACAACAATTAGAAAAAATATTCTGTTTAGCGGGAAAATAATTCCAAATGTACACAATCACAACCACAGACTATGAACTGATCACAAATATAAACAGGAAAATTTTAATTTTGAATTTGTTGAAGACATTTAGGTATTCAGCCAACATTTAGCCGTGTCCCGGCGCCCGACAAAAATTTAAAAAAAGATAAGTGTTGCATAATGATTAAAAAGCTATTTTTCGATACAGCTGTAATGAAAATAGTATGGGAAATGCTGTATCGAAATAGTAGTTTATGCAACTGTCATATAATACCTAATTATATGCAGTTGCATACACTACTTTATCTACACTCATATTTTCATGTTAAAATTTCGTACCTATAATTGTTTCAACTTTGCTGGAAGTAACTGCGAGTCAGTTCTGTTGTATATCATGCGATGATCTGATATCAAGCGGCGGGAAATTCACTTCACTACTTTCACATTTATCTATGTATTTGCTTCAAACAAGAAAAAACATTCACAAACACGAATTACAACAATTACAAAAAATATCCTGTTTAGCGGGAAAATAATTCCAAATGTACACAATCACAACCACAGACTATGAACTGATCACAAATATAAACAGGAATTTTGAATTTGTTGAAGACGTTTAGGTATTCAGCCTACATTTAGCCGTGTCCCGGCGCCGACAAAAATTTAAAAAATAAAAGTGTTGCATAATGATTAAAAAGTTATTTTTCGATACAGCTGTAATGAAAATAGTATGGGAAATGCTATATCGAAAAGTAATTTTTGAATTTTTTATAGACTGGCGTGAAAAAAGTGTATCCTTAAACAACTGTTTTCGAATATGTAATTGTAACATTACGCTATGAGTGTAGATAAAGTAATTTTTTAAAATTTTGTAGACTGGCGTGATAAAGTGTATCCTTAAACAACTGTTTTCGAATATGTAATTGGAACATTACGATTTGAGTGTAGATAAATTTTATTTTCATGCCAATTATAAACTATATAGAGGAAATATAACTTAATGCTATTGAGTAGTAGAGTAACCTTAATAAGCTGCCTTCGTTATTGTACACCATTTAAAATTAGTCGGTTTAAACTGTCAAAGTTTTACTACGTCAAATGTTGTCTTTCCGAAACGTCATTATTCTAATTTCACAATCGTAACATGTTAGTTTCTTTTTCCGTCACGTTCCTTCATATCCATGTCCCATTGTTGGAGACATTCGAATTCTGTCACAGAATACTACATCATTCCGGTGTTGCTACATAAAACGCAGAACTAGCGCCACCATTGCAGGTCACATCTTCACTGTCTCCGGTCACGCTTTACTCACAAATCTATCAGCCAGCCTACACGACGGTAGGTATACAACTTGCCCCAGCATCAAGCGAATGGGTAAGGAGTATCTAATTTCTTTTGGCATGATCCTCGTGCTAGAACCACAGACATAACAGACTAGACACAAATCACAAATATTCCCTGTAGGCTCACTCAACAATGATTATAAATCTTGCGATCCCGTTTTTTCATCTATGGGAATACGTTGACGGAAAATGACGTGCGCAATGTTTTGAACGTTCGACATGTTGCTGAAGACCTGATGATGTTTCTTTTGAAACATCGGTGTAAATTTTATAATTTCCCAATAAAATTTAAATCAAATCATTTAAAAGATTGTAGTTTTGTGTGTAATTTAGTGCACATTTATGTGCACTTATGTGCATTTATGGAAATACACCTGGATTATCCGTTCACCGGTAAATAAACACTCGTGGTCGCGGCGATCAGATATCAATTTTAGAAATTGTGACAAAATTTCTGTCAAAAATGTCAATAATACACCGATGTTCCAAAAGAAACGTCAGGTCGTTAGGCCCTCGAGCAATATGTCGAACGTTCAAAATATTGCGCGCGTCATTTTCCGTGAACTTATTCCAATGGATGAAAAAACGGGATAGCAAGATTCATAATCATTGTAGAGCGAGCGAACAGGGAATATTTGTGATTTGTGTTTAGTCTGTTATGTCTGTGGATGTGTGACATTTTGCCTCGTAAAAATACTCGTCGAAATGTACTCTCTGCTTCTGTATATAAAATTTTTATTCAATGGCTAGAACACTAAGGTAAATGCACCACATGTTAACCTTACCAAGAAATAATAAATCATAGAGCTACATTATGGAAGTAAGTAGATACTTATAATAGGACCACGATAAGTCCGTATTAACTGACAGTAGTAAAAATTATAAAGTGTGGATATGGCAATAATCTGGGGATAATCTGTCCTTGTCAGTCCTTGTCAGTTCTTCAATAACATTCAGTTAATTGGTCACTATTAGCTTGAACTTGTACTTTTAGTTTTTCTAAATTATTAAATTATGCTGTAAATTATCTGCGGAACTTCCTTTTTAATAGTTTTTCCGATTATTTAATAATATTTTTTATAACTCACGAAAATAAACAATCCTACAGAAATCAAATTGTTTGTTATGACTTATATGAATGACGTTTTATGACGTATGACAGTTAGGCCGTGTGGTGTCAGGCAGAGTAGAATAGCACCAACCCCTTACACTCATGGATGTCGTACAAGGCGACTAATGTTTTCGAGGCAAAAGATCATGAGTCTCCGTAGTCTGGAACATGGGCAGCAGCATTTTCCATTGCTATATTTAAACACTGCGATCTCCAACCCGCCTGCCAAGCGTGGAGATTATGGCAATAATCTCCCCTTTCGTGGCAGAGGCCCTAAGTCCTGCAGTGGACTGTTACGGGCTGTGATGATGAAGTGAGGTGACTCTTTTCTGAGTTCTATATGTAAGTTAAATTCTATACGATGTTCTTACGGTGAGGGAAAACATAGTGATGAAACTGCATATTCAAGCGACTGAATGTGTAAACATGATCCAATCTGGTCAGGTTCCCCTGGTAGCAGGGTCACGGAGATTATATGTCGCTCCACTATAATTACCTGATCTGCCAAATCCTGGATAATGGTCAAGGCGGACCCCGGGCCCTCGTGCGCGAGATCACAACCGGGACATTAACGCCAAGATGATTTTTTTTAGTTGAGTATAAAAATTAAATGTAAAATGTCAAAAAGTAGTTTAAGTCATATTATTAAAAAACATTACAAAAAGGGGTAACTTAAGGATTTTTTTCTATCGAGTGAAGTTCGTTAGATCTTGTAACTGAATGCGATTTTGACTAAACTTTATCATTAACGTAAATTCATAGATTCCAAATTTTTTTTTATATGAATTTACGACGCTATTTTCTTTCTTAGATTGTTTTAAAAACTCAAACGTGCTCCGCTGCTGGCATCATCATCATATCAGCCGAAAGTTGCCCACCGCTAGGTAAAATCGGAGGCGGAGGCCCAGGGATGTCCACCAATGCCGGTTCTGTGCCTTCCGCTTGCAGCTGGTATTTGGGCTCTTTACCAGATCGTCGGTACACCTTATAGGGGGCCTACCTACGCCAAGTCTTCCGGTACGTGGTTGCCACTCGAAAACTTTATCGGGGTTCTTCAAGCTATGTGCCCTGCCCACAGCCACTTCAGCCTGGCAATCCTTTGGGATATGTCCCATGTGTATGGTGACCTTGGTTTGCTTACAGATATCCTCATTTCTGATTTTATCGCACAAGGAG
Source organism: Blastobasis adustella (assembly GCA_907269095.1). Lineage (NCBI taxonomy): Eukaryota > Metazoa > Arthropoda > Insecta > Lepidoptera > Blastobasidae > Blastobasis > Blastobasis adustella. The sequence continues at coordinate 12,875,588 of OU026124.1, forward strand.
ATTACGAGCATAGCCCTTTCTATTGCCATTTGGGTAGCAGTGAGCTTTCTTAAAAGGCCCACAGTGAGAGGCCATGTCTCTGTTCCGTATACCGTATGCTGCCGGGATACTAAGCCTTAATTAGAACTGAATGTAAATTAAACCCTGCTCACGAATGGGAAACTTTTTATAGCCAACTTAGAATGTTTTAACCCCTTACTACATGGCATTTACCACTTTAGGCATTAATCTCCACTTACACATGCAAGTTTCAAGCACGAAAGGATGCTCTTTTTAAGTAAGTGCTTTTAAGTTACATGTGTGTGTGTACAACACAAAGCATGTTAATTTCATGTAGGCTTATTCCAAAGTCCTTAGTAACAAAGCGTGCGTATCTACAGTGCATATATCAACAATGAAATGGACTTTTGTTGTTTATTTGGATAGGGTCAACTGAAAGTAAGTTGCTTCAAAAACATCTTAGCCCTCATAATAAATACAATTTACCTACTACATACAGCATTATTCCATCGTTATATGCATGCTAAATGCACGTATCTGCTAATTTCATTATTATTAGACAATTTAACTACTTTAAATATAGACAATCAAAGTTGCTTGCTTTATCATTGTTCAAATGGCCCCATATTTTCCAAACAAATAATGCCGTTTTAACATGGTATCTATCTACCTTAGATAGATCAGATCGAATTAAAGATCAAAAATGTAAACAAATGACCTACCAATATGAAAAAAATTACCCAAATGGTGGATTATTTAAAATCATTGAAATATTGATTAAAATTATTACATTGAAAATGAAATAATATGAATAATATGATCATATAAATATTTTAAAATATTTTACTGCATTGAATAGGGATCAATGTTTTTTTTGGTGCATATTCGTGCTGTTTCAATAAAATATGGGTAGTTTTCATTTATGCCACTGGTAAGGGTGAGAAATTCTGAACATTTGGTTCGTTGTTACAGTATAGTATTGCAAAGGCTTGTAAAGTAACGGATTGACCAACACCAAGACATATTTAATCAATTTCTCAAATAATAATACATAATATAATATAACATTCAAAATAGCGGCCACTTCTTTCTAATATTGGAGTTTTCTAACTAGTGTTCTTGGACTAATAGTTTCCGAGTTGCTTATTACGTTTTTAATAAATTGAATAAATAAGGGTAAATCGATTTGTTTCGTTTTCGAAAGTTTACCAGTCATTATAAAGAACTTAAAAGTGTGCATGATTTATTACCATTAGGTTATGCAAACAAAAAGGGTTTATACCCCTGGATAGTTGTGTGTTTACATTTTTTATCTTTAATTTAATCTCCAACTTATAAATACCTACCTATATTAAAATTGGAACATAAAAAGTGTTTTTGTTTTGTTTTACATATTGAGTAATTAAAACGATTTATTAAGGAAATAAAACGAATTCATTTGGTTTCATTATTTAATAAAAATATGGTATTACCTCAAATAGCAGTGCCTATCTTAATTTATAATATCACACCTAAGTACGCAACAAACGATGTCGAAGACTTATTGTTATATATTGTGTAACTGTTTTTGAACATCTTCCATACAGTTAGAATACCAAACGATATTTTCAGATCACAGAACAAGTTATCTAGATAGGTATTTACAGGTATTTACATTAAAATAATCGTATATTCTTAATGCTAACAATATTGCAATTATAATCAATTACCTCTATAATACCACATTATGTGGACTCTGTTTCACAAATATAGTATGTTTCAGTACATTATTAATTTTTAACTATAAGAAATATAAAATATTTTAATGAAATAGATTCGAGATTTATTGATATTTTATATTGATGCTCATTAATAATATTTACCTACATATTTAAATAAACATTATAAAATATTATTTGAACCCTGACCTAGCGTAAGTTCCAGTCTCCAGTAATATTCCTATACATGTACTTACAAACATAGTCTAATAATCTGATTTACATAATTTTGTGTGCAGAGTGGAATAAAATAAGTACCTATTTATGAATATTGAATTACATTTAAGACCATCACATTTTAATTACGTATCTTCAATTGACGTGATAAACATTATCATCATTGGTTTGATACTACACGTTATCACATTAATGACAAACATTTTAACCTTGTCTCTGAGGGATGTACCCGAAAATGTACATTTTATTATAACTTACTAACTAGACTGTCACTAGCTTTCTCTGAGTATTTTTTTCCGTTTAGTTCGACAGTTTCTGAAGCGTTATCTTGTTTATCCAATGAATTATATGCTACAGGACCTATTAGCGATAATAAGACTGGTAAAAATACAACACCATTGAACAGACCAAAAATAATCACCAACAGAAATATTTTGAAGAACGACTGAAATGTATATGTGTTGGATAAACTCAACAGTGATAAGGACAGGAAAGTAGAACCACCACCTAACAAAACTGCTGTGCCAATAGTAGTTACCGTAGTAAAAGCTCGTTCCTGTCTAGAACCCACTTTTGTAGTAAGGAACGTATGACCGACATGTGCGGCATAATCTACACACAATCCGATAGCCAATTCAAGACCGATACAACAAACAATATCCACCGTCATCCCCCATCTTTGCATCCACCCTAAAACATTCGTGATAGTAAGCAAGACACACAAAAATATCCAAAAACACATTTGCAGATTAGTTATCAAAATAATGGTACAAACCATTACGCAAACTAATGCCAACTCAATATTTCTTTCAACTTCGGTGGCTATGATTTCATCAGTTACCCAGTTAGCAAATGCTTTTGACCAAACGCTTCGATATCCATCACCTGTAGTAATGTTAGCGGTTCTCACGACACTTTTAACATGATTCATAGCTGGTAAATATTCCTCTGGTCCTTTAAATCTTGGAAACTTGAATGTAATCGTGGAAGCGGTTATATTATTGGCAGGATTACCGCATTGTAGAGGAGTACTAAATTTAAAATTATTCTGATATCTACCTCCACTAGGACTAAATAAGAACTTAGATAAATATTTGGCAAATTTTTCGTCAGATATTGCATTTGTATTAAATAAGTCTTCATTATATGTTCGATTTGTATAAGTATGGAAAGATTCAACCCAGCTATCTAAGTTTTGTACGTACGGCAATTTTCTAAAATGTTCGGTCATTGTGTATAACTCTAAGAATTCATTTTTATAGTCCATTTCTCCTAATAATATGATTGCGACATGTCCTTCTCCGGGATAAAAGTTCTCATAATTGTTTAAGAACTCTTTGTAATATGTATTCTCCGGAATGAACCATTTTGGATCAAATCTTTGTTCTAATTTAAGAATCGAAATGACGCTAAATCCTGTCATTACTAAAGTAAAAATTAAAACAATAGCTTTTCCTGGAATACTAAATATAATATGTTTGTAAAAGTCGGCAAAAAGCTTTTGAAATGTCGTCTGTGTTTTTGCAATTTCGATATGATTTTTGTGCTGAATGCAGAACAAGACCCCGTTTCTATTCGATTCCATTCTTAAAATGTCTAAGGTGAAAACAGCTACATAAAAAGTTACAGAGTAACAAAATATAAAAAATACTCCCAGGGCAGCGTAAATACAAAAAGATTTCAATGAAGGTAATATAGTGATTGCGCCGATTAATAAGGCGACAATATCTGTAAACGATGTAATTACAATTGAAACACCAGCATGCTTGAGCATTAAACCTACTTTTACTGGCAAACTCTTCTTCCGTTCCTTTTCAGAGAGATTATTCCAACAAGCATTCATCACAAACATATCGTCAATACCAAGGCCCATTAGAAGAAATGGTAAGGAAGAATGTACTGGTCCAAAGGAAATACCAAGAATTGAACACCAAGAAACAGCGGAAATATATGCCATGCCAACGCAAAGCAAGCCTACACTAGCCAACGTAAATTTGATTTCGAGCCAATTACAACGAGATAAGCCGAATATAACATAAAAGAACATCAACGCTATGCTCATAAAAAGTTTATCCATTTCATGAAACATAGATTGTCCACTGATATCACCAAAACTTCTGCCCGACTCATAATATATATTCATTCCCTGTACATTGCTTGATAATAATGACATAACTTCTAGAAACCGTTGTTCCCATAAAGCTAATTCATTAGTAACCCAATCTTCTGTTCCAAGTAAATTACCCATTTCGTCCATATCTACTTTAGCCATATCCACAACCGTGTACATAGTTAAAAGTAACGAGCTGGCGGAAATTATCTCTCCATTGTTATCTAGTTTAATGCCTCCTAATAATTTAGAATAATCTGTAGGGTGTCCTGTAACTGGATTCGTTTTTTGTTTATTAATTTTTTGAATAATATCTGCCTTTGTTGCATTTTGAATTGCTTGAAGGTCTCCTTGCCATAAATCCAAAATATTGTACTGCAAACACACATACTTAAATGTATCTAAAAACGAACAATAAAATTCGTCGCTTACCCAGGTTGTTGGGTCTGAAAAACCATCACTATTACTAAAAAAATTTACAATAGGAACTTTGTAGCAAACATCTTCTATTGACACATTCTTATTTTTATATTCCACCTGTATGTTATTTACAAGATTTGTAAAATTATAAACTTTCATCAAAATTTGTGGTTCTAAAACATTGTCTGCTGTAATTAAAGTTTGTTGAAGCCGAAATCCGGTTCCTATATTTTTAATGTACCAATTGGTGTCTTGATAAAAGCTTGATTCCGGTGGCACCCACAACTTCATGGGATTTTTTTCTATATGAAATCTTAAAAGTCCACAACAACTCATAAATATGAACAGCCATGATAACGTTATCACAGTCCATGGTTTCCTAGCTACAAAAACACCAAGTTTGAAAAACACATTTTCAACAAAGTTTACTAACACTGTAGATAACTTTTCCCATAAATATTGTGGAGATATCCGTCGTTTTTTAATGTCAGACATTACCAAACTTTTAAGTTATTTTTACACTTTGGTGTTATCCAATTCTTAAGTCAGATAAGTGATATCACAAAACTGTCCTTAACGTAACACAAACATTGTATTTAAAAATATTCAGATGCACTTAATTGAAACCGCGTTATATAGTGCAGTAGTCGTCGCAATTTCAATAATATTATTATCATAATAACGCGTCCTTTGCCAAAGAAAGGTTAGGTACTCAGTCAAGCGCTATTGTTCAATTTTCAAAGGTACCATTAGTACTAAAGATAGCTTTACTGCATACAATCTACCAATGATATGTATAACCCCACTCTCGCTCAACTGAGCATTGGTTGGGTTAAACTCAATGAAATCTACCAATAAAAATCTGGTTCAGTGTTGTCAACAAACGAGTGTTGCACGAAAATAATCTAAAACAATTAAAAATAACTATCACTTTTTATTTGTTTTTGGTGGATTCAGATTTATTTTTTATTTTATAGAACTGTGGTCAGTATTTGGTAGCTTTCCCCTAAATGCGTTTGATAAATCATTTAAACAACAGACATTTTAGCGAAGACACGGCTGTCTGTAATATGAGCCTAATAATCCTTAGGATTGACATGACATTTGCTTGCGGAGTTTGCGGTTTGTTTTTTAGTTTGTTGTGTGCCAAAATAGAACAAGTTTGTTTTATATTGTAACTTTAGTAAAAACGGGAAACTTACTTGCTTAGTGACCTTAGTGTGTAATGTGTATGCTTGTTTATTGCTTAATGATCTAGCAGTGATAATAATGTGGACCACTAAAACATTTTTGACTAAAACTAAGCGTGGTAACATATTAAAAGTAAGGTTATGTTTTCATGTTTTTGTATTCAATTTCTGCCTAAAATGACTGAATTATAACTTGTGTTTTGTTGTAGATCGTTCGGGAGCACTATTTACGTGATGATCTGCTATGTGGGTCTTCTGCTTGTAATATCTGTTCACATAAAAATGATGAGCTTGTATTAGATGCCAAACCTGAGTCCCCTTGTGCACTTTTCGACTATCCACATTATTTGATTCTGGATACAAATGTGGTGTTGCACCAAATAGATGTCTTGGAAGAAGACGCGTTAAAGAATGCGGTGATATTGCAGACTGTACTAGAGGAAGTAAAGCACAGGAACACTGCAATATTTCAACGCCTTCTCGAAATTATTGGAAACAAAAAGAGAAACTTTTATTCTTTCGTTAATGAGCATCATAAGTAAGGCATATCGTTTGTGGATACATCTTTGCATGGAAGTTGTTCTTAGTAAAGTTACCGCATTTATTATTGACTCATTCACCCTATATTTGTTACAGAGATACTTATGTGGAACGCAATCCTGGTGAAAAAATAAATGATCGTAATGACCGAGCTATTCGCAAAGCTGCTGCTTGGTATGGTTCACACTTGTCAACAAATAGTGCACCAGATCAATGTCCACAAATTGTTTTATTGACTGATGATGAAGCAAATAGAAATGCAGCTCAGAAAGAGGGTGTTGTATGTTGCACAGGTAATTAACAAAGTTACCTACATACATAAAGCCCACGTCTGTGTCCCACAGGTGGGTTAGGCAGAGGCGATGGACCGCCACTTTGCTCTGTCCTGACACAACTCCCTAGCCTCGCATATATCGACAACTTTTTTCATATATCTTTTATTCTTGCCACTTCGGATCCCAGCTTTAACAAAGATTAATTACCAATATAACTACACTTGAATGTTTGCTTGAGTCATTGCATTTGTCTCAGCGTCAATTAATTTTGTTAACTTACAGTTAATATTATTAGTTGATGTTATTAACTTACAGTTTATATTATTAGTTGGAAACAAAGCTACATGTGGATTTTTTCCCTTCTCACCCTGTTAACGCTCTTTGTAGCTGGTGACGGTATTTCTTGTTAGCTACAAGGACTTGTTAGTCCTTAAAATTAAAATAACCATCTTGGCATTAGTTGTGGCCTTGTGCACGAGGGCTGCTTTGGCCATGATCCGGGATTTGGCAGATCAGTTAATTACAGTGGAACGACTGCTATCTGATCTCTGTGACCCGGCTAATAGGGGAACCTGACCAGATTGGTCGAGGTTACACATTCAGTTGCCTGAATGTCAGGCTTCATCACAATGTTTTCCCTCATCATAATGTGCATTAATCAGAAAAGAGTCATTGGTACATGGCCGCAGTGGGATTCAAACCTGGTGTCCCTTGCTTACGAGTCGAATGCCTTAACCACTCGACCACCAATGCTGCTATAGTTATAGATCCTAAATAGTCATTATAAATGAAAAATGGTAAGAGAAATCAGAAAATATACATGAAAAATGTATGCGTTTAAACTACTACTACTTACACCCCTGTAGTATAGCCAACAGAACAAAAAACTATTATTTATATCTGTCCAGCCGTTTTCGAGTTTTAGCGAGGCTAACGCACCACAATTCATTTTTATATATATAGATGTGTATTATAATAAACATCCTGTGCGAAGCGATGTCGGGTCGCTAGTATTTTTATACATGACATAATTTCTTTCAGTGAAAGATTATGTTGAAAATGTCAATGGATTTGTTGGATTGGTGGACAAACTCTCCAAAAATGTGATGCCAGAAAGCTGCTCCAAAGATGCATTGTACCCAGCTCATCTCACTCCTGCACAAATTCACACTGGCATCAGAAATGGAAAACTGCATCAGGGAACATTCCATGCATCAAGAGACAATTTCCTCGAAGGCACCGCTTCTGTCAATGGTTTTGAAAAACCTGTAAGTCAATTTTATTATACTGTATAGTTTTTTTGAGATTGTTCATCCCCAGACTTTGGAACCTTGGAACCTTGAGGTTCCAAAGGAACTTTCTCCTTTACACTGGTCTTGCAAATGCCTGTAGGCTGCAGTAACTATTTCGCATCAGGTAATGGACTTATAGAATAGTACCTCAGTGGTATAAAATTAGGTAAGTGAAAGCTAAAAAAAAGTGAGTACAAAGAAGATTGAAATTGTCTATTGAAATATTTTATTTTCCAGATTTTACTCCAAGGTCATATTGGCATAAACAGAGCGGTAGATGGTGATATTGTGGCTATAGAAATATTTCCAGAAGAAGAATGGAGAAGACCCATGGACATAGTTCTAGAAGACAAAGCTGATGATCCAGGTGATCATATTGAAGAGGAAGCTGAGCTTCTGAGTGCTCTTAAGCCTGTGGATAAAAGTGATGATGAAGTTACACCAACTGGGAAAGTGGTAGGCTTAATAAGAAGAAAATGGAGACAATATTGTGGTATACTCATGCCGAGCAAATTTCCAGGTAAGTTATTGAGTAAGAATTTTAGTTTCGAGCGCTCGAGTATTAAGTATTGTACTAACATATTCAGGCATAATAATTTTTTCTGTGTTTTACTACACACTGTCAAATGATGCAATGAAACTATATTTTATGCATCAAATTGAGTTCTAGGGACAAGGAACTGAATGAGAATCCATAAAGATAAAGAAAGTAGGAAATCTCTGTAAATGACCCACAGAAGTTAGTAACAAAAGTACCAAGCTCTTTGTGTCAGACTTTATGAGTAAAACTCTCTGTGCTTATACTGTGCTGTATGCGTTATCTTTCTGTATCTTACCTTGCCAGTCCACACTATTCATCAGGTTCAGTGGTATTGTGTGTTCTACCGCTTGTACAACGGTGTTTGTACTCAAGAACTATTTGACATGATGCCTACAGCTACATTCTATTATGGCACAGCTTGCCACCGACAGCGAGTTCATCCTCACACCTTAGAGCCAAATTGGTCGCGAACTGTGCGGTTCCAAAGGAACTTTCACTCATGTACGTCAAGGTTGTAGAATGAACTACCTGGAGAGCTTTTCCCTGGAGATTACCAATTGGTGTTCTTCATGGAAGTGGTGAAAAGGTGTCTGCAACGCGTAGGTGATGCCCCTGGTACTTCAAACGTTCATAGGCTGCAGTGACTGCTTACTATCAGGCAGGCCGTAAGTTTTGACTAAAGCCATTTCCGTTATTTATTCCCAGGAGCGACGCGCCACCTCTTCACGCCTGCCGAGAAGCGCGTGCCGCGCGTCCGCATCGAGACGCGGCAGAGCGACGCGCTGGCCTCGCAGCGGATCCTGGTCGCGCTCGACTCCTGGCCGAGGAACTCGCGGTACCCGCTCGGCCATTTCGTGCGAGCTCTTGGACCTATCGGTGGGTATCAAGACAATTTCTTGTAACGTTGTGGACAGTAGCATTAGATTTGAAAATTATTATGTAAAAATGTTGACATTTTGACTATTAGAACCGTAAAAAAAATTTAAAATTACCTAATGAATGAGCGAGCGTAACGAACAAAAATTTTTAAAAATTACTCTTTTTTTATCTGGGGTAGTTGCGACATTGGAATTTTGGCAATTTACCCCTTAAAATGGCCGTGTGCTGTCCGGCAGAGTAGAATAGCACTTACCCCTTACATTCATGGATGTCGTACAAGGCTACTAATGTTTTCGAGGCAAGAGTCAAGAGTCTCCGTAGTCTGGAAAATGGACAGCAGCATTTTCCATTATTATATTTAAACACTGCGATCTCCAACCCGCCTGCCAAGCGTGGAGATTATGGCAATAACCTCCCTTTCGTTGGAGAGGCCCTAAGTCCTGCAGTGGACTGTTACGGGCTGTGATGATGACCCCTTAAAACCTTTCTTTATTAGACTACCACCTGATGGAAAGCGGTAACCGTTGTCGGCCTAAACCTTGCAGGATTTTAATTGAAGAAACGATTTGAATATGAGACCAGGCCCATCTTGCATCACTCACAATTCTTAAATTTTCGAGATATTGCCTATATTTTCCCTTTTTTTGCTGGTGTGACGGTAAAGTTCATAGGTTAGTGTTTGTAGATTCCTTCGGTATATCACTTCCTCTTACGGTCGCTACAGCGGGAACGAAATGATCTAGTTAATTCGCCATCATCTCAGCAGTCAGTCCCGGCTTCTTCCAGGGTCCGCTTTCCTCTTTCATCTCCACTCCGCCATCCACGCGCCGTAAACCTTGAGGACGATGTGTGTCAATTTATGACAGGTATTTTAATGTGCGTTCCCCCCCGTTAGGCGACAAGGACGCGGAGAACGAAGTGATCCTGTTGGAGCACGACGTGCCGCACGCGCGCTTTAGCGAGGCCGTGCTGGCGTGCCTGCCGCCCGACGACTGGACCATCCCGGAGGAGGTGAGTCCAGGGTGCTAGTTCTCGCGCTGTGACGTCTCGATATCTCGGCGAAACGAACATCTCTTTTATTCGAAAGCTGGATTGCTGTATTTTTTTTATATTAGAGGGGGGCAACCGAGCCGTCTAAGTCATATAATGGGAAATGATCACAGCCGCCCGCGATCACACACCGAGTCGCTAATTTGACATTTCTGTGAATCTATAGATTATTATGATAAATTTACATTTATAGTTATCTACAATTTAATTAGGTAACACATGCCATTGTTAACATGTTATAATTTTATTGTAATGACATTAAAAATTTTATTAACTTAATGTATAATTTTATTGGCCTACAATATTCGATAGGTACGACATGAATCTTCAATTACAATTACTTCTCTAATTTTTATTTATTCCAATTTGTGCTGACTTGGTTTATAAGTACCATATTATTAACTGATTTATACGGCATGATATGATAATGTTCCTAAATGACCTGTAACTATTGTTATCAATAAAGTATCTCTTGGGCTATGTAGGCTCGCTTCTTGAAGTTGTCAACATCGTATAACCGTCCCCTTCCACCACCCCCAGGAGATAAAGAAACGTGTGGACCTCCGTCCCATATGCGTGTGCTCGGTGGATCCCCCGGGCTGCACCGACATCGACGACGCTTTGCACGCCCGGCCCGTTCCCGACCGCGACGGACGGAAAGTCTACGAAGTAGGGGTCCACATTGCTGACGTGACGTACTTCGTCCGCCCGAATACGGCCCTGGATAAGGAGGCCGCTGCTAGGTCCACTACGGTGTATCTGGTGGACAGGAGGATTGATATGGTGCCGGGTGAGTTTTTAACATGTTTTTTTTGTTGTTGTCGTAAACTCTCCTTTAATGGGGACGAGGCTCAAATCCAGCAGTGGACTGTGACAAGCTGTCCACGTAATAGCGCTATACTATAAGCTAATAGCTGTCTTCAGAAAATGTCCGTCTAAAAATCCGTCAGAAAATGGGAGCCTTTCTGTGACAGTCGAAAATAAAAGTATTTTTAGTCATTGAAATAGATAGCGTTCATCAGATGCGATCCTTAAAGAGGCCGTTATTTTATAAATGTATCGAAATCCAGACCTTTTGCACTTTTTGTAAACTTATTAAACCTAACGTAACTTTTGATGAAATACTTTTCCGGACGATTATCCAAATCAAGTGTTCAAGAATTCTGTATTAGCAACACCACACCATCTAGTGTGGCACGCCGAACTACAGTTTTTATTTTTATTAAAATATTAAGCTGTCAGACAATCGCCCATTGTGACAAACGGAAATATCCGCCGGATCCCAGTGGCTCCAGTTCCATGGAACTGTTACTATAGTCGCAACCATTTTTTTATGACAACCAGCCAGGCGCCTAATTCTCTCGCTATGACATCTCGAATTCGACCTTTTTTCTAGCTAAATATCTCTTTAAATTAGCGAAAATCATCGAGAATAAGTTTTTCACTTATAATAGAGATCCAGTGACTTTTTGATAGATATTTGTGTCTAATGTCGAATGTGCTAGAATCGCCCCCTGATGGTAAGAAAACTTGCCACCCTTGTCCCACAGAGCTGCTGAGTTCGAACCTCTGCTCGCTGCGCGGCGGCGAGGAGCGGCTGGCGTTCTCGTGCGTCTGGCACATCGACGAGAACGCCAACGTTCTGGACACCACGTTCCATAAGAGTGTTATTAAGGTGACTATTCTTGGTATGGACTCCGAGAGTGATTCATATTAATTTATCACAAACTTATCTGCAGCGTCGCTGTTGTTGGCACTGACGTGACAATTCAAAATGGCGTCACTTATATCTAGTTTTGGCCACCGAATCAAATAAGTTTGTCCATTTTGTTAATTTGACATTCATAAGTGTTGTAAAACCCAAACTAAATAAAAGTTATTTGATTGATTGATTGGTAAAGGATCATAATGCGAAACACTCAATATGGCCTTTTTAGACCCCTGTTTGCTCGTTTCATCATCATCATCATATCAGCCGAAAGCCCACTGCTGGGCACAGGCTTCCCACAAAGGCCGATCCTGTGCCTTTCGCATCCAGCTGGTACCTGCGATCTTTACCAGGTCGTCGGTCCACCTTTCGGGAGGTCTACCCACGCTGCGGCGTCCGGTACGTGGTCGCCACTCGAGAACTGCCCCGCTTTAACCTGGCAATCCTTCGTATGCCTCCATTTCATCTTAAAATAATGATAAATCTATTCGTTCCAGTCCGCAGCAGCCATGACGTACGAGGAAGCCCAGATAGCGATAGACGACGCGTCGCGACACGACCAGATTGCGGCGTCGCTGCGGACCCTCAACGGTTTGGCCAAGAAACTGAAGCAGAAGAGGCTGGATAATGGAGCCTTGCTGTTGGCATCGCCGGAGATACGGTTCCAGGTACGATGCTAGCATAAGAAAGTTTATCTAGGCTTGCGATGAACCCAAAAGACTTAAGATTTAATAATATTATTTGTCAATTTATTATCATCAAAACGTAATTATGTAATCCTCTCTTCAAGGGCGAAAATAAAAGCAAAGTATGGCAAAAGACAAGTTGATTGTAACACTAAGAATCATAGCATGTTCTCCCGTACATGCGACGTTCAGTCATTGCCAATTGATCCAATAATGGTCCAAGCCAGACCCCATGATAACTGAGTAGTGATCGAAGCGTCGTCGGAAATCAGAGAATTATTGGCAACAGAGTTACGTAATTAGCCCACAGATGTTAACGACGATGCATTGCCCACAGGTGGACTCCGAGACCCACGACCCCATAGAGGTGCAAGCGAAGAAGATTATGGACACCAACTCCATGGTGGAAGAGTTCATGTTGTTGGCAAACGTGTCGGTGGCAGAGAAGTTGGCAGCGGAGTTTCCGCAGTGCGCGTTGCTCAGACGGCACCCGTCGCCACCTCCTGCCAACTTTGCGACCTTCTTGAAAGCAGCTAAGCAGCAGGTCAGTTGGATCACCCATCTTTAGCAGGAACAGCCCGTAAGAGTCCATTGGTGGAGTTGAGTCGCAGCAGTGGAGGGTTTTTATAGAAATATGGTTGGCGAGCGAGTTTGAGCCAATGATGAAGAAACGTCGTACTCTGTAAGGAGGACAAGCCCTATGGTTTAATGAGGGCAACCGGTTTTGTGTTGTGTTTGTGTACGTCGGTCACTGTCAAAATAACGCCGTCCTGGTCCATTGGCTGAAATCCTACTGTCAATTTAGGTCTTAGAGCGTTTGGTTCTGGCCAATAGCACGAGGTAGCACGGAGCTTACTCGGCAGTAACGCCATCTATTGTAATTTCGAACTCGCCATAGCTAGCCCTCATTTCGATGACAGGCTATGAATATTATGTACTATGATGCTAAGGGAAAACTAGTTTTTGGACATATCCGTCGGCCATTTTATAAATCTTACTTGACCCGGTAACGGCGTCGCTGTTGTTGACAACAAAACATTTCAAAATGGCGAAACACAATCCACCAGATAAGTTTGTGACACTGTACACGGCCATTATTTAACAATTTTGCCTTCTCCTCTTAAAACAAGTTTCTTTCCTCATTTATTTGAGCTCAGTTGGATACGTTTAAATAAATGTTTTTGGACAAATTTCACAGCACCTTCTAGCGCCAAAGTTAGGCAAGCTCGGTACGTAGTGTGATGTGTGGGGTTCGAACCCAAGTCCATCAGATCAGGCGAGGTCATTACCAACTGTTCAACATGCGCATGAGAATCGTGCCATAGAGTTGCGTGAATTCGTCAACATTTATGAAGAGTGACACTAATATTTTGTGGTTTACTGAAAGAAATAGACAATTATCTACGTGAAACCAATACAAAAATAGTGGTTTTCCTGTTACTGCTAGCAATAAATTTATTGATCGATGACATAAATATGAGTAAGCACTTAAGGATAAATATTCAAGTTTTCTTTGTTAGTACATATCAAAACTCGATGGTGAACAGTTCGTTTATTGTTGTAAATCTAAAAATAGTAATATATAATATTGGAATTCCAATTATACATAGTAGGGTTACTTTCTGATATCAAGAACCATCACTTTTGTCGTCGGTCTACGGAATTATTAGGTATCATATTTCTTTTAGTACCACTAAATTGACAAATAAGTTTACGGCCTACCTGATGGTAAGCAGTTACCGCAGCATATAGACGTTTGCAACACCAGGTGCAGCCGACCCCGTAATAACCTTTTCTGCCCTCTCTTGAAGAATTCCACGTTGCATTCTCCATTTGCTACAAAACTGCAAGTATTTCGCTGACAAGAAGTTTTTTTTTTTATACCTCTAAGGTGGCAAACAAGCTTGCGACCTGCCTGATGGTAAGCAGTCACCGCAGCCTATGGACGTTTGCAATACCAGGGGCATCACTCACGCGTTGTCGACTGTTTACCTATTTCGAGCCTTAAGTCTAGAGACACATACACGATATGGTGTTGCCCTGTGTTTCGAAGCGTACATTAAGCTGACGATCTCGGTTGCTATCGATTGATTGATATCAGTCGTTCGACGCCACGTCTTAAGTAGGTAGATCCTTTGGAAGATTTAAATTTTTACCACTTTATGGCTGAGTCCGTTCAAAACTGAACTTTATTCCTTCCTTCACAGGGCTTCGAATTGGACGTGTCAACGAACAAGGCGTTCTCCAAAGCGCTGGACGAAGCGGTGATACCAGGGAGGCCGTTCTTCAACACGCTTCTAAGGATAATGGCCACCCGCTGCATGCAGCAAGCTGTCTACTTCTCTAGTGGGACCCGGACCCACGATGAGTTCTACCATTACGGTTTGGCGTGCCCCATCTATACGCACTTCACTTCGCCCATTCGGAGGTATGTTGGTTGCTTTTGTGGTCTCTGGTGCTGGTGTATTATTGTCAGTAGTTATAATTCGAATAGGAAATAGTAAATATTTTAAACAGTTAATAGTAAACTAAAGTAGGCTCGATGTAAATAATAATCTGTGCGTAAATGTTCCGGCTGTGCCACCGATATTTTTTTTATAGTCAATAGTCAATGTATTTATTGCATTCATGAGATTATAAAGGTCTCACAGTTTTAATGTACTTACGTCATGAAACCCATGTTTGGAAACAGTTATATAAATGTCATACTTATGTTTCGTGTGTGTGTGTCCAGTGTCGTAGTTTTATTGACCCATATATTTTGTCATATCCAGATACGCAGACGTGATAGTCCACCGCCTACTAGCGGCGTGTATAGGCGCGGACGCGACCCACGCCACGCTGCTCGATACCAAGCAGGCGGACTCGGTGTGCGACAACCTTAACTACCGGCATCGCCAAGCTCAGTACGCGGGCCGGGCGTCTGTGGCTCTCAACACGCATGTTAGTACAGCCTTACAACTTACCTAACCCACTAGGGTTGCCAGATTTATTTTGATAAGGAACAAGTGCTCAATATGGCAAAAACATAAGGGATCTCCAATTTTTCTTCGTGAAAAATGAAAGAATAATATTTTTATGTTGTAAATTATTACACATAAAAATGAGACTTTTAATTATTAATTATATTTTAAAGAAGATTGTGTACACTGTAACATGTCTTTGTTTGGTTTTACATATTAAGTAACTAATTGTAATCGGGATGAAAACAGTACATAATTCTGTCGGTCTGTGTCGGTATGGTAAAATACGGGACAGAGTGTGTCCCGGCGGGAAGTTAAAATTATGCCTAAAATACGGGACGTCAGGCAGCGCTATAACCCACCCAAGGTTTTTGCCGCTAGTATGACTAAAGAGACAGTCGCCGGTTAGATCCTTGTTGGTATAGGTTGAATGGTATTTTTTCCTCTTTACCAATGCACTTAAGTTGCTATAGCATTATTAAAAATATATTATGAGTACACAAGTAAACAACAAACAAACATTCTTTTATACCACACTTTTTAACAGATATGAAACAATGTAAGCCTTATCTAACGCTTTATTACATACGCTTTTATACCAGTTTTGAATAGATTTATGTGATGACTATTGCACCTGTAATCTTTTCAGTAACTTATCATAACTTTAAAATATCTGAGATTATATTTCTTTCCTACAGATACTGTTTAAGAGCAGAGTGGAGATTGAGAATGCCGTTGTGCTGGCTGTGAAGAGGAACGCGCTGCAAGTGCTCATACCGAAGTACGGGCTCGAAGGACCC
This sequence comes from Blastobasis adustella, assembly GCA_907269095.1. Lineage (NCBI taxonomy): Eukaryota > Metazoa > Arthropoda > Insecta > Lepidoptera > Blastobasidae > Blastobasis > Blastobasis adustella. Next base: position 12,891,976 of record OU026124.1, read on the forward strand.
CTTTATTTGCCGTCCGAAATGTTTATATATAATGAAGAGGTGAGATTGACTATGATTAATATAAAAAAATAATCATCTTGGCGTTAATGACCCGGTTGTGCTCTCGCGCACGAGGGCTCGGGGTTCGCCTTGACCATGATCCAGGATTTGGCAGATTAGGTAATTACAGTGGAGCGACTGCCATCTGACCTCCGTGACCCTGCTACTAGGGGAGCCTGACCAGATTAAATCATGATAAACCACCAGTCTTAATGTAGAACCCTAACTCATTCAAAGGGAAAGATCATGGCTGAATGTATTGCTCATAGAATGAGGTTCATTTTTGTATAAATTCACGCCTTTTGTAAAGCGTGAGATTTCTATGATTATTGCATTGAAATATCCGCATTGCATTTACTTTATTTGGTACGTTGTATGGTATCTTGTTCCCAACCCTTTTCTGAGTTATGACCCCGCCGGGCCTCCCCGGATTTCATTCGGGTTCATTATATAAACTTACGAAAACGAATAACTTTCAAAATCGGTTCGGTAGTTTCGGAGTTTATCGCGTTCAGGCAGACGCGGCGGGGGCGCTTTGTTTTGTGTATTTATTTCAATATCCTGACATGACTATTATCCATCTGTGATATTATTGACGTTTGTAAGTGTGTATTCTTGCAAGTTTTAGCAAGGAATTTTAGTCATCCTACCCTCGATGTTCTGTATTCCATATACACATGACATGGGATCGTTCAAGAGGTATATTAGAGGTCTCCTTAGAGGCGGGCAACGCATTGGCAGCGCCCCTGGTGTTGCTGATGTCGATAGGCGGCGCTGACCACTTTCCATCAGGTGGCCCGCTTGCCTGTTTGTCTGCCGTATTACATTAAAAAAAAAGTATAACAATTGAGGTTTCCATTTGTCGCAGGAACACTTCCAAATCTGCGGCGACGTGAAACTGAAGACGTTCGATGAGTTGACAGTCCGGCTAAGCCTGGACAGCACTAACCTGCAGCATAGAAAATTGGTCTTCCAGCTGGTTAAGCCACACATACCAGGGTTCAGCTACGTCCCTGGAGAAAATAAGGACACCAGCCCACAAAGCATGGACGTAGATATCCAAGAGGACCTAACTAAGAATAAGAAAAGGAAAGAGCCTACAGAAACGAAGAGTAAGAAAAAATCAAAGAAGAAGTAGTACGTACTTACGACGAATAGACGTACATGTATGTATGTCTATTTTTAGTTGACTATTTGGATCCGCTGAAGGATCGTGTGTATACGGGTCCTCATTGTGTATAGGCGTTACGAATAAATCTATTTTGTAAACCTATGACTTTTTTATTGTATTGGACCATGATGGAAAACTCTGGTACGTAGAATTTTGTAGCCTATAGAGTCCGCCGGGAAAGCTACAATGCAAGAGCATAAGTGCAAGACCACCTTAAGAATCATATTCCTTTGCACTACGGCGCAGTTGTTAAACGGTTTTTATAGCAGCAATGAATGTTTTTTTATTTATTATATAAAAAATTCCCTGGGGGTAAAGGACAAGTACTTTGGGCATAAGGGACAGCTAATTCTCCCTTCTTTTAGCAAACTGATTTTGGCTTAAGGTGCACCAAATGCCGTGAATGTTGCTGTAGCGACAAAGGAATTTTTTCTTAAAGTTGTAATGCCCTTACGCTGTACGGCTGTACGGCCAGTTTCCCGTACGTTTCTATTGTTAATCATCAATTAAAATTCGCCATCCTTATCTATGGTGAGTTGTAGACAGAGAAGGAAAGAGTTTTGACAGGCGTTTCAGAACTGGGCGGTAGACTCGGGGCCAGGTTAGATTGCTCGCGGATGACAAAGGAACTAAATTTGACAGACAGTCAACAATATTAACTCACAATATAAACAATGAGAAGGACGCCATAACCTTAAAGCAATCTTATCTGGCCCCGAGTAGTGTATCAGCTTGGTTTGGACTGTTATTTTTATTGTACCTTTACTCTGCTTTGCTGTTGTGTAGTAGTTGTATCAATAAGAAATACCAAGACAGACTCTTAAGACATGTCAACGAGTTGGTATAAAATTTAAAAGGCATTAGAAGTGTCCACCATCAGCGCCCGAGAAGACAGTCATCAGCATCATATCAGCCAGAAGACGCCCACTGCTGGGCATAGGCCTCCCCCAGAGATCTCCAAAAAGGCCGGTCCTGTGCTTTCCGCATCCAGCTGGTACCTGCGATCCTTACCAGGTCGTCAGTCCATCTTGTGGAAGGCCTACCCACGCTGCGTCTTCCGACACGTGGTCGCCACTCGAGAACTTGACTGCCCCATCGGCCATCTGTTCTTCGAGCTATGTGCCCTGCCCACTGCCACTTCAGTCTGGCAATCCTTAGAGCTATGTCGGTGACCTTGGTTCGCTTGCGGATCTCCTCATTTCTGATTCGTTCGCGCAAAGAGACTCCGAGCATAGCTCTTTCCATTGCCCTTTGGGTAATAGTGAGCTTTCTTATAAGGCCCACAGAAGACAGTATGTCCTCTCTATCTGAGAGATTCTAAATACACAAAGAAACTGAGGAAGGAAGAGGTCATTGGATGCTCTACTGAAATAAAGATGATCTCTCTACTGTAGGCCTACTGGAAGAAATTCATAGAAATAAGTAGGGCCTGTTGTGTCTTCTATACTTGTCATTTTATTTCTGTATCTTGTGTGCAATCAATAGTTAAATAAATAAATAAAGAGGAAAAGAGAGGGAGACAATTTAACAACCAGAGAAGTGGTTTATTATTGATACAACAGATCGCCATGTAACAATGTGTAAAAAATAGTAGTTGTATCAAACAATTTTATTGAGAGTTCCTTACAAAAAATACTACAACGAGTTCTTTACTACTACAACATTATACAACAATTAATTGGCATTTCAGACTCTTTACAGGCAAGTATAAATCGAGAACTTACTTAATTTCATATCTATCTATCTATTTGATATGTATCGTCAAACTTAATTACATTTTCAACACAATAGTATACATTGCTACTAAAATCCAAGCAAAATACAATAAAATAATATTAAAGAAATACATGTATCACAACAAATTATTTTGCAACTAGTCAAAGTTATCACATCAACAATGTCATATATTCAAGTTTTTTGATTAAACAGAATATATTAATGAATTGGACAAATAATAGGCTCGTTTACACGAGACTGGTGATTGTAATGTACTTTGTCAAAAACTTCATAATTCATGTCTTTACTTTAATTATGAAACTAACTAATCTAAGCGTACTCTAAAGTACTTTCAATATAAAAAGAGAACGACTGCGCGCGACCACGATAACACTGAACGTGGCGTAAAAAGGAACTAACACCAATGCCATCAACAGCGACGCTGCCAGCGCGTTAGGTTAGTTTGTGGCATTGTACCCATTTCCGTCATTGCACCCTCTCCCATGCGGGTATTGCAGAAAGCTCCCGAGATTAGCACATCACGGTGTCTATTCTCGCGCTGCGGCATCTTGAATTCCATATTTTTCTCTAACCATAAATCTGTATTTAAAATCTGACTAAACTGATTCCCGAAGATCGTTGAAAATAAGTTTTTGGCTTTTCACGGATTTCAGTGACATTTTTAATAGACATTTTGTGGCTAGAAATAATGTCGAATGCTACACGTCGAACGTGGCGTAACATAGCCTACTTTATGGGTGTATACATGGAAAAAAAACAGTTTTTCAATTGGCGTATACGTGAGTGGTGAGGTATATGCTAATGTAGCGTTTTAATTCTGCGCATGGGCGGTGGGCTCACGATGGTGGTGGACGGCGGCTTGAGAGACGACGACGACGGTTGAGGCTCTATACTACCTTCTGGGTCCTCAGGGTTCTCAGATTCTGGGGGAGTCACAATCTGAGGGACGGGCGGTGAGAGCGCTGGAAAGTGGAAAAAAAAGATTATCGAAGAAGTGATTAGCATGAGTGTACCTATAGTGTATTTCTATAGTGAAATATTGGGTTAGAGCCAATCGGCGGTGTCCGTAGTTGCTAATAGAAAACTGCGATCAACCGACCTGTCATGCAATGGCAGTTCCATCCACAAACATGCAATGGCAGTTCCATCCACTTACGTGGATCTTTACGTTCAAGTCTATCGACTCATGATTGTACCGCTACCACCTCTCGGTCACAAGGACCTCGTCCGACTGAATGATGGGAAGTCAACTCGACTTCTACCATACTATTCCGAGTTCGATCCCTAGTACCGCGGTGTACGAATGACCTTTTTCTGAGTTACGTACATTAGTTGAACACTAACCGTTGCTCTTACGTTGCTTGAGGGAAAACATCGTAATGAAACCTGCACTTCAGGCGGGTGATTGTGTAATCATGGTTCAATCTTTTTTTTTTTTTTTTTTTTTATATTAAACAAGACAAGCATTTGACCGCCATCTCACCTGTTGGTAAGTGACGATGCGGCCGAAGATGGAGCATGCTCGTCTTGGAACAGCCTATTCACTCTAGCCTTGAAGGCATCCAGATTATATTGATCAGGGAACACACTCGCAGGCAACGCGTTCCACTCCTTAGCCGTACGCATTATAAAAGTCAAGCCAAAGCGGCTCGTGCGGATAGTTGGAAGGTCCACGACATAAGGATGAAGCGCTCGCCCGGATCGTGTCTCCCGATGGCGGAAAGGGGATGGCGGAATGAGGTCGTGCAACTGCTTCGCACACTCACCGAAATGTAACCTGTAGAAGACCGACAGACGCGCAACCCTACGCCGATGCTTGAGGCTCTGCAGCCTAGCTTCAATCAACTGTGGGTCACCAATCATCTTCTTTGCACGTTTTTCCACCGAATCCAAAGCCGCCAGTTGATATTTGGCTGATCCATCCCAGAGGTGGCAGCAGTACTCCATGCAGGATCGGACTTGTGCTTGATATAACTGAATCAACTGCCTTGAAGTGAAGTACCGCTTAACCTTCGAGAGGACACCAAGTTTTTTTGCTGCAATTTTTGCCTTGGATTCGATGTACTGACCGAAGTTGAGATTGGTAGAAAGCTCAACACCTAGAAGCTGTAGGTTGCCGGTAATTTCCACAGGAACATCCCGAAAAGTTGGAGTAAGATGGAATGGACTCCTTTTGGCGGAAAACAAACACGCCTGAGTTTTGGTTGCGTTGAACGTCACCAGATTGGCTTCACCCCAATCAGAGACTGCCTTGAGAGCATTGTTCAAACGATCAACCATAACCTCTCGACAACACTGAATATCGTTCCTATTGGCTTTTGCATCTGCCAGATATCTATCCGTCACTGTGCTGTCGTCTGCGTACCCAAAGGTACCTGGTACTGTTAGCAGATCGTTAATATGCAGCAGGAATAAAGTCGCGGACAGTACGGATCCCTGAGGAACTCCCGCGTCGGAATCTGGTCAGGTTCCTTGTTAAGAAGGTCACGAAGGCCAGATGGCAGTCTCTCCACTGCAATTACCTGATCCGCCTGATCCTGGATCATGGTCAAGGCGGACCCCGGGCCGTCGTGCGCGAGAGCACAACCGAGATATTGACGCTAAGACCAATCGTCAGATGCAGTTGATACTAATCCTTACGCAGTATAAAATAAAGTCGCTTTTGGTAGAGGGAGACGTGGTAGGACGTCCAGAACCACCAAGATCGGCTCGCCCGTGTATCCTCATTAATTCAAAAGCGACTTTATTTTGTACATTGTAAGGTTTAGTATCGACTGCAACTATCGGAGCGTCTGTTACTAGTTTAAGATGATTTTGACGACCTGAGTGGTTCAGTTGGTCAACATCTGCAACGCAGTTCGATTACGGGTCTGGATGTTAAATGTATAATAAGAATGTATTTAAAAATATGTATAAGTAGTTTATCAGTTATCTAGAATCTATAACACAAGCTTCGCTTACTTTGGGGCTAAATGGCGCTGTGTGAATTGTCCAAGCATTTTTTTATGCTACTCATTGTCAAACGAGCAGACGGCCCACCTGATAGTAAGTGGTAGGTAACTGTTGCCTATAACATATTCAATTCATACACTTAGGTTGCAGGTAACAACAATACAGAACCGCAGGTCAACCGCTGTCACTGTGAGGACTAAGATGAAATGCCTCATGCCTGTAATTTCCTTCAAATCGAAATACAACAATACAAGCATTGTTGCCTGGCGGCAGAAATAGATAAGGCGGTGGTGCTCACCCAGGCGGACTCCTCAGGCCTGACAGAGTCCTACAACCTGATTTTTCTTTTCTTATCGGCAATTTATTTACACTTATGATCTTAAATTTCATCTCAGAGAATAGTTTAAGATGACTGTTGTGTCGTTTACAATTGTGTTGTTTGTTGTTGTAAAATAGTGAATTATTATTTTATACTCCATACCGCCATGCTTAGCGATCCTCGCGATCTCGGCGTCCACCCGGTCCACGAGCGCCTGCAGCGCCTGCGGCCAGCGCACGGCCGGCACCGCGTGCGCGGGCGACACGCGCGCGTCCGCCATCACGGCTACGCGCACCGTTTTACCGTACTGGATCACCGTTAGGGACATGCCTGGGGAGGACACAGATATATATATGTAGATAGTCCGCTAATTGTATTATTTTTAGTGCAATAAAGATTTTAAATAAATATGTAAATAGAAAAAACATAATACACTACAGCGTTCAGAATTAAAATTAGACCCTAATTAGGGCTAATTATTTGCACATAGCATAATGACATTTATGTCAATTGCATAACGAACAAATTAGACGAGCAAAAATGTTGTTATAGTCCATTTGCGTTAAGAAAAATGTGAGTAAATGTGTTTTCACAGAGGTTAATTAATGGATAAAATTTCACTGAATTGTCTCTAATTAAAAATAAGGTCAGGGATATCCTATGTATATCCTTTCGCTTAGCAGCCAGTCTAGTATTTGCAGTTTATTCCAACCAGCGAGGTATTTCATATTCATTCTTATTATTTTCTGCCGTTAACTGGTCACTGAACTTTGCTTTCTAATTTGTTGCGATCCGATTGGTCCAGCGGCGGGGCTAGGCCTGCGGGTAATGATGACTCACTAGTTTCTTATCGCGAATGAACTATAGACATATCGCCATTAAAGGCGAAGTTTAGACAAATTTTTTCGTTGTACAGTGAACGGAATTAAAAAGGTAGTGATCGCCTGCGTGGTATATTGCAAACGATGGGCAATAAGGATCTTCTTCGCATCTTTTTTTTGGATGAGGTTCAAGCCGATTACGGTTACATATAGTGTTAGGCGTTGTCCTAATTGGCAACGGTCGTGCGATCATGGTCGTACGACGGATGTCGTCCGACCAATAGAAGACCTGAAAACCGTCGCACGACCGATGTCAATTAGGATAACCACATACGGGTCGTTGATAAGTAGTGTGTGATACTTACTGATGTTAGCTTGCGGCGGCCTCCAGTACGCGACGCAGTCAACAGTCTGTCCCCACAGCGTACTCCGCTCTTGCGCATCGATAGGCGCGTTGATCTCCGCGTACGAGACCGCGTACCGGCGGGAGAGGAGATTGAGGGCGAGCTTCGCTATTGGGGAGGGCAGGGACCGAGTTAGGACCCCGCAACGCGCCTGCAGGGCCCAAGCTGCGCCCAACGCTGCTTGACGTCCGCACGCTGTGGCCACAGCGCCCGATACACGACGAGGTGACCCACCTACGGGTAGTGGTATGCACACCATGCCTGGAAAAGATTATGTGAAAACATCAATAGACGTAGTGCGTTAGATCTGTAATGTTTTCAAAAAGCTGGGGTCCGAAGTGGAAAGAATAAAAGGAGATGTATGAATATATCCAATATGCGAGGCTAGGGAGTTGTGTCAGGACAGATTAAATTGGCGGTCTATAGTCTCTGCCTACCCCACCTGTGGGACAGAGGCGTGAGCTTTATGTATGTATCAATAGACGTACAAACGCACCCGCATCCCATAGGGGTAGGCGGAGATTGTCGTGCCACAACCTTCAATCCTAGCAATCCATAAATCAGGAAATGAACAGCTGCATTGTCTGTTATTCCCAATACTGCAATCTCCATTCCGATTGCTAAACGTCGAAATTATAACAATACTCTCCACTAATGTAAAGAGAACACAAGTCCAGCAATTAACTTATGTGACTTAAACTCAACCGATAACTGCAAACGATAACAATTTTAAACTTTACACTTGAAAAATAACCAATTTAGACAAGCAAGTCTCACCTCCAGTCATCGATTTCTTATAACTCTTCCCCTGTCCCTCGGCAAATGTGAACAGAAAGTCTTCTGACGCCGCTCTTGCCGTGGTGAGTATCACGTCCGGGGTCTCAGCCTGTGTGTGCTCAAAGAATGCCCGCAGTGCTTCCGTGGCTGCGTACAGCGCGATGTCGGTGCAGGACACGCCCAACGCGCGAGCTGCACGCTCCACGCTGGCTCTTGGTACGGGACGGGACCATGCTGCCACCTGGATGGTAATGAGTGGAGTGACAGAATGTGGAGTGTATGTGATATGACCAACCTCAGCCTTGTATAGGTAGATAAAATCCTTTCTTGTTTGGGTTGATGCTGTCATGGTTTGAAAGCCAACAAGCCCACAAGATGACAAAAGCTAAAACAACATTTCTTTAAGACCTAATGGTGTAGTCATTCTTATCGCTACTTCATTTATTTTACTGCAATGTTTGTAATTTGTTGGATATATAGATATAATGTCAAAATGAATTATTTTAGGACGGAAAGGACTTTTTCGACTAAAACGCCGAAAGTGCCATCCAGAAAAAAAATTTGTAATATTCAGAGTATACTATTTCTAAGTTTTTATACTATGGCGCCAAACCTGTACGCCCACCACCGCCACTATGTACTAAATATCGTTATTCTAATAGTATGAAACAGCAGAACCATTCTGCGTACAGATTTGACGTAATAGTAAAAAATGTTAAGAATTGTTTGCTCTATCGGATAATAGTATTTTTTTCTTTTGGCATTATAGTATAATAGCACATTTGGCATAATAGTATTTATGATTTAGTCAAAAAAGTCTTTACTCTACCCATCAAAATCTACTTCCCCAATCGAGAACATGCTCACCTTCCGTCCACACAAGTTGACAGTCTGCAGCAAGTGTCTCTGTCCGTCGTCATTGGCTATGGTATCCGCCCAGAGCATGGCTGGCGCGCGGTACGCCTGCGTCAACCCCCGCCATGCCTCTCCAGTCGCCCGCGCACCCAACTGCACCAACTCTCCATACTTCCACGTATAAGTGTGAGGTTTCATCACTTGTCCCGTCTTCTTCAACTCTTTTATCGCTATCCATTCGTCGCGTAACTGTATGGGGAGCTTGAACGCCGTTTTCGTGGTCGTCAAGAAAGTGGCGACCGCACGACGAGGCCACTTCCGAGGGTCGGCTGTCACGAGTGGTGATATTAGGACCTGCAATATGCGTACGTATGCGTTTTAATAGATAGTAGGTATTCTGAAGTAGCCTTTGGAGTAGATATTTTCGTAAGTGGACATTTCGATGGAGTAGACATTTTAATAAGCATAGTGGACATTTTGTTGTAGTGGATGCTACTAATCTAAAGATAGTGTTTGACAAATAAACAACAATTGGGGACATAAACAAGGATGTGAATGAAGTTACCTTAGGTACAGTCAACTTTCTCCTCTTGCACTCTTGTTGTACAGCCGCCAGCAACGTAGTTGCAGTCAACGGGGTTTCCGTATTCGAATCACTCGATTGTTTCTTTGTTAATTCTCGTAGAGCACTGACTCCGGATATCAACACCAGGCCGGCGACGTGGAAAGCACCCGGTAGCGTTTTCAGCGCCCGAGGACTCTCGACCGGGTCGTATTCAGATATGAACTCGTTCCAAGCGTTTGAGAGATTCTCGTTCAGTTTACCCCACAGTTCTGGTATGGCTGAGGGTGACGGGAACAACCTCGTTAGTGGGCTCTGCTGAGTGTATTCTGTATGGCTGGCGATGGTGTTAGGACTGATTTGCTCGATGAGAAGCAAGTCTCCGATGTTAATGGACTTCCTCCCAGAGAGCAGCATATGGTGCACACGAACAAGCACGTAGTACTTGGGCTCGGGTGATATTATTGGTATCACTATGTATTGCCATGGAGGCTGGTCGCTCGGGAAATATTTCGATATGATTTCGCTGACGTAGTCCTGAAATGGTAAATATTTTGTAAATTTATATTTAGCTTGACATTACATGCATTGATTCTTAAAGCTCCCTTTGTATTTTACCATGTTCTTGGCACCTTGTCATATGGCGTTTTTTTTTTATATCAAAAAGGAAACCCTCATATCGACCCCATATCTGTACACTATTGCACTTGAGCCTATAGTGGAAGATTTTGCCACAATCTTCGCACTGGATGGGTTGAATATCGCAGTGTTGAAAATACCTACTTCAACAAAAAGAAACTCTACAACCAGACCCTCGTCGATCAGTCCATTGCCGTCCATTGTTTGACGTGGGCCTCCACGTCCTCCAATGGACGGCAATAGACTGATCGAGCAAATGTGCGCCATTCTTCCCTGTTTCCATAGCCCGCCACTCTTTTGAGGTCGTCGGTGCATCGTGCCAAAGGGTGTCCCACACTACGCTCACGAAACGCCGTCTCTACTCGAGCACACTAAGGTTATGGAATGAACTACCTGGAGAGGTTTTCCCTGGAGAGTACAACATGGAGTTATTCAAGAAAGGGGTAAAAAGGTTTTCACGGGGTCGGCAACGCGCTGGTGATGCCCCTGGTATTGCAAATGTCCATAGGCTGCGGTAACTGCTTTCCATCAGGCAGGCCGTAAGCTTGTTTGCCACCTTAGTGGTATAAAAAAAGCACGAGTCCCTCGACGGGCCCTTACCTGAATATTGTTCTCCGTCACGGGTCGGCCTCTGTACACAGCGTTGGCGACGATGAAGTGGTTCTCTGGCCGGAACGGTGCGCTCTTGTCCCATGCGTAGTTTCCCCAACAGGACACCAGCAGTTGCCTTAGCCTAGGGAACTGTAGCTCGCCAGATTTGTCCCGTCGATCGATCACGTGGCGAGTCAGGTGCTTCTTCACTTGGTCGGCATTCAGCGCGCCTGAAGATCAAAATAATATATTTTTATGTAGGTGAACCATCCGCCTTTTGATTTGGTGAAGAAGCGGACGATGATGTATTGCCTACTTAGGTAATACCTAAGTAGCCAATACTTAGGTATTAAGTAAAGCCTATTCACTCTAGCTTAGTTGGTTTAGTTAGTTGGGTCTTATAGACACTAGCTGATTGTTCTTTAAAGACGTCATTATCACCACTCTAGTAGTCTTTAATTTTATTGTGGTGTTTTGTCTTTTTACGTACGCCGACTAATGTTTGACAAACGGTTTATTCATTTGACATTTTTACTTAGCCTTATGTTCGAACCCGGTACAGACTAAGATGGTACCCAACTTCATTAACGTAATAACTACGTAAATACAAATAGGTATTTAAATAGGTTCATGGCCAATGCCATGAATTAATAAGCTTGTAACAAAGTACTAACATGAAAAAAACTATACGTCATTCTATTGTTTCCATTCCATCTGAATATCATAAAAGTGAATGAGTAGGTAGGTATATACCTACCTACTATTGTTAACAACAAAATTAACGACGTCTATAAAAGCAAAAGGAAAGAAAAAGTAGTACCGATAGGTTTCGATGATCTTATAGCGATCAATGTCGGCTTCTGCCAGGGTCTAATTTCCTACACATCCGTCTCCATTTCACTCAGTCTTCGATACCCTCGCGTCGTAAGCCAATAAATCACGTTTTCAACTTCTTGGGTCTCCCGTCTCTCTCTTTTCTGATACCTACAAAAGGGGCCCATTTCCAAAATATTCCTGAGCCTACATAGTACGTGAGCAAAGGGCGTGCCATATAAAAGGACCACTTTGTTTTCCGGTACTAAACATGTAGAGCAGACAGAACCGTGGAAGACATGTATGACTGGATATCGTCGCTCAATGGCAGTGGTCTTGTCTTGTAAGGCCTTATAGACGACCTAGTAAATATCGCAGGTATCAGCTGGATGCGGAAGCAACAGGATCCGCCTTTGTGGAGATCTCTAAGAGAGGCCTATGCCCAGTGCGTCGGCTGATATGATGAAGGCCATAGTGGTCTTGATAAACTCACCTAGGATATACACGTGACCCCAGCTTCATCAGACAAGTTACCTAGGGAGACATACACGAAAGGAGGGCACACTCACACATAGCTAATGCAAAAGGAATCACAATTGATTCGTCCAAATTCTCTTCAATTTCGGCACTACTAAACTAGCTTGCAAATGAAAAAAACATTTATTTCACCAAGATAGCATATAACTTAGCTCATCACAAACCTCATTTCATCATTTCTTACATTTTGGTACTAATAATCTCGCTTGTGGCTGGTAAACGTAACACCAAAACCACCAAAGAAAATACACAAGTTACTCTTAACTCAATATATTAATGTCAACTTCATCTCTCTAAAATTTTTACTGTGAGCCTAAGTTACTCTACATGTCCAAATCTGTGCAGCTATTTAAGAAGAGTTAGGTGAAAAACTCACGTACAGAAGAATTGTACATATATAAAGAAATAGTACCTTTTACGCCAAGCAGCACGTTGATGATGCCCTGATTGCGATGTGTGTCGAGGAGTGAGCGCACTGTGTCTGCCTTGATGAACTCAAGCTCGGGATATCGACTCGCCAGTAGCTTCAGCCAGAGGTGCTTGCTTACGCGGACCACTGTAACGCGAAAAGTGGGAGACTGTTTGGAAATATTGCGATATAATATATAGGCTTATTACGGCTATCGATAGAAGTATAATGTCGTGACAGGCCTGTGCGACCTCATCATCGCTTCCTATCAGATGAGATGAGGTGAAACGCATGGCCATATTGGCCATAAAAAACATAACTCTAAGATAGAGCGTTTGACCTATATTTAGGTACATAATTTAATAAGTTTCGACTTATTTTGCATTCCATGTGGCAGGTAGACACTTAATTCTCCCTAACATGAGTGTAACAGTGACATTTATTTATGAAACTTAAATACACTTGGCGGACTTAAAACCATTGAGGCTTTATCTTCAGTCAACCAGTAGACCATAAAGAAAGTGAGTAGGTAGGTGCTTAAAAACACGCAAATAACTTAATTATATTACTGCTTAAATGCTTAACTTGTAATACTAACCTATTCAAACAGTCATTTCCAATAGGTTGCTAACATAAAATTTAAGAAAACGTGTTATTGTTACGAGTTGTTACGGACTAATTATTGTCAGACGTGATCCGAGCATCAAATTTAAATAATGCTTGCATTACGAATTGGTTAGCTTCACAGGTTTGTCAGAAAAATTCCGAACTGTAACGTATATAAGTAGGTAAATAATAACAAATAAATAATCCATTTATTTCTCCACAACAACATATATATAATTTGGTATACAGGTAGGTGTCTGTTCGTATAAAATATTTATACGAATTTTAGTAAATGACCGATTTATATTATGCCGTTAGTTCGGTGTTTCCTAATACCAAAACAATTAACTAAGTACACTGACTAATTATACTTGCGTAATTGATTCTAGAGCTAATTACCAAGTTTTACTTTATTAATCACACCTATTAGGCATTAAAACGAGCGTTGAGTTTTATTTCGTTATGCGTATATATTAAATTGAAAAATACTTTAGTTCTAGGTACTTCTAGAGTTACTTAAAGTAGATACCAACTAGAAAGGTGCAGCGGCGTAAAATATTTATCGGCACATCATACATCGGCTCTAACTACGCAGAGCGTTACCATCAACAGTCACACGCGTGCCACTGTGAGTAAACACTACCGAAACTAACCAATGTGCATTACCTATCGCCTTACACTGTGTACATTTACACTAGGTAGCTATAGATGTCATCTTAGAGCGAAGTTATAGCAAACACTTACCGACGTACGAGATGGCAAGCGCCGGTAGCGCCGACACTGCGATCCAGAACGCGCAGCATGTGTAGAGCTCGTCGGCTATGCGCGCGCGCACGCCTTTCCTCGCCGCCGGCCTCATTTCGTCTGGCTGCTGGCTGGGGTCCGTCCGGCGCAAGCGCACTATCTGCGGAGTGCGTTAGAGACCTAGTTAGAAGGTTTGCGCGGACGGGTCAGAGGAAATTCTCTGAATGGCAGTGAGTATTTGTTTGTTGTTGTTATCGTTGCACTATCAATTTTTCTAGTATCTACCTAGTTAGTTAATGTTTACAAGAGACTACTTGATCCCATTTCAATAAATGAATTTGGGGTTGAGTTTGGGTTAATAGAACTAAGGAAGGGCGCCTGCAGCCCCATTATGCGGATGTTTTAAAGAATTTAGAAATGAAGATGTAAGGTTTACTTAAAGGGTTTATGCTTGCAAATCAACCAAGTTTATTACTCACAATCTTTCAAATTATCAACTAGAGTAGATCCAACAGAATAAGGCTTAGCATTTACATATGTGCAAGCAAAGTAAATGGGGTCGGAGTACATAATATCGTTTACAATTTTACCAAAGTCACTCAAAATAGAAACGAATGCCAGTAATTTTAAAACGTATCTTTATTTTTTGGTTTATTAAACAACAAATTAAATGAAATAGAATAGGGTGACCACGCAACGAAAATCAATGGACTTTTGGAGATTTCCAAATATAACTTCATCGAAATGGCACGTGAAATTATTTTTGTGATTAGTGTTAAAGAATAGCGTTAACGATCCTGCTATTCGTAATAATACTAACAGAAATTCACAAAACCTTTGGAAAGTGATACAAAATATTAAAAATATTATTTAGGGACCTACATTGAAAAAAGGCCTTTCAAACAAAGCCATACATTAGGTACCTACAAGATTTATATAAGTTAATTATTTATTTGAAATTTTTACTAAACGTTTGATATAATGGAAACCATAGATTAATGATATGGCCAAACGTGGATTGACATAATTTTATCATCAAACATTGACGTTTGCTAAATGATATGGTCAGTCATCATCATATAGCTGGCCATTTCATGTAATACAACCATTTCATGAAATGATCTGCCACATCATGAAGTTATCAATTCTAAGATCTAGCCACGACATCAACGCCAACAGCGTATGTTATAAATTAACGAACAAAATGATTGCACTTCGTCTGGTGGCGTGTGTCTAAAATATTTTCAACGGTATGAGAAACTGGGGCCCTATTGTGGTACAAGCATTACAAGGCGAGCGCTCGCGTGAATGCGAGCATACTCAAAAATAGAGACCTCAGAGTACAGAGAGGACACACAGAGTGCTCTGCGCTATGTAGATTTTGTCATCTGCCGGAAAAGTTCGTAGCCTGCGCAGGCCTTTATGTTTGTAAACATAACCGCTTCTCAGCTAGTTCGTTATGAAACACGTCTGATAATTTGGTCCCCGTAATGATATAAGATATAAGTATTTAATTATTAGTCGAGGTCAATATTTTTCTCTTTCGAGACCGATAAGGCGCTGTGGTATGCGTATTCGGTTGACATTGTTACAATGTTGTGTGAGAATTTAGTTTGCGGCCGCATTTAATTGATATGAACACAAATGCGTAGATATTTAGTTCACGAATGCGATAATAGTATGGGATCAGTAAACAACATTAGGTTTTCTTATTTGTTAATATGAGTAGATATACATATATACTGCTAAAACCAACAAACACGTTGAAGTACTTTAGATACGCCTATTGGTAGAGCAATTTGGAAGTACGTGCTATGTATTGGTAATAAAGGTGCAATTAAATTGTAATTAACAGTGCTAGTTGCGAATGTTTTCGCAACGCGTGAAAATAACTTCACTCATGCATTCATACCTACTTATGCGTTAAACTGCATTCATTCATTTCACGTAGAAGTACGCCTATCTAGTGTTTACGCCACTGAATCAGGATTTGAACTTTAAGCTATCATTATCAAGACAAAAGGATGACGAAAGAGTGTAAGAGTGTGAGAGTGATATCTTAGACATAACAAATAAATACCTACTGCCTATTTTTGTGATAACCCACTTACCTAAGAGAGAGATTTGGTACTTAGAGGTTCCAAGTCGCAGCTATTGAGACTAATTGCGTTTACGCAGTGCTACCACTCACCGCTACCGATAGATACGTTTCCTTTCCGATGAAATAGTACGTCAAGTTTAGGTTGCTGTTTCAATAATTAAAATATTTCTTTTTAATGTTATACGGCAGACAAACAGACAAGCAGGCCACCTGATGGAAAGTAGTCACTGCCGCCCATGGACAACAGCAACACCAGAGGAGTTACCAATGCGTTGCGCGCCTCTGATGAGACCTCTAATATACTGAAGGAATTTCATTTTCTTGTTTTGAAGTTAAGTGGACAGTGCGGATGTTTTAGAATATCGGTAGATTTTTCGATATGCAACTAGTTGAATAGTTGAATTATGAATTTAGGGTAAGGGAAGGCAAGATAGGAGGAGCGGGCACAATGTATAGATATATCTGAACCAGGTGTCGACACCGGGGTTGAAAAAGCAGTTTTATAAAATTTTATAAAACAAACAGTAATTAATTTTTATTTAATTTTTAGTTAGGCCTTTCATTTATTCACTTCTGTAAACATTAATGTACATCCTACTATAATATTATATTAAATGCATAAGTTTGAAACAAACAGATCAAAATGTTTTAAATAAGTGTTATTTTTGTTTTTTATGTCTCTATTTTCTTTTGAATAATTAATCATCAACTTCAAATCAATCATACCGTTTTAAAACTCGCCAAAAAAACATTGAATGCTTTTTCTGGGACTGCATGTTTTTGTAAATGATGCACAGTACACTTACAGTTTACAGTTTAGTGGTCCAGTGTTTAGTAGTGCAGTATGTGTTTTTTATAAAGTAACATTTTACTCTGAACAACCTAGAGCTACTGCTTATATACAACCTAAAAGTATGTTTAAGTAAAGAGAATACCTGAATAAGTACCCAATTCCGAGGAATGACCGCATAGGAACGGCAGCCACGGGACTTTACCGTCGAATGTTTAAAATGGTTATTTGAAATCATGGAATTTTTGAATTTTTTTCAAGAAATTTTAAGACCCAAACGCTTATTTGTTTTCATTTATTTCTATTGAATTGCATATAATTTTGTTTTAAACCCTGTTTTTTCTTCATGTTTCTTATTTTATTGCCCTCGCTTCCCTTTTGCACCTGCTATTCCCGCACAGGCATAAATATCACATTTGTAAAGGCTTCGAGTTTGAGTATTTATTCTCACTATGCTATTTTCGCACTATAGTACAATAAAAACACCTACTTACAGGGTTTTTTGTTCATTTTTTATATTAACCAATGTAAGAAAAGCTTCGATTGGTGTCGACGGCTACTTTCTCTGCAAGTACCTACAGATGCGGAGAAAGCTCGTGTCGCTATGAGGTACCTATAATAGGACCACGATAAGTCCGATATGACTGACAATAGTAAAAATGATAAAATGTAGATATGGCAATAATCTGGGGATAATCTGTTCTTGTCAATCCTTGTCAGTCCTTCTTGTAAACATTCAGATATTTGGCTTGAACTTGTACTTTTAGTTTGACTAAATTATTAATCATGCTGAAAATTATCACTCTCACTTCCTTTTTAATTGTTTTGCCCATTATTTAATAATATTTTTCATAACTCTCGCACTTTTTCATAACGAAAATAAACAATCCTACAGAAATCAAATTGTTTGTTATGACTTTCATGAATGACGTTCTATTACTTTTAAAAAACTTGTCATAATTGCCATACAGAGATTTTAATTTTATTTTTTTAAATAAGTTATTCGGACTTAGCGTGGTCTTATTATACCTACCTACTCAATGCACTGGACACGTTAAGTAATTATTGATCCCTCTTAACTATAAAAACATTGTAGAGCGCCCATCGGACGTGTCTAAGATCTGGGCCCTATTCTTGATTCGATCGTGTCGATTCGAATGGTTTTCAATTTTGATTTTCAGCATGTAAAATTCGATATTTTGATATATGATGCTGATTTTCCCTATTTTTGTACTGTTTCGGTGTTGCCAATATGCAGAATTCTTCATTGTGCAACAATTTTACATAAGAAAATAAACATTAAAAAATGCTAGAATCAAGGCGAGCAATTCAGATAGTGCCCCCGGCCGCTACGCAGATCCAATGAAATCTTCATAAATAGATAACAATATAATACTGTTCTACTACCTACCTAATAAGTAAACCCCAACTTAGATACACTTTATTCGCCCTGTACTGCAACTATGCGGCGACGCTTATGTTCTGGATGTTACGTCTGGCCGGGCTCGCCGAGTATGAAAAAAGGTGAGCCAAGGTTGGCAGAACGTCCCAGTCACACCAATAACTATTAAGTGCCTACCAGGTACAGGAGGTTGTCTAATCTGTGCAGGTAGGCCACTGACTGTTTGTTTCCTAGTGGAAGCCATTCAGCTGGAGGGATACAGAATAAAAAAATTAATGAACAAATTTTTCGTGGCTGTAAGGGCGTCGCCGTAGGCCGTGTGGTGTCCGGCAGAGGAGAATAGTACCAACCCTTTACACTCGTGGGTGTCGTGTCAGGCGATTAATGTTTTCGAGACAAAATATCTAGAGTCTCAGTAAACAGGAAAATGGGCGGCAGCGTTTTTCATTATTATATTTATAACTCTACGATCTCCAACCCCGCCGAGCGTGCCGAGCGTGCAGATTATGGCTATAACCTCCCCTTTTGTGGGAGAGGCCCTAAGTCCTGCAGTGGACTGTTATGGGCTGTGATAAAGGGCGTCGCTTTCGTAGACAGTAACAGTTGTGGAGTCCATAACCTAGATCGACTCCTTACCATTTTAGTAGCAGTCATAGATGACAGTTACCGTTTTTTAACCGGTGGGCGGGTTATGTGCTCATTTGTTAGACATAAAAATAATAAAATAAAGGATTTGTATTTTTTTACAAATAAATAGAAAACTGCCACCTTTACTTTGTCCAAATAAGAACTAGAAAATATGAATGCCAAATGTCCCTATATTAAGTACCTAATTTCGCCAACCACTATATATATTAGAGTTCCATTGGTACTCTTTGGGGAACTCTAATACTACTTAACTAAATAAAAAGAAAAGTACTAGGTATTTGTAGATGTCTACTGCCTTTTTCTGAGAATTTCCAAATATAACATTGTAAGGTAGCTAGGTACTTATAAAATCAAATAGATCCGACGGTGTTAGAAAATGGGGCCCCAGAGCTATTGGCTGTTTTACATACTCAAGATTAAATAGTCAGTTGTCAGGTGTTAGGTTACCACCTGCCTAAATGTTGATGGCAGTTAAAACATAATTTTGTAACAAGCATTGGTTTTGCAGATTAAAACCAGTAGGCGTAAATTTTTTATGATAACGGTCATTGCTACATCCTTGTTTTATCTCTCATAAGTATTTATTCTTATCATTAGGAATTAAATTAATTCATTTTTAAGTATCGAATTAGGTTCATAGGTTAGGTACAATTACGTATACAGATCTGCATTTATTATTTTTTCTCTGTGCTTGTAATATCTACTAGTAGCTAGTAGTTACATAACATCTACCTTCTGTAGGTACCTACTTAACAGTTTTATCTAATCCTCAACTTGACCTATTTAGTAACATATACAATGAAATAAATCAGTGTTAATATATCCTATTACTACTTAATGTACCTTTACCCCAGTGTTGATCTATATGACATAGTCATGACTGAAACTTTGGAAGACTTAAGATGCTAGATGCTCGGCCTCTGTAGAGCCTGTCAACAAGTAGGTCTTAAAATTGACATGGACAAGGCGAAAATTATGTAATATGTTCATGCTGTGCCTACTCCAGTGCCTCCACTTGAAGTTGTTGACGACTATATATACCTAAGACAAATAGTCCAGCTAGGTAGGTCCAATTTCGAGAAAGAGCTCAATCGACGAATACGGGAACCTACGCCATATATTTTCGTCCCAATTACCGCAGCGTCTCAAGACATGATCTTTGACAAGTGTGTATGGCCAGTGATGACCTACGGAACAGCGACGTGGCCGCTCACTGTGGGCCTTTTAAGATCGCTCACTGTCACCCAAAGTGCAATATATACCGACTGACGACGGAAGGCACAATACCGGCCTTTGTGTAGGCCTATGTCCAGCAGTGGGCGTCTTCCAGCTGATGAGATGAATATACCCCAAGACAAATGTCTTAAATCGCAGGTAAAAGCCAGTCGATTTGAAATCACAAATGCAAATAATTCAATCTCATCATTTTTAATCTTACTTACAATCAGACTCTTGGCGTATTAATAAAGCTAAATATTTTTTTAACTTCTGTTTTTCAAAAAAATATTTAAAACACCACGGTCTTTTATGAATCCGCAGCACAGGCCGCTCCAGGAACGCGGCAATCAATGACGTCACACGTAGGGCACTAGTCATTGTCAATGTACCGGCCATATCCGGTCGGAGCCGAATGGTACCGTACGTGTTGATGGCAAAAGGCCTGACGGTATGACGCTCATTGCTTGGCAATGTTGGAAGGCACTGGCGTTGCTACATGTGTGGCGTATGTGTGGACAGATGCCACCGCCCGTTGTGCTGGAGTTGCGACCTCTACTGCTAAAGGACCTCAAGCGACGGAAATATGAAAGCCTAGCCCTGGCTTTCATATTTCAGCCGTTTGGGGCCGAGACGTTGGGACCGTGGGGCCCTAGCGATAAAAAGTTATTTTCAGAAATATCTAAGGCTAATAAAAACCACAGGTAACCGGAAAGCTGGCTCGTACCTCGGTTAGAGAATTAACATTGATTTTCAACGAGGTAACGCAGCCAGCTTTCTGGGCACAAATCCGTGTGGCAGCGGTGTGAACATCTTTTTAAATTTGTAATGCTATACATATATAGTGCTTTTGTGGCTTTTTCCTCTTCTTCTTTAATTGTAATTACCCTTTCTTATTGTCTGTTTTATGAATAACTAAATGAGAAAGTTTATATGCATGTTTGTTACTTATTCGCGCCTAAACGGATTAACGGATTTGTATGAAATAGGGTCTGAAATAACACATTGCCTACTTTTTAACATCCTCTCCACTTGTACGATTCGAACGGTTTTCAATTATAATTTTCGGCTAAAAAATTCTATATTTTTTAATTCACATTGGCAACACCGAACGAAAAAGTACGGTTCAAAAATAGGGAAAAGCAGCATCTTGCATCAAAATATCTAATTTTTCAAGCCGAAAATAAAAAATCAAAGCGATTGAAAAATAGGGCCCGCCTAAAGACTTTTAAGCCAATTATTTAGCATAATCAACGAATTGCGGGCTACAGGAAAGTCAGCCTTTTCACACAGCGCCGGCGCACGCGCACCGCCAAGGCGGACGTCCCTCGCAGTTCATCTCCGTATCAGTTGACCCGGCTGCAGCCGATAGCACTATCACACTCTCGCCTCGTCATGTTATGTTTATTTGGAGGACTGAGATAGCTTCGGTGCTGCCACAAAATCTAAGCTCGGCTAGGTTGGTTTTGGCGTGTCTCGTGGTTGTCTTAAGGATCGAGATTGGTGTTATAATCGAGAATCGGGTACAGGTAGACAAAGTTAGCTACCTAACTAACGTAGTTTGCGATTTTAATAAAATTATGTTGTGCCATAAATGTGAATTACCTAATTTAAAAATGTTATAACAACGTAGAACAAAAGGTGAATTAATTCAGTATTTACAAGAGTTCCGTCACGAAGTCACGATTAACTATGTATTTTGTAGTTATTTAATTTCATACAGAATAATATAAAATGCCAGTTTGCAGTGATTTACTTTATATTGATCTAATTAAGTACTATTATTATGAAATTGTATACTAAATTGTTAACCTAACCTAATTAGTAATAGGTAGGTACCTATTATTTATTTAGGACCTTATTTTAGTAAAATTTTTGACTTTATTTGCAGTCTCCTTAATAAAATTAAAACGTTACTAAACACCCTATTTTTAGAATTTTACCTTGACTGATAAGGAGCGGATCCGAATCCTTACCAAAATTTTTAGAAACGCACCTACCCCAACCACCGTACATTTTCTAACTGAGACTGACAAGCTAGAAAAATAAAATAAACAAACCGCGACCCCTGACCGCACTGTCAACCCAACCAAATAAACAGTAAAACTACCCACCTTTCCAGTCCAAGGGTTCTCACACTAATCACTTCACAGTCGTGCCAACAGGCGCCGGAATGGGTTCGAACGGCACTCGTGTACGCGTCGGGTAGTGCCACGGACCACTGGTACGAGTAGGTACAGTAGGCAGAGTACCGTCCCGCCCGCGTTCCGTGATCGCTCCTTATCAACCCGACCAAGGTCCAAGACTAACCAGCATTCGATCAACAATAATATTAACCGATCGATTTAATCGTGATCGTGATAGGTATTCGCTAAGCTCGGTTTTGTGGGAATGACGAGTGTGATTTTTAAACTACGATTTTCTTTGATTCGTTTACGACCCTTGGGTTCGTTCAGGTATATTAGAGGTCTCTTCAGAGGCGGGCAACGCATTGGTAACTCCTCCGGTGGCTGATGTCTATAGGCGGCGGTGACCACTTCCCATCAGGTGGCTCGCTTGCCTGTTTGCATGCCGTATAACATATAAAAATGTGGGGCGTCTGAACTAGCTGGAGAGGTATTCCCTGGAGAGTACAACATGGAATTCTTTAAGAAAGGTGTGAAAAGGTGTTTACATCCATAGGCTGCGGTGCTTGTTTGCCACCTTAGTGGTATAAAAAAAAGGTGGTAGGATTCTGTCAAGCCTGAGGAATCCGCCTAAGAGAGTACCTTCCAGCGTCTTCTCAGCCGCTAAGCACCAATGATTGCATTGTTCCGATTTGAAGGATAAGGTAGCCTACGCATTTCATCTCACAGTGACTTCACACCGGCGGTACTACATTTTTGTTATATGAAATCTAAAGAGCACGAATTGTAGATGTTATGGGCGACAGTTACTGAAGTGGTCTGTTTGGCTCGATTGTCAATGGTTAGTATAAAAAAATCGACGCACTAGCTAACTGCACGTTACTTAATGCACTAAAATCCACCTTTGTGCATAATAATGGCAAAAACTTTTGTCTGAAAACCAATGCAGAATGCTATTACAGGCGTAATCTTGGTCACAATATCTACTAATGCTTTAGTTAGCGTATTGTCACAACTGCCTTGCTGAAGGTCACTGATGACGTTAGAAGAGGGATGGAGGGTACTATGGTTACTATCCTTGTACTCATTGACTTCTCGAACGCTTTCAACACGGTGGACTATGATATCCTCCTGGCCATCCTATCCCATCTTCGTATATCGTCTTCGGCTTTGGAGTGGTTTTCGAATTATCTTCGCGGTCGCCAGCAATGTGTCCGGCTAGGGCACACATGCTCTGACTGGTGCAACCTCACAGCTGGTGTTCCGCAGGGCGGTTTGCTTTCTCCTTTAATGTTTGCTATCTTCATAAATTTTATAACCTGTAATATTTCATGCTCGTACCATCTTTACGCCGATGACCTCCAACTTTACGTACAGTGCGATAGGAATGATTTAGCAAATGCCATAAGTAATTTGAATGCTAATTTCTCCAGAATTTACGACTGGTCTTGTAGCTTTGGCATTTCTGTTAACCCTAACAAGTGTCAGGCCATTATTTTGGGTAGCTCGCGTATTTTAGCGAAAGTGGATATGGGTACCTTGAATCCCATAATCTATAATGGTATTGCCATTCCTTACGCTTCTGACGTCAAGAACTTAGGTCTCCATATGGACCAATCGTTTACCTGGAACATTCAGGTGGCTGAGGTGGGCAGGAAGGTCACGGGCACACTACGCACCTTGCATCGTTTTAAATTTTTCCTACCAATCAAGACTAAAATTCTTCTTATGCAAACTTTAGTTTTACCTATTTTAGACTACGCAGACGTGTGCTACCTTGACCTGAATGAAGCCTACCTCAATAAGCTTGAGCGTCTCCTGAATAACTGCATTCGATTCATCTTCGGCCTGAGGAAGTATGACCACATCTCTGAATACAGAGAACGGCTGGGCTGGTTAACCATCCGCGAGAGAAGGAAGTCACGTATTCTCTCCACACTTTTTTCCATTTTTGATAATCCTTCCTCGCCTGGCTATCTTAGAGACAATGTAGTCTTTTTGCATTCAACACATGAGCGTGAACTCCGATCTACAAATAACTTGCGACTAGATATTCCCCCCCATCATACGAACTTCTACAGCCATTCTTTCACAGTTCAGGCAGCACGTCTTTGGAATGAGATTCCTGAAGATGTGCGTAAAGCACCGAATCGCTTTATTTTTAAAAAACAAATTAAGAATTTTTTTATAGATAAAAGGCCAAAAAGTTAATAGAAATAATATAAAGTATCTTTATTTATAGATCATGTATGTATGTATAGTATTTATTATATAATATAATATATGTTTATTCTATCTTGATGTAGTTAGTTAGGTTAGGTTAGGTTAATTACAAACTATCATCACGCTTTATAAAGCACCTACTACTCACTTTCTGCATGGTCTACTGGTTGACTGGAAGATAAAGCCTTAATGGCTTTAAGTCCGCCAATTGTGTTAATGTGCAATAAAGTTTTAAATAAATATTGTGTGGAGAGCTCGAGAGTGCTAAATTTTATCAAAATCGATCCAGTGTTACGACTTCTAGAAGGGAAAATTAGACCCCTCTAATTTTAGGAAAAGGTTAGTGGTAAATAATTGAAATGAAAATGAAAATTATTTATTGAAACAACTTCAATGTTAAATTAAATAATATAATTTTACTAAAGCTAAACGGCTTAAGACTTACTTTACTAATGTAGGAAAGCGCAATATAATGAGTAAATGATGTAGCCATAAGTACAAATAATTTATAAGGGCTCTTCATGAGTTATGATAATGTCTCTAGGTATCAATATAGGTTACTTAAATATTAGGCTTTCCGGAAGAGTAATGATTTATTACGTTCAAACGTTAAAATACATTAAATTACACTTAAGTATATTGAGAAAAATGCTTTAAAATGACATTACGATTTTTAAACATACAAAATGCCTTTCAGAAGCTTGCCACTTTGTACCTATTTGATACCTACTTCAATTTAAACAAAGTACATCGCAAAACAATCTATTATAATCGATATGGACACACGTTTTGTTCAATCGAGTACCATACAATGTCTAGTCGCTAATTTGATGATTAATAACAGGAAGGATATGAATATAAATTAAATACAAGTTCTTACAGCCACACTTATCACATATTACAGCTTTATCTACTAGTTTGTCTACCATAGAAAATCTAAGATAACATTTTATCGCCTGTATACAGTACATCTACAAAATTAGTAATCTGTCCGAGGTAATGCTACTAGCACGATACGATACGATACAGATGTCCAAGTTTAACATTTAGGTAAAGTATTAATAAAAATAGTTAAATGCGCGACGCATTAAACATGGCGAAACGAAACGAAGTTACATTTCATGTCAGAAAGGTGTGAGGGCTTACCGCTGTCGTTACATTGGGAATATTATACCGATTACAATTTGGCATCCGACTTAATAGATCCATAGCTTAATATTTAGCCTCTTAACGAGTGGAAACAATAAATGCGAACATGGACTATAACTCCCTCTGTTGGCATCCAAACCCGCAGAAGGAGTTACTGGTCATAATCAACCGAAGCTCATTCCTAAAAGTGCTCGTGAACTCTCCAAGGGCTGAACGAGTCGAGCATATCACATATCACCATACTGTGCGTTCAGATAGCACTCGCCTTCACATGCTTGGTGGCGATGAACTTCTGTTCGATGGATCTGCGAGGTATGCCACTGGCCTTCTTGGGGGAATGTCCATTGCAATTTATGGAGGAGGGTAGGGACTTGTAGCCGCCATCGGAGCTGTAGTCTGTGTCAGTACTCTGCCCGTTGAGACTTGGGCTGTGTTGGTTCCCGTTGACACTCTCTTTGCTGCTGATCCTTCCGTTGTACAAGTCCCCGTACGAAGTGTGGTGTTTCTGATTCTGATTGGGTTCCTCGAGGACCGCGTTCCTGGCTAAAAGAGGCTCGGTGATGGTGTATTGGTTCTGGAAGTTTTCTATGGAGCGCGATCTCGTGGTGTACATTATTGCTCGGTCGGATCTGTCGCCGAGGGAAGAGTCCCGTTTGATGTAGCGGCGGGTGTCCCCGGTTATGGCTTGCAGGTATTTTGAACCTACGCGGCTGTTTGTCCTAAGCTGGACATCGCGTCTTTCAACGGCTAAGTCATCCCCATTGGCTACCCTATTTACCCTCCTTCCGCCGCATTGGCATATCTTGTTCACGGTCCCGTTGGTGACAGGCCTCTTAGTCTTTTGTGCTTCACTCACCGGCAGCTTCCTCCCGTTAACTTGTTCATTCCAACTGTTGGCGAAAGAATAGTTTTGTTATCAGTCGAGTTGTGTGTAACGAAAATTGTTGGCGCTTGAGGCTCGTATTTTTTAAAAGCTCGCCTCGATTCGAACGGTTTTCAATTTAGATTTTCGGCATGAAAAATTCGATATTTTGATGCAGGATGCTGATTTTCACTATTTTGAACCGTACTCTGTCGGTATTGCCAATGTGATTTACAAAATATGGAATCTTTTATGACGAAAATCAAAGTTGAAAACGTTTGGATCGAGGCGAGCGATTTAAAAATGGAGCCCTAGGTGTGTTAGATATAGAGAAAAATAATTAATTTACAAGTAAGACGGTTGTATGGTTTATCGTCTGGAAGTAAAATATTGTTGTGTAATGCGATTACGGTTACACCTCACCTTTAAGTTCTGGCGTGGCAGCGTGTAACACAGAAATCAGTTTCATAATCAAAGTCGGTACATTAGTGGAAAATAAACTCAGACAATCTCAACCCAACCAACTTGACAAACAACGCACGCATGAATATGAATACAGATGATACAAACTGAAGACAACATCTTACTACCTATTATGACACTAGTTGAAAAGCCTTAGTAGTTGCTGGTAGTGTCGTGCTCAAAGAAAAACATTATCAAGAAACACATGCCTTTTTACATTCAGCACCTAGTGTATACAAATACCCTTCCCGAAGTGGTAAAACTTGTGTATACGAGTACAATAGATGACAATCTAATTACATTATTAGACTATGAACAATTTAAAAAGAGGCACGAACTGTTCAACATTGAGGCACATTAGGTACAATAGACACTATAATAGTAACACTTCTTAAAACAGCGAATACCTAGCCTAAGGTTACAAGGTTTAAAATACTGAGCGAACCAAACGTCATGCAAGACCTAGTCGATCAGTTGAGGTGATTGTAGCAGTATTCGTCAATGTCTTTAGCGGAGACGACGAAGACGTCTTCCCCAGTATTCTGATACACGAGATGCAGCAAGCACAAAACATTGACTGAACACAAGAGGCAAACAGCGAGCAAGCAGTCGAGCCACGCTACCTGATCCGACGGACGAACGCGCGCACCGCCCAAGTGGAAGCTGCTGCCACAACATTATCCAACAAACCAGGAGTCCAATTGGAATTTTAAAGCAGCATGTGAGAGAATTAGAAACAGAATGACGTTAATGTTGTTGGGAGATGTTGGGAGATATGGAGGGATACGTATCGATATAAATGAAGAGAGATTCAATGATTTAAACAACCCTTGAGGTAGCAGAATTAATAATACGAAAGCGAGATTAGATTATATTATAATGCCTGTGAAATAAGGGGATAGAGTAAGAGTTACTCTGCACATCGACGTGGGGGTAAAAGACATTTTCTTGTTCATGTAGTCTTTGAAAATGATGATCCATTTGTGATGGGTTAGTTCTGAAGTTAAGGATATACTACCCGAAACTGTATTGTTGAGTGCTAAGCAACATCTATCCTTGCACTGGGACAGGTATTTTGGTGATATTATGGGTGGTGTGTAAAGGAAATTGAAGAAAGAATGCAAATTTTGCAGAATGTATTTCAGAGAGTGCAACGAAGTGACGAATAACCTAAAACAATGAATAAATAGGTGAAAAAATACATAAGTTATATTTACGACCTACATAAAAGAGTTGGAAATTGTATAAGTATTTACATAAAATGTGTGAAAAAAAAGATGTAGAAATGAAAATATCGTGTAGAAGAGATCATACAACATTATCATCGGAGCTGTGTAAAGTAGATAGGCAAATCATAGTGTGCGCAAGTAATCGAAAGTCAGTAAGCGAATAGGATGTGGTTACCTCACTAATCCGGAATTTTCAGAACTCGTTAGCGCGGTGCTCATCGGCGGCCGCAACTGGAACGTGAAAAGTCAGCTTCGTACATTGGTTGCTCGATATAATCACTCACTCAGTGATCAGTTGGTACAATTAACACATCCGATTTTAGTACTCTAGCTTTAACAGGGTCATTCATCTACTTATTGAGTTGGGTACAGGAGTAAATTATACTTGTCACAAATAAGTGATAGACTAATCTTGGAGCATGTATACTTGGATAATGAAGATGACCTGACAGAAAAAAGGAATAAATGTAACTGAGGGCTTATTTCTGTACAGACGACTTTACAAATGGGTACAGTCATTCCATACGGGAACAATTTGTAAAATTCTTAAGCGGCAGGAGACACATTAAGTGACTTGGTACGGGACTCACGTCATCTAACTGGCGTGGTTTAGGAGGAGTTAGCGGAAACACACGTAGACGTAACAAAGCTTTATTTTATACTATGTGTGGATGAGTATAAGCGTCCGGCGCACCAGCGTACCTAGTCTCACACGTCCGCACACAAAATTGTAACAAAGGCCGGCCGCGCATTTTTGAGAGAAACTAATACTATTAGAAATAAAAAAACTTATAGAGCCATGTAGTGATCTCTGTACTATGATCGATGAATAATTTAATACATAACTGTCAACAAATAAACTGACAGCCACGAAACTGTGCTGACAGGTGATGGCACGCCTGTCGATATCGGTCGGTATTGTGGCTGAACATTGTCAGGCAAATTTGGTTCGACTTTCAGCCGGGCGCAAAGTGTCGTGGCCCCTCAGCCTAGTACCTTTGGAAGGTTGAGAACTTTTTTCCGGGTACTAACATGATCGTGTAAGTGTTTAAGGGGGCTCAGATTTTTTTTTTGCGTTAATTACGCTTCCCGTGGTCGTGTAAGTGTACAGGCCATCTTACCCTGTCGGTCTGCGTGGCGCGGTTGCAGACATCGTCCTGCCGGGGCTCGGGCGCGTCGCGGTCGCCGCGCTCGCGCTCGCCCATGCGCAGCATCTGCTGCTGCAGCACGCGCACCAGCCGGTCGCGCTCCTCCAGCTGACTCTGCGATGGAAAGGGGAGGTGAGGTCATCAGCGTATAAGTGGAAATATGACCAATGCAGGCGCGGGGGGGCAGAGATCTCTAGAAAGGCCGGTCCGTGCGTTTCCTAAGCTAATGCGATGCCTATGCAAGATGGTAGTTGTGGCTAATACTTATAACAAGGTTTGTATTTCGTGATATTTGTTTAGTGAATAGTACCTATATTCAAATGTGTAGCTGAGAAATGACGTGCAGTAGAAGAGTAACTGCTTTACCATTTCAAGTAAATTTTTCTTTGCCACTACAGCAACATTCACGGTATTTGGTGCATCTTTAGCCAAAATCTGTTTTCTTAAAGAAGGGAGCTGTCCCTTATGTCCTTTGGGCATAAGGGTCCCTAACCCGCCCTTTACCGCCAGTGTATTTTTTATTTAATGAGTAAAAATTTAATTCATCGTTGCTATAAAAACTGTTACTATTACTGCATTGTAGTGCAAAGGAATATGATGATCATGGTCAAGGCGGACCCCGGGCCCTCGTTCTCGGGAGCACAACCGGGACATTAACGCCAAGATGATTATTATTAGTGCAAAGGAATATGATCTTAAGGTGGGCATGCACTTATGTTTTTGCATTGTACCTACATGTATATGGGTATCGACGTAGGTATGTAATATAAAGAGTGACTTGATTTCAAGTATTTTCGAATTACATATAGAACTTTAATATCTTTGTTAAGTAAAAGCTAGCTCGTTGATGTCTTTTGTATGAAAGTTTTTTAGTCTTTTTCAAGTCTTTTACATGAGAGTCAGTTAAAGAACCGTATGCACGATCTTTCGTTTTTTCAATCATGCGTCGCAAGCGTCCCAATAAGATATATTATAGACACGAAGAGTAAAGTACAATCCAAGAGCAAAAGTCCTAGAAGACGACAGGCAAGATGGTCCGATGATATTACCAGTTGTCGGGAAAGCTGGATAAGAGAAACGTCCATCACGACGGAAGGAGTTGGGAGATGCATAAGTCCAATGTTAGGTAGATAAATTCTGAAGAAGAAGATTGTAGACACGACAGTGCCTCAACCTAGTTTAGTGCAACGCATAGTACGTGCATCTATAGTGATTAGTGATGCTAGCATATTTTTAATTTTAATCCCCGACCAAAAAAGGGGTGTTATAAGTTTGATGTGTGTACCTGTGGCTCTGTGTGTCTATCCGTAGCTCCCGAATGGATGGACCAATTTCGATGCGGTTTTCTTGATTAGAAAGCCAATTTAATCGAAATGGTTCTTTGCTTTGTTTCATTAGAATCGGTTCGGGTAGAGGGTTTTGCGACGTTTTTCTGTCGGTTAGGTTATATAGTAGGTTGATGCCGAAGACCGAGCGAGGTGGGTCAGGAGCAGCAGGAAGGCGGACCCTGGGGCCTCGCAAGCCGCGCGAGGGCGCAACCGGGACATAACGCCAAGACGATGATAATAATGATAGTGAGATCCTAGTCCTCCCCGAGAGATCTCCACAAAGACTGGTCCCGTGTCCTGTGGCTATCGCAACGTATGCTCACCTGCAGGTAGACGATCTGTCGGCGCATCTCGGCGCAGGCGTCCGGGTGCAGCGGCGAGGCGGGGGGGCGGCGCCCGTTGGCGCGCGGGCTCTCCGCGCACATGGCCAGCAACGGGTCGAGAGTCTCGCTCTGGGGGTCACAGAACATTAAGAGAATTAGGTATCTTTTCGAGGCGTTTTTTTTGGCGAAGCACTGACTGACAGCCTCTAGACATGGCCAGCAACGAGTCGAGAGTCTCGCTCTAGGGATGACAGAACGTTCAGGGCATTAGGTATCTTTTCGAGGCGTTTTTTTGGTGAAGCACTGAGTCTAGAAGCACTGACTGACAGCCTATAGACATGGCCAGCAACGGGTCGAGAGTCTCGCTCTGGGGGTGACAGAACATTGAGTGAATTAGGTATCTTGTTGTAATTATCGGCGTTAGGGTTTGGCAAAGCACTGACAGGGGGCTAGGTTGGCACCTAGCTGTAGCCTATAGACATGACTAGCAACGGGTCTAGGGTCTGGCTCTGGGGATGACAGAACATTCAGCGATTTAGGCATCTTTTCGAGGCGTGTGTTGGCAAAGCACTGAGCCTAGAAGCACTGATAGAGGGCTAGGTTAGCACCTAGCGCCGACTGCACGGCGGGCGACGGCGACCGCCGATATTTGTATTACAAGCAGTCTGCACTTAGTCTGCACTTGCACCGCACTTAATATACTGCCCCTTCCATGTTTATATATTTTTGAACTTGCTAAATTTTTAAAATTGAACCCCAATCTATTCGAAGCAGCAAAAGATGTTTTTAGCAGAAACACTCGAAATCCAAATCGTTTAGTCCATGATGTTGCGCCAAACTCGGCTGCAGGTATATTTAAAAAACGGTTTTTAGCCTATTTATATTTAAATTTAAAATACCGCAGGTTATAAAAGAGATGATGTCCATTAATAAATTTCAAAAGAGTTACGTAGGTGGCTCATTCATCATTGTTTTTATTCAGTAAAACAAATTCTAGAGTTTAAGACGCACTAATGTATGTAATTAAATTCATGTTAGGTACTTCATTAAATTTTGCATGCCTCATTATACCGGCTGAACATGTATAGCTACTAAATAATATTATAATGTAATAATATTATAAGTAACCATGTTTTTCGCAAATAAACTATTATATTCTAGTCTAGTCTAGGTTATTTATGGCGTCGCTATTTATTTATTTTATTTATTCAAAAACTTTATTGCACAATTACACAATTGGCGGACTTAAAGCCCTTAAGGCTTTATCTTCAAGTCAACCAGTAGACCATGCAGAAAGTGAGTAAGTAGGTGCTTTATAAAGCGTGACGATAGATTGTCATTTACCTAAATGAATGTTGTTGTTCGGGATAGTCACTTGTCGGCCCATTTTAGCGGGTAACGAGTGTCGGCAGCAAAAGGCGCGGCAACGGTCGTACGACTATGGTCGCACGACCGTTGCCAATTAGGACAGCGCCTAAAGCACGGTCGGCTGCACAAATTCTATTCGTTTTACTTCGCTACTGGCTAGGCGTAGCCTCTTGGAGCTAAGCAAGCAACGTATCAGTGCGGCCAATATACATTACCCGTGCCTACATTACATCCTTTAAACCGGAATACAACAAAGCAAGCATTGGCAGCAGAATTAATAATATAGGTAATTTAAAGTTTTCAGAATGCAACGACAGAAGGTAATTTAATATGTAATACAGTGATTTGTAATCGTTACTGAAACTTAAACCAAAGTAATACTTAAACAAGCAATTGTACTCATGAGAATAAGAAATTTTCCCAAAGAACAGTGATTTTTTAAATGTGTTTTGTAACGCAATGAAAACTATTCAATTGGATATGCGCGAAGGAAGGTATTCACTTTACTTTTTATAAAAAAATAATTTAATGAAAATAAAATTCAAGGATTTTAAATTATTGTTTTCCAGGATGTCTTCAATTCTGGAATCATATTTTGAATACCTTATTACTATTTTAATAATCTGTATGCTCTGCTTTACATATGGATGATATAGAGGTACTTACTAAAGTAGGTAAGTTTTATGAGGTAACATTCTCAAATATTCTTAGATATTTCGGGGATCGCATCTAACTGAATGAAGTACGTTTTCATGAAATCAACGTTAAGCATGTACAGTTGCCACTTTGAGAAGAAACCAGATTTGTTCACGTCACGTCGAATAACGTTACAGTTGATAACAAACTTTGGTTCGCAAATAATTAGTTATTTATTGGACGCAAGGTCGATTCGAACGGTTTTCAATTTTGATTTTCGGCATGAAAAATTCAATATTTTTAAATGACAGTGGCAACACCGAAAGTGTACGGTTCAAAAACAGGAAAATCAGCACCATGCATCAAAATGTCGAATTTTTCATGACGAAAACCGTTCGAATTGATTCAAGCTACTCAAAAATAAGGCCCCAGATAACAAATATTGCTGAATTGTGCCAACTGGGCATACCTATACGCAGTGCAATGACACGCACCGAAATCACCGTTAATCGCCATGTTCGCAATCGCGACTCGTGTACGAGATCGTGATGATACATCTGTTTTTATACGCCGCACTTACTCAAGCGTCTCGTGGAGAAAGTATTATACTTGCCGTTTTCGTCATACATATCCATAGGTTCTTGAGGGAAATTTTCAGTTTTTGCGAATTCGAAAGATTTTGTTTGGAACGCTATTCACCATAACGCATAATGTTTGGTGAGGTCGGTGCAAGGCCGATTTGTATTTGGTGGGAATAGGTCGTTATCGCTTGTTCGATGTCGATGATTTTGTTATCGACAACCCGTAAAATCCACTGGGACTTGGGGCCTAATTCTCGCGCTGTGACGTCTCGAACTTCAACATTCTTTCTAGGCACATACCTACATTAATAATAAATAAATAATCGTGGACAAATTCACACAGCGCCATCTAGCCCCAAACTAAGCAAAGCTTGTACTATGGGTGCTAGCTAACTGATATACTACTTAGATACTTTTAAATACATACTTATTATACATAGAACACCCAGACCCGTAACAGAAATTAAAATTCATCATTTGAATTTCTGCCCATAATGACATTGAAATGTCTATTGCAACCAGAAAATATTTTCTCAACTATCTTCGACAGTCGTATATTGTCGATGATCTATTTTAGTGTCGTTTTAAAACAGGTTTTTTTGCTAGAGAAAATGTCGAACTTGAAATGTCACAGCGCGTGAATGGCCCCTGTGACCTTGCTCTACATTAGTAGAGGGTTAGATACAATATCGCAAACCAATGTGATTTATGATGACATGACTCAGATTATACAGCTGTGGATGTATTGAAGCTAGGATGATGATGCTTACAAGGTTGAAAATCCGTATAGTTTTCGTCAAGGAGAACTAAACAATAACGTCCTGAAAACAACATATTAAAACGGCAGTTTCTTTATACATTTTAGTTAGATCTACCAAAAACTATTCAACTGGGACTCAAATACGATTCGATTTGGACTCTATTGACTAAAGCTTTTTTAGAAGATCCAATTTGTCATAATGGCAATTGAATCGCAATTGAGTCTCAATTGAATGATAATAGCATGTGAGTTAAATAAAATTAAAGGCCTGGCTAAAAAGGCGGCGGGTTTCAGTGGTAAATACAGTACGGTGAATGGTGCCAAGCGCGGGCGTAACTTACACTCATCGAATGATGCTGCTCCCCCGGCCCCGGCTGCGTGCGGCAAACAACGCGATGCAACCAAACAAATACACATTACAACACATAACAAGCAACTAAACTGGGAAACTATAAACAATAAGTGACGATTATAAGGTATATTACAGCGGAGAAGTAAAAAATAAATGTAAAAAGGTGAAGGGATTAATCACAATAACAAAATTAAGCATGCTTTGATCTGTTTCCAGTTTGCCTTCTCTCATTTTGTAATTCGAATAATACAATTCTGGATTAGATAGAATAGAAACTGCAATAATCTTTGCATTGCAAAAAAAATATGTGCATAAATCAAGAGATCTATTTTTCTGGTCAATAACCTTAATGCACGTGCACATATATAACTTGCTTTCATTCAATAAATGTTACTCAACACAAATTCTGTTAGAAATGAGAATAACAGAACTACCGATAAAAATTATTTGCTTGAGGAACTCTGCATCATTGGCCACGTTGAGCATGTCAAGCTCACATTAAAACAATTGGCCTGGAATTGTTCTACTAAAAGGGAAATTGCAAATGGCCATTATTATTGACTTCCTCTACAACTACTACACTTGCACAGTCTATATCTACACACTATTTAATATTCAAATCATGCCAATTCGTTATGCACAGCAAACTAAACATGTAATAAAGTTTATTTACATTGAAATAATTGGAAAAGTAGTTATCTAAGGTATGTGAATCATGCGTGTGTAAAATGTACATAAGTAGGATGTACCTAGTGTCTATGTTAGGTCTTACTACATTATCTAAAGTACCAAGAGATACTTGAAAAGGGAAATAAGAAAGTGGTTTCATCGTTTCAAATAAAGTGTGCGGACGTTGTCGACGGTTAGAAAACTGTAGAGATCTAATTGAATGACGTACCGTTACAAGAAGACGTTTCTAAGAAAATTCAATTAACTACCATTTCATTTTAGAAAACAGAGGTAAGGATCTACGAAACACTAAGAAAATCAATTACTGAAACAAAAAGTTGATATTAATGTTATAATAATTAAGTTATAATATCCATTTGTAATGGTAAGGAGACATGTGGTGTATCAACATTTATGTTTCATAAGATATATCGTCTGTCAAGTTATATATTTATCTGCAAAACCGTCAATGACGTCTCTCTCGCTACATTGATCGTTAAAATAACATGGTCTTTCATCAAGTTATACTTGATTATAAACTTAAACTGCTGCGATGATGAAAAGAAGGGAAAGCAGTTGGATTTAGCCCGGAGAAGAGGAATATTAATAGGTAATCATTACTTGGAATGGCCTTTTCAATCACGCTAAGCGGAGTTCGGACTCGGGGTGTAAGAATCCAATAAACAAGCTATCATTCAATATGTGGGTAAGCATTAGTTAGACTACTACAGTACCTATTCATAATTCAGGTAGGTACATACGTCTTTATTTGTTCTTCTTTAGATGTAAAGAACATAACGATATTTTTACATTCCTATATCTAATACATGAGAAGTAATTAAACTTGCTAGACATTTGACAGCCATTCACCGGATGGTGTCTCGGTTTGGTACACGGTAACAATGCGGGCGAAGACCTAATAGATGATACATAGGCATACTACATCTGCTGCAGCAGTATGCCTGCCTAGAATATATATCTCTACTACTTGTGTGTGAACTAACGCATGTGGCGTGCTGTGTTTCTAGTGCGGTATTTACGTAGAGGTCTTTGTGAATACCACCTTTTGCAGAACTCCTACTCGATCCTGCATTGTAACAGCGATCTCTTTATGTCAACCTCTACTGCTTCAGAGTCAGACTGAGTACTGCTGATGTTAGCTAGCTGTCTGTAAACAGACCTGCACCATATTCGGCCGCATCTTTACTTCTTACGGGTTAAGATGGTGGTTAAATATCTGCTTTAAGTAGTAAAAAACGGGATACACCGATAAAACATAACCGCGATTAATCCGTTGAAGGAGATTTATTTGGTATGTGTGTGTTGTGTTCCTATCCTGCTGTGTGGTGCTGTATCTAGTGTTGTACACAGACCTCCTGCAGTACTCGTTTGAGCTGCAGCAGCAGTGTCTTGATGTCGACGACATCTTGCAGTAGGGTGGCGGGCGCCGGCGCAGGCGACGTGCTGCCATCACTGGCCGCGTCGGACGGCGTGTGCGCGCGGGACCGCTGCAGCAGCCGCGCCGTCCGCACGGGCAGGCTCGCTCTGGGGAGAACAGAGGGTAAGTAAGTAATTGGTTCATTTCGCCAAGACGGTCAGACGGTCCACCTGATGGAAAGCGGCTACCTTCGTCCCTCGCAGGTACCAGCTGGACGCGGAAGGCATAGGATCGGCCTTTATGGAGAACTCTGGGGGAGATATGTTGTCAGCAGTGGGCGTCTTTCGGCTGATATGATGATGATGATGATGAGTAAGTAACGCGACTAGCTGCGCGCGACAGCCGCGCGTTTGCAAAAGTCGCAGAGTGAGAGGGCTCTAAAGCGATGAGGTTAAATTTTAAATGGCAATTTAAAACTTTTGCTATCACAGCGTTGCAGTGTCACAGAAACCTAAATATGTAACAAGATATATTTATTTTGATATCTGTGGTCGCTATATTTGCGGTAACTATCGCCCATACTAACATCTATGATTCATACATTTTAGCATTTACTCATCCCTCATCCAGTGCAGAAATTGCACAGGCTACCTTATCTTCTAAATTGGAACACAATAATGCAAATATTTTTGATTGGCGGCGGGCAGAGATCCATCTAGTCCAGGCGGATTCCTCAAGCTTGGCGGAGTCCTACCACAAGTTACCCACATTCAACCAGATTGGCAACTCGTAGTCTCGTACAGTGAACTGTTATGTTATATTATGTTAGTTTATCTTATAGCTATGTACTTATAGAGATATCTGTAATTTTTATGTTAATTAGGTGCTAACTTTTATTTTTATTTTTGTTGTTGTGTTGTATTATCTGTGTTAGTTTGATACCTATCTGTAGAGACCTATAATTGGCATTCTATTTCTTATATGAATAACTATTGTATTATATAGCCGTTGGTCTTCCTAATAAATAAAATAAATAATAAATAAATAAATAATACCAATAATAGCAAGAGAGTTATGAAGCATGTGGGCTAAGTAAATAACTTAGAACAAAGAATATACCGGTAGCAGGATCATATCAGATAATTATATAGGTTATTAGATAATGATTATAGACTCAGAGCTTCTAAAAAATTACAAACTTTGTAGTTTGTTACAAAATATGTACACTTTCTTTTCTGAGTGCGTAAGCGTAAAAATAGTCTAATTAGAATGCCGACGAGCATTTCAAATCTTTATTCGAGCTTGTTTTTTTCCAACCCAACAGGTGCGCACTGTGGTTACTAAGTGATATTTAAATATAGGAATCGTTCATCATAAAATTAAGTAATAGGGCGTATCATTTAGGGCAGTAGGGTGTGGGCGGCCTCACCTGTGCAAATTACCTAATTGACTCACCGAAATAGGCCGACAGGCGGACAGCATTTCGCGAAGCGTGAACTGCTTATTCTATATTTTACCTTCCCATGTTTTTGTGCGTGGCTTTGGTTGATGTACATTGGCAATATATTCGTTATGTACTTCGACCAAAATAATATGTACATATTTACTGCGAAAATCGTAAATGTATCGGGGTGGCGTATCGTGGTAAATGTACATACAAGTCTTAACCTTTGCCTTGTCGTGATCATGCATGAGTAGTAAATACGTACAATTAGAAGATAATCTTAACTTAAACGCTTTACTGTGCCTACTTACCTACCTACCTACAGTAAATTATAGCAGTTTGTGCTATTATTGAAATCCAAATACATAAGATATAAAACCTGAACAATCTCCTTACTTGGGCATCTACGCTGTTAATAAGCCAACGATTTTATGCGAACGGTATGCACAACGTTCATTGTTTGAATTTTGTGAAAAGAGGAAACATTGGTATCCGGTTACAAAATCGCCAGCCGATCGAGCGTGAATGAAAAGTATCCACAGAAAAGAAACAAAACAATGGTGTCAATCCACTTTTACGCAGAAATTGGCTGTTGCCACGTCAGAATATTCAAGCGGTTATGTTTCATTGCGGTTGACCGCTTTGTTTTCAACTTGTTTGTTGCTTTATTATACGAACGGAGCAGAGTTTTGTGAAATTAGGATTATACTTAAATGGTGACCTATTGATAAGTCAAAGGAACGCTAGTTTGTACTCATCAGATTTTTAGGCATCTTTAAAAATCGATTTGCTGCTAAGTTTCTATTGTGCTAATACGCTTTCCAAAAAGGTACCTACTTATATCTATTTGGATTTTATAAATGCCGATCATCAAGAAATTCCGCCTCTATTCTATAGATCACGTTATGATAATACAATTCATGGCAGACCCCAAATTGGTTCTGGTATGTGAACTCAGATATGCATTATTAAAGGAAAAACCTTCAGACTCTACTGTTGGTGTTAGTGAAAACGCACGTAAATGCCTCTCAATCGGCCTTGTATGCCCGCGGGGCGAACTAAACAATAACATTCGCTAATATCTCCAGGTAGATAATAGAGGCAATACTAATAACAATGCACTTGGACATGACCAATAGGGACCAGGGAAAATGGTCCTCGATAAATTTCTATGACTCCGAATGAGGCAATAGCAAAATATGAATCTAAATAGAGCACTAAACCTTTGTCTTCGGTATAATATTGGCCTTGTTAGAGGTAAAAATTTTCAACACAATTTCCTATCGATAAAGCCACGTCCGCGATACAGCCGATAAGAAGACACTTTTCAATTGAATTGAAATTTTAGATAACACACTGGATGCGAAATAAAAAATCTAGGAGTGTATAGATCCGATACGCGGCCGTTTCACTGTGCGCTCGTAAATTTGTACTTGGTTTTAAAATACGAGAGGTGGTCACGCAATGGGCCTCGTCAGTTGGTGCACCTGTATAGCTTGGCGCGCTGGCTGCGGAGGCTGGGTGAGGGGCTGTTGGAGCGCGCGGCGGGCTCGACCACGTGCAGGTCGGTCTTCTGGCGGCGGGCGCCCAGGCCTGAGGCCGGGGGCGGCGCGGGGGGCGCGGGGGGCGCGGGGCCTGCGCTCGCGGGGCGCATGGTGCGCGGCAGACTCGCTCGGCGCGCACGCACGCGGCCGACTGAGCGCCGCGCGCCGCCGCCCGCGCTATCGCCGCCACCGCCACCGCCGGCGCCGCACCACCTCGCCCGGAAAGATCTGATCTCGAGCTGTCGAGCCGTCGACCCTATCCATTCATGCCGAACCGAACGCCATCATCACGCAGATTTCGTTCAGTCACACTCTGTTTGCACCCGGCGGTTCGACGCTCTGATTGACTCGCGGCACTGTTAAAGTTGACCGCCTGTTTTTTTGCTTCTGCTTCACAGCATGCGCTGTGCCAGTTGCATCTCATCAGTTGCGACACTTTCTTTCTTTCTGCCGATGTTACTATTTTGCTGATTCTGTATTATACGTGTGCAATATCAGTTCATTTGCACCAGTTAAGGCAGGCCATCGACACGTAGTTAAGCTGGGGTGTGACGAATGACGCGCCGAGGTGTGACGAAAAGGGAGCCGTCGCCGTCGGGCTGTGTAATGATGCTGGCGTGTGGCCGCGCGGCACCGTTCCGCCGGTCACGCTCGAGGACCGCACTCGCCCGACTCGCGGCGCCACTGACACTTTCTTTTGCACGTGATTCTGTTTGTTTTGACCGGTGGTTGCTATGCGTGTATTGACATTTTATTTGACTTTTCTTCAATATTTACCAATAGGTTGTGGAATATACGGCGAGAAAGAAGGAAGTTTAAAACTTCTCCAAGAATTCATTTACCAACACTATTGACATTATCCCGTGGCTTATCGTATCGTATCTAAATCCGCGGACGGCGATATTGAGCGGATGGCAAGGTTCGGTATTTGTACATGATACGAGACACAGGATGAACGCACGCACCGGCGGTCGCGAGCGTTGTTTGTGTTGTGCGGCGCGAGCCGGCGCGCTGCGCATGCGCGCGGCCGCTCGATAATCACCGCCCCGCGCTCAGCTGATTTATTCCTAAACACCCCGCTAGAAGGACCAAAGTACAATATATAAAAATGTCGCCCCTCCGACACGGGCCGTTACGCATCTGAGACGAAACTTATGTGAAGGTCTTCGCTGTGAATAATAGAACGAATCCAAGTGCTTTACGCGTCGGGGAATAAAATAGTCAGGTTATAAAGGACTTTCAGAAACGTGTATATGTACCCAATGTTGTTATAGTTTGATGTTCACATTGGTACGACGATCATGCACAATTATATTGGCTCTTATCAGTGTATGCAAATAGATTAAGTGGACGTCAATTACAAGATATGAACATTTAGCTGTAGCATTCTCGTTACTACTTCTAAATAGTTTTCATAACTTTTGAAGAATATAGACATTAGGAGTATAGTAGGTATTATCCATTAGCTAAGAAAAATGAAAATGAAAAACGACTCGCACTTGTCAGTCCATCCAGGCATAACCGGCCAATTCTACAGTTGGCTGATGAAATACGGGATGTATATTAATTCAGGTAGTTCCTGATACTACATTTATTAGCGCTCGCAAATAACAGTTGTGGGCTAAGACAGTATTATCAGTCACGGACTCTGCTGTTCTCAGCCATGCGAGACGCCATTGTCCAAAACCTACCATAGTTTCATATGACATAGTTCCATATACCACTCTAGGCGCGGTGCTGTTTGAATCTGCTAAATCACTGCAATTGCTTTCTACTAATATTATACGGCAATAAACAAGCATTTGTCATTGTAAAATAGCTTTTATTACGACATTCAGTCTTTCTCCTTTAGTAAAAATAATTAAATATGTCTACGGTCTACGTGTTTATTTTGTTTTACTGCAAAGTATGATGTTTCTGTGTCAATCTCGCTGATTACCACAGCATTGGAAAGTGGCGAAAATTATTACGATTCTCAAATCAAGAACTCTTGACGATGCTGACCAAATTAGTTTGCTGCTAATCCCCTCCGAATAATATAGATCCTGTTTCTGAGGAGACTTAATCTAGGTAGTCCAAATCCAAAAGAAATTACAACACAATTGAAAAAATCCAGACTATAGTTGAGAAGAAATTGCTAAAATATTGAAAAGAAAGGAAACTGTAGGTACAGCTTCCTTCCTGGAAATAATGAGTATCCCAGACATTTGACACAGTCTAGCACAATGGATTATAGTACCTATGTCCATTAAATTCTAAAACTTTATTAGATCGTATTTGATTGATGCACAGGTAGAACAAATTGGAGCAAAAATGACCAACTCCACTTGACTGAACAGTCAAGAAGGTGCAGAAACAGAGCTGAAGAAAATCCAAGCAGGAGTGCCGTAAGGCAGTAGGTAACTTTAATGGTGCCTATGCAGTATCTTCCTTATATCGCATAAGTATTTTATTTACCAATATCTGACGACCTACGACTATGAGGCTTCCTATTAGACACCAAATTAAGGCTCTTATAACACTAAAACGAAATACGTTGGATCGTCGTGTGACCATCACACAACCGTTGCCAATTAGGACAGCGCTTTAGTGTAGTGCAATTGGGCATTACTATCATAATTAGAGAATACGTCTTTCTTTGGATATATCTACCTTGATAACTCTTTACTTTATTCAAACAGACGCTTCAGCAGAGCAGACGATTTCAGACGAACTGAGCTAATAAATTCCTAGTAAGTAATACTTATTTATTTATTACGATATCACTATTAATAGGTACAGTGCTTAGATCAATCAATAGTGTACTATTTAACCTACTACTTTTTCAGCATTATTGTAATCATAAGTATTTAACTATGACATGAAATGAATAACCAAATGTTATGTAAATGGACGACGTTTCGTAGTAACGATTCTTGTGCCCAATTCCACTAAGCTTAGAAGTGTTTCCCGAGTGCGCTCCATACAAACGTGGTTTGATCATATTTTCAATAAAACGCTATCAAAGCCAATGGAATTTTGCAGACGTGACCCAGAAACCAATATCTATGCCTGTGGTTTATCAGCTTAAATACAGCTCTGTCAAGAACGGGAAAAGGTCAATAATACACAAAATCTGAGCACGTTCCCAAATGATACACTTACGCCAACGAATAATGCAATTATCAAAACATGATTTAAACGCTTTTTCCGGAATCGACTTGAGCTCTCGCCGCGAATTCTCTTTTTACCCGCTTTTATTTAACTTGCACTGTTCGTATGTATGTAAGTTGTCCATCAAAATTTGCAAACCATTTGTCGTAAATTTTTTGGTATCTGATTGAGCTGATATTTGGTATACATGTAACTTGGATGACAATGCATTAATATGGTACCATGGAGCTGGTCTGATGGCAGAGTCGGGAGACGGTCATAGAAACTAATGACCTTAGTAAGATAACCCCATCGAGTTTGGGCTCTTTGGAATGGGCTTGATGTGTAGGTACTACAACGCGCAATAAACGCTCGTTATGTTTTTTTTTGTTTAATTTGGGATTTTTATATATCTTCTATTGACTGAAAACGGCGCCATTCCGAAGCTTGTTGACTAGTTTGCATCTCAAATTCGTAAACCCATGTTTCATCACCAATAACAATTCGTTCTACAAATGCAGGATCGGAATTGACTCGTTCTATTAGCATGTCTTCATCGACTTTTACACGATTGAGTTTTTGAAGAAGTTTCAGATTTTTCGGGGCTAATCGAGCGGCATTGTGTTTCATGCAAATTACAAATCCATTCGTGAGATATA
Source organism: Blastobasis adustella (assembly GCA_907269095.1). NCBI lineage: Eukaryota > Metazoa > Arthropoda > Insecta > Lepidoptera > Blastobasidae > Blastobasis > Blastobasis adustella. The sequence goes on from OU026124.1 coordinate 12,935,481, forward strand.
GAGAGTTCAGCAGTAATCGATCTCAAACTTGAATAAGGGTTTTGCAGTCACCATTTCTTTCACGTTTGCGATGTTAACATCAGTTTTATTTTTATAGGAAATAGACAGTCATTTGTAGTTGAAGATGTCGATTAACGACCAGATCGAAGCATATTTTCCACTACATCTCAACTGCTTTTGAATACACTATACCACTTATTTGGACGTGTTTTTGACAAAGGCGATTTACCGTTAGCTTTATGTAACATTTTTAGCGACTCTGAACACGAAATTCCATTTGCTATGCAAAATTTGAGGCAAAGTTTTTGTTCGATGTTTTAGTGTATTATAAAAAACGCAAAGCACGTGGGATGAACTAGAATAAAATCGAGCACTGTAAACAAACTACGTGACAGATGGAGGTCAAACTCCGCGCCGACATAGAAAACAGTTGTGCCAACTTAGTTACAAAAGGAATTATTTGAATTGAATTTGAAATTAGAAATAAATTATTAATACGCGGTAATTTTTGACAGAATGTATATTGTTTCAAAGTTGCGCCGGGCTTTAAGATTTTATCCAAAGAAAACCCTATAAAGGGTTTTAACCCTTAAAAAAGTTCGACTTTTTAAACGATAAGTAGATATTAACGACAATCTGACAAACCACAGGCATAGACATTGGTTTCTGGATCACGTCTACTTTTATTAGTTTTGATAACGTAATATTGAAAATATGATCAAACTACGTTTGTATGAAGCGCGCTCAGGAAACACTCAATTCCCAAGCATTTACAAGACAGAGAAACGTTGTCATAAAGTTAAGAGTGACTTAGCTAGTTTAGTTTTCAGTTAAGGTTGATAAATATTTTAAATCAACATTTTTTTATATACGCAGTAACAAACGAGCAGACACCCCACCTGATGGTAAGCGATAACTGTCACCCATTACATCGACGATTCATTTGGATTGCAGTCAACAAAAATGCAGAACCGCAGGTGCGTTGTCACTGTGAGGACTAAGATGAAATGCCTCATGGCTATAATTGCGCTGGCTACCTTATCCTTCAAACCGGAACACAACAATGCAAGCATTGTTGCTTGGCGGCAGAAATAGATAAGGCGGTGGTACTCACCCAGGCGTACTCCTAAGGTTTGACAGAGTCGTACCACCTGATGAAACTTATACGTTGCCTAAGTTTTATGCAATCGGGCATGCCTTCTGCATGCTAATAATACTCGTTTCTATCTTAAGATGAGAGATTAGGTACTTTACGAAACCTTAACGGCATATTTTGTTTGGCCGGATCGCAAGAGTAAATTGGTAGATACCTATAGGTATTATCAGGAAAATATTCTCTCTGTCTATCTCCGTCTAAACGCTAACCGGTTCTGTTTTTTAACATTCTCTTGAATAAAAAATACTGTTGTAGTCTGTAATTGGATATTAGACCTACAGGTCAGTCTCGAGACGTGACTATTGCACGTGCAAACCCATCTGTAAGCGGTGGCCTCGAAACTAACCGCAAATAGTGTTAGCTGCCACTCTAGTTGTATAGGGAAGGTATCTCAAAGGTATGATTAGATTGTCGAGTTTAGGGATTTGATATTTCTCTGTTTTTTACCGTTCTCATAGAATGTTCAATACATAATTCATTTCATAAATTGTATTTTTAGGGAGGTAGTAGTTATAACTACCTACAGAAAAATATAGTAACAAACGTACTACAAAGTTTTTTTTATATCTACTCAGTGGTAAAAAAGAGGTTACACAAAAAGTGTTTGGTAATATATAAACGTAAAATTGTCACGAAATAAATATTTTTAATGAATTAACATTTTCGGCAGATATAGTTTATCTCATTTGGTAAATTTAATTTTAGATAGTTTAGAAGTGTCGGTGGCTGAGTGGTTAAGTTATCCGACTCGTAAGGGAGAGGTATCGGGTTCGAATCCCACTGCGGCCATGTACTAATAACTCTTTTCTGAGTTATGTACGTTAGTTGAATGCTAACCGATGCTCTTACGGTGAAGAATAATATCGCGAAGACACCATTCAGGTGACTGAACGTGCAACTATGTTCAAATCTGGTCAGAATCCCCTGGTAGAGAAACAGGGTCACTGTAATTATCTGATCCGCCAAATCCTCGATCATGGTGTAGGCGGACGTCTGACCCTCGTGTGCGAGAGCACAACCGGGACATTAACGCCAAGATGATTATTTATTTTCATTTTTATTAGATAGGTAGGTATCATAACTGTCTAACAAAATACATCCATTGTAGGATAAGAACAGTCCAATAACCTTGAATGATTTCTACAATGGCTACTATCAGTTCGCTTTGTTGGGGCAAATCCGGCATGTATCTTTGCCACTCGAGGACTTTCATTCAGCTCTAATGGCTATACAAGTCACGTGTTCCACCAATTTGTTTGCCACTTGGGATTTGGTTCAGACATAATAAAAAGTCTGGTACAGCAATTGTCCAACATTTCACTGACTGACTAGACACGACCCTCAGCGGTCAAGATCCCAACTAAGAAGATGGAGCATTCAATCGATTATTGTGACTTTCACTAAATTTAGAAAGCTGATTATGTATTTTTTAAGATTGAATTGCATACAAAAAATCTCGAAAGAACCATCCTCACAATTATTTAAAAACAATTCGAATGCAACATTTTTCAATAAAATTAAAAATCCGAAGCTCCAAACCTCAATTCGGATACCCACACAAAATACAGAAAAGTAGTTTTCTGTGTCCTATACCCCGATCTTCTAAATTTTATGTTTGAATGTCACCACACTTGGCCACTTCCCTGGCCATATTAAAGCCAGCACCAACCTCATTTAACACGAAATCAAAATATAACTAAAATATACTATAAAAACATTATTTCTACCTTTGCGGAATATTCTAGTCCACCTCTAAAAACGGAATTGGTGGGCGGTGTCTTATTTCTGTTTGCTCTCAATATGGCGCGGTCCATTATGTATCCTTGGCTTATTTTCTTAATTGGTGGCAGTACATGTAGTATCAAAATGTCAAGTACAAGTTTGAATAACAGTCGGAAATATGTTTATATTTCCGAATTTTAAAACTCTTAAAACCGGTGTTTGCGGAATAAATGTATGTGTAATATGGATTTTAACTTATGAAGTTATAACTTTTGAGACTTTTCATGTTAGCTCACTCATTTTAATTAACAAAAATAGTTTATTTATTTCAAGTTTTTAGGCTCAAAGTTTTTTTCTTTTATGCTATTCAGTGACAAACGAACAGACATCCCACCTGGTAATTGGTGATGGTAAGTGGTAACTGTCGCCCATAACATCTACAAATCATACATAAGGTTGTAGGCAACAAAAATGCAGAACCGCAGGTTCGTTGTCACTGTGAGGACTAAGATGAAATTCCCTCATGCCTGTAATTTCGCTGGCTATCTTATCCTTCATACCGGAACACAACGATGCAAGCACTGTTTCCTGGCGGCAGAAATAGATAAGGCGGTGGTGCTCACCCATGCGGACTCCTCAGGCTTGACAGAGTCCTACTAGCTGATACTATTTCTTTGATAAGCAATACGAGTTTACCTTATCTAAAAAAAATATAGACAGATATTGAGAGAAAATATGGACAGTCGTCTAACTAATTCAGCAACTAAATGTTGCTCTCGCAAAACATCTCGCAAGAGTCAAGTGTAATGACTTGTATAATGGTCGCCTATGACTGCTGCACAATACAGTAGTCGTTATATCATAAATTAGCCTATTCAAATGAAATTGGCCGTACAGGTCCGGTATCAGTGTCGCAAGATCTCTGTTGCGCGTGATCATGCGATTGATCCGAAAGTAGTTTGGCACGTCAGGAGGGTTCATATGTAACTAGGGTTGCCAACCCTACTATATAGTGTTATATCCTACTGTTATTGATGTCCACCTACTATTATTTTAAAATTTTAATATAGTGGGCGGCTTACAACGTGAGGATGCCGAAGACCGGGCGAAATGGAGAAGAATGAGTGGGAAAGCGGACCCTGGCAGAGGCCGGGATAAGCGCTAAGATGGTGATGTTGAATATTGTAGGCGAAACTACTATATTTTATCAGCAAACTCGCTTATCAGTATCAGTAACGTTGAATGTAAAGAATTCAGAAATAACTCAATTAGACGAGCTAACTACTTACTGAGACTAATTTTATACTAAATATGATTAAAAGTATTATATATTTTCTAAAGAATTCCCTATCTATACTTTTATGGCTATTGGATCTGAAAATACTATATTTGGTCTTAATAAAGTTGGCAACCCTATATGTAACGGAGTGACGGTGACAGGTAATGCGCAGCTTTGCAGTACACGGTGAAGAGTGGTCGTAAAAAAAAACGAAATTTGGGACAATGACGTCCGCAAAATAACGAAGTTACTCGTCGATGACGCAACGTCAAGTTTATTTCGAGCAATATTTTTTAAAACGTACTAAGCTAATGTATTTATGTAAGAAGAATAAGCGGAATTGCGATCGGAAGTCAATATGCTGAAAGCCTATATTTAAGAACGAACCTGTTCTAGCACATTCACCTGTGGTTTTTTCGACGTTAATTTTTTGCGATAGACGTGTATATTTAAAAACGTACTTTTAATAACTGTAATCATGGTGGGGCTAGGATATTCTACTTCGGTATATAATTCTTTAATCACATGTTAACGTACACTTACCACCTATTCAATAAAGTAGATATCTAGGCCGAGGAACGCCTGGGTGTAACATAAGTATTACTGAAATCCGCAACACAAGATTTGGCACATTTCAAATCTTTAGCAGATTTAAGTGCTTGAACTAATTGATTTGTCATATTTATTGGTATGTCTAACTGAAATAAAAAAAGAGCGTCCGTACCGGGTTCGAATCCCACTGCGGCTCTAAGCTAAAGTAATGTACAAACTGCGACTCTTTTCTGAGTTTGTACATTAGTTGAATGCTAACCGATGATCTTACGGTGAGGGAAAACATCGTAATGAAACCTTCACATTCAGGCGAATGAATATGTAACCATGATCCAATCTGGTCAAGTTCCCCTGGTTACGGAGGTCAGATGGCAGTCGCCCTACTGTAATTATCAGAACTGCCAAATCCTGTACCATGGTCAAGGCGGACCCCGGGCCCCGGGTGCGAGAGCACAACCGGGACGTTAAAGCCAAGATTATTATTTTTTAAATTTATTACTGAAATCCGCAACCTTACACGGCAACATCACAATCACATTTGCGGCTAAGGACGCATGTTTCAGTTCATTAGTGACCAGTCACCACAATAAAAGATTACAATTTACAATGGGACAAAATGTTAAATTAAGCAACTCTATGTGGTAAAAGCGAAAGTTTTGGGTCATTAGAAATTCTCAAAATTGCGTTGCTTACCGCAATATATTCTGCACTTACATGTAGTATAGGTACCTACAGTAACTCACAGTACTTGAGAAGCTTATCTTCATTTGGAGATACTACCGCAAACTAAATATTAGATACAGGAATTCAAGACATTTTGTATCATATTCATTCGTTACTATTTAATTTCGCATAAAACGGGTGAATCGTCAATATTTTGGGCGAAACTACCTACAATCGGTTCCTGTGGGGGCGGAAAGTAGACAAGGGAGTGGTAGTGTAAATTTTTCTATCAATAAACGTAAATTAAATAAACATAACAACACTACAAGCACTAGATACGTGTGAGTAAAACGTGAATTTATTTTAGTACTTATTGCAATTTCACAGGGAAACAGGGTCATTCGTGAGTTCTATGTAGCCCACAGACGTGTGACTGTCAGTGGATTGGATACACACTACACAGCTCTGTTTATTTTGTTTTATTTGTTGTAATTGTTTTTTGGTCCAAATTCAAGTCAACCAGTCTAATATCAATATATTTTATTATTGTATCTCCAACACAATGTAGAAGTATGCACATACCGAAACTTAATAGTAACCAGAACGAGCTTGACAAGTACCTAGATTGTTATGTATTATTTATTTTTATCTAACTGTTTATTGTACACGATAAAACAAAAAGAAAAAAACACAATTATAAATTACTGGTTGCCTGAAAGAGATTGCTCTTAACGATAAGGCCACGCTATACTGTTTTAAACCTACATTGTTTTATTTTGTTGTACCTTGTACCTATATTGTTATAAATTGTATTTTTACTCTCCTTTATGTACAATAAAGTGTTATAAATAAAAATAATTAAATAAACGACACAACAGGCACTGCTAATACATAATAAATGTTAATATGTACATACTAAACAACGGTGTTTATTAGTTACAATTAACTAAAAAGTAGGTTTTGCGCTTACCTCTGCGCCTGTCCGTTAAGCATGGTGACGACCTGGGCCACAATGCCTTTGACTGGTGCTTCCCGCTCCAGCATCAGTCCTGACTTTTCCATCGTCATCACAACACAATTGATATTTGGTCACTGTTTTGTCAACATAGCACAATGTGTCGTTGGCATGACACACTCAATGGAATGATGAAACTGTTATCTTCACTAAATGTTACACATATTTTATTTTTGTTATAGTGTGGCTGGAAGGAAATATGTGCTAGTAAATACTATAGTTGTCATCGTATTACACTGAACCGGGGATCGAATTATGTTCGTGAAAAGAAAGTTTTAGCCAAACTTTATATAGGTTTTAACACTTTGCACTATATCCAACCTACAAACAGGAACGGATGCGATTTATGTACGGCTACATAAGTCTATAACGTTATTACGTATCCACACATAACCTAACACCTGGTTAAATAGTAAATCAATTAGTGAGTGTAAATAAAATTATTATTTTACTCAGATTGTAGAAGTGGATCGCACGACGACGTAACCACGATCATGACACGATTCACGACTAGATTTAAAGTTAGTGTAAGAACTAAGATTCAAAATTACATTAGGTATTACTTACATACAGTATACTATTGACGTAACAGTTTATGTATCGAAAATTGAGTTCAATTACGCAAAAGCAATAAACCAATAAATAACAACGGAAGCCGAACAAGTTCTTTATTTGAATGGACCAATTTATTTTATTATGTATAAATGATCCTGAATTTAATTTTTGTGCACATCCATAATGGTATCTATGGTATTAGACCGTATATTTTTTTAACCTGTTTATACCTAGCACTCTGTTTTTTACTTAAAATCTATAACGTTGTCCCTCCACAACATTGACTTTAGTAATAAAATAAAAAACAGGCTGTCTGCCCAAGCTAATACTGACTGATGTCATAGAACCCGCAAATAAGATAAATGAGAGTAGGTACTTAGTAGTAGCAGTTTGGTCATGAATTTTAATTAGTCACTCATTATAGTTTTCTGGCTAGTATAATGTATTTCATTAAGCACACGGCTACATGTTGCATAACTACAAAAACAATGGCTACTTTTGTAAACTATGAAACAATGGATCCATTTCGATATAAGCAAAGTCTATGCATATAGGTAGGTATGTATTATTATTTTATTATTATTTCGACATTAGGACGGAATTAATGACGTAGAAAGTGTAAAAATGACTGGGTATTTGCTTCCACATAACAACTCGAGTAATTCGCGGGAACAATAATATATGGATAGGTATTCATTTATTATTAACGTAAGACTGGAAATACTTTTGTTTTTAGCAGCGTTTGCAAACCTTTTTTCAGAAATTTGCGCATTTTGTAATCTTAATCTGTTGCTTGATAGCATACCTATATTTTCCTTGGATTTGAATAAACAAAGACTTGCGCAAAGGCGACTCCCACGACTGGGCTCAGATTTCTAAAAAAATTGCATCATTATTTGCTTCTTTCGTGTCTGTCAATCCCTAATAAGTACTGTTAATTTTTAGCTAAATGAATATTTAGAAAAAAATATAGGTATAGTTCATAATATACTTAGAATGTGCTGGTACGCGTGGCACGGTACAAGTAGATATAATGTCGTGAGTGCATTTCACTATCTAAGTTCTAACTAAGTAATTACATCTACGATGTGTCTACGATGACCTTTAATATTTTTTCTAAAAAGGAATGCTTAGTACCGTAATTGCGTTAATAAAAACCGGTTATACCATAACCTATCAAATGTCGAAGACACTGTACAAATGAAGTATCTACAATACCCTACTATACGTCTCATACGAGCTCACTTAATGACTTGCCGAGAACTACATCTCGTACATTGTTATTAAAATAAAACTGTGTAAATGAAATATACTTTTAGGCTAAAGAAAGCGCAACAAAAGCCGCTGATGTTCATTAGCACTCACGCATAGTCTGGTTCTTGATCACAATCGCTCATTAGAACGAGTATAATACAAATGTTTAGATTTGTTTTATTGAAACAGTGGCTGTGTTTTTACTTTCCACCGAGAACTGCCGCAATTGAAGCTATTCAATGTAACCATGGCAACGGGATTTGTACAACAATAGGGCATCCTGCGCAAAGACCCCTCAGTCGACAGACTAAACTTTGTTAGAGCGAAGCACGCGATTCTTTTGAAACATTTCGTTGATTTATCGACGGTATCGAATAGCGGCCTGGTTTTGCTATCAGCTGGTATGATAACTACGTAGTTATTTTATGGTTAGGTTTAGATTGCGGGTACAACGATTAAAACGCGATCCAGATCTTCCGAGTCCTTAATATAACGGGTCTGAGAATATAATGGATGTTTTTTTATTAATAGTACCTAAACATGTACAATGAATAGGTACTTGATGTTAACTGCGTAACTACGTTTCCACATGGTCGGTATTCAATTCTGTTTTACACAGTATTATTTATCAATCATGGCTTAGTTTTATTATTATTTTCTATTTATTGTGACTAGGTTGATATACATTATTCTGTATTGTGTGAACTTGTGTGGATACGGACGACTAGAACAATAGGAAATGATGTCTAATGTAAACACTGAGCTCGATAAGAGTGATGTCAACAACCTTAACCGTCGTTACCAATCCATTAGGCGACTAAGTATGTTCGATCCACGGTTCAGCAATTTCAAAAAGCTTCACACTGTTTACCATAATAATATCTATGGAGACACTGTACATGAACACTATTTACGTCACTGCACCTCATAATTGGATTATAGATAACTGAATCACATGAACTGGGTCGCCATCACTCACACACTGGTCTGATTTAATTACGCTACCCACAAAAGGGCATCACTATTTTTGTTCATAACAAACAGCGGTGTAAACAATGCATCTGGAACGCGGATACCAATCACGTGACTTGGACTCGCGGGCTTAGTCTGGTGTGTCCGGTGACCTCGCGTATGTTGGGAGATAAGGCCGGCGGTGGTGGCAAACACGTGGAGCCGGATGGTCGCTCGCTGCGTACGGCCGTGCGCGCGCCGAGCCCGCGACTGACACCCGGCCCGGGGCGCGCGCGCGCAGATCCCAGAAGCCCCATACCAGCTGCACTCAACGCTCGCTCGCTTTATCTGATTACCTCACGGAGTAAGGACCTTTCGACACAAAGCTCACCGTAAAATCTACCTTGAAAATTGCTACCTAAAGAGCGAAATCTCTTACGAAAGCAACGCAAGGTGATCGTTAACTTTGACAGTTTGATGGCGTTTTGAAATCCGTTGCGGATCGGAGTGCCCGTGATTTGGTTTCTGAGTGCTCCCTGCTAATCGGTTTCCCAATTTGCTGATTGTTTTCATTGAAATACAAATAGTTACTTTGGTATACTTATTTATAGGTAGTCCGATAACACTGAGTTTAAAAAAAGTGCCACTAAAAATATTTGTATCTACTTCCATTGAGAGAACTTGGAAAGAATATAAGTAGAGTAGGAGTTAATTCAGGTTAACGTAATGTTTTAAACTGTCTCTGTTATTAGGTACAACAACAAAAACATTTTAAAGGTCTTTTCGGGTTTCTTACCGCGTAAAAGAACTTAAGCGGTAAGCAACTTGGACAACATTTTTAAATTGTATCATTTCGGATTGTCTGTTTTGCCAGACGACTAAGATGAACTGAGTAAAAAAAACCGCTACAAAATAAGGCTTTCCGCTTTATACAATCACGAAATGTGACTAACGACGAATATGTTGATAAATAAGAAAACTCACTCTTAAATAACATATCACATATCTCGTGACCAAATATCCAAACTCGTCAAGTCGTCAGTTAAAATGCCACACCGAAAAATTGTAGATTTGTTTCACCGCGATATCACATACACACATCTTTACAAGTACTAGTTGGCCTCAGTGAAGACGTTCGGAACTTCAGAAGCGTCACCCATTGTTGTCTTATATTCTTAGAGTAGCATAGTGTATGGCTGTTGTGTTCAGCTATTGTCATGCCGCGCCGGCGCGCATGGAGGTCGCTCAGACACCCACAATTAATCTGATAATTGGGATCGGAACGGTTCTCTGTCTTTGTTTCCATTTAAAAGCACGCACACTGTGTACCGAAGTACTTACATTGAGTAGGTAACGCATGCAAGCTTTCGAGAGTTGAAGGTTCAATGATCGAAGTGTTTATTTTGGAATATTGAGATGGATGGTTAGTTTAAGAACAGGTATGTTGGTATGTTCTAAAGGAAGTTGGGTGAGATAAGCTTATATATGCCTAGCCTATAGGCCAGCTTTGCCATGGGTTAGGTTTTGAAATGCGAGTTGTATTTACATTTCTAAGATGATACTTTGTCTAAATCCATTCTTCCCATCAGACAGGATACTACCTGCGTGTTATAGGTACCTACAGCTAAACGTACCTACCATCAAACAGGTATTTGCCAATAATGTTATCTACGCATTATGCATTTAACAACGTTCCCATTAACAAAAATTGGAGTGTTTTTGTCTGTAATTTGTAACGACTATTTAAGCTTCAGAGAAAATTGCTGGCTCTATTATCCCGTAGTGTTTAGTGATTTCAAGACGTTGACTGCGCATAAACAATTCCGTAATGTCAAGCTTAAGTATTATGAGCGTCGGTGGATGCTTGATCTTTAAGTGAAAGCAGTAGAGGTTGTTTTGCAATGGGTATTTCTGTCTGTGAGTCAGACGGTTCAATTGCGTTGGAAACTGCAGTCGCGACCGTAGACTCGGTTTCCCATTGTCACCGTGCATTACTCGTACAGTCCGGACAATTAAATTTGTTTTTCTATTCATACAGTTTTCTCTTTTACAGACAGTGGGTCTGTGGAAGATTACGCTCTCTGCTTTTCATACCTATTTTAGGGAGTGCCTGTAAATATTTTGTCACTTTAATTGTGAGATATCAGTAGATATTGATAGGAGATAAGGATAACATACCTATCTGTCCTATCGTTTTAAATGTTTTAGTAAGACTGTGCTGATTATTAGAATGTATAGATCAATATATATAGTAGGTAACTGTATCATCATCTAGACGTTAATGTCCCGGTTGTGCTCGCGCGCGAGGGCCCGGGGTCCGCCATGACCATGAACCAAATAATTACAGTGGAGCGACTGCTATTTGACCTCCGTGACCCTGTTACCAGGGGAACCTGATCAGATTGGATCATGGTTACACATTCAGTCACAATGTTTTACTTCACCGTAAGAACATAACTATCTACTTTTATTTTATTTTTGTCCGAAATATCTGTAATCCCATCGTGTAAAGGATGATCACCAATAATTTAATTATACCTTCGTATAACATCAGTAAACGGCCGTAAAATAAATGTTTGCATGACGTTCTATTTACCAACTATGTAAATTGCGATGCCGAAGTTGTGGGCGAAAACTATCTAGTCACTGCACTGTGAACTAGACTTCATTCAAATCAGTTCAGTTTTTGACCATGATTGAAGAACATATAAACTTTCTTTCGTACGACTGACCAATAGACATTTTTCATAATCATCGCTCGATTTCATAAAGTCGCAAATCCTACTAATATTATCTATAAATGCAAAAATTTAAAGGGTGTTAGTTACTCCTTCACGCAAAAACTACTGCGAACCATGATTTGGCAGCAATATAGCTATATTGCCAAGCATAGCACATAGCCTATAATTATCCTGAAATTCAATGTGGTACCCGCGTGAACGGGTCCGGAATCCAGAACCTAAAACTGAATTTTACGCGAACGAAGTCGCAGGCAGAAGCTGGTATGAAATATTATATGTAGGTGGATATCTACCTACAATATTCCCAATGAGTATATTTTTGCAACAAAACTCTGTTTCATTGTTTTGTTGATGATATCTGTTTATTATTTTGTTAAATTTATCACACCGCATCTTCCAAGTGCACCTATGAATAATCTGCGTGGAATCTTATCACAATGCAATACCTACATGTTTATTTCTACATTCAATACTGTCATTGAAAAAACATTAAACAATTTTTATAGAACTTTGAGCAATCTTCTCAAGACTCTCTTTGCCGCTCTCAAAGTTATCATCTATGGTCTATTCGTAGGTTGTTACTATACTGGTTGAGACATGTGATTAATTAATATTATTTTTGCAAGAAAAGAAACAATGCGAGAGCATAAGTGCATGACTACCTTAAGAATCATATTCCTTTGCACTATAGTGTAGTTGTTAAATGAATCAAATTTTTACTTTTTATATAAAAATACCCTAGGGGTAATGGACGAGTGATGTGGGCATAAGGGACAGCTAATGCTCCGTTCTTTTAGCAACCTGATTTTAGATAAAGATGCTCCGATAATTTTCTTGGAGTGGTAATGTACTAATGCTCTTGCACTGTACCTTGTCCTAAGATTTCCCTAATAATACGATTTTTCTTATTAATCACGTTTCTGTATAACGTTTGCATTTCACTTTAGGTTGACACTTGGTTATGTACTTACATGGAATTGCAATCTTCGACAAGGCAATGGTATCTGATAACACGCCAATCCAATGCAAACAAAAACAAATAGTCCCAAAACTGGGACCTGCCACGTGTTTTTTCTAGGGATTTACTGGGCCCAATATTGAATTCCGTTCGGGTATCGGGATTTTTCGTCAAATAAAATATAGTACGTACCATCAAACAGGTGTTTGCCAAAAATGTACATAGATTCAATACTTAATTACGTTCGATTAACGGATTAAGTAGATATCGAATGAAATATTATTCGAAGGGGCATACGTCACTGGGTGTCATTAGGAACCTGTAATCGACGAAAAAACATTAACAGCACAGATTATCATTAACAACCTCATAAGTCTATTCGTTTTGAACTTCTCCTAAAAAAAACTCGAGGTAAGACTCTATCAAGCTTGAGGGGTCCGCCTGGATGGGTTAGACCACCATATCTACTTCTGGCGCTAAAGCAACACCATTTAATTCAACCCTTCATCGTCTATTTCATGACCTTCATGAGCACTTATAGATAGTCCTCACGACGACAACGAATTGACGGATCTGCATGACTGTTACAGGAACCCTAAATGAATGAAGACAGCGCCAGTTCGGCTCCTTTGCCTTTAAGATATAAGCTCAAAAATCTGTCAGATCAGTCAATCTGATCAGATTTTAGCCTCATAGAGGTAAGTCCACTTACCCTGCGTTGCTAAGGCTGGTATTGCTGGCCGTGATCGACTCTGTGGTGCTCTTTCCCTGCGCTATAGCAGCCAGCTGCCTGTCCAAGAGACTGTTCTGTTCCAGCAGTTGGCTCCACTGCCGCACGGCCAGCTTGGAGGAGGACAGCTCCTGTCTTAGTTGGTGCTCGTCCAGCGAATTCAGCCCGCTCCGGAGGGAACTGTCCAGCCTGGGGACCGGGGTTTTTGGTTAGTGTTTTCTGGTTTATTTTAAGTGTTACGTGGTAGGTAATTGTCATATATAACGGGTTCTTTGATCCATTTTTTAACCCACGACGAAAAAAGAGAGGTGTTATAAGTTTGACGTGTGTTACTGTGGCTTTCTATCTGGCTACTGTATTTCCCATTTTTTGGTTATCAAACCAAAACCCATAAGCGAAACCCATAGGTAAAAGTGTAAAGCGCATTTTGGCCGTTTCTATGAAGACAATTTTCTGATAGTTATCTACTTTTTGCTCTAACTACCCACTCGTAATAGAACTCCCTCAGACGGTCAGCTCGTTTGCTACCTATTTGGTATAAAAAAACTTTTTAAAATATCTGTCAATTCCCTACCTCTCGATGTAATCGTCCACGCTCTGCAGGCTGGTGACAGACCGCGCCAGGTCGTTGTCCATCATCAGGTCGTCCGACGCCAGGCTCGACAACGTGTCCAGGGACGGCGTCCGCTCCGCGCCCCCTAGCCGACCGCACACTGACAACAAGGTTTTAGTTGAACCGTCAAACACATCAACACACCACAATGTAAGAGGTCAAGTTAATTGGGACTCTATTTTTTAATCGCTCGGCTCTTTTCGAACGGTTTTCAATTTCTTTTTTGGCATGAATAATTCAGAATATTTAAATCACATTGCGAATACCGAAGAGTGCGGTTCAAAAATAGGGAAAACAGCATTATGCAACAGAATATCGATTTTTTCATGCCGAAAATTAAAATTAAAGATCGTTCAAATCGAGGCGAGGGATTCAAAAATAGAGACCCGTCTTCCATCTTACTAAATTATTTTATGCCAATCGGAGACAAAATCGGCTACGTGAAATGCGGTGTCCACCTCCGAAACCCCACAAGGTCCAATATGTAGCATTAGTGAACTTACTAACCTTATTCACGAAAGCTTCTCATTCGTTGCACTACTAAAGCATTTAAAGTACAAGCGGCAAGGTTCCCGATGAATAAAACGGTGACACGGCGAAAACTTAATTAACCTTCAGTTCTTACTTACGTTAAACTTTATTAGGTATACAAATCGTACTTATTTTAAGGAAAAATTAAATCGAAACTAAAAGAAAAGTTTACCCCACGTTTGCTTCGCTCATAAAATCCCGCCATTTTACCTTTTTTTAAATTACAGAACGAAGGAGACTTTATGGTCGTGACAAAACATTTTTTAGGTATCCACGGAACAGGTAGGTAGGTACCCAAAATATTATGCAAGAAAGAGATCGAATAAAATAATTTTGTTATTCATAATTTTGTAGACCAGATTAGTGCGCGTATTTCTAGTACCTACCGTGTTATTTAGGTACTTACGTTTCCTATTCCTTTGAGACAGAGGACTTGCTGGGATCTTTTCTCTGGATTTCCTCAGGTGCTTATTATCCAGCTCCACAGTCTTGCTTGATTGAGATCCATCTTCTAGAACAAAATAATGTCATATAAATTAGATCCTTCTAAAATTACTTTGACGTCACGTCGTCATCTATCGACTATATCCTTTGTATCTATCACATCCTAGAGCAACACGGCCCTGGTTCGCCGGTAGCCCGTGTCGCTCTAAAATCACTTCAAATACTTCACCATCGTCAACAACACTACTACCCGATCGAATGGCGGGAAAATTCTTAAAGGTACACAAAAATTATAGCTTTTTAATGAAAATAAAAAACTAGCTTCAAGTAAACCTATCTCAAAGATAGGGGCGACACATTCACGACTCCTCCCCGGGTGTTGTGTTCATGGGCGGGGATGATCACTTTATATAAGGTGACCTTATGGAAAGTGACACTTGCTCGGCAGTGATTCTCTATTACATATTAAGTATTAGATGATCTCGGGTTTTCTTTATTATTATATTCTTAACCTTCCAGAAGAAATAATCTAAATCAATCTACATGATATCGAAAACAGCATAAAAATCAAATATTTTGACCTAGACATAGAGTTTAGGGCCTTGTGGTGTCCGGCAGAGTAGACGGCCGTATGGTGTCCGGCAGAGTAGAATAACACCAACCCCTTATACTGGTGGGTGTCGTACAAGGCGACTAATGTATTTAAGGCAGAACATCTAGAGTCTCCGTAGGCTGGAAAATGGGCAGCAGCGTTTTCCATTGTTACATAATATATAATACTGCGGTGTCCAACCCGCCTGCCAAGCGTGGAGATTATTGCAATAACCTCTCCTTTCGTGAGAGAGGCCCTAAGGCCTGCAGTGGACTGCTGCGGGCTGTGATGTGATAGAGTTTAGGACAAGTTAGCAGAAGCAGAGACAGAGAGATGCAGAACGACTTTATTTTATACAGTATACTAAAAGGAAGTAAGGAAAAATTGCTGGACTATCTGTGGCGGAGTACTAACCCTCGCAAAAACCCGCCCCTAGTCATCCCACCAATAATAAAAAGAAAAAACATCTCCTCACTCCTAAACAGCAGCGCGGGCTGGTCTGCGATCTCGTCGTCGAAGTAGTCCCTTCCGTCGGACAGCGAGAGCTCGCCGGACGCGTGCGTCGGCGTGCCCGGGGAGTCCGGGGACGCGTGCTTGCTGGAGCCGCTGCGGTCGGGCTCGGCTGGGATGGCGGTGCAGGCCCTGGAAGGGAGATAGCTGGATAAGTACAATTTTTATTGCACACAAAATTGGAAAAGAAGAAAATTGAACAGGTCTTTTCAAACATTGTGGGCACTTTCGGCAACCCTTGTCTAGAAAGAGAAAAAGAGTAAATGAGTGGCAACACAAAGTTAATACTGCAAGTGAGGTAAAATCTTAAACTCATGGTCAGGATAAGAGGTGTCGTAGTATTGCGGATTTTTAGAAGTCATTTTTTACACTGACAAGAGCAAGTAACAGCAACAGTAGCTTCCTTTTGATCTGTCAATCAGACCTCATCATTTCTGATCAGGCTTTACTTACACTACGTACTGTAGATAAAGCCATTATGATACACAAAGACTAAGTACTGCAACAGAATTTTACAAAGGCGAATTATCAGGGCCTGTTAATTTGCTTCTAGCCCCCCAAAGGTCAAGTTTAAAAAAATTACAATAATTTGTTTGTGTACTACTCATTATCTAACAGGGAATATAGGGTCGTGCAGACAGAACATGATCGTCGCACTGTTTGATACGGTAGAGCAAAACCAGACTAAAGAAATATTTAAATTGCATGCAGAATTAGAGCTCTGCCTTCTGCGACTTATCGCGAGGTTACCTTTCATGTCTGACAGTCTGATAATAGCACGCGACTAGGGGCTCATTCGGGGTCGTTGTTATTCGTTATTGTTATTGTGTAATTATTGCATATTTTCTTTTATCTTCTGGTACATCATTATCATCATCACAGCCCATAACAGTCCACTGCAGAACTTAGGGCCTCTCCCACGAAAGGGGAGGCCACTGCCATAATCTCCACGCTTGGCAGGCGGGTTGGAGATCGCAGTGTTTAATATATAACAATGGAAAATGCTGCTGCCCATTTTCCAGCCTACGGAGACTCTAGATCAGTTGCCTCGAAAACATTAGTCGCCTTGTACGACACCCACGAGTGTAAGGGGTTGGTGCTATTCTACTCTGCCGGACACCACACGGTACGTACATGAAAAAAATACGGACGCCATTCTACACTAAAGAGAAGTGAAGCATACGAGGTACGACAATTTCTTGACTATTTATTTTGTTAACACACTTAACAGATACACAGGTCTGACAATTTGTTTGATTTTATACGACGCTGTCATGCCAGTGACAATGAAAAGACGCACACTCATAAATGGGCGGCCATTTTTATACTGTATAATGATTTTAGAGAGTATCCGTCCGTATTTTTTCCAGTTAAGTGTCTTCTGGTAATTATTTAAAGGCAAAAAAACTAACACCACTTCAACAGTCTTGTGCACCACCTCGCCGTCAACTGCGTCTTCCACTGGCTCCGGTGTCCTCGACTTGGTATTAGCTGTCTGATAGACTGAACTCGAGACCGTGGGCTCTCTCTCCACGTGAAGATCCGTATTGGAGTCACTGTTGCTTGTGGAGGATATCAGACTGTCCGCTGGGGAGGTCTCGTCGTCTATCAAGCTTTGTGTAGAAGTCTCTAAAGCGGACATGTCGAATTTGGACTCCTCGAGTGTGAGGGTCAGGTGGTGCTCAGCGCTCTGGTTGGTGCAAGTGCTCGTAGTGCTGTAGTTGGAGCTTGTCATCGAGCCTGGAAGGAAGGGAGTAGGATTGTAGAGTACATTGTTTAATTTCAGATGAGATTTTGAGACTTTTTTGGAGTCATTAAAATAAAACACACGTACTTCTTCTTTTTATTGAGTCAATTTTCGAAAACTGCACGTACTGCTATACTGCTGGATATAGCAACCTAATGTATGAATTGTAGATGTTATGGGCAACAGTTACCACTTACTATCAGGTGGGCTGTCTGCCCGTTTGTCACTGAGAAGCATAAAAAATATTTTTGTATATGTTGCTATGCTGGAATTATATACCTACTGGCAAGTTTAGCGTGATTACTATTAACACAAGCGGTATCCATCTACTTATATATTTTAAAGGTTCCATTTTGTAATTTTACGGATGCTTACCTATCATAGCATTACGTTGAGAGTCATGACTCAAGGTCAACGATTTCATCAGCAACGGATGTGGTACCGGCGGGTCGTCCATGATGACTATCATTTTCTTCTGCACTTCTACTTCGGGGATCTTTTTAATTTCCTTCACTTCTAATTTGGATCTCTCGTCTTCGCAGCTGGATACACTTAGAGCGATGGACACGTCATCTTGTGATCTGTAATAGAGAGATTTATTGATGTGACAAATTATATCAGTTGCATTTGCAGAAGTGTACTTTCAGGAGTTGTAAATTATGCTGTTCTCTTAACTTGTGTTTGCGAGTTATGAAGGATTCCTATAATACCTGGTAGCCATTGCCTC
This sequence comes from Blastobasis adustella, assembly GCA_907269095.1. NCBI lineage: Eukaryota > Metazoa > Arthropoda > Insecta > Lepidoptera > Blastobasidae > Blastobasis > Blastobasis adustella. Next base: position 12,954,221 of record OU026124.1, read on the forward strand.
TCCAGCGGCGTGGGTCTGCCAGACGCTGCTGGTTCCAAAATGACTCTCTTCACTCTTGCACGATGGACTGGATTCCTTGCTGGAACTGACTGTGGTTGGGGACACTACGCCACTGGAGGATTTGATGAATGAGTTCTGAAATAAAATCGACGATGATCGGTTTTAATTTATTATTCGCATTAAATTAGTCCAGCTACATCATTATGTAGGTACTTAAAATATAACTAACCTGCTTATTTAAAGTTTCCTGTTGTGCCCTGTCCAGTACGAACTTTTCTTCGTCCTTATAGTCCAAGATTGTCTGAATCCTGCTGGGCCTGGTCCGAGTCCTATAGCGGTCCAGGGTGGACATCGGGGATTCACGCCTCTGTTCCACCACCGGTCTAGGGAGGATCGGGGAGGGAGGTTGGTAAGTGGGGACAGGGGTGTCACACTCAGGGGATGGTTCCTCGAAGGAGCTAGGGAATTTTGGAAGCGGTATCACCGTGTGGCCGGTCACGACTGCGTCGTCTGTGGGAGAACAATAATGCATAAGAATAAGACATGGGTAGGTATATATGGGAGTACCATGATCCAATCTGGTCAAGTTCCCTTGTTAACAGGGTCACGGGGGTCAGATGGCGGTCGCTCCACTGCAATTCTCCGACTGTAAAACCCTGCCAAATCCTGGAGCATGGTCAAGGCTGACCCCGGGCCCTGGCGCGTGACAGCATAACCGCGACATTGACCATATTTGGAGCAAATCTATCAATTTCTTTTATCTTTTCAGACGGAAATGTTCACCGCTGCGAACTATTGGTAAAACTACTTAGAGTTAAGCTAACCTACCCATAATATCAAGGTCGGCGACCTGCAGCTCTCTCAGATGGAAGCTGTGCCCTCCCCGCATCACCATCTCGAAGTTGCGCGGGCGGCGCGAGCGCGGCGAGCCCTCCCCCGCCTCGCCCCCCGTCCAGACGCCGGAGTCCGTGGAGACTGCTGAGCCTGCACCTGTGGGACACGCAGGTTGTTTATTATATCAGTGGCAGGAAAAGAGACGAGCGGGACACATTGTTCTGTATGCAATTGGCAAATGATAGATCCCCATATATAGACATACAAGTCCCTATGGAGCATTGGCGTGGACACCTTACCCACAGACAGGACCAAAATATATTCAAAATGACATTGTTTGACTGTGATATTTAATAGAGATGACGTTTTGTTACTTAAACAAAAAATAACACCGGTACAATGTGTTAAAATTTTAGGTAACGTCACACCTGATGTGAAATTTTACCCAGAACTGACGTCACGCACGAGCCCCCATTCCGAAACTTTGATCTAAACACTTATATTCCTATTTTTATTAATTTGATAAATTAAAAAATACATGTCTAATATTTTTTTTTATCTAACTGACGGACTAATTATAGTTTAAAAATGTTGATGCAATCACCACCCCTATTCTGTAAGCAACAGGGCGGGGGCGTTCGCGAGATTTCGACGCCAAAGACTTCTATTCAGTGCACCTGGTTGTACGCACACTCGGGAGGTAATTTCCAATTCCGGCGGCTCTTTTTACTTCTCTACTAAAGATATAAGCGAGAACAGAATGTTATATTTGTATACTAACTATGTTTAGCCTAAAATTCACCTGGATGGGTTCCACTTACCACAACACAACACATTGCGGTTTGAATAATAAGGTGGATTTAGTAGTATTTGCGCTGAGGTGGAACAAATATCCAAACATCCTTAAAGCTTCCGCATTTATAATATTAGCAGAATTTAATGTTTCAGTTTCTGGGTTTTTTATTTAGAATAAAGTGTTAGTCAGAGTTTAGTCTATCGACTCGATAAGAAGAAGAAAATTGGAAAGTGGATTGTAAAGTCAAGTCCTCAAGACGGGCGAGTTACATCGTATTACCGAAGGTGCGAACTAACTACGGCAAGCAAATGCTTAACTACGAAGGAGCACAACTTTACAATACCTTACCTTCAAATATAAAAAGTATAGTTTAATTAGGCGTATTTAAGAAAAAACTAGCAGATTATTTACTAAATACTTAAATGAGTCTTTTGTCGGGAGGTCTGGATGTTTCTTTTTATATTGTGTAGTGGATATGTGGCCAACTAAAGTGCTATACCTATGTATCACGGATGTTGTTACCTACCTCCTTTGTGATGTGAACGACGATTGGAAATTAGTTATAATTCGTCTCATGTAAGTGACTATTGTAATATTGTTTTAATGAGAATAAATGTCCTAAACTCATTATAAGCTAAAAAAGGTTTGCTTAGGTACCATTTCTCAAACTTTAAGGCTTTCTTGTAGTCAGATTTGTAAACGACGTGGCTTGTATCTACAGTAAATTTGAATTTACTAGGTAAATAATAGTAGATTACACTAAGGGAATAAAACAGTGTCTTGTGTCGGCATATTGGATCCTGAGCGCAGCGGACTAGACAGCGCTCTAGAGTTCTTCCCTTCGCTTCCTGAGTGAAACGACTCTTTTAATTATAATCTATAAATATTAAGTATCCGTGTCCACCTACTTATATGAAAATGGGTCCCCGCCTGCTTTCAAGCTTAAATTAAATTAAACTAACGTTTGTACATTATACATCTACTTAGTTACATCATTCGACTTGTTTATAACTTTTGAGTTTTTTAATAGCAGCCTGGGTTCGGGGTGGGCAGTTCAGTTCATATTCTACTTTTTTGTAGAACAAAAACAAAAAATTGTGCGATTTTCGAATAAAGTATATTTACAAAGCCAGTTTTCATACGAATTTTAACATACCAAATCCAAATCACTTTATTGCCTTGGGAAGTTTCATACAATATTATTTCCTTGCAGGTAACAAAGCCATGCTTTACGGTGACATTTCATGGTACATAATTGAACATTGTCCAGCAGGAGGTGGACGCGTGGGTGATGCCCCTGGTATTGCAAAGGTCCATAGGCAGTGGTGACTGTTTACCATCAGGCAGGGCGTAAGCTTATTTGCCTTTGTGGTATAAAAAAAAAAGGTGTGAAAAATATGAAGTGAGTAGTTACCTTCTCGCCACCCATCCGCGCCGCTCGCCTTTCTTGTGTTGTTTACCACCTGAGAACAAAAACACTGATTAAACATCACTCACTTTCACTTCAACTTCCGTGCACACACTAATTACGTAATTCAATTAGCGGAATTATTGACCATTGCTGTTGCTATGCGGGGTGCATCACTCTGAATGAGTAGGGCAGGGCCCTTTACAGTACGATAGCCTGTGTCGAAATGTCACAGTTACACACAGGGCAGTCAATTCAAAAATAAACATAGAATACACACGGGCCACTCTACTGCGAATAGTTCTTAAGACTCACTTTTTTCAGTCGAAACTCGGAAGCGCCCGCAATTAACTCGCTTTTATTATTTAAATTTTCCTTTATTAGTCTAAATTTAATAATAAAATTTACGAGCGAGGCTAAGCGCACGTCGTATTACTGTGTGGAACGAAAGAAAAGTGCTTGTATACCTAATTAATGTACGTTTTTAATTAAGACAATTTATGTGTTGCCATACGAGCGTCTATCTGTGCAAGAATCAGTAGTGTTTAGAACAAGACCGAGAAGAGTGTTTTTTTTTTATTTACGTCTATCTGCATGAGAGAGTTTTTCTTTAGAAACTACGATGCAATTTATTTGTAAGATTTGGCATAAAAAAACACGCGAGAAGGATGTCTTTCTTGATGTTACTCTTAGACCAATCAAATTGCAGGTTTGTATTATTTTAATGCATGATTTCACTAAACTTATGCGACTCTTAGTTGGATCCTAAGCATTTAGCAGTCACAAAAATGTGTCACTTCTATGGCTATTTCTACCTGTCAAGTAATGCCATGCTTATTAATTGGGCCGATCGTGCGCGAGAGCAAAACAGGGAAATTAACGCCACGATGATGATTATTATAATACAATTTACATAAGACAATTTTCCCAGCATTTATCTCAGGATTTCCTTCCCTGTGTGTAGCGTCTCTAGATGCACAGTTCGGTTCGTCGGTGCACTGATATTTTCGTCACAAACCGACCGGCTTTCGAACTAGAAGCACTAAAATAGATTAGTGCTGACCTACTTCCTGGCGCACCGGGAAAATGACACTTCCCCCTTTAATTTAGGATCTACTTTGCATTGGACTCTGGTACGGTATTTTTTTAACGAAACTTTGTTATGAAAGGGTTTGGTAATAAGGAAGAGCTTATAAGCCCAATAGAATGGATTCTGAGGTATTTTTTGTCGTCTAGGTATTTTATACATCGTAAGTCTTAGTTTTTTAATTAAAAACATCGTGATAAAACCTGCACGTTCAGGCGATTGAATGTGTAAGTAACCATGATCCAATCTGGTTAGGTTACCCTGCTACCAGGGTCACGGAGATCAGATAGCTATCGCTCCTAATTACCTGATTGCCAAATTCTGGATCAGGGTCAAGGCGGACCCCTCGTGCGCGAGAGCACAACCGGGACATTAATGCCAAGATAACGAAAGTATTTGAGTAAGGTAGGTAAGTATTATATAGCATTTTGTACAACCGTTGCTTCCGTAAGAAATGCGAATGTATTCCTGGTAAAACTTTTCAAGGTCTTGCCATTCTACATACATAACAACGTTTGAAGAGTGGCCATGGACGGAAATGTTTTATTGATGAAAAGTAAATAACTTCTAAGGATTAATACATGTCATGAAGGAGTTTAATGAGAAGGTCAGAGAACAAATCGCTTAATTGATTTTAATTGACGTCGTAATTGTCAATGTAGAACGAAGTTAATGAATACTGATGCTGTTAATTAGGCTTACATATAACAAATGAAGTGGTATAATAGTGCCGAAGGGTATAGTATTTCTCCAAGGCACTATGGGAAGTCACGCGTTTGTACAAAGTACCAACCAAAAAAGGAAATGCAGAGCAAGTTGAAAGTCTTCTTGTAAATTTATTTAAAGTTTGCCAACGACTGTTTACAATATTGTATAGATTAAACATACTTGTCTATTTGACCAAAGCTCTTACACTTTATTTGTACGAGGCGATTAACGTTTTCGAGGCAAAAGATCTAGATTCTCCGTGGACTTAGGTTAAGGCAGGAGGAAAGTGCTGTCTATGTCTATGACTAGAAAATGGACAGCAGCGTTTTCCATTGTTGTATTTTAACATTGCAATCTGGAACACGTCCGCCAAGCGTGGAGATTATGGCAATGACCTAGGGGAGGTTATTGTCATAAATGCGCGTTGCTAAGAACTGGAACGGTGCCTGCGGTACTGTTCCCCCTAAAAACCGACCTGCTTAGCGCTCTTGGAGTCGATGGTCTTGACGGCTGGGTACTGCGGCCGGGGCAGCTGGTTGGTCTGGAAGGTGTACTTCCCGGGCGGGCGGCCGTCGCCGCGCGAGGCCGACGCCGCGCGGACGCTGCAGCCCGGCTTTGGTTTTGTATCCTGGTGAATTCATAATAAATACATAAATGAATGTGCTTGAACAATTCACACAGCAATATCTAGCCCCAAAGGAAGCAAAGCTTGTGTTATGGGTGCCAGAAAACTGATAAACTACTCATATATTTTATAAATATAATATCCAAACCCATAACAGAAATAAAAATTTATCGCATAAATTTCTGCCCCGCCCGGAATCGAGCCCGGGATCTCAGTGTAGCAGACATTGACCAACTGAACCACTCAGGTCGTCAGTTATATAAGTATAATAAGTATGTATTTAAAAGTAAAAAGAAATTTTTCAATTATCTAGCACCCATAACACAAGCTTCGTTTACTTGGGGCTAGATGGCGCTGTGTGAATTATACAACCATATTCATATTTAACAAATCCTGCTAGTTTGTGATCAAAAGCCATTATACCTGTACAGAGAACTGCTGTGGCTGGTAAGTGAGGATCACCGTCTGCTTAGTGAGCGTCTTGGGCACCCCGTTGGCGCCCACCACCGTAGTCTGCCCCGTGGTGGTCACCTGGGACCCCGCTGGCGGCAATAGGTGGGTGTGTGAATTTGTACTTTTCTTATCTGATAAAACAAAGTTGCATAGAGAATGGAGAATAGAGATCTATAATTGGTGGTTAGGTAGTTATTATGCTTAACAATTAACTGCAATCCGAGATAAGATCAGATTACCACCATTTCTAATTTCGATGGCACGACATTTCTGAGTAGGAGGGCGATTACCTACTCGTAATATGGAAACTGAATTTGAATGAATTGGTACCGATGATAGTTTTCGATAAGCACAAATTAATTTGTGTTTTAGTCAAGGGATAAGAGCAGGGGACTAATTCTCGCCCAGTCATTTTTTATAGACACATATCTCCATTAATAATGACATTGAAATGTCTATTGCAGCCGTTAATTAGGCTAGAGAACATTTTTAATATAAGATGTCACAGCGCGAGAATCGCCCTCCTGTAGGCGTTGGCTACTTGTTATCGAAGTGCGCAAATGAAGTAGAAGTAATTTCCAATACGCGCAGCCAATCGATGCAATGACGGTTACTCACCTAGTGCATTATTATTGTAGGCGGTGTCATAATTATGCGCGACGAAGGCTTGCTCTGCTGCAATGCTCACGTCCGCCACCTTCGCAGTCTTGCTGTGCGGCTGCCTGAAACCGAACCTGATGGATCAGATAGACTTAGTTTCACACACACAATCAAACGTGCAACGTGCTTGGACTTGGGACATAAAAGGTACTTAGATAGGAGAGTAAGCTAAGTGTAATGCAAGCGCCTGTTAAAATAATCTGGGTAAATCCAGTTAGCATAAAGATTGCTCGAGTAAAAACAGCAGGCGAAACGAATAATCGATAGAGACTACAAAAGTGTCGCGTGAGCGAAGCGTGTGAGGATGCATTATGCATAAAGGTGGGACAATCAAGTCATAATAGTAGTCTAGGGGTTTGTACCTAGCGAGGTATTATTTATGACCGTAAGATATGCTGTTTACTACATGGTACGGGGGTGGGTACCTACACAGGAAAACAAAGGGAACTGTCTACTTAGTGCGAGGCCTGGGGTTGGATTAGCTTAGGCTTAGTTCATTTACAAAAGCTGACTATCTACATTAGCATTACTTATCAGTATTTTCAAAATAACAAAAATGTAAAAATATGCAGACTTTTTTCGGACACAAAGGCAAGATAAATTAAATTCAATCCGTCACTTGCCTGTTGGTTCTAAGCGGTTGTCCAGCGGTTTCCTTGCGAGGTCTTGCGAGCGGTGTGGACCGCCCCGAGAATACATCTTCCGCGCGAAGGTCCTCTGTGGAGCCTGGAAGCAGCAGTTTATTACTGTAAACTTTGTCTCGAACCAATTTTCTATCGAATACACAATCCACTAATTGTACAGAAAAATGTACTCGACCATCCGTCAAAACAAAAGAACAGATGGGAATTCTCACCATGGGTAACCGATTTTAACCACTTAAAACTATCCAACTAAACAAATCACCAATAATTATCATTTTAATTATTCCTTTTGTTTACATCGAAGGAAAATTGGTTTGAGACAGAATGGTTTAATACCAAGTTTAGATGAATTAAAAACGTTTTTTTTACTACTAGGCAGGCGTTAGACCGCTATCACACCAACGATACGTGCGGTCCAAAATAGAGACTGACTAGAAAAAGCCTAAGCTAATTCGGCCTTGAAGGAATACATGTAGTTCCTTGAGGAGTACAAGTTAGTTGGTTTTAGAAGCAGGTTCTTGTAGAGAAATTAGCATATAGATTGGAGCCATCGATCTAGATCACAAAAACTAAATCTGCTCGTGGTCTTGGCCCTACGTTCCCTATAGCCTGTAGCCATGAGTATTGTTTGCGAATATCTCCGAGCAGAACCGTCTCCGTCTTAATTATCAATTTTACTTGGATACCTAATCAGATACCTTCTATGCTTGAGTATGTATGGGCAAGCTCCATTGCCTTATACTTACCAGTCTAGTATCCAAATCTATAGTTTACTAGTACTAGTAAAATATAGAGGCAAATCATATTAGTCCTCACAGTGACAATGCAATGGCAATTTTTATTACAATCTAAGGGCCAAAGCCGCAGTTCACCATGGATCACTGGCGGAAACCTTACTCACCGGCAAGAAGATACGCTACCTATATAAAAATAGTATTGTTTGGACGCAGTATTCTATAAGGAAGTAACTACTTCCCCAATCGGGCAGCTCCAATTCAAACGGGACATCCCGCTATGCCCATTTCTCTTTACAACAAAATTAATATATAAATCAGAATCACCTCCATTCCCGTTCTTGTCGTGCCGCTGCTTCTGTTTCCTGTTGTCCTCCGCGCGGGAGGAGCTGGCTGGGCGGCGGCGGAACCCGAACGAGGTGGCCACACCGCGACTCGGCTTCTTCGAGTTTCCGTTGCTACCATTGCCGGCCTTCTCCCGCTTCTTGGCGCCCTTCGATGACGAATGGCCCTGGGGGCAAGGGAGAGATCGGTCAGACGGTGAATGATTATCTTTGGGCGCTTTATATTTTTTATAGTTCCGAACAACGCGACTTTGATATGACCCAGCGAGACTGACGCGATGAAAGAGCGATAGTACTCGTATTGCGCGGAAGTGTATTTTTTAGGTCAATAGTTAAGACAAACAGGCCATCGGGGGGCCTTATGGAAAGTGGTCACCGATGCCTATAGGCATTAGAAGTATCACAAACGTGTTGCGAACCTCTGACCCCATAACGTGTCGTTGCTCTAGCAGTAAATAGGCAAATATTAGGAACCTCCACTGCCAAAGCCACGGTTCGTCATGGACGTTACCCGGCAGCAGGACCATAATTATTGGTGTGTTCCAACCGGTGAGTAAGGTTTCCCAGTGCTTCATGGGGTGGGGACTTAAGGAACCGTGGCTTTGGCAGTGGAGGGACATTTGTCATTTTGCTACCAAAAAGACGTGGGCAACACATTGGCGATACAGTCTAATAGTGTTGCTAATGTCTACAGGCAGCCGTGACCACTTTCCCTCACGTGGCCCGCTCGCCTATTTGCCTATCGTGCGACAAAAAGAAGTTTTATTAGTAAAAAAATAAAAATTGATATCATAACGTAAGTCATTGTCCACTAATGGGTAGTTCGCACAAAATTTCAAACCAACAAAAGGAGTGAGTGTCTACCGAGACAGATTGAGACCCACGTTATTTTCCTCATAATAGTTACACAAGCAAAGCCACTAAAAAGACCTCGAAGGCTCAAACAAAAAGTTTGCTCCTAAATTGATTCGTAAATTAAAATTGATATCGCGTACCCGCAAAAACAGTCATACGCTTTTCACTTTTGGTTTTTACACGCGGTCACGATTGTTTGGCATACAACGCATTATGAGACTCGAATCCGATCAATTTCGACCTTAATGCCTTGTGATAGCGTTGCAGATAAACTGTAGTTTATCGAGTTCGAGAGTGACCAAAAAGAACGTGGGATAATAAGGGTTTCGCGTGACAATACCGAAAATAGAAATGTCAACTTTTTTCCTACTATTACTTCTCAGACTTCATGAACGGTGCGCGGCTGATTCGGTAATCTATTTAATAATGAACCCATGCAGAAAAACCAAATTGCATCTCTTAATGTTCTTAGTAGAAAGTAAAAAACAATGTTTGTAAGTATTTCATAAGTTGTAAGTATAGTCATTTGTTTGATTCGGAAAAAAGAAATGAGTGCTTATGGTTAGGTAAAGACACTTACAGAGTGAAAGGACTCCCAACCCTACCATGCAAGTTTTCATGTGTGATGCGTGACGATTACTAGATACCTACTAACAAGCACACACAATATTCTGGATAGGAGTAGGGTAGGTAGGGTAAGGTAGGTTAGGGTAGAGTAAGTGTACCACATGAACGAAGTCGCACCGGGCAGCTACTTGTTAGAGTGGACACCTTATCGAAGTAAATTAGAATGACAGACAGTTCTCGGGCGAAGCGTTCTTTGCGAATAGAATAAGTAGTATCCATCTTTCCTTTATTTCAACTTGTACTATGTAGAATTATTATATATACTCCATGAAAGAGTCTAGCAAAATCCTGATCTAATTGCAGTAAAAGTTTCACAGACATGGTCTCGCAACTTTGCCTTTACATTGCTTAGAGTAAGTACTTTATAGTCTGAGTTATATATGGCTAGCTAGACTGACACACGTAGATATATTATAGCGGATGCCAGACTAGACAATAGGCTCCCAGTGGTGACGGCATCGCGACTTGTTTGGCATCAGGCCTCCACTTCCGCCGTAACAAACTTTATGCAATGTATCATCATCATATTAATCCATCACTCTGTTATCAATCTTGAACATCAGTCTCATCCTGGACGCTTTTGCTGCACTCATCCGTCGGACTTGGCAGGTGGCCTGGAAAACAAACTTAATATGTTTCAATAAAAAAATTACCGCGAAAACGGTATGGGAATACGAGGGCCGTCAATTTAGTTTTCTTTAATTGTTTCCCTATAGACAGAATGTCAATTCCTTTTTACGCCACAATCAGTTTAGTGTTAAAAATAAGTATGCAATAAATACTTCTCTAGCACTAGCTTGTGGCCCTCGGCAGTCTGCCTACCCCTACGGGATATGGGCGAGAGTATACAGGGTGTCCCAAAATTCGACGTCAACCCGGAATCGGGTGAAAAGGCAAGTCATGCTGGTTGGCAGAAAAAAAAAAAATCTAAGTTGCATGATTTCAAAATTATAGGCATTTAAAAAAAAACGCAATATTGCACACCCTGCGACAGACTTTGCTGCGACTGCGAGATCTTTACTTTTTCCCATTTTTTTTTTGCTGTGTAACCCTGAATAATGCTTCTCTAAAATGTAATCAAAATTTTGAAACCAGCTGCTTAAGCTTGCATAAAAATAGGATTTATCTCATAGAAAAAAATTCAAAATAAAAAATTCATGCAACTTAGATTTTTGCAAAATCATGCAACATAGTTTTTTTTTGTTCCTGACAACCAGCATGACTTGCCTTTTCACCCGATTCCGGGTTGACGTCGAATTTTGGGACACCCTGTATATGTATATATGTACTTCTCTAGTCCTTTTTAATAAATGAGACCCTATAATATTAAAACATTCTATCGCTTTCAACTGCGACACCGATGGAAGGAGTTCATGGCATTGTAGTCTTCCAGCTACTATGGCAAACCATGGGAAAACGGAGTATAGTAGAATGCGTATGTAACTCTACTAATCCACTCTACTACATCGGCCGGAAAGCTGCCGGCGGAACCCCCGAATGCGACTTTAATTTGAGAAGGTAAATAATGTGGATAACAAACGATGCATTACAATAAGCAGACCCTCCAGCACACTGGGGTCTGTATAAACCCTGACCTTAACGTGTTGGGCGCGGAGCCAAGTCATTTGGCTAAAAAGAACCCAGACATTAGGCCTCCAAGGCCCTTTCTATATAGCCTACGTGTGTGTGCAGAAGCGAGCGTGCTTGACAAAGTTTAAAACAAGTTCGTAATGGAATTTAGCCTTCCATTAGGACTGTATCCGACAAAAGTATTTGCTATTTGATAAGCGGAAACTTTATTACTGCCAGACTAACTTTGTTCAACTTTTAGAAATTCGAGTAAACTGCTACATACTTATTTAAACTCGAAATTGGACAATAATTGCGATAATTATTGCTACGTACACTTAACTACCTGGTTAACCAACGAACGTATAATTTCGTATGCAAGTGCTGATGAGAAGATAGCATTCTAGAGAAGCTGATGTTGGCCACAAGGAAGGTAATTGTAGATAATTCTTAGATGCAGTTAGGTGCACAAGTATTTAATTTGAAGCCGTAGTTTAATACACTTTGAACCTCCGCAGTGAAAGGAATAATGAGCCTAACTTTTTACACAGTACAACTATAATCAAACTAGGTATGGTAATCGTACATATAATCTATGTAGGTACAATGTTCTTTTAGCTAAGCACATAAATAGCATTCGTGTCTAGCAGTCGTTTATGTTAAAACATAGCTATTACAATAACTAACAGCACAAAAATTAGGGTGAGAACATATTTGTACCATACAAGATGTTATCCCAGCGCTTTTCAAACAAAACTGTTGCAGGTACACCGTATAATAGGTACTATTAGTAGGTACTAAGACTCCGCTGTGTTCTATTCAATGGTAATGCAGTAACAGGTCACACCGGTCGCGATGGATACGTGATAATGACAAATGAGAACGGCTTGTTTCGAAAACGTATTATGAAATACAGGCAATAGGGTACCTACTTAGGTTATTATTTTGCAGATAAGGAACGCCTGCGAATCTCTAATTTGTCGGCGGGTACGCATTGCGGCGGAAAGATCCCGGTTGTTGCCTCAAATAATTATGGTGTCTACGTAATTATGTTATACTTGGATATTTTTATAGACTTTTTTGTTGATATGTTTGTTCTACGATTGATGCATAGTTAAGCAGACTACACAAGTTGGCAATTCCGCGGGAACACGAGAATGCAGAGGGAGTATTCGTCTATATTCGTGGCGTTCCGTGCATGTTTGCCATGTCTCGTCTATTTCATAGACCAAATAGAGATTATCACTCGATTATTAATTGTTACACCGGTAACTATATCTATATAATATCGATGCATTTTGACACCTATCACATCTGTAATAGGTGAAAATGTAAAGGGTCGACCAAAGTCCCGGAAAAAGCTTTGCAAAAAGTTTCGGAAAACATGTGGAGTGTTCTTTGTGGTTAAGGAAAACATCTTTATGGAACCTGCAAGTTCATGCGAATGAATGTATGACCATGGTTCCTTGACCTTTAATTACTTAATCTGCCAAATCCAGGATCATGGTCAAAAGCCCTCGTCCTAACCGTAGCCTTAACGCCGAAATCATTATATCTATTTTTAGTTCTATTACGACCAAATTACGTCGTGCATTATGTTATTCACTTTTATAGGAATGTTGATGGATACACAGGAATGGCAAGACCAAAGAAAAGATGGGTGGATTGTGTGATGAGGGATATGAGAGCGAAGAGGGATGAATGGACAGAGAAAACATACTGTGCCAACCCCAAATGAATGGGCTTATCCCAGGCAGGCAGGCAAGAAAATTATGATTATGGTATTCACTTTCAGCGTAGAGAAAAGCGATTACAACTAATCGATTTTGTAATTGGCTCTCTGTGTAAGCCCACTTACGTCCCTAATACAAACTGAGCTATTATTTATAACGGTATCAATAGCAGCCATTGCAGTAACGCACAAAAGCGGCGCCACTTTCGACTTGTGACAGTATTCGCGGTGAATAATCGATGTCGATGTATAGACGCCGTTTCGGGTTTCACCGCGCACAATTGCTCTTTCTTCAAACAAAATTGGATTTGTTATGTGTAAAGGCCGGGCTGCACAGAGGCGACGGCTCGAAAGGTTTCTCGCTCGTGTTGTTCGAATGTGGAATGATCTCCCAGACACGGTGATTCCTTTGGACTAATATAACATGGTATCCCTAATTAGGACGACCCAGGAAAACATTTACTGATCAGATCAGTAATGTCCTCAAAAAAGCTGGGGTTCGAAGTGACAAGAATAAAAGAAGATGTATTTAAAAATTTGTAGATATATGCGAGGCTAGGTAGTTGTGTCAGGACAGAGCGAAGTGGTGGTCCATAGTCTCTACCTACCCCAGCTCTGGGACAGAGGCATGAGCTTTATGTATGTGATCTTTAATTAGAAGTGAGCAAAGCACTGGTAATGTGCCTGGTGTTGCTGATATCCTTAGGCGACGATGACTGCTTTTACGTAGCCCACATACCTGTTTTCCAAAAAAATTAAATTTATTGCAAACACTCGCTTCCCGTTGCATTACTCCGCAACTACTTTTTCGCTTTCCATCTCTGTGTGACCCGGCCTTTACTGTAGCTTCCAGCTGGCTGTATGTACCCTGCCCCCCTCGACTGTAGGCTCTGCAGGTCCCCGCAGGGTTTCGAGACGTGATGAGCGAGATTATTGGATTCCAGTTCAATAACTTCAGCCCACATCACGGGAGCTTTTATTCAATCTAGCAAAGCCCTTAAATAAAGCGCTAGAATAAAGCTGTAACTGGAAACTGACCATATTCATATAATCAATTTATTAGCTCTAATACGTTTTTCGGGGCCTTTGGTGTCCAACTGCTAGGGAAAGGCCTCTCTCACATTTTTCCACTTGAAACTATTTGTTGCCAGGTCTCTCCACTCTTTCGCATGCGCCTAATATGTTTATAAAATAAAAATAAAAGTAATTAGCTTGGCGTGAATATCCCGGTTGTGTTCTCACATGCAAGCAGATCAGGTAATTACAGTGGAGCGACTGTCATTTGACGTTCTTGACCCTGTTAACAGGGGATCCTGACCTGACTGGATGTGCTGATGCTGGATGCAGCTATATTAAGTTTATTATAGCGTGTATAAAAGAAGACGTGTATAATATTGTTTTAAATTATCGCGGTTTTTATCACACATTGTAAAGGTACGCGGTAGGAAACCCGGAACATACCTTTAAAATATGTGTATCATCATAATGAACACCCACACAGTAGGACAAATGTGTGGTTCATAGGTGCCTATTGGATTTTGCCGATATAGAAAGCAACATTGAATACCTTTACAGAAAGAAAATGGGCCGCTTTTGGCACAAGGTCAGTGAGTGTGTGGAGTTAGCGTGGCTCTATTGTAACTCTACGCGACACCATACTATGCGGCCAAGACGGGTCCGAAATTTAAGGCCGATTTACATATATTCGAATTTGTAACCATTATCTAATCTAGTCAGGTTCCCCTGGTAATAGCGTCACGGGGGTCAGATGGTAGTCACTCTACTGTAATTACCTAATCGACAAATCCGGATCATGGTCAAGGCGGACCTCGGGCCTTTGTTCTCGAGAGCACAACCGGGACATTAACGCCAAGATGATTTTTTTATTTACATATATTTGAATTGTATTTGAGCGACAGAACCTCCTATCGAATCACTTCCTCTCAAACGTTAAAAGAATCAAATTAATTTTGATACGAATTACATAAGCTAGACGAACATTACAAAACACGTACGAAATTAATATTCGCCGAATAACCATTGTCATATTAGTCAGTCAATCATTGTTCGATTAATAACTACAGCTTAAATGATTCATGATTATCCGACAGTGGATGTAACATGCATAGAAATATTCTTTTGTTTAATTATTTTTTATTGATTACTAGCCTTTGCTATTGTCGAATGCCAATCAATTCATTCCTTCTCTGGATATCTACATGTCTCTTCGCCGGCGTTGCAATACTTTAGTTTAGGTATGTGCTTGTTATTATAACAATAACGTGTTTCGTAAACCTACGAGTCCCCAACAAGGTCACGGGACAAACTAACATCTCGACCCGGACATTTATTACCTTTTTTTTATGTTATATGGTAGGCAAACAGGCAAGCGGGCCACATGCTGGAAAGTGGCCAGTTAGAAGTTATCAGTGGAAGTTATCGCTGTAAAACCTTTTCCTGTAAGTATTACTGTGTATTATTTACGTTCTTGTAAGTAACTGTAACATCGGAGCACACACGGCGTATCAAAGTAAACGCCGAGTGTCAGGTTGCGGTGCGAATGCGTACGCGCTTATTAAATGGCGACCGCAAAGCCACAGTGCGGGGGAAGGTGCGGTAAAACCTCTTAACAGTGTTCTTGTTTGTCACCTATGCTCGATCGGTCATCAAACGGGACAGCCTATTGGACTCTCATTATAATGATCATAATTAATATAAATCCATCATATTTAATCATTTTATTATATCATTTGATGTAGTTGTTAGTTCTATAGTTTCGTGTATCATGTGCTTCTTAGTGATGTATCTACGTAAAGTAAAGTAATAAAAAAGTATTTTGAATAGTAAGTTGGAGCGTGATGTCCGCACGCAACTGGTGCGTACATGCAGAGGTAGGTTAGTTATGGCCTAAATTCGAGGCAAGTAACAGTGGCGTCCCGGCGGAGTAGAATACAGCTCCAATCCATTCTATTTGAGGGTGTCGTACAGTACAACGCGACTATGTCTCAGAGATCAGCTAGGACCTCCGTGACAGAATACCTCAAATCTAATAAATAAATGCTTTCGTAGACCGAAAAATGGGCAGCAACCTTTTTCCACACATTTTTTTTTATACCACTAAGGTGGCAAAGAAGCTTAGGGCCTGCCTGATGGAAAGCAGTCACCGCAGCCTATGGATGTTTGCAATACCAGGGGCATCACCCACGCGTTGCCGACCCCTTAAAAATCCACTACGATGTATTTATTTAAACGATGTATGAAGGCGTTCTGCTGCTTATTTTGCTGCACTGTGGCGCATCGGCGTGCGCGCACGCCCGTAATAACCTGCACCTGCGTTGTAGCCACCGTAATCTTTCCAGCGCAGTGACAAAGAAAACTAAATATGACACGGACACTTTGAGCATAATTTGAGCATTATTGGATCCGTTTGCAAGGCAGATTTACAATTGCTGTGTAGTCCGTTGCGCTACATCTTCTCTTCTATAAACGTGAAGAGAGTCTGTCGAAGAAGGAGAAGGTTTGTCGAAGTTTTGGACGCTACCCTAATTGGCAACGGTCCTGCGACCATGGCCGTACGACGGACGCCGCCCGACAAATAGAAGACCTCAAAACCGCCCTTCGTACGACTGTTACCAATTAGGACAGCGCCTTAAGCTTTCCATGGGCACTTTGAGGGCAATATAACTAACAGTAACTCGCAAATCACTTGTCTAAACTTGAAATCCATAGTACCAGCATCATATACCTTATATGTTCTATGTTAATACAAATTCTAGTGCTTTCTGAACGTTTTCTTAAAGATACTCGTAAAGAGAAATTAGGATGTCACACTTTTTTCGTCTCCTGAAAAAGCTTTTTGTTAGTTAAGATAATTGTTTTTTATAATGAAAATTGTTCGCTGGTGGATAATTTTAGAAATATATAATTTCCTTCAGTAACAACAAGAACCTTCCTACATAAGTTATAAACCTATAATCTGGTACAATACGCCTCTACTATCCAATAAGAGAAGAAAGCCCCAAAAATACGAAAATTTCTCATAGTGTCGAACACCAAAAACTTAAAGCTGCTCCATAGAATTCATGTTCCTCAGTAGGTTTACAAGGACCCTTGGAGTAGAGTGTTGGTGAAAAAGCAAAATTCCTAATAAACCTATGCTCATTTCTTCTACATGCCGAAAAAGTGATGAAACGCTTGACATCGTCTGTTCCTAAATATGTGAGTGAGCCTCAGCGATTTCATGCGTGTTGAGCAACCATGATGATTGCATTCACGTTGAAATATTAAGTCATTGTATTGGATCTTAGTTTGAATAGAACAACAACAATACCGTGACGGTTGTAATGAATTAATCGACTCATCTAAGGTTGCTTCACGGTCGGCACTATGTAAGTATTGTACAAGTGATATAATAAACTATAATAGTGGACCGTCGAAGTACTGATTTTGCTAGTTGGGCCCGGCACGACTTCGTTCGCGTACACCTACTTGACCCCTACCTACCCTTTTTTCTTGCTTATAAACATTTCTCTGAAATAACTTTATCTATTGTTGAAAACCGCATTATAATCCGTTTCGTAGTTTGAAAGATCTAAGCGTACATAGATACATACATAGGGACAGACGAGAAGCGATTTTATTTTATACTATGTATAGAAAATAATTATGGCGTTAAAGCTCAGGCTGTGACCGGTGTCAGCCTTGAACATGATCCAGGATTTGGCCGATCAGATAATGTGGGTAAAGTGGGGCGACTGCCATCTGACCTCCGTGACCTACTAGGGGAATCTCACCAGATTTTATCATGTAAGTGATGTACAATTATTTATCTATAATTATATATATGGCTTCAGTAGGTTTAATAATTGATTTTTGTCTCTCAACGATGCAAAACAGAGC
Source organism: Blastobasis adustella (assembly GCA_907269095.1). Taxonomy (NCBI): domain Eukaryota; kingdom Metazoa; phylum Arthropoda; class Insecta; order Lepidoptera; family Blastobasidae; genus Blastobasis; species Blastobasis adustella. The sequence continues at coordinate 12,972,196 of OU026124.1, forward strand.
GACTTGGAACAGGTAGAACATAAGATATTTTATGCGGAACCACGATAACTAAATCGGGAGCTAAAAGACAAAATAAATTCACCCAAAATCGAGCTTCGAATAACTAATAATCGAATTACTTGTAATATCTACCACGTAAGATTTGTAATTTCAGACAGTTAAGTATCCAACGTCTATATCTCACCACGCAGTGTTCATAGTCATAGCATAGAGGTAAATATACTTAAGGTAAATATACTATAAATATTCATAGTCTGGTCCAAAGCAAATCGGTCACAGTTGTACAAATGCACCGTCAGCCGCCTAACGGTCCCGCCATAGCGCATCGCACGGTTCCAATTGCCCCGCGGTCATCTCACGCTGCATGCCATCCCGGTGTACGAGTCGAGTACGAGTACGGTGTAACTGCGGTGGGGTTCCGTTATGGCGGGATTAGAGACGCCTCTGTTTTAGAGCCGGATGCTCGTTTTGTGCACGGGAATAGTTACAGCAAGCTGTGGTACAGCTTCAGATTCACTTTGCAGCTTAGTGTACGTAAGAAAACTTTTTTCTTTGACTTTGTTGATGAAAATAGATTTTTTGTGCAGGTACAATTTTCTTTCCGGTCATCTAACATAAAAAAAACGGCCAAGACGTGTTGGACCAGGTGCAGTGTATCCGGTTCCATAGTTGCTTGTTTATAGTATAAAAAAGCCCTCCTCTGAGCATGCATATAATGCTTAGAGGAGGGCTTTTGATACTATATACACATTACAAACCCTAGCTCATGTACGACTTGTATTAAATATATATAAACTACACTTATAAGTTACTTAGATAAGATTTAAGAATTTTCTCAGATTTCTGTTGTAAGATTCTCCTGCACAAGACGTTGTAAAACGCAACCACAAGATTACGGAGAATTTCCTTCAAGTAGACGTAGGTTTCGTCACTTAGAACCTGACAAGCGTACAACGTATCTCTTACAAATAGCTTTACATCAACTGGCTACCCAGGAAGTATAAAGCTTTTACACATTGATAAGACTTTATTACCTAATACTAACACCTATAGCCCAACCTAACCTGACAACGAAACAGGTCTAACACTTTCTCATTAGTAGAATAATTATTGATTTCCTACAACCGACACCCTGATCGTTGAGATAACTGTAACACGTGTCACGTGACACGCAATGATATAAATCAATACTGGTAAATAGGTTATATGACAGTCAGTATCGAATTGCAACGAAATTATCGATTGATCAATGCGCTTAAAATTTCCTTTCTATTTGATATGGACAGTAGTTATAAAAGTAAGTACGCCGTTATCATTTTATGAAATGCATACCTACTGTTGGTGTAATAAAAATAAGACAAACCTTAACAAATAACTTCACAGATATTTGACGATGAACTGTAATATTTTAATAGCTAATCCGATACTTGCAGATTTACTCGTAAATCTGGAATCTACTCGTTCCTCGATTGTTAATCAGTAAACAAGAAACTGTCTAATTTTACATTTGTGATTGGTGTTGCCATTAATAATGCACGTTCCATTTTGTAGAAAATAAATGGAAGTATCTATTCGGAGTGCTCAAAATGGCAACATTGAGAATGCGCTTATAAAAGCACGTGTAATATTGTATCTGGTTTCTTATTACTCTGGTGATCAAAGAGTTCTGTATTTTATGTTTCTATACAATATACATAGTAGCACACCATACTTCTGAGTTTAATTCCTTCTAACACTACCTAGGTATAAGCTAAGAGCATAAGAATTATAAACATATGCATGATTAAGGCATTATGTAGGAAGGATACAATAGCATCATTGGAATACCAAGCATACGATTAGATGCTATTGTACAAGAGAACAATCAAGCCGTGGGTTGAGACGTAATGGAAAATGGGAAAAAACGTAAAATGGAATTTATTCGACAAAACGAAATCTGATTTCTTGACTTTTTCTTTTGCAGCAACCGTCCACGAAGTGCGATTGGGCGAATACCATATCCTATTGACCGTCTAAAGTGGATTTGTCAGTTATTGTGGAGAAAATCTAATCCAATTTGTTGGAAAGAAATAAATCTCACTTGATTTCCCGACAATGAGAGTCCCGATTGTGTGAAATCTGTAACATGAACGATTGGCCACGGGCGGTGGCTTCGTACGATTTTAAAAACCTATCGATCGCATTGTTGTTGTTGTACGCATGAAAACTAATAAATTTTTGCAATTACTTGTGGTTTAAAGTTTTTGATTGTAAGTTTTGTATCTATTTTAAGGTTTGTTTTTGGTCATGTATGTTATTAAGTGTAATTTAAAATATAATTTGTAATTATAAATTGCAGTTTAGTTATTGACACAACTTCATTGTGTATTTAGTTTAAATAGAATTAGATTGCTGTTAAACTGTGTAATAAACAAATAAATTTTATCATGACGTGAAGGAGCGGGATTCTTCTGATGCAAGTGTTTCTATACTTAATAGGAGATCCCCACTTAAATAAGATGTGCAAAACATTATAACGAAATAAACCATTATCATTAATCATTAAAGTAATTTGTTGGGGGATTATACAATCTACAAACTACTTACAAGATTATTACTTTTTTTGAGGATAAGATATTATAGTACATTGAAATTGTACAATTGTAAAAAAACATTAGCCTAATTATGGAGAAATTAGAATGACATGACATTTAATTTCTACCTGGACTAGGACTTGGATACTAACAAGATGTAGCTCATAAGTTGTGCTGTACCGCACGTAAAGCTCATAAGCAGCATCACCAGTCACCTTACCAAACTGCTACTTATAAAAACAAACTTTCCTTGCAGTCGTAAAACCATGTTTGTGTAATATTTTTATAGCCCAGCTAGATATACTGTTGACCTTACACGGTATTGCAATTTAACTATAGATGTGAAAGTCATCATAGCAATTTTCTCTCCCTCTCACATGTAGTATGTGAGTTTTTTCTGCAGAGATTTCCGACAACATGATCATTTGTGTCCATATGATAAGTAAGTATTAAAGTAAATCTGAAGTGAAAATGGTAAACGTTATAAAAATAAAAACGGTAACGAAATGTTGCTTTGAAGACGAGCATATTCTTGTAAAAGAGTTTTGTAGAGAATATTACTTGCCATTTCGTCATTGGGAAGTTTTTGCCCGCGACTTTATCCGCGTAAAATTCGGTTTTCACGTCCCGGCCCCGTTCCCGTAGGAACCAAATTAAATTTCGGGATAGAGCTAAAAGATACATTACTGTCAAATTTCATCAAAATCTGTTCAGTAGTTTTTACGTGAAGGAGTAACAAACATAAATTAATCCTTACAAACTTTTGCATTTACAAGTAACTAGTGGACACGGCGCGACTTCGTTCGCGTACACGTACTTCGCCCCCAACTACCCTTTTTTCTTGCTTATAAACCTTCCTCTTGAATCATTATCTATTGCTGAAAACGGCATTGAATCCGTTTCGTAGTTTAAAAGATCTAAGCCTACATAGATACAGACGGCGCGAAGCGACTTTGTTTTTTACTATTTATCGGAAGACGCAACGTGGATAGGCCTCCCACAAGGTAGGCAAAAAAATTGTAGACCGATGACCTGGTAAAGATCGCAGGTACCTGGATCGCTGGATGCGGAAGGCACAGGGCCGGCCTATATGGAAATCTCTGGGGGAGGCCCATGAACAGCAGCGGGCGACGTAGTCGGCTCCACAGACCAATTAAAAATAGTTCACTTTCATGTATTGTGTTCTGTGCTGCAACCAGTCTTAGGGACCTTGTCAACCTCGCTTCGCCAACGGTATTAGCGAGTGGCGATTTCATTGCGACTTTTGATTTATGCGAACGTAAATCAATGTCCCGAACGCGATAATCGAGTTACATTTGCTACAGATTTAGATACTTAACCATGAAATGAAATGAGAAAGGTGAGTACAATACTTGCTTAGTTCATCAAACGAAAGGTTGAATCTCGCATTTATAAATACCTAGGTACTTGCCCTATTTCTGATACCAACACTAAACTCGGGAATACAATACAATAACACTTTATTGCATACCAAAGAACATATACACAAGTAAAATACAAGAAGACACAGTACAATGGGCGGTCTTATCACTAACATGATCTCTTCCAGACAACCTTGGTATGGAAAGAAAACAGAAATTGAGATGGATAGAGGATATAACCCATTTGCTAAACTGGACTATATGCTACACTGCTAAATTTCATCAAATCCGTTCGGTAGTTCGTTGCGTGAAAGAGTAAAAAACATTTATTCGTTTAAAGTTCCAAACATCCATGTATTCTTACAAATGCTTAATATCAGAAGGATTATTTAAAGCAGATTTCAGTGCAGTACTTAGTTGTGTTATCCCCAAATGTTAAAGGTAAAATAAACGACGCGAATGTTAAACAAGTAGAAGCAGTGTTACATTCCAAAATAATATACTTAAGTACAAAAAAACATGGTATAGTGCCGTCTCTGCCACAAAGCGTGTAAGCCACTCTACATTGCGTCTGGGTGCAACCTGGGGCGCATCTTTCCCATGCTCTATCATGGCAAGAAGCTGTATATGTCTATGTAATTATGTTATTATTACAGTCTCTAGCTAGAGGTTGCATGTGAATAGCTGCAGAGTGTTTTGTTCGCTTTGTTTGTTGCTTATTTCCATACAAATATGTTCATAACTTCATACCATCTGCTACAAAACAGAGGGAAAGCAACAATGTATGTAACTAATCTTGTAGTGTATTATTAGTAGTAGGCAGGCAAAATGTAATAAAACTAATTTAGGAACTACAGGCCTTGAAATAAACACTGAATCAGCAATTCTTATTCAGGTTGACAGTTAATTTATGTTTTCGACTCAGGTCGATTAGTCGTGTATTGAAAAATTGTTGTAGTAAAACCTTCAAGGTTACACGAAGCTGATTACAATCCCTAGGTTATGTTACCTACCTATATTACGTAATTGATAGTAAGCATTTATCAAAATTGTAATCTGAATTAGGCTTGCTAAAGAGCATTTATTTCAAGCATTGTATGAGCAAAATGCTCTTACAAATTATACAAAAAGAAATCCACCGATTCACAAAAGACCCGGCTATTACCATCCATTAATAGTGACGAAAAAGAGCAAATTATCGAATTGAATTCGGTTCGAGCATGAAACGCAACAATTACCCGTAGACAATAGGCCAGCGCTGGATAATTAGGTTGCTATGTAATTTCTTCTCTCTTCGAATCAGCAGGTAACCATCGACCTCTCAATCAAGTGATGATGGCTCTCACAATTGCGGACAGCCCTGCGACTTCACACGCGAGTGTTTGTTGTGACTGTGGATGTGGTTCTCAAACCGTTCTGGGGCTCTATTTTTTAATCGCCCGCATCGATTCGAACGGTTGTCAATTTTGGTTTTCGGCATGAAAAATACATTATTTTTAAAATTACAGTGGCAACACCGAAAGAGTACGGCCCAAAATTGGGAAAATTAGCATCATGCATCAAAATATAGAATTTAGCGTTGCTAATTTTGAGTTTTAATCTTGGTGCTTGTCTTAAAAGTTCAAATGAAAAATATTTGTTCATAGGAAACTTTTATCGCACGTTCTCTATGATGTGATCAGTCAGAGTATTTGTCTAGACTAATCAAACGAGCCCAAAGTTCAACTCTAAGTTTGGAACTCCAAACTACGCATGGTAAACCCATCGATCAGTTCTCCATCATGAAATCAGCTCGATGGTATCATAACATTGCATTGTCACCGAATTTATTGAGTGTGCCAACTCAATCGGAAACCGAAAAATGGGTTAAACTTAACTTGAAGAAAAGCTTGTAAAAATACCTTGTGAAGAACTTGTTAAGGATGGAGAAACTATTGAAGATGATTGAATCTTTTGAATCTTTGACCAGGTTTTTGGATTTGTTAAACTAATGGAATCCTAGACATCGCGAGGCGAATGCGACAACGACAACTAATGTCTTAAATGCTAATATGCTGAATACTGAGAGAAGTACTGGGCGACGACGATGAATATAATGTAACACTATTATTACCTAATGTTTTCTGAGAATAATGAGAAGGTCGAAATTTTCTTTTAGGTTAAATCAAAAGGGAAATATAGGTAAAAATAGGTTAATGTAAATAGTAAATTAATAAAAAATATTAATCTATTTCAAACGTCATAGGACAGGAAAGTTAAAAGAAAACACAAAACAAAAACAGAAGCGTAAAAGTAACTATGCAACAATGCTTTCTATTGGATTTATTGGTATCATCCATTCCAAAATAGAATCCGTAAAAGTTGATTAGTTTGGTGACGCTATTCAGATACTTATCTAAGTAACTACCACGGCAAAGTGTCTAGTTGTCTACGCATTATTATTCCAGGTTGAGAGCCTCTGACCTTCACACTGGTGGGTGCAGTCGTGAATGACCTGACATGATGAAGATTAATTTTCCACCCAGCATTCGCCATGTCGACTTTCACTTCACGACTACAGTTTTCCCATTAAATAATAGACCATTTTATCTTACAAATCTCTCGCTGTGATATATTGAACACAGCTGTGAATATAATTGGGTGAACCGGTTCATTACTTAGTACTTTTTGTTAGCGTGGTCGATTACAGCACGAGTAAAAAATCGTTACATATAACCTATCTATCATCTTGTCGGAGATGAATTCAAGCCACCCAATGTGTAATGCTAATAGAGAGAGAGTGCCGAATTTGTATTGTTATACCTAGGGACGTAATTGAGTGGCCCTCCAGGATTTTCGTACGGTTTTCGAGAATTCTTTGTCCAATAGAAAGTATTACAATTTCTGACTATACAAATGTTGGTACATGTAATGTATGTACCTACCTACTTTGTTTTTGTTTAACGAGTATGGCCGTTGGGGTGCTAATGTGAAATGCGGTCATAGGGTTATGGCCCTTATAGGGAAGTGAAGACTGTAAGAAGTTCCAGACTGTAATAGGGTAGTTAGACTAATTAGTTAAAGATTAATAGAACTCTTTAATGTAGTGTTTCTTGTGTGAGCAATAAAGAATTTATCTATCTATCTATCTATCTAAGGGGAAGGAAAGGTAAGGTAAAGGAAGTTAGCGCGGCGCGGTATCAAATGTTCACAGAGATTCGAACTGAAGGCGGTGGTGGACCTGAGATATCAGATAAATTAAATATTAATAATGTAAATGCTTTGGAATATGTATGTAAGTTTACATTTATTAAAAATAAAACTTACGAAACGAAGCAACTCTGTGACTAGGTAATCTGGTATTGCAGTATATGTTCGGTTGGCGTTGTGAAAGGGGGGCCCTTTGGAGTCATCTTCTTATCGTGTTAATCATAAAATAGATGAGTTCATTATGATTTATATTTTTCCAGTCCAAAACTAAGAGCGCACTGTCTGGCTTCAAGTAGATTTTTGAGCAAACAGGAGTCTGGGCAGGCCGGGCAGACTAGCAAATGCGAAATGTAGTGTAAATGCAGAAATATTTTTCAATGTTCTAAAGGTATTTTAGGTATACAAGCTAATAATCAAAACTCAGCTATAGTTCCTAAGATTGAAAAATTGGGTACAAATTATCCAAGTTTACAATTAATTTTTCGTAATGACTTTTAAATTGATCCATATAGCTGTGCTATATAGTTAAGAGAGTTTACCTGTTACTGCCCCCATAAACTCGAGATGACGAAACTAACATTCATAACCGATTTGGTAACGTTATGAAGTAGGTAGGTACCTAAGTAAACATAAATTAATCACCAGAATACTCGTAGTGCGTAACAAAGTTTCAGTTAATTAATGTTTTGTAACGAAGTAATTAGTTATACTCGCAAATCACAAAGTAATTGAAACATAGCGTTTCTAAAATTAAATATTACCTACTATTGTAAAATTTTGTTTATTTTTTTGCCTAGTCATGACAATGTTTTTAATACTACCCAGTGACAAACGAGCGGACAGCCCACCTGATGGTAAGCGGCAACTGTCGCCGATAACATCTACAATTCATGCATATAGGTTGCAGGCAACAAAAAACGGCAGGTGCGTTGTCACTGTGAGGACTAAGATGAAATGCCTTATGCCTGCAATTGCGCTGGCTACCTTACCCTTCAAACCGGAACACAACAATGCAAGCATTGTTGCTCGGCGGCAGAAATAGATAAGGCGGTGGTACTCACCCAGGCGGACTACTCAGGCTTGACAGAGTCCTATCACCTGATACATGTTATTAAAACAATGTCTTTAACTGAATTCATTGTGTTTTCTCTTTTATTACCTAGTTATTTGACAAGTACCTTACGTGGGTAGTGAGAGTAAATGTACAACCGTGTTATTAAATTGCATAGCCAATGGTTACATGCCTAGGTTTCACCGATAGGAGGTTTTATAGGATTAGATTAAAGTCTTAAGACGCGAAAGAGAGCATGCACACTAGCAGTATTCTATCAGTTTCATCATCGAGTATCAATGTGTTGCATCGTTTCAGAAAATTGCCAGAATCGTCCATTTTGTGCAAAGATTAGCATGAAACAAAGTCGCTTGCCGCCGTCTGTATGTATGTACGCTTAGATCTTTTAATGCGGTTTTCAACAAGAAACAAATGGTAGGTAGGTGTACGCGAACGAAGTCGCGCCGGGTCCACTAGTGAGTATTATATCTAATATTACAATGGAGTCTTCACGAGTTCAAGCGTTCAAGGTTAATATAAATTCGTTTACGAATGTCACGATCTAACAAAGTCTTGTTTGATTGTTCTATTATTTTACTATCTTACCTGAGATTAGGTTTAAACGGTACCTGTTTGTATCAATGTCACTTAAGACCTACCATTTCACACTGCGCTTCAGCTTCGTCGTCATAGAAGATGTCCGTGCAGTCGTCCATGCCTGCGCGTGGTGGTCACTGGCGCCGGGCCCATCAATCGCCCTCCGGCATACCACAGCCACACAGTCACCTCTCAACGAACAGTTGTCGACACAGCACGCAAGTCGGACTATCCGATGAGTCACGCCGTACTGACGGCTAGACGCTAGAAGCGAGTCCCACAACTGTAGGCGTAGGCGACCTAAAAGAGGCCACGGGGACTCAGACCGCGCGCGTTGAGTAGATTTTGGGCACTAACTAAGCGAGTAAAGAATGGTGTGATCGCCGCCGTTTTTTTCTGACTCAAGGGCGAGCCGATGAGCCAGCCAGCGAGGCTGGTGTTTTTGTGAACTGCGTAGTACAGCGCCGTGGACGCCCGGTGGCGCGCGCAGTCGCGGGGTGCATTGATCGGACGTGCACTGCGCATGTCACTGGTCGCTTTCACTCTTTTGACATTTGCCGCCGCCAAGGGTTGGCTCTTACCCCAACGCGGCTAGGAGAACGGCACACCAGGTGCAGCGGACAGTTCTTTAATGGGCTTAATAAAATTGATAATAGAGCTTGTAATGATGTACTGTTCTTAGCTACATGTTTAAGTATACAATATCCAAGCCCAACATCTTCAGCAGAATTGACTTGACTATAATACCTATATACATTATAATTTTTGGCTTCTGAACCTGTCTAAACGGTCTGATAGTCTGTCGGTCCATCTGTCCGTTTGTCGCCGTTTGTATGTCAGAAACGGGTAAAAGTATCAATTTGAAATTAAGGGTAGGCTGTAAAAAAAGTCGACTTCTACTGAAAACGCTGACTTCAGAGCATTAAAATGATAAGGCTGACTATGTAAGCGAGGTCTTACAACACCGAAAATAAGGAACCCAAGGAAAAAACCCGAAAACCATGAATTTACCAATAAGTATAGCTATCTTAGACAACAGTAGATAAACTGCATTTTTCATACAATTGTGTTGTACATTGACGTTAGAAGAACAAAGAGTTGAATAGGAATATTACGACTCACTTATTTTGTAGGTTTTAGTAGTCGCACGACGTCCGGTGTGTGGTCATCCTTATGCACACTTGACATAAATGCACCACCATCCATTTCATTCGAGAACCATACCCGCTATCTAAACGGCGACACGACGACGTCGTTTCTAAAAATATCTTTCTAAATAAATAGGACTGACCAAGTGATGGATATTTCAGTAACACAGTAATTTATAGCATCGAAACTAATTCAAGTAATTGCGATAATGCTGCCTTAATTTGTCTACACAAGGCTAAATTATGCTCATTAAACTAAACGTACAAATACCTACCATTGTTTAGATTTAAGTGGGTATTCGTATTCAACCGTTTTATAAGATTATAGTATTTTACCACGGTTTCGGAGACGATATAAGAACCATTGTATTCACGTTGCATAATGACGTGTTAAAAAGAAAAGAAAACCTCCATATTGTCGGAGTGTTCTCACACTTTTCCTAAATCGTGGAGTTAACTTCGTGCGACTTCATTATACTTAAGATTATTTTCTTGCAATGGCCGAGCGGTTAAATAAGTCCATGTGAAATGGCCGACTCCCTTTGCAAGTGTACGAGAGAAAATATAATTACAATCAAGCTATGAACGTAACATTACAACTCTAACTGTGGCTTAATTAATAGCTTTAGAGAAGCAAGATATAACGCAAGATTGAGTAAAATACGCCGTTATTTGTTATTTATTACTAACTGTAATTTGTCAATTACGAAATGTGTAATTTTATTGGACTTCTGTGAGAAGTATATCGTGTGGAAACCGCCGTGTTGTAATATCAAGGGTTGTTGGACTGGCCATATTTGAACCGCATAGACTACGGCCAGATTTGAACCACTTGCCAGCAACTGTGTCAAGGTACAACGGGACACGCGGGCATTCACTGTTAAAATACATGTTTACATCATGTTATTTGCCTCCCGGCTACTTTAGAACTCCTGCACGGCCCTTGCTACCCTACGTAATTGCGTGGCCTACATTGCTAGCTTACTTCGCCGGTGAGTTGAAACAATAGTAACTTGAGCGACAATGTAAAATAAACAGGTCGTGAAATTGTAATCTGGTTGTTTTACAAGTAGCGTCCAGGGAAATATACAATAGAGGCAGAATAGCTAAAAAGGCCAGGCCATTCCCAAGCTGGTAACAAATGCCTCTTACATGTTTTATGGGCTAACGAGATTGCCCCGTTGATTGTAATGTTGTTGCCCCGAGGTGTGTATACATGCGAAATTTACAATTTACTCAGTCTGTATTCACGACCAACCAAATATAAATTGTTAATCCGATTTAAAATCCGAGGGTTTACTACTATGGTAAGTTAGTCATCAGCAAAATAGTTTTTTTATTATTCTAAGCAGTGACAATGAGTAGTCAGCCCACCTGATGGTAAGCGGTAGTGTCGCCCATAAAATCGTAAAGTTTCTATAATTTCGGTACAACAGTCGCGGTGCGGTAGGTACTGGGTAGCTACAGTCGAACAAAGAAATTGGTACACAGGGGATCAAAGAAAAATGGCGCGTTTTGGTATAGCTCTTGCCAGTTACACGTACACTACCACGGCGGGTATAGTAGCGAACCTGCAGTACCACATCTCTGGCCAGACATCACAAGCAATCCCGTTCCCGCATCGCACCCACTGTGTGGCACGTTGCAGCTATTTTAGAATATAGTTCGTACCCTACGCCCGTGGACTGTCAATTGCTGTCAATTACAGATCGGTTGCGTTCCCGCATCGCGACCGCTCTTTATGTCAGGGTCAAAGGCGCAGTCCTAATTGGTTACGGTCGTGCGACGGGCGGTTTTGAGGTCTCCTATAGGTCGGGCGACGTCCGTAGTACGACCACGGTCGCATAACCGTCGCCAATTAGGACAGGACCTAAGATTTAAGATAACAAAATCACCCGGGCTGAATCGCGGCTGCTCTATAGCTAATGCCTCTGTGGCAGGTCCTTTATGGGTTTCTTTTCTAAGGACTAATTAACTAAGCTACGTCCAAATTCAGATAGAATTCTTACGTTTAGTGGAAACGGCAATTAGAAATAGACCAGCTTGGAGGCTTTGTAGATCAGAAAATGGGCAGCAGTTTTTTATTTTGTACCTTTTTGTAACGCGAGAGAAAGATGACGGCGAAATCACTCCATTCAGTTAGTAGTTAGAGTCTGGCAAGATAGCCGTGAAAAATAACTACTGCTGTTGCAACAACCAATTTTTGTAAAACTGAGTACTTCACCTGTCAAGTGGCTTCCTCAAATTTTGCGACTTTATTTCCAGACTGTAGAATACGTTCCACTATTTCAAATTTAAATCTGCTTTAAGTAGGTCATCATCATCATATCAGCCGAAAGACCCAGCCCAATGCTGCACGTAGGCCTCCCCCAGAGATTTCCACAAAGGCCGGTCCTATGCCTTCCGCATCGCACCTGCGATTTTAACCATGTCGTCGGTCCACCTTGTGGGAGGCCTACCCACGGTGCGTTTTCCGGTACGTGGTCGCCACTCGACGACTATACTGCCCCGTCGGCCATCAGTTCTTCGAGCTATGTCCTCTGCCCACTGCCACTCTAGCCTGGTAATCCTTAGGGCTATGGCGCTGTCGGATGTTCGCTTGGTTAAGTACGTAATTTTAATAAATGTTGACATAAGTGCAATTAAAATTTGATTTTATGAGGATCTTCATGTCAAATCAATTGAAATGATCTTCCAATGGATAGCGTAAGTATGTAATTAGACGCAACAAATGCCATCGTTAGAATAGAACGTAAAGTCGTGCACCGTAGTACGTACCTACAATTCGGCAAATGTCAAGGAAATCTACTACATAAGTACCTACCTCATATTGTGAAAGGTAATGCAGATCGACAATCAATATCTTATTTTTGTTGTTATTTAAGAAAATAAACAGCCATCTATTGCAAATAGATTAGAGTAGAGTAAAGCACTGCGCGACCGTTACCACGATATAATTTTGTTTTAGATAATCAGATTATTTGACTGCCATCCTAAGATCAACTGTTCTGGTATAGTTGATCTAAGCTCACATCCGATTACAGAACAGAAAAAAACTCTAAGCAAATCCAAACTTTCCAATGATGGTAAGATAAGTCTGCTCATCTCTGCGTAGCTGTCATTGTTTTTGTTGGGAGCAAGATGGGAGTCAATCTTGTCGGTTGTCTGTCAAAAGTTGCAATTATTAGTTGACAACGATTACTTGAATCGCTATTATACGGTGTTAAAGAGTTCATTAAAGTTGTTTACAAGTTGTAGAGCACTTGCAGATTAATAGTTCCTGCATTCTTTCCGGTTCAAAAGGGTTACTATCGCAGTAACATTTATCACATCAGCAGGTTATTGGTACGTGAAAGTAACATATAACGTTCTTGCCAATGCCAAGAACGGCTCCGTGCAGATAAATACAGGTGATTTCAAATTGATACCAAGGAGTACCGTATGCATGTGCCCGTGATAACAACTTTTAAATATAGCACCTACTCTGAAATCAGCGAAAAAAATGAGAAAAAAATTTAAAACAGAATCTGCCAAAATGTAAAATGACCTAAGTCAATTTACTTATATTTCTGAGGATAATACCTACTTACTGTTATTGTGCTATATTTTTGTCATTTCTATTGGAACGAAGGTACTTTATAACAATAAACCACCAAGTATATTTTAAAGATATAAATTTTAAATATATAATATTTAAAAAAAGGCATCAATGCTAAAAAAAAAGGAAAGATATAAATATTTACTATTGTAAAATAATTTTAATTAATAAACTAAAATTTATTAATTACCAGTAAATAAGTACGAAAAACGAGCGTCGGGAGCGTCGGTGGCGAGGTGGTTAAGGTCTACGACTCGTAAGCGAGAGGTGCCGGGTTCGAATCCCACTGCGGCCATGTACCAATGACACTTTTCTGAGTTATGTACATTAATTATATGCTAACCGATGCTCTTACGGTGAAGGAAAACATCGTGATGAAACCTACACGTTCAGGCGACTGAATGTGTGACCATGATTCAATCTGATCAGGTACCCCTGGCAGTAGGGTCACCGAGGTCGCTCTATCATAATTACCTGATCTGCCAAATCCTGGATCATGGTCAAGGCGGACCCCGGGCTCTCGTGCACAAGAGCAGAACCGGTACATTAACGCCATGATGATTATTTTTTATTTTACTAAACCTAAATTTTATTAATTACCAATTAACAAGTACGTATAACAAAATAACTATTCTCTTTCGGTCGGTTTTAGGCTGATTTAACTGACCTGGCTGACCATTACATTGTTTCATTGTGGGTCAAGTTTATAGTGCTGCGTGTAATGTGAACACGCGAACTTTACTGTACTTAATTGAAGGGCTAAAGGCCTAAAGCGCACTATCAGCCTGCTAAAAGCCATAAAGCTTGTAGTTGTAGTCACGTTATGTTGAAAGTTTCTAGTCGGGAAATATAATAGATATAGACAGACATTTATATCGATATATCTTTCTATCCTAATCTATAGTTTAGGTATACTATAATTAAAAAGAGGAAAAGTTTGTGCATCTGTACTTTCAGGGCACTTAATCTCCTGAAATGATCTTGAAAATTCTTCCCGGATGGTCGTAGACTATTGATCCCGGAAAAATAATAGGATCCCGCAGGATAGTTGAATGTGTACAGAGATCCGAACTGCGCGCTGATGAAAACCGCGGGGTAGTTAAAAAATTTTGACAAACGGTATCTTGCAGTGATAATCAAACGGGGAAAGTCGCCTGGCCACGACAATCTGTCGTTAGAGCATGTGTTACATGCAGGAGAGGAACTATATTTTACAATTACAACAGTGTTTTACAAATTGTGTGTGAAGCACACATACTTACCGGACTCTCTTATGAAGACGGTTGTAGTGCCGATCGTGAAGAGTAAAACGGGTGACCTGGGCTCTTCTAGTAATTATAGACCTATCTCCTTGAGTACGGTCATAGGAAAGGTGTTTGAACGACTGCTGCAGCCCGAATTGCTGAAGAATATGCATTTTGATGACGCTCAGTTTGGATTTCGTACCGGTGTCTCAACAGACTCGGCAATAGTCAGCTTCAAGCATACCGTCGACTATTACGTTGAGCGTGATACGTCGGTGTATGCCTATTTTCTGGACCTGAGCCGTGCGTTTGATCTAGTGAACTACAACATTCTCTGGAGCAAACTGCTTGGCTCAGGGGTTCCTAAGTATATCGTTGGGCTGTTGTGGCACTGGTACGGGGGCCAAACGAACCATGTACGATGGGGCGACACGACATCTAACGCATACAGGTTAGACTGCGGTGTTCGCCAAGGTGGGCTAACATCTCCGGACCTTTTCAACGCCTACGTCAACGGCCTGATTTGTGAGCTGAGGAGTACCGGCATCGGATGTCATATCGATGGCATTTGCTTTAACAACCTTAGTTACGCAGATGACATGGTGCTCCTCAGTCCACCAGTCAGCGGATTGAGAAAGCTCCTTTCGGTCTGTGAGAATTATGCAGATTCTCATGGACTGAAGTATAATGTTCTCAAAACCGAAATGATGGTTTTTAGATCGGGAAAGGGTCCGGAGAAAGTCCCGGTTGTATTTTTGAATGGCTCAGCAATTCGGGTTGTTGCAAAATTCAAATATCTTGGCCACATCATTACGGAGGATGGCAAGGATGACATTGACGTAGAGCGAGAAAGACGGGCATTGTCTTATGCTTGCACGTAGATATGCGAAAAGCAGTAAGGAGGTGAAGGGCACTCTCTTCAGGGCATTCTGTCAGTGTTTTTATACGTGCCAACTCTGGTACAGGTATAAGAGGGTGTCCTTCAGTAAAATAAGATGCATACCGCATTCTTATGAAGTTGCCGAGATACTGCAGCGCATGTAGTATGTTTGGCGAGGCGGCGATGCCCGACTTTTTTGCCATTATTAGGACACGTATAGTTTCCTTTTGGGAACGAATACGCCACAGTAATAATAATATTCTACTATTAGTAACGCGAGACCTGACAAGCCCTATTGTAAGACATTGGTTATCGATACATCGTGACCCAAACAAGAAATAATTTAAATTGCTTTTGCTTCGTAATACCTTTGTTATTTTTATTTTACTATTATTTTGATTTTTATTATATATTATTATTATATGTATTTGTACAATGGCTCTATTGGCTGAATAAAGGAACTACATTATTATTATTATTATAATACCTATATGCCACAACAAAACCCGACTTCGTGGACTATAGGTATAAAGTTTAATAATATTGAATTTTTCTCGACGAAAATCAAAGTTGAAAACCGTTCGAGTCGAGACGAGCGGTTCAAAAATAGTACGCCAGTGTGGATTCTAATCCATTGCGGGTTTAGTACGTGGCACGCAACACGGGATGCTTGAAAGGCCAGCAATAACAGCGCCCAAAGCGAACGCCCGTGCCAGGCTCCCACTCCCGCACAACGCCATGAACGCCCAAAACAATGTAACTAATGTGTGTCATCACAGCACTATCCGGCAGCCGTAATAGGTATTCATTGGCGTGTGTCTACACTCAGCGGGACCCCGTACCCTAGGACGATACAAATATGTCTGGGATTCAGTTCCTTAGTTCTAGCTAATGCGCTTATTACGTTTGGCTAAATTCAGAAGCAAAATGTGTGAGAGTAAATAAATGTAAGGCTTATAAAATCCATTTTTGTACCACGCTTTTTGAAAAGTGGAGCGACTCGAATCATAATAAAAGTGATACAACAATGGACTTTATACAATGAGCAGTACATTCCACTTTGATTCGCTCTAATGCTTTTTGCTTCTGAATTTAGTCGACTCAATTTAGCCAGGCGTAATAAGCGCATAAGGTACCTATACCATAATTTGATTTCACGCGTTCATATCGTCCCTTATCTAAAAAGTAGAACATTAAAATTACAATGCATCCTAAAGGCTAATTTAAACTTAACATAATTTGCTAAGTTAGAATAACACTAAGAATGTGTCTTTAAGGGTATTAACACTATTAAGGTAAGACACATTGTTTTTGTGTTCCTTGTGGTAAGCACTATTACACTGAGTATCACTAATATACACTATACTAACTCAAAAGGTTTTATGTTATACACATAACCAAGTTGTTTTACACTTTGATGCCGGCGAAACGGTTACCGCGTGTCATATGCAACTTTCCTGTCGGTCCCCCGCAATTTCCTGTGGATAAACGGCTGGGTCAATTCGGACAATAGCATTTCACTACGACTCCATTATGTAATGGTGGATAACCCGAATCTCTTGGAGAGTGGAAAAGTAAGATTCTTGGTAGAGTGTAGGGGTTCCTCAAGTATTTAGTTTTTAAACCAACAGGCTCTGCTAATTCTCAACTACTGCGTCTGCGTCGAAATATCAGGCTACTTTATCGTTAACCAAGCTAGGTGGAAAGAAACCCGGGAAATGTTTATGTATCCATTTAATAAAACAGTAAAAAGACTGTCAAAATAATATTAACAAAAAAATAATTTAGGTCGATGTGCGTGACATGTGCGTAGATATATTTAATTTGATTTGAATGACCTAAAACTCTGAATTATTTTATGTCCGTGGGCAGACCACAGAGCTCTCTGTTTTTGCTTAAGATCTGTATATTATTTATAATTATGTATACCAACCTGTGTGTCACAATAAAAGTATTTGAATTGAATTGAATTGAATTGAATTGATGATAATACAATAAGAAATTGTTATTGTTTTACGAAATAGTAAAACAATAAGAATTTTTAAAATTTCTGTCTGGCTGCTTGTCTGTTTGTACACGCTAATCTCCGGAACTACTGGTCGGATTTGAATGAAACTTTTTGTTATGTAGCTATTAAACCTGGACGACATACAGGGTATAATTGATTTCGGAAACTAGAACACCTGAAGTAGAACCAGTACAAAATATTATACTAGCTAAACAATAAGAAATATGGAATTTGGCGCCGAATATATTTTGATGGGGTTTTCACAGTTTGGTAGTTTGGGGTCCAACTCAAAATCTAGGCAATGTTTCATCTAATTCGGTTGGGTAGAACCAGAGATACAGCTCGACCTCTTCGTTGCATTAGCTTTCATACATTAGGGAGGTCATTTAGAATGGTCGTTCAGGATGTGACAGGCAAAAGCTAGTACAATATTAAAGAGGACATCATATACTGATGAAATAAATGACCTGCTCCAAAAAGCGCAGGTGTGTCCAAAAAGATCCTAGCTCGTGGCACCGGTCTCTGTCTATCCCTATGGGATACGGGCGTGAGTTTGTATGTATGTATACTTATTTTTTAATAAAATTAATTATGGATGGAAGGGATAAAGTTCTCTGAAAATATCCAGACGATCTAGATATTACAGTCAACGTTTAAGAAAACTATTTCTAAGGAAACAAATACAGTTGATTTGTAAATATTTGCACTGATAACAATAGTTTAAATAAACAAATTGAAGTCTGAAATCTGAAAATTCGAACATTTTAAGTTCGAATAGATACGACATCCACACCACTAAAAATCGGAGAATCAAGTTTGTATATTGGTTTGTCCTATATTAACGCAGCAATAGACGGAAGTGGCTTTTTCAACTTACAGATAGTTTCAATGTAGGTTACCTACTTTTGAAGTCCAGTGAAGTCATCGATAAAAGCTATATAGGACAAATTTTAACTCTATAATAATGTAGGTAAATAAATAAATTAAGTTACCATACTTTTAAGTAAGTACCTACTAGGGAATTGAAGAATAACTGGGTCCCCAGAAGGGGGCAGATTAAAAGATTTTTCGGTTCAAATATTGTGTACGGGTCCCTAAAACGTTCTATTGCATTTTGTTGCGGCTATTGGATTTTGTTGGATGGTGCATGGTCAATGCATCATTGTTTTACCATTGTTTCATATCAATGGTGGCGTTTATTTACTTTGAAAGCACTTAAAATGGATTTGCTTAGTTTGGGGCTAGATGGCGCTGTGTGAATTTGTCCACGAATATTTATTTATTTATTTAAACACAGAATAAGTGGCGCGAAAGGACAATGGAAGGCTAATTTTCCTCTTTCAATTTCTATAAACCCACAAAGTTTGTCATAACTACAGTCTGGAATAATATTTTGAATGCAGGAAAAGTTGAATTCGTTATAATGTAGATTGAGTTTTGAATTTGAATCTTTGCAACTCCCCCTAACTAGGTTTCCCCTTCAAAAATCCAGTCAATAGTAGTTCCAGTCGATGGTGTTAATGTCCCGCTTGTGCTCTCGCGCACGAGGGCCGCCTTGACCATGATCCAGGATTTAGCAGATCAGATAATCACAGTGGGCCGACTGCCATCTGATTTAGATAATGTCTAAAACATTTAGACACTCTCTGGTCCATATAGAGAAGGCATGTCTATACGTAAAGCTCTGTCTATAAAGTATGCACAAATAAGGCATCGGCATTCGCCCACATGTACTGAACCTGGGAGTGTTACCTTGCTTGAATATGATGATGGGAGTCCGAAACTAATGGAACAATTTCGAAAATTATTACTCTCACTTTTAGAAAGTTACATTTCAGAGAAATAATAGCATCCCCCGGGATCATTGAATATTTTCAGAGTTTCGAGTTTTCGAAAATCGCGGGGCATGTCTAGTATGAAAATAAAGTGTAGGGACATTATTAACCAAGGTTTTAATAATGAATAGCTCTTTTTCTCAGTCCATCCCATTTCGGGATAGTGTGGTGACAGTTAACATAACATATCGTACCTGGAATCTGTAAATCGACAAACCGAGGTTCTTCTCGCTGGTTCCTCTTGTTTTTCTGGGAAGTATCTGTAGTAGCCAATGTCACTCAGTATCAGTGTAGCTTCGAGATCAGTGATCTGACTGACATTATACCAATACACAAACTTTTGTAGTCGTACATCTTATATTTTATGATAAATCTATCATTGTAAGCATGATTTAATAATGCTTATTGTCCTTCGAAATTATTGCAAAACATTACGTTTTGTTTATAAAATAAAATTAACCAATGTGATCGGAAATAACAAGAGTTTGGAATGAAAGTAACACACTGGAGTTGCAGAATGCAAAAAAACGTAAAACTGTATTTAAAAAAAAAAAAAAAAAAAAATCATCTTTGCGTTAATGTCCCGGTTGTGCTCTCGCGCATGAGGGCCCGGGGTACGCCTTGATCATGATCCAGGATTTGGCAGGTCAGGTAATTACAGTGGGGCGACTGCCATCTGACCTCCGTGACCCTGCAACCAGGGGAACCAGACCAGATTGGATCATGGTTACACATCCAGTCGCCTGAATCTGCAGGTTTCATCACGATGTTTTCCCTCACCGTAAGAGCATCGGTTAGTATTTAACTAATGTACATAACTCAGAAAACAGTCATTGGTACATGGCCAGAGCGAGTTCGAACCCGGGACCTCTGGCTTACGAGTAGCATACTGTAACCGCTCGGCCACCGACGCTCCAAACTGTATTTCAAATAAAGATACAAATATACACGTGGGCCCAGGGTCCGCCTTCCTGCTTCTCTTGGCCCACCTCGCCTATTGGCACGCATATCATTCTTGACGCCGTCAAGCCATCGCTTCTTGGGCCAGCCTCTTTAGTTTCACATGCCCGCATGTCTGTTCGTTTTTATTAATCTTGCAAGTTAAATTTGACCCAATCCCCGGTTTCCGATTTCCGGTTTCGACCTACCATCGAGCTGATCTGGTGATAGAGACGGAAGGTGGCCACAGAAACTCCTAATCTACGCATGGTTATCCCATCGGGTTTGGGCTCATTTGATTAATCTTGTCAAATACTCTGACTCATCATAGAGAACGCCCGATAAAAGCTTGGTATAAAAAATATTTTTGATGTGAACTTTTTTTTTTATAATACGGCAAACGAACATTCAGGCCACCTGGCACCTGATGGAAAGTGGTCACCACCGCCTATGGACATCAGCAACACCACTGGCGCTACCAACTTCAACTTGACTTCTTTTGCTTGAAAAAAAGTCAAAAGTCTTTTGTTTTCCATTGCACAGATTGCACTCTGAAGACTCTTACCACGATTCCCTCCCTCCCGAAGCACGTCACGCAACTGTAGCCACGTCTCTACATTCTCGTACAGAGTCGCCGTAGAGAGGTCATTAGCACCCCGCGAGACCGCATTCCAGCGTGTACTGCTCCCCGGGGACCGTGCATGGAGGTTGTAAAGGTGGAGGGAATATATTTGTACAATCAGAATGAGATAGAACCTTGTCGAAGTCGAAGAGGTTGGTTTACTTCGACAAGGGTTTATCCTGATCTGAGCGCTAACAAAGAGATTTATTACAAACTAGTGGACACGGCGCGACTTCGGTCGCGTACATCTACTTTACCCCTACTACCCTTTTTTTCTTGCTTGTAAACTTTCTTCATTAATCACTCTATCTATTGTTGAAACCGCATTAAAATCCGTTGCGTAGTTTAAAAGATCTAAGCGTACAATGATTAATGCCGACCTATGTCGGATGTCCAACCACGTCCCCCGCAATCAAAAGCGACTTTATTTTATACTTTTTTTGTCAATAGGCTTGCATTTGACCTCAACTCAGCTGATGGAAAGAACTCCATACTGCGTAAGGATTAGTATCAACTGCAACCGACCGTTTGTCGGCTCCAGCCAAAGCGGTGCGTCTGTTACTAATTTAATAATGGGCGTTCTTTATACCTACTGTGCCAACGCTAATACGCCCGAAAGCTTTTTTTCGAAGTGTTCCCTCCGTCTTTGTCCATACCTTCGTGGGACCGCGTGCGCGCGCGCCGCCGCGACAGCCGACAGGTAATCTCGACCCGGCAAGGCTGGTGTGGCGACTTTTTAACGGGTAAAGCTCCAACTCAATGCCACTGCTGAAACTCCTGTTAAGCCAGGATCTACTGCGGCTATTGAGCTACTGAGTTTTAATAAGGAACGGCCGAGTACAAGCTAATTTTGTCGTGGAACACGCAAGAAATCTGTATTACATAATATTATGTTTAGCAGTTTTTTTTTTATTAATGAATAAACTCAAAAACTACTGGACTAACTAAATAACTAGGGCTACTTTTTATACCGGTCAAATAATAGGTTCTTGGATTTTTCCTTAGGCTATTCATGAGGTCGTTACGGCAAGATGTACCGCCGAAATACTAGTACCTCGAGGCCAAAGTTCTTTTTTAATGAAAATCCATCGGGACCCGAATCCGGAAAGCTCGGAAATCGGTGTCGCAGTAAATAGACAACTCATCTATATTGAGAGCTGTCTGCGAGTTCTTTGATGGTTTTCCTGGGGAAATATTTCATGGTATGGCTCTGGCCGTTCAGTAAACCGTTAATTTCTGATAGAACACAGAGCTTTTATTGACGCTGTTGATTTTATGATGTAAAAGTCGATGTAAAATTAATGGACCGTATTAAAATAATTGTAGAAGAAAAGTATAAACCGTTACGTTTTGACGTTTATCAGTCTTCCAATCACGATATTGCTTACGCAATCTCCTTTGGAGACAAACAGCTCGCAAACGGCATTAATCATTGTTTTACAACGCCTAAAAGCTCACCATGATCCATATTGTTGTGTTACGGAGTGCGGACATTAGCTAACCGAGCGGGTCAAGACGGATTTAATAATTCAGTGTTTGCCAACAAATTATCGTAATTCGATCTCGGAGGTGTGCGTGGCGTTACAACACTCTCAAGGCTCACCTTTGCGAGCGTCGAGCAAGTTGTGATATGAGTTCGTGAGCCAATTAAATGCACGTTCACAACACACATAATTGGTATTGCATCCCTAAATGCGAGAGCGCGTAATAGCTCTTTCTACATTGTTAACATGTTATATTAAACTTATATTGCCTCGCGTAGATTTGCGGACTCAGGGTACTCGCGCGCGAGGGCACAACCGGGACGTTAACGCCATAATGACCAGGTTTTGCTAGAAGGCGCAGAAAGCAAAGTCTGCAAAGAAAGCACTGTTCTTGTCTGGCTATGATTATGCGAACCATGTCAGGCAAATCCGAGCTAAAGAACAGAAGAACAGCTATTCATACACTACACTGCTTAGAGTCCCGTAACAGTCCATTGCTGGACGAGCGAATTTGCCTTATGCCATTAAAATGGCCCGTTTGCTATAAAAACGCGTAAACTATATTAAAAAATGTGTGATACCTGCTTAATAACCCCGGTCGATTGAAACAAGACATTGAAAATTGTCATTAAGAATACACTTGAGATTTATTCACTGCTTCGACAGAGGAAAGTGTTCACCGTCCCGAGGGTAGGGCAGAAGAGGACCAGTCGCAACCGCAACACCCAGACCGGTTACGTAAGCTCTTACCGCGTAGGCGTTCCACAGGCGGCATAAACGAGTCTGTTTATTTAATTAATTACCACAACAATGAAAGAAGGCCTCGCTAGACGCCATCTACTTCCTACTATCCCTATTAGAATTATACATGAGAAAGTTTGTAAGGATGGGTGGATGGATGTTTGTTACTTCATGCAAAGACTGGGATTGCGATGAAATAACTTAAAGCCCAGAATAGCTTACAGAAATTCATATGGTAACCTGCGGTTCTGTATTTTTGTTACCTGTAACCTAAATGTAGGAATTGTAGATGTTATGGGCAACAGTTCCCACTGAACATCAGGTGGGCTGTCTGCATGTTTGTCACTGAGTATCACTAATAAATGATTCCTGGATGATCGGGTCCGTAACGTAATGACCATAAAGTTAGTATATTCCGATACTAGTGGACCCGGCGCGACTTCGTTCGCGTACACCTCCTTTACCCCTACTTACCCTTATTTTCTTGCTCATTAGCCTTCCTCTTGAAGTACTCTTTCTTTACACATTACTATATTACTCGTCGTCGTCACTCTTTCTTTGTTGAAAACCATATTAAAATCCGTTGCGTAGTTTAAGGGGTCTAAGCGTACACAGGGGCAGACAGCGGGAAGCGACTTTGTTTTTATACTAAGTATAGTAGTAAGTTAT
Organism: Blastobasis adustella; assembly: GCA_907269095.1. Taxonomy (NCBI): domain Eukaryota; kingdom Metazoa; phylum Arthropoda; class Insecta; order Lepidoptera; family Blastobasidae; genus Blastobasis; species Blastobasis adustella. The sequence continues at coordinate 12,996,156 of OU026124.1, forward strand.
TTTATAGTAATAACGGACAAAATCTAGTCCTACATAATGCAGAAATTAAAGAAACGAAGTCGGTCCCCACGGCTTTTCTTAACTCGGTCGCGTTCACAATTCTTGCGTATGCGCATCGCATGTGCTCTCGTTGCGTAATTGTAAAAGAAAGACGGCGCAAGTTATGTGCTCGTCCTAAACTTAGAGAATAGTAAGTCAGCATTAGGCGCTGTCCTGTTGATAACGGTTCGATGCGCGGTTTTGAGGTATTGGTCGGGCAACGTCCGTCATACCACCACGGTTGCACGACCGTCGCCAATTAGGACAGAGCCTTAGACCAGGGCCTGTGTTTTATTGGGCACAGATCAGATTACTTTTTCGATGTTCTACACAATCGGTTTTCTACCTGCTCGCATTTCTACACAATATGGATTTCAAGACATTCTATATTCCACACAGTCTTAAATTTTACACAACCCTGATTCTTTTACGCAATTGGTTGTCAATTGTGTAGGTACTTTTTTCTCTTTAGTGGTGTCGAAATAAGTGAGTGCAGAATTTGTTTTTGTCCGGAACATGAGCTGAGTGAAATTCCATGTCGTGAACTGAACCTAAACGGCAAAAACTGAATTTGCTGTTACGGTGGTAGCTGCGCAGTGTACTTAGGAAGTTGCGAAAGTAATTAGTATGAACAGTTTCAGTTTTTGCTTGCGAATCAATTCTTCATGTAAAATGAACTATTAATTAATAACACTTAGTTAAATTTTGGAAAAACAAAGTGTTTTTGAAACAACAAAACAATTAACAGAATCTAATCTACCTAACCAAATAGACGATCAAAGATACATAATGAAATTGTAAACGCTTGTTTTCAGTATGAGCGTACTTAAAGACATCCAATCCCTGGGTTATATTTCAGTACCATAAAGCAGTCGTTCTCCAGACCCGCTAACGATGTACAATCGACTAGATTTCTAAGTCATGTCGTCGCTAATGGCTGTTAATAAATAAGCCTTCTCGCCTAATAGTTACTATTCCAATCACGATCACGGATCGGCAATTTAAGAACACGGTGAAACAAACGCTGGATACCTTGGCGTGCCTATTTGTTTGTTCTTAAAGAGGCTCTACGTATTGTAGAACGTATTTTGTATAGGTTAGAAACTTTCTCAAGTACTGTTTGTGTCTTCGTTGGCAAGTTTATTTTGATAATTTTTGTAGTACTTTTCTTCGAATCAGTTCAAATTTTTTTTTATGTCATACGGTAGGCAAACAGGCAAGCGAGCCACCTGATGGAAAGTGGTCACCACTGCCTATAGATATTAGCAACACCAAGAGTATCGCCAATGCGTTGCTCACCTCTATAACACGTTGCTCTGGCAGCAAAAATTCAAATGCCCCTCCTCTGCCAAAGCCACAGTTCCCCAAATCCCCACCCCATGGAGCACTGGACGTTCCTCAACATAATTGAAATCACCTACCTATTATTCTTTCTATTGCATGTGTCCACAATTGGAATCGAGCCTTCTCCCTGAAGTTGAGTGATTTTGCAATGGCTAATTGGTAGGCGGGTTGGTTGAAAATCACAGTGTTGAAAAGCCACTTTTTCGTTTGGGAAGTTATTATGATCATCATCCTAATAAACTGTGAGGGCGCCGTAGGTTATCCTGTGTGGCTAAATTGAATTGCAATTCGATTTCAATAGCAGCTCAATGGCAGTTTGACACGTTTTTGGTATTCTGCTACAATTAAAACTGAAATTTAGCTGCTACTGCGATCAATTACAATTAGATGAAGCCCTAATAAATTACTGGATTTGAGGCCCTGAAGTATCGTATCGGGTCTTATATTTAGAAGTACATTCGTTTCATTACGCAATTTCATTCCGAATTACTTTTTCTGCCAACCAGTACCTGACACCAGGGCAAGTCCTTTTTGCGATGGGTGTGCGAATAAACCGTGTACACGACCGGTGAAAGGGAGTCGAAAGTTATAACTAGGGGTGCTACGGAACTTTTATTCGAAACCAAAAAAATACCAACTTTATCATTTTGTCTGTTCAGGATTCGGTTTTTCAATTTATTTTAATAGAAGGTTACGCCGAAAGTTTTTTACTAAAGGGAGACAAATAGGTCAGGGATTTAAGAATAAGATGACCAGAAGATATTATTCAGCAGCTACAAGTAGCAAGTTGAATACTTCAATCTGTCGGTCAAATCAAAAGTTCTGTAGTTTTGTCACACGCGATGAATCATTAGCAAAATCGTTCAATAGTGTAAGTTGCAACTGACTGTGCCAATTTAGTTTTATCAGGACACAATTTCAATGGGACGCTTTTCCACCGGGACGTAATTTCAGACAGGCACAATCTCTGATAGACACATAAGAATAGTGTCTCTTTTTTTTAATTTTGCGCTACATCACACTAGTTTTCTCGCTAACTCCTTTTCTTTGAAGGCAGCAAGATTGTGGAATGAGCTCCCGGCTGATATCAGATGAAGCTCCATCAAACTTTCGTTTAAAATGCCGTTCGAGAGCATTTTCTGAATTCTGCTACCCAACTTTAATTTCTTTCCTTTCTGTCTTTTGGTTGTTAGTATGTGGGTGTTGGCTTAGCATTTCAGTACAATTTTTTATCTCAATTATGATTTGACAGCCTTACTAATAAAAATTGTTCAAACCTTGAACGCTCGTCGATAATTACTTTTTCTTAGTACGACGGTCAATCTTGATATGTAAATAGTTGTAGACTGGTAGATAAAGCGACTTAGCTTTAAGGCTACCTTTGTACAATATTGTCCCTAAAGTGTTAAATAAATAAATACCTAAATAAATTGCTTAGATACAGCCATCAAATAAAAGGAAACTATGACATCCCTAGTTACAAGTACCGAGTATAACTCACACGCTGAATGGTGTTCCCGATGGTGCTTGCGACTGATTTACGGGGTGACAGCCGTAGATTCCGACCGTTTAGTGGCGCTAACAACCGCTGAGTAAGGGTATTGGGGGTAATACGGCAAAAGGGGAAAGTCAATTAGTGTTAAGGGGTCTAGGTCTATTTATCGGCTCACTGAAATTCGCCGCAATATAATAAGGGTAGGTTCAGTACAGGCAATAGCTACTGACTCTATATTTTTACTAACTCAACTGAACTGGCTTGCATTTGACTTCAACTCACCGGATGGAAAACGACGATGAACAACTGAAAATGGGATTTATTTTGCATTGGTATACTTTAGTTGATCGAAGGTAGGTGATAAATTATTAAAACACATCGGTGGTTCGGTTTCGTACTCTCTGGCGGTGTCCTGATTGACAACGGTCGTATGATGGACGACGCTCGCCCAATAGGCTCGCATGACCATGGTCGTACGACCTTTACCTATTAGGACAGCGCCTCTATCGTATGCGTAAGCTGAAACTAGTAGATGCGCATTATTTATCTGAGGTGACTCTTACTCACTCTGGCTCAAATACTGACGTAGTCCAGGCCGAACGCTGTATGCGTCGCCGAATACTGGGCGGATACAGTGTCAGTCAGAGTTAAGTCCATCGACTCGATAAGAAGAAGTCCAAGGTATGGACAAATATATGCTATTAACTTTTTATCCTCCTTACACATGAGTGGAGTGAAACAATTATTATCGTTTACAGTACGTAGTCGGTATATCAAACTATTTTCAAACAAAATCCTGCAGATGCCATGCATATGTTGCCATTATAACATCCTCCCAATCCGGTTCACTAACGGGACATAATGCAGATTAGTTTTGTTTGAAAACCGCTACTATCGTTTCATTTATGGACAATCGTAAAAAGTAGGTACGTAACGTTGATTAAAGTACTCTAAAGTAAATCCTGTATTTAAATGCCAATGCTTATATGGCAGTGGTCAATTTAAAAGAAAGTTGAAGTTATGTATTTACGTAAACGATAAACAGAATCAGTAACTACTTTAAAACGGAGCGTCGGTGGCAGAGTGGTTAAGATCCGACTCATAAGCGATGAGTTAGAATCCCACTGTACCAATGACTTTTTCGGAGTTATGTACCTACATTAGTTGAATGCTAACCAATGCTCTTACGGTGAAGGAAAATATCGTGATGAAACCTCGTGTGTAAGCATTATCCACCTGGTTAGGTTCCCATGGTAGCTCGGTCGCGGAGGTCAGATGGCAGTCGCCTCATTGGAATTATCTGATCTGCCAAATCTTGAATCATGTTCAAGGTGGACCCCGGGCTCTCGTGCTAGAGAGCACAACCGGGACATTAGCGCCAACATGATGAGTACCTACTTTAAAACGGAGCGTTATTATGGAAGTAATTAACTGGTCACTAAAAAGGATGAAATACTCACGATAAAATAGCTTGATTTCTTTACACGACTACACTTTTTTTCTACGATACTACAATTTTGGCCAACGTTTATTGAACCTATTCATTGAAATACGTAAATGTAGTCTAAAATATTGGTTTGGAACAAAATAATTAGGTACTTAGAGAACATTTTAGCCTTCTAAATAACTACGATTGAGTCTAGTTGAGCACTCAAATTTTTAACAATTTAATATTATCTTATCACGATCGTAAGCTAATATTATCTAAAGTTACTTAAAAATTTAATATCGTGACATGTAATGCCTTAAGAATGACATCAAAGGCCGCTGTTCTGGGTGCAATCTCAAATCACTCAACGCGAGCTTTATTGTCTGATGCGCGTTGATGTCTTTTGTATGACACTTAGTACAGTGCGCATTGATGTCTTACGTGCTTAATACTTCATCACAGCCCGTAACAGTCCACTGCAGGACTTTGGGCCTTTCCCACGAAAGGGGAGGTTATTGCCATAATCTCCACGCTTGGCAGGCGGGTTGGAGATCGCAGTGTTTAAATATAACAATGGAAAATGCTGCTGCCCAATTTACAGACTACAGAGACTCTTGATTTTTGGCCTCGAAAACATTAGTCGCCTTGTACGACACCCATGAGTGTAAAGGGTTGGTGCTATTCTACTCTGCCGGACACCACACGGTGAGCTTAATACTTACATGCTATAAAATAAAAACGCTTATCGCCGTCTGGCCCTAAGTATCTATGTATGTACCTGTGTATGTATCTATTTACGCTTAGATCTTTTAAACTACGCATCGGATTTCAACAATAGATAGAATGATACGAGAGGAAGGTTTATAAGCAAGAATAAAAAGGGTAGATAGGAGTAAAGTACGGGAACGAAGTCGCATCGGGCCCACTCGTATTTTAAACAGATGTCTTTCCTCTGGTCATTAGCGATGTTCAACGCATGCGGTGACCCGTGATGAGAGCACCAACTGCATGGAACTTAGTATCAGATCATCTTGCCGATATATACGAGAGAAAGCTCGGCAAAACCGTATTTATGTTGTACTCATTCCTGGGATATGTATATTGCAACATTTTATAGTTATAAACTTATGCAGTCTTTTTATATGTTTATAAACTCATCGTATCGCTTTCTAGTGGAAAAGTTGTAACGAGTTATAAGTTGTAGTTAATTTTGTACTCTATAAATGTTTTTTTTTATTAATAATCGAATAGTTTTGTTTGTGTAAATTACATTTTATTACCTATATTGAAAAATTCGTAAAATTAGTAAGTTTATGGTAAATACACAAAGAAATACAAATTACATTCCAAATAACTAAAGCTGACGCGTACCTAACACGCATCGTGCGAGTTGTGTCCTAGTTTGAGTTGATCTAATTAATTTAATTATAAAGCCATTTTAAATAAGTATCTACCCTTTTAATACAATTGTATAGGTGTGAGTAGATACTGTGAACGCTTGCCAGGTTTAGTTAATGATCTGTTTAACCTAATTAATGATACTAAAACTATATAATTAAATTTAAAATAGAAGTCATCCACACCGCTGTCCCTGGGAATGGTTGAGGCCAGATGCTGGCTGCATTGTCTCGGTAAACGGTGTAATTGTTACCCAGCACTTTACCGAAATAGTAGTTAAAAACACACACACTACAGACACAGGTACAGACTAGATTTGTAATATTATGAATGTAAAATTGTAAAGCTGTATGTTTTCTTTAATAAATAATAAAATACAAAACTTTTTGTATTTTCTTCCCTTACGAAAATAACCATTTTGCAAATCTTAATTCGAATAATTATTCCAAGATTGCTCAATCGTACGCTTTTAAAACCAAGTCTAGCCGAAGGAAACGTTATCAAACTCATTCTTAGCCGGGAAATAGCTAGGATTGGACTTTCACTGTAATCAGACGCAAATGTTTCATTGTTCTCAAGATACCATTGTAATGTAAGAGCTGGGGTAAGCAAAAACTCGGCCAACACCGCCGTCTTCCCACTTCCTACACTATCTTCGCAATGTTCCAATAAACCCAATGATTGCCTAGGAAATAGTTGTGCAAATTGCTGTAATAACACTGAACGGCGCGGCAGTCCTCATTCCTAAACGTTGCTTTAAAATACTTCTCTCTTCTTGAAAAAATTTCATATTAACATTTTGTGTAGAAGATTTCACAGAGATATTCGATGCTTTGACAGTTCTGGACAAAGTGATTCGATAGGAGGTTCTATCGCTTAAATTCAAATCGAATATATGTAAATCGGCCTTAAATTTCGGACCCGTAATCTATTCCTACTATCTATTTCAACACGTTGTGTGTTAGTGCTAGAAATACCAACAGAAAAATATTGTCCCAAATATCCCTCCCCCTTCTCGACCTGAATATATATTAGCCTTTGCCGATCTTCTTGAACTATTTGTTTTGTGTGTCAGTGATCCCAGAATTAGGGATGGAATGGAAATGTTAATGAACGATCGAGTTCCCGAATCTATTGACCTCTGTTAGGGCAACGGCCTTATTTCATAAGTGTAATCGCACCAAAGAAAGTATTCGTAATTTGAATTATGTGCCTCTACAATGGGACTTTATAGGCTCATGCTACTGATAAGAACAAAGAAAACAGCAAGGTGAGGGAAAACATGGTAAGGAAATCTGCACATGTATAATGGCGACTGGATGTGTACCCGTGATTCAATTTGGGCCTCGAGGCTTTTAATTTACTTGGCTTGATTGAACTGTAATTGGATCGGAAATTATTATTGCAGCAGAATTCCCAAACGCGTCGAACTGCCATTGAGCTGCGATTGCGATTCAATTACAATTCAATCGAGCCATTAGTAAAATAGCGGACTTGAGGCCTTGGTCAGGTTCCCCTGTTAACAGGGTCGCAGACGGCAGTCGCTCTACTGTAATTACCTGATCTGTCAAATCCAGAGCATGGTCAGGGCCCGGGGCCCAGGACACAGGGCGCTAGAGAACAAGTATCCGGATATTGACGCCAAATATCATATTATTGTCAACCTACCACAATAGTAGCATTGAATCATCGAACGATCCAAGGCAGACATCGACACCCAAGCCGAAGGGGCATTTTGAGTCATTTGTAATGGTTTGAGTGGATCGTGAGTCACTGTGGTCACGACGCGGCCCATCGTGCCGGACGCCAGCAGAGAAACCGATAAATGACGCCTGCGCAGCGCAAATATTGATTTATTGATCGATTTTCCAGATTTGTTTATGGCAATTTGATGGAAGTGGGTCTCAGAATTTGTAAATGCAGGTGTTAAGGCGAGTTTTCAAAGTAAACTATGTAGTCGTATTCTAGTACGGCCAAGCATAGTTCAGTGTTACTGAAAACCAAATACTGGAACTACAAAAACAAATACTTTGTTAAAACTTCTGTGATATGTTTATTCAACTGAACCATAATAATTATATACGAATTATAACTTCGACAGTCGTCTTGCTTAATGTAACCAAGTGTTATTGTTTTCATTTGTGCTATTTTGTTACTGATAAAATCTTTCCTCAAATATTACGGATAGGATCAATAAATTATCTTAAAAAAACCGATCAAGTGCGAGTCGAACTTGCATACAAAGGGTTCGGTATCATTAACGAAAACAATTCTAAGGATAACTACGAGATTTTGATGCCTGAGCAACATCCGTCATATTCTATTAAATTCGAAACCTTTATGCGTAATTCCAACTCATGCATGACCAGTTTTTTGTTTGTTACAGTTTTTATCTATTTTTGTACTTTAATATTAGCACTATAATCATAAAAAGTTTGTATTGCCGTTTTACGATAGAAAAATAATAAGAGACTCTGAAAAGCGCCGAAATAGTATGTATCTTGTTACATAATTTTTGTTAAAAATTATTTTTATGTTGTCTGTAGAAAGGCCTACAGACAGGCAGACAGCGGAGTAATAGGGTTCTTTTTGTTTAACCATTATGGAATCCGAATAAAAAAGCTTAATAATAGTAGACCGAAATAGAGAAAAAAACTAATGTCTTAAACGTGAATCTCGGAGATAACGAAGCCAAGAAGGGTAATGACCTTATTCTAACATGGTACAAATAAAATTATGATAATGCGGTTGTGTGGTCGCTTCCTAAAAACTTGGAATGTCGTCATCGCGTTCAGCCAAATGTTTTGAAATAACCAATTCTGGGAAGAACTCTAGTTGGCCATGTTTTACTTTTTTGTTCTTGTTTCAGACAAGCTTTTTAATTCAGCAGGACATTAGCTAACCCTTGCGGCGGAATTAACGAAATCAGATTCTTATTTTATAATCCTACGAGTTATAGGACTCGATCACTTAAGCGAAATTTCGTGAGCGAATCACTAACATTTTCTGAGAAAATAATTGAGCCGAAAATATGTACTTACCTGTCTAGTTTATCTACCACTAGTGGACCCGCGCGACTTCGTTCGCGTACACCCACTTTACCTCTACCTACCCTTTTTTCTGCTTATAAACCTTCGTCTTGAAACACTCTATCTATTGTTGAAAACCACATCCGTTGCGTAGTTTCAAAGATCTAAGCGTACATAGATATAGAGGGACAGACGACGGAAAGCGACTTTGTTTTGTACTATGTACAGATAATAAAATTTAGATAGTGCTCTAATACCGCCGAGAGTGTGTGCAGCGGTCTATGTCGACCACAAACAAAACTACAATACGTTTCCAATCATCTCCTGTTACCTGGATACCACTATCTCTTGTGAAAGTGAAATATGCTCAAGTAACTTTATACTCGTGTACTGGAAAGAAAGGTACACATAACTCGAATAGTAGACCTTTTTATTTTCAAGCAACTGGGCCGTACCAATCCTTATTGGGAAAGTTGATACCAGTAATTAAGTTCCAATTAAACTAATACCGCTGCAGCCATTAAAGTGCTAAAGAAAACAAAACAGTCGCCATTCTCTATGTTAAGCCGATTAAAAACATAAAAATAATTAGTATGTGTTTAAATAAGTGAACAAATAAGCGAATTCCTAATTTAAAGTTAGAGACAGAGCGACTGAATAGAATCGCCAAACTCGTTCACTCAAAGGCGTTTTATAATTTCTATAAAAGATCTTCAATTATGGGAGCTGCATTGTCGCTTTAATGTGATCAAGCTCCTTAAATGAAGATTAAAATAAATTAATTAACGATACGTGAAGATTGTTGCAAACGTTCCATTCATAATGAAGAACAACGTTTGAAAACGATTATTTTTCTCGAGCACTTTCCAACTAGGGCGGGTCAATGTTGAAACGGAATAAAATAAGCTGTTGAAAAACCGAAGTGAACACAACCCAAGGCATCACTCAAATTCATCCGGATCTATGCTGCAGAGTAATTGAAAAGTTTTTTAATTCCTTATGTTTTGTTTATAATGATTCAATTCAACATCGACCCGCCCTTACCGGAAATTCCTTTAGGAGCTTTTCGAAGGTCGGTATGCAATATTTATTATATAGCATTCTTTCAACAACTACTTCTAATGCCGGTCAGCATTCCTCTAAAATAGTAACAACAGTATCATACAATCTGACACTGCAGATGACTTTGTCATGTGTTACTTGAAGCAATTCGAAACTAAAAGTAATACAGAGCTGAAGTATGCGCTGGATTACATTGGGCGTAAGAAAGCCGGCTCGGGTATTAACCTGCGTATTAATTACTGCAACACGATTACACGGCGCATCGAGACGGAAACTCTCGCTAGTGTAGCCGATGGTGAAAACATAATGACACCTTGACGCCGTTACAAGGTGCGCTGCGCCTGCGCCGCGGTAACTGCAATGTAAACAAATGGCTCGTGGAGGTCGAAAATTGATTGTTTGAGTCAATTTGTGGAGTAGGTATGGTTTGTGTGATATGGTTGTGTTGTGTGAGCTTGCGATGAATTTTATATGTGCCTAGGATAGTTGCGTGTTACATAGCTCAGTTTCTCAATAAAGGTAGTACATACTTACAATGAATATCGTGACAAGAAAAAAATATTGGCTATTATAATAATTGCGAGTGTTTCAATTCAAATCTTAATTAGACAACTCTTAATTGTTTATCGTTGTTAATGACTCAAAAAGAGGCATAAGTTTGACATGCGCAGCGCCGTAGGCTACCGACGTCGATGCGGTTTCCTTCATTTGGCAGCCAGTTTAATAGTGATAATTCTTAACTTTATTATTTACTTCATTAAAATCGGTACAGCAACTTAGAAAACAATTTAAATAATATATCAACTATGTCAGAAGTTTTGGATCCGTCGGTTAGGTCATAAAAGTTTAATCTCCTATATTCATGTCCGTACTTCAGGGTAACTGTTGAGCTTGGCTCATAAAATTTGACATGGTGCTAAATTTTGCTACAATTTCGTTGCGGCCATTATTCGTAATTCACTTGGCGGATTAGCCTCGACATAAACAATATAAAGGAAGGAAGAGAGCTGAGTAGTTCGGGTCAGTGAACGCTATGTGCGCCGGCACAGCGACGTGTAACGCTAGGGCGTTCATTGTGGCTATACAATAAATGTACTTTATGTAAATAAAGCACTGATTGGCGTAGCAGAAAAGCTTTCGCACGCGACTTCGTCGGCGAAGATCAGCCTTTAATGATTTTCCGTTAATTTCTCGTAAAATTTTCTCAGGTATCTATTTCAGGTAATTCTATCTTTGTGCACATTTAAGATATAAAATGAAATAAAGTACGTAGGTACTAATAGCCATGGTGTAGGTTTTGTTTACATAGAAAAAGTTGATGAATGGGAGAAGTCTTAAAGATTTATCATCATCATCATCTTTTCGTTGTCTCGGTTGCGCCCCGGCACGCGAGGACTCAAGGTCCGCCTTCCTGCTAATCTTGGTCTTCGGTATCCTTGGTGGTGAGCTTATGCATTCTTCGCTTCTTGGGCCGGCCTCTCCTTCCCATGCCCGGCGGAGGCGACATGGCCAGACACTTATTTCCCACGTAACTTGCTGGTCTGCCCGAGACGTGGCCATCGAAGGCGGCATTCTTGCAGCTTATCTGCGATGTTATGGACGCCTAGGCTACTCCGATTGTGAGCGTTTCAAACGCGGTCCTTCCGTGAAACTCCACACATCCACCGCAGCATCGTTTACCGAAAAGTAATAAGTTTTCTTGGTTATGCACTATCGTTAAAACACCTTTCAACACAGAATTGCAGGGGCTACTGTTTCTAACCCGAGCCTATTGACGCAAGTGCACCTACCTACGTGGTGAAATTAACGGAATGTAAAATGCTGTAATCTAAAATATAACAAAGAGAATTTAGCGCACGGTTGGACTGTAACAGTCGCTATGGTCTCTGGGTTTGTTATCTGTGCGATGCGAACTACTGTTGGTACACACGGCACCGAACCGGCATTAAGCAGTTGGATTTTAGCCTGGAGTAAAATTGTGATCGGCAGAGTAGAATTTGCAACAACCTCTTCGAGTTCGACTTACGGGTGTCGTAAAATACAAGGCCTAGGCTAGGCTAAAGGCCTCTCCCCTATTCTTCCACACTTCGCGATGGTTTGATATGGTTACGGTACATCAGGGTACAAGGATAAAAAAGGGAAAACAGTAAAACCAGGATGTCATAGGGTTATGTTGTAGGTAGATATTCAGTTAACAAATTGTATTAACATTATGCATATTTTATTTTTCTTAGATAAAGTTTTTGATATGGTCTGAATTTTTGCTTTTGTTCACATCCTTCCTCCAAGTTGCTAGGCTCAGTTCTAAGATCTATGCCAAGATTTGGTTTGTTATTTCATCTGTTATTATTCAAAACCGAGATCTCGAAACCGCCTAGTAAGCGTGGAGCTGGAAATCAAAGTCGCACCCCTCTTTTCAGGTTGTAAATTATAGCAAAACCCTGCAATGCTGTGGAGCAGACTCAAGACCAACATTGGACTGTTTGGCGCTGTTCTAATCGGCAACAGTCGTGCGACCATTGTCGTACGACGGACATCGCCCGTTAATAGGACACCTCAAAACCGTCCGTCGACCATGGTCGCACGACCGTTGCCAATTAGGACAGCGCCTTATGCTGTTGACGATGACAGTTTAAAACTAACCCCGTTAACCAGAAATGCTGCCTACTGTACCTATACAACAACGATCCCGTGAGCCGCGAAAAATATCAACCATAACCATCTGGGGCCCAGCCAGTGACCATTCTCCGCGAGTCACGGCGCCCGTGAACGCGGGCTTTGTGCCAAATCGATATTATGATCGGACACGACCTGAATCGATATCGGAAAATTAAATAGATACGATGACTGTGACTTTTCGGCATAGGATTGGATTAGGTAGGTAGGTTTGTTGATTAGAAGCAATCAAGACAGTCGACAGATTGTGAGATTTCATCATTGATATGACCCATCATAACAATAATGCAGGTATGTATGTACCTACCTTATACTTAATTAAACCAATCAGAAAACTCGTTTTTTAATTATTTAACTTCGGACATTACCTATACCTTAGATACTTACCTAGTAAATTTTTACACACTGTAATGAGCTTGTAGATAGGAAGAGATCACATTAGTGATAAGACCGCCCTTTGTACTACTTACCATGTATTTTGTATCTGTATTTGTGTTCTTTGGTGTGCAAATAAAGAGTTTTGTATTGTATTGTATTTGTATTGTATTGTAGATAGGTATATGAGCGTATTTACAATATTAACTTATCTACATACTGAAAGAAGGTAGGTACAGTGTGTAAATTTGAAAAGGACTTAGGTATGTTATCTAAGTATGTACCTATCTATTTATTTATTTAACTATTTATTACACACAATAAAGAAATTCAGATATATAACATAGATATAACTGATACAACAGACTGCTATGTCAACATTACCTAGCATTTAATTTACAATACATATATGCCAACCTAATTTAGGTACACCTTGATATAAAATTCCAGATAGCCTAGGCTTCATAAGCCATAACCTCTGCAGCTTCGCCTTAAGCTTTACTTAGCACTGGAGGATGCTGTTTTGCCATATTCTCCAGCGGCTTTTCATGCTTTTCGATAATACACAACAGAAAACTGAAAATTATACAAAGGCCGTGTTAAATGACAAGTTAATGAACAAAGTATACCTAATGATATTCTATTTTTTTGGACGCACACCACACAGCTCGAATAGTAGAACTCCTTGATACCTACATTTTGTAGTTAGTCCCCTCAACGATTCAAAGTTTAACTTTGGGTTCAATTAAAGAACAACTGGCTTTAGCTTCGCCGTAGTATTGTGCGCCTGTCGGTCTTTTTAAGTAAGCAGCATAATCATCAGTTATCCTTGCAGGAATGCTTTATCTAGAACCACATTGTCACTTACTAACACGTAAGATGGGGGTTATATGCCGACCCAGTACATATTTAAAGAAAGACTACAAAGTCCGCCTGCTTAACGACCGAAAGTGTATCTTGGCCTCTGAAATATTATGCCACTAGTTGCCTAGTCGTAAGGTTCAAAATAGATGCTCACCTTCGGCCGGTAGCCGGTGATGCTGCTGGCAACGCTCTCAGCATCGTAGTGGCGGGCGAAGGCGTAGTTGCCCGGACTCCCCCGGGACACACATTGCCCCATAGGCCTTGGTCACCACCGTTCACCGCATCCGCCAATGTCACTCATCACAACACTACAATTGTAATCCTGGTTTGTTAGTCTTCTGTTGGAGGATGGGAAATTGAAACATGTAGAAGTGTGACGCGCATTGACGTACTTACTAAGTACCTACCTCAATGGTAAACACAAGTGTGTGCGTTATCAATGTAAGAAACAAGTAAAAGTTAAATTAGGTAGTTACGTTACGTTTTAATAAGGATAAAATGTTTAAATTTTATTAATAGATAGTTTAGTTTTATTTCGTAATGTTGACATTATTTTAATTTACATCAACAACGGCCACAAGTTAACGCAATAACTTAATTAAAACTTAATAAAATCGTGTAATTGACGAGGTCACATGACGCACCATTTACCTAAGCTAGTCGTGTAGCCTAAGTCCAAACACTAAATTTCCCGTCCCCCATGTCCACACTCCACGTGCTATCGATCCCGCTGAGAGTCAAGATCCTCACTGTCGCGGACGCGCTGCGCGCTGTACGTTCACCGCGAGACTGCACTGCACGCTGCGCCCGCGCCGCTGCGCCCAACACAGCTGACTGCGTTGACTCATTCATGAACGGGCGACGACCGCAGAACTCATGCATGGGAAGTATTTGGCTGATAAACAATTATTACTGCGGGGTTTACGGTGTTTATTTGCTTAGATTCGATCTCAGGATTCAGTTCTAATCCCGTTCCTTATTCATCAAATAAGTACGAGTACCTGTGGACGGATCCCGTTCCTATGTATACATCATGCAGACATGCAAGGCAATTAATATTTGAATCATACACCTGCCATAATATGTACCTACCTATGTCTACAAATCCCCTATCGCCCCAATAAAATAGTAAAATATTCCATCTCATAACGCAAAATCACAACTTAAGGGTTAGGTACGTAACATTCATTTTTTATATTGTATAAACTATGTAGGAATATTCGGCTTTGTTTAGCTCTAGTCCAATAGAGATTTCGATGCATCATAGCGATCGCATAGTGGTCTCGTTAAGGCCAACCGGTACCCCACGGGCACTTTACCAAACTGAGATCGTTCACTTTCATCACTTCCGCGAGGATCGTTATTATTTTCGTGCTCTTATACGATTGAAACTTTGTTATGGTCTAACCATGACGCTAGTATATAGAAGTCTTTTGGGTCTAACTGAATTCATATGATGGAATTCATTAAAATTTTCCTTTCTCCCAAATCTACAAGCGAAACTCATCCCGGAGTAATCTTGTTATACCTACTCGTATTTATGTACCTATTTACTTAGATACCTACAATATCAGTTTTGTGATATTTTTCAATACACTTGTCGTACCTGTGACAGCAATTTCAAGCAAACAAGCTCAATTTCAATGTTTTACGTCGGTTGGGCGTCCTAAGAAGGCCACTTTTCTTAAATGACAGATTCTATCTAGTCGCATAAAAATTAGGAGAAAATAGGAACAATTTGGACTTGACATGGATTTCATTCTCCAAATTACCGGTGGTAGGTCTCTGTCAAGTAATAGGAATCGGCTTGGGTGGGTACACTACCTGACCGCACCGCCTCGTCGATTCAGACGTTGTCGTCGATTCAAACAATGTTTGCATTGTTGTACTTAGTCCGGTTTGAAGGACAAGGTAGCCAGCACAATCTCAGGCAAGCATGAGGCATACCAGCTTGTTCTTAAAGTGGCAATGGAAATGCACCTCGGGTCAGATTTATTTACCTTTAACTTCCTTAACATATAATGTGTTAGGGGCGACTTGTAATACCATACCACTTTCCATCAGAATCAGATTGGCTATCCGGTCGTTGTCACTGAAAAGATTGATGTATTGCAGGGCATAAAATTCAACTTTTTCACTACGTTTAAATCTTTAGAAACTTTTACGTATCACAAATTAGTAATAAGAAAATTATCACAGACGAGACTTGAACATATAAGAACACAGGATATCATTATGAACTTGGTATTCACAAAAAAAAGGAAAGCAGGAAATATCACGTAAAAGCATTTTAAAAAATTCGCGCGCGGCTTTTGCAGAATAACGTTCCATACCAATCAATGTTGAAGTTCCTCCATTTTGTTAAAATAAATTAATTTTATCAGTATGATGTATTTTGAGATAATATTGATCTGAGGATAAATTATTTTATTGACCACTCAGAATACATAGTTTATTACTTTTCCTCCATGTAGTTTATACAAAGATCGTCTTGGATGAACTTGGAACCACAACTTGAAATAAATGCTTGAACCGGAACTTAACCGTCAAACGTCTTGGCAAGGTCAACAAATGTCAATGTCAACAAATACCTTCCGGTGTTTGATGAACAGAAATTTCTCAAAACAAAGTTGTAATTCGTATGTAATCAACGTATACGAAGATATTTTCAAATTGTAGAGTGTCTGATCATAGCTGGAATGATAACACGATCACGAGCTTTTGCTACGGCAATTTCCAAAGTTGTCAATAATGTTGCTAAGCGACAGTTTGAGGTATCAATTTCGGGAAGTAATGGTAAGCATTTTTCTACCTAACATTTATAAAGTATTTGGTATATATATTTATATTTCTTGTTCTGTAAATTCCTAGAGTAAAATACGGTAGCAAATAGATTAGTTTCGCAGAGGTTAGACGCTCCGAACGCAAATGCACCTTTCCTTGCTATGCCAAGCCACACGAATTATTCATTACGATAGAATTGACTCAGTATTCGACTACGACAGTATTCATTCTTTCTACCATTCATTATATGTATCAAAGAAGTATGCTACCAAACATGTAGTAACAGTAAGGTATATTTATGAAAATCTATTAGAGGAAACCGCTTTTTTTAGATCGTGCATACCTAAGCTACGAGCAACAAGGGAACCACATAACATTGATCACTACTGAGGGTCCTCCAGCATTCCAAGGCCAAGGTGTTGGCAAAATCCTGGCCGAGGTAAAGCCCCAAGTTACTAATGTGTATTTACATAAAATAAAGTAAAGTTATTTTAAACTCGTTTTTTTTTCAGAGTGCATTTGATTATGCGTTGAATAAAAAATTAAGTGTCACAGTTCAGTGTAATTTTATTGCTAATTTTTATGAGAAAAATCTTAATAAATATAAAAGCTTGAGTGTGATTGTCCAAGCTGAATAAAAATAATTACTGATTCTTACAATGGATATAGGTTGGCTTAGATGTAATATACATTATTATTTACGAGAAAAATATTATGGCACAGCCAAGAAAATTGCTAAACAGGCTTCAATAGTAACTATTGAAAATACAGAATTCCTTTTTTATCATGGGGTAAGTAACATATTGGAGGGCCAGATCCAGAGAGGAATTGGGGAGCTCACTCCGCTTCAATCTGATCGAGACCTGCAATTAGCCTCTATCATTTCTCTCATATATGCGTACAAGCTTTCTAACACAGTAGACAGAGAGGCAATTTATAATCTAGAAACTAAACTAAAAGAGGAAAAGAAGCAAGCAAGTGCTACATCATACTACTATGCTGGTTTATTCCTCTCATTTGCGGGAAGATATGAGAAAGCCTCAGAATATATTAACAAGTCACTGAGGAAGGATTCAAATAATGTAGATTGCATTATTTTAAAGGGGTGGAATGACATGTATATGAATTTAGGTGAGATGCAAATGTCAATATTGGACTGTTTGGAGCTAGCACTAAATAAAAATGATAAGAATGTTCAAGCCATGCTGGGTTTAGCAAAATTCAAATATTTTGCTAAGGATTATGAGGCTTCCAACCTTACCTTAGATAGGTTGATTGTAAGCAGCCCAGGGCAATTGGTACCTCTTGTGGAGAAATTGTGGAATGAATTTGCCATGCAGAAATGGGAGGCAGTCTACGATACTTCGGAACGAATTTTTTCTTTGGAACCAGAAAACATTCCAGCCCTGAAAGTCAAAATATTTCTATCTCTCTGCAAAGTTCCTGATTACATAGAAGCAGCTGACCAACTGAACAGATTTTATTCTGTACTTGAAAATGAAGAAACACACAATGGATACCAGTTTAATTGTACCACACAAATATTTTCTAAAATATGTGGGAGAGATAGTGCGGTCCTCTCACAGGTGTACAGGTTTGCACAATATGCTTCAGAAATGTATCCAAATAATGTAGACTATTTGAGTGAAGTTGGGTATCAATGTATACTGCAAGGAAAGTATAAAGATTCCTTGAACTTCTTCAAGGCTGCGAGCAAGATTGATAGTAATTCTATCAAAGCTCTTTGTGGATTAACACTCTGCCAGATGTTTGAGAATGGTGCCACAGATCAAGTGTCTCAGCAAGTTGAGTTACTCTTTGAAATGCAGGGCACCAATAAAGTGCCTGTCTTATATCTGTTGTCTGCACAACTTAATGGAAAGAACTCTTCACATGCTGTGACTTTGTTAAATAATGCATATGAATCTAAATTGAGTTTTGCAAATAAATATCCATACAGCTTAGAATACATCAAAGAGTTAGATCCAGATTTTTTGCTTGAAGTCTATAAAGAATATAAGAAACATTTGCTAAAAATGCCATATGTTATAACTGGATATCTGTCCTATTCTCAAGAAGGAAATACAACTTCAGTTAAAACTTGTATCAGCATACTTGACGTTGTTTGCAAAGCTTGTCCTGGATTAATTTCAGCTCTATATGAATTTGCTAAACTTAAGTTCTTATATGGCTATGCTAGTGATTCCCAAAGGATGGCTCAGCAAGTAGGAGAATTGGACAACACTCATGCTGGTAGCCAAATACTTTTGGCGCAAATATATGTTCAACAACAAGCATACACTAAAGCGGCTCAGTGTTTGGAGATGTGTTTGAGTTACAATTTCAAAGTTCGAGACAGTGCTATGTATCATTTTATAAATGGAGTAATTCTGAAGAGCATGAATCAACTCCAGGAGGCACTGGCCAGTTTCACCACCAGTTTGCAGATAGCTACGAATAAAAACACTGCAACCACCATGAGCCGACTGTATGAATCAGATTTGAATATAATAGATAAGGCCACATTGTATTTGCAAATAATTGAAATTCATTCAGAGTTGGGGCAGTTTGCTGAGGCTGGGAAAACCATGCAGGTAAGCAACAGGCAATGTGAACCTGTGATGTGTCTGTCCATATGACATGTTAATGCATTGGGTATGCAAAATTAATCGGATGTAGGCTCTAATACGAATCTATTTTCAGGAAGCAATCCAAGAGTTTTCATACACATCAGAAGAGAGTCGTTTGTATATAGCTAGGGCCGATTTAGCTCTCAAGAAGGGCGATGTTGACGGTGCTATCGACATATTGAATGAAGTGAAAGCCGGCCAGCCGTATTATTTCCAAGCGCACAGCAAAATGGCGCACATTTATTTGAAAGAGAAAAAAGATCGAGCCATGTTCACTACTTGCTTCAAAGAAATAGTAACGAATCATCCCATGGCTGACGCACACACCATGATGGGTGATGCGTATATGTCTATTCATGGTAAGGTTTTCTCAATTCTGAACTAATATAACTCTGGGTTTGACTTTAATGTTTAATGTAACAAGCTTGCCTCCAGTTAGGTGTCCCTCCTAATTCCGTTGGTGAAGCGAGGTTGCCCGTTCTCCCGCTGTGGAACCAGAGACTGGGTAGACAGTCTCGGGAGCCGATTGACACACCGTGACGGTATATTATTGTTATTTAATGTTTTAGAACCGATACAAGCGGCCGAAGCATACGAAATGGCATTGAAAGGGAATCCGAAAGACATACAACTTGTGAAGAAACTTGGACTGGCCTTGATAAAGATGCACGAATTCGACAAAGCGTGCCAGCACTACGAGAATTCCATTAAACTTTTGAATGACAATGAGCTAAAGTTTGAATATCTGGAGCTCCTTATAAAAGTAAACATGACTAATATTTTACTAGAAATTATTTAAATTTCTATAGAACTCACAAAGACACTAATTTTGTGTTACTTTCTCAGCTGAAGCAGTACGACAAAGTGGACTCCACAATATCGAATGAACTGAACCAACTGTACAATAAAGGGAAAGATATAAGATCGATGAAGCGCCGTGTTCGGTTCCTCCTTCTTCAATCCAGAGGACGGGAATTGAAGAACCCGTCCGCTAATAACACCCACCTTCTGCTTATCGAGGCAAAGGATCTGCAGAATGTGATCGTGAAACGCACCGAAATCGATTCCAGAGGAGACTTGGAGGAGGAAAAGCAGAATTTGTCTACGATCCTCAGTGCATTAGCTAAAGTGAAGAGCACGAAGGAGCCGTCCATGGCAGCCAACTTGTATTCTGAAGCTCTCATATACACCCCGCGAAATCCAGACACATTGTTGGCTTTGGCGAAGTTATATGCACAGGTCGGTACTTGTATAGTTAGCTTTTATTGTAGGTAGGAATTAATTTTGTATATTTTTCACATTACTATATCATTATTATTCGTTAATTTCAGATAAATAACGCGGAAAAATGCGAACAAACCTGCGCGGTTTTATTGAACACAGATCCCAATAACGAATCAGCGGCGGTTATGATGGCTGATCTCGCTTTTCGTAAGGTAAACTGATACTCCATTGTTTTCTCACTTTTTGCATTTTTAATTCTATCGAAGCGAAACCCTCCGCTTGAGTTTGGTTTACCGCCAATCATAGCAATTTTCATAGCAAGTTGTTTTATCGTCTATTTCTGCGTCCACGGCCGACGACGAAAGTAAAATGTACATTATGTTAGAGGCTTCTTCTGAGGCATATTGGTAACTCCGCTGGTGTTGCTTATGTCCATAGGCGACGGTTACCACTTTCCACCAGGTGGCCCGCTAGCCTGTGTGTCTGCCGTATAACATTAAAATAATATTCAAGAGCACGTCTACATAAACAAAGCTAGATTTTACGTCGAGCAACGTTCGACATAAGAATTGTCTAAAGCCTGCAGGATCTATCAATTGTGTAAACTAAATCCGTAACCTCTATCCGTAATCCTTCGATTGTGTTCCCCGAACAATATAATCTGGGGCCCTATTTTTGAAACCGCTCGCATCCACGCGAACGCTCGCTTTCCAATGCTTGTCTTTTCTATCTCTAGCAATTTACCACGAGTGTGAAAGAGATAGGTAGCGCACTCGAGCGCTCGCGTGAATGCAATTGGTCTCAAAAATAGAGCCCATTGACACCTTCAAGGGTCGACGTCTTTGGTGCATGTGTAGAGCCCATAACTTAACCACAGGTGGATCTAGAAACGGCGCAGCGTCACCTGACCCAAATCCTGTCGGTGAAGCCATGCAGCTGGGAGGCCTTAGCGCAGTTGATCGAGGTGCAATGGCGGCGCGGGAAGCTCTCAGATGTCGACGCGCCGCTAGAGGCCGCTAGGGTCGCGTTGGGGACAGAGGATGATCCAGGTTAGTTGCTTGTTGCTGATAAAACACGTATGTAGTAGGTATGTAGGTTTTGCAGTTTTAGTTGGCTAGACCCTGTATAAAAAGCCAAGCTACTCGGGAAATTAGAATGTTGATGGAAATCAACAAGCGACCTGGTTTTGAATAATAAAGATATCTTGAAGTCATAAGTACTTAATCAGATTTCGATTAATCTTATTATTTCCTAAGACGCTTAAATTTTTAGACAGTCTCTACTGCCCTGTACATCTTTCGCTTCTTATTTTAGAGCTCGAAAAACCTGACCTTTGATCGTTGAGTTCTAACTTCATCAATAACTTTCAGCTTTCAATATGCCAGACTAAATTGTCTGCGAGGAACTAAGCTCCCTCTTAGACTGTGATGGCTCCGTAGGTTATCGTCATCAAGTACAAGATTCCACTTTGTAGTGATAGTTGACTTAAACTTTGACTTTTCGTACCGATAGCACTTACATATCCTCGTGTGTGGGTTCTATAAGTAAACACAACCAGTATGCCTCACATCCTTATGCTTAACCTAAGGCTCGTCAGTTTACACTGGCCTTAACCCAACCTTTGTTCTCCAAATCCTCCCAGGCTACCACTACTGCCAGGGCCTGTCCTCCCTGTACTCGGGCAAGGCGAACGCGTCGCTGCGCTCGCTGAACCTGTCGCGGCGCTCGGCCCGCTGGGGGCGCGCCGCCGCCAAGCGGATGGTGCTGCTGTGTCTCACGCAGCATGCGCTTGCTGGGGCCGAGAGCCAGCCAGCGGATGATTCGTGAGTGATTATGAGACTTACTTACTGCGGTGGCTCAGAACGCCCCCAAGGTGTGATCCTGTATCCTGATCCCACCAGAGATCGCCACCTCTTGCGATCCTGCGCCATTCCCTGCCAATCGAGGATTCCCAGTGCGTGCAGGATTATTTTATTCATAAAACTTACAGCAATAATTAACATATGATATACTTAATAATAAGGTTTTTCATGAGCCATTTACAAGTTTTCGCCTATAGCAGTAACAGTATAAACAATGGATCACAATTTCCATGAAAGAGAAAAAAAGATCTTTGAAACACTTTTAAATTATGTATAGTATGGATGATATTATAGTTTGAATTATGTCAACCTCGGTCATGGATACATTCAGTGGCAAAAAACATGTTAGCACACAATTGCTTAACTCTAACCGGTTTATCACAGAATATATCCAGACTTGAAGAGAATTTATTGAACATTTCTCAGGCCCGTGGTACAAAGGTATGTCTCCTGAAGTTACAGTGGCAGAGGGGCACATTGAGCTTCAAGCTAACGGTATGGCGAGATGGCCTTGCTGGCGGATAATACCTCTGGGCAATCTACAGCACCCGTCATTGTTTTAGAAAGCTGAATGAAAGAAATGATAAATAAGCAATTCCACGTCTTAATTCCAGTGGCAGGAGATGTTGGCGCTTACATCGCTCCTCATAACCAGAAAATTGAAATTTTAATTTGTATTCTAAACGTCCGAGAAACTTTCGTTGAATCCCATTGCTCCCGTGGCTTTGTTAATGATATGACTCACATGATAGTCAAACATTAGACGAGAGTCTATGATTACTCCTAGGTCGCGAACCCTATACACACGACCCAAATCATTGCCATTAATTGCATAGTTATAAACAATTGGAGATCGTTTTCTAGTGTACGATATACCGACACATTTTGATACGTTTAGCTTTAATCTGTTTTGTTCACAATACACACTCAGGCGGGTTAGGTTAGAGGATGCCGTATTACTTCAAGTCCTCTTGCAGTAATACGGCATCCTCTATTCCTTTTATACGTCTATAAACTTTCATGTCATCAGCAAATAAAATCATTTTAGAGTTGTGAAAACGTTTATCAATGTCTGAGATAAATAAGATGAACAAAAAAGGCCCCAGAATCGATCCCTGCGGGACCCCTGAGAGAATTGCAATGGAAGCCGAGGAAAACCCGTTAAGCACTACCGTCTGAGTGCGACTAGTGACATCAGAAGAAAACCATCTAAATAGGTTCCCCCTAATACCAGCTGAATAAAGTTTCTGCAGAAGTATATGATGATCTATGCTGTCAAATGCCTTGCCATAGTCTGTGTATATGCAGTCTATTTGACCTCCACCATCCATATCCTCCGCTACCTTTTCAAGAAATGATCCTAAATTAGATACTGTGGATTGTTTAGGCAAAAAACCATGTTTAAAATCACCAAGTATTGGCCTCATTACAACCTGTAATTGCATATGTACGATTTTTTTTTTAAATTTAGCTAATATGCACAATTTAGAAATAGGACTGTAATTTTCTGTCAACATTTTATCGCCCTTCTTTAAAATATGCGAGACCAGCGCATATACCCTAGTTTTTCTGTAATATTTGAATTTTTCTTTTAGTAAACTTTTCAAAGGCGCTGAAAACCAGGGCGGAAAATTATTTATTTTTTGAGTAAAAATTATGAGACTACAGTAACCCAAATATCAAAGAGTCAGACGTGGTGCTAACATAAGCGGCGAAATGAGTCGTGCACACAGCCGTATGGCCACCCACCTCTCGGTCATACGGACCGCGTCAGACCTAATCGCGGGTGATGCGCACGCTTACTTGCCGGTGGCTCTTTGGGCGTGCGCACTTCTTGACACCCACACACCCACAAATCCAGTTGTTTCATATGCACTCCTCTCCCTTAGATAGCTGACGTCACAGCCGTATGGCCGCCGAAATATCCATACGCGTGTGCGAACCGGCGAAAGGAGTCGTGCGCACTTGTGTAACGCCAATTACGACCCAAATGTTGAGGCGGCCGTAGCGAACGAGTTAAGGGATCCGACTCGTAAATTCGTAATGTGTTTCTTTTCTGTATGGCGGCGTTGAACAGGACTACTGTTTAATTATTGAGCTCACTATACAATGAGCATCATCCAGTCTGACTTTCTTTTACCTGTTACTGAGATCTTAGACCCGCCCGATCTTACCGGCTTTTCTCGGTCATACCATATATATTCTATGGTCATAGTAACTAACTACCGTACCACTCAAACTCACAACTGTTCACTTTTTTTACCGCAAAGGTGGCAAACAAGCTTACAGTCCGCCTAATGGTAAGCTGTTACTTTAGCCTTTGAACGTTTGCAATATCACACCCTTGAAGAACTTCATGTGAGTACGACTCACTTGGGAAAACCTGGAGCTCATTCCACAACCTAAAAGCCCTTTCCCCATAACAGTGACACCAGGCTGTTAGCGCTGCGCACTGCTGAGAAGCTGTTAGGCGAGGTGCCTACCGGCGAGAGGAGGACGTTGCAAGCCTTACTGACACTTGCCACGCGCCAGAAGGCAGCCGCGGAGAGGGTCCTCCAAGAACTATTGCCAGCAGTCACAGAGGACAGCGTGCAGGACGACCCGTATCTCATACTTGCCATCGCTACTGCGTAAGTTAAAATGCTCTCTACTACTAAATGTCCGGTCTGACACCAAAATAGCGCAAAAAAGTTGAAGAAGGTATAGCTTCTTTCGTAGACCACACCTGGGCAACAAGTACCACCTACGGAAGGCTCGGCCAAGCCCTCCTACGCGTACACTTATAACAATCAGGAACAGTTGTACTGTGCACAGTGCAATCATATATTCAAATATAAGTTTGGATTCGCGAGCCACTCACGTGCACATCAAAGAAATAATAGTTTTAGTAAGGGTCGCCGTCGTCGGACACAAAAATTTCGGGTACATAAATCTGTTGACTTGACTCCTATGAACGAAACAGTAAATATGTCGGCGGTACATAACGCGCATCGGCTACATCTATAATACGAAGCCGAAAGTACCGCCGACTACTTTACTCGATATTGAAATGTCTAGGAGAATCTGATTTTTATCTGTAAGTTATTTAGCAGTGTCCAATAAGATAATTCAAATTATTCAAATTTCAGATACAACATAATAAAACAACCAACGCGAGCCAAAAATATCTTGAAGAGAACAGTGTCTTCGATACCTTGGACACCAGAAAAAGCTGACGGATTGGAAAGGTGAACTACATTTCATACATACATACACACTCACGCCCATATCCCACAGGGGTAGGCAGAGACTATCGAGTACCACAAGCTACGATCCTGACACACCTCTTCCACATTCATACATCTTTTCAAACATTTAAGCCAGTTGAGGGTACTCTTGACCTGCCCTTTTTGGAAGTCATTTATTTGATCAGTATAATGTCCTTATCGGGCGATCTCTACCGACCCTTCCATTCACATTCGCACGATATATATCTTTCGTAAGCCGTCTTTCTTTCATCCATTCTCCCCACGTTTCCAAATCTCAGCATACCTCTTTCAATTCAAAAGGTGAACTAATACATTCAAAATCGAACTCTCTTATCATCGCGCTAGAATACGAAGTCATTCGTGTCTGTTCTTTGCCCTAGATGCTGGTTAGAAGTGGCTGACAACCAAATTAACTCCGGAAGATCAGATGCTGCCAAAGAAGTGCTAACCAAGATATTGAATCACAACAACTCGTGTGCTTCGGCTTTTCAGTATTTAGGTAAGAATATTTATCTGCAATCTCTTGTGTCAATCCACATGTGCTTCTTATTGTCATATAATTAAGATAACTTTTAGTCGATGTGATTTCATCGGTGATAGGTACACATAAGAATGTTTCTGGGTAGTACAGTCAGGTGAAGAAGTTTATCAGTTTTGACAAAACTTCTCAGTGGTCAACATATCAGCCTACCTACTACCATAGTATAAAATGAGCACGCATCACTATGGATGCGAAACCGTAGACGATCCAAAGTCTAAACAGGGTAGGTTGAAATGCTGTCTTCCGCATACTGCCACCAACTTATTTGTTCCAGTGGTGAAGAAGCGGGCGTTTCAAACTGTCACTTTTGTAGATATAATAATGTCTTAGTTGCGATTTAGTTTACTAAACAGATAAGTTGGTGGCACTATAACCAAAATATGGCTAAGGTTGGTATTCCATTTATCCCATATATTTGTCAAATTTCTTTGAAGTCGTTGAATTTCTGTCAATGTCTTTGGTCAAATGCATATTGGATAGATATATTTGATGAGTGGAATACCACCCTTAGATTGAGATAGTTAACTGTCATAATGTAATTGCAAGAGAAATCGTCCTTGTCGTTTTATGACGTGCAACGAACGTGCACGAACTAAGGGCGACTTGCACCAAATTCTTAATCGTATTCAAGCTTAACAATTTGGTGCAAGCCGTGCTTAAATTTTACGGGTTAAGACAAAGCACTTTCTTAGTCGAGAGTACATTAAAAACCCCCCACCAGGTTACCTAGCCGAAAAGGAGCAAAACTACAAGAGTGCAGCACACAACTACGACAACGCGTGGCTACACACCGGCCGCACCGACCTCGCAGTGGGATACAAGCTGGCCCACGCCCAACTCAAGCTCAAGAAGTACCCGGAATGCATCATCGTGTGCCGGCACATACTGAACGCACACCCGGACTATCCGAAACTGAGGAAGGAGATATTCGAGAAGGCGAAGAATAATCTTCGTACCTGATCTTGTTTCGTTTTGCTATTTTAGTCATTACATCATCATCATAACAGCCGGAAGACGCCCACTGCTGGGCATAGGCCTCTCCTAGAGATCTCCATACAGGCCGGTCCTGTACCTTCCGCATCCAGCTGATACCTGCGATCTTTACCGGGTCGTCGGTCCACCTGTGGGGGGCCTACCCACTCTTCGTATTCCTCATATCTGAGGGTTGTGACCTCTCTCCCCCATAATCCTGTCACAGACAAAGGCATGCCATCTTTTCCTGTCTTCAGCACAGTGCAGAGCCTCGTGGAACGTAGTATGTAATGTGGTGCGGATCTGATCGGACTAACGCATTGGGCTATCTCTAGGTCTTTTGTCATTTACATCTACCAGTCATCATCAGTCGAATATCTCCTATACGACATGAAGAGGCGAAAACATATTGTTAGATTGTAGCCCAATACGTAAAGTATGGGCCCGTCCTAAAGGTCATGAGTTCAAAACAAAGTGCAATTATATTTTTCAGTAAAAGTACAACTTTAAGGTTTTAAGTATATGTTATATATATAAATATTAATTGTATAATGTTTTATGAATTAAAAGTACAATATAAAACATGCATAAACTATATTTATCTTCTTTTATTTCGACATAATTTGTGACATTTTTCGGTTGCTAGTCGGGCAACTATAAATAGAAACATTCGACGAAAATACTGGTACTATCTAATATCTAAACTAATCGTAATGTGTTTAGTCCTCTGCCTCCTCTGCCTCCAGGATGGTCTTGAAGCAGAATGGCTGGAAGATGTACCCGAGGCCTCCGTAGAACTTGCTCATGAATTCCACCCTGGAATAAAACAGATACATTTTATATTTTGTATTTGCTACGATTGCCGCAGTTACAAATTGCTACAAGACTTTCTTTGATGGACATGAGTCCATCTCTAGATTCTAATCTCTTTTGGGGCGAATGTGGGTTTTCGCACAGACATACCAGACTAAACACAAATCACAAATATTCCCTGTTCGCTCGCTCTACAATGATTATGAATCTTGCTATCCCGTTTATTCATCCCTTGGAATAAGTTCACGGAAAATGACGTGCGCAATGTTTTGAACGTTCGACATATTGCTCGAGGGCCTATCGACCTGACGTTTTTTTTGAAACATCGGTGTAAATTTTATAATTTCCTAATAAAATTTAAATTAAACCATTTAAAAGATTGTAATTTTGTGTGTAATTTAGTGCACATTTATGTGAAAGCGCAAAGTATGGAAATACACCTGGATTATCCTTTCACCGGTAAGTAAACATTCGTGGTCGAGGCGATCCGAAATAAATTTTAGAAATTGTGACAAAAATATGCATGGAAATAGTGTGAATTTGCATTAATTGAAATGCTTTACCTTAAAACAACATGCCATTAGAGATAGATTTAAAATTATTGGCAAATTGAGCAATATTTCGGTGTCTAAATAGGTACGAAAATATTTTGATGCTAACAGGGTCGGACTTAGTATTTATTGTATAGTATTTTATTACTCAAATCTTGTGAATAGCGGTCCACAACTTTATATGTATCAGGGTTCCATACCAAAAATGTACCTAGATGACATTTTAAATGTTCAGACATTATATGAAACAACGGATTAATCGCGTATTTACGTTTATTTACAAAAATATTTGTTTTTCTAGGTTTCCTAAAGACCAGACATGGTTATGTCTGGGTTGCAAATTGGAAGTGCTGCGTTGTAAACATTTTGAAGAACAAGATAATAATTAGATGCAAGTCCCTTCTGTCCTGCTGCACCAGCATAATATGAATTTTTACTGAAAATAAAGTATATGCTGCTTGTTTAATATATTAATGTATCTATCCTTTTCATTATTATTATTTTTTTCATGACTATGTCCTCTAGAGGGCATCATATTAAATTGTGAAGTCACATAGGCCGATTCACGGTATGTAGGATCGAGAGATCGAAAAGACGGTGGTAGGTATCAGGGCATGGCTTTGATTCACTAGACACCTTCCTTTTATTATAATGTCAATATTAAAAAATATAAGGACAAGCTTATAAATATTGCATAGTCATCTGGAGCGAACAACAAGTTAGATTTGTTTGTGTTCGTTACGAGTAGAAAGTCGTAGCAAAATATAACTCATGATGGGCTGCCTTGTTCCGTCCCTGCATTTGCATTAGTGTGTGTGTTATAGAGATGTGTGACATTTTGTCTCATATTTAAACTCTAAATGTACTCTCTGCTTCTGTATAGAAAATTTTTTCTCTATGGGTTTTCGCGATTCCAAATGGCGCTACTGAGACTTTAGTTGGCATTAGTTAGAATAGATCCGTCATGTTACAGCAGTTGTTTCTGTTTAATAGCACGGCAGTATTTTGTAACGGACCTTACGTCTTACTAACGCCATATATTGGGTTGCAATGCCATCTATTTACACAATAGATATTTCACAACTACCGCGACGGTCACAGCCGAATCACTGTTGCTAATTACACATTGCTATTATGAAAATACGGCGTTATTTTGACAGTGACAATACCTGTGGAGCAACTTGTCCAAGGTATTAAGGGTAATTCCAGAAGGACTTATCCTCGGTATAAAAATAAACATTTTGGAACTTGCGTCCGGGTTGTGCTCTCGCGCACGAGGGCCCGGGTCCGCCTTATAATATAATTATAACAAAGCCAATAATAAATAATGATAACAAGCCACTCACCAGTGCAAACGCAGGGTATGCAGGAAGGCGGAGAGCCCCTCCATCATCACAAGGATGGCGAGAGTGAAGAGCGCCCAGAAGCAGAACGCCACGTACAGCTTTATGGCGCCCACGTAGCTGTCGTCCTTCAGGCCCATGGTCAACACCATGTTCCATAGCACTTCGGACAGCTCTGTGGAAGGGGAGTCATGGTTTTTATGTTATATGGTAGATGAACAGGCGGGGCACCTGATGGACAGTGGTTACCATCGCCTGTAGATACGATGGTGGCTAATATGTGGTTACCGCCCCCTGTAGATACATTGGTTGATAATAAGTGGTTACCACTGTCTATGGACATGATGGTGGAGAATAAATTATTACCACCGCCAAAAACCACGATGGTGGATAATAAGTTGATTTGTTACCATCGCCTGGATTTTAAAATATTTTCCAGAATATAGAACCGAATTTAATGAAACGAAGCCGATGAAACTGGATTACAAATTGAATCGAATCCGTATAGCTAAGACGCAACAGACACAGACATAGATACACACGTTAAACTTTGACACACCTATTTTTGCGAATACTCTTTTTATACCACTAAGGTGGCAAACAAGCTTACGGCCTGCCTGATGGTAAGCAGTCACTGCAGCCTATGGGCGTTACTTAAACAACTACCCCTATAACACTGTTGAGAATAACAAAAACTACATACCAGCGTGAGCCAGCGACAGCGCCCACAGTCGCAAATACGAGGCGGTGTGCGAGATGGTACTCAGCACGTATTCTATTGTGTGTATGGCTTGGTGGATCATCAGCTCGCTGAAGGGCTCGTCGTCGTGGTCGTGGGGCTCCTCCTTCTTGGGCTTCGGCGCTGGGGCTTCGGGGGCCTCCTGGCCTTCGCTGATGTCCGTTTGTTCCTGCATCTCGATGCCTTGGTTCACGTTGCCGTTGGATCGCTCCGGCTGGGGGAGAGTGAGGGTTTGCATTTTGCTCTTTATGTCGTTTGGGTAAGGTAGTTTTTTGAAAATATTTTGAGGGTACAGATGGCTAATGATTGGTTCGCGCTACCGTTTGATCGCTCCGGCTGGGGAGTGACGAGGGTTTGTATTTTGGTCTTTATGTCGTTTGTGTAAAGTAGCTTTTTGAAAATGTTTTGAGGGTATCTACACAAACGGGTACAGGTGAGTAATGAAGATACCCGCCTACAAATACGGTATACTATACTTAGAGAGTGATATGGGTTTGCATATTGGTCTTTATGTCGTTTATGTAAAGTAATTTAAAAATTATATTTTTAGTGTATCTACACAAAGTACGGATGGCTAATGAAGATAGCCACCTGCAAATACAGTAACAGTAAGAAATTGTTGCCCCTATATTCCAGCGCTGTGACAGGACGATACGCCAAGGGATTTTTTGGGCACGAATAAAAATGTGCCTTATAGGAATTACAATAAAGTTGAAATATTTATTGGTTTGTCACAGTTGTTTCAACACTTATGATCATCGTCAATGGACTTTCAACTTTATTGACATTAACATAAGTTACATTCTTGCTCGTCTCCAAAAAAACCCTAGTCGTGCCGGCTCGATGTCTCTTACAATTGTCTGTTAAAGTACATAGGTAAATACTTCTCTATCTCTCTTCTTTGTCTATGACAGCCAGACCCCACCCTCTTATCCCTCACTGATGGACAATCTTAATTGGCTATTTCAAATTTTTTTAAATAATACCTTAGGCTGCTTCTTCTTTTTCTTGCTAGCTGACAGCAAGTACAACGGTTTCCCGAGCAACATGACTGGAATACAGGCTAGTGCGATCAGTACGAAGACACGCTGCACAGTGCCCTGGCCTTCAAACATGAATTCCTTGCAGCCGTCCTCTGGCTCCTGGCTTGAGAAGAGCATCATGTTGATGAAGAGAATCAGGACGGATGGTGCGCAGCCTTGCCTGTATGCCAGCTCTGGAAAACAGAAATTAACGTCATCATCAAGAGAAGTAGATAATGATATTAAATCAATATGCTTGGACAATTCACACAGCACCATCTAGCCTCAAAGTAAGCAAAGCTTATGGTATGGGTGCTAGATAACTGATAATATACTAGATAAATGGCGATACATTACGTTTAATAAGCTAAGAAAGAAATTTCAGTTCCCGTAATTCTACTATAATAATATCATTTGACGACCTGAGTGGCTCAGTTGGTCTGCCACGCAGAGGCCGAGTTCGATTCCCGGACGAGCAGAAATTGAAATATTGAATTTTAATTTCTGTTACGGATCTGGGTGTTATACTTATAATACCTAAGTATGTATTTAAAAGTATATAAGTAGTTTATCGGTTACCTTGCACCCCTTGGCTAGATGGCGCTGCGTGAATTGTCCAAGTATATTTATTTATCATGTATTTGAACACTCCTCCGTAGAGGTATTTTTTCAGAGGAGTTGTCACCTAATGATTTAGACAGCGCTTCATCTTAGTCCCATGGTTATAAGCGGAATTACAAACATTAGCTAGCTAGAGACAACAGCGCCACTCTTCATAGGTACTAAATGTTGAAACAGATTATAGTATCGTCTTTGTCAACGTAGGACCCCGGGCCTTCGTGTGCGAATATTTTTTTTCACTGTCAGTGTTTTTCACGATGATTATTTCTCAGTGTAATACAAAAATAGTTGCCAAACTCACCCGTCGTCCCGTCTGGGTTGGCGTTGTATACGATCCATTTGTAGAACATCATGAACACCATGTACAAGAAAAGAAGGCAGAGGAATATTACTTGGGGCAGGAACTCCAGGAGAATTGAGAAGCGGCGTTTGAAGAAACTAAAAAGAACAAAACGAACACACATTTTTATATGCCCCCAGTATCTATATACCCAGTAACAAAAGGCAGATACGCTGTCTGCTCGTTTGTAACTGAGTAGTATGAAAATTCTGTCACAGAGACCATATTAGCACGGTCGGCAGGTACTTACGACCTAGACACAATTACGATCGTAATGATATATTGGAAGTTTGTTCGGGATGTATAATTTAATTTTTCGACCTCGAGGAGCCTTTGGTACCTTGAGGGGAGCCAAGAAATCGCCAAATTTGTTGATATTTTCCTGTTTTTTGCTTATACTTCGAAAACAAAAAAAAAAACAGCTGTCTACAGCAAAAAATGCTCTTATACTAAGGTAATCTACACAAAACTCTCCACATTTATCCCATTACATAGGTAATAGGATAATCAGTATTGAGATATATTGTAAAAACGTGTCTTAGGCTATTTGCTATTTCAACCCATTTGTTACACATGTCTGTCTGGTATACTCTTTCTGCATTTAATAATAGAGTTTTACTATAATAATTAACGTTTATTAAGGGACACAAATTGTCTCTTTCTGGCGGCAAAATCGGCAATACAAGCTTCCGTAATTCTACGCAGTTTGTAACCAGACGTGTGTAAAGCATAGAGTAATTTTTTTATATATAGGAGGTGTGTATTAATAATAGTCTTACTTGTAATTAACCACGCTCATGCAAACACCGAAGATCATGTGTAAGACGCCGAAAATGATGGAGAGCTTCATTTTGTACGAGTTCAGGAAAATGATTTTGTTGTCAGCAGTCTGGAAAACAACAGGTGTTGTTACAAACAACAATCACGAGTCACGTGATCGTTCTGTACGTCAATACAAATTATTATCTTTACCGACGCAGTAGGCTAATTGCATCACTCTGTTGCCAACAATTATCTGATTTCGATGATTGAAATTGTTTCTTTTTCGATTAAGTATTATCGATTTATCGACTTAATAGTTTCAGTTTATCGCAACGGAACTTTGTTAGGAACTGAACCCGAAATCCCGAAATAGATGATACGAAATCAAATAATTGTTGGCAACAGCGTTGCGTAATTAGCCTACAAGTCGGTTGACCGAATAGGCAGTAACGCGAATCAATACTTCACTAGGTGTAACTTAGTGTCGGTCGACCGACCTATCGTAGACGCGCCATAAGAACGATAGTCGCTTGCACTGACCTGCCAAATGGGATCAATACCGATGAAGTACGGCTCTCCTAGGTAGGCGTCCGTGGGGTCCAATTGCAAATTGAGGTTGGTTTCCATATAAGGTTCGTCATATCGAATCGCCCAAGATGACCCGAATATGTTCATGGATTTCGAGAATATATCATTGTAGACGAGGCCAGTGTACATAGAGAAGCAGCCCATGAGGAGTATGATGTATCGGCCGGCGAAGAATATGTTCCAGATTTCGTTGGTGGACTTCTTGGCTGCAAGTGAGACCTCCTTGATGACCATCCAAGCACCGAAGAGCATCATGATAGCTCCGTGGCCCAAGTCGCCGAACATCACGGCGAATAAGAATGGGAATGTGATGATGGTGTACAGAGCTGGAAATAAAAACAATAAAATATTAATGCTAGTTTTGGGTCATTGCGTCAACATAGTAAGTAAAACATTAAAGAGGCAAAGGCTTTGCCCGCGACTTTGTCCACATAAAATTCGGTTATTTTTAAAGATAAACGGAGAGTATGTGCATCCCAATGTTGCCATCTCCAAGAAGCAGGGATGCCAAATTATATCCAAATCTGTTCAGTGATTTATGCGTAAAAATAGTAACAAATAGTACTTTCGCTTGTATAAAACATATAGTTTGGATACCAGATAACAATAGGGCTTTGGTCTTTAGATCAGAACTGTTGTTACCGAAATGCCAATAAAAGTACCAATCCGCGAGTTGACTAAATCAGCAACTCCTTATGATCAGTCAAAACGGATCACTTTTATGAAATTTGTATTTGACTGAACTGTGACGTCATTGCACAAATGTACATTTTTGTCATTTTACTTGATTCAAAAATTATAAATATTACGATTTCATTTATTTTCTTGTTTAGAAAGCTGGTTCTAACTGAAGCACTTTAATTATAACCTGGATTTATAATTTGTATTAAATCTAGGCAAGTTCCCAGTCTCAGGGACTGAAAAGAGTTTAATACCAGATAAAATTTAACTTTGTGCACTCTAACATCCAGAACATCTAAACCAGATCGGAAAAGATCACTTATTAGTAACCGTCAGACTATTTCCTCTGAATTTAATTATGAGTCAGCAAAAAATGTCTAAGTTTTCCTGCTTTGCTGTCCGCGTCAGTAGACGAAGCCCTCTTTGGGCTTCATGACTCAAGATACCCTACCCGGGTAGTGCAAAATGGACAGCGCTCTCTCCGGTGGTAGGCTTCGGCCGTGGCTGGTCACCACCCCTCAGGCGAACGCGTCGTCAAGCGGCCCAGCCGTGTTTCGTTGCGATGCCTGGAGTAGCCATCTAGGAGGATGGGTCTGAATAGTTGTGGTTGCTCTGCGTAACCGATTTTTCTCCTGCTCTTCACTCCCGTACCGGGTGCCTGGCTTCGGAGGGCAGGGATCCGAAGCACGGTGCCGCCGCTGGCCGACCGTTGATAGTTGGGGGCCCAAGTAGCTGGTTAGCCACCAGTGAAAGGCTGCCCCGCCATACGAAAAATCCCAGATTGCTCTACCTTGCCGCTTGGCGAACGGATGGGAGGGCCAGGTAGCCAATCTGGGGGGTTCGGGTGTCCCCGCGGTCTCCGCGTCAGGCACCTTCCCGTGCGGCAATGGTGAGCATGCTAGCTGGTCGGCGGAGCGCCATCTCGTCCAACTACCGTCTAGAAGGGCGGACCCATCCTTTTCACTCAACAAATATGAAGCACAAAAAAGAAAGGAGAAACGATATACAGCGGCTGCATATCGTTTCAGCGCGGCATGGATCAGCCCTCCCACTCAAAGTGCACCTCACGAACATTCGAGGCCTGCACTCCAATCTCGATGCAGTGCACCATCACCTTGAGACTGAAAAACCGCAGCTGCTGGTCCTCACTGAGACGCAGATCAGATGTCCGGCTGACGCGGCGTACCTCAGCTACCCAGAGCATTCTCTAGAGCACAGGATCGTACCTCGTGCCGGAGTCTGTGTGTACGCTCGCGACGACATCTGCACTCGGCGTCTCTGGAGCTTTGAGCGGTCTGATTTCTCCATTTTGTGCCTTCTAGTGGATACAGGTCATGTGCAAATCCTGTATGCCTGCGTTTATCGCTCGCACAGCGGGGATCAGGAGACAACTCGTTTTTGTAGCCATCCATTGCCATTGAAGTGGCGGATGAAGTGAGAAAACGGTACCCCGGGGCGCAATTGGTTATCCTGAGGATTTCAATGCCCACCACCAAGATTGGCTTTTCCCATACCAGGTGACTAATCATGCTGGAAGAGAGGCGCGTAAACTAGCTCTGTCGCTAGATCTCACCCAGCTGGTAAACTGCGCCACGAGGGTACCTGACGTCGACTCTCATACCGACAATTGCTTAGACCTT
Organism: Blastobasis adustella; assembly: GCA_907269095.1. Taxonomy (NCBI): domain Eukaryota; kingdom Metazoa; phylum Arthropoda; class Insecta; order Lepidoptera; family Blastobasidae; genus Blastobasis; species Blastobasis adustella. The sequence goes on from OU026124.1 coordinate 13,032,228, forward strand.
CTGTTGACGACTGATCCGGACAGGCACTCAGTATCGGTTTCTGCACCGCTGGGTTTCTGCAACTTTGGACAGTACATCGAATCCAAAGCTAAGACTGCAGCCAAGAAACTTGGTATCCTCTCGAAGGTCAGGCGGTACATCACTTCAAAGCAGTTGCTTCAGCTATATCAAGCACAAGTCCGATCATGCATGGAGTACTGCTGCCATCTCTGGGATGGATCAGCCAAATATCAACTGGCCGCTTTGGATTCGGTGGAAAAACGCGCAAAGAAGATCATTTGTGACCCTCAATTGATTGAGGCTAAGCTGCAGAGCCTCGAGCATCGGCGTAGGGTTGCGTGTCTGTCGGTCTTCTACAGGTTACATTTCGGAGAGTGTGCGAAACAGTTGCACGACCTCATTCCGCCGGGGCCTTACCGCCATCGGGAAACGCGATCCGGGCGAGCGCGAATCATTATGTCGTGGATCTTCCAGCTACCCGCACGAGCCGCTTTGGTTCAACCTTTATAATGCGAACGGCTAAGGAATGGAACGCGTTGCCTGCGAGTGTGTTCCCTGATCACTATAATCTGGACGCCTTCAAGGCTGGAGTGAATAGACTGTTTCTAGACAGGCATGCTCCATCTTCGACCGCATCGTCACTTACCACCAGGTGAGATGGCGGTCAAATGCCTGGATAGACTAAATATTAAAGAAAAAATAAACGTAAATATTTCCTGTTATTCTGTATGAAAGACTTTGCCGTAACAAGATTACTTATTAAAGCCCGATCATTGTTGCCTGTAGCCCATACTCGTATGTCCAAGTACTTGATTGGCAGCAATAGAAGTTAAGGCCCCCTTACTTAAGTATTGTCGGGCACGGTCCGGTCGTTGTCGGCGTGGGGTGGATGTGCTCCAGTCCTGTGGTGGCCAACATGTCACTGTGTGTTTCTTTCCTACTTTCCTACCCCTTCCTCTTCGACGATGGAAAGAGATATGTAAAGTCCTACTTAATAAAAACATTTTGATTTGATTTGATTAGATTTGTTTTAAAAATAATAATACTTTAATTTTGGAAGTCGAACAATGTCGTCTCTACCTATCTGTTACTAAAGGAAAAATATCACGCGTACGTAAAATTATGTAATTATTTAAGTTCAGTAACTTTTTAATATTTATTGACAGGCCTGGATACCAGAAGCCTATAAGTATTATTCTACAAAGTCTTAAGTTGAAATCGATTTAAACATTTACTTAGTTTACAATATTGTACATTGTTTATATTACAGTATAACATATTCTATAAGTTACCGCACTAGATGGACTCGATTGTGTTTATAATGAAATTGTATAGAAGTAACAACTTGCTTTGTTAACTATTTGATCGACTGCAGAATATACACTGTACGATAAAGTGAAAACTGATATGCTATGATCAGTATTACACTTTCCATTGATCTCCGGACAACTATCTATAATCGATGAATAATATTGACAATGGGCAGTAAACGTTAATTACCATTTTATCGCGTTGGCCGATTATTATCTTCGTACGGCACTAACTTTCATTAATAGTTTCATCTGTCCATCCATAGCAATGTACATGGCTACCGTCAAATGCTTTCGAAAGAGCCAGGTTTTACGTTAGGTACAGTAACGTAAAAAGAACGCTAGCCGTTATTTGAAATATGAGACAAAATATATGACAATCATGAAGGTTGATGAAAGTATATCCCACCTTCGCTTACGCTCAGCGGTTCTTTTTTGGTAACGGGAACTATACAGGTGTTTCGACACAATTTACTTGCCATTTTTTCAATTGTTACAGTGTTTAGTAAATATAGTATTCAAGTGTTAAGAAACCCCTTACTCTCACACTATTAGCATTCCTACTGTTCTTAACCACGTTGTTTGTATTTCCTACATATTACTATAATTTATAGTTTTTTAAAGTACTTTAAGTACTTAACCTTATGGTAAACGATGTTGTCTATATTTCTTGTCTGTGTAACTTAAATACTATTCACAGCCACGTCCTCCAGGGCCTCAAGTCCGCCAATTTACTAAGCCTCATTTGAGTTATAATCGGATTACAATCGCAGCTTAATGGCAGTTTTTTTTATATCACTTAGGTGGCAAACAAGCTTATGGCTTTACGGGCTTGTTATGGGCGACAGTTATCGCTTACCGCATTACGTAAAGTAAAAAAAAATCTTATTTCGATGTCTGTGGCAGGTATGTATCTCACCAGGATTGCACTCGCGATACGAAGCCACGCCATACGCGTCGATGAGGTTCTGGAAGCCGCGCGTGAAGCGGTTGGTGCGGTTGAAGGTGGGCGGCTCCTCGTCCGACTCGATGCAGTTCAGGAACGATGGGATCGCGCTGCCGCATGCGTTCTGGAAGGTACGGGGTTCGATAGAGATGCATAGAGAAGCTATACTTGGAAGTGTAAAGAAACTGCCCCTATAAAAAATAAACCCAACCGAGGGATTATTTAAAATCATTGAAATATTGACAAAAATTATCGCATTCGAAATGAATGAATACTTTTAAAAACACTATTCAAAAACATTGAAAACTATGTTTGTAACAACCTGTTATTTTTTTTAGTGTATCTATTTACCTATATCTATTTTAACTAACCGACCCCTTGGGTTAACTTTTTATAGTGGCAATTTGTTTACACTTTTGATCTTGAATTTCATCTCCGAGTTTATTACACCTGGCTAAATTTAGAAGCAAAATGTATGTTATGTAATGAATAAGGTAAATTTTTTGTATCACATACATTATGATATGCGACGCTTTGCTTTTTAAAAGGCGTGATATAAAAATTTACCTTATTTTATGAGCAATACAATTCCACTTTGGTTTGCTCTCACGCTTTTTTGCTTCCTGAATTTAGACCACTGTATTTAGTCAAATGTTATAAGTGCATTGGCCAGAAAACATCTCGATTATTGGTATTTGGCATATACATTAACTTACGTCGGTAAAACATTCCATACATTAATTTGAAGAACAGAATATAATTATGGCGTACACCGATTGTGAATTCCACATAACACTAATACGGTAGAACAAATTCGAAGGTCGGACCAACATAATTTCGTTTTTAGTCTTAACAAAAGAAACTTACAAGCGTAACCTCAGACATTCTTCAGGGCTACAGTGAGGAAGCTGTTTCTATTCCGACCGATTTCAGTCATGGCGTCAACTTCGACTTCGACCTGATTATTCGATATGATTAGCGGCAGATGATTTTAGCGGCAAAGCGTGGGGGAAAATATCGTGATGAAACCTGCACATTATCCAATCTGGTCAGGATCGCTTGGTAGCAAGGTCACGGAGGACAGATGGCAGTCGATCCACTGTCATTATTTGATCTGCCAAATCCTGAATCATGGTAAGGCGGACCCCGGGCCCTCGTGCACGAGAGCACAACCGAGGCATTAACGCCAAGATGATTATTATTAAAATCACGAAATAAAAACACGAAAGAAACTCACGGATCCATCAGCCAAAGCCTTCTGCACGTTGGGCAAATCCGCTGTCGGCACCCAGCACTCTCCAATCAGACACTTCTTGGTCACGTCCATGTTGAACAGGTTCAGTGTGTGGTATATGGCCTTCATCTTGCGCACCATGATGGACCAGCTCGGCAGCTCCTTGGCGACGCTGACTAGCACGCGCTGTCTGTGGTCCCGGGTTTGGTTCAGCACCTGAAGGTGTGATTGTGTCGTAAGGTTAATAAATAAATAAATTATACATAAATAAATATGCTTAGACAATTCACACAGCGCCATCTAGCGCCCTATGTAAGCAAATATTGTGTTAAGGTGTGCCAGAAAACTGATTAAACTACTTAGGTATATATTTTTTAAATACATACTTATTACTTATACAATACCCAGATCCATAACAGAAATTATAATTAATCACTTAAATTTCTACCCGGCCGGAAATCGAACCGGGGACCTTTACGAGGCAGACCGGCGATGTTAACCAACTAAACAACTCAGGTCGTCAAAAGCAGAAGAAAGTGAAAAGAAAGACGCCGGTCAGTAAAATAGGAGATACCCAAAATAGTGGTTATCATGGTGAAACAGTGTACAGCGAGTAAAGACTCCACATTATCAAACACACCCCACACAAGGCTATATATGTATTCTGACGCAGTCAAGTAAAACAGGAAGCTAAACTCGCAACCGTCTCATCTGATGAGACATACTGTCAATTTTCCGCAACACAACGAACCTGCGCCTGTTTAACGTGTATGTAGAGTTTCTGCCAACCTATTTCCTTAACGAAATTCAACGAGGTTCAACGAGGTCGTCCGAACCCCAACTCACCATATTAAGATCCTCGAGCCTGGTGCGGACACCCTTCACCATGTCCTCGCGCTCGGTGTTGGACGGCGGGCACGGGTACAGCGACGCGTGGAAGCCGGTGCACACCTTCTTGATGCGCGACTTCAGCTGCTCGCCTTGGAAGAACGCCACGAATACGGTCTTGTAGATCTCGTTGCCCTGTGGGGATGGTGGAGGGGTCAGTTTTGGGTTCGTATTATGAACGCGCAAGAGATTTTTCCGATTAATCCCGTTGTCCCCCAAATCTACGTATCTCTTTCACACTTGTGGTAAGTTGAGACGGGTGTGAAAGAGGTAGGTAGATTTGGGGGACAACAGGAAAGATCGGATTTTTTAGGTTCAATTGCATAAAAAAAATTAAGTGTGACAACTGCCGTGAGGAGGGCGACAGGTGCCTTTTCTTCTGCATAGATTACCTATTGGCAGCATGATAGTTCCTTTTTATACCACATTAAATATTTCTTTTTATACCACTAAGGTGGCAAACAAACTTACGGCCTGCCTGATGGTAAGCAGTCACCGCAGCCTATTTTCGGTTTCGAGCTCATTTGTATTGACTTTTTCTATCGAAACGTACTTAAGTTATATCAGAGGCCATACCACAGAACACCAACCTACTTTTATGTGTTGTATGGACCATGCAGCAAATAACTCATCGTCTTAGGGTCGAATAAATCCAGAGATCCCAACTGACAAATCCCCACCAGTGGTCGCCTTCTTTTTTTTTGGTCCAAACTAAACTCACACAATCCTTTACACATACCAAGTTGATGTGTTACCTTTTCCAGAATGCCCCACTAACACTGCCTAATCGAGATTTTTGAAAGTCCAATAATCCCTTAGGATCCCCACTAGTTTTTTCCAGCCATATCCTTCACCACACCATATCATCCATCCATATTTCCGTACCCGCCCAGCAACACCCCACAATCTTAGCCCCATCCTCACCGTATTGGGATCCTCCAGTGGCTTCTCCAGCTCGGCGCGTCTCAGGAACACGTTTCCCCTCGAGATGCGCCACAGCATCCGCTCGAAGGCGGGCACCCGCTCGCGCTGCACCACGCCAGCCACGAAGCCGAGGCGCCCGCGCTGGACGGCCGCTCCCGGCGCGGCCGCGGACTCGTCCGACATTAGGGACCTGGATCCAGGAAACAATTCACATATGAGGGGAGAATGTCGGTGAGGCCCTAGAATCAAGATGATGATGCGTTAATGTCCCGGTTGTGCTCTCGCGCACGAGGGCTCGGGTCCGTCTTGACCATGATCAGGGTTTGGCAGATCAGGTAATTACAGTGGAGCGACTGCCATCTGATCTCCGTGGCCCTGCTACCAGAGGAAAGTGACTAGATTGGATATTGGTTATATATTGAGTCGCCTGAATGTGCAGGTTTCATCACGATGTTTTGCCTTACCGTACGAGTATCGGTTAGTGTTCAACTAATGTACATAACTCAGAAAAGAGTCATTGGTACATGGCGGCAGTGGGATTCGATCCCGGTACCTGTTGCTTGCGTGTCGGATACCTTTACCACTGGGCCACCGACGCTCTAGAATATCAGCCAACTTCAGCCGCTTGTGGTTCTGTGGACGGACAAGGCCTCCTCCTAGAGCCGGGTTGTGCGGGTAAGACGATAGTAGCAATACGTAAAAAGTGAAAACACAACTAGTTACCACTCCGTAATGGAATGTGAATTCAGTAAATCTAAATGCTCTGCATTACTAGAACAGCGAGCCCAGGATGTAGAAATACACATGTATTTGTAACATTATGGTCCCATAACAGTCCACAGCTGGGCTCGAGCCTTCTCCACATTAGTGGAATATTTTGTCAAAATCTGCCTTCTTCCACAGACACGAAAACGCTGCTCCTTATTTGTTGACCTTGGAGATTCTAGCTGATATTATATTTTCACGATTTCAGATGGCGCTACTGATGACTTGAGATCTGTTGTCAAAATAATATTGTCGTGCTAGTCGACAGAAATAACTGCCGTAAAATGACGATTCTATTCCAGCCAATGACAGGGCTTTATTTTGACAGCATCGCCATTGTGAAATAACGGTGACGTAAGCCGAGAACATTGCAGGAATTCCGAATCGGACCACTGATTGCACGCATTTATAAATAAATAAATAAATAAATTTCATACAACATTTTCTACATTGCAGAAAAAAATGTTAACGTTCTTATTGTAGGTAGACAGTGCATTCCGAGCTGACTCATGGTAGGTATTTTGAATATAGAAACCTAAGTATATTTTGATCTACATTTTTAATGCAAGTTCTATTGCTGTGATTTTGAAACTACTGCCCATGATCAGGTCTGCAAAAATCGCAGACGGTCTGCCCGCTCTGATAATATCGACTGATTTCTCATTCAGAAACTAGGAAGGTGAGGTGGTATGGCGCTGTAGCCTAATGAGTCTGCCTGGTGGGTATAGTGACAGCAGGCATTGTTACTTGACGACAGATAGATAAGTCAGTGGAGACCGTGTCTTACGTGTCTCCTGGAACTCGTGCTGCGACGAGTTGCTCTTAAAATATATTCAATAGAGCGCAAAACGGTTTTCTTCAGAAGTAAAACAACCGTAATTGGCCGCTAGATGGCGTTGTTTCGTAATTTTAAAATTTTGATTTTTATTGCTTTAAATGACTCTCGATCAAAGTTAACCTATAATTTGTAAAGAAATCGAACCTTGAATATTTTTTTCCTAAAATCAATACTCACTTAGTCAAGGAGTCCATTCCGATCTCCTCTTGGGCCACGAAGAAGGCCTCTGTCTTCTCGAGCACGTGTCTCAGTTCGGTGAGCTCCAGATAGTTCTGTTTCAGGTTCACCGCGTTGTGGGACAGCTCCAGGATCTCGTTCTCCGTCTTCTCCAAGTGGGCCTGGTGAGAGAGATGAGCTGAGATGAGTTGGGGCTTTTCTTGTGACTGAGTTATTGCTAGTGCAAAAAGGTCAGTACAGAACCCTGCATATTGGTGGGTATATGCCCGTTTCTAAAGGGCATAATTAACAGTCCAGTGTGCAGTCTCTCATCCAATCGGGATGCAGTCCTAGGCCAATAACGTCTTCATACTAAAGCGAGTATTGCTTGCCTGCAATGGCCTGCTGCCATCTCTGCGACTACATACTAGCAGATAGGAGTCGACAGTTTCTGTAAAACTAAAAACTTGAAGGCACTCGACTGACAGTAGACGCCGACTACCTGCTAATGTGTTTTGATTTGGCCTCAAGGCCACGGATTGTCCGGCTGATATCTGTCGACGTTGACCAGAATCGTCAAGCGCTCGCACACTTTCGACTTAGTGTGTGACCTATTGCGATTAACTGACAGACTGATATCGTCCGGCGAACTGTTAATATGTGGGGTCTTTAAGCCTTTTTATAATGATAAGTTGATTGAGCAATGCCTTACCTCAAGATCGATGATCTCCCTAGGATTAGGGGCCCTTGGCGGCTCCTTGACTTGGGGCACGTGGACCCCGTCTTTGTGCACCTCAGCCTCGATGTAGCGCAGCTTGCGCTCCATCTCGTCGCAGCGGCGGACCTCATTGACGAACTTGCGTTGGAACGCGTTCACGTCCGGATTTAGCTGGGGGCAGAGAGGTTGTGATTGGTTGTTTATAGGTAATTTAGGTGCAGAGCTTTTGATGGGCTGGATGTGACTTTTTGCTGAGAGAACATAGTTTTTTACCTCAATGTACGTCTAATAATGTAGTTTTACTTAAAAAATCAATACTCATACCTACCTAAGTTTAAAGCTGTTAAATTTATTTTTATTTTTATTAATTAATATTATTAATTAATTTTAAAACTTAGCTTACTGGTGCCGTGGAAATTGTCAGGTCGTCAATACATGCATACATACGGTCACGTTTTTTTTTCCGTAGGGGTGTAGGCAGGACCAATTTGTTCCACTTGCTTAGATCCTTGCACAAACCTCTCTCGCTTCTTGGGAGAAGCGAGCCCTTAATAATACTACATTCATATATTCACCTAGGTTTAATGTCAACAACTTAGGTACTACAGTGCGACAAACTTATTTGACCCAGTGTCCAAAACTAGAACTAAGTGTCGCCATTTTCAAATGTCATTTTATTGTCAACAACAGCGACGTCGTCACCGGGTCGGATAAGTTGTGACACTGTACACGTACTTTTATGTGTGTATTTTTAAATCTCAAAGTCACATGTCAATAATGTGTTTCGATATCATAATTTTTTACAACAGGTAGGTACCAACTGCGCTAGACTCGTCATCGTGAAAGTCGTCTACCTTATGACTCACAAGATCACACCTATATCCTTGTGGGATATAGGTGTGTACCAACACATGGTTATCATACCACTGTCACAGATTTTATTGGAGTTGTGACTACTTCGCGTCAAAGTGAATACTAAAAGTCGTATACATACAACTTCAAGCACGTATAGGTACGAAAATACTGTGTTAAATTGTCATACGATTATAACAAACACTACGTCAATAGTTAGAAGGAAAATAGGACATTGTTTAATTCCAGGTTTATCCTCGATTTCGCAGAAAACTGCTACATACTTACGATACCCACATACAGCTTAGTTTCCTATAGGCATTATATGCTCAACAAAATGTAAGTGAAAACATTAAAAAAAACTAATCAAGCTAGACGTAAATTACTATAATAGCCTACGGATTACTTTTTATACAGCCATATCCGTCGTATCCCGGCCCATGTCCATGGCCAGCTTCGCTATTACGCGGTCACGCTGAATTAGTCGACGTAACCGCCTTCAAGATAAGTGGGATCGCCGACTACTGGCTCTCGACAAGCCGATATGGACTGATCAAGTGTAATACTTGCGGTTAGCTCTCTGTTTGACTACTGTTACATACATTGCTTGCGTCGAATATAATATTTGTTTGCAGATCGGACGAAACGTTACATGACCATCGTGATATGTAGATTAGGTAGGTACCTATGTTGGTAATGTTTGTTCGATGTTTAGTTGATTTTTTTATACCACTAAGGTGGCAAACAAGCTTATGGCCTGCCTGATGGTAAGTCACCGCAGCCTTTGGACGTAATGGTTTGTATTGGCTATAGCCTGTCGTGTAAGACAACTACTCGTCTGCTGAACGGTAAATTGGAAAGTAGAAGACGGTATAAAATAAGGAAAACATTACCTATGTGTTTACGACATAGACAGCATTTACGAGCGTTCGAAATTCCCCAAGTGACAGGCAGACTCATGAACAAGGCATGTAAGCATGACTGTATAGTTTTACGACCAGAACGCGAGTTCATTCATTCATAAACGGCAGGAATTGTCCTAAACGCGTTGAAGTCATGTGGCGTGTAAGTCTATAGAGCGGAGAGGAACGACATTGTAAAATGCGCGTGATCATATCTCGTGGGCCGTCAGAAGACAGCATTGGGAACCGGTTGTACCTTAACCTTCCATTGGCTAAATTGCATTGGTTCGCTGCCTCGGGCGCCTAAAGTTTGGGCGCTTGAGAGCGAACGAAAACAACCGTCGATGAAGCACGGACATTTTGACGTCCCTGTTTCTATTAACGACGGTTTTACGAGAGCGCAGACTGTGGTTTATTTACATTACAATGTCTATTAAACGCCCTTCATATATATTTTTAACGAAAACAAAATAGATGTTTCCCTTAGGTAGCTGATGCCCTGGACGTAGGTGGCCGCTTTGCTTTCCATCGATCGGGTAGACCGTCTGGGCCTATGCCTCCCTTGTCAATAAAAACAAGCTTAAATGAAAATGTTTTTTCTATAGCTCGATGGTATCGTAACGTTGCATTGTTACCGAACTTACATGAGTGTGCAAAATTTTAGCTCAATCGGAAACCGGGAAATGGGTCAAAAACTTGCTAGATTTTCTTACTGTGAATCTGAATAAAAGCCTGTAAAAATAATGGCACTTTCTAAACATACATTTGTCGTCGATCCTCGATCGAATTCGACAGCAGGTTTGCTTTCTTAATCTCTGGGCGTGACTGACTACTCGTAAGAGAGGATGGCCTTGGCCACCGAGACCCCTAAACGCATTGTAGACAACCTTACGACGATTGAACGAGATTCGGAAAGAATTCCCAATACGTATGTACCTATATTCATTTAGGTAGGTATAACTTGAACACACGGCCGCTTATTTGCGTAAGAGCTTAAGCAAATCTTGAATCGAAAGCGAAATTCAACTCAAACAGGTTTGCAGTTCGTAAACTCTTGTTTGCTGTGATAGATTAGTTGACAACCTTTCGCCGTATCTAATATATTTATAAACTCAGTTAGTTTTAAGAAGTGTTTTCGTTATCATGTTCGGCGTCCAAGTTTAAGTGGTGTTTCATATTTTGCAGTTGATAAAGTCTTGCTTGCCTTGATAGATTAGCTGACAGTGTGTCTTTGTACTTCTAAGTGTGCATTTACAGAAATGCAAACTTATCCTTTCTTATCTTTTTCCGCATCTAAATTTAATATTACTCGTCTTTTTTGGCGTAAAATTTAAATAGCGTATAGGTACCTATCTTGCAGTTGGTACGTAGTCTTGCTTGCTGTGATAGTTGACAGTCTTTCGTCGTTCATTTAGGCACTTACCTAAAAACTAATTTATCCTTCCTTATCTTTTTCAGCAACTAAATTTAGTTTAAGCTGATATTTCTTGGATAGAGACGAATTGACAAAGTAGCGAACGTTACGACAATTAGGTTAATTGAAGATAATTGGTAAATTGTTTCCCAAATGTTCAAGATGGCATTAGGTAATTAAATACATCGAGGACATACTTGGGTAAAGAAGTTCCGGACCGGATATTAGAGTTTATAACAAAAGCCGCCCGTAAAAAGTAGCAACTAACTACTTTTATAAACGGGTAACCAGCAGATGCCGCTTTCAAGCGGCGGCTTGTTAGTCACAAAGTACTCAGTATAAAAAACTCCCCCAATACTTCGGTACATCCGAACTCACTTAAGTACACACTTCGGTCCTACCTACCTACACCTACTTCTAACGGTCGAAGTTTCCTGAGGATTTTTATTCTACACAGTGACAAACGAGTAGACTGTCCACCTGATGATAAGCGGTAACTGTCGCCCATAACTTATTTAAGTAAGAATTTAGGTTAAAGGCAACAAAAATTCAGAAATGCGTTGTCACCCTGAGGACTAAGATGAAATGCCTCATGCCTGTAATGGCGCTGGCTACGTTATCCTTCAAACCGGAACACACCAATGCAAGCATTGTTGCTTGGCGGTAGAAATATGTAGATAGGGCGGTGGTACTCACCCAGGCGGACCCCTCAAGCTTGACAGAGTCCTACCACCTGATAAATGCTCCGCGGAGGAGCGGAACACGAGTTGTTTTTACCGGTTGTAGTGTAGTAAGAGTAGTGAATGATTGACAGGTGGGAGGAAGCGAAAGGTCATAATGAAGATCGAACCCAACAACAGCGCATTCGCGAGCCCCTGGTGTTATGGATGTCCATGGGCGGCGGTGATAACTTTCCATTAGATGTGACCAGCGTCCTCGTCGGCCTCCCTATAATGTATTAACAAAAAATAAGACTTACATCCCTGAACTGCACCGTGCCAGCCTCTCCCAGCTCGGAGACGGAGGTGTAGGCCGCCTCTGGCTGGATGAAGAGCTGGCAGAGTGCCATCTCCTCGCTCCTGAACATCGCCCCCATGGTGATGCTTTTTTATCCCCCTCTTGTGTATACTGCGGAAGAAGGATACACGTTAGTTTACGCGTTTAGGGGTGTAGAGGCTCTGAGAGTCCTGCACAGAATAGTGGTATAGGTTCAAATCATGGACGGAGGACTACGGAGTCTTAAACATACATTACATGTAGGTCTCTTCATCGGGAGGGGAGGGTATATCATTATCGGTCCGTGGTTCAAAACTAAAGACCCAGAGTGCAAACAGTTTACAGACTAAACTTTAATCATTCATGTCGCTGAGGCATGGTGAAAAGATGATGAGCCACTACAAAGGACCTACTTATGTAAAGTCCGCCGCTAAAAATAAAGATATCTTCTACTGCGATTCTGAGACTGGTTGAACAATATCGGAAACCGACTGGCACCCCGTGATGGGACGGTAATCTAAGTATCTAAAGTCACTACTTGTTCTTTCAACTTCTTCAAAGTCGCCCATTTTTTTTTCACCCATCTGTTTCCACTTGCGAAATTTCACCGCAATCGGATGGAAAACAAAAAAATCGGCCGCCGTCTTGTTTTTTGCAAGTCGGATTTTTCCCATGCTCACCAGAGTCACGTGACCATATCGCTTATACATCGTTTTCACCTACCTACCCTCCTTCTGGGAGAACAACTATGTCAGTGAGTCAGTGGTAGTCGAAGTTTACATTCATGGGTGTCGTACAAGGCGACTAATGTTTTCGAGGCAAAAGATCAAGAGTCTCCGTAGTCTGGAAAATGGGTAGCAGCATTTTCCATTATTATATTTAAGCACTGCGATCTCCAACCCGCCTGCCAAGTGTGGAGATTATGGCAATAACCTCCCCTTTCATGGGCGAGGCCCTAAGTCCTGCAGTGGACTGTTACGATGAAAGTCACTACTGCGCAGTCACATGCCTTGTGTTTGCCTACACTTGACCTTATTCACAATCCATACGCTGAAAACCATTTAAGGTACTACATACCTACCCGTAAAACTATATTATACAATACGACTATCTGTCAATATCATAGAATCAATACAATGGCCGCAGAACGAGCACAATCGAAATAACAAATGACGGCGTAATTACACTCGCGCGACGGTCACAGCAAATGACTAGAAATGGGGGCAACCTGGTAACGAGTGTAAATAACATTACTGCACAAGGTTAGCAGTTGCCAATGCAGAACTGAGGTACCTATTACCTATATGTGAAAAGAGACGGAGCCATTGAAACATGCGCCTTGGCTTATTTTAATCTTGAACGTAAGTGGGTACGGTAGCGAGCTATCAAAGCTATTGTGATGATGTCCATTTTATTGTCATGGAAAGCAAAACAGCGCTTCAAATTCATAAACATCGTTTATCTTAGGTGAGGTCATTCTTAAGATGTAGGTAGGATAGGTAGTGCCACAGCTGGCTGTTAAGTATTTCTTTATTCGTTTTATCGGGTATAGTATCATTCCCTGTAACCCCTGTTTAGCCACTCATTCACACTCGTGGACCACAAATATCTTAATACAATACATTTACTTTAATTTTATTTGAAATGTCTGGGTATCGCGTACGCAATAGAGAATATTAAAAATTTACCTTTTACATTTTAGTAAATTAAATTTGTTGTAGAATTATTATTATTCTTATTATTATATTAGCCTAAGTCATCCCACTGCTGGGCAAAGGCATCCCCCGAGTAGAGAGAATACCATGGTGTTTTTGTAGAGTTAGAATACAATAATATTTTTGCAGCGGGTCCTTTATGCATTCAGTCTTGGTACCTAACATAGTTTTGCGATTTTGTTGTAAGTGATAAAAAAAATTGATTTACTTGCGTACAACACTTCGTTTCTGCAATTCTGGTGGTATTCGGTTCGATAGTTCTGAGGGCAGCGGGCTGCCACGGACCGTGTCTAATCCGCGCTACGCACAGTCGCACGCGCTGATTTTATTAGAGTAAACAAGAAACAAGGCTTGAATGCTCACTTCACGGTGCGTATTTCATGGAGAATTGTCAGAAGTATAAAATCGAAAACTCATACACAAAGTAGTAATACCAACCTTGTTGCCGAAGACCGGGCGAAGTAGACAAGATGCCATGAAAAATGAAAAACTACCGGACTCGACAACCCTAGAATGTCATGGCGCAGATTTTAGACAAATTAGGAGAGCCGACCCCACATAACGTGGGATAGTGCAAGAAAGAAGAAGATACTTAAACGCCAAACACTTGTTTTAGTACCCTAGCCATTATTATTATAAGAAACCATCTATGTGCTCACCTACTTTCTTGAGGAACAAATGTTTCGTACCGACTGCCCAAAGCCCAAAGGGATTATCTATATCCTATACAAGCGAGCGCTTAACAGTTTCTTTTAACAAATACTAACTTATACCTACTAGCAAATACATTGATTACACATTACAAATACTTCAGTGATAACAGTATTGTATTTGTTAAGTTTCGTATTATATTATGTCTGAGCGTTGCATACCTGTAACATTACGTGTGAAGGAACGAATTGTATGACTTAACTCTATTAATGAGCCCATTGTTGTATAATTTATTCATCCTGCCAAAGCTGTAACTTTTATAGGAACTAGTAATGAACTCATGAACCGAGTGCCGTCAGCCGTCATTGGAGTTGTGATAATCACGTAGTCACTACGCTAACTCCATGAAATACGTTAACAACATTTGTAAATAAGTATACCTATTTACAAAGAGTGATATTACTAGAATAAATACTACTATAATAAACTATATTTGTATAACGTTCAGTTTGGGTGCGTTAGTTTCAGAAATAGGTAACCGTTTATTTTATTTCATGTTTACTTTGAATTTACTTAGATCTTGTAGACTTTGTTGAGGCTTGCGGTGTATGGTGTCTAGCAGTTTAATATTGCACCAAACCTTTCGACTTATGGCTGGGGCAGCTACGCGACTAATTAGATGATGACCATTTACATATCGACGGGAATTCGATCCCTGGATTCCCTTTATCTCGCCTAAACAAGCCTATTATACATTGCGCTGTGTTATCTAATCATAAGCTTGAACCTCTGAAAATGTAGATTTTGCCAAAATCCTTCACCACCAGCACCTAATAAATAAATAAAAATAAAATAATGTGGCGTAGGCTTAACTCCGGCAGCGTACTGTTATCAACTTTTGGTATGATAATGTGTGCTTGAAGGAACATCAAAAGCCTTGACAGGATGAATAACCCGGAAGAGGGTATTACGTAGCTATCAATTTTAAAGATGACTATAAATAAATGGACACTGCTAATAGTTGTTACACAAAAACCATCATCCACACAGCGATTAACACGCAGTCGGCACTCAGTGAAGCAGGAATCAAATTTCGCGGTCAGTTACAAGGCCACCGGTTTTTACAAGATGCAGTCACCCGGCGTTACGATGTTTTTTGTTGTTGTAGTGAATGCATCAGTTCTTTCTCTACCACAATTGGAGGCACATTAAAAAGTGAATAGCTAGTCAGAAAAACTCTAGGAACTACAATTGTACAGTCTATTGTTTCTATGAAAGACTAGAAAGACAACAGTTGTTTGAAATAGTAAGTAGGCACGAAATGGTCTCCCACGTAAGGAGAGGCCATTTCAATAATATCCACGCTTGGCTGTGGGGGTTAGAAATCGTAGTGTTATAAATATAACGATGGAAAACGCTGCTACCCATTTTCCAGCCTACGGAGACTCTAGATCTTTGGCCTCAAAAACATTACTCTCATTGTACCTACGACATTCACGGGTGTAAGGGTTTTTATAATTGGACTTGCCAGGCATTTGACCGCCACCTCACCTGGTGGTAAGTGACGATGCGGCCGATGATGGAGCATGGTGTATGGTGCTATTGTACTCTGCCGGACACCACACGGCCCGTTCTATACCGTCCTTACTCGTTAACATGACACTATGTACGACAAGCTTTTAAATAAGGCAGTTACACCACACGTTATCTACATACCTACGTATTTAAGGCGTGAGTTGATAATAACCAATGATTGACAAGCCTTTAGTGCAATTAGCAACGTTCCCATTGTAAAATAGATAGATACGTAAACAGTAATAGTTACTTTAGCGTGTGTGATTCCCAAAAGCGTCGCATTGAGGCACACCTGTGCGTCAGTTTGAATAATTTAACAGCATAATAATCTCTTCAACTTCACAGATTCTCGTTTTAGAAGATTAGCATACGTTAGCAACTACGTATATAGATAAGTAAATAAAAATGTCCTTGCATGTAAATAAGTAAAACTTTTGTCTCACTATTTTACGCTCAACTGGAGACTGACAATGTAGACATATTACGCATGCCGCATTAAGAATTGTAACAGAAATGTGTTTAGTTGGAATGCTAAGAACAAAGTTCCTGTTGACTTATTGCCAACTGCGATACGTTTTCCTGTACCTGTTATTATATGTAAAGTTTGTAAGGACTTATGATGGTTTGAATGTTGGATGAAGTCATTGACCCAATTTCGAAAATCATTGCACTACCTAATAGGATCTACACTATTCCAGAGTGCCATTCGTGGGCACCTAACCTAACCTAACATGGCTTAGAACAGGCCATCTGTAACATACACTTTAAACATATGTATGATACCACTGATGCAAATAAAGCAGCCCTATTTTTTGTAAATTCCCTAACCACTGCTATAGCTTTCAATACATGTGCTTACATGGTCCCATGTCGTAAGGGATCCGTCAAGCCATGCATCACAATAGGCCTGATAAAATGTATGCGTAGTCGTGACAAACTGTATAAGCTCATGGGGTGTGGCTCTCAAAACAACATTACTTAATCTTCAAAGGGCTCAAAGAGCTGTCCTGAAGGTAAGCTACAAACCAACTTTATCTTAAGTGAGACGTGTTGAGAGTTAGGCAATTGTTTGTAATAAAAACTGTCCTGCAGAAACATAATGAAATTACATATGACTCCATTTTTTTTATACCACTAAGGTGGCAAACAAGCTTACGGCTTGCCTGATTGTTTGCAAGAGGCATCGCCCACGCGTTCAATTTGTTCAACAATAATGTTTGTAGGCCAATTATCTTAAGTACAAAATACTGAAATAGTTTTTTTTGCTTTCTAGGCGATTATCTCTACAACAAACTCAACAAAAATTTGGACATCTATTCACTTACCAAATTCAAATGCAAAAACAAGCTTTCAGAGTGGCTCTAAACACTTAACTATGATGAAACTGAAAAGTTGCTGGAAGTTATATCTCAATTGGTGGTACATTCCTCAATCCACAATTAACCAACATAACCTTAGTTTACTTTTAACCAGTAACATATATTTTATTACATTAGATTAGTAGATTTCTAATCTATCATAGGTATATGTAAAACTATCGTAATTTTGCATTACCTAAATATCCGGTGGAAATCCATGGAGGCCTGGAGACCTGTAGTACAGGTTTATTTTTTAGCATAGGCTCCAATCTCCACTTACACATACTTCGATGTATACTGTAATGTCTGTAATTCATATATGTGGAGAAAATAAAGATGAATTGAATTGAATTGAAGTACTTACAGAGTCTCGAAAACCGCGAAAAATATAGTAAGTGAATTGGAAATGGTTGAGTAAACTTTCAACCTCGACGAAAAACGAGGGATGTTGTAAGTTTGACGTGTGGATCTGTGTGTCTGTGGCTTTGTGTGGCTGTCTGTGGCATCGTAACTCCCGAACGGTAACTTTGTTTCATTAAAAACGGTTCTGAAGTTTAGGAAATATTCAATTTTAAGTAAACTTGCTCGTGGTTTATCCGACTTTTTCTATCGGTAAGGTTATAATTTTCCAAATCGAGGTCTCACTTCAAAGTTTTGTATAGTACAAAGTTTTATTCTTGTACTTACATAAACCTCTTTTAAACTTGGTCTTACTTAATAAGCATTACAAGTCGGAAAGCAAGAAGGATAAAGTGCAGAATCAGCCGCCCGCGCCGGACAGTGAAGTATAGTGCGCCTGCGCACGACACTCATGTGACCGCGCGATCTCGCTAAGGTCGGCTTTACTGTTTCCGGTACGCGTGTGTTGCCTGCATGTTTCCGGCATTGGCATCAGTGATTCGAGTTGCAAAAGGACACAGGGAACTAAGTACTCTAGAAGTCCGTGATTCGTAACTTCAATGGTAAATCTCACATGCGTGTACGTAAATTGAATTGTAGATACTGGTAGATAGCACTTTAACATAGTTTTATTCGCTTCGGTTCTGGTTTAAGAACGGAATTTAAGAAAATCTCATTACTTATATGCATTCGATTGTAAAGTAGGTATTACATAGGTATTTATTTATTTATTTAAAACTACATGCACATTACAGTACAAAGGCGGACTTAAAGCTACGTAGCTTTTTCTACCAGTCAACCAGAGAGCAATTAACAAAAATTACAAGGCGGTGCAACAAAAAGGGTATAATATATATAATATTGTTAGACTTGATACCATAATAACCATAAGCGAAAGATAAGTCGGGGCCTTAGAGAGTGGAACCAAGACCTCCAATAATAATGTGGAACCGGCTCAAGACCAACAATGGACATATGTGACGTTTATTATACCTATCTATCTACCTATACCTTTAAATTGCGGAATTTATAACGCAATTTATAAATGCAAGTGTATTGATAACTAGATATCTACACCTTCAATATAATTACGACTAAGTATTGCTGTAAAATGCGTGACACATGTGAAACACCTTTAATTGTGTATGAAGTACCTACCTGTCATGCCCCAGATTTCCTACAAATACCAGGTGTGTTCGGCTGCTGGCTGTGTAAATAAATTACACAGGTAGACAAGGCGCCGAGTAATTATAAACAAATGGATAGACGAAGTAAACTAAACTAAATTTAGCTGACGTTACAGTTTCCCCGATCGTTTCAGGTGTTATGGCCTCCTAAAATGTGCCTACGTAAAATAAATACATTAGGTAGGTACCTACTTGAAATATAGCTAAATGTTTTCAGGGAAACAAGATTGGTAACTTGCTAGTATAAAATATAGATATATATATACCCATCATGGAGTGATCCCGTTACTGTTCACTAGTCCCAGTGTGCCCAGCGGAAGACCTTGGTAAATCTCCACCATGTGTGGTTTATATTATAAAACATTTAGCATAATTCACAGATTCACATCTGCGACTGTTAGAACAATGAGGTCTACATTGTCAGTTTTTTAATTACTTATTGCTACTGGTCATTAACATATACAAATTATCTACTAAAACAATGCTAAGAAAACCTTTTTTTAAACATTCGTGTACCTGGGTAACTATAGTAGCCACCTAGGTACGTTTATGCAGCCTTTACAAAGTCACTGGGTAAAATTGTACAAATTGTAGTGCTAGCCAAGTAAGATGTACAGCCCGTGCATGCCTTTATACCACTTTCAAGTGATCCTTGTAGGAACAAAGGCATTACAATACATTAATTAGCTCATAACTCGGGTGAAAGCTCAAACAAACAACATGAACTTCAAACAATCCAACCGTTATGCTGCACTACGATTTTCAATCAATCTCGCTTTGTTCAGAGCATGTAAAAACTCATAAACACTGGTTTATTACAATAATGTTCCGTTTGTGCCAAAATATTGTACAATTTATTAGTTCACGCCGAGTTTATGACCACGTAGGTAAAAAGTAAAAACATAGTCGCGTAGTAACGTAACCCGATAAATTTAACTGCTTTACTAGATTTTGTAACATTATTAGATACCTATTCGTACGTAGTTTGAATAAAAAGGTACTGTGTGCTCTGGCAGACAGAAGGTTACGTCGGGCTCTAAGATAGTTACGACTTTTCGGATGGGTTATCGTTCCGACAGTGTAGCTGGGGCTTTAGTAGGTTAAGTAGGTTGGGTCCAATGGTTAGTTTGTGGTCCCATATCGTACAAGTACTAAGCAATAGCTTCGGACCCCACTCAGTCCAGGATTCCTGTGATGGTAGGATTCTATCAAGCCTGAGCGGTCCGTCTGTAAGGATACCACCACCTCTTATCTTACAATGCTTACATAGTCTGTTTCTGGTTTGAAGTAGGTAAGTGTCTATAAGAACGGTAAAAAAAGAAATCAGGCCAGGCTCTCTTACTTAGGTAGGTAGGTACAGTAAAAGAAACATTGAGGAATCGGGAATTCGAGCATGTGTGTTAAATCCGCTAATTGTAGATGTAAGTTTCTAATTATGGGGCGATTATAGGCTATGAGGGTGACTCATAAGGATTAAAGTTTTGCCATTGATAGTATTTGTATCTGTAACACTTACATTTAAAAATCGTAACTCTCTTTTTTGAGAATCTGCTATTTAAACAATGCAAACACTATAACACACAACAAAGAGACACACACTAATTAAAAGTAGACCAATAATTAACATGGCAGTAATTAAAAACTGCTGTTACGATGAAATTCTCATTCGACTACCTACTGCGTATATTACACTGCAATCTGATTTACGAGCAATGCGAATCGTCATTATGGCACCTAGGTATGGTTCAGAGAGCTGCTAACTTTTTATTTAATGGGCGGCAAATTACTATGCACTATGTTGAAGCGAAAAGCCAATCGGTCATTCGATTTCTAGCTGTGCTATCTAACATCAATGTCTCCAATTTTGAGCCATAACTTACAAAACCTCAGTGAGAGGTAAGATTATATTACAGCACGTTACAGTCCACAGCTGGACTTAACCTTCCTCTATATCAGAATCAGTGGAGGGATCCAATCCATAAGGTCCCACCCGCTGTTTATCCTTGTTGGAAGTAGGATCGGAAACGCTGCTGCCGATTTTCTGGTCAACGGAGGTCATAGCTGGCCTGTCTCTAAGATATTAGTCACCATGACACCCGCCCGTGGGTAAGTCGAATGGGTTGGTATTATGTTATACACTGCCGGATGCACATGGTCTAGTAAGTATCACTGAAAGATAATTCGCCAATAATCCAATCAGCCCGCATATCTGGAGCAGGAAATGCACACGCTTCGGTCGCATATCGCGTTCAGATGAGAACTTAAAAGTAATATTAATAAATTTAAAATATACCCGTTGCTACAGACCTTAAGTGGGGTTCGAGACTGCATCATATAATTTTGCATTCGATACGATACAAAATATTAGACAAATTCACCCATCGCTATCTGCCTCAAACTAATATAATTTGTACTAAGATAATTAGTGCTAGACTGCTAACTGTTATACTACAAAAATATGTACTTTTTAATGAGCACCCCGAACGTTTTACCCAGCATGGTGACCACTGAACCACTCAGGTCGTCAGGTGACTAGGCTTAAAGGTAGACCAGACCGCGTGCACCCTGCAGAAACTGTTTAGCGGGGTGTCCTATTGCGTTAGTATTCTAAGGTATTTCCTACCACACCCAATGGAGTGCACAGCAAAGCAATTATGGCGTGCATGATCACCGGTGAAGTGATAGTGGACGTAGTTAATGAATTAATACATTACAATTTAACTAGTTTTTGCATGCAATTTCGTTCACTTTCGGAGAACAAAACATTAGCAAATGCACGTATAGACAATTAATGCCTTCGATCAACGGTTGATCGAAGCTAACAAAGTTATTATTCACTTATTAAGTAGGTAATTAATCACTTCTTCAATTCTAGGAAACAGGAAAGACTATGGGGTTAAATATAATGACCACCATAAAATGCTTTGATACCCTTAGTTCTTTTACCAAAAATATATATGTGGGAAATAATATTATTATTGTATTTATCTTCATTTTTATAAAATGAAGGTAATGTTCTTAAATTAAAAACAACACATGCGGGTACACCGCAGTCTATAAAAAGGCGGCCATCGCTCTCGACAGGTCAGACGTTGTCCGACTGCGGGCACGGCACCACCAGTGCTCTGAACTGTCTTCCTCAGGTAATCTTGCTTAACCGTATAACGCATATTATTTCTATGTTCTATTAATTGTTATTTCTATAGAAAAAAATGATTGTCAACTTGTCTGTATTTTGCTAAATCTAAGTACATCACTTAAGCTACTAAAATATGTCCTCTACATCTGTTGCTGTCCATTTATTATATTATTGGTAATAATATACATAGATTTATTATTCATATTTCTTTGTTTAATTTCTATACACGTTCTCCCACATCAGAATTGGGATAAAGGATCCCAACGTCCCACAATATTTCTAATGCAATGTCCTTTGTTTTCATGTTACATCGTGATCTTTTCGCACCGCCCGCATGAGGCTGAGGAAACTGGATGCTTCCGACGACGCGAAGTGTCGAGTGCATGACCAGATATCATAGGGTCCACAACAACTAAAGGCTGCAAATTAGCATTCAGTGAGTTGTTACGAGTTTACTTGATTCAAGTGAGTTTATAACCGAATTAGAATCATTTGTTTCCGCGTAGAACGTGTAAAGAACAAAATTGAGAAAGTCCGACTAAGTTTTTATGTACCAAATTACGGAGTTACAATTTAATTTTGTTTTACAATGAATTATTACTGTCTAGAAACGAATACGAACACAAAAGTAAACGTTGAACAATATTTGTTTGCCGAGGGTATGATTTTATTGTGGTTTTAACGTTGACCGCCAAAATACGATTATTCTGAAAAGCTACCTCCA
Organism: Blastobasis adustella; assembly: GCA_907269095.1. Taxonomy (NCBI): domain Eukaryota; kingdom Metazoa; phylum Arthropoda; class Insecta; order Lepidoptera; family Blastobasidae; genus Blastobasis; species Blastobasis adustella. Next base: position 13,054,919 of record OU026124.1, read on the forward strand.
ACATTGAAAAAAAGAAAAAGTCTGTTTAATTAGTAGGTAACGTCATTTTTGTTGGTGAAAAATTATTTTATCGAAAGGAATGTAAATATATTGACGTTAGATAGTTTCAAATTATGTTTTGAGTGACTTATTTAATCCTGTGACTTACTTTAGTTCGACCTGTTTAAGACTTTGGTAGACGGATTTAAGCAACTAAGTCCATACGTGACGACTATCGAGCAAAGGTTTTTATGACATTTATGTGGTTGGTTTTGTTTACTCAAAGCTTGTGGCATCACCGGATGGAGATGATGTTGGTGTTTTACGTACTAGACTGATGGAGCGTCTGGGAGCGTGGCCAACAGATGGTAGTTGTTTCAAGCTTTGTAATAAAAAATGTTAACCGATGATGATGATGATAAGAAAGTGAACATATTTTGGTGATTGCTCAATAGTCAGTTACATATTGTTAACTTTAGCTTTGAGTACTGAAATTTCATTGATTACCGATACCAAGTAACTATTTAGAGTTCTGTTGTTGTGCCTGTAAGATGAGGCACTGTAAGCAATGGTGAGATTTCATATCCTTCGGCTAGTACAAGTTTGGTAGTACCTACACTGTTGTTGAGGTTAAACACCCCGATTTATTTTGCTGATTTGGAGTGGCACGGGAGTCGCGTGTGTGACTCTTTGGGCTGAGCCCCGAAAGTCTCGGATGTTGCAAGTTTCTATGTTCTGATTTTTTTGGAAGACGGCTGGCTATGAGACCTCTTCGTTATTACAAACATTGTTAAATTGTTTAAAATGGGAACTTACACGTAACGTAGTCACAGATAGACTAGACTCGATCGAACAGTGAAAAAAAAGTGATGACGATTACTTTATTTGTTTAGTTGTTTTGGTGTGGTAACCGATAGACACATAAACTTAATCAATATAATATCTTATTCTTTTAGGTCAGAAGTACTAAAAATGTTACATAGTCTGTTTTGTAAATCCATGGGGTGGGAGCCTGGTGACCTGTATCACAAGTTCTATGGAACCTATTTCAGGCACCAGTTTCTCACAAATAAATATAGCTACAAAATTATATAGTACTGACATACTTACGTAGCATTTATTTGTTTGTGAAAAAATAATAAATGGTTGTTTTATTTTATTATTATACTGTTACCTAAAACTGTTGAAGGCAGAAAGAAGCTTTTCATTTCCAAATTTGGAAATTATGTATCTAATGTAAAGAACGATACATTTTTAGAGACGTTAACACAGTTGAATGAAAGCGTTTTACCGCGCTGGTAGACAAATGAAAGTAGGTAATATTTTGAATTTGATTACTAATGAGACCTGAAGCAAGTGACTTAATGGAAAATGAATTTCCGATTCTGTTATTCACGGACCGTGACCGTGGCAAAACTCAGTTGCTCTTTTATGACGCTGCTTTAGATATTGGCTAAATAGAAGTTGCAGCGCTGGGAATTTGCATACTACTGGCAGTATAGTTGTTTAGGTAGTGAATACGGGTCAATGGTGTGGAAAGTTCCTACATGATTTACGAAGAATCAAATACAAAAAATATGGAGACTAGTCAATTGTTTTGTCTAGGGTACAAGAGTAGAGTGTAATTTCTTTAATAAAATGTGATTCCGATGAAAAGCCCTAGACTTGGCTAGTATGTAATCACGGGGATTGGAAATCCTACCTAATGGATGATCACGGCAATGATCATCAGGTTGATCACAGATGACGACTGATGGATAATAATAAATTTGAAATTTTTATTGTAAGTTCGGGTAGAGCAACCGGGATAGCTCTGTGTGATTGTATTTGAAGATACAGACACCTTGCAATAACAGAGGTGACATGTTCTGAGATGTTTATTTTGGGTACATTATTAACGATTAACGACTCAGTAATTGAATTTTGTGACTTTGATGCCTAGAAGCTGTTCATTGGTAAAATCCTGATTCAATTTTGATGTTGGGCGGTAGAGATAATGTTATTTTCGTGGAGATGACACGGTGAATGTTGGTTTGGGTCTAGGACGATTACTTGTTGTGTAGCTCACATGTTTATTATCACGTGTTGTGATGGCAGATGGACTGCATTACTTGCGATAGTCTGTATACGATGTACTGAATAGATTTGGTCGAAGGACTGACCACGAGCTGATAAAGTAAAGTGGGCTTAGTAAAGTAAAGCTTGTTAAATTTACTATTTTACGATTTTAGCAATTTCATATTGAGATACTGTATAGTGTTGCATAATGAATCATCAAGGGACCTTCGTTCTTCGTTCATCGGTGCTCCGACGAATTGTGCTGTACAATATATCGATGGCCAACGATGTTATAACGATGTATTTAATGCGATTTGCGGGTCATTTGATTTGACCATTGCCCTGTGATTTGGCATTTAATTGTGGGCCAGGTGATTTGGCCACTGCCTCTACAATTGGCATTTGGGGTCATGTTATTTGACCATTGCCATGTGTTTTGGCGACTGCCGTAGGAGTTGGCCCCTGCCATGAGAGTTGGCCACTGCCGTGAGGATTGGCATTCAGGTACCTGTGATTTGACCATTAGTACCATGTGATTTGGTGTCTGTATGGCTCATGTGATTTGGTCATTGCCATGCAATTTGGCGTATTCTACCAACTACAGAAGGAACACCTTTCTATCGTGAGCAATGAATAATTTTAATGTTTTATCCAGGAGAATTAATCTTGATTTATTTAACACAAGTTGTGAGTCAGCGAGAGACCGCATACTCAACTATTACTTAGACGCGTTGTGGCATTTTTCAAACCATGTTATTATGGAGTTGACTATTGTTGCATTACTTTCGAGTATTGTAGGTATATTTTAGTTTAAATTTAAAATCGTAAAGTTTTGTAGACTGTTCGGTATGCTTGACTTTCAGTTAAGTATGTATTAAATTATCCTGTTTTTATCGGTGGAAGCCTGTAATTGGCTCTGTGCTAATATAAAATAATACTGGTATTATTTTATATTGTAATCATTGCTGTTGGTTTTCCTTAAGTAAATAGGATAAATAGTATGATTTCGGTCACGTTTAACAAATTGAATTATGATCATGAGACCTAATCAGTGTTTCCTACAAGGATAATTTGATTGGATTTTACATTGATGCTAGTTGATGTAAATTTATAATGTTTTTAGTAAATTGTCGTAATGTAACTCGAGTAAAGATACGTGCATTGTATTGTCATGATATAATTCGACCCTAAGTATTCTTTAAGCATTGATTTCTGATGTTACACATACATTTTCTTTTAATTGTAATTTTGAGATAGTGTATCGCAAGCCAATTAGGCTGCTCGTCAGTATGGCCGTGTGGGAAATAATATTATTATTGTATTTATCTTCATTTTTATAAAATGAAGGTAATGTTCTTAAATTAAAAACAACACATGCGGGTACACCGCAGTCTATAAAAAGGCGGCCATCGCTCTCGGCCATCGGTCAGACGTTGTCCGACTGCGGGCACGGCACCACCAGTGCTCTGAACTGTCTTCCTCAGGTAATCTTGCTTAACCGTATAACGCATATTATTTCTATGTTCTATTAATTGTTATTTCTATAGAAAAAAATGATTGTCAACTTGTCTGTATTTTGCTAAATCTAAGTACATCACTTAAGCTACTAAAATATGTCCTCTCCATCTGTTGCTGTCCATTTATTATATTATTGGTAATAATATACATAGATTTATTATTCATATTTCTTTGTTTAATTTCTATACACGTTCTCCCACATATACATAACACCAGAAAAATAAAGTCTAAAATTACAATATTTAGCTGTTTTAGTCACGACGCACTTCAAATTGTATTTGAACAAAAAATGTAGTAAATGATCACCAAATCTTAGCGAGCAAATTAATGCGCTATTTCTGCCTAAATAAACCACTGATTGCCATAAAATGTAGGCTTATTACCAAATAAAGTATTATGATGCCATATTTAGTTATTAAGTTATGATTGTTTAAATAATTAAGAAAAGGATCATTGAAATTGTAACAGTTTTATCTTTTATCTTAGATATTGCATTTGGTTGAATAAACGAAACGAAAAGGTTAGGAATTGATTTACTATGTTTGGCTAAATATTCTTTTCCCGATGGTAATTTACTTTAATCGGATAACGAGATATTATTTTTTTTGCATGTTATTTTAAATTAAAATGTGGTTAAAAATTTTATGTTAATAAACTATTTTTGGGTTAACAATGATTTTTTTGGAGTCAGTTTGTTTAGATAGGATAACAAGATGTAAAAACTTTGGTTACAATTTTACATTTTAATGCTGTTTTAATTTTGGTGATCATTTACTACTTTTGGGTTAACAATGATTTATTTGGAGTAATTTTGCTTAAATAGGATAGCGAAATGTTAAAACTTTGGTTATAATTTTACATTAAAATGCGAGTTTAATTTTGGCGATCATTTACTATTTTTGTCTGTTATATGTTACTATATCTGGTGATAAGTTAAACATAAGCCAAAAATTATTGACACTCTTAGTACAGTGAGGTTAACCTAGCTATTAACAGCTACTTATTTTCTAAGGCCGCTAGTTACGTAAACCAAGTCAAAGTCGTGTTTTAAACTTGCCACTGATAAAAGCCACATCTCCAATATCACTAGAGATAACAACTATCTCAAAGTGAAGTTATCGTTGAACATGTGACATTGTAATTGAAGATTCCAACTTGTAACGTCTCAAAAAGTATCAAGATTACGGACATGTGATGAGATCATAAACCACATCAGCCCACCGCTGGACATCGGCTGTCTGTGGTCGTCTCGCCAGATCCAGCCTCCGCCGGCAGAACACCTTCTAATTTTGTGGATTCTACTAAAGTATAAAAACATAAATATAACAGGTGGCCAAACTAGTGTAGGCATCTGGCAACCATACAACCTCATCATCATCTCGGCGTTATGTCCCGGTTGCACTCCCGCGCGGCACGTGAGGGCCCGGGGTCCGCCTAGCAATCCTATAACTTCGACACCAGTTATCAGATCGGCTTGTGACAAACCGTGTTCGAAGCGTCTCTTTCCGATTTTTTTAGCAAGCGTTGGCACAAAAAAATTGCGTATACCGGAACTCTTAGCATTATATCAATTTTTTTGAGTTTTTTGATGTCCAAAGTGTATGTCAATAAGCCACGAACTGTGGAAGAACTCAAGGCCAATATTCGACGCGAAATAGCCGCTGTAGTGCTCACAATACTTCTTAAAGTGATGGAAAACGCTGACAAACGAACTCATTGCACCATCCACTATACGGCGACCATTTACGGGATATCATCTTCAAGCAGAAATCCAAATAAATTGTCAAGATCCAAAATAAACGACTTATCACTTAACAGCAAATAAATGTGCATTTTTCTATTATTTACGCAACAAATGCTAACAGTTTAATTGGGCCATCCTGTACATACACTAGCGTTTTTGCTCATGACTTCGTCCGCGCAAAATTTAGTTACAACGTTATGGGCCCGTTCAAGTGGAAACCACATTGTATTTCGGGAAAAACAGCCTATGTTACCCCTGATAATGTAGCTAAAAAGCTAAATATATTATGTATAGAAATATATTAAAGAATTCAAAAAATCGGTTTAGTTTTTGAGTTTATCCATTACAACAATCAAATATTTTCTCTGTATAATATTAGTGACAAACAAACGAACAATCAAATCTTTTCTCTTTATAATATAAGTATTCTGCTTTTATTCATGTCACTTCGGACATAAGCTTTTTAAGAACATTAGGTACTGGATCTGATGTCAATAGGTTTTTCCAGGTCGTCCTCTGTCAAACAACAAGAATTTATTTGTGATTGAATTCCAACTGACTGCGATAACATGATACATCATCATAATATATCAACAGTCCGTGGCTGGACGTGTGTCTCCTTTGTAGTAGTTGCCTATACTCGGAGATAAAATTCAAGATAAGTGTAAACAAATGCCACTATAAAAAATAAACCCAAGGGGTTGATTATTATTTAAAATAATTGAAATATTGATAAAAGTTATCACATTCAAAATAAAGTAAAATCGTATGTATATTTAAAAACACACTTTTTTTATATATCCACCCTTTGGGTGTATTTTTTATAGTGGTAATTTAGTCACATTTTTTATTTTTTATTTCATCTCCGGGTATTATCCTACTAATATTATAAATGCGAAAGTTTGTAAAGATGGATGTATGTTTGAATGTCTGTTACTCCTTCACGCAAAAACTATCTCACTACATATCTCTTTGATAGGCCTGCTGGAAGAGATCAATCTAGTGGCGTTCAACGCTACCAAAACACAGGTGTGTTTGTTTTTCTCTAAACGGAGCCCATTCCATCTATCTCAGACTTTCCGAAATGTATCTCTGGAAATTACCGACAGACTACAGCTCCTGGGTGTTGAGCTATCAACCACTTGGAATCCTCTCGAAGGTCAAGCGGTACTTCACTTCAGGGCCTGGGTCTAGTCAAAAAAAAATAGAGATTTCTTCTTAGAAAATGGGAACGCCTGTTGTGTTATCTATAACTTTGTATTTTCCTTAAACTTTAGTACCGAATGGATTTTGTTGAAATATGGCAGCAATATATGTAGCTTATAGCCCAGAATGACTTATCCCGAAATTCTGTGGTTCCCGCGGGAACGGGTCTAGAATGTTAGAACTGAATTTTACGCGAAAGTCACGGGCAAAAGCAAGTCTTTGCTATGAGATTAGTGCAGGGTGTTGCCATAATCTCGGCACGTTATCATTTCAAAGCTAAAAACACAATCGCGTCACTTAGAGCTAAAAGGTGATTAATGGTGTAAGAACCGCGTTAGCTGTTTTGCTTGGACTTTAACTGGTTCCCGGAATACTATATGCGTCTCGGTTCGCCATGACTTATAATTGTCATCAGAGAAACACTTGCAGTACTATTAAGTACCTACTTAGGTATATTAATGTTATGGTTCAGTATTTTCATTACTATTATTATTATTATTATTTATTTATTTAAAACTTTATTGCACAATAACACAATTGGCAGACTATACTATTGTAAGTCATCTGGGCTTTAATGTCCCGGTTGCGCCTTCGCACACAAGGGCCTGGGGTCCACCATGATCCAGGATTTGACAGATCAGACAATTACGGTGGAGCGACTGCCATCTGACCTCCGTGATCCTGCTACAAGGCGAACCAAACCAGATCGGATCATAGTTACACATTCAGTCGCCTGAACGTGCAGGTTTCATCACAATTTTTCCCTCACCGTAAGAGCATTGGTTGGCATTCAACTAATGTACATAACCCAGAAAAGAGTCATTGGTACATGGCCGCAGTGGGATTCGAACCCGGTACCTCTCGTTTACGAGTCGGATACCTTAAACCACTCGGCCACCGACGCTCCACAGTATTATTAAGTTTATAGGTATATTAATGTTATGGTTCAGTATTTACATTACTATCGTAAGTACCTATTGTGAATACCTACCTATGTAATCGCTTCGTTATTTATCATCGCTTCAATAGGAACTTGCCTATTTCATCACATCGAGTGTCTTAACGGTAGATACCTACAAATTATGAGTATGGAATAATCCCTTTATGAAAAACAGTGATTACTCAACAAGTGGCTTTATAGTTGAAGTGAAGTGGGTAGGCTAGTACACAAGTAAATATTTAATTTAGTGATTTTCCTTAGCTATTTGAAAATTGACAATAAGTGTTGTACTGACGTAAAGTCGATGATAATAATCTTATAAAGAAAAAAACAAGCCTCATTCCGACAAACAAACCGTTGATGTTTGAAGAGTTAGCTTCATTAGATAAAAATTATCTTAAAAATGTAGCAAGGAGGAGAGATAAATGGTTGTCACTTATTGTAATGAGGGCGACATAAGTGGGTAATTAATACTGGGAGCCACAATTGCAGCATAACTGCATCTTGAGTGATAAGAATGCGCTTCACAGAGACTACCTACACCATATTAAAACGGGGAAAATGATATAATCGATTAAGATATTATATACTGGATACAGACGACCAAATATACTGAACCAAGCGTTTAACCCCACCCCAAAAACAACAACAAAGTTTTACCAAAATACATTTTTAAATGTTAAACGAAACCTAAACACTTTTCTATATGTAACAAAACTATAACAAAAACACAATGCACCCAAATTCGCTCAATTAAAATAACCTACAGAGAAAAAGCGACTCTAAATGTGGGTTACATTACACAACATATGGCGGTGATAATAAAAGGGTATAATTTATATCCTATGGCACTCAGGTCCACTGGAGCGCGGTCATCACTTCCTCTAACTATCCCAACTTTTTGTCAGCGGGAGTGACTGCGTTCCACAATCGGTTCTGGCCTCCAATAATTAGCCGCAACACTACAACAACGCGGTTAACTTCGCTGCCGGCGTTAATTCCTACGAATAAGCAATACAATTTTCTTCAGAAGCATGTGTTTGGTGAACAAGTTGTTGAAAAATCGCGGAACAATGCGCAACTGCTATTAGCTGCGGTTATTTAAGTTACACATATATTTGGTAAAGAATCCGCAACAAATAGCGCTCTAAACGCGGAGGTTGTTTTAACATTTTTTTGTAGCTAAGTAAAATGTAATAATAACGCACCAATGCTCGCGTTGATTCGGCGCGGGCGACGGTCACTGGACACGTTGAGCGCGACTCGCGCGCAGGCACTGACTGGAAGGTTGGCCGCGCAATGTTGGTGCCGCCGCGCATGTGACCGCGCCGGCTTCGTGATGTGACCATTAAATTGTTTAACTCATTTGCTACACGGCCGAATAATACCCACCTGGCCATGCCTTGCCTTAATACGTTACAGATACATTTGCCAATCGAAGCAAACCAAATACAATGCCGACGGTAAACTTTGTCGCTTCAGAAAAACACATAAAATTTGAATATTCGATGCCATTGTTACCTGCAGAAGCTAATTATCTGTCTAACTACCAGCTTAATTAGCGCTTACCTACATACTTTACGCGAACACACTAAAACAGAACAAATAAAATACTTACATAGCCACAAACGCAGCGAGTCAAAACACAGGAGTGTCGCTCTTCGTGGTCGAGTAATTTTCACATCAGCTGATGATAAGGAAGATGAGTGGCATCTCGTGATCGCGCCGCGAGGTTGGCAGCACTGCCGCACTCCTGCGCAGCCTCCGTCCTCGCCGCCCCCCGCCCCCGCATCTCATTGTACAAACACTCACGTTATGACTACTTGATTTTAACCGAGTCGGTAACGTAACAGCGGGCCGTCATACACGCATGGCCCTCGCTGTGAAGCGCGTAACCAACTAGCGGCGAGTTGTTTAGCTCGTAAACTGTTAATGAAGAGAGTTATTCAATGGAAAATTATACTCTCGTCGTAATGGCGCCGGTAGTTATGTACACCGAAATTCCATTCGAAATTTTATTCCAACAGTGGTCGGTTACGCATTTTTTTTATTGCTGACGAAGACACACGTTCTGACAGTCCACCAGGTCACCAAGATACCTGTAACCCAAGGGGAGCGGATGCGCTGCGATTCAGGGACAAACGAGCAGACAATGATGAAAAGGGTAACCTGAAGAAACCTGTAAACATGCCTTTTGAAAATATCCATGTTCAAGCGCAAAGGAAAGACTTCGGGACGGAGCTCATTCCACATCTTGCGCGAGCGCGGTACAAGGGCTCGCTAAGCCTGTGAGTTTCTTGGATATCAGGAATCTAGCTAGATGATATGGATGAAATCTATCCCATAGTCAAAGAGTGGAGTGGCGGAAAAGTGACGGTATCACCAAATCAAATAGTTCTTCGGCACATTCCCCGTTGTAGAGACGGTAGACACAGACACACAGATAACTAACGTCCCATCCAAAGGCTAGGGATCTTAACCGGCTGTGTGTAAAGGATCGTCGACAATACGAATAGCCCGGCGTTAGATGGAAGCAAGTGGAAGGAGGTGGTATTGGGGTGCAACAGCCCATAGGTGAAGGGCAGTGATCCATAAATATAGGGACAACCAGTGCTTTATATAGCAAAAGTCGATGCCTCGAAATGAGGCATTGATTGGCTTTATTAAGTACATCAAGTTTTTTTACCAAGTGTTCCCTAAATTGGGCTTCGTTCGATATGTCGACGCCAAGGATCCCAATAGGTACTCTTTCAGATGGTAAGGCGCTACATCAAATGGGTTTTCTGTCGCCGTGAATGCACAAACTTGTGTTTTTGTTGGAAAGACCTGGACGAGGTTTTGGCTGCCCCAAGGAAGATCTGTTCCAGGGAAGTCTTGATTTCAGGCACAAGTTTGATTCAAATCTCAAACACAGATGTGCAAGAGATGATTGCGGCCTGTACAATAGGAATTGCTATTCCTACTCGCTCGAAGATGTATTCAGTGCCTCAGATAGTGCCACCTATTAAACATTGAAACGATAAGAAGAAGAACAAGCTTATTCCCACGACTTCGTTCGCGAAGAATTCGGTTTTACATTCCGGACCCGTTCCCGCGGGAGCCACATTGAATTTCGGGATACCTATGTGCTATTCTGGGTTATGGGCTACACTACAGCCAAATTTCATCAAAATTCGTTGTGTTTTTGGCATGAAGGAGTAACAAACATCCATCCATCCTTATAAACTTTCGCATTTGTAATATTGGTCATTAATTAACTAATATGCAGAATGAACAAAGTGGGCGACATCAGCAGAATCTTAGGGAACTCCTGAAGACTATCTGAGCATAACCACTCAGCGACGACTTGAACCAAACACTTCGCTTGGACAAGAAGCTAGCAACATACTTGCATGACCATAATAATAGCCCTCTATCTAAAATAACCCCATAAATAATCATCCAGATGATGTGAATGAAATCTATTCCTCTATATATAGGATCTAATATTATAAATGCGAAAGTGACTCTGCCTGTCTAATAGGTGAACAGATTTAATATGGATGGCAACCAGAACAACACTTAGGCTACTACTAATCTTAGGCTTTAATTTTACGCGGACAAAGGCAATATTATGTTTACTTTGTCTCTAACTGACACGTTAAAATACATTCGTGAGCGATAACCTGGAATCAGTTCATCGCGCGTTGCTCGGAACAAATTTTTGCAGTATCTATGCAAAAATGCAAGCAATCCATAGCTTGTAGTATATAATTTGAAAGGTAATTTTGTTAACTTTCAACCTCTTTCAATATCATAATCAAAGATTATTCACCAATGTCGTGGAACGTAAAAACAAAAGACATTAATACACAACATTAGGAGTCCTGAAACCCTGTAAAAAGTAGGCGTTTATAACAAATCCAATGTTACACGTCACTAGGAACACTGAAGTTAAAAGAAAATGGAAGCCACACCTATAGAATCCGTTCAAGTCGTCATCCTAATCCAGCAAGGGTTGTCTCTGTGACTACCGGCTGAGGTGCACGTTATCAGTGCTAAGAACCTTTTACAGTTCATAGAAGCTATAGGGATTAGCACTGAACTGTAAGTAAGAGGCGATCACAATAGATCAGTAATGGTCGCAGTGATACAAGGACTTTACTTGCCTTGAAAAGCCCACTTCTCAAATAAAAAAAGGGTTGTCTCAGCATACCATCGCTCGACAGCTTCACCTGAGCCAGTCTTGTCTCGAAGGTATACAAGAGGTTCAAGGAGCCTGGAAACTAAGTCCGGCGACCAGGAACTGGACGACAGCGATGCACTTCGGTGAGGATAACCGATTTATTGCAACCACTTCTCTCCGAAATCGACACCTGACAGCAGTAGCTCGAAGTTCGAGGGAGTGCTATCAGCAAGTGGACAGTGAGTCTCCAGTCCACCGACAAGCCCTGCTTCAGTATGCTCGCAATTACTTGTGTTTTGATATGGAGCAATGGAGCTGAGTCTTGTTGACGGACGAAACCAGGAGCCCTATTTTTGAACCGCTCTCATCCACGTCAACGCTCGCCTTCGCAACCTACAGCTTTCGCTCTCGTGGTAAGTTGCTAGAGATAGAAAAGACAGGCATTAGAAGGCGAGCGCTGGCGTGGATGCAAGCGGTTCAAAAATAGGGCCCCTGGTTTCGTACTTACATACTTTTTTTTTTAAATACATACTTATTATACATACTACACCTAGACCCGTAACAGAAATTAAAATTCATCATTTCAATTTCTGCTCGGCCGGGAATCGAACCCGCGACCTCTTCTGCATGGCGACCAGCTCGATAACCAACTGAACCACATAGGTCGTGAATTCGCGTTTATTTCTCGCGACTCGCTAGTGTAATTGTGGTTTTTATTTCGAGTCAGTTCACGCGTTGATCTGCGAGCAATAAAAATGGGATAGAACCTTGTCTAAGTAAATCGAAATGAAGGTTAGATTGCGCGCGGATACCGAGACGTATTAGAATCACTTTTTCTAGAATTACGCCGGCGGCGGCAAGCCGCAATCACAATGAATATTGAGTTAACTGTTATAACATCGACGTCACGTCTAATTTTATTCCACGTTGGCGTGCTTCTTTAATTTTATCGATCCTTTCCTTACAGACTAGACACGAGTCCACTAAAGTGCAGTTAAATGAAGTGTTCTCCTTATTGTTGCAGTCGTCTGCAAAATGACAGAGTCCTCTAGCATATATTTATTAGTAGTAGAATATAGTAGTGAATTAGCGTTCACTCTGCTGGATACCGTACAAGTTGTGTTACACAACTAACACAGTGTTAGGGAGCCCACCACCATCACCGGGTCCCAAGGCAACCTCACCTGCAAGGACCAGGGGCCTTATTTTGCTAAATCGCCGTATTCCCGAATTGATCGCGTACAGTATTTTTCGTTTCATGTATAGACAATTTTCCCGATCGCGAGTGACGTACCTACCTACCTACCTTTATGACTCACACACACATACAAATGAGTGCACCAAATCCTTTATACATACATGGTTGTGACATGGCAAACTCGTGATCGAAACATTACGGCGATTCGGTTGACGCCTTGCGAAAACGAGCGCTTGGATTCAATTCGGGAAAACAAGTGAAATAAGCAAATAAGGCAGCCGGTTAAAGACACTAGCCAACCAAGTAAGGCTATTTAACTTTAATAAATAAATAAACCAACCCAGAAGAAAGTCCGCGTCGCATCGCGGAATATTGGTACGCTAACCAGACTGGTTCGTAAGCAGGCCGATGTAATCGCCAGCCGAAAGGTGGCTGTAGCGTTCCGGCAGGAGACTCGATGGAGAAGCATCAAGTCTCGGAATATCGGGAATGGATACAAGCCGCTTTACCCCGGCTTGACGAGTGGGGAGAACAGAGTGGGGGTGGTGCTCTCTGAAGCACAGGGGATTTGGATGTAAAGCGCCTTTTTGTTGTAGGGTGCTTATCGAAGGGGTCGTGACCAATTGGATAAGCCTTACGCTGCACAGGTCGGTTGTAGCGATGCCGACAAGGCGTTGTTCTGGGAATCTGGGAGCAAATCAGGGAACTACTACGTAGCATTCCGTTACGCAAACATCGATTACGCTACGTTAGCTTTTTTTTTTACTACTCAATGACAAACGGGCAGACAGCCAACCTGATGGTAAGCGGTAACTGTCGCCCATAACATCTACGATTCATGCATTTAGGTTGTAGGTAACAAAAATGCAGAACCGCAGGTGCGTTGGCACTGTGAAGTCTAAGCTGAAATGCCTCATGCCCGTAATTGCGTCATTAAACTCGATCCAGCTAATTTGCGGCAAAAACGTACCCAACACGTTAAACGGGACAATATACTATAATATACGGGATTAATAACATTACAGGATATTAAAACGGTACCTACATTTCAGTATTACCTTTCCATACCTACCCACGGGTGGTTTTTACCTACCTAACCGAAGTTCATATGTTGACTAGTCGGCTACCTAGTAGCAATGACATATTTATTTAGAAATTACCACTTAGGTCCGAAACACGAAAGTTCGAATCACTGAAGTGCAACACCCATACTCGTCGTGATCTACATTTCGGATGATAGCTGTCAAACGTAAATCTGTTATGACTCAGAAACGATGGCATGTTATGGTTACCTATCCATTATTTAACTTGCACTGTTCGTATGTACGTACCTAAGTATTCCGTCAAATTTACAAACAATTTTTCGACCATTTGTTGGTATCCGATTGAGCTGAAATTTGGTATACGTATGTTACTTGGCAATGCATTAATATGGTACCATGGAACTGGTGATCATAGAACTAATGAACGCAATAAGATAACCCCATCGGGTTTGGGCTATTTGGAATGGTCTTGATGAGTAAAAAAACATTTCCATTTGAGAACTTATTATTATGCGTTACGCGCATCATGTCTGGTACTAAATAAAAAAGGTATTAGTAAAGATGAAGTCAGCATATATTGATAAATTTAATTTCGAGCTTCAGTGGCGTTGAACTATGCTTATTCGTAATAACGTGGTGTCGCGCTTCTGTGATTCTCTCTTTCGTGTTTCGGACCTAAGTGGTAACTTCATTTATTTATCATATTATGGGCAATATGAGCCATGGGTCAGGGCAGCCAATTTATAGGAGGAGGTTTCGGCTAGCACGCTTTCAACTCTCTTTGGCCCAACATAGAATTCAAACTTCTTTAAAATAAGGTATTTATATGGCTCAGACTAGTAGGTAAATGGGATAAAGTGGAGAGAGAGAATAATAATTTATAAAACATTGTCTATAATGATTCAATCACAGCTCAATTGTACATGAGTAATATGATATATATGTGCGCATGACATGACACAGAATCCTATATAACGTTTTCGAAATAAGTAAGTAAATCATCGGCATTATTCATAAATCCATGCATTGTACCATCCAACTACAACAATATCTAGGAACTTCAGATATTAACACTAGTCACATCATAGATAAACATATTTTGTTTATTGTAATTAATGTATGAAACAACAAAAACTAATTCCAAGAATCTAAGGTAATTATTATTTTTAACTAACGAAGTTTAATTTTGGTGCCCTTAAATATTCCGTTAGTCTGTAACATAATTTAAAAATTAATAAATGTAGTAAAACTCGCTATAAGTTGAATAGAATTTGAAACAGTAATTATTTAAGTACTGCAAGGAGTACAGATTCTTCAAAAAACTTAGGTAGGTATGTACTGTTTTGTAAAATAATAAAAAATAAATTATACATTTACAAAATCAAATACCAATAACATAATAAAATTAGAATAAGTATAAAGTATAAATTAAAACATTAGTAGTTAATTTATTGCCCTCGGTGATATAAATATACATACATATTATATTTATATCAGTCTACTATAAATACACGCAAAAGTTTCACTTTATTACAAGTAGCAAGTTTTACTTACTATTAATTGCGATTATTTTACCTAATCGTTAATTAAACCTGAAACAATAAATTTGTTACTGTCTAGAAACATACTTAGAGTTTATTTCACGCCAAAGGAATCAGCAGTAACATACAATAAATAGATTATCATAAAAGCGTGATGTAAATGTCTAAGAAAAATCTACAATGCATTAGGTACACAAAATAATGTAAAGCCATGTAGAGAGACATACGAAAAATAAACATAAAAATTACCACCTAAAACAAAATAACCAACGAAAAATAACTAACTTAAAATTATCTATAAGGCTTAAGCTACACCCCTGATCTATATTATAACGTACAAAATACACCTCATTATGAAATTTACATACTAGGTATTTACTTTGCAGCATCAATTAATTTATCACTGTTACATGGAAACATTACACTTTAAAATAAGTATGTACTTACTTGACATTGTTATTTGTTTTAATTTAATTGTTATTTTCTTCATTAATATTTGAGACTATAATAGGTACTAAGATTCAAAAAGATTAAGGAATATCATGTTAAAAACATGCGCAAAATATCAAAATACTTACATACTTATTAAACTATATTAGATACATAAATATTTTGCATATTTGCTATTCAATTATGGTTTGTGCTATAACCACTAAGGCTAATTTATTTACAATTGTGATTTGACAAATGCTGTGGCAAAATACTCACTTGAGACCATTGGTACTCTCATCGTCCAGAGCAAGGTGTTGGAACAGAAGACTGTGACAGTCTCCTCCCCGTTAAATGTGTTTGACGTGCTTACCAATTCTCCGAACCTCAATGTTTGATGATCTAAAAAGTAGAGATGACAGCATTCAGCAGAAGATGTGGAATGTAAATCTTAATCTTAATATAAGCTAAGATTAAATGAACAAATACACTTCGCAAGCTTTTTACATTTGTCATTTAAAAATATTTAATCAGGTGAAATCATTTCTTCAACTTTGTAAAATAATTTAATATTGCAAAGTTTGTTAGGATGGTCATCCCAACAAACAAGTTTGTTAGTCACGTGGGACGCCCGTGAATTAAAATAAAATATTAATAGAAAAGGCATTACCAAGATTCCATTTCAATCCAGTTGTAGTACAAGTCTCACATGTTTCAGCTATCGGAACCAAGGAGCACCATGCTCGTTTGTGTTTCCTGGACTCTAGTGGAATAGTGATGAAATGCTGGCCAGGAATGAGCAGCCAAGATAGAGCATCATCTGACATCAAGTACAAAGTAATTTTTGCACTCTCTAAATACTTTTCTCTCACAAAGAACAAAGTCTGAATATTTCCTAAGGTTTGGTCCAATCGGCCTGAATTCTGACCAATAGCCACAACATGGTTTACCTGAAAAAAGAAATTAGAGAAATATTAACATGAATCCAACAATACTATATACTAATATTATTCATTGAAAATATTTAGAAAATATATTAAACCTGCTTTGTATGTTGTTTACAGTATTTGTACAGCTCCATGATTGATTTTGTAAAATCTGTATGGTCTTGATCTGGTGTTTTTATTATCTAAAAGAAAAACAAATCTGTAATCCTTACTAATTATAAATGTTCTCCATGGGATTGAGTGAATACTTTTTCTGGCATACATACACATTTTCTACTTATAGAAAATAATTGTACATATAATGTTTTAAATACAAATTACTTACAAAGCCTAGAATCAAAATTAATCAATTTTATTTATCATTATGAAAAGTACATTGTCAGTTTTTGAATTGAACATGATTAAAGTGAACTAAAAAATAAAATGTTTTCAATCAGGCATATTATGGCACTACAGAATATTTGAGTGATGCAACAGTGTTTATTATAAAGTATGAGCATTTCACATATTAAGGCGCTCATCCAGTGACAGAAGCTGCAAACTTGACACAAACCTTTTACCTCTTCCACATTAATTCATCTTCTTATACAGTTATGCTGGTTCTCCAGACTTCCCCTTATTTAATTATGTGTTTTTAATGTTATCTTAAAACATTTATATCACAATGTAATTTACTTAGATGATTAAAAAAGTAAGTGTAAATAAATTTATCACCTTACAACCTTTTTCTTTGTATTTATTCAATATTTCTTCTGTGATAGAATCAAAGTCCCCAGTAACCAAATCTGGCAACTTAAAAGGTTTTTTCGTATCTTTTGGGGATTTGTTGACAAATGCATCCCATTGTACAGTACCTCCATCAACAGTTACTCTCACAGTAGCTAAAAATATTTCACAGCTATGGTTAACTAATTCTTCATTTCTATACTTAATGAAAATATTTTTTGTTTCACTATTTCTTCATTCAATACATGTAAGTATTTGATTAACCTACTTTTTTTACTGTAAACTTACCATTGTTCCAAAATTGTTTCATGAATTTCGGGTTTTGAGAAATGGGTCTATTCAGTATGACAACAGCATAGTTATGTATTAATCTGCATTGCCCTGTTGATAGTATTCCAGGGACATCCCAATTAAAGGTTGGCAGACCACCACAGCTGGTTCCACATAGACCTTTCTGCATAGATAATACTTGATTACTTAATCTTTTTACCTAAAAATAATTGTACAATCTAAACGAAAAGACAGGTATCAGAGAGTATAGTGTAAACATTGAGTATGTACCTACAAACTATACCGATAACTTTTACAGCAGAAAAAGATTATTTTAATTGAAATGTATGCATGATTTGAAACTAAATGATCAATACAATACCATGTATATTATGTAAAGAGAATACATAATAATTTACTCGAAAAGTCTTACCATTGTATTTACGAGAGCGCCTCCACCATTGGCTGTCATATTATTTTTACAACAACTTGAATTCAGATAGGCACACAACGTGGTCATTAAAGTTTTATAACAGTCAATAATAATAAATTAGTAATGAACAGGTCAAAGTATAAAAAAGATAAAATAATTTTATAACCTCGAATTCAAATAGAGCCAAGACGCGCGCGTGATTTTTGACAAACAAAATATGTCAAATTATTTTTTTACTACGGTAGTTCTAACCATACAGCCATATTGTAATTATTACCGCGAAAGCTGGTACGGTAACATATCTTCACTTCTATCCGTAGAAGAAAAAATTAACTCATAATCGAAGATTCTGATTATAAAATACTAGCCTGCTTCATCGTACTATAGCGTGAATACGCTCCCGGTATTCGCGTGTTACGTATAAGGCCCACGCCATACTAACCGTTTTCATCCGATTGGAATGAAATCGTAAAAAATGATAACTAAACATTGACTGGAGACAGAGGTGGCCTGTAAATGGCAGCGCTAGTTCTACGTTTTATGTAGCAACACCGGGAGGATGTAATAATCTGTGACAGAATTCGAATGTCGCCAACAATGGGACATGGATAAGAAGGAACGTGACGGAAAAATAAACTAACATGTCCCGATTATGAAATAAGAAAAGGTGAGGTTTCGGAAAAAGACCTAGCGCCCACCTTCATGGAATTATGATTCTTGTCAAATAAGTGAACATTTGACGTAGTAGACATTGTCACCAAAGTTTGACAGTATAAACAGACTAGTTTTAAATGGTGTACAATAACGAAGGCAGCTTATTAAGGTTATAGACTATTCAATACCGTCAAGTTACATTTCCTCTATATAGTTTATTATTGCCAGTAAAATAAATTTAGTATGGTCATGTTTCCGCAATTTGTCAAAGTAACCTGAAGTCGTGGTAACCCTATACGCAAAAACTAAATGCTATGAAATTTTACTATAATGAAAATGGAATCTACTTAGAGTATAAGATTATTGTGCCACTAGTGTTGCGGCCAAGAGTAATAAAAAAAAGTTCCTTCCAACTGAATTTGACAATAAATAATTCTACACTACTTCATCTACGTTGGCCATTGGCTACACCGTCTACCAAAATATAATGTTGTAAGATTTTTTTATGTCAATGTCACTTCTGGTCATTTTGGCATTAGTAAGAGCAAAATATTTAACGACGACATCAGGTTACTTTGACAGATTGCGGAAAAATAAACATACTAAATTTATTTTACTGGCTTTTTATTTAATAATAAACTATATAGAGGAAATATTACTTGACGCTATTGAGTATTTTATAACGTGGTCAAGGCGGACCCCGGGGCCTCGTTTTTGAGAGCACAACCGGGACATTAACACCAAGATGATTATTTTATTATAATAAGCCAACTTCGATATTGAACACCATTTAAAATTTGTCGGTTTATACTGTTTAACTTTGGTGTCAACGTCTGCTACGTCAAATGTTAATACATCTGGCAAGAATCACCATTCTATGAAGGAGGGCGCTATGTCTTTTTCTGAAACGTCATTATTCCAATTTTACAATGGGGCCATTTTAGTTTATTTTTCAGTCACGTTCCTTATTATCCATGTCGCATTGTTGATGGCATTCGAATTCATAGAATAGTCATGGAATACTACATGCTTCCGGTGTTGCTACATAAAACGCAGAACTAGCCCCACCATTGACAGGTCACCTCTGTCGCGGTCAAGCTAAATTTTATTGGCATAGTGTAGGGTCTTGCCCTGAAGCTGTACTTACTGTTATTAGGACTCCTGTTCAAATAACTGTTCAGCACGTTGACACTATTATTGTCAATTTTATACATATAATTGGTATATTCTTGGATTTGGCCCTTCAGGCTCTGATTGCTCATCATCTTTGCCTGGAAAATTAGTTAATACTGTAAATTCTGACTACGTTGTAATTACGTTCTACAAATATTTTGAATCGAATCGAACTTCGATTAGAGTATTTTCTTTTGGGGAAATGATCTCTTGTTTCCTAAATATCCAATTGGTAAAAGTAATGAGGGTTTTTGGTCAAATACAAGGGTATTGGGGTGTGTGTCTGGATTCTTACCGTTGTATCTTCTTGTTTTCCTTTGGTTATGAATCCAAGTAGGCCCTCATGCCACGGGGGTCGTTTTTTCATCACATTAGAAGGTTTCTTTCGTGGCAAATATCATATTTTGTACACGAAATATCACATTTTCCAAATTAACGTTAATCTTTTATTATTTTATTCTTTATACATCATATGTTGTCATGCGGACACAGTTCATAGTCGGCGGAGATTTTAATCTTTTTTGTGCTCCCCTTATTCTAGATAATTGCTGGATCCAATTCTTCATCATGTTTTCATGGATTATATCCTTGGCTGCTAAACACGAGGTCGTCCGAAAATAAATATCGACCACTTCGGAAACTGGCTGGTCGACTATGAGTACTGGCCATCATGACTATATCTTCTTTTGTGCCAAATGCGTTCTCGAACGTGTTTAAGTGAAGACCCGAGCCTTCGTTAGAGAGTGCAGCGGATGAGTGGGCAGAGTTCTCCCAGCCTTCGAACTAGAAGGTGGATCAGTATCATAGCTAGAAGAAGCTATCTTCAGAAACCAAAATGAAATATAAAGTGACCGGTCAAATTATGCACGTGACTGCATAAAAGTTTATCTTTGAAATTCTCTAATTAAATAGTCTGTCGAGTCAATCTGCAACCTGTACTTTTCGGCCAACAGTGAACCCAGTGATCCAGCCCGGGCATTAGTTGTGTGGAGTGGACTTTCGTAAAATCTTTCGTACTTTTAACCTTTTCAATTCTTTTTATAAATTTATTGTTTTGTAGATTGTAGTTTCTAGACTGATTGTAAATAAACCCATTACCCTGATATTCGTTGTTTTTCTTATTAACTAAGCCTGGCACTGTCCGTAGGACAGTGTTACGTTACAATAGCTTAAAAACAGATTTTATAAACGCTGTCTCAAAATGTTAAATATTTTAAGTAAGTAAGTACTATATTGCAATAAAATAGCCTATGCGCCAGTTTATTCTTTTCGGTAATAGTTAGATAATGGTAACTAGAACAACATATATACAGTTAACTTAATTAGTTAAATAAACTATTACAATGTCCAAGAGTTTGAGTTTAAACCATTGACGTTACTATAATTTAAATTATATTATATTTGAAAGATGTAGTGCCAGACAATCAAAAGACTTCTTTCAATGGGGTGAAAAGAATTACCTATTTACAGCTGTTTATTTTTCTAAGTGGATTGAATTATTTGAAGTGGTACATTCATAATCTGCCTTTACAGAAATTAGTGCTCTGAAAACACTCTTTTCAACCCATTGAATTTCACAGATATTGAGGGCTGATAATATGCCATTTAGTTCTTTTGATTTTCATAATTTTGCGAGTGCGCAGAATTTTTTTTATAAACATTTTTATATACATAATTTCATCTAGTCCGAGATATCCAAGATGGTTCTATTGAAAGGTATGTTATCATTGCTAAAAGTACATTAAAAAAATCAGCTGAGTGTGGTACTGATTTACATGAAGTGTTATTAGAATATAGGAATACCCTAGTATTCATTCTCAGTCCACACCATCTCTTTTATTGTTTAGTAGAAGAACTAAACTTCCTATTCATAATGTAGGTACTTTTAAAAATAATGGTTGTTAAATTTTGGAGATGTTCAAAGGAAAGTTAATTATAACAACATGAGAAATTTTGACAAAACTGTTAAATTGTTTACTGGAAAGATAACATCTGGATTTCTGGAAAAGTAGGTAATCGACATCCATGAATGTCCTGTATCATTAATAATTAGGGACAACGAAGGCCACATTTTATGTACAAATACATATAAAGAATTCTTTTGAAAAAAAATGACAACTAGAAGAAAGAAACTTTGATGTATTTGTAATAATATCGAACACATAGAGGAAGAGATAGGCGATAATAATGTAACCCCTTTGGAGTAGGAATTTCATGGAGAGAATAGTAATTCTAACAATACTTAAAAGATCATGTAAAAGCACGTGCTATTATGATAGAGTTAAAATGTTTATAACTGGTTTTAATTTTATTAAAACTTCAAGACGATTCAAGAGATTGAAGAACTTCAAAAGAATATCGTTGCTGACCCAAATGTATAAGCTGGTACCATATACCACATACATACGCTGCCGCAGGTTAAACAGAAGATTGAAGCGCTTGGCGTTTGTGGACTATGAGAAAGCCATCAATTCGATCAAAACTTGAGCGGTGCTCCAGTCTCTACAGCGGTGCCAAATTGACTATCGATATATCGAAGCACTGAAGTGTTTGTACGAAAATGCCACTATGTCAGTTCGTCTCCAGGACAAGACCACAGAGCCTATTCAGCTGCAGCGAGGTGTTAGACAAGGTGATGTCATATCACCGAAGTTGTTCACCGCTGCACTGGAGGATATCTGTAGGCTTCTGGACTGGGACGGACTTGGCATCAATATTAACGAGGAGTACCTCACTCACCTCAGATTTGCTGACGATATCGTAGTCATGGCTGAAACCCTGGAAGACTTGGACAAAATGCTCGATGGCCTCTGTAGTGCCTCTCAACAAGTAGATCTAAAAATGAAAATTCTAATTCTAAAAATTCATTTTTAGATCTACTTGTGTCCATGTTGTGCCTACTCCAGTGACAATTGGAGGCACTCCAATTAAAGTTGTCAACAACTTTAATTGGTATACTATACATACCTCGGACAAATAGTCCAGCTAGGTAGATCAAATTTCGAGAAAGAGGTCAATCGACGAATCCAACTTGGTTGGGCAGCGTTCGGGAAGCTACGCCATATATTTTCGTCCCTATTACCGCAGTGTCTCGCAAGGTCTTTGACCAATGTGTGTTGAACTGATACGTGGCTTTTTACTGTGGGCCTTATAAAAAAGCTCACTGTCCAATGGAAAGAGCTATGCTCGGTGTCTCATTGCGCGATCGAATCAGAAATGAGGAGATCCGCAAGCGAACCAAGGGCACCGACATAGCTCTAAGGATTGCCAGAGTGAAGTGGTATTGGGCAGGGTACATAGCTTGAAGACCAGATGGCCGATAGGGCAGTAAAGTTCTTGAGTGGCGAGCACGTACCGTAAGAGGCAGCGTGGGTAGGCCTCCCACAAGGTGGACCGATAACCTGGTAAAGATCGCCATAACATTTGCAGGTACCAACTGGATGCGGAAAGCACAGGTCCGGCCTTTGTGGAGTTCTCTGGGGGAGGCCTGTGGCCTATGCCCAGCAGTGGGCGTCTTCTGGCTATTATGATGATGATGATGATATCAGTCTTCGTTATTTTAAACACATTAACATGTTTTCATTCTATTCTTACAGGAACGGATGAAAACCGCATGTATGATGCGGGCCGAGAACGCATGACTGATGTGTCACTGTTCACTGTTATCCAGTGTTCTGCTTTGGTGTTCTGTGGAATCTGTGGATAAGCAAAATGTTTCTATACTCTTTGGTCACGTCAATCAAAATTTTGTCAAATTTGTTTGTGTCTTGTAAGTTATTGTGAATTTGTGAAACAAATAGCGTTGAATCTAATTTGAAACACATTCAAAATGAACAGAATATTCGGTAGAGGAAAGCCCAAAGCTCCAGGCCCTAGTATTTCGGACTGCATTACAAATGTAAGTATTGTAAAACTTGACTTTTTTGTTTATTTAAAGTGATGATTCATTTTCAAGGTATTGAGTTTTGTTTAGGTAAGTACCTACCAGGATCGTTTCCTGTTGTGTTATCAACACAATGATCTGCTACATGGTGCCATGCATGAATTTTTTGGCAATACCCTGCACCAATGTGGATTGCTGGACTCCAGCAAGTATGTCCAGCAGAGGAATGTTATGATGAGCTATTGGTGTGATATATAAATGTGAAGTACCTACCTAATGGATCGCCTCATTTTAGGTAGACACTCGAGCTGATGCAATTGAACAAAAAGTCCAGAAACTGGACGCAGAGCTTCGGAAATATAAGGATCAAATGAATAAAATGAGAGAAGGCCCTGCTAAGAACGCTGTGAAACAGAAGGCCATGAGAGTATTGAAACAAAGAAAACAGTAAGTATTAAATTCTTTTAGTCAAGGTAAATATTATAAGAAATTTTTTGCTTTATTCAGTACATTGAATTCCAGTTGTAGACAGTGTTTTTACTAAAGTGCAGTTGTGAACCAATAAAAAATTCGTACATTGACCTATTATTACCTGCCTCTCCCACTTAAATATAGTGCATCACACTCGAAAAGATGCAATGACTGCAGTCTTAAGGGATTGCAAACCTTTTTATGTAAATTATTTTATCATTTAGTGGTAAAGTCCAAGTAGCAAACAAGAATATTGATAAAATCTTCTGGCCATACAGTATCTACAGTTTGATTTTAATAAATAGAAAATTATTTCAATAAGACATTTTTTTTTATAAGGTTAAATAGACTGCACTATACACAAATCTTGTGACTATTTTTTATGCAATATTGATCTCGTATAATTCATGCAAGACCTTGGTATACCGAGATTGCATTCTCTAGGATCTGCTTTGCACAAAGGTGCATGGTTGAACGCTTTAAGCTAATATCATTTTTCCCCGTTAAATAGATCACATTCAAACTATTGTGTCTATTGTAATTGTACATCACAATAATTTCAGATATGAGCAACAGCTAGAGGGTCTTCGGCAGCAATCATTCAACATGGAGCAGGCAAATTACGCCACCCAGACCCTCAAGGACACTCATTCCACTATTGCAGCCATGAAAGATGGAGTCACACAAATGAAGAAAGAGTTTAAGAAGATAAACATAGATTCTATAGAGGTACAGGCTTAACCATTGTTTTTGCTTTTACTACATTTAAAACAACTTTATACTTATTTGTGGATTTACTAAAAGTTGCTAGAGAATCTACAATTACATTTTAAACATAAAATTATATATTTTTTGGCAACTCTAACTAATAACTTGAATAGTTGTTGGTGACTCTATACTATACTATTGGCATGATAATATAATAATATACCTAGTCCGTTCCCAAAGGCTAACACATCATCATCACATCACAGCCCGTAACAGTCAACTGCAGGATTTAGGGCCTCTCCCACGAAAGGGGAGGTTATTGCCATAATCTCCACGCTTGGCAGGTGGGTTGGAGATCGCAGTGTTTAAATATAATAATGAAAAATGCTGCTGCCCATTTTCCAGACTACGGAGACTCTTGATCTTTTGCCTCGATAACATTAGTTGCCTTGTACGACACCCATGAATGTAAGGGGTTGGTGCTATTCTACTCTGCCGGATACCATACGGCCATAGGCTAACACATATTAATAAATAAAGTTATTGTTCTAAGTAGTAAATTAAGTTTGCATATTTATAGCTGCTGTTTAACTGATAACTGTCATTACAGGATGTGAATGATGATCTGGCTGACATGTTGGAGCAAGCAGATGAGGTGCAAGAAGCTCTGGGCCGCCAGTACGGCATGCCGGAGATGGATGATGATGAATTAGCAGCTGAATTGGATGCTCTAGGTAAACATTTAATTCTAGTAACTCAGTTGTATATATCGGCAAATCTAACTCAGTTGTATATATCGGCAAATCGTCGGTTTGGGTCATAGAAGTTTTAATTCGGTTAGGTTTGTGTTTTCTTAAAGCAAATTAGGATAGGATATTTAGGTATCCATTCGGTTTGTTTACCTTTGTGTTATGATGAGGAAGCAGGGCTCTGTCAACTTAGGGCTAAACTGACTTTGGGAAAATGTATGCCCAGGCAGATCACAATCTGTCCAATTCGTTGATCGGCTAATGATATATATTCAACTAGCCCAGCTCCTTGTCTTGATTGTCTGTACTGTAACTCATGTGTATGGTGGTTTGGTTAGGGCAAGAATATGTCCTTTGATTCTGCTGGTTTTTGTTCAGGTTTGATTCTTTACAAGTTATATTACAATTATCATGGTATTCCCTGCCTGTATCGAAATTAAAAAATACAGTGTTAAGGACTCACTAGGTAGGGTCGGCACAATATATTATGCTTCAGATCAAAGTCTTAAGTTTTGGGTTCATGTTTTATGACTGGCCACCTGACCAATGTCTACCCTCCTTGGGAATGCTGTTGCGATCGCAATATTTAAAACACTTCAGAAAACGCAGCACAAGTGTGCTCTTGCGCGCGATATGCGACATAAGGTGCGACATATATGCTGCTATCTCTTTCATCTTTGTATTGAAAGGAAACAAACGCTCTGAAGTCGCTCGAGCTATGTCGCGGGCGTGATGATCTGTCAAATCCTGGATCATGACCAAAGGAACATTATTGGCAAGACAATTGATGCCATGCTACTCTATGACGAACTGAGTGGTTCAGTTGGTTAACATGCCAGTCTGCCACACAGCGGTCCCGGGTTCGATTCCCGGCAAGTAGAAATTGAAATAATGAATATTAATCTATGTTATAAAGGGTGTTATATGTGTAATAAGTATATATTTAATAAATAATAATAAATATGCTTGGACAGTCAGACACAGCGCCATCTATCCTCAAAGTAAGCAAAGCTTGTGTTATGGGTGCTAGATAATTGATAAACCACTCATATGCTTTTAAATTCATACTTATTATACGTATTTAAAAAAGCCTAGATGGCAATGTGTGAATTGTCCAGTCACTTTTATTTATTATTTACTCTGTTGAAAACCATAAGGCTAATATTATTATAATAATACATTTTACAACTACATGTAATAATACGTATTACATTAACGTCACCTTCTTTTCCCGTATCGTTAGTCAGTGACCGATTTAACTGTCGAAAATCCTTTTAATCTTTGTTTTAAATATCTTATTATAATTTATTATAAGTTCGAATCCCACTGCAGCCATTTATACAGTAAATACATTAGTTGACTTAGGACGTTTTTCCACCACCTACCAGTAGTCATTAATAACTGTTCCCAACTAACTATTTCAGGTGACGAAATAGCTCTCGATGACGACTCTTCGTACCTTGACGACGTGCACCTACCAGCGGCCCCGGATAAGGAGCCTGGTGCGGACAGCATCCGGAACAAGGATGGGGTACCGGTCGACGAGTTTGGGCTCCCGCAAGTGCCTAGCGCAGCGCAGACCTCACGCTGATTGTAACCCACCCACCACAGAAATACACACGATTTTCCTTACTTCTTCAATAAGTTATAGGGATTCTGAACGGGCAATTATTTTTACTGGTATATTGATCTCTGCCTACGCCTATGTGCCCACTCACGGCAAACTTCATGTAGAGTAGAAAAGGACATAGACATTACTTATTTTGACGTCACAATGCTCGTAATTCCTACATTGAATAAGTTACAATTCTAAATCAAAATTTTACTTATATCTATTTCAAACCCACTCGAATAAAGCGATTCGAATATGGAGTAATGCGATGTCAAAAAGGGCCCCGACTGCAGAACACGCACTATGCCACAACAACTGAGTGCAACTAAAACTATAATAGAAAAAATTACGACGAAATTCTTAACGATGTCTATCCAGCTATCGTTTATTGGGTTGGCCTCCTTCCCGTGCCTGGTGGGGGTGGCATGGCCAGACATATGTTCAGTCGTACGTAATTTGCCGGTCTGCGCAAGATGTGGCCGGCCATACCATCGACGGCGGCACTCTTGTAGCTTATGCGATGTGTTGCAGCCATATAATGTGAGCCTCTTTACACAAATATTAATTTGAAATAGATTTGCAAACACATTTCAGTGTTGCATGCAAACTGAACTGTGTGAAGTTAAATTCAAGATGTTACTTTTCGAGAGTCACTGTTGAAATATTGGTCAAGTAAGGTAAACGTGTGATCTTGATAATTTACTGTTTACAGCATTTTACTATACTTTCATTGATTTGCGATTGATTTACTGTCACTTTTCACTGTTGTCTTCGTAGCCCAAATAGCTATTAAACGTTTCATCTTTACAGTCTCGTGGTTATCAGCTAAGAAGAATATAGCTAAGATAGAAACAACAACACCCCTCTTCGTTGGTACTAAATGTTGAAACAGATTGTATGTGATCTATTATAATAACTTGAAACAGATAATATAAGATTGTGATTTTGTCTGTATTTAAATATTTACTATTTTTATTTTCGTTATATTGAGTTTTTTAAGTTTGTTATGTAAATAGGTATGTTGGAGTGAAAAATATAAATTATATATGTGAATAACATTTATGGCATTGTAATGTTTTATTCACATCATATCTAATTCCTGAATTACTCACTTACTTTTTCTAAATTAATATTTTGATAATTGTTAATTCCATTATTCCATGCTTCACAAAGAATTTAATATGAATGTTACAATGGTAAACACGCTTTAGCTGTAATGTTAATAAATGTAATCAGTTTTATATTAAATTTAAGTTTTAATTAATTTTGTAAAATATTGTTTTATTGTCAAATATTTCATAATAAAACAAATATGAGAAAGTAACTGTTTTATAAGTAAAAGTTTCAAAACTACAAAAAACCATATGACGTGACGTGACGTAAAGCATTTAAAGGTATGAATGAAACGTCTGGAAAGCAAAGATGAAACGAAGAAATCACATACGAAAAGGGAGATTGACAAATATAAATTTAGTAAATGAAATATGTATAAAATAACGCAGAGAAATACGTTCGCAGCGGTGACAGACATCCAAGTCAAGGCGGGCTACGAGCGCGAACTTTTAAACCGTCTGGAGCTCTATTTTCAAACGGTTTTCATTTTTTAATTTCGGCATGGAATTTTTTTTTTATTAATTACATTGGCACCACCAAACGCATACGGTCCAAAAACAGGAAAAGTCAACGTCATGCAAAAATATTGAGTTTTTCACACAGACATAACAGACTAAACACAAATCACAAATATTCCCTGGTCGCTCGCTCTACAATGATTATGAATCTTGCTATCCCGCTTTTTTAAGTTCACGGAAAGTGACGCGCGCAATGTTTTGAACGTTCGACATATTGCTCGAGGGCCTCTTATCTTGTTCTTCTTCACAGGTTGGCCTATGTGACTTCATAAATTTAATATGATGCCCTATAGAGGACATAGTCATGAAATAAATAATATAATGAAAAGGATACATTAATATATTAAACAAGCAGCATATTCTCTATTTTCAGTAAAAATTCATATAATGCTGGTGCAGCAGGACAGAAGGGACTTGCATCTAATTATTATCTTGTTCTTCAAAATGTTTACAACGCAGCACTTCCAATTTGCAACCCAGACATAACCATGTCTGGTCTTTAGGAAACCTAGAAAAACAAATATTTATGTAAATAAACGTAAATACGCGATTAATCCGTTGTTTCATATAATGTCTGAACATTAAAAATATCATCTAGGTACGTTTTTGGCATGGAACCCTAATAAATATAAAATTGTGGACCACTATTTACAAGATTTGAGTAACAAAATACTATAAAATAAATACTAAGTCCGACCCTGTTAGCATCAAAATATTTTCGTACCTATTTAGACACCGAAATATTGCTCAATTTGCCAATAATTTTAAATCTATCTCTAATGGCATGTTGTTTTAAGGTAAAGCATTTTTATTATTGCAAATTCACACTATTTCGATGCATATTTTTGTCACAATTTCTAAAATTTATTTCGGATCGCCGCGACCACGAATGTTTACTTACCGATGAAAGGATAATCCAGGTGTATTTCCATACTTTGCGCTTTCACATAAATGTGCACTAAATTACACACAAAATTACAATCTTGTAAATGATTTGATTTAAATTTTATTAGGAAATTATAAAATTTACACCGATGTTTCAAAAGAAACCGTGAACCGTGAACTTATTCTAATGGATGAAAAAACGGGATAGCAAGATTCATAATCATTGTAGAGCGAGCGACCAGGGCATATTTGTGATTTGTGTTTAGTCTGTTATGTCTGTGCGTAAATCATAATTAAAAACCGACTTGAGGCGAGCGGTTCAAAAATAGAGACCCTGGATCGTCGACCTGCTAAGCTAAAGTCAAACAAGTCATAACCTTTCAATCCTTTCTAATTCGCCATAGTCGGTTAAAAAGTGACGGAATCTGAATCGAGTATTAGACTAAGGATAAAGAAACAACCACTCGTATTTATTGTATTTAATAATAATTTAAGGGCATTATATTACACAGTCAACACTAAAATACTGTTATGTTCATATCTTACTTACAACAAGGCATTTGTATACTGAATCACAGTAACTGGTAACGGCTTCGGATAGGTACCTATTCGCTCAGCAACACATTTTAACATACTCTAGGAAACTTGAACAATAAATAATAAGTATACTTAGTCCTCAATATTTACATCCTAAAATGATATGTACAACCACATCGATAAATTGTGATTCATGTGCGTTGCAACCAGCTTCAATTGCACTATCTACATTTCTGTATACATCCGCTTAGTCTAGGGCTTCTTGTCCTGTCTTGGGCAGCATGAAGCAGAGTGCAGCAGCAACTGTAAAAGAGGAAAGACAATATTAAAATTAACGTCACTACTTCTCAGAAGCAGGTACCACATTGATCGACTTGCTACAGTCCTGGCAAGGCTCTTTTTCAATTATTCCACATTTATCTACCTACCATTTCATGTTTCATATTCTTTCATTACATTCATCGACATGTTCTTCAGTTACACCCAAACTGACCTTCATTTGAAATATTATTTTGATCGTGGTATGTACATATAACTCGATTTTTTCATACAACTTCCATTCCTGACATACCAGTAGGTCGTCTCTAATCTCCATGACAACGCAAACTAAGCATTTTTTTTGTCTAGCCTATTTAGCCATGGCATCTTCTTTCATTCTAAACCACCAGGGCTCCAGCATATAGTCTCTAGTTCAGTCCATATTCGGATAAAACCACTTCACCTGGGTGGCGTGGTATCTATAAGGTTTCCCCTTTTTAAAAAAGATACGCATATAGTCCCCGTCATATAAAAGGAACGCTCAGCGACAGTGGAGGAGCCTGGCTCCTACATACAACCAATTTACTATATTTTGAGTCTCATACGTACTTAAAAAATGCCTCGCATCTTTTTGTGTGACATTGTACCTATACCACATTGGGACCCCGATTATAGATACAAATATAAACAGGTACTCAATAGCCTTTATACTTACTGAATAGGAATGTTGAGAATATTACAATAGGTACGACACAGTTTATGTCGATGAGGTAGCCGAACGACAGGTTACCGATGAGACCACCGCCTCGGCCCGCCGTTAATGATAGCGCAGCAGCCATTACCCTGGTGAAGAAATAATGAGAATTATTACACATCGATCAGGAGATTGGCCGTGTCGTATAAGGTGGCAAATGTTTTCGAGGCAAAAGGTCGAGTCTCCGTAGACTGGAAAATGGGCAGCAGCGTTTTCTATTGTTATATTTATAACACTGCAATCTCCAACCCGCCTGCCAAGCGTGGAGATTAAGGCCGTCGCCTCCCCTTTTGTGGGAGAGGCCCTAAGTCCTGCCGTGGACTGTTTAAGGCTGTGAAGATGATGATGATGATGAATAAATGACGATCAGGAGATGGTATAAATGCATGTGTCAGCATTCTACATTATCATTTAAGCCGCAGTGTCTGCCGAGATTTCCGCTCCGTACGTGTTTTGACTGATGATGATTCACGAGATGATGACGATCGCACATGGCATATGGTTCGTTTCGTGAGTACTTTTCATTTAATGTTTTATAAGATAAGACATTTGACTGCCATATCCTCCCGTGGTAAGTGACGTTGCGTCCGAAGATTGAGTTTCTGTCTAGGCATTGTAAGTTAAGGTCTATGACCTATGACGTAAGGTTAAATTTCCTTATGTAGGTACCAATTATTTAATCTAATTTATGGCGGATGGCATTATTGTACGTAGTATTTTTTTCTCTGTGTCATTACCATACTCGTACGCACTAATGAATGTATGTAAAATACAACAAATTACACTCACCTAAGATTGGTCGGGAATAAGTCGACGAGTACGCAGAACACTAAACTGATGGCGAGCGAAGTCATAGCCTCGAAGATACAGGAGAGAACCAGATTCTGGATGGAGTTCTGCACGTAGTACAGACCCACTGTCATAAAGCCGGCCAAGCCCAAAGAGAAGACTGGAAACGTTGAATAGTATTAGGTTAGTTAGTGTTGCAAATTAAAAAAAAATACGTGGACATAAGTTCGAAAAACGCAGCCTGGGTAGGACTCCCGCAAGGTGGGCCAACAACCAGGGCCTCAAGTCTGCAAATTTACTAATGGGTCAATTGAATTGTAAGTGGATCAAAATCGCCGCTCAATGGCAGTTTGACACGTTTTTGGTATTCTGTTACTGCTACTTGTATAACAAACTTAAATTACCAGATTCGAGACCCTGGTAGTGCTCACAGCAGGTACCAGGAGAATGCGGACGGTAGATATAGGACCGATTTTTGTGGAGATCTCTGGGAGAGGCCTTTGCCAACAATCTTTCCGATGATATGACGATGATGATGAGGAACAAAACATTATTCCGGATAACTATCTGACATCGCCGATCACCGCAATCGGCGATAAATCTCGGAATGTCGGATATATGTAGGCGTTAAATTCTCCGGGACTCCAATCCCATTAATTTCCATTGAACGTTAAACGAGTCTAGTCGAAAGTTAGCCCTTTGAAAACGGTAAAACCGAAAGCAGCCAGGGCATAAAATTACTGTCTGACTTTAATCTTTGATGTATTATTTGATTGCCATTACAGCCGATGTTACAAGTAGGTAAGTTATTATTTTACGAGTGGTTTAATTCAAGTGCGTAAATTTCGACTTACTAAGGAAGAATTTAGCTCCGAGCTTGTGTACGCAGAGGGGCAGCCACAGCGACGACGGGATGCAGGCAAGGCCCACAATCAGGGTGTGCATGTAGACGCTCTGTTCAATGGTCTTCTCGCAGTCGAAGGGATCCTCGTTTCCGTCGTCGATGACGATGCCGGACACGTCGCAGACGGAGGCCGAAGTGTTGGGGAATCGGTGCTCGAACACTTCGAAACGGTTGAACAGCTCGGGGAACCAGATCATGAGCGTGTAGTAGCTGTGGAGAAGAGAGGAGATTTAAGGACAGGATAGTGAAGAAAGAAACCTAAACCTAAATAGTTATACCTATCCATACCACTATTGGTTATTAAATTTCGCAATATGCGTAATCATAGAGTAAGTAAGCAGTTTTTTTTGCTAGCAACGATTAAAGTTTACCACGAAATAATATCCTTCATCCTCCTAAGTACGAAATAATCCTTCGTCGCGCTACCTCTGTTTTTATACTTACTCCCCATGGCGCCAAGAAATATATCGGAAGTCTTAGCGTCTATAAATGTGGAATTTCGAGGTCAACTGAAGGATAAAGCCAAGTTGGCCTTTAAAAGTTGGCAGCCCTCGGGACCTCGGTAAAGCGAGGCGGTATTTCACACCGGCACATCGTAATTACTTGCTATTGAGGAAAGGTACATAAAAATTTACGAGAAGATAAACGCATAAACGATAAAAACCTACCTAGTAGTTAAGCCAAACTGGATGAGGCAGGTAATAATGGTGTATTTGAGGTAGGGGGGCCGGCACAGCGCCTGGGTCTGCACCCAGATCTCACTGAACAGTCGCTTGATGTCCTTCTTCTTCTTCATGCTTAACTGTCGGACAGACTTCTGAGAGTTTTGTGACCCCACCGACACTGTTCGCTCTTTCTCCTTGAGGCTTTTGATCTGTGAACGAATTGCTTAGTGTGATTATGTGAATGTAGGTATAATAGGACGGATGGATGAAACATGATTTACGATGGATTTGTGAATGGGTACGTTCTGGGCAAAACGCTACATCTTAGACCTCATCGTCGCCTTCCATCAGATGAGTTGAGGACAAAGGCTAATGCTAATACAAAAAACTCATTGATCCGGAGCAAAATTTCCTCAGAAGACGTAGGTTACTTAAAGACATAAGTAGGTGTGAGATTTATCAAGCTGAAGTGGCAGTGGGTTGGTCACGTGTCGTACTAACGACAATCGTGGTCCATGAAACTGTGGACCCTGGAAAAATAGCGCGCCTTGGGTGGGCCATTTGTCCAGCCGTGGACTACGGTGGGCTGAGGACATTTATACTAGCATTCTAAACGGTACTTACCGGATAATTTTCGGGGTCGTCGCCGGTGTTCGAGGCGTAGATTGTCTGCAGGGCCTTCAGGGCATCGTCATAGTCGCCGACCTCCATCATGAACTTGGGGCTCTCGGGGAAGGTCAGGAGCCAGAAGCCGAGCGCCAGGGAGGGCAGGCCGCAAGCAGCCACGAACCAGTTCCACGAGTCGTAGGAGAACCAGCCGCTCTCAACTCGGATGCCGGTGATGGGGATGATGCCCCACGCGATCACTGCAACGAGAGGAGTGTGCAACGTGAGGGGTGTTTTTAAGATACACTAAGGTGGCAAAGTTTAGGCGTTGTTCTAGTTGGCAACGGTCGTACGACGGGCGGTTTGGAAGTCTCCTATTGGTCGGGTGAGCTCGTCGTACGACCATGGTCGCACGACCGTTGCCATTTAGAACAGCGCCTTACGCCTGTCTGAGCGGTAGTAGTCTCTTTTATCAGTATCAGAGTCCGCAACTTGATTTTAGAAAACTTTAGGATTATCGAATCTCTTTGCAGTTGTAATATGCTTTAAAAACACAAATATCTAGAAACTTAAATCTATCCGGCTGGGAATGGAACCCGTTAAACAATCAAACACATCGTCAAAACGAAGACAACTTTGTATTATTTTCTCAACATTTTGCTTTAAAAGTGTCGAGACTATAGTTAAATCAGAGACATTATCCTTGAAGATACCCTGTTATACCTATAAGAAGATGTCAATATCTATCTACATAAGTTATAATAACGAGATATGCTGTAGCATTTCCTTATCTATCATAGTTTTCAACGAGTTAAACATTGTTAATAATTGCTAATCGATTCCCACGAAGAGCATCTGACGATTTTCTCGTCATATTGAAACAATGGTGGCAATAAGTAATTAATCCCTACAACACGTTACACTAACAGGATGCTTTTAAAATATTTAAGTACTATTTTCATTGTCAATTAGGTATTTTGTATTGATTTTGTGCTATGTTAGGTAGGTATACCTACTTTACAATCATTTATTTATAGGATTTCTTCCGGAAGCTTTCTTTGTATTAGGCGCATGCATATTGTAATACATCCGTGCGTAGCCTGGACGGGTAGCTACAGTACTTATATGTTACGATATTACAAGGGGCTGCTTACATGGTAAAGCGATGACTCCGAGGGTCCAGAACATTTCCATCCAGCAGAGGATCTTCTCTCTGTATTTGGTTGCCTGGAACTCTCCGAGGTACGGGAAGCAGATACCCATAGCGCCAGCCACACTGGTAAGAGAATGGATTACGAATAAGTATTACTATGGTTATTTTGAGAGTGTTGGTGGCCTAATGGTTCAGGGGTCCGACTCGTACCCCGAGGTACCGGGTTCGAACTTCAGTGCCACCATGAGGAAGAGACGGATAAAAAAAAGTTTTATCTGTACCAATGACTTTTTCTGAGTTATCCGATGCTCTAGAGAAAACATCGTGTTAAAACCTGCACATTCATACTATTGAATGTGTATAACCATCTTGAAACCCCTAAAAATCGCGAGAGGACACGTAGACGATCACAAAATAGGTCATTTTCAGTCTTCAGCTAGATATTCCATGTCAAAGAGTCAAAGATCATCATGGACCTTGTTCGTTAACAATATGTTTGTTGAGAAACACATCTTCTACTTAATACAATCCTTTAATTAGAGTGCAACAACTTGTGGTCTTATATAGGTACCTACGTATTGTTGTTGTATTTACCTCGTAGAAAATAACAATGCGTAAAAACACGTGCCGCGGAGCTATTAGGAACAATGTTCGGTGGGAGAATTTTTCCGCATGTCCTCTTCAAAAGTCTATAAGTCTTTGTATTTATAGTTTTTTGGAACTATGTAAATCATCTTGGCGTTAATGTTCCGGTTGTATTCTCGAGCACAAGGGCGCGGGGTCCGCCTTGACCATGATCCAGGATTTGGCTATCAGGTAATTACAGTGGAGCGACTACCATCTGGCCTCCGTGACCCTGCTACCAGGGGAACCTGACCAGATTGTTCATCATGGTTACAAATTCAGTTGCTCGAATTTGCAGGTTTCATCACGATGTTTTCCCTAACCGTAAGAGTACATGGCCGCAGCGAGATTCGACCCGGTACCTCTCGCTTGCGAGTCGGATATTGAACCGCTCGGCCACCGACGCTCCTGTATTTTTTTGTAACTATGTATTTACATAATATTCACTTCACATTTCGCTTCGCTGTAATTACTTGATCTGCCAAATCCTGGATCATGGTCAAGGCGGACCATGACTCGGACCCACGCCCGCAATTATTTTTAAACTAACATAGGTAAAATTAACATAGGTAACTGCAGTTGGTAACTGCAGAGCGAGCTGCCTGTGCGATTCTTATTTTATCTAAACCACGGAATTTATTTTAATGAGCTTGCGGGTGGTCACAACAAGTTTATTAATTGATGTCCACACAAATATGTGGTCGATCACAAAAAAAAACAAAGAACTAATTATGAACAAGAGGTATTTAAAACAAAAATAAGGTAAAAATATATGAAAATAATAATAATAATAAACCTACAGTTTATCTATTCCCAGTCGCATTGTTTAAACTATCAGTTGTGTGGTCAATCTATAACCCTAGTCCTCACAGCCACAGTGACATCACTCTTGTGCTAATAAAATAACAAAAAGGCTATAACTTAGAAACTAAACATCTACACTATATCTAACAAATACGAGCGAGTAGGTACGTACTTATACAACAAAAAGACCATGGTACATCAGATTTAGTACAAAAAACAAATACTCGATACTCACGCGAAACCGTTTAAGAATCGGCACGCCATGAAGATGGGCAGCAACTGGACGAATGAGGAGAAGATTCCGACGAAGCCGTCCAGCAGCAACGTCGAGACCAGCACGACCTTGCGGCCCTTGGTGTCGGCCAGGCAACCCCAGAAATACGAGCCGATGACCATGCCTGCGAAAGAGATTTGCATTAGCCTTGCCGAAACAGCTGCTAGAAAAGTGGGTTGTAGTGTGCGCCCGACTTCGTGGCCATGTTCGAAGAGCCACCTGGGCCACATATACAACATTGCACCAATTGGTGCGCCACCAGGTGCGGCATTGGTCATTATTTACGATGCCAACATGTAGGTATGCCAATGGCCGGGAGTCGGTTAAGGAAGAGTGCTCTAATGGACTGGATCAGAATTGTTGGGTGTCAGCACTTGCGCGCGCTCAAAAGAGCTTATTGCGGCAAGCAAGCGGTCTCTATGACCGAGAGGCCAGCTGTTATTCTTCCTTATTACATAAAATAAATGTAAATATGTATATTTTTTGAATTTCTGTGATGTTGTGACACGTGTATATACACGTGTCCAAACATCTACCAGAGATATCGCTTCCATAACTCTCAGGTTAGCCAATCTGAGAGTTGGCTAAATTATGTCTCTTACAGTTACATATACATTCATAAGCTAATGTTAACGCTTCTCGCCCTTATAAACAATGTTAAGGCTTCAACTTCACATCAGTCACAGCTGTGTACAAAGAATAAAAGTGTCACTCTCACCCAACATATATACTGAAAGCATACTTGGGACGACCCGGTCGGCGACCGGTCGGACGTCCCAAGTATTGCTGGAGTGACGAATTGGAAAGAGACCGGTTGGAACTCCGGGCTGACTGGACAGGAGGTGGCACAGGACAGAGTGGAATGGATAATCTTAGTGTCGGAGGCCAAGACTCATTTTGTGTCGTGGCGTCAACATAGTAAGTATCTTACCGAACATAGGCGCCGCAGTCAGCCAGCCCTTGTCCGCGGACGTCATCCTGAAGTCGCACGTCGCCGCCGGCAGCACGAACGACACGATAGTGATACCGATCGCGGTGTTCGCGTAGATCAGCCCCGCGATCGCCAGCAGGCAGAAGTGGAATCGGCCGAATCCTGGAAAGCAGGTTTGGTATGTTAGTGTTTTTCTTTATAACCTTAGTGGCAACGAGCGGCTCCTGATCGAAAGCGGCAATGTCGCAGCCAACTTAGAAAATAGACTTTCAATTAACAGCCTGCCCTGCCGTTCAACCAGCGGTTTGAAAGGTGTGGACTCCTCAACTTAGCTTAACAATCTAGTGCCTACTAGCATGTAGTCATGTGTGTCTACAATAATATTTATTGCCGAATTAAAAATAAATCTTTAGTCACGGTTTGCATGTCTATCATTCAATAGCTACCACAATTGGTGACCCCGACGTCACCACACATCAAACAGCTAGGCAAATAACCTGAATGGAGATTTGAGTGTGATTCATAGTCGTCTGTATTTGAAGTCAATGTAGCCGTAGCCGTAGCCCCGCTACGCGCTGTGCTACGCTCCTGAGGGAGAGGATGAAGTGGGAGGGGTGGAGGTCGACTTTGCCTTTCTCAATCAACCTTTTCTTAACCTTTTTTATGTCCTACGGTAAGCAAAAAGGCAAGCGAGCCACCTATTCGAAAGTGGTTATGGTTACGCTTATATTACATAGCAACACCAGGGTATAACTTTTAGTAGCAATTTCTGTCCCATTTTGTTTCCAGTGGAAACAATTGGGAATAAATTACATAATATCACTGAAATTTAACTTGCAGGCATTGTTACTATACCTCATCATCACAGGCCATAACAGCCCACTGCGGGGCTATCGGCCTCTCCCACCAAAGTTAAAAAGTTAAAAACGCTTGCTTAGAATAAAGAAAACTCCTTTTAGAAGAAAATACCATATGTTCACTCAAAAATTTACATTTAAATTACCTCTGTAAATAGGTAGGTACATTTTATTTGTGTCTAAAAATTTTTTAAAGTCCAAGTAAGTAACAGTTGGAGAAAGGTACGTTGCTATGATTTGTATTTCTCAGAATGTTGAATTTACTTAATGAATGTATAGTAAATGCCAGACAGTAAATAGGCCACATATATAAAATCCTTTAAGGCAATTTACTCAAT
Organism: Blastobasis adustella; assembly: GCA_907269095.1. Lineage (NCBI taxonomy): Eukaryota > Metazoa > Arthropoda > Insecta > Lepidoptera > Blastobasidae > Blastobasis > Blastobasis adustella. The sequence continues at coordinate 13,094,376 of OU026124.1, forward strand.
GAATTCGTAATAACATAAACAACCTACTTTCAAAACAGGAAAAATGAATTTAGGTACTTTTATTGCGTGCGCACTAGTAAATAAGCATCAATGAATGACTTGTAATGACTCACCGCACTGTCAATCCCGTGGCGTGAAAGTGAAAATCAATGCTTAGAATTTGATTCACAGCCAATTTTGTTAATAGACTGTGAGGGCACCGTAGGCTATCCTACGTCATCGAGTACAAGATAAATTTCTACTTTGTAGTGATAGTAAACGTTTAGGAGACCCACAAAACGTTGTCTGGCCGTGCACAAACTGGCACAAAAAAAAAATATTGTGCGACCTTTCGTAGCGATAGTAAGTATATGTAAGTACATATCCTCTTGTGTGGGTTAGATAAGTAAAAAAAAACTGGTCTGCCTCACATCCTTTTGGCAGTTTCGCTTTTCGGCCACATTATAGTCACCAAATATTTTTGGAATTTTTGTTGTACTGGATGACGTAGGATTACCTACGGCACCCTCACAGTCTATAAGGAGTATTTCACCAACATCGAAAGTACGTATAGGTATTGCCAGATACACTTACCTGTAGCAGATATCGCGGCCTCGAAGTCTGCTCCATGTTCCATAAAATCTAAACCTGCAACAAAAATAATAAGATGAACATAATGGCACATTATCACCCTGGTTCCCCATTAAACTACGATCTACCTACTAAGACCGGTATACGCCCATTACTTGGAGTCATTGCACGCATTTCCAATGTCATTTTTACGTCCACATTAAAACTAGGCTAACGACTGCAGTTATGTAATATTTATTATAGTCCAAGTATTAAAAATGACACAAAATGACACTCATTGATCACGCTTTCGCCTAGTTTGTTTACTGTTTATTTAGACAAGTCTTATTACCTACTACAATACTTCGTTTCTAAACAATCACTTTAGTTTGGCACTCCACTTTGGCATACAACCATAAATTTTTAGATGGACGTTAGTGTTATTCTGAACGATCTTACATTGTATTACCTTGATGTCAAAGGCTAGAACGGCTTGTATGCGATTTTGTCAGCTGAGTAAACACGCGTAGATAATATCCGTTCGAAGGATGTAGGGTAGTTTTAACGGTGCGTAATATTAGCAAGGGACTACCTTAATTAATTTTATAATATTATAGCTTTGGAATAATGTTTCTTCAGGTTGCTAGTTTGTTAAAAATTTTTTTCTTTTTAAGTTAATTAAAAATTTAACTTAAAAACAACTTTTAAAATGTTTTAGCACTTAGGCTAAGTTTTTAAAACGGATTAGATAAAAAATCTGGGTGATTTGTTCTGGAGAAAGGAAAGCTGCTTTTTGCAAACCCAATGTACCTACGTTTCTAATGTTATTTAGACGTAAGACAAAAAATCTCGGTAAGTAACTTAAGTATGTCATAGAATTCAATTCAATACCTACTTCCGGTCCTATAATTATCTCCTTTAAGACAAATATTTTTTATAAATCTTTGTCGGTTTATCTTTATCAAGATGAATGATCTAAAATCAATTTACAAGAATATAGGCAAGGAAATCTGTATACGTCATCGTGTTATACCTTCTTAGACGTAATAGGCTGCAGGTATTCGCGTCAGATCTCGCGAACACCGCGAATGCGACATTGCAGCAACGGTTCGCGCGCGAAACATTTCGCTCATTTGGAGAAACAAAGACAAAACTGCATGTTTAGGTAAAATCGCGAAACATTTGATATAAACATTTGATTGCTTCTCCTGTAAAATCGCAAAGATGCAGTTTTGTCTTTGTTTCTCCAAATGAGCGATTTGAAGACTCTGGAATGACGTCACAAAATATCCGACATGCATGTTGTGACGTCATTCTAGAGGGGTGGGATCATGCTATTGGAGATCGGCGGTGCCGCAGCAGACCGTCACCAGTGCGTTACCCACCTCTAGTGAGATCTCTGATACAGGTGAAACCTCTAGAAGGATCCTATTTCAAATCAATAATAAACCTTAATTAATCCACTAAACTGGTTTGATTTAATATATCTTGTTTGTTAAAATCCTTGAAATTCATGTTGAACGGTAACAAAGCTCGGCCAGAAACTTCATCAATTCTGTTGTTTCTGTGTTTCCTTAACACTCCAGATATGTCATTTCTGAAGTGGCTTTATTTGAAACACTTATTTATCAGCTTAAACCGCGTGTCTAGAGTAGATTGATAAACACTTGACCGTCTTTACAACTCGTACGTTTTGGTGATTTTCGTAAGATCGCCACGATGTATCACTATGAATCAGTCTTTAACTAAAACACTACACCTATGCTAATAAAAGTTTCTTTCATTAAATTTCCACAAACTTGTCTGTTGATTTAAAATACAAATAGCCGGTGTTTGTATGTTTCTTTTAATTTTACATACTATTAGTTCATGTAGGATGGAGCATCGGTGGCCTAGTGGTTAAGGGGTCCGATTGGTAAGCGAAAGGTATTCGAACCCCAATGCCGTACCGATGACTCTTTTTTGAGCATCGTGCCGGAACCTGCATATAGGGGACTGAATGTATAACCATGATCCAATCTTGTGAGGTTCCCCTGTTAAGAGTCATGGAGGTCAGATGGCAGTCGATCTAGTTGGACCTCTTTTTCCTGATACCCTGGTGTCCGTTTAGCTTACGCAACACGTGACCGAACAAGTGCAGGCGAGCCGTTGATAATAATAAAATATTATTATAACCATCGAATTATTTAAATTTACTTCATACCATCCGAAAGTAGGTTATCTAATATTTATTAACCGTTCAAAGATTCAAAATAATTTTAAATCCGGTATAAATATGACGACAGAAACTGAAGGACTTGTAAACAATCATTGTCTATTTACGTTTAATTTTACCTGTCTATTATAAGCCTATCTTATCTTTCAGGCAATGAATGGCAGTACTACAGTAGTCTAGCTTTATTTGCTTATACATTGTGCTGAGATTCGTGCCTCATACGTGTTTGCCTATGATGAATCAATTTTGACATGTCGCCGGTAAGAAGAATGGGGGATTTTACCATCGTAAATAAGATGTAAGTGGTGCCACTGATAAAGTTTATCGGTGCGTTCGCGGGCTGCGCGCGCGCAGCGACAAACATGGATATGACAGTGAAATGTTTCTGTGAAGGTTGAGCCCTCATTACCTTTGGATGATAATGGCGCTATTAGTAGTTAGTTAAAAAAATATGCAAATACATTATTCCGATCTCCAATTATACATTTCTCAATACCAGAAGAAGACATTCGTAAGTGGAGGCTTTAGTTTCTTTGTTTTAAAGGGGAATTTCGCGGGCATTTCTTTTTATGGAAAAAATGTCACCAATGCAATGAAATCTTTGAAACCATAGCGTTTATCTCTCAATTGGAAATATATAGTATTAACAAGTCCGAGATAGGTATTTACATTTTTTAATTAATACTTGCTCGAATTCTGTTATGTTTACGAAATTGTAGTTGTTTACGAAATCAAGTTGACAAATGTGCACCAAAAGAAAATCTTTAGCTTAAGTATCTAATTGTTGATGCGCTGCCAGAGGCAAGGAAATAGAGTCAAGACCTAAGGTCTGCTGATAGTCGGCGGTAGGGCGCCTGCGAGGTCGCTACCCGTATACGGCGCACGCGCAGTGCAGTTTGCACCTATCATATGCGCCCATTATACTTTTTTCATCTTCAAACGACCCCATAAATTCAATGCGAGATTGATATGAGGTGTTAATATGAGGGATTGTTTGCTGATCATTTTATATTCGCGGTCGTGACGATCTTCTGCGTTAGTACTTGTACCGTTAAGTGAAGGGATCACTACTATTGTATTGTTTATAGAAAATCCACAAATATCCGAGCTAGCGTTGCGATTTAAGACTTAATTAGGTTTTACCAAGAGTAATGGAAATCTCTATGGGATTAGAGATTGATGACTTTAATAATAATAATTATTAGGTATCATCATCATCAACAGCACATATCAGTCCACTGTTGTACCTACATAACTCCGCCGTTGGTACATGGCGGCACTGAGATTCGAACCCGGTACCTCGGGGTACGACTCGTACCCCTTAACCATTTACTCATAGCGTATTTTGCGTACGCCGAAACTAGTGACGGGTCAAATGTTCAGAGCTGATCGCAGTACGCATTGCAAAGTTTCTAGGAGGACAAGTGACAATAAATTAATCTCATCCTTGGTATTAATTACTCAAGATCATTCTCGGAAAGATCAGAGCGCGCGGCCGCCTCATTGGCTCAATTGAAGCGTTTCCATAAAACACGTGACAGACAGGCAATTTTGATGAATGAAATGGGCTAATGAACTGATATCTATACAGACAAAAAATTTGTTTTGTCTGTTTAGATTTCACTAATTAGGAAATTAATGTAAAGGGATATAGGTTGACTAAGCATTTCATTGATTTTGTCGTTTTCGGTGCTTCGTTTATGCATTCCGATTTTGACCAAATTTAATATCTATGAAGGCAAATCATTTTAACAAATGTCTAATAATACATTATAAAGATGTATTTTTTGTTTGAAGGCTTTTTTCCTTTGTGTATACTAAGTTAAGCAGGAAAATGACGATGCGGATAACAATGGCATATGTCTGTTTAAAAACTCACTCTGGTGCAACCAATCTATTCTTTCTCTAAGAAGTGACTACGTTCGCGCATAGTTCGAAATTAACGTTAGCATCTTTCGTCCTCCTTTGTCTAACTAATATTTCTGAAACGAGTTTTAAGATACTTATTTGAATTTTAAAGACAACTTGAAGCTCGGTAGGGTAACAGACCGCTCAGCTCTAAATGCATGATACATAGTAACCACACACGAGCATTCGATTTGCTAGATACTATAATAAGTCGACTGATGAAAGCTAAACGTGCCATTTTCCGAGTAGCAATCCGAAGACAATAATTCATTGTCAAGCTAACACTTATTCTAAAAGAAATTTGAATAATCACCATATCAAATTAAGAACAAGCGATTTGTTCGCCGTTCAAGACAACTGCTGAGCCAAATGGTAAATTTATCGATATTCATTGAGTATGTATGACTTTTGAATGGTCCTTAAATGGTGTAATTAATGTTGTTTGTCGTGTGACGTCGTTACTACGTCGTAAGGCGTTGTTGCCAAAAATGGTGCTGCATTTCAATGCCAGTTGCACCTATTTTGTAACCCGAAAATTAACTTACGATATTTATAAGTTAATTTACATATAAGTCTTTTAGAGTTACCTACGTGAACATAAAGTTGTTCGAGTTTAAGTTTACGGCCTACAATACGGCTTTAAGATTTTTGACCTTCATCTATCATCGGAATTTAATTACCTATTGAGTATTAACCTAACTATAATTATTTGATTCGGCGGTGTTAAAAGCTGTTATAATTTTGTAGCTATTTTAAAAAGACAGATCATCATCATCATTCCGCTTTACTGATCTTTCTCTTCGACTTTCTTAATCCCTCACTCTTGGGCAATTATGGGCACTCTTTCCATGCAGACCAGCTTGATACGAGCAGGTTTATGAGTTATTTAGTACCTATAAAGGTTAGGTTTAGGTATTTAGTTTTTAACACTAAATAATAATTATTACTGTTTTAAAATGGTGTTTCCTTGTAAGTAAATCGATTAAACAAATAAATAACAGGAACAATTCCACATAACAAAGATTGAAGCTACATATAATTAAATAAAATATTATGTTTTTATATCGGAGAGCGGTTTTCTATGCGGTTTTACATTGTGAACAAAGACGTAGGTAGGTTAGGTAGGTAGGTTTAAAGGATACTTGCCTGTACTAGATATGAACATTCTACTGTTTCACGCTAAAAAAGAATACTTTTGTAACATAAATATTCTCGCTTTTTAGAATTATTTGCTCAGTTATTTGTCAAAAAAAATACCTTAGTTTGAAATAAAAACATAGGAATCACCTTTTTCCTTACAGAGAATATAATTAACACAAAATATTTTCATAAATTAATACAAATTAAAAGACCAAGAATTAGATATTTTAAATTTTGTCACATTATAGTAATCAATCATTTGGCCGAATATCGTTTCGGTCCATTAGGTCCAATTCTCTGAATGTCCAGTCAGTCTATCACGAGATCGGGTATTTCGGGTGTCGTATGTATCTTGACTCTGACACAACGAACATAGTGCTTAAGCTGTCATAAAAATAGCAGTGGACACCAGTTTCACGGCTTCGGATCGGATGCAGATCTTATGCGTAAGATTACCGCACTAGGGTTTTAATAACGATTAATGACATGAATTACACAAGAAACGGAGGGGAGCATATTTTTGGAATTTATAATATTAGCAAGTACACGATTTTCACTTTGTAAAATTACTTTACTTGTTGTACTCATGGGGAATGTAAAGTGTTTAGTGATACAATTGGTCAAGTCTAAAATACGAGGATTTTGAATGGGTGTAGGAAGTGAATTCTATCGCCGCCTGTGGAACAGGCGAACCATTATTTTCCCGGAGACAGCGTCCGTTCACGTCAAGGAGTCGCTTCATGTCAGCCATCAAACCGAGATCGTATTTTTAACAATATAATGTCAAAAAGCAAACACGCCATGAGCGACAGCCGTGACAGTGGCGATTTTGTAAACAAATAGCCTGACGATACCCGCTGCCGTAGTGCTATTGTGCGCGGGAGCACCGGCGGCAACACACCGACAAACAATTCGCTCAAACCGATAATTGTTACACCTCATTTGAATTAACTGCTCAGCGATAAAAAAGAAGACCGCGACATTGGAAATTCTTGCACGAGATCCTTGTAAGTTGTTGGTATGCGCTCTAATGGACGCAAAATTAATTGTTCCCACCATACAAAACAATGTCATTGTTGCACGCAATTTAATTTCTCATTTGACACTCTTTCTTTTCCATACAAGTTTATCGCTTAAAAACTAAACCACTTACCCATTTTGGCGCCGGATTCACTTCACTTTGGTATTAAGTACAATAAATTATTTAAAAATTACAATTTAAAACAAATAAATAGTCCGCAATGAGATCACGAATTTCGAGATATGTTCGCGGCACCTGTATTTATCATCGTCACCCGTCCGGCGCGGGGTGCGTGCGCGTACGCGAGTGAGGTGTGCGTCTCGAGTTGCGCTTGCGCTGCCTCAAGGATGTCGCGTGGTGCCTGCTGAGGCTTCGGCGCGAATGCCGGTGAGCCGCCGCGACCCGCCCAAGAGCGCTCCACAGAGATAACGCGAGTCGGCCAGCGCGCGCGCAGCCATCGCTCATCTCGCTTATCACACGGTGACGGTCAGCATCGATCATTTCGAGACAAGTTATGTAAGCGCGCCTGGGCGGCGAGGGTACCGTGAAAATTGCTGCTGAATTGTAGCGATTTGGATTACATTTGTTACGTACATTTTCAAGGATATATTTATCAATAAATACCTGTGCGAAATCGATAATTGAGTCGCTTAATAGCGGAGTGGGCGGACAAAGTGGTCTCATGGCTTATCTCATACCCACTTTATGTTATTTCATACTGAGTACAATATCATAACGTATCGCGGTTTTCGCTCACGCACAGTTCGGATCTCAGTAAACATACAACTATACCGCGGGATACTTTTTTTTTTTTTAGGTTAACACAATAATGTAGCTACCTGTTAGTGAAAGAAATTTCAAAATCGGTATAGTAGTTTTGGAGATAATCCCTAACATATTAACATACAAACTCGCCAACTTACATACTTTTCCTGTTTTCCTTTTTCATTATAATATTATGAACTAGCTTCCGACTACGTGGAAATCGTTTTTAGGGCAGTTGAGCCGACGGACCATTTGAAATTACCTCCCTAATGTATGAAAGCTAGTATTACGGAGGGGTCAAGCTGTATCTCTGGTTCTACCCAACCGCTTTAGATGAAAAATGGCTTAGATTTTAAGTTGGACCCCAAACTACCAAACTGTGAAAACCCCTTGAAAATCCGTTCGGCGCCATTCCATTTTCATATTTCTTATAATTTAGCTGGTCTGTTATGGATCTACATCAGGTGTTCCAGTTTCCAAAATTAATTATACTCTATATGTTGCCCAGGCTTAATAGCTATACAACAGAAAAGTTTCATTCAAATCCGTCCAGTAGTTCCGGAGATTAGCGTGTACAAGTAGACAGCCAAACATTTTAAAATTCCTATTCTTATTCTTATACGACTATTCATCGTTCTAAATATTTTTTTTTGTAAAGTAATCAATGTACAGACACACTTTTTTACTGTTTTTATTATTTATTTATTTATTGGAGTATCAACAGCTATATAAAACATAATAAATATTACCTTAGAACCAACAAACCAATTACGGGTCCTCGCTAGTACAAAGTTTATTATATGTACAAAATTTCACCTGTCCAGTAGTTTTTGCATAAAAGAGTAAAAACATTTATTCATCCCTACAAACTTTCGCATTGACATTATTAGTAGGATTTATATGCACTGCGGATCATTGCACAATACACATTATAAGTTATGCAACTAGGACTATGAATTATTTTGGGTGATCGACAATAAAGACGAAAAAAATTATCATCATCCAAATGATCAATCCCGGCTTCTGCCAGGGTCCGCTTTCTTAATTTTTCTTCTCCACTTTGCTCGATCTTCGGCATCCTCACGTCGTAAGCCGTTGGCTCTCGCGTCCGACTCAGCGATGTTAATTCATTGCTTCTTGGGTCTCCCGCGGGATCTCTTTCCTGTTACAGGCAAGTTTAGGCATCTATTTCCTACGTATCCCTGGGGTTTATCAATACTCTTCGATCTTATCCGCGATATCGCTCCGCCAAGGTTGCCGCGGATACTCACGGACGTAGGTACTCGTTACGTCGAAAAAGTCGCGTAACGCCACACATCTACTGCAGCATTTTGATTTCGTTGGCGTGGAGTTCGCGGATGTGCTTCGTCAGCGCCGGCCAGGTTTCGCAGCCATGTACAGGGCTAATTATGCTCCTGTGTTTCAAAAAGTCGGAGCAACCCCGAAAAAGTTTACTTAAACTCAAATAATTTATGAACTGCTGAACCGATTTTAATGAAAATGCTAAGAACAATCTCGCTTAAACTGGATTTCAGATAGAGGAAACCGATTCCAAATCGGTCCATCTGTTCGGTAGCCACAATGCCACAGTTAGATACACACGCCAAACTTATAACACCCCTATTTTTTCGTCGGGGGTTAAAAACTAGGAGCGCCAGCATTTATATCTTGTTATGACTATTAAATGGCATAATAAACGAGCACAAATTATGAGCTTCATTTTACATCCCTTAATAAAAAAAGTATTTACTGAAACGACTTGAAACTTCTCCCAGTCGCCATTTTCTTCGGAATTGTTCCACTGAAATTACTTTGCTATTAATTTTGGTTGAACAACAAATCGCCTTAGTTCAGTGCTTACTCATTAGACTGCGTCCTGCGGGAGTCGGCTTAGCGGTAACAAAGCTTCTTATGGAAACAGTTTTTAATTTAAACAAGGGCCACTAAGTAGAGCTATTCGTTAAGCTTTTGTTCGCCACAAGCTAATTTAAACAGTAAATACATAAACATCTCTACTATTACATTCTACTATCTATTCATGAATAGTATAAAACAAAGTCGCTTCCCGCCGTCTGTGCCTGTGTATCTATTTTTATTTTATCGTATAACTTTTAAGTTCTTACTGCTACTTAAATGCTTAAATTTACATTTCGTCAAGTAGGCGAGAGCTTCAGCCGAAAGGGACTGAAAATCTTCCGCTTGCCCGCTGTACTTAGTATCCGGACATTATATAAACATAGGAGATATAAACATAAATTTGCTGGAGAACTGTATAGTTGTTGATGATTATAAAACCAGGCTGTGTGCGCACGGCCTGCAGTCATTCATAAATATACCTACGCGAGAAGAGATAACTGCGGGTGAATTTGTATCGAGCTGCATTGATCACATTTGGATGCGCGGTGGTATGCGTGCCACCGCACACATTCTCACCACCAAGATGTCAGACCATTACATGATAGGCATTAACCTAGCGGAGCGAACCAGTGACGAGTGCAGCGCGTCGGTATGCGGCGGACGTTCGTTAAGTGTATTAGACAATAACAAAGTAAAACAGCTGTTACAGGATATTGACTGGACCGAATTACTTAAGTTGGATTGTCCCTTATTAATGTTCGACCAAGTGTACAGTAATTTCTGTAGAGTATACGAGAAGGCAAGGTGTGATAAAAACTGTGTGAAAAAAAGAATAACGCAGCCATGGATAACAAACAAATTGCAAGGTATGATCGACCGTAGGGACGAGCTATTTCGGAAATGGAAGAGTAACCCAAATTGTAAAAATTATAGGCTGGATTATACGAGACTTAGGAATAGAACCAATAGAGAAATATGTACCGCTAAAAACATATTTAGGCATAATGAAATTAAAAGTTGTAACGGTGACTGTAGGAAGCTGTGGGCATTGGTAAATAAATGGACAGGGAATAAAAAACCTGACGTAGATGCGGTAATATTAAAATACCTAGGCAAAAGGGACAATGTGATGAACATATGCACTAAATTTGCTAGTACTTTTACTCAGGAAATACGTAGTATTAAGCATAATTGTAACGTTTTGTTTATGGACCGTAAGGCATATGTGACGGGGAGCAATGTGACGTTTAGGTATCAAAAAGTCTCACCTATTCAAGTGGAGAGGGTCATAGAGAAGCTGAGTTCAAATAAGTCCCCGGGGATAGATGGAATTAGAATGCGAGATGTGAAATACATTAAAAAACAAATTAGTCCCGTGCTTGCTAAGTTCGTGAATTTGTGTGCACAAACGGGTTTATATCCGTCAGAGTTAAAAAAATCCGTGATACGCCCTATTTATAAACAAGGTGATCACCTAGACTACTCAAATTATAGGCCAATAGCTATCTTATCTGTGATTAATAAAATTGTTGAAAGAATTTTAGTGGGGCAAATTAGTTCATTTTTAGAGAAAAATCACATAATATCTGATGTGCAACACGGTTTTAGAAGAAATAAAAGTACCAGTACGGTTTTAACTCAGTTTGTAGATGATATAAATAAACATCTTGACAGTAAGCGTTACGTTGCTACCTTGTACATAGATTTCAAAAAAGCATTTGATACGTTGGATCATAAATTACTTATTCAAGCCATGGAGGAGTGTGGAATCCATGGTTCCATAAGAGACTGGTTCATAAGCTACCTAGACAGTCGAACCCTCCGTACTAAAGTCGGCGACACTATTGGTGATGAGTTTGGCATAGAATACGGCGTGCCCACCGGGTCCGTTTATGGACCTGTCGGCTACATCATGCATGTAAACAGCATGAGAAATGTAGTAAAAAACTGCTCTATGTATATGTATGCGGACGATACATGCCTGATGTATGCCGATAGAGATATAAATACTATAGAAACTAAGTTGCAAGAGGACTTGGATAGTATATTGAAATGGTCGCATGATAACGGCATTATTTTGAATGTGTCCAAAACAAAATATATGCTACTACACTCCCCTTATCTGAGTACACCTATCGAAACAATTAAAATCATAGGACACAGTTATGACTGTCTACATCGGATTAAATTATGCTGTAAGTGTAATTTGTTAGAATGTGTTAAGGAATATAAGTACCTAGGTCTAACAATAGACAAGAACTTCAGTTGGAAAAGGCATGTAGACAATGTGTGTAATAAATTAAGGGCTGTGTTGCTGAAGATGACTACTCTTAAATATGTAGTTGGTAGGTCAACGCTGTATATGTTATACCACTCGATGGCCGATGCAATCCTAAGTTATGGTTTATGTGCTTATGGCCGCACCTTTAAAACATACCTTGATAGAATTTATTATTTACAACTCCGATTTTTAAAATTATTAGTAAGTAGGAAACAAAAAGATAAATGTAACGGAAATTATGGGTTATTGTTCAAAAAATGTAATATCTTACCAGTGCACGAAAGAGTTAAGTATTTGTTATTGTTAGAACAGTTTGGCAAATCAGAATTTAAAACCAAAAATATTATTAATTGTAAACTAAGAACGAATATTAGGAAAAAGTATGAGCAGCCTAAAGTGAACAATTACTTTGGCCAGCGACAGAGATTGTACCTGGTGCCTGGTATTCTGAATGAAGTTGATATCGAAGCAACTGAGAGCAGACATACTTATAAGTCAAAGCTGAAATGCCTGCTGATAGATAGCTTCATTCGGAGTCTATGCCCAGGTGCACATTAGGTATAAGTATTTATTATTGGTGTTAGTATTATTTTTGTTTTTTTTGTACTATGTTGGTAGGGTAAAGACATTGAAAGCATAGAGAGTGCAAACCTTCGCCAACAAACTGTTTTACAGTTTGGCGAATTATACAAATAAATACCTATGTACCACATTTATGATAAATAAATAAATAAATAATAAAATAAAAAATTCAAATATAATGTGGTTTATTGACTGGTTAGGATAGAGGCACTGGCATGCCACTGACTCGCACCAACCCCATTTGTGCCATAGGTACGCACAGTTATCGACGTCTGTTCTTATTCGGTTAAACAGACACCAAACGCGCCATGACTCGTTAAAGCCTGCTGGATGCTGTTTTACGTTCAGTTTGAAGGGAGCATCGAAAGGAGCGCTCAATGCCCACTCAGCAGTCCAAGCGCCTGTGAGATCCTCCTCAGGTGCTGTACTGTGAAATTGGAGCGCCGGAGGTTTACGTGATTTCAGCCGGGAAACTTTAAAATTATCGAGGTCCTGGTGAATTGGTAGCATCAGGTTCGATTTCAGTTTTTCTACTTCCCGGCTGAGGCATTTCTCTCTGCGTAAGTGAGGAGGCGCTATGTGACTAAGCGCAGGCAGCCAGTATGTTGGGGTTGGCTTTAGGCATCCAGAGATTAACCGCATTGTGTGGTTTAGTTGCACATCAACTGCTGACACGTGGGCACTGTTTAGCCACACCTCAGCGCAGTACTCTGCCGCAGGATAGACTAGCGATAGCGCAGTGGTTCGAAGCGTAAATGCTCTGGCTCCCCAGGTTGTTCCTGTTAGTTTTTGCATAACACTGTTACAGGTTTTCAACTTTGCAGAGATCTTCTTCATATGATGTTTAAAATTTAGGCTTCTATCCAGGGTCACGCCCAGGTACTTAGGATGGAAATTATGTTGCAAAAAAGTGCCCCTAAACCTCACCGCCAGCTTTCTATTTGCCAGTTTATTGGAGAGATGGAAACAAGAGACCTCGGTTTTAGTGACATTTGGGCATAAGCGCCACCGAATGAAAAAGTTGTCCATGATATCCATATCTCTTTCCAGTGTCGCTTCTGTAGTCTCCATACTTCCACTCTGTGTTACGACGACTAGATAATCCGCATATCCAAATTTCTCACAGGCAGTGTTGGGTAGATCATGGATATACAGATTAAACAATAATGGGCCCAAGACTGAACCCTGAGGAAGTCCATTGTTAAGCACTCTTACACTGCTAGTGTTATCACCGAGATGTACCTAGAATGGTCTGTTGGTCAGTGCGTTCTTGATAAACCTGTATATTTTGAGAGAGGGCACTACCTTCAGGAGCTTATATAGGAGGCCCTGGCGCCAAACGGTATCATAAGCGGCTGTAAGGTCAATGAATACCGCGGATGACTTCAGGTTTTGGTGAAATCCATTGTCGATGTGAGTTGTCAGCGCCAGGACTTGATCAGTACAGTTTCTGTGTGGTCGGAAACCCGCTTGCTTTTGTGGGATAGAAGCATATATAGCGTTGCAGATGCGGTTCTATATTATGCGTTCTAGAAGCTTGTATATAACACTAAGAAGTGCTATGGGTCTGTAGCTGTCCGCCTGATCATCCGGTTTCCCAGGTTTAAGAATTGATATAATTTTGGCTTTTGTGGTGTATCTATGTATTATATGTAGGCATAGATCTTTTAAACTTGAGTGGTCCTTAGCAAGGGACAACATTTATGAACGATATATGTATAAATTACTAGCCGTTCTTAGCGGTTTAAACCTGCGCGCAGTTCGGATCTCTGTAACAATCAACTTTCCCGTGGGAACCTATTATTTTCCTGAAATATATTTTTCCGGATAGTGTAGCATTCTATTTTAATTTAGTAAAAGAATTTTTGAAATCTTTTCTGAAAAATTCAAATCTATTTTTTTTATAACATTAGTAACTCTTTATAGTATAGGTGTAGACAACAACATATTATACGCTAGACCTATACTTTTTCTTAGTCATAAATAATTATCTGTACGCGGCGGCGCGGGCGTCGAGAGAATGCGGCGTACATTTTCCTCCATCAATTTCGCAGTGCGCAGAACAGTCAGCAGATTACGCGCCAACGCAGGGTCGCGTCGGCGGTCAAGTGCGACCGGCTGCCTTGTTTAGACGCGTAGACGCGTGCGCGGGCGCAGCGGGCGCCGACACGCGATGCTTCATCCCCGGCTGTGCATAGGAACTTGCTTGCGAATTAGGTGTTTCGAGTGGTTTAATAATCTAATTTATTAAGTGGTAGGACTGGCGCATTTCGTCTTAACCCTCAGCAGGCGACAGTAAGACCATCACATGGGCAGTATTCAATTGAACTAATGTACATAATTCAGAAAAGAGTCATTGGTGGCCGCAGTGGGATTCGAACCCGGTACCTCTTGCTTACGAGTCATACGAGTACGAGTCGGGAATACCTTAACCACTCGACGAACCACAAAATGTGTGAGTATCGATGGACGTTGGTCAGATGGTTGCTTGTGCTAAATTTTTACTAAAAACTACTAAACAAAATAAACTCATTTTCGGCGCAGAAATAGTGGATACGTGTCTATCTAGAAGTTAAGGTAGATGTCAATATTTTTAGACCAATTATTGACTGTTTCGATTCCTATGTTAGATTTTTGTTTCATGTATATAAATAAATAGGATTTTCCTGTGGCTTCGTCACGGACCGGTTTTACGTTCGTACTACCGTAAAATGTTATCATCGACACAATGTTAAATATCTCTGTTACAAATATGTTTCGATTCTGTTATTTTGTTTATCAATTACAAAGAAATAAATGTAACATAAATTAAAATACCGACTTAGCTAAATACCAGTAGGTACCACTGCGGCCGTGTGGTGTCCGGCAGAGTAGAATAGCACCAACCCCTTACACTCGTGGGTGTCGTACAAGGCGACTAATGTTTTCGAAGCAAAAGATCTAGTCTCCATAGGCTGGAAAATGGGTAGCAGCGTTTTCCAGTATTATATTTATAGCACTGCGATCTCCAACCCGCCTGCCAAGCGTGGAGATTATGGCAATAACCTCCCGTTTCGTGGGAGAGGCCCTTAGTCCTGCAGTGGACTGTTATGGGCTGTGATGATGACCACTGCGGTACTGCCAGTTCTGGTTTAATCGTACGTATTCAATCTTTTCCATATTAAATAAAAAAATTGCGTAAGAGAAATATATAATCCTTTGTGACTACAAGGATTATTGGCACCTCTTTTCCTCTGCGATAAGGATATACTTATAAAAAAATAGAAATCCAAAAACAATTCCTCGCATTGTTTCGTATTCCGGCGGTCGGCTGCGCCTGCGCAGCGTTCTTTAAGGTCGATTTCGACACCCGTGCGGATTCACTGGGCCATCCTCCTTTTTACAAGCTTTTATTTAACTTGCACTGTATGTAAGTTCCCCGTCAACATTTGCAAACAATTTTAGGCCATTTTTGGTATTCGATTGAGCTAACTTAGATGACAATGCAAAAATATGGAGCTAGGCATAAAATATGATGATGGAGACAGAAGGTGGCCATAGGAACTCTAAAACTACGCATGGTAAATCCATCGAGTTTGGGCTTGTTTGATTAGTCTTGACAAATACTCTGACTGATCATAGAGAACGCGCTTTAAAAGCTAGCTATGGGAAAATATTTTTTATTTGAACTACACAAGGCGGGCATTTGACATCTCACCTGACAGGAAGTGCCGATGCGAAGGTACCGAAGACCGAGCAAAGTGGTAAGGACAAATAGGAAGGCGGACCCAGGGCCTCGTGCCCCGCGCACATCCGGGATCTACGCCAGGATGACGAGATAGTACCACAGTACAAGTTTCCATATTTCCTTTTTATGCGAACAGCAAGGAATGGTTTAATTTAAGTCATATATTGTATTTTTTTAACTTTCAAAGCTGATGCAATAACTACTACTTCTACCTTTAATTGAGCAATGATGCAGTTGCTTATGCGGTAAGCCTTAATAGTACTGCATACAGCTTTTGTCAACAAGAATCACAACATAAAACATGTTAACATGCACCTATAATTATTTCGTACCTCTGACAGAAGACACAAGTAGGTAATTACGATTTGTAAATACCTGTAGTCTTGCCTTTTAACCCTAAATGTGGCGAAGCCAAAAAGTAGGAGTTATTAATAGCTATGTACCAATTATCACACTCCCAAAAAGTACGGTAAAAGAAAACTATTCGTTAAAATGTTAGTTTAGATACCTAAGTACTTATGACAATACTTTTTCACGTCAACAACAGATCGGAGATAATAAGAAGAAACTCGAAGATAAAATACATCCACAATCTCCTACTGATTATGAGAAAACGTAAAAATACCTTATTTATTATCTCTATTGGTTGATGAAATTCAGTAACAGTAAGTAGGTACCTACTATTCGGCTCGTAGAAGCACATATCTTTGGACAGGGATAGTCTTAGCTCTGAAACGGCGGGACATTATTATCATTATGTAAATTATATTGTAGGATTTTGTTTGTTCGTGATTTTGTCTGGTGATTTTTAAGTATACTTTCAGACACATGACATTTACTTAAACTTAAATAGGGTTATCGCGTAAGTATTGTGTACGCTATATCAAGAGTACGGTTCCGTTTGTTTACCATAAAATACTTTTCTCTCATGAATTCGCCTTCGTTATAAGTCGATTGTGACCACCGAGTGTGTACGTGTTCTCACCGTCATAATATTTTGTATTAGGAAGCACACGGTCAGAAGGTACATCTAATGGAAAGCGGTTACCGTCACTTAGGACATCTGTAGGGTAATTACGCAACTCTGTTGCTAACAATTCTCTTATTTCAATGATTGCAACTGACACTTTTACGATGTGTAACCATGATCCAATCTGTTCAGGTTCCAGTGGTTGCAGGGTCACGGAGGTCAAATGGCAGTCGCCCCACTGTAATTACCTGATCTGCCAAATCCTGGATCACGGTGAAGGCGGACCCCAGGCCCTCGTGCGCGAGAGCACAACCGGGACATTAACGCCAAGATGATGATAATAGTTTTCGGGATCAGAAAGGACAATTGTTTAG
Organism: Blastobasis adustella; assembly: GCA_907269095.1. NCBI lineage: Eukaryota > Metazoa > Arthropoda > Insecta > Lepidoptera > Blastobasidae > Blastobasis > Blastobasis adustella. The sequence goes on from OU026124.1 coordinate 13,111,765, forward strand.
TATGCCATGTACATATTTAGGTACTCTATATAAAGAAAAACGAGTTTTTCTTCAAACAGTAGCTACTCTTTCCAATGCAGAAGGAAACTTCGGCTGTCTCTCATGCAATTAGGTAATAAATATTACGCCCATCCAACCGGAGGGTCGTCCGAGGCGCGCTCGGAATATTAAGAAACAATTTAAGGAAACTAAAGAACTGCCGTTGCGGACCTCGACCTCTTTGTATGTTGCGACACTCTGTGTCTCTTTAACTGGTCAACAATGTGTTTTAAAGTCTTTTATTTGATTACATATAAGGGCTTTGGTGGCCTGGTTAAGGGGTTCAACTCGTAAGCGAGGGGTGCCGGGTTCGGACCCTATTGCAGCCATGTACCAATGACTCTTTTTTGAGTTATGTACATTAGTTAAATACTAACTTATTAAGGGAAAACATCGTGAACTGTTAACAGGGTCACGGAGGTCAAATGGCAGTCGCTCACTGTAATTACGTGATCTGTCAAATCTTGGCTCATGGTCAAGGCGGACCCCGGGCCCTCACACGCGAGTGACCAACCGGAACATTAACGTCAAGATGATTTTGATTTGTTTACAACTTGAAAATTTAAATTTCGAACGACAGGTATTTTAACTGTTTTCTTTACAGGGATTGTAATAATACATATATTTAATTAATGTAACACCCCCCCCCCCCCCCTCCCCCCCCCCCCCCATAAAGTCTGAATATACTCCAATATTCCCATCCCAAGATTATAATATCAGGCGTTAGTGCGTTAGGTTCCATAATTCATTAGTTGTTAATGTAAGTTACGGTCAACAATCCTGAGCATGGTCCATGGAGGAGCGAAACACGTGTCAAGGTGTACCAGTGATAGTGAAGTGGTGGTGGTGCAGTGGGGTTGCTAGTGGTGGTAGTGAGTAGTGGTGATGAGTGGTGTACTGTGATCAGCCACTAAGTTAAAAATTCATTTATCAATAACACGGATACACAAAATTACTAGGGTTAAAAACCAATAAATAAACAAATAATAAATATGCTTGGTAAATCTTGTGTTATGGGTGCTAGATAACTGAAAACTTATATACTTTTAAATACATACTTATTACACATATAACACTCAGACCCGTAACTGTAGTTAAAATTCATCACTTAAATTTATGCCAGGCCGGGAGTCGAACCCGGGACCTCTGCGTGGCAGACTAATGGCATGCCAAAAAGGCGTGTTAACCAACTGGATAACTCAGGTCGTTAAAAATAATAAAAAGTGGTATAAGTTTTACAAATGGCTCACAAATCATTTTTAAAAAACAGCACATTTTTATGACATAAAGGATATCTTTTTGTTCCTTTTTGTGCTTAAAATGTATTCGGAGGCGTTTTTAGGGACTGTTGAAAATTTAGCCTAGTACACATCGGATTCTTTTAAAGACTTTGAATGTAATTTGTTTCACTATTTTCATTAGTTAGTCACGCGTTGTAATTAAATACATTGTGATGAAACTGTACTTGTAGAGAGAGTAGATTTCCTATCACGAACTCTACATAAAATAGAGTCATAACAGAGTGTAAGATATCCAAATGGGTCGCTTAAGACAAATCCGAAACTGTGATAAAGCAATTGGTTCGTACCAACCACGGGGCCAACTTTTAGTAAAAATTGTTTTTTTTATATTACTTTTATTAAATACATACCCATTATATGTACATACAGCACTCAGACCAACTAATCAACACAGGTCGTCAAATATCGTAAGATTTCAGATTTAGGCAAAAACATGAGGTCTTCCCACAGCATTTTAAAAAGTAACTGCGGATCAAATCGGAAGGAAATAAATAAACCTGTATAAACCTTTACCAATGTTTCATTCTAATGTTCGGTATTTAGCGGTCGTCAAAGTAAAATAAGTACACATATATTTTATACCTTTACCTAATCAAGATTTCATTCTAATTCTAGGACCTTAGAGTCCTTAGCGGTTTTCACCATCCATGAAACGAAAAATCGTTATGTTTTTGCTTTCAGGCGATGCATATTCGCTCGTCTTTATTAAGGGATAAGTGTGTAGATATCTAGGTTATAAGATAGCCTCTTTATATAGTTATTGTCATATACGGAGCTGGCATGTGCAATTTTGTATAAAAGTTCCCAACAAATATTAATTACAAAAAAAGCTGGTGGATCACTTATTGAAAAGTGATAGATTCTAAATAAAGTGCTTCTTTACACCTAGTCTAGTCAAATTGTAGAGACGTAATAGTGTGACGTAGATAGAGCCGAGTTTAGCCGCGCCTGATGAAGCCCCACATTATCAATCCAATTTGCTCTATCGCTTAGCCTGCTCTACCGGGAACCATCTAAAATCGATATCACAATTTCATGAAACATCTCAGTGTCTTGATATAGTCTGAACATCTTTAATTTATTAAATATGTTTACAAGCGAGCCGCGTGATTTATGAGGAAATAGCAGTAATACAGACATGCAGACACGGAAAGTGGCTTTATTTTATACTAAGTATGTAAAGATTTGTAGTTACTGTGAATTAGAACAAAGTATTACAATTTAATAAACTACGAATTTTCATTTGCATGACTGGGTACCGACTCTGGTACAATCGAGCTTCATTTACTTGATTGAATTTCTTTGAGGCGCAGACTTTATAAAAATGTATGGTGTCTTTATGTCCTTCAAAGTGACTATTTATGTGTCATATATACAAATCCATTCAGTTAATTCGTGATTGAAATGCAAGCATATAGACTCATTTAATAAATAGTATAATTTCAGATACAGCAAAGCAAAAACATGACGTCTTTCCACAACATTATAAAAACTACCTATTTAGGGCTCAAATCGGAAGGAAATAACGAAAAAAGGAAGGAAACAAAGAATGAGTAGGAACAACTGAAGTAAATATATGCGTGAATAAGTCTGGGAGTATAACTTTTAATATGCAATTACTAATGCCTTCGTTAGACGGTACACGCGACGGCTTTTCCTGTTGCGCTCAGGTAAGCCCAGGTTAATCAAGTGTGCGAGAAATAATTCTTGCGTAATTAGAAAATGATTTAACCGCACTTAACCTGATTTCGGATTCTCTGAAATCAATGAAACCGCTAAAACCCCAATGTGGTGATCCGGTGACGCATCAGGGAGATGTTTGTTTCGTATTTAATAAGAGCGCTTCTTATGAACGTAGCTTGATCGTATTTTCAATATTACGCTATGAGAGGCAATACAATTTTGTAGATGTGTACCAGAAATTAATATCTATGCTTGTGGTTTGTGAGATTTTCGTTAAAACATACAAAAATATTTTAAAAGGGAACTTTGTTAATAAGGGTTTTAAAAATCTTAAATCCACAAAAATATTGGCTTCTGGACCACATCTACAAAACGGCATTGCATTTGATAGCGTTCATTGGCTTTCATAGAGTAGTACTGAAAATATGATACTTCGTTTGTAAGAAACGCGCTCGGGAAACACTCCTCTTAAACCTTGCAGATAGGCAAGCGTTATACAGGGAATAATTAATACATCACATTACATATTCTGTTTGAGTTAGACGGTTTCGTAGACTGTGATGTTTTACGAGTACGTATTTATGAAAAACTTTTTCTTGGGTACACTGAAAATATTGTGAAGCTTTTTGCTGACGATTTTGGTTTGTAGATCTAGTAGCCTCTATGTGGTTACATTATCTTTTGTTGCCCAAATACGACAACGCCAAATTATGCTCTTCCAATACATTTAAATAGAAAAAAACACGAGTAGAGCACAACAATGGCTCTCAAGCATTATGAACAGAAATCTAAATAAATTTACATGTTCAATAGTAGGTACTACTCTGTCAAGAAAGTACCGGGAAGAGGTAATTATTGATCCGAAATGTTAATTATTCGTTCAAATTGTACAAAACGTACTTGAGACTATGTAATATGTATGTATATGTTATGAGCATATCGCTCCGATATAAAACTATTAACAGACCCTCCGATTTGGCTGGAGCAGACTAACTTTCAGTTGCAGTCGATACTAATCCTTATTTTGTGTAAAATTAAGTCGCTTTTGGATTAATTCGGATGCGCGGGCGAGCAGACCTTGGTCGGACGTCCGACCCCGTGCTCCGCTGACAACCGGGCAGTGCCATGAAAGACTCCAATTTCGCGCGTAGAAATCCGCGGGAAAACTGCAAGTAGCCTTAGAAAAATTAATTTATTTACGGAGCGTCAAGCGAGACTCTCTGTTATAATATTTGTTAATTCATTGCGTATTTGCAAGTATGAAATTATATATGAAGTATTTATCACCTCCTACAAGACGTACGAGATCTTACAGCAAATAGTTGTTCTAGTATTGTTCTTTGTCACGAGGGATTTGGTTCCATGTTTGTAAAACAAACAAAAAAGTTTATCACACCAGTTAGGTGGCGAAATGGTTGATGCATTTCCGTAAACATTTGACGTACGTTAATAAATTCGTTAGTGGTTAAGATGAGATATTATAGCGATATTATAGTCAATAGTGATTTTCAAGGCGTCGAATTTTAGTCTATTATCACGGGATGTTTATATTCTCCCTATATATACGAACAGTAGCCTTTGTAGTTCCGATTTAACTAAATGATTAACATAATTCGTTGCGTATCGACAGATATTTGTAAATTGCCTTTATAGAATACTGTCAAGGGCTGGACAAAATCGTCTTCCAAAGAACGATCTTCCATCGATCTGTTTTTGCGTGTATTACCTGTGTTTGCAGTAGATCTTTCCGAATGCGGTTTTCCCACGGTGGCGAACTGAGGACCTCTCGGCCCAATGGCAGTCGGTTCCACACCCATCGGCAATTATTTAAGTTATACAAATGTTATAGATGTGTGGTATATATAACAAGCGAGTTCATCCACGTAGGACAGTAATTTTAAACAATAATGAATTAAAGAGTCAAGAGTGTCCTAAACTGACAAGCATGTATGGAAAGGTTGATGAATGTGGAAGACGCGAGAGAGATTTGTCAGGACCGTAGCAAATGGAACGATGTGGACTCTACCGACCCCTACGGGAAAATGGCTTGACGATATTTATGAATTAAACTTTACACTGTTATTGTTTTTTAATTTATTTTAAAATGATTAGCTGACTATCCTGCAATAAATCTCGAGAAATGCTGCTTTTCATTCATGAAATGAAAAGCAATAATGAAAAGCATTGCAGTATTTTTCGAGATATATTACAGGATAGTCAGCTATACCTTGTAATAAAAAAAATAAAAAACCGTGATTGTCTTGATAAAATGTTACATCATTTTATCCACAACTACTCACAAGTAATCTCAATGTAAAGTATCTTAATTTAATGATTAATAAGTATGTACTCTATACCTACACAGTAACTAATTACCTATATAGAGAGTAAAACAAACGATTGCAAATTACTTTCCGTATACTGACGTCCGTGGCGAGTCAACAGCGGCGTACCGACGAGATTCGCTATCCAAGCAGTGGTTATCGCGTTGTGTTTTTTTTAGTAGATATACGTGTCTTGTGTGATTGATAGCCGAGGTCAATAAGCAGTGCCGTGGAAACCGCCTTTGAAGACGGGAAGGTTGGTATGCGGCCTTGGTAAAGGATTATTGTAAGCTGACGGTGATTCAGGGATGATCCGCTTGTTTTAGACGAATGTAACGGTTTTGCTGGTCGGTTGTTGAAAATTGTGATTGGATTAAGAATTTGATCAACCATCGGAATCAGAATTTCTGATCGGTAGATTTAAAGTTGTTATTTTACACAGCTTTCTGGGCATTGCGGGGGGCAGCGGATACTTTTTTACTTTTTAATGTTTTAGTATATTAGTGTTTATTTCTTATGGTCACTGTAAATGATTTGTGTGTACGAGTTGATACTTGTTTCTGCAAAATGTGGCAGTACCTATCCTTTTAAGCAAAGGAACTAATAATAATTAAATATGCTTGGAAAAATTCACACAGTGCCATCTAGCGCCAGAGTAAGCAAAGCTTATGATATGTATTTTTAGATTAGATAACTGATGAACTACTTATCTCCTTTTTTCCAAATACATACTTATTATACATACTACACCCAGACCCGTAACAGAAATTAAAATGCATCATTTCAATCTCTGCTCGGCCGGGAATCGAACCCGGAACCTCTGCGTGGCGACCGGCGTGTTAACCAACTGAACCACTCAGGGAGGCGATTCTCGTGCTGTGACATCTCAAATTCGACATTTTCTCCAGTCAAAAAACTGTATTAAAACGTCACTGAAATTTATCTTCGACAATATACGACTGTAGTTGAGATAATACTTTCTGGCTGTAATTAAGATTTCAATATCATTATTAATGGATATTTTAGGCTAGAACAAATGTCGAATTCGAGATGTTAAAGCGCAAGAATTAGGCCCCAGGTCGTCAATAAGGAAAGAAAATATAGGGATAAAGTTCGGAAAACGTATTTTTCAATCACAACGTCGCGTATTTCTCGTGTCCATCCATCCATAACCATCCATGACCACCATCCATGAACATGCAACCATCCATGATACCAGATTCATGGTAGATACCCTATTAAAGCATTGTCATCTAAGTTACATAGGTATATCAAATTTCAGCTTGGAAGTGGGTCAAATTAGGTTTGCAAGTTTCAAGGACACCAAAGTGAAGAGAAAACCTCTTTCCGACTCCATCATCAGACCAGCTCCATCCATGGTACCTTATTAATACATTGCCACCTAAGTTACATAGGTGTGCCAGATTTTAGCTTAATTAAACGCCGGGAAGTGAGTCGCTTTAAGCGATAAGGCCGCCTGTTGTTTTCTCTGTTGCTACCGATATACCGCATGTATCCTGTTTTTATGCAATAAAGTAATCATTTATTCATTCAAATTACAAGACATACAAGCGAAGGGAAATAAAATATTGTAAAAATCTTAATTCGCATAAAATTTCGATTTACAACGAAGAATGACAACTATAATTATTGAACCTTCGAAATTTCCCATTTTTCGCGTACACAAATTGGGGACGTTACCAGAAACCGCGTCTAAAACAAAAAAAAAGATGAGAGTAACAAATTGTACCTCGGAGTACAAACTCCCTTTAAAACAATTTGTGTATATCAATAAATCAATGGCGGCCTTCTCTTCGTTTCCGCCGTAATTATTGGATTCTCATCGGTTCAGCGCACAAAGGCATTAATTAGACATGAAATGCAGATAGCGAGGAAGCTTGAGTGCGACCACAATAGGACAGATTGCTGTACCTACATGTTAATAGAATAATAGAAAGTAGTGTGAGTATCCGAAGTAGTTACACTATAATTTGTTCCAAAACATGAATAGTTTTGGAACAAATGATAGCAAAAAATGAAGTCGAAAGTTAGATTTTTTGTTTTTGTGTCTGGTTGTTTACTTATACGACTTTAAATATTACATACTTACATAAAAGGACATAGAATTACATATTAAAAAATCTACTCGTAGTACCATCATAGACAATAAAAACCCTCTAAGTTACTTAAATAGGTTAACATTTTTCCCCAGTTCCCCTGGAAAAGTGCCCAGAAGGCTGGCCGCGAATTGTGTCTTCTCTATCTATGTATGGGCACAATTTTGTACCTACCCCCGAACCGATTCCAAAAATTCTAAAAAAACATTTCATTAATGAGAGTCATAATTAAGAATGTTACCTTTTCATCATGATGTCTAACCACGTCAGATATTGTTACTATCACGACAGTTATCATCTTGCTCGCTCACGTGTCTGGCTCCGTGCTGATGTTGACCATTGAGTTACTCTTCAGTGCATCAATGTTGCTGACGCTTTCTTTCTTCGCCAGTCACGAGATAACATAACAGCTCGTGATGTGGGCAACCTTGCTACGGTGCCTACATTTCAAACGGGACACATTGTTTACCAATTCCTATGTTGATTTCCCGCAAACAATGTCAGCGCTCTACATATGAATTAAAACGGTTGAAATATAAATACGCTGCACGGCCATAAATAATTTTCTAACGCCATTTGTATTGTGATATATTGCACAATATTGGCTTAAGCGTTTTCAAGATCGCAAGGATATTAATAGCAAATGTCTTGTTGTAGGTTATTGAAGTTCACAGCTGAAGGTAGACCTCTCCCAAAGAGATTCCCTCTGCCATTCTTCCTGGTCTTGACGATCCGCATCCACCCACCGCCCGGAACCTGTTAAGGTCGTCGGTCTTTCGTGCCACAGGGCGTCCCATACTACGCTTGTCGAGACGCGGTCTCCATTCCAACACTCCATCAACCATCCGTCCACTTCAGCTCACTGCGGTTGTACATACATACATAACATACAGTTGACATAAAGTAATAATTAGGTTTTTAGAAAAACAATAAGTAAACACGTTTGAAGGATGGGTGCCTCACCCATCGATTTCACATCTCAACTTTATCATGTATTTTCCGATAGCTACCTCGTCTAAGTTCGATAAGATCTGTCTGTGAACTTGAAATGTGTACAACGACGGAATTGATAAGTGAATGATATAAAATGCAATGTATTCATTTAAACGTGTACTTACGTATAGTTGCAGTTCATATGCAACAGATTACGTAATAGCATATAAGTGCTAATATAGAGTTTGTAGATTAGGCATCTGGACAATCAATAGAGGATAGCCGCACTCAAGTGCTGACGAAATACAAAATGACACACTGTCGCTCTTCTAATGCTAAGATAACTACAAAATATTGTTATTGGCTTTAAAAGACAATGATACCGTTTTACACGTGATGTTTACTTGATAACGGGGAGCGTGTAGAAATAAAAAAACACTGTGTATTTATCTCATTAATTTGTAAAGTTCCATGCTAAGTCATGTAGGTGCTGTACCGCTTCAATTCAACTAAGTAAATGTGTGATTTTCTCTAATTTATTTTTATCAGGTGGTAGGACTCTGTCAAGTCTGTGGAGTCCATCTGGGCGAGCATCACCGCCTTATCTATTCCTGCCGCCAAGCAACAATGCTTGCATTGTTGTGTTCCGGTTTGAAGGATAAGGTAGCCAGCGAAATTACTGGCATGAGGCATTTCATCTTAGTCCTCACAGTGACAACGCACCTGTGGTTCTGCATTTTGTTACCTGCAACCTAAATGTATGGATTGTAGATGTTATGGGCGACAGTTACCACTTACCATCAGGTGGCTTGTCTGCTCGTTTACGCTGAATAGAATAAAATAAAATTAAACAAAGGAAGATTCCTCAATTTAAAATTTTTGTTTGATATAGGTTGTTTGTAAAGCCTTAGTTATATTAATCAATCTAGGCACCGAGACATCAAAGCGGTCTGTTCTTTGATTGTAATTCGAGAAATCGAATTCATTGTGTCGAATGACACAGAAAAGCTCGTCCAATATTGGACGATTTAGCGTATGAATAAAAACAGATTGCCCCCACGTACGTACGTACAAAACAAACAATTTCACAAATCCGAATGCGCGTAAATCCTGATCCGTAACTACGGAATGGTGGGGAAGATTGGATCGGATGAAGTAAATAAACAATCTATTTGTATTTATTAGGGTGGATGTAGACGGGGTACGGACATCATCCTTTACAATCGTAGCTTATTACAAAGTATAATTCGTAAATGATAATGTTTTGGGATTTACCTAATTTAAAGTTAAGGCTAACAAGATTGTTTGCACCTTTTAGTTCAAATAATTCGTCATTACTATTATAGGGAAAATATTAGGACAGAAAGTTGACAAACAAACAGTCTTTTTTAAAGATACCCCTAAGGTCGCAAACAAGCTTACGGAGCTCCTGATGGTAAGCAGTAACTGCGTATCCTATGGACGTTTTAATACCAGGGGTGCCATCATCGTGTTGCCGACCCAGTAAAAACCTTTTCACCCTTCATGTATTACGATTTACGATTAAACACAAAATTAGGGCTTTATGCTTACTATTAGGAACCCTTTAAAATTCTGTACTGTAGCTCCGAACATCTCCAAAGTCACGTAATTTTTAAATTTATTTTTAGGATAATCAACATCTGTTGTAACATGGGTTTGAAGTACACTTAGGCTTATCAGAGAGCCTTGACGCCTTCAAGGCTACAGTGAATAGGCTGTACTTAGAAAGGCATGCTCCATCATAGGCGGCATCGTCACTTACCACCAGGTGAGATGGCGGTCAAATGCCTAGATAGTCTTATTATAAAAATAAAAAATAAAGTCAATTACAGATTTTCAGGGATAAATATAGATTCAAACATTATCGGTTACATCATCGAACGCTTTTTTCCAATATGACTACCACAAACCAAAATACAAGCAGTTAAGACACTATTTCGAAATTATGAAAGTTATAAGTAATGGGCAGTAAGAATTCTTGAAAATGGCGTCTAAATATAGTATATTAAAGGTAATAAATAGGTTTAGAGGTCAACAGTGGTTCCGCCTTCAGAAAACAAATAGGTACTCGGGCGAAAGCATATTTGCTCTGGGGTGGGATGAAATGGAACATGCGTTGGTGGAGCAACCCTCGATTTTCCCCTCAGGCGCGTTTATTTTGAGATAAATTGAAAAAAATAGGTACTTCCTGCTCATCGCATATTTCTGAAAGAAACTTACAGGATTTTTTCAGAAACTTTCCTGGTTAACTTAGCGGATGTTGAGGATTAAATATTGACGATGTTTAAATAAATCGGTTCATTACTGTGAAGAAAGAAAATGAAGAAATTTCTTGCTCGTACGATTCGGATGTGGAATGAGCTCCCAACCACAGTGTTTAAATTGAACTTTGACATGGGATCGTTCAAGAGGTTTATTAGATGTTTCCTTCGAGGCGGCCAACGCATTGATGGCGGCCCTGATGTTACTGATGTCTATAGGCAACGGTGACCACTTTCCATTAGGTGACTCGCTTGCCCGTCTACCGTAATACATAAAAAACTGTCATTTCTACACACTTGCTCGTAAAAGGGATTTTCATCATATCAGCGGGAAGACACCCTGCTGGGCAAAGGACAGAAATCGCTACAAAGGCCGGGCCTGTGCCTACAACCTTTACCAGATCAATAGTGCAGGAGTTCTACTCACACTGTCTTCTGGTACGTGGTCGCATCTCAGATATGTGTACGTCGAACTGAGGCGATGTCGACACTGCACCGAGTTTAGGTGTTGGGCATTAGGAAATCTTAAAAAAATATGAAAATAATCATCTTTGAGTTAATGTCCCGGTTGTGCAATCGCGCCCGAGGGCCCAGGGTCCGCCTTGACCATGATCTAGGATTTGGCAGATCAGATAATTACAGTGGAGCGACTGCCATTTGACCTCCGTGACACGGGTACCAGGGGAACCTGACCAGATTGGATCATAGTCGACTGAATGTGCAGGTTTTATCACCATGTTTTCCTGACCGTAACAGCATCGGTTAGCCTTCAACTATTGTAAATCACTCAGAAAAGAGACATTGGTACATGGCCGCACTGGGATTCGAAACCTCTTGCTTACAGGTATTAGGAAATCATACTTTATTTTATAGTAACTACCCAAGTACCAACTCCATTGTAATCTCCTTAAAGACTTATTCTTACTCATTAGAGTAAATCAAAGGCCCGGTTTAAGTAAGCGGGAGATTGTGGAACAATCGCTGCGATTGCTGCTTGGCCGCGGGCGGGGGACAATCAGTCGTCGATTCCCTGGGACGCAATAAGCGTAATCCTCAGTTGACAGTTACAACGATGTACTAAACGCGGAAGAGACATAGAATTGAATATATAGTAGTATTATTATTTATAGTATTCTCTTTTGGTCACATGATGCAGATAATCGAGATGTTACAAATGAAATATTTTCAACAAACGGAAGAGACGTTGGCTGGATTTTGAATTTTGTTTTAGAAACTCACATTCCAATTATTGGTGGAATTGGTGGTTTGTGGTTGAAATAAGAGCCGATGTCGACACTGCCCCGGTTTAGGCATTACGAAATCTTACTTTACCTTACAGAAGGCACCCAAGTACCAACTCCATTGTAATCTCCTTAAAGACTTACTCTTACTCATTAGAGTAAATCAAAGGCCCTGTTTAAGTAAGCGGAAGATTGTGGAACAATCGCTGCGATTGCTGCTTGGCCGCGGGCGGGGGACAATCAGTCGTCGATTCCCTGGGACGCAATAAGCGTAATCCTCAGTTGACAGTTACAAAGATGTACTGAACGCGGAAGAGACATGGAATAGAATATAAGTAGTATAGAAGAGTAATAGTAGTAATATTATTCGTAGTATTCTCTTTTGTTCACGCGATGCAGATAATCGAGGCATTGGAAATGAAACATTTACAACAAACGGAAGAGAGGTTGGCTTGATTTTGAATTTTGTTTTTACAAACGTATATCCCACGAATAATAATTAAAAAATCTCTTTAATTAAAAAATTGCCTTCCCATATAATATATTTGCATACATTTTCTTTATTTTACTGGATAGATAATTACCTCATATAATATGTACAAAATAATGCCACAAAGCTATTTAAAAAAATTAAATAAAACTTTAAAACTTTTTTGAAAATACCCGTTTATTTGTAATTACTTTTGCCTCTTATAGGTACGATGTAACAAAGGCTTACATTATACAAACAAAGTTTAATTGTACCTACTCGAATTTGCCGTTTACAACAAATTTAAAGTTTTGCTGCTTATACAAAACAATTCAATTATTCTAGGCCTTAAAACGCCGCGTCGGCGGCCTAAGGGCTAACGGGTCCGACTCGTAAGTGAGAGGAACCGAGTTCGATTCCCAGTGCCGCCATGTTAAATGACTTTTTCTGAGTTATGTACATTAGTTAAACACTATAATCGATGCTCTTAAGGTGAGGCAACACATCGTGAAGAAATCTGCACATTGAGGCGACTGATTGTGTAACCGTGATCCAATCTGGTCAGGTCCCACTGTTAAAAGGGCTCAGCGGTCAGATGGCAGTCACTCTACTGTAATTACCTGATCTGCCAAATCCTGGATCATAGTCAAGGCAGCGGAACAGGGGCTCTCGTGCGCGAGAGCACAACCGGGATGTTGACGACTAGATTTATTATTTATACTCGATGGATGGACGCATGTAGTATACACTTTCACGCAAACCCTACTTACTGAATTTTTAATAAGCTTTAATTATATTAAATAACAGAATAACAACGATAGAGATAGAAGTTTAATGTAGCTCATACGAGATTACGCTATAATCGAATTTACGTTGAGGGTTTTTGGGCCGTTCTTGATCAAGTTCGATGACATATTTCCGATGTCTGTTATTACATACATTCACGGTGCCCAACGGAAATCAAGGGCAAATCACACCCGTATAGAATACAGTAAGTATATAACTTTTTTTTTATACCACTAAGGTGGCGGACAAGCTTACGGCCTGCCTGATGGTAAGCAGTCACTGCAGCCTGGCAAATTCTTTTGCAAAAGATCGAAAAAAATATTTCTCTGTCGCTTCTAGTGAGCATACACCATCGTGAGCAGTACGCAGGGCGGGCGGCGAGGGCGGCGCGCGCGCCCCACTGCTTCCGCCGTCCAACTCGCGATAACTACTCCCGCAACTACCGGCCAAAGTCCACACACCCGTGGTAAAAAAAGAACAAAAAAAAATTATTTGTGTTTTTTAGTGGCGCGGAAACGATTTTCTTTTTGCGTTTAAGTTGTAACGAATGTCTGTTGACAGTGTTTTGTGAAAGTATTTGCGTTTGCTAAAACAGTTTAAATTGTAAATTACTTTTGAATTGGAACAGGTCAGTGTAGATAAAAGAAAGACTCGGCCAATAGACAGATCCCCTTGCCGAAAGAAGACTTAGGTGTACGTTAAAACTGTGTGTATCGTGTTGCTGTTAAGCCGTGAGTTGACGTTTCGACGATAAAATTATAATATTTGCACGACACACAATAAAAAGAGCAACGCCCTTATTAGCGAAGTGAAATGATTACCTACAAAATCTCATGACCCTGCGAAATACATAAAACATGTATAGAGGAAGCAATTGACGCGCGTTGGCGAACTCAAAACTGACGAACTAGACCCATGGAACCATGAACTGACTTCTAGCACCAAGTAGGCACTTCGTAATTTTACAAAATGACGGAGAAACTACACGAATACCAAGGCGTAGCGGGGCGGTTACACTGTGCCAGGGAGAAGTACAGGGAGCGATGGTCGCAATGGAAGGAGCAGCATCCCAGAGGAGTCAAGGACATGGTGAAGGAGAGCCTCTTCGGTATCCCCAACTCTGAAGACAATCCAGAGAGGGCATGGCAGGATAGCGAATACAGTGATCTATTTAGGTTAGTAATGAAATTTCCTTACGTAAAGGTTATTTAACGTTATTTCTTAGCTGAGATGAACTAGAGATAAGATTAGCTTAACCTTGTGCACGTCACTTTCGCTCGCTGTTGTATTTTATCCTGATACGCCTATTTAAGTAGGATTTTCTTTGCCTTTTCTCTATTATTAGAATTGAATTATGACTATGGCTTAAAATAGAATAGAATAGAATAATTTTTATTTGCAATAAATGTGGCAGACAGTTAATGGGTACATATTAAAATCGTTTCGTAACACATTTAACTGATCACTTATGGTATGCAAAAAGAAACAGCTATTTAAATTTAATAACAATGAAAAGAACATATTTTCTATGCAAATTACAATAAATGCAATTAAAAATTAAAGACACAGTAATTACAACAACACTAGCTCCATCTATCGTTGGAAACGACACGTTAAATATTCTTCAACACTGTAAAAACAGCTGTCAGTATAAAAATTGCTCAATGTCTCGCGAAACCATCTCACAGTCATACTCTTCACATAATCCGGCAGTTTGGCGAATAGGTTCACTGTCACATTATAGCTATTTCTTGCAAAGTAGGCGATGGGATAGTTATATATCGATTAGGCTATCTTGTAGAGAATATATATGTATCTAACTACTGCTACTAAGCTATTTCAGTAATTTCGTTGTGATGTTATCAGTCACAAACCAAAGTAAGGTACATGAGTAGGTACGTGACACACTTTTAGTGGTACTGGTGGACGAATATCTATAACATAAAATCCTCATATTCAGGCGGAAGACCGACTACAATAATAAATTATACTTAACATATGGTATGTTAAATTATGCGTGTTATTTGGAGTCCATTTTTATAATTATAGTCGATATTTTCAGTGTTTAGTTACGGTAACATCATACGCTTTCATTAGAGTTATGTTATTCAAATCTTAATATTTGAGGGTTTCCTTCGATGACTCTTAAATTTCGTCATAATAATAAATTCTGAAAATTAAACCGTAGTACTTAGCCGAGTAACTTACACCCTATATACCCTTTCAATTACAACGTCAGCCCTAAATGCTACGAAGTATTGCCTGTCCACCAATCGCATTACTATCTCCTAACTCTTAATCGTTAAGGAGTTCTGTGCCTTCATCATCAGCTCAGCTGTGATGTAATTTTGTATTCCACAGGCGGAAAAGCCGCATCGAACTGATGCGGATATCAGCGGCAGTGATGGGCATAGAGTTTTCCTACGCGGGCGAGACTGCGTTTGTGTCCCCCACGCTGCTTCAAATCGGGGTGCCCCACCAGCAGATGACCCTCGTGTGGGCCCTCTCGCCGATCATCGGGTTCTTCATGACGCCGTTGCTAGGGTCTCTTAGTGACAGGTTGGTTGAGTCCCTGTTTTTAACCCCTAAGTTCCCGGCTCTAAACTGTGGTACAGTAATTTCCTAAACGGATGGTCTTCATCATTATCATCATCATAAAAAGAGTTTGGATGGACCTTTTTTAAAATTGATGGTCGGTTGCCTGTTTACATCTGTTGGGCAACTGATTGACATAAAAAATTAAATAAAATCAGTTGGGTAGTTAGAGAAATATCAGAGTGCCGCTGGCGTAGTGATTAAGGGTTCCGACTAGTAAGCGAGAAGTACCGGGTTCGACCCCAGTGCCGCTTTGTATCAATGAGTCTTTTCTGAGCTATGTACATTAGTTGAAATAAACGCTTACCGATAGTCTTAAATCGCGACGAAACCTGCACATTCAGGCCACTGAATGTGTAACCATAATCCAATTTGATCAAGTTCTTCTGTCGCTCCATAGCAATTACCAAGTACTGTATGTGATTTGCCAAGTACTGTATCACAAGGCGGAGGGCCCGGGCCCTCATGCGCGAGGGCATAACCGGGACATGAACGCCAAGGTTGTTATGTTTTTAGTTTGAGAAATATTTGAGTAAGCAGACTTTATCGGGGGGTTTCCGATATCCGCCTAGGCAAGGAAAAACGAGTTTTTAAGCGATTTGATTCCATTGTTTTATCGACTTTAAGTTTTGAAATTTCTGGTTCCTGTCGAATTATTGACAAACAGGAGTAGCAGCGCTGGGAACTAGGTTGGGAATAAGTTGGGCTTTGGCAAAAGGTGAAGTGTAGCGTACACTAACCAACCAATACAAAATTTACTCGTTGAAGGAGACCAAATATATCATGCTCAAATCATATGGCTTCTAATCCGGTACTGCAAGTGTCTTAGTTATAAATATATTACTACATTCAACTGTTTTCTTTTCATTAGACCTAAGTAAAATTGTAAACATATAAGTCACTCCCATTCTGTTAAACAGTTTGGTACTCGTTGCAGATGCCGATCTAAATACGGAAGACGGCGACCTTTCATCGTATTAATGTCCATTGGAGTGTTACTAGGTGAGTACTCATCTGATGATAATTATATATTTTTGATGCCAACGAGCATACAGCCCACTTGATGGTAAGTGGTAACTGTCGCCCATAACATCTACAAATTATGATTTGTAGGTAACAAAATTGCAGAACCGCGGATGCGTTGTTACTTTGAAACTTAGACATAAATCTGAAAATGCTAGTAATATACCTATCTAGTTGTCGCTAAATCAATGGCTTTGTCGGACGACACGGACAGCCACATCAAAAACACCACCGGGCCCACACCGGGCTAAACACACCGTTGCCGGCTCGACGATGCCGTGGCGCATATAATTTTTGATCAAAACTGACATTCACAAGTGTTTTATGTAAAACCTCAATTGAATTAAATTATTAAACTTTGACTTTATCTCGCTTCCTGAAATAACTCGTCTAAGTGTCATCTTATCAGCGAGCCGACCTAAATCCTCGCCAAAGGTTCTTGTGACAAACACCTATACATTTTAAAAATCATACCAGAAATTGTCACTTCGCCCCTATATCTAATCTGAGCTGACATTGAGATATTATGCGTGATTGATCAATCGCCTCATCTTACATAACTTTCAGGGCTAATTCTGGTGCCGAACGGCGAATCTATTGGGTACGCTTTAGGAGACGAAAACCCCGCGAATCGTACTGAGGTGCCTTCAGCTTTGGGCCCTAGGAGTACCGCATTGGAGACACCCAACACCGATGGGGGCAATTACCACCCTTGGGGGGTGCTGTTCACCGTACTTGGCACTGTGTTCCTGGATTTCGACGCAGACGCATGCCAGAGCCCTGCCCGGGCGTATCTCCTCGATGTCACTGTGCCAGGTTAGTGTTGCATTGAGTATTGTAATATAATATAAGCTTGTAATATTTAAGATGGGATCAGCTACAAAATGGTCACCAAAAGCCTTTTCGGAATACGTAATTATATACGTTGGATAACAAACAACCTTTTAAATTATTAATACTTACTAAGCTTGATGGACTCGTTGATCTTACAGATTGCTTAGTATTTTTATCTAATATCTGAAAACTTCCTAAGTACACATAAGTAATTAAAAAAAATTAACAAATACTTAGTGGTGACGTGGTTGTAATTTAAGGCAAATGTAATTCACTGTTTAAACCTGTCTGTTTAAAATGTGTTGTCTAATCATGATTGTGTCTCTCGCAATGCGATGTCTAACTATAACAATTGCATTGCATATCATACCGTCTATCTACCTATACAATATTTATTCACGAGATTTACATAAAATATTTAATTTTTTACGCTTTCGGATGACAATTACAGTTACTACGGATGTCAAAAATCTAAACTCAACTAAAAGTTAATAATCATTATCTCTCTGTCTGAGACGAAACGTAGAAGCTACGAGTCGTTAGGACGTACTCTATGACAATTTTTTTACTGCTATGTGATTTAAATCGACAACCTCTAATTTCTACACTTTCGGCTAACAATTACAGTTATTAAGTACATGGATGACAAAAATCCAAGAACTAAAAAACGTCGCTAGCAACCGCTACGAGGCGCTACGAAGTGCGCTACAAACATTTTTACTCCCAAAGTCAATATCAATTATATCTGGTTCGCTCCACCCGTATCCTTAACCTAGTTCGATTCGTGGTGTTAATTTAATTAAATATTTGCCGAAATACGTCACAGCATGTGACTGTCGACTGAGCCGCTGTTTTTTTATGTTGTATGGTAGGCATACAGGCAAGGCAGGAGCAGGCGCCACGATCGTAGTATCATTCTTTCTCTTATCTCCATTTTGACCGTGATTGATTTATCTAGGCAGTTAGGTATTTCCATCCCAGCACTTGAGAATGTTTATTTTTTCCTCTACGACAGCCTTATGTAAGCCGTCGCGATGTGGGCGACTTATATTTAGATGTCCAGTGATAGCGATTGTATAGCAAAGTTAAGAAAAATTTACGTGAATTGTCTCGGCTTTTTGGTACATGATACAGTGTGCGTAATTACTAATTAGAAGTTGCACGACCTTGTTCCGCCGGCTTCTTTCCGCCATCGGGAAACGCGATCCAAACGAATACTTCGTCCTTGTGTCGCGGATGTTCCAGCTATCCACTTCCAACACTCCAAATCAGGAACAGTTGGAAAAACTTCATAAAACATTACATGAAAGTATTATAACAGGAAGTAACAAATTTGTGAAATGATTAGACATGACATTTCGAGAAAAAGTGTCGCCAACTTAGTTCCAGCTTTGGCCAGCGGGTCAGATAAGTTTGTGGCACTCTACCAACCGTAAATAAAAAGTATATATTGATAAATTCACACATCGCAAACTCTTTGCTGTT
This sequence comes from Blastobasis adustella, assembly GCA_907269095.1. Lineage (NCBI taxonomy): Eukaryota > Metazoa > Arthropoda > Insecta > Lepidoptera > Blastobasidae > Blastobasis > Blastobasis adustella. Next base: position 13,130,877 of record OU026124.1, read on the forward strand.
AATTATTGTTCTAATGAATGTTTAATATTTCAATATTGAAATTAACGAAATGTGTTAATTTTATTCTATTTATAACTGAAATGACGATGTATATTTAATACTAGAAATAAATGAATATTAATATGAATTAAAAAATTGAAAGTTCTTGCGTTGTGTAATACATTAGTTGGGCAAATTATGAGGGTTGATGTCTAGTCCAGAAGCGATGCGATAATAAACTTAAGTAATTTTACTCTACGAGTGCGGTAATGTAAACACAAAAAGCACGCGTGCATTATAATGGCTGCGTTAATGCGCACATGTAATGTATGCTGGGGTGTATCCTCTCTGCAACTAACTGTACATATCGCATATCCGGTACCTCAGCGTCATTACTCCTGGAGGAGCTTGTTCAATTATCATTTTGTTTACTCATAGTTTTTGACAATTAATAATAATCATATTATTATAAACTTTTTAAAGTTTTATGTTTGATCACGGGATTGGGTCAACATGATAAGCTATATTATGTGAAATGTATACATATATTAGATGAAATTATGAACACGCTAGTAAGTGTTAAAAAATACTTCTACTTTAGGTACCTACCTAAAGTAGAGGTATTTTTTAACACGGGTAGCTTTATCTCCAAGGTAATTCCTATGAGTCAGAAGAGTAGGTATACTCGTACTATGAGTCAATATTTTTGAACAAAATCAAACAAAATAATGTTTTTCTCCCACTTGTTATTTACACATCAACTATGTACTTTATTTTTAGTCCAAAAGTAACGCTAACCTGCTTTCTGTACACATTTAATTCCTGTTAGTACACCTGAAGCGGTTTATTTGCGAAAATAGTAATCCTTCAGCTACCTAATTAGTTTTAACTCCAGAGTACACAGTCGGCTTGCGGCCACTCATTTCAATTTGGTGGAAACACCGTTAAATCACCTTGTATCATATTTTATACTTTTTTATCTCTACTGTAAATATTTGCCACATCAAATATGTGTTTACTCGTCTTCTCGTTTGCCTTAGAATAAGTAATGTAAATTATAACGATGTGCTAGAAAAATCTCCACTCGCTGCGATGAATCCCACCGTTTATAGAAGTGTAATGATAATAAATAAGGAAAACGGAACTACTGTTAGTCGCAACGGAAGGAAGTATCCGCAGTGAGTGATTACGCATGTCTACCTGGAATCTTATCTGTCTAGGTTTAAGACTAATAGAAACTCATGACCTTGAACCTTCATTCAACTTGATTTAAGACTGAATTTGTCAAAATTGTTGATATTTAGTCGTTTGTGGGAGCGTCGGTGGTGTAGTGGTTAAGGTATCCGACTCGCAAGCGAGAGGTACCGAGTTCGAATACTGCCGCTAAGTACTAGTTACTCTTTTCTGAGTTATGTACGTTAATTCGATGCTCCTACGGTGAGGGAAACATCGCGATGAAATCTGCACATTCAGCTGGCTGAATGTGTAACCATGATCCAATCTGGTCAGGTTCTCCTGATAGCAGGGTCACGAAGGTCAGATAGCAGTCGCTTCACTGTAATTACTCGATCTGCCAAATCCTGGACCATGGTCAAGGCGGACCCCGGGCACAACCGGGACATTAACGCCGAGATGATGATGATGAGTGTAAGTGTGCCGTTTATAGTGATCAGTTCAGCGGTTGACTTAAATAACACGCAGGAAGACAAACATACATATTTATAACATTAACAAATATGGATTCCTGGCAACGTAATCCCAATGTCAAGCTGAACTTTTCCACAAAAATCCAATAAAATCAGACAGGTGTCTCAAGCCGTTCGTGGGGTTCACACTGGACAATTGCGCTAAATACGTCGCCTCGGAGGAACTAAGCTCTTCTTTTAACTGCCATTATATTTTAAAATACGCAGATACAGTCTGGAAAGATAGTCCTGAAAATGTTGAGGGCGCCACTTGATAGTAGAAGTACTCAGTTTGACAGAAATTCATTGTTACAAGAGCAGTAGTTCCTTTTCACGACTTCCTTGCCAGACTGTATGTTTATTATACACTGCATCCACACTTAAATCAGGTGTGATGGCTGTCAAGTACCCATCAATTATTCTTTTAATACGGTCTATCAGCGGGCTGCTCGTCATCATTCACTATGACTACTATTATTATTATCCTACGTACACTTGGTTTGAGGAGCGGGATGGCAACACGTTAATGAGCACCCTGGGAATTACAAAAGTGCTTTATAACGCGTACGGCTTAGGAATGGAACACGTTGCCTGCGAGTGTGTTCCCTACCATTATAATCTAGACGCCTTCAAAACTAGAGTGAATAGGCTGTTCCTAGATAGGCATGCTCCATCTTCAGCCGCAACGTCACTTACCACCAGGCGAGATGTAAGTCAAATGCCTGGCTAGTGTGATTAAAATCAATGGCGAAGGAGCACCAGGAAAGTGGTCACCGCTGGATATGGAGTTTCTACCTCTAAAACCCGGGACACGTTGCTCTGGCAGCAAATATACAAATCCCAGGCCGCTCCACTGCGATAGCAATGGGTTCGGCAATCGGTTAAAGCAATTCTTATATAAAAAAGGTTATTATACTATAAAGGAATACTTAGACGACAAGATTTAATTTAAGTAGTTACGCATTCTAATTAGGTTAGGTTAGGTTATTACCACATTTATTTGACATTTATTTGATAATTAATTATTATAATGTTCCACATAGGTATAAGATGACATGAGTATTGATGAATTGAACTGTCCTGAATATTTTACCATTTAATTGGCATTTTGTAATTTTATTTTTCGATTATTAGTTTATTTAATATATTTTGCCACACCCATATGGGTTTCGTGATGTAAGTACTTTAAAATTGTAAGACCTTAATAACCTCATGAATGCAATAAATACATTGATTGATTGATTGATTGGTTGCACTCGCTGCTTTCAGCGAAAATATTCGGAAACACCTCGTTTCTAACGAAGATATCTGAGATATTTATCTTTAAATTGTTGTACGCTCCCTTCTTCTGCCTCACAACTTTTCCTTTCAATCTCTCAAAGGTTGACTGGACGAAATCCCCCTGCGAGATAATGTAACATTTCTGCAGAATGTATATTTTCATCTGGTACAATAAAGATTACATCAATCAATCACTTAAGCCTGTTCTGAATGTATCACTGGAGACCTTGCTCACCGGTAGGAACGCAATTTAAAAATACAATTTTTTGGCTGCGATATTCTGTACGATATTCTGCGATTCTGGGATATTCTGGTACGTATTACCCGTCGGGCGGCTCCAGTACAAACGGGATATCCCGCTACTCCTCACTTACCTCTCTTAAACCGAAGTTACCACTTTCCATCAGTACTGTCTGCTCGTTTGTGAGTTGCATTTACAATACTATCCTAGGGGGAACAAACGGGGGAAGATAGAGATTTTTCTTTTTTAAATGTGGCATTTACTAAACTGAAGGTAGCGATTTTGCAAAAGTGGCACAAACGCACAAGAAATCTAACCAGTCTAAGGAAATGGACATTGAGTCCCCTTACTAAACCAACACATATTAGTACTATGATTAATTAAATATAACTAAACCCTTATTTTGTTAAATTTAATGAAATTAGCAAATAATTAATGAATGGAGTGCGAAACAAAGACACTAAATACTTTAAATCGCAAGGACAAGGAATGTTAGAAGGTAAGATGTCATATAGCGAACACTGAAGATTAGAATAGCTAAGAAATATAATTTGTTCGATGGAATCTTCGTCTAGACTACACTTACCTATTATTATTTTGCTAAATTTAATGAAATTAGCAAATAATTAATTAATGGAGTGCGAAACAAAGACACTAAATACTTTAAATCGCAAGGACAAGGAATGTTAGAAGGTAAGATGTCATATAGCGAACACTGAAGATTAGAATAGCTAAGAAATATAATTTGTTCGATGGAATCTTCGTCTAGACTACACTTACAAAGCGAGCTGTCCCGAATGCGAAGAGTACTAAAACACGGGGAAACAGACATGACCAACAAGCAAACAAATGTTGACAGTACACCTGTGATTGTCATACAAAGCTGTCACGTGAATGTGACAAATGTCAACATGACAGGTTTGTATGAAATGACGGGTATACTGTCGCGAACTTCTGTTTGTTCAAACTTTATCTCCTCGTTGGCTTACAAATGCGAAAGAACTTGTGCGTCCGTATGTAACAGTAAATTGCCAAATTTTAATAGTAACAGATACTATTAAAATTTGGCAAGACGATGGTAGATGGTAACCTGGGAAAGGACCTAGACGGGTTTATATCCCGAAATTCACTGTAGTACGGAAACACGTCTCAATTCATACGCGGACGAATGGTAGCGAAAGTTAGTAACCATCAAATATTATAAAAAAGTTAAGGTCGTGATTGTTGGGAGAAATTTCCGAAACCACTGACCCACGTATAAAAACTTTCACTAAAAATAAGTTAGGTAAATAATTTCTAAGTGACATAGAGTACTTACTTAATTTTCATTCTATATAAATAAACCCTGTTGCAAAAAAGAACGGGCGCGTGGGTCATTTTCATATAATCGAGACAATTTGGAGACCTTTGATCTCCTCCTGGGAACTTCTGGATGCAATATGATTATGTAAATATAGAGCATGAATGGACGAGGTTTACAGTTCTTAAGGTAACTAACCGATTGAAAAGGACGTTTTGGATTAGTAAGTTTTAGACGTTTTGGTACCCTGGGAACTTTCCACCCATGCTCTAGATTTTCATTTAGATTCCACCTACAAAATTCCCAGGGGGAGGTCCCAAGTTATCCAAAATCTCTCGAATGTATGAAAATTGCCAATGTGCCCGCAAAGGAGTGTACAAGGATGTCGTGGGACGGACTTGAACGCTCAGGGATTCGAAAACCTCGGCGAACTGCTAGTAAAAAATTTGTGTCTTTAATTTACGAACTAGCGTAGTAAGTGAATCACGTGCGTAGCGAGCGAAGTGATTCAAAATCACTTTCACTCAAGCTCGCAGCAAAAAGCGACTTTGCTCCAAATTTTTTTTAATTAGACCAGCCAAGCATTTGATCGCCATCTCATCTGGTGGTAAATGACGATGCGGCCGAAAATGAAGCATGTCCGTCTAGAAGTTCAAGCATCCTTTTCTCACTAAAGAGGTGACAATTTGTTATTTCCAGAGGACCACGCGAAGGGGCTCAGCACGTTCACGGTGATGGCGGGACTTGGCGGATTCATGGGATACGCGCTCGGCGGCATCAACTGGGATGAGACCAGATTAGGTACGTGTAACTGCTCAGCAATGCCCATAATCAGCAACCCACTGCTGGACTCGAGGCTCGTGCCTTAAGATTTGGAAGATAACCTTACCTTCTGATGTCGGTAAATCCCTGCCTAAATATATAACAATGTCCTTACTTAAATATTACCCAAACTACCGAATAGATTTTAATAAATTATAGCCAAGACCCAACACGATTCAACAATTTTTTTTCCAAAAACTTCTGGCGTTCTTTTTCGTCACTGAGTTATGTACAATATTACTCGAACACTAACCAATGCCCTCACGGTGAGCGAAAACATTGTGATGAAACCTGCACATTTCGGCGACTACAAAAAAAAAAAAAAATAACTGTCGAAGCAGAGCCCGGGCCCTCGTGCTCAAGAGCACAACAAAGATTAATTTTGTTTTATTCTTGGTTACTCTTTAGATATAGCAAATGGAAAAACAATGTTCTATTCACAATTATTCCAACTTAATTTCATAAAAATCGATACAGCGCTATAACACAGCTTAGATAAGAGTTTCCAGACATGTCGGTAAACTTTCCCATTATAAAATTAGTAAAGAAAGACTAAACTTTTAGCAAATAGCCTAACACGTACAAGACAGGCCCATTATAATGTCACCATTATCTATAAAGCAGACAGCCTTGCGTTTACTTATTTAAGAAAAATAATAGCAATGAATTTAACGATGGGAAGTCGGCAATCGCGAAGTTTTAACGAAGCGAATTGTCTTCTGTTAATTTTAATTTGCCTTTAAATACAATTAATTATTAATGTCGGATGAAAAGGAGCTTTTGTAAGTTTGACGTGATTGTGTGTGGGGTTAATTAAGCCATGTACCTATAGATACAGTCTGGCATCGTAGATCCCAAATGGATGAATTGATTTCGATATGGTTTTTTGAAATTGAAAGCTAGTCTGATCGAGGTTCTTAGCCCTGTTTCATCAATTTTGCTTAATATGTAGGTATAGATTTAAAAAAATATATTGTGTAGATTTAAATGGAGTAGTGTTCCATGGAAAACCGCAGCTTTGGCAGTGGATTGGCCTGCATTTGCCAATTTGCTGCCAGAGCAACTTGTCCCGAGGTTTTCGTAGTGGTCAACGTATTGGTGATACCCCTGGTGTTGCTGAGGTAGCGGTGACCATATTCCATCAGTTGGCCCGCTTATATGTTTGCGTATCGATAAAAAATATAAATTTTCTTGGCGTTAATGTCCCGGTTATGCACTCGCGCACGAGAGCCCGGGGTCTGCCTTGACCATGATCTAGGATTTGGCAGGTCGGGTAATTACAGCGGAGCGACTGCCGACTGATATCCGTGATCCTTACTAGGGAAACCTGACCAGATTGGATTATGGTTACACATTCAGTCGCCTGAATGTGCACGCTCTCGCTCACGAGTCAGATACCGTAACCACTCGGCCACCGACGCTCCATTTGTCTACCGATTAACATAAAATTATTTAGTTGAGGGTATTTTTTCCAGCATATGTTACGCAGGCAGACGCACTCCATAGACGTAGAATAACTTGTGAGTCCAGCAGTGGACTAGTTGATGATGTTCCATATTATTGATGATACAATAAAACTATCAGTAGGTAGTAATACTTTGCTACGTCTTTGCTTCATGCTGCTTCATGCATTTGCAGGCTGATATGATAATGATGAAGACGACATCTTTGCTTCAGGCGATTTCTTCGGCGGCCACGTCCGTGCAGTGTTCTCCCTCATCACGGTGATCTTCGTAGCCTGCGTCTCAGCCACAGTCACCAGCTTCAAGGAGATCCCGTTGGACCAGCTCAACGAGCAAGACGAGTTCAGGAAACTGGCTCAGCATGAACGAAACCAGGAGAGCTTCGATGTGGACGACCAGACCGCCGAGAAGAATCTGAAAATGGATAACACTACTTACGGGTCCTTGAACCAGCCTGACGTGAGTGGCGTTTTGATTTATTAGAAACTTGTGGACCCGGCGCGACTTCGTTCGCGTTCACCTAATTTACCCCTTTCCGTAGCCTTTTTTCACTCTATATGTTGTTGAAAACCGCATTAAAACCCGTTGCGTAATTTAAAAGATATAAGCGTACATAGATACATAGGGACAGACGGCGTGAAGCGACTTTGTTTTATACTATGTATAGAAATACGAACATACAGGCACGCCTGTTTCCCGTAGGGGTAGTTTACCACATTCTATCAATCTTGGCGACAAAAACCCGGCTGTGCTCTCGCGCAAGAGAACCCGGGGTCCGCCTTCACCATTATCCAGGATTTAGCAGGCTGACCAGATGGGATCATGGTTTATTTGGACTGAGGCTCAAGTCCAGCAATGGACTGTTAGAGGCTGTTAATCTTGACCCATTCAGGCCGTTCCAGAATTTATTCGCAACCATCTGATGAAAAGTCCTTAGTTTCTATAACTCTCTATAGTTTTTACAGCGATTAGATGTAGGCTTCCAATAGGTACAAATAATATCTACTTTTATCATCAACATGAGTCACTTAGATATCTAGATATCTATTTGATGAAACCGTCACGAAGATTGATTGAGAATTTTATCGCGTTTTAAGGTAAACCTACACACATAACCCTTCATGAAAGTGTAGGTAGAGTAGTATAGATGTACAAAACGGAACGAAACTGACAATCGATTACATAAGAAGGAAACCTGTTATGTGTCGGTGTTATATTCAATTAAACATCTGCTTTCCGTAATATGTCTGCAGGTTTTAATAGTCGTATGTAACCTTATTTATTTGAGGGTCAACATGGGATCAGTAGTAAGCATACCTATGTAACGAGTACCTGTAATTTATGATGAGAGATTGGCAAAAGGCCCGACGGTATGACGCTCTTTCCTTGGCAACGTGGGAGGGCGCTGGTAAAAACTGTGGGACGCTACATGTATAGACACTCTGGGGCTATCTCATTTTAACGAACTATAAAAAAACTAAGTGAGACAACTGGTGACCAGGTTGGCATTTGCAACGGATTAGCATCGCTATCCAAGAAGGTAACGCACCAGATCTCTGGACACCATTACGGACAGCGGTGTAACTATTAGCGTTTATATTTATTGTACCTGTAAATATTTTGTGTATAATAATGCGTTTCAATTATTATGTAATCCTTTACCGTATTGGCAGCCCCCCGCCCCGCCAGCCAGCCACGGCCACCTCTCCCTCTCACACTACCTGCGCTCGATCGTGGTGATGCCCAGCTCCCTTCGCGTGGTCTGCCTCACCAACCTGTTCTGCTGGATGGCGCACGTCTGCTACTCCCTGTACTTCACAGACTTCGTCGGCGAAGCAGTTTTCGGTGGCGATCCTGCTGTGAGTGATATATTTTATTTATTTATTTATTTAACAATTTATTGTACACAAGTATTTATATTGACTTTATTAGCGATCCGCCCCATCCCGTGGGGATATCGTGATGTAAAGTGGCTTATGTTTCTTATTGATAATGTAGCTTTCTATGGGTAAAATAATTTCAAAATCGGTTTGTAGTTTTTAAGTTTATCCATTACAAACAAACAAACCGACAAACAAACAAATACTTTCTCCTTATAGTTTAGATTCACACCACCATCCATGCTCACACCGAGCCCAATGTCAGACCTGTATAATGTAGATGTATGTAGTTATGGCTTAGAATAAAATTGCTGTTGGATATACTATAAAAAAAAAAAAATTATCATGGGTGGTGAGCGCGCTTACTCTCCGGTGGCTTATTATTTTGGGCGCTCGCACTTCTTAGTTCACACGCACTATTAACATAAATTGAATTGAGTACCTAACCGAAATATTGGTAAATGACTGATGGCCCTATGGTGCGATTGTCTATTCTTTGTGATAATCAGGGTATCTTGGGATATTTTGTGATAATCGGGTGTTTTCAAAGAAAGATAATTATACCATAGTGATCTTGATATCTCTAAAGCCTTTGATAGGGTTTGGCATGCGGGCCTTCTATGCAAGCTTCCTTCATTTGGTATTCCTGTTGGCTTTTGCACCTGGATACCGGATTTTTTGAGTGGACGTTCAATCCGTGTAGTTATTGATGGCTACTCGTCTAATCTCCAGGCTATCGACGCGGGAGTTCCTCAGGGATCTGTACTGTCCGCGACTTTATTCCTGCTACATATTAACAATCTGCTTATACCAGGTACCTTTGGGTACGCAGATGACAGCACAGTAACGGATAGATATTTGTCAGATGCAAAAGTCAACAGGGACGATATTCAGTCTTGTCGAGAGGCCATGGTTGATCGTTTGGACAAAGCTCTCAAGGCAGTTTCTGATTGGGGCGAAGCCAATCTGGTGGCGTTCAACGCAACCAAAACTCAGGCGTGTTTGTTTTCCGCCAAAAGGAGTCCATTCCATCTAACTCCAACTTTTCGGGATGTTCCTGTGGAAATTACCGACAACCTAAGCTTCTTGGTGTTGAGCTATCTTCAAATCTCAACTTCGGTCAGTACATCGAATTCAAAGCAAAGACTGCAACAAAAAAACTTGGTATCCTCTCGAAGGTTAGGCGGTACTTCACTTTCAAGCAGTTGCCTTAGTTATATCAAGCACAAGTGCGATTCTGCATGGAGTACTGCTGCCACCTCTGGGATGGATCAGCCAAATATCAACTGGCGGCTTTGGATTCGGTGGAAAAACGTGCAAAGAAGATCATTTGTGACCCGCGGTTAGTCAAAGCTAGGCTGCAGAGCCTCGAACATCGGCGTAGGGTTGCGCGTCTGATGGTCTACTACAGGTTACATTTCGGAGAGTGTGCGAAGCAGCTTCACGACCTCATTCCGCCGGCCCCTTTCCGCCATCGGGAGACGCGATCCGGGCGAGCGCTTCATCCTTATGTCCTGGATCTTCCCGCTATCCGCACAAACCGCTTTGGCTCGACCTTTGTAATGCGTACGGCTAAGGAGTGGAACGCGTTGCCTGCGAGTGCGAGAAAAAAAAAAGTATTCTGCGATTTGTCGTAGGCGATTTTATTCTCATTTTATTAAAGTTGTTGTATCTTTGATTATAGAACCTAAATACTTGCGAGTTTAATAAACTAGTTTGCGAATTATAAATGTAAATGATGTAGGTACCTACTGCTGATGATTAATTTGTGTAATTTTTGTACTCTTCTTCCTTACTTCGTTTGTTACGAAGGTAACGTTAGGTAAATGATTACCCTATTAGTAGCTCATTTATCTATGACATACTCTGCATTATGTAAGTTCCCTTCGAAGGAGGTAGTAATTTTCTGTGAGGTGTCAACATCATTTTCTGGCTCAGCCATTATCTGGGGGAGATCAAAGCAATAAAACTAAAAAGTCTGAACAGTTAGGTTTTAGCGTGTGAAGCACTCCTATTTCGTCCTTTATTCATATCTAATAAACGCCTACAAAAATATTAGACGCAAATTATATAAAAAGAGTTAATGTTTGCTATTTACTTTCAGGCGCCAGTAGGTTCTGAAAGCCGTATGGAATACGAGGCGGGCGTCCGCTTCGGGTGCTGGGGTATGGCGATGTACTCGCTGTCCTGCGCGTGTTACTCTACCGTCATTGAACGACTCATAAAACGGTTTGGGTAAGAAATTACCACTGTTGGAAATCGAGCAGACTCACTAAGTAGTAAGTCTTTTTACCCCTCTGCGTGACGCAAAGGAGGGTAATGTGTTCATCAGCCTATGCATGTATGTATCTTTGTTCGTTCCTTTGTAACACTCATGAAAAAAAAAACAGTTTTCCATGGTGGCACTCTAGAAATCAAACGCATGGGCCGATAGGTCGACAAACTATGTGGTATCGTTGAATAGGAAAATCATCGGTTTCTCTTACCATTTTTCATTACAATGACCCCTTAGGATCGATAACGATTTCAAGTTAGTTAGCAGCCATTCTCATTATTTGATTAAACGAAAAATGAAGTCTGTAGATCTGTTACGGATTTTTGCGCGATTTCCCACGGATTTAAATAAATTTGATTTGGCCACAGTGCATTGTGGCCTCACAGTGGCAATGCACTTGCGATTCCGAATTTCTGTTACATGAAGCCTAAGTGCGCGATCTGTCAAATCCTGGATCATAATCAAGGCGGACCCCGGGCGCTCGCGCGGGAGAGCACTACCGGGACATTAACGCCAAGATGATTAAATTAGGCCTAAGTGCACAAACCGTGGATGTTGTAGGTGACAGCTACCTACTGGTTTCCACCAGTTTGTCGACTCGCTTCTCACTGAATAGCTTAAACAGGTTATGACGTTCAAAAGTGGAAGGCATACCTATTCCAGAAGTGTTTTCGGATTGAATCGAAAACAAGTAAATAAATAAGTAGGTAAGTAGCTACAAACAATATAAAAACAGTGTCTCTGCGTACCCCTCTGGAATACGGGCGTGAGTGTGTACGTATATACTTATGTAGTTTAGAGGAAAAGTTTTACTTTCGTAAGTTGGATTGGGAGTACTTACTTGTACTACGTAACCTCCGAAACTCTTGATCCGATTTCCCAAAAATTTCTAGCATTGTATACGTAGCTGAAGGACATAGACTACTTTTACCTCAACAAATAAATCCTATTTAACGGATCTGGAAGTTTGTATCTTGCGAGGCGCAGGCATCATTTTTTTTCTTGTTAAATGTTATTGTATTGCAAAATTATCGTGTCGTGGCGTCCTGTGTAATAAATATTTTCTGTTTTCTTTTCTTTCTTAAATTCTGAAGAAATCAAGGGCAAACTCTAGTCCTAAATATAACGCAAAAGGCACAAGTTTTACTTTCCTTATAAGAGCATTGAGTAAATATTAATGTCACCAGCTTTATAAGTATCTGTTATTCCTTGTTTACACACGCCGAGTGCAGCAAGTGCCCTTCAACTTGACTGACAAACACTTCCTCACCACAGTGGCATAGTACTTAATAGGATCAGTGGCCCTTGACTTTTATTCTCCAGTGAGGGCAGTTGGCAGGCTTCTGTGATCTGCAAATCGATAATTTATGTAGTAGGTATTTATTAACAAGAAGAGGCTTGATTTGTTCACCGATCTCGGTAGGTATTTATTGCATTATTTATATTGTTTTGAAACAAAGCTAAAAATCGTTTAAAATAAAAAAGCCGCAATGAAATTTTTCTATCCGTTCAAGAGTTACCTCTGAGATGGATCAGCCAAATACCAACTGGTTGCTTTGGATTCGGTGGAAAAACAAGCAAAGAAGTGAATTGGTGACCCGCAGTTGATTGAGGCTAAGCTGCAGAGCCTTGAGCGTAGGGTTGCGCGTTTGTCGGTTTTCTACAGGTTGCATTTCGGAGAGTGTGCGAAGCAGTTGCACGACCTCATTCCGCCGGCCCCTTTCCGCCATCGGGAGACACCGGACTGGCGAGCGCTTCATCCTTATGTAGTGGATCTTCCAGCTATCCGCACGAGCCGCTTTAGTTCAACATTTATAATGCGTACGGCCAAGGAATGGATCGCATTACCCGCGAGTGTGTTCCCTGATCATTATAATCTAGACGCCTGCAAGGCCAGAGTGAATAGGCTGTTCCTAGACAGGCATGCTCCATCATCGGCCGCATCGTCACTTACCACCAGGTGAGATGGCGGTCAAATACCTGGCTAGACGAAATATTAAAAAAAAAAAGAGTTACGACGAGTAAAGGCAGATACACTGATACCTACATAGCCACATATGCACTTCAAACTTGTTAAACTTTCTTTTCACGGCAGGGGTTACAAACTTAGAAAATAATAGATGACGTACCTTCAATATTAATAACGTGGGTATTTATCAATATTAATACCTAGTAAAAAACAAAGTCGCTTCCTGCCGTCTGTCCCTCGGTATCAAAATATGTATGTATGTATGTACGCTTAGATCTTTTAAACTATACAACGAATTTTAATGCGGTTTTCATCAATAGACAGAGTGATTCAACAGGAAGGTTTAGAGGCAATAATAAAGGGTAGGTTGGGTTAAAGTAGCATAGATGTTGAGTAGGTGTAGGGTAGGCGTAGAGGTAGAGGTAGGGAAGAGAATGGGTAGGGTAGTGTAGTTAGAGATAGGACGCCACTTGAACGAAGTCGCACCGGGCCCAGTAGTATTTTAATAAAGATTAGATACTTATATTAAAGTATTAAGAGCGTCGGTGGCCGAGCGGTTACAGTATCCGACTCGTAAGCCAGGGGTCCCGGGTTCGAATCCCGCTCCGGCCATGTACCATTGACTTTTTTCTGAGTTATGTACATTAGTTGAATACTAACCGATGCTCTTACGGTGAGGGAAAACATCGTGATGAAACCTGCACATTCAAGCGACTGGATGTGTAACCATGATCCAATCTGGTCAGGTTCCCCTGGCAGCAGGGTCATGGTCAGATGGCAGTCGCTCCACTGTAATTACCTGACCTGCCAAATCCTGGATCATGGTCAAGGCGGACCCCGGGCCCTCGTTCTCGAGAGCACAACCGGGACAATAACGCCAAGATGATTATTTTTATTTTACTTATATTAAAGTATACGTAATAATAGTATTATGCACGTTTTCGCACAAATTCCGTGTAAGTAAATAAATCTTCTAAATTAATCATCTAGCAGTGCATGCTCGAATAAACTTTCATTGGGTCAAATTACACTTGTACCTTCGAGTTCGTTCGTCAAAGAAAATATACCCTGTGTAGACTCGTCCAGAACACTGAATATAGGCTCGGGAACCCGCGTATTCTGGGAAATTACCCGCGTTTCGTACAGGGTGTAGACCATGTGTAACTACACTCTACTTAGTACAATAGATCATAAATTGCCTATTATGAAATTGAACCCGTGACGGTGTGGTCAGCGACAAGACCTGTAAAACTTTCTCGTATCTGGTGAAGTATTATTCCCAGAAATGGAAAATCAATTGTTACAATAGAAGATATTTGGACCTACAGAATTAACGCAATCAAGCGTCTCAGAATACCAAAGACGCGTAAAAGTGCCATTGAGCTGCAAATGCGATCCGATTACAATTCAATCGAGTCACTAGTAAATTATCGGAATCAAGGCCCTGATGGAAAGTGACCACCGCCGCGACATACTTACATTGCCGGTCTGTGTAGGCTCGTCAATATCGTCAATACTTACTCTTGTCGTCGGTATAGGTGGAATCCCTCCATACAGGATATCTACACTAGCAGACTGAAATCTCGTCTTTCCCACGGTCAAATGATGCTACTACCTTCTGCAATCGAGTAATAGTTATCAAGATTATCATCTATGTCGTCGTTCACCCACTTCAAGGTCCGCATTTTGATTTTCGGCATAAAAATCTTGTTATGCCGAAGATCAAAAAGCAAAAAAATAAATTTTGATGCTTAATAAACTGATTTTCCCTATTTTTGAACCGATCGCTTTCGGTCTTGCCAATGTAATTAAAAATATATTGAATTTTTCGAATTGAATCGCAATCGAAATCCGTACTCGAGGCGAGCGCTTCAAAAACAGAATGTTGCCACAAACTTTGCGCTTTGCACGGATTTGAATGCTTAACTAAGTGAAATCCACTTACATGCTAATTCCGTTTGTGCGTACACATTAACGGCTCACCGAGAAAATCCCCCATAAAATATTTGCGGCCATCCCGAAAACATCCCTTATATTTGGCCTCTGTTTAAATACAGTTAGCTCATTTAGATTTTACTGGATGGAGGTTTGTTTTAGGCCGCGGGCGATGAAATAATGAGCAGGGTATATGAGTTTAGGTCGCGGGAACGTTTACAATTTTGCCCATTTATCGTTCGGTTTGAATTTTAGCTCTCATGCTGAGTAATCAACTTATTTTTTAGCAATAGACGCAATGGGTGTGTGTTTTAAGAGTGATCTGTGTGTCTGCCTGTCTGTGGCATTGTGGTTCGCGAACGGACAGCCCGATTGCGATGGGCTTATTTTCATGTCAGTTTATGAGAATTGGTCCGTATCTTTGTTTTGTTAAACTCGATTTACCTTTACTTCAATGTAGGGGCAGCAGTTTAATGTATCAAATGTGAATAATTACCGAAAATCTCATGAGAGTACTATAATTTGACGATCGATTGATTGCGGTATAACTTTTCTGAGTAGGTAATTTACGGATCAAAAACCTAACCGGGCAATGCGTAGAAGAGTATTTGTTATGAATGTTTAACGTCGTAGACGAAGCTCAATTTTTACGTGACTATAGGCTGTTCAACACGACGATCTCAGTAAATCATTCTCTAAGTAATTTGTATTTTAATAATATAGGGTCTCTAGTGTTTAATAAAAGGTAGGCGGACAGAGAACTTTTTAAAATGTTGATAAGTTTACAAAGTTCCTAACTTTGGCACTCTTGCCTTTGCAATGGAGATGAGGGTCTACAATTTGCGTAATGTTCGCTTTAGGACCTGATTCTTTTGTACGCTGGCTCTTCCCTAGGTCGTTTATTCATGTTTCCAGCGCACGGAGATTTGGTTGAGTAGGAAACTTTTTTCTTTGCTGTTTTTTGGTTATTAGGTACCTATTTGATTCTTCTTTTCTTTGGTTTTTTACATAATAGAACCGTATTCTACAGTTCTCTTAATTACAAAGAATACAAAATCAGTTTCTTACTGTATCAAACCATCATCATCTTGGCGACCGGTTGTTTTAGCGTACGAGGGCCTTAGTTTTGTCCAAAATCACTTCCGACTAAAGTTTATATACCATTACACATTATAGGCAGCTTAGGACTGCCTTTAGTTATGCATTAATAATGTTTCGTCTATTGCTAACGTATAAATTCATCTGTTTATAAATTGCCACGAATTCACCCTTCTGAACGGCGGTGTTTTGGCCGCCGGAGTGGTACCTACATAAGACCAACCCTTTTAACTTACGGGTGTAATACACGGTGACAAATTAGGGACTGATCAGTTTGAATCTCCGAAGACCAGAAAATGCGCTAGAGCGTTTCCTGTTTTTCAGAAATATTTTAAACACTGCGACCCACCCACATTCTCAGATTCTCAGATGAGGAGGCTCAAGTCCAGATGACTGTTATGGGATTATATGATTCTCCCCCCTGCCCTATCTGCTTACACCATGTATGTATAACACAGCTGCCCTTTCACACAGAGCCAAGAAGGTGTACGTCGGCGGGCTCTGCACCTACAGCTGCGGCATGCTGCTGCTCTGCGGTATCCGCGCGCGCTTCGCTGTGCTGCTTTTCAGCTGGACCGCCGGCGTAATGTACTCCACGCTGTTTACTATGCCGTACCTGCTGGTGGCGCACTACCACGCTACTGGGATGGTGAGTACGACGGGAAAATAGATAGCAGATCAAGAGAGGTTCGAATTGGAGCCGCCCGACTGGGGAAGTACCTCCATCTAACAGAATACCACAGCCAAACAATACTATTATAAATAGTACCATGTTCCTATCGGTGAGTAAGGTCTCCAGTGCTCCATGGGGTGGAGATTTGGAGAACGTAGCTTTTGGCTGTAGAGGGGCATTTGCCTTTTTGCTGCCAGAGCAACGTGTCTTAGAGTAGAGGTGGGCAACGCATTGGCGATACCTCAGGTGTTGCTAATGTCTATAGGCAGTGGTGACCACTTTCCATCAGGTAGCCCGCTTATCTGTTTGTCTTTCGTGTGACATAAAAAATCCAATGATTATCGACGAAGTATTAAGTACGGTAAGCAGTGAAGGAGCCGTGCATCATCATCATTACTCTAGCGAATTCCAGCTTCTGCCAAGGTCCGCTTTGGTATTCTTTTCACTTCGCCCGGTTTTCAGCATCCTCTCGCACCCGACTCGTCGTGGCAATTCATAGACAAAGATAATTCATTCTTTACTTTTACCGGCAGTTTAGGCACCTATTTCACAGCATGTGACCAAATCCAGAGAAGGCGTGCTTCTTTAATTTATTCCGCGACATCCCTCATCCCTTACGTTAAGGCAGCGTTAACATGGACGGACAGTACGACGTACAACCACCGGGATATATATCCATATTTATACCGACAATTTACTCTTACAGTAACAAAGTATTAACCAACGAACTCATGATACTTGAAAATTTCTGTCTTTTTTGGAGTATTGTAGACTCCAAAACAAGTATCATTAAAATATTTCAGAAGTTCCTGAATACCATGGATAAATCTCTAGGCGCATGAAGCATCAGGCTTACTACTTAGATGTAAGGAAATAAGTCGAAGTTTCTTACTCTCTGAACAAAGTGCAAGTTAGTAAGCAAGTAAGGATCCGTAGATAGAGTTTAATGACGTTTTCCCCGAGTTGAAGAATTTTTTAGACAGATAAGTAGAAAATGATTTGTATTTTTACTGTAGGCGTTTTTTAACCTAGGTATAATTTTCAGATTATAAATAAGCTATAGTATTGTATTACCTACTAACTGTCTGGTGCGGCTTCGTCCACGTAGTCTCAATTTAAGGATACCACGATAAAAGTAATATTTATAAACTTACGCACAACGCTTCTTGAACAGGACAACGAAACCATCGACTTCAAAACAACTTGTCATAATATATCTATATTAATTGCCGTCGAAGGTAAAGTTTTTAAATGTTGTTGACAAAGGGTAAGTAATTGTTAGTAGTTTGATCGTGGGTGGAGCAATAACCGTCATTTATAACGGTAATGGAAACTCGATTAATAACTGATAATACAGACAATACTTCGTTGTTATTTACATTACAATACATTAAACTACTCCGTTGAATTTGGTGTATTATAAATAAAGGTACAGCAAACGCTCGTACCTCCACTCGTAAAGTCCACTGCTGGACTTGAGCCTCCTTCACCAGTGAAGGGTTTTGCTGTAATCTCCACCATCGGCAGAAGGGTTGGAGATCGCAGTGTTGAAAATACTCAACGTGAAGCTGATGCCTATTTTCTGGTCTGACGATCGTCCCAGCTGATCTGGCTCTAAAACATTGACACCTGAGAATAGGAGGGGTTAGTGCTATATTCCGAACATGACATTGCTTCATATTAGTTGTCATGAAAATTCATTTTTCAAAAATACCTAAGCATGTGTCATGGCAGACAGGTACCTATAATTTCGTCAGGCTCTCACGCCTTAAGGGCATAAGACGCGAACAAACAACCCTGGACACCAGTCATCCGCACAAACTGCTTTGATTCGACCTGTCTAATACGGCTAAGGCATGGTTGCATGACCGCGAATGTGCTCCCTGAGCGACTTAGTCTAGACACCTTCAAGGTCGGAGTAAAACAATAGGCCATATACTAAAATACATTTATTTCGAGGCATCTTCGACCTGTATAAAAGTAGGTACGCGTCCTGTCCACGGCCCTAGCTTCCAACAAACGAACGAAATATTCAAACGAAAGAACGAATGAAGAAGGAATTACAATTGCCAAACATTGTGCCCAATTTAATTATCGTTACTTGTTTTGTACTGGGAACTTATTAATTTGGAGCTCACCATATTTGAAAACGTTAAGTAAAAGCGCTGAAACAAAACACTAACGCCGTCTTTGTGCGTCGATAATTCACTTGAAAACTTCGAGAGTTTCGTTAAAGCCTTGTTGTAATCGGATTTTCTGGCAACGATTGTGCCCCAACTTTATTTGGTTCATTAAATGTTGAATCTTAATTAAAGTTTCAGATTTACATGTTGCGTCGCATAAATTATTAACGAAATTAGCTACTTCCTGTGTGAGTGGTTTCTAATGCGCTGTGCCTGCTGTAAGGGCTTTGTAAAGTTTGAATAAATATTTATACTTTTAATTTTGACTTCTTGACTTTACAAACTTCCGGTGCTTAGGTTCTACTTACTACAAGTATTATGAATGAACTACAGGTCTGATTCTGATCTATATTATTTCTGATTTGATTTATATTCAGATCTGGGAATCTAAAAGGCCACATTAGCTTTTCATATTATAATTCATATTGGATTGCCCCAAACTTATCTGTGGGAATCCAATATGAATTATAATATGAAAAGCTATAAAAAGCCCCTGTCCTGATCCGGTAGCGAATACTGGAACTAAGTGATGCTTTTTTGAATTGTCTTGTCAATGTCAACAACATCGACGCTGCAGATAAGTTTGTGACATATTAATGGGAATCATATTATGTATGTATAATATGTATAATCATATTATGTATAATCATAATATGGCCTTTTTAGACCTGATTTATATTATTTCCTGGAATCCTTTTCACACGCTCCGCTACCAGCCAGCTCCCTGAGACAAAGCTGACACTGTTTCAAAGGCCACATATACATTAAAACAGCTTTAATCGCCGCACAAGTGCGCTATCACATACTGTAACATATGAAACTTAATAGTCATAGTCATCCTAGACGCTTATGGCCCAATAAATCAACTATGTACGGTCTAACTAGCAGCTTTAGCCGCCCCGATAACAACAGGCCCCTGTCCTGTAGTTAGCTCATAAAATATGCAGTGCCACTTGTGCCTTGATCGTTGGTCGGGCCACATGCATAATGTAGCACATCCTCCAACGTAGGCACACCTACCTCAGAGCCGCCGCCTTGTAATTAATACGCGATAAATGCAGGGAGATAAAGCGTTTCTCGGATATCGCGGGGACGTTTCCATTGCACATTGTGACAATTTGCAAAGAATAGGGACGGAAGTCTAAATAATAATAATCTATACATAGTATTTTTTTTATGTCATACGATAGGCAAACAGGCAAGTGGTCACCACTGCCTATAGACATTAGCAAAACCAAGAGCTTAAAACAAAGTCGCTTCCCGCTGTCTGGCCCTATGTTTCTATGTACGCTTAGATCTTTAAAACTACGAAACGGATTTTAATGCGGTTTCTAACATTAGATAGAGTGATTCAAGAGGAAGGTTTATAAGGAAGACAAAAAGGGCAGGTAGAAGTAAAGTAGGTATATGTGAACGAAGGCGCGCCGGATCCACTAGTAATAAATAAATATGCTTAGACAATTCACACAGCGCCATTTAGTCCCAAAGAAAGCAAAGCTTGTGTTATGGGTGCCATTATATTTTGAAAAACATACTTATTAGATATAAAACACGTACACCCATAACAGAAATTAAAATTTATCATTTCAATTTCTGCTCGGCCGGGAATCGAACCCGGGACTTCTGCGTGACAGACCGGTGTTAACCAACTGAACCACTCAGGTCGTAAAGTGTGGATGCAAATTTAAATGGATGGTATATACAACCTAGCGACCACCAGTATAAAATGTGCTCGCAACACGATGGGCATACAAACGGTCCACGGGTTTAGACATTTTAGACGCTTTAGGTTCTCTCTTCTGTACACATATATGTGCTCCTTTTATTCCTTGTCCACGGCAGTTGGCTAGCTAGAAAATATTAATAGAAAAATTTCTAAGAATGTTCATAGCAACTTTTCACTTACTTACTTCAAACTTTTCGGGGAAAATATGATTTTTTCCTAGAAAAATAAAAATACCGTCACGGGTTGTAAATCGGCACAATATTTGGCCCAATTGAATCTCTACGGTAAAAACACGACGACCTAAAACCTTTGTGTGTCGTGTGATCGTGTCATTTTACAACTTTTTAGAAAAATGTCTTAAAGTGTGCTTCTGTGATTTCAATAGCCCATAATATTATGGCTACAAATACTAAGTAATATAAGCCTACTTGTATTGATTGTTGTGTTTTACTTGTGTTGTGTTTTGTTCTTCATATATAAATCAATCCAAGGCACTATCGATAACAAATTGCGACGTGGTCGTATCGTCGACTAGACGTCATCATGGATGATGCCGCCGTAAATGTTTGAAGACGTTTATTGCTGTTGCATGGTACCTATCATCATCTTGGCGTTGATGTCCCGGTTGTGCTCTCGCGCACGAGGGCCCGGGGTCCGCCTTGACCATGAACCAGGATTTGCATGGTACCTATATACAGTGGTAAATGACGAGACGTATATTGAAATTTTAAGTTCGTTTGAGAAAATGTAAACACAACACGGCTAGCACAAGTATACTCTCGCGCGCAATAAACAAGAAAAGGCGCGACGTATATGCTACTATCTCATTATATCTAGTATTGAGAGAAGGAAACAAACGCTCTCTCGCAGCGCGACCGTGTTTCGCGGCTACACCTGTTCTAGCCGTGCTGGTGTTACCAGAAATGAACAAGATCTTTGTACTTACCCAAGTACAAGAAACGTTTCTTATTTAAGAGAAATTGGACTCCAATCATCATCATCATCGTCCCGGCTTCTACCAGTTCCCACTCATTCTTCTCCACTTCGAACGGTTATCGGCACCCACGCTTCGTAAGCCAATGACTCTCGCATCCGACTCACCGTCAATCCATCTCTTCTTGGTCGCCCACGTAGTCTTTTTCCTCCGTTCAGGGACCTATTTCTCATGTATCCCTGGGGCTTACGTAACACGTGACCATAACAGCGCAGAGCCTTTTCGATCTTAACCGCGATATCCCTTACACCAAGGCGGTCACGGATGTACTCGTTACGTACTCGGTCGAGCCGCATAACTCCACTCATCCACCGCATCATTTTCATTTCGTTGGCGTGAGTTCGCGGACGTATTTCGTCAGCGCCGGCTACATCATAGAGCCATAGAGCATCACAGGTCTAATGATACTCTTGTATACGAGTATAAGCTCAAGGGAGCTTTACAGGGATTTTAGTGTCACAGATGACAGCCGTGAGCTCTCGCCATTTGTCCCAATATGCAGAGATTTGGGCCTTGATATCGGGACTGGTTTATATTGGTATTCTGTCACCGCTGTTCATGGACATTAGCAACACCAGGGGGTTTCATTAATTCCGCTTCACGCCTCTAAAATTACGAGACCTTGCAGGAAATAGGCAAATGCTAGGCCCATTCACTATCAAAAACACGGTTCTTTATGAAGCTATGGAGACCTTACTCACAGGCAGGAATAAAATAGTGTTTAAAATATATTGTTTAGCTGCGTTATAACGAAGGAGGAGGAGAAGGTACTTCTCCATTCAGGCGATTTCAATTCGAATGGGAAGTCCTACCTCTGTTAAATACCAAAAGCAAAGATTTTGACATATACACAGTCGGTGCCAAAAGTCTTCGAAAAACCTCATACTCTCTCTTCTCCAATTCGAACGGGAAACCCCGCTATATCCCTCCTTTCTTAAATATTAAGAGTATTAAAAACCTTATACTTGCTTTCAGTGGGACAGCGCCGGCGGCGGTAGCGCGGAGCCCCGCGGCATCGGCACCGACGTCGCCGTGGTCAGCAGCTGCGTCTTCGTGGCCCAACTGTTCGTCTCCTTCATCATGGGGCTCGCTGTCAAGGCGACAGGCACCACGGCGGCAGTAGTCGCCGTGGCCGCCACTCTGGCAGCAGTTGCAGCCTTCACCGCCACCAAGATCACGTACCTCGACCTGTGAATGATAGATGGAATGATTGGAGGCTATGTTCGATGACGAATGTAATAGTGTGAGGTGTCTATAAAAATTTAAATTAAGTGATGTTACGAAGTAGGTATGTTAGTAGTTTGTTAAAGAAATTATTATAACATACATTTATGGTGAAGTAGTAGAAGTTATTACAATGATCGTTACTATTTCAAGCCCGGCTTGCACGAAATTCTTAAACACCTTTAAGAATGACATTTAACGTTTTTTAGTATGAAGTTTTTTGTTTCAGTATCAACTTAAATGCGTTTAAGAATTGGGTGCAAGCCGCCCTAAGTAAAATAAAATAAGCAAGTAATGCAATGGATCTGAAAAATTTCTCTATAGTTTGTAAAGTTTATTATGATAATGTTGAATGATACATTATTTGTTTTTATAATTAAATTAAAAGACTGTATTGTAAACTTGGGATCTCCTTTATTAATTGATACAAAACTTTAAAATAAAATAGTTACTTATTGATTTCTTTGAAGGAGCCAACATCACGTGTATTACACATATAGGTATCCTTGTATCATTCATAAAATATGAATGATACAAGGATACCTAGATTTATATTTAATCTTATCAGAAGGCAAGTAAATAAGTATTTTAGAAGTTAAAATGGTATACCAATGTTAATGTATTCTAACTGATGGAATTATGATGAAAATATAATTATTAGCTGAGCTCGACTTTGATTTTACGATATTCCGGGCAAATTGATTAAACCCTTTCTCTGGCGAGAGCTTTAATTATTTAACCATTAGTTAACCAAAGCGAATAAACGCCGAACGTTTTTCTTGAAGTGTGTGTTGAAAATTTTAAGCATTTCATTTTAAACCTTGGAGTAGGTACCGTAAACGTTATCGTCAAATAATTAAAATACGAAATATGCCATAAAATTAATTAAAACCATAATTAAAATACGATATAATAAAATTATGAACAAGTGAAGTGGAAACGCATCCAGTCTAGTCATCCAACATAAGTATACAGGATGGTGCGACATGAGTCGAAACTCGAGCGGCCGCCGTCGCGTCAACAGGAGTCAAGTGCAAAAATGGGGTTCTTCAACTTTCTATGGAACAAATTAACTGAAACCCAAGCTCTGAATGAAACCAGCGGCTCGTTTGAAACGGCTTTCTTCGAGTCCGCCTATAGAGTCGTGTATTTAGCAGGTAATCGCTTGTAAGCTTTGGCTTTTAAAGGTATAAGGAGCGAGTGTTGAAAAATTGACTTTTTTATTATATTCGTTTGTTACGAAGTGCTTTAAGGATTAATTTGTTTTCAGACTGTTTTTATGGTGCTGAAGTACAACAAAAATCCAACCTTTATAGTTTCGCCAACTTTCTGTCTGTCTGTTTCTTTCCGCGGTTTAACTGAGGGTGGATTCAAATTTAGCGAACGCGCCGCGAATGCGGTGTTGCAGCAACGGCTCACGAACTGCGCGCAAGCGGCGTGAGTTCACGTCTTCGATTGATACGTACGTTGAAATGCAATGCGCCGGTCGCGCGCTGTTTCAGCAACGGCGCATTCGAGACGCGTTCGCTAGGACGAGCTCGAGTCCACCATTTTTTTTTATTGTCTAGTTAGGCACACGGACGAAGGGTCCTCCTGACGGAAATGGGCCACCGTCGTCCAGAACATCTGCAACGTACTTTAGTAGCTCGATAGAATTGTAATGGATCGCCACCGCAGCTCAATCGCAGTTTGACACGTTTTTGGTATTCTGCTACTAATAAAAGACTATTAAAATTCGATTGGTTTACGATTGTTGTCACAATCGTAGCTCGCTTCAATTGTGGGATAAAACGGTATTCTCCTCTTATTTGACAAGGGTCTGCATTGCGGACAAATTGATAGAAAATCAAATAAAAGCAAGCCAATCGCGCAAATTTCACGCTCATTTTTTCTTGGTAGGTAGGTTTTACGCATCACCAAGGAGAGCGACGATTGAGAGTCGATTCGATTACAACTCAATTGCGCTTACCTACAAGTTTTTGCAGAATACCCAATTTGTCGCGAGTTGTAATCTACTTGTAACCAAATCGAAATCGAATTGTGAGATAACAAAAAATAGAGGAATAGAGGCCCAGGACGCACCCTTGAGACGCTCTAATACGTCGTTGGATAACATACTTACATACATAAAGCTCACGCCGGTGTCCCACGTTGTTGGATAACAATTTTTGAATTGAATAAATGTTCCAAATGTTAGCACGTTTCGAGACAACAGTGTTTTCTCTGCTTTTCCACCTCCAGTGGCGAATGTGTGTAAAACATTATTGACATTAGAGTGCATATAAAACCCCCCGCGACCCCGCATGTCGCGCGTGAGCGCAACCGGACTTTAACGCCAATATAATTATGATGATAAGAGTGCCTATAAAAATAGTGAAAAGCTTAAAAGTAGCTCGACACACAATATCACTTATTTTTGTACCAATTCACACAATGCTATCTATTACAATATTTAAACCAAACAATTAAGCTATATGCGCTGAACGCTGTTCACTCAGACATAAATTAAACCAGCAAAACAGTATCCCGTACAGTTATAATAACCACTAATTCTACTCGCACACTCAGTTACACACACACTGCATTACTGGGATATTCTCGAGAACTGGCGGTGAGTCATAATTAATTCCACTAAATTCGCACAAAGGCGAATATGTGCAACTCTCCGTCGTCTCTACTAAGACTCTACCACTTAACGTGCTTACTCTATCAAGTTTGACCTGCTCTACCAGCTCTACCTTAGTTTCTAGACTACCTAGTGCAGAACTTAGCATCTGTACGCGATATAGATGCTCATAATTACGATTCGTGATCGAATTAACGCGTTCCATTTGATATAGGGTAACTAAGTTGCAAGTTACAAACGTTGCTCGACTGGGAATAGGTTCGGATAAGTTTCGAAGTACCCACGCTAGGTGAAGTTAGCGTTTGGCAATTTGAAGTGCCTAGTTTAGCTGCTAAATCGCCGCAGTCGTTTTCGAAGTTTTGGAGTAATTAAAGCAAGTTTAAAGTTGTTTTCGTTTTGGGAAAAGTAGGCAGATAGTTCAATTCTTTATTGCTCACTTAAGAATATATACATTAAAAAGTAGAGAAAAGCCTTATCTAGTTGTGGGCAACGGCGGCCAATAGAATGAAATAAATTCAGTATAGGGAAAAAGACTTATTACCTTATACCCTATTACTTATTAACTATTTAAAGTAAATACATATTTATTGAGAATCTTCCTTCTTTACTACTAATATTATAAATGCGAAAGTTTGTAAGGATGTTTGGATGTTTGTTACTCTTTCACTCAAAAACTCCAGAACGGATTTTGATGAAACTTGCTTATAGGTAGCCCAAAATAGCACATAGGCTATAATTTATTCAGTAATTTAATGTGGTTCTTGCGGGAACGGGTGTGGAACGTTATAAATGAATTTAACGCGGACGAAGTCGCGAACCAAACCTAAAATAAAATAACATAATGTCAATGTCTCTACTTCGCAGGACTCTCCGCATCTGACCGTGGTCTCTACTTGCTCTACAGTAGCGCTGTAAAGCTGATGATTCTATTGTTTGTGGGCAGCGAACTCTGGTTCCTCTTCAGCCAGTCGGAGAGCCTGGACAGCATCATCGATAACTTCAATGTGACTCTGATCCACCTCATTGCTATGTATCGATATGAAGTTATGGTAATATGTTAATATGTTCGATTCGATTTTGACCATGACTAAAAGTAAAAATAAATGGTCCGTAACAGCCCATCTGACCCATGTATACAGGATGTTTCATAATATATGTAAAAAGTCGTGAACTCGATGGAGTGCTAAACGTATTAAAACGATAGGTACAATTATTTTTTTCGTACGTGGAATAGTTATCGAGAAAACTACTATCGAACTTTTTCTTTTTTAATGTCGATAATTACATTTTGAAAACGAAAGACCGCATCCCTAGAAATCAGTTGTAGTACAAAATAAAGTAGCTTTTGGGTTAATACGGATGCGCGGGCATGCCGACCTTGGTCGGACGTCCGACTACGTATTCCGCAATCAAAAGCGACTATTTCATCCTGCGTAAGGATTAGTATCAACTGCAACTAACGGTTGGTCGGCTCCAGAAAAAGGGGAACGTCTGTTTCTTGTTTTTAGTTGTCAACAATGCTTAAGAAACAAACATGTACCTACTGGCCTATTGGCAACAATTACTTTTTTTATGCTACGCAGTGACAGTCCACCTGAAGGCAGGCGGACTCGAATCATCATCATTAGAACGGTCAATCACGACTTTCGGCTTGAATGTTAATAATTTTATTGTTTCTGAAAAGTAACAAAAGTTTGTTGGATTAATAACCATTACTAGTATGACTAGGGTATATAGGTAGATTTGAGTCAACATATTGCTTTGAAAATGCAAAAGCATATCAAATACCTCGTAATTAAAATTAGGCTTCACTCAAACACATTGTTGTAGCATTTGGTCTGTTGATTCATATTTCTGTACTACCTAGATTAGAATAGCGAAGGGCAAAGCAGCGGCAGTGACTCAGAGCAATTAAGATGATATGTACAGACTGTTTGTATGATTTTAAACTGTATTTGGGAGATTTCCATTAACAAACAGTGCCGCGTCAGGCTGTAAACTGAGTCTAATAAGGGATACCCGACGTGAGTAACGCGCCTGGTACATACGACGCCCATAATTAGAAAGGCCAAATGGTGCATTTGGATGCGAACGCACGACTGGGACTTCAATAGATGTACTTAAAGACTAATCTGCTTTTTATTTAACGTACTTATGAGTACTTTATGTAAATCTGAAAGAGCTTTCCTATTAGAAGAGCGGATTCCTGTACAAGCCGTGGTTGAATGCTTGGTTGATGATGATGATGATCACTACACATATTTATAAAACAAAGTCACCTCGATGTCTGTCTGTCTGTCTGTCAGAGCCAGCAAGCTATAGCTAGAGCACTAATTCCAGTCAAAAAATGTTTCCATGCAAACTATATAGGCGGGGCTATAAAAGTGCAATCGACTGGCCGCTCAATCAGTGACTGGCGGCCGCAGCGTTTCGAGCGAAAAACCCAAGAAACAACTGAACCGATTTAGAAAATTCTTTCACTAATAGGAAGCTTCATTCTTTCTGAGTGTCATGGAGTAAATACTTTAGGTCCCACTGTAACAGGATTCCACGGAATGTTATGCAACCGTAGTTATGGTCCAGCGGTAGGTAGTCGTGACCTAAATTGTACGACACACTAATTTCATGGTTGATTGTATCCCAGATGAGACACAAAGATGTATACAAGAATTTGGCTACATCGATGGAGCGATCGCCTTGTTTCGACATCAGCACAGCCAGGAGGCAGGAAATTGTGTCTTATTGGTATAACAATAACGAGAAGTATCTGAAGCTGGTGCTTGGTCTTGGAACTTGTACCCTTGCTGCTTGGTAAGTCAGAAGTTAAGATTTTTTTTTATGAGTCGTCGGTGTCTCACTGCAAGGCAAAGGCCTCTCTCCCATTTTTCAACTTAGACCTAAATGAAGATTGAGAGATGAAAATATGTTTAGTCCGTTTATAGTTTATTTGTTTATTTATTTATTGCAATATCACTATTAATAGGTACAGTGCATTTCATTATAAAATAAAAATAATCATCTTGGCGTTAATGTCCCGGTTGTGCTCTCGAGAACGAGGGCCCGGGGTCCGCCTTGACCATGATCCAGGATTTGGCAGGTCAGGTAATTACAGTGGAGCGACTGCCATCTGACCTCCATGACCCTGCTACCAGGGGAACCTGACCAGATTGGACCATGGTTACACATCCAGTCGCCTGAATGTGCAGGTTTCATCATGATGTTTTCCCTCACCGTAAGAGCATCGGTTAGTATTCAACTAATGTACATAACTCAGAAAACAGTCATTGGTACATGGCCGGAGCGGGATTCGAACCCGGGACCTCTGGCTTACAAGTCGGATACTGTAACCGCTCGGCCACCGACGCTCTAACAGTGCATTACATTACACATACTATATACATAGGTATAGATCTTACATTAATAGTGACACCCCGCTGGGGTATAGCAATTTACAATTTACGAGAGGGCAATTGAAATAATAATTATACTTAATCCTATATTATATCTACTATCTAACATTATTATAGTTATTATATATTATAGTTCATTGTTAGCCTTATAGTTACCGCGTAGCAACCGGGAAAACTTGCAGTCTACTCTATTGAAGCGCACACGCCGCGGTGACTACGCGGGCGCTGCCCGTTCCTTTACAAATAAGCTTTCCGTCGTTGCTGTGATTTTAGTCTCAAACGATGGACCTGTTGATGCTCTGCATTAGATTTAGTTCAAAATATGGTGTTACAATATTTTGTAAATGCTCATGGTACTCTCAAGTAAAAAGGTGCTAATTAACGAGATTTAATTATAAAAATCACAACGGACTTCATATTTTTGAAATCTTACTTAAAGTACCGAAGACATTTAAGTTTTAGACAAAGACGCAGACAAAGGCGTTGTCAAAAGTCTGAGTACTATAGGTAGAATGGAATGGAAGGGCCGAGTGAATCAATCGTCTGACACCTGAATTGCTAGGGTTGATTGAGCGGTTCGTGAGATAATGGTATGCCAAGAGTACATTAAATACTTTCGGTCGATTTTCGCGAAACGTGCGAGTAATACTAATGGATTACATGTCTAATTTAATTTGCATTCAGCCAGATGTATATGCGCCGTTGCAGCAACGGCTCGCGCGCCTTTCCAATATTTTTTCTACGAAAAGTTACTGCAAGCGTACAGACGATGAAAAACACACGCGCCGCCTTCGCTCACTGTGTCAAAAGCATTCAAGAAGCTAGCCGCCAATTGTATCAAACATTTTGATCTTAAAATAGGTGTCCAGACAGACTTGTCGTATTTTGTTTTGGAAATTATGTATTTAAATGGATATATTGCAGCAGTATTCGTTGAAATTCACATTCTTTGTGTTTCTTACATAAATTCAAGACATCAATATACAGTATATGTAGCGTGGTTGAAACGGCAAGTTGTGATTTTGGGTATTGTTTGTTTACCAAATAAGACGAGTCAGTCTGGACAGATCATAAGTACTGCATTCTAAAGTCAACTCCCATCCACAGGTATGTCTTTCCCCTGATAGACGACATAGATTACAACCTCGTAGTGAGGGTGCGTCTCCCTTACGACTACGCGAACATCTCTCTGTACATGCCTACTTACATGATGGTGCTGATTGCGTTTAACTACGCCTCTTACTTCGTGATGGTGAATGACGTCATCATGCAAGCCCATCTGATGCATCTGCTCTGCCAGTTCACCGTCCTCGCCGATTGCTTCGAGAACATCGTGCCTGATTGTGCCAAGGAGTTTGGTGGTGAGTTAAGAGGTTGTGGTGTCGGACTGTTCTAGAAGTATTCGATAAAATGTGACCTTTTGAGAAAATGAGACAATTATTATCTTTATCAATGGGCTCTATAGTGCCCGCGCACACGAGCAATACGCGATAGCCACCAAACGCCGCCACCGAAGTTAGATTTTTCATACATTTTATATAGACACACAGTGTCGCCGGTGGCCGCTATGCGAGTCGTCACTACTTGGTTTCTGTAACTGCTACCGACCACAAAACGTCGCCACAAACGCCGATACTCACCACTCGCGAGTAGTTAAACTCTCCTTTAACACTTGTTTTTTGGAAGGTTTAATTAGAAGATTCTCGAAATACTAATTTTCTTAATGTATGTTTTTAATAGCAGCAGCACAAATAGGGTTGCAAATAGTTGCGGCCACCGACAGTTTGTGACGACCACCGGCCACAAGTCGCTGTCGCGAGCTTTAGCCACTTTTGAAGTCTTTTCTAACGCGTTTGTGGCTGTGGCTTGTGGGCTGTGTGCGCGTAAACTGAGGTGGGAAGATATTGTAGTCGGTTGACATTAAAAAATGGAAAATAAAAATGTACCCCTGTCGTACCCAGTGGGTACATTTCCAGTGGGTACGACTGGGAATAAAAATTATTGTTTCGCGATACTAGGTGTATCAGTCACGGTCATCTAAAATACTTTAAACTTCTTGTTGTATAAATACAATCCCAATTCATAGTTAAAAAACACTATGGTAAACCATTTTTAAAACATTATGGAAATAAACTCCCCTTATGGGAGAGGCGTTATGTTCTGCAGTGGACTGTTATGGGCTGTGATGATGTGATGAGGGTAAACCTCTTCATGGAGTTACCACTATCTGCTTCAAACTGATTGACCACTTGGTTTTCTTGATTGATAATTTTCTTGTCTCTTCCTTTCCCAGATGTTCACCCAGACACCTTGGTTTCAAACAATTTGTTTGTCGAAAGATACACAGACAGATTGCGAAAGTTGGTTGATCAACATAAATTCATTTTGAGGTAAGCCTTCAGTAAACTAGTTCCCTACCTGAGTTTTGTCTACGTGGTTTATCATTGTTACAATCGGTCTTAACAAAGAGCATCGGTCTGAATCGATAGTCAGAGTTATCGAGTTCGCACCTACCAATGACTTTTTTTGAGTTATGAACAACACTAACCAATGCTCTTACGGTGCGGGAAAACATCGTGAGGGAACCTGCACATTCAGGCGGCTAAATGTAACAATCTGGTCAGGTTCCCCTGTTAACAAGGTCACGGAAGTCAGATGGCAGTCGCTCTACTCTAATTACCTGATCTGCCAAATCCTCGATAAAAGTCAAGGCGATCATGGTCAAGGCAGACCCCGGGCCCTCATGCGCTAGCACAAGCGGGATATTGACGCTAAGATGATTAATCATCGTCTTCCTATGGACTTAATGTCCCGGTTGTGCTTTAGAGCACGAGGGCCCGGGGTCCGCCTTGACCATGATCCAGGATTTGGCGATCAGGTAATTACAGTGGGGCGACTACCATCTGACCTCCGTGAAACTGCTACCAGGGTACGCTAAAATTATTTTGTATTTTATTAACATGCTAAGAAGTCTTACTTGCCCCGCAGTAATACCCAGCAGCTAAGAACGATCCTCAGCGCCCCCATGCTAGGTCAGCTCGCGGCTAGCGGTATGCTCATATGCTTCGCTGGATACCAAGTCACAGCTGTAAGATTATTTTGTGATTATACATACACAGATATATAAGAAAAGATCGTCCTCCACAGCGTCGGCACTTAAATATATCCGGGATTCAAAGTATCTTATGTGTACTAAAAGTATACTTTATGAAAACACTTCAGCCTTTCCGAAGATTGTCTGAAATGCTTGTTCCTATATGCTGACCCCGACAGGTCGACATGGCAATAATCACTCGATAATCGCTGTCCATATTTACTTGTACCACTTGTCCGAATCTTCCTCCTCATAGTAATATTGCGACGTAGTTCACGTCCGCGACAGGTCGACATGGAAATTTTCTAGTGATGGGATACATCACACATCACATTATCAATGTTGAAAATGTCGGATGTTCAAAAATAATGCTAGAGCGGGGAAATGAAGGTAGGTCGACGACCCTCGTATTAAAATATCTTTGATAACCTCTATAGTAGAAAATGATTTACTTAACCCTATGTTTTTATTTCTATAAATGTTTATATGGATTTACCTAGTCCCAGTAACTGGCCCCGTGTACAAGTCCCCTTACTGAAATAAGGGTTACTAACGTAATACATACAAGAACATAAACATACCTAGACATAACGTACTTTATAATACACTTTCCAGACTGCGGCAGACAGCATCGCTAAATTCCTCATGAGTCTCCTCTATTTGGGCTACAATATGTTCGAGCTATTTATATTCTGCCGCTGGTGCGACGAAATCAAAATGCAGGTCAGTCTGAAACGATTAATCTGAGGAGCCGGAAGACGTTTCGGCCTTCCGGATCATGTGGTATTAGTAACGTAGTTTTTACGCGAGTTTATTACATCCTTTTCTTAATAATGAAATTTGTCTTTGATGACATTAGTCGGAAGCGTCGTCTGGAGCTTTGCACGAGTGGGAATAAATATGAAATCGACTCTTTTTTAGTAGTGACATATGAGCAGACACTGTCGATGTAACCGTAATATCCACGATTCATGGGTTTAGGTTGCAGGCAACAAAAATGCAGAACCGCAGAGTTAACTAGCCTATAACTTACTTGTTACTAGATAATATACTATACTAGATAATATTACTAGATAGTAAGTATAACGTAGTATAATACCGTCATTTCTTACCTTCTGGATGACGATCTGGGTAGGGGTAGGGTGGGAGTGCAGGTCAGTCTGAGACGATTAATCCGAGGAGTTTGCCGGAAAACGCTCGGCCTTCCGGATCATGTGGCATTAGTAACGTAGTTTTTACTCGAGTTTATTACATCCTTTTCTTATAATGAAATATGTCTTTCATATCATTAGACGGAAGCGTCGTCTGGAGCATTGTACGTTCGGGAGTGGACTCTTTTTTTATGCAATGCAGTGACATATGTGTAGAAACTGCTGCCAATGATATTTACGATTCATGGGTTTAGGTTGTGGGCAACAGAAATGCAGAACCGCGGGTGCGTTAGCTAGCCTATAACTTACTTATGCTAGATAATATAAAGTAGTAAGACGTTGTCGCTCTTCCGACATTTCTTGTTTTTTAAAAGACAATCCATGGAACAGTGTGATCTCTGCCTAGCCCTATAGGAAACGGTGTGATGATTTGTATGTATAATGTAGGTATCGTATGTGTATTACCTTGTAACTGAACACCGCTATGTAAGTCGATCAAGGAGGCGATCAATATGGGATGGTTAGAACATGTCGAAGTAAATTGAAATGACAGCTCTCGGGCGAATTAGCGTCAGAGCACAAAATTAAAAAATACAGCCAAAGGCGTGGCGGCGAGGTCTTTGCCGTAGATTTTCCATGAAAACGTCGGTTTTTATTTATTTTCGACGCTGCTGTGGCTCTCGCATTCGCTCGGCACTAGACTTTCAAGGTTTTTTGAATTCGTTATGCAACCTGTCCTCCGATTTGCGTTTTCTATCCTTCCAAGTAGATTTATGATTCTATTTTTCAATATTTATTCATTGCTTTATAAGTTAGGTAAACATTACATGCCCTTACGGGAACGGCAATTTTAAACTTAAAACTAAACGACACTAATTCATATGTAACGACACTTTTAATTTCTTTTACTGTTTTCAAATTAACTTTAGTTATTATGCGTATGACCCCTTCCCTTCCGGCTTTATCATCAGGCTCTAGACGCCACTCCAGCCCTTTTTTCGAACAGCTCGCATCCAAGCGCTATCTCTTTCACACTCGTGGTAAATTACTAGAGATAGAAAAGACAGACATTAGAACACGAGTACTCGCGTGGATGCAAGCGATTGAAAAATAGGGCCCCAGGTTACCATTTTTTCGACACAGAACGAACGAACGAACGAGCCTACCGTCTATATTCGACTTACGGGTGTCGTACGAGTCGACTAAGTTTTCTGTTTACAGCGATTATGGCAAAACTTTCCACTGATGTGGCGGAGGGTCCAGTCCATCAGTGCACTGTTGGAATTATAGGATTTTTTTAAAGAAAGAATTTCATAAAACACGTATTCAATATATTCACATATCATGGAATTTACAGCCCAGTGTATTTTGGGTAGGGTACACCCGCCAAGCATTGACCAAAAGTAACCGCGCGTGGACAGCCCGGCGTAAATTGCTATGCAAATTGGTCGACAGGTCGGTATATTTAGGGCCCGTACATGCCTTCATATTTGTATCTTACAAAACGCATATGCGCTACCACTGCCTTCACGAACGCACGGTCATCGAACATCATCAAGTTTGTGGAAAGAATTTAAAATAGGTAGCTTTTTTAAAACTAATCAGTGCAAAACAATCACATTAGGATTGTCGCCCGAAACACCACCTATTGTTAGATAGGAAATCGAGGAGGCCCAACACTATAGCGGACTTGAGAATACGCTATAATAGGATGCTTGGAATTATTAAGATGGCGCCTTTTCTGTGTAGTTTAAATAAAGTTCAGTTATTATTAAAAGTAGGTATAGGTACATTCTTTAACTTACTCCTGACGAGCTCTTTAATACTATGATTCATACAACTTAGGTGTCATGAAACAACAATGTGGCACTGTAGGTGCGTTGTCACCGCGACGACAAACATGAAATGCCTCATGCATAGAAAGTAAAGGAAGTAGTTTCATTGTTTTCTATGGCCACGTGCCTGTAGTTGCGCTACCTTTATCCTGCAAATCGGAACACAAAGATACAAACATTATTGTTTGGGAGAAATAAAAAAGGCGGTGGTCACACCACAAATCACCCAGGCGGACTCCTCACTAAATCATAACCTAAAATTATGTAGCATTAGAGAGAACACGCTACGGTAGTGACGGTAGTGAAGTAGTTGTAACAACAAAATCAAGTCGCATGGATAGAAAAACTACTATTATGGCAGTAAGTAATTTTTCTACGATCGCAGGCTTCGGTAGAGCGGCACTCTAATGGAATTAATAGGCCTTCGATGGAGAGGGACCGAGTACGCTTCATTTTCAGACTGCAACCTTGTAATTACCACCCGCTTTGTCATCAAGGCCTGGCACAGCTACGGCCCAATTTTAAACGAGCTTTACTTTAGTCATTTTGGAATTTTTCATAAAATGCGCTGCGTACTCTAAAAAGCAGCAGCAGGCTGTCAGGTTCATGGAGGATAACATTTTAAGCTTCACAGTGACAGAGTAAATGTTGTGCTATTTGTTCAACGATGGCTAAGTTTTCAAACTTAATTAACCCTGTGCACAGTTTAGTTTGTGGACTCGGTCGTAATATTGTTGTTGTTAACATTACCCAGTGAAACAAAGACGTGCCTAACAAAGTGTTTTCGTATATTGGTGAAATATTCAAGTAACAATATTATCTCTATGCAATATACAGAAAATAATGAAAATAAATTCAGTTTTCGCTTTCGACAGAATTGTTGTGGTTTAAAAAATTAGTTTTTTTTATATAGGTATAATATAATATTAAGTAGGTATATTTGCTCACGCGCAGTCTCACCTCGTCTCAGCGCACGAGGGCCCGGTGTCCGCCTGGATCCAGGATTTGACAGATCAGGTAATATAGTGTAGCGACTGCCACCTGACCTCCGTGACCCTGTTGACAGGACAACCTGACCAGATTTTATCATGGTTAGAAATTCAGTCGCCTGAAGGTGCAGGTTTCATCACGATGTTTTCCTTCGTCGTAAGAGTGTTAGTTGTACCTAACTGATATGGATTCTTTCTGAAATAACCTAATTGTTTTTTTTATTTCAAACACCTATATGTAAAGGCACTCTTACTCACCATCTCCACCAGAGCGAGAACATCCGAGAGGCGGTGTACTGCTCCGGCTGGGAAGGCGGTCTCGGCGCGGCGCCCGGCGTGCGCGGGCGCATCATGCTGGTCGCGGCCCGCGCAGCCAGGCCCTTGGTCCTCACTGCGGGTGGGCTGTATGATCTGTCACTCAACTCTTATGCTACGGTACGTTGTTGTTGCGGTGTGAAGGTGGTAGTATGAGGTACCTGAAATGTATGGGCCGTTTTATATGTGTGGTTTTAAATGCAATTAAGAATCAACAAAAACGTTAGGGACCCTGAGACTGGTTGACTAGTCTGATAACCCGTAAATTTTCTTTAAACCACTAAGGTGGCAGACAAGCATACCGCCCGCCTGATGGTAAGCAGTTACTGCAGCCTATGGACGTTTGCAATACAAAAACGTTAGGGACCCTGAGACTGGTTGACTAGTCTGATAACCCGTAAATTTTCTTTATACCACTAAGGTGGCAGACAAGCATACCGCCCGCCTGATGGTAAGCAGTTACTGCAGCCTATGGACGTTTGCAATGCCCAGGGTATCACGTGTTACGGACAAAACCTGTTCACCCCTTTCTTGAAGAACTCCATGTTGTACTCTCCTGGGAAAACCTCTCTAGAGAGCTCGAATACATTCATCATCATCATCATCATCATATCAGCCAGAAGACGCCCACTGCTGGGCATAGGCCTCCCCCAGAGATCTCCACAAAGGCCGGTCCTGTGCTTTTCGCATCCAGCTGGTATGGAATACATTAAGTAATTAAAATTAAAACAAGTACCACACTATTATATGTCTACCAGTAATTATCCACTTATTATTATTATTTATTTAATACTTTATGCACAAAATAGTACAAAGGTGGACTTAAAGCTTTGTAGCTTTATCCACCACTTGTATTTAGCTGCTGCCTATTAGGTAACCAATGTCATCTACTGAAAAGAAAGAAAAAGCATTAGATACCTCTTTAGTGGTATTGAAGGAAATTGATTAATCTACTAAAGTATGATAGAAATACCTAGATATAAACTTTTGTCTTACACCAATTATACCATGCTATTGTTCTCCAGGATGACAGCTATTACGTGTAGGTATAAATCACCATGTGTTAGTAATACAGTCTCCTTGCCATATTCTTCTACAAATTACTAATGAATGAATGAATAAATAACACTTTATTGCACATTTAAAAAAATACAATTGGTACTTAAAAATTAATAGAAGAGAAAGCAACAGGAGACCTTATCGCTTAGAGCGATTTCTTCCAGACAACCTTTTTGAGAAGATAACTGTCAACAGGTATGCGCGATATTGAAAAAACTGAGAGTAAGCCCGTTCAACCTGAAGACATTTTGGTGTACTTAATACTAATAAAACTATAGATACATTTATATAACTAGCATAATTAGTCATTTAGTTAATGATTAGTCTTATTTTGTTTCAGTTGGTGAAAACGTCTTACAGCGCGCTGACTGTTCTGCTACGAGTTCGTTAAAATGCAGTTAAATAAATAATGCACTGAATAATAGAGGGTATTAGTTCACCGCAAAGTTATGAAAACTACAGAATATAAATTAGTAACATAGCGTCAGTTAATTAGTATTACGATGACTTTATTGATATTCTAGACAAAGATTAAAAGTGTAGTCAATAAAATCACCGTTAATGTATTAATAAATGAATTAAACGTTCTATAACACACAATACGTTCTTTTTTCGCCTTATATACAATACTTTAGAAGCTTAATCATCACCAGCATCAGTCCTCAACAGTTGACTGCTAGACTTTAAGTACGGTCGCCCGTTGACATTCAAATTACTAAAAAGGTTACTGTTTTGCATTGTAATTTTGTTAAGGTTCCCAAATTTTACATGTTAAAATAGGAATTTTAAAGATTTTAACCCACCGTAAGGCCGTAACGCGATAAGTCGACAATCTCTAAATTTTAAAATTAATTACATTTAGGCGTAACCTCTTCAAATTTATACAATTACACTTGATACATGACTTTTTTTAAATAAAATAAAAATATTTGGTTTAATGCCAAACGATAACCTTTTTAGTAATTTGAATGTCCACGGACGAGGTTACGATTAGACCCCCTCTACATTAATAAGTAGACCAAACAAAATGGGACCCAAATATTTTAATCTCATTCTTTTAGATACTAGCTACGTTCCAATTCATCCTTCAAATTCATTGCCAAGTTCTGACGACGACCTGTAAAAAAACTCAGCAGATGTCGTCAAATCAGTTATAGTTCGCTAATTAGTCAAAGATGTTAACTAATTTTAGTAAGCCCCTCAAGTATTTTGTTCAAATTGTTTGAAGCTTACCCATAAGCATGACTAATAGCCTCGGACGTACATACGACGCAAATTCGAATGAAGTACTTACGGTGTACACAAATAATATGTCGATTCAACGCGTACTTTCGAATGTTTATTTAGCTGATTTCCTGTACAATTTTCTCTGTTTACACCTTAGAAATAATCGCGGATGATTGTTATTAATTTGAAAACATGAGTTTACACGTGCAGTCAAAACTAGGAATACAGTTTTAAATCTTGGCAACAACATAACGCGCATGGTAATTTTTTACATTAAAATTCGATAATTTAACGTTCCGTTACCTTAAAAGTCTAGGGTTCCTAACCCTATCCACTAAACTGCTTGTGGTAATCTATATCAATATTTTGATAGAAAACGGTACAGACCCAGCCCTCGCCCATTACACCTACGATTCTATAGGTGGGTACCATACGGTAAATAATGCATATCGGCTATTTTTGACTACACATTTAGTCATACGCGTGCGATAGAGACGACTCTACGAAACTGGTCCAGACCTGTTAAGGAACCTAAAGTGATTACAGTACCCACCGTCTTATCTGTTCAGTAGACAAAATCGGAACCAACATAAGCCAGTACTAAAATAACTTGACGTCAGTTTAATGCAACAACGTGCCAAATAATTGTCAATAGCCGAAGTCGACTCTTTTTTAAATAATCGTATTCGTTACAATTTGATGGAAATAGAACAGTTTGTAATATTTTTTATATAATTTTCATGGAATGGTGATGGCTGCCACTACTAGTCAAAACGAAGTTAGACAGTTGACTAAAAAATAAGTTCTACATAAAATTATGACAAATACAGCAAACGCTCGAGGTCACTATTTTTGAATCGCTCGGTTTTTCAAATTTTTTGAATCACATTTGACTGAAAGAGTACGGTTCAAAAATAGGGAAAATCAGCACCATGCATCAAAATATCGAATTTTTTATGCCGGAAATAAAAACTCAAACCGTTCGAAGCGAGGCGACCTATTTAAAAATAGGGCCTTAGAGCACATATGAATCCGTTCCAATCGAGAGGTCTACGATCGCTTTTACCGATCTATTTGACACCTATTATAGTTCCGATTTTGTCTACTGTACAGATAAGTTGGTGGCACTATACAGTACAACAACGCAAGCATTGTTGTGTGACGCCATATACTGCATAGGCGAATGATATAATTGAAAAACCTCATTTCGCGCTAATTTCCTCCCAGCTTAGCAAAATATCAACTAGCATTGTACGTAAAGCCATTGGATGACAAAGCTAGCTAAGAGGATTATATTCTGTGATCCAGTGCTGATAGGTGCTAAGCTGCAAAGCCATGCACATGGGCTAGGTATAGGGTACAGTTGTGGGGCTTGTCGATATTTTACGTACTGCATTTCGGTCAGAGTGCCTTTCAACTTTAGCGGCACAAGAAGCGGGCGGATGTTCCACTAAATATCAGCTATGCGGACTTATTTTTAATTTCCGCGGATACGTATACCTGACCGAACTAGTAGGTATAATATAAATATCTTGACGTAGATTTTATTACATACAGCATCTTAATAGAACGTGCAGGGTACGTACCAAGTTTTATTTATTGCCTAGTGGTCCACCTGTTGGAAAGCGGCCACCGTCATCCAGGACACCTGCAACTTAAGGGGAGGGGATGCGGAAGTCTAACGAATGTTTTATAACGCGAATACGCGAAAAGGTCTAACTTGGGTAGTCATAATAAAAGTAATTAAAAAACTTAAAAATTTTGCAATAGGCGAGCGCATAGCGCTTAAAGTTTTCGACATTATTAAATTGGCGACTTAAATGATAATAACCTCACGGGCAGCGAGCTCAATTTTGCCAAATTGGATAAAAAAGCCGTACCCAATATAATCCCCCTGTATACGACTATGGTTGCTTATTGGCAAATTATTTTGGCTTAATTTTATTTCTTGATTCGTGGAAGACGGTTTCAACGTGGTATAGGATCGTTGAGTGAAAATCTTCAAACCACACTCAGAACTGAAATGGAAGAATGTAATTAAACCGTCTCCGCAACGTCTCCGAAAGTTATTTTTAGCTCTGTCTTTAAACAAGTAATTGTTAACTCCGTGACATGTTTGTTCTTACCGAGTGAGTCCAACTTCACATTTAAACAAAGCATTATAAAAGTTAGGAGACAAGCCGATCAAGCATCTCTAATTATTTTGCATGATCATGTAAAATTGGCAATCGAAAACAATGTATTAGTTTACAGTGATAGATGTTTCAAATCCATCTATAAAGAATACAGACTGTCACTCAATATTTTTGGGCAGTCGACGACGACAAGTTACCAATGTCTGTAGTATACAAAGAGACGTATATTTTTATGTTAATAACCGACGATTGTCCGAACATATTAACATTTGCACAAAACATTTCAACGTAGTCCGAATTAGTCAAAGTGGTTAGACGAATACAAATTATAAATACTGAGAAGTGTTCACATTTTGCAAATTGATCAACGAGTCTTAGCGGTGAACACGCGCGACTCCGCTTCATCATGAATCTCATGGGATATTTAGTGACACTTGCCAATATTCAGGTAAATTACATTACGTCGTTTCATTAGAACTAATAGCAGTTGATGCGTACATACCTCTATCTACATCGCTTCTTTTTGTTATCCCTACCTAACAAACTAAACAATAGCAACAACTAATTTCTTCACTTTTTAATTTGAAACTTTTTCCAAACCAATATAGTAAAACTGCTTTTGAGGATGATTTTTCCTATCTTTGTTTTCCCTACTGCAATTTATTCACATTTTAACTTTCATACTCCTCATAAAGTTCGGCCCCTCCATCGCCCTTTATTAACATAATTTTCCATTTCTTTGAAGTCACCATTTTTGGAATATATTCTTCAGTATCTCTAAGGATTTTATGAAATTTAAGTGTCTGAAGTAAAAAAGTGATCAATATTAAAATTTCATAGGGCTTTCAATATGAAGTAGAGCATGATATTAGGGGAAAGCTTATTGACAAAAAATTCGTTTCCAGAGCTTCGCGGGACCAGGAGGTCCTCCGCTCACCGACATATCCGTTCGAGTCAGCGAAGTGCATCGGTTGGCCGAGGAGTTGAGGGCCCTAACGGAATTCCCCATTGACAACTTCAGGGCAACTGGTTTCTATCGCGTCGGCAACGTCGGGAAATACGTATCGAATAACCTCAGAGAATTCATGTACGGCGGCGATGTGAATCCGAAGGACGAAGGTGTCATCCTGACACTGTACTTCGGGAAATCACAGGATTACTACAACACGGAAGGCACTGATGGGGCTAGCACGTACTACAGGACTAGAGCTGCAGAGCCGGCGGCGGTCCCTAGTGCTGAAGCTGTGGACGATTCTGACTCATACTGGCGAAGGAAGAGAAGCATCATAGTGGCAGTATAATTGAAAAAAAATGGATCACATTCGACGACTTCAGATCTTAACACAAAGTAGCAAACTGTTAGGTTACAATTTCATTATCGATCAAGTTTTCTTGGTGACGTGATGACGGATGGGGTCATAAGATTAGGTAATTGCTTTTGTCTTAACAATGTTGTCAGAGTAGTATCAATTGCATGTCATAATTTTTAATCTTGCCTCAACAGTAGAGTACAGCACTAATGCAAATAGTCTAATTACCAATATCTAAGTATTCCGTAGATATGATTGATGAAATAAACCATTGAACTGCTAATACACTTTGTTTTAGTTCCCACCTACGAAGTATTTTGTGTGTAGCACCACCAACTAGGCTCATTCAGGATTCACAACATATACTTTATTACACATTACACAAAAGTACATTCCCTATACTTATCAAACTAATATTTCATAATTAAAACGTATTGTTAAAACATACTGACAAATAGCAAATGAAGTCAGTAAGTTAGTACCTAATTGGTCTGATAATAGTGTCGTATGCACGACGTTATCGCACTAGTGAGACTATTATTTATTTGATATCGTCGGAAGCTGATATCTATGTCGCCTAAATGGTACGGCATCTGTACTGAATGATGTAGGAACTTCTAATGGTTCGTAACGTTATGAACCTTTTAGGGCAATTAAAAGGTTTATAATATCTGTTCAAAAGACTTAAACTTGCAGGAAAACCTCAGAAATTTATATGGCACAGCCGTGGTGCGAATTAGGGAGCAATAAACTTTGCAGATTTTTATGATAATTTGATCCAAAGTCATTGCCCGACAAAATCAGAAGCATGTTGCGCCGTGTCGAGATTATAAGAAATATTATGTTACATACCCATTTCGGAGAATACCTACATAGTTAACGCAGCAAAATTGTAGGCAACAAAATGTGCTGCATAATCCATTGCGTCGTGTGCGTAATCTGCAATAAAGTATCCGTAAATAGTCTAGTAGGCGCGGCGCGCCATTTAACGAGGAATAGGGCGAGCAATCCCTTTGTTTACTAAAGTGACGCATGCGTGAAGGCAATGCAACGCGAGCGCCGAGTCGTTTACCTTCCAGCGTGCGGGCGGCCGGCATGTGCGTGGATGCGCGCGCGGCGGGCGTCGCGGCGCGGCGCGGGCGTGCGCAGAGAAGCGCAGCCCGCGGCGGCGCGCGGACATGGAGCGCTGGCTGTGGGCGGCATTGCTGCTCGCCTCCGCCGGCGCCTGGCGGCCGCCCGCGCGCGCGCGGCTCGTACCGCCGCCGCTGGTGCGCGCGCGCCGGGACGCACCCGCGGCGCATCGCCTGCGTCTGCTCGGCTGGAGCCTCGAGCTGCAGGACAACCTCGCGATCCGGTCACCCGGGTACGACCGCTGCCGGTTCTACACTGGCCGCATCCTGCACGAGCCGGACTCCGCGGTCACGCTGACGGACTGCGAGGGGCAGCTGTACGGGCTGCTGCGTTCTGGTGGAGAGGAGTTCGTGCTGACGCCGTCGGCGGGCGCGCACGTGCTGCGGCGCCGCGATGCGCTGCGCGAGGAGCGCCCCGTGGCCTACGACGTCGCCGGCGACACCGTCACCGACCTTGAACTTGACCTGGAGGAGGACGGCCCCGCGCCGCGAGCGAACTCGCTGCACCGCGATGACGACGACATCGACTATTTCCGCGGCCCGCGGCTTGTCACCAGGCCGCTCGCAGGTACGGACTACCGGGGTAGTACGGTACACCGACGACTGGAGTAGTAACGTAGTATAGAACGAATCGATGTTGCAGGTGACTCCCTGTGGCTCGAGATGGCCATCGTGGCCGATCACACCATGCTGAAATTTCACGGCCACGATCGAGTGAAGCATTACATACTAGCTCTAATGAACATTGTGAGTATACGTTTGTATCATCCTACTAAACGTGTGTGTGGTTCGAAATGTATTTCTGTATTTTCAAGTGCATGGTTTCAGTCATATGAGTCACGCTGCATTTATGTAATACATTTAAGGTCAGTGCCATCTACAACGACCCCTCGCTGGGCTCCAACATGACGCTGATCATCAACAAATTGTACCTTTATGAGGAGAAGGATCCAGTCATTAAATATGGAAACGTGAAGAAAACCTTGGAATCAGTTAATA
Organism: Blastobasis adustella; assembly: GCA_907269095.1. Classification (NCBI taxonomy): domain Eukaryota; kingdom Metazoa; phylum Arthropoda; class Insecta; order Lepidoptera; family Blastobasidae; genus Blastobasis; species Blastobasis adustella. Next base: position 13,174,885 of record OU026124.1, read on the forward strand.
AATGGAACTACAGACATCTTATGAAACTGCCAAAAGGTAAGCTATGTTTACCGAAAGCTTAGTTCATCTAAATTTAATCTGTTATTTTACCCTACTTTAGTTCATAGACTGATTCTCTCTTATCTTGCCGACCTACTAATAAGATTTAGATTGCCTAAGTTCTTGAAGTTAACAAGTCTAGTCAGGTTCTAGATTTATGTAGATAATAAAAGTAATACTAATCTAAAGTGTTCTTGACTAACAAAACAAGTGACCATTAAATCACAAATCATCTCGTATTTAATAGCCCTTTATCGACGCATACATAATATACCGTTTAATATTCTTGACGCAAATTTATGACTACATATTTGCATACAATTCCTACTTATTAGTACTTATTTAGAACACATCACAATATTACTGTAGGTACCTACCAGTAACTTTTGCAGTATCGAGGGCAAGGACCACTTTAAGTGACGAATGACGTCATGGTTTATCCCTGTCATGATTAACGTACCGAAATGTGCCCTGCATCGTTATAATTACTTACTTTCAATTGGTAATTAATGATAATAATTACTTTGAGCTAATAATTGAGCGTAAGGTGACCTAATGGTTAAAAGGTCCGACTCGTAAGCGAGAGGTGCCGGGGTCAAATCCCTGTGCGACCAGTACCAACGACTCTTTTCTGAGTTTACGTTTCTGACTAAACGATGCTTTTACGATGAGGAATCGATAAAACAATCATTTTATAGAGTTTATTGACTACATTTCTTTATATTTTTAGAATGGGTATTTGTTTGAAGGTCATCAAATAGTTTTTGATGATACTTATGGACTGGTAAGGTATGTCAGTCCAGTATTTCTAATAATTTATCTAAGACTAGTGGACCCGGCGCGACTTCGTTCGCGTAGCGTCCTATCCCTATCCTACCCCTACCCAACACCTACCCTACATCTACCCTAAATCGACTCTACACCTACCCTACACCTATTTTACCCCGACCTATCCTTTTTTCTTACGCATAACCTTCCTTTTGAATCACTCTATTGTTGTAAACCGCATTAAAACCCGTTGCGTCAGTTTAGAGTACATATATACATATATACAGATGGCGGGAGCGACTTTGTTTTATACTATGTTATAATAAAGTCTACCAACTTTTAAAGCTTTCAAACAAAATATTATTCGTTCTTTTACTCGTAGTTTTTGAAATTGATCGTAGAGTAGTGTTTGCAGACAATGGTTTGGAGCGTCGACACAATTTAGTTTGAGGCTGTTGTTAAACTAACATAAGTATTGTTATTATGATTATGCTGTGATATGTTTTTTTTTTTATTACAAGTACCTTCTACATATATCTATACATAGTATAAAACAAAGTCGCTTCCCGCCGTCTGTCATTGTGTACGATGAGATGTTTTAAACAACGCAACGGATTTTAATGCAGATTTAAACAATAGATAACTACAGTGATTCAAGAAAACGGTTATTTACTATTTGGTTATAATTTTAAGTATAATTTTATACATGAAAGTACAGTCACTTCTCAATCTTAGTAAGACACATTAAGCTTAGTAAGCGTACGTATGCTATAGGCAGTACTTAGTTTAAAAATCACTTCCGTAAACCAAACTTGTGAGAAGAGAAGAGTCAAAAGAGGCATCTCGGAGGCGGTACTGGCAATCAAGCTGTCACTCTTTGCCTGGAAGGAAGTGCAGTGAATGCCTGGTGGCAGCATGGAGAATTATAGGATTGTGGCACTGTAACGTGTTTGACTCTTGTGTGTGTATGCACTGTCGGCTACCATATAGTTTCACGCAAGCAAATGGGGACAGAAATAGATAAGGCGGTAGTAACCACCCAGGCAGACTCCTCAGGCTTGGTAGGCAGGTCCAGGTCATGGTCCAGTAGGCTAATTACGTAACGCTGTTGCCAACAATTCACTGATTTCAATCATTGAAATTGTTACTTTTGCGATTCCGTATAATCGATTTCATGGATTATGTTGCTAACAAAGTTCCATTGCAATAAACTTAAACTATTAAATTGATCATACGTAATCGCAAAAGTAACAATTTCAATCATTGAAATCAGAAAATTGTTGTCAACAGAGTTACGTTATTAGCCTACAGTCCTTGTCCGCTCCCCGCGGCCGTGTGCCTTCCTAGTTCATAAAGCTCACGTTTTTGTCCCAAGGAGAAGTAGGCAGAGTTATGGACGTCCGTTTTTCTCTGTCCGGACACAACACCCTACTCTCGTACATCCACGAATCCTTATATTAGAGCCACGTCACATCGTATCACATGGCAGCAGCGAAACAGCCGCTCATTCAAGAACAAAAATAATGATCACCTCTGTCCCAGAAACGACCGGTTGGGACGCAGTCGTGTGGCTGACGCGCGCGCCTCTCGGCGGGCCCTCGGGCTTCGCCCCCGTGAGCGGGGTGTGCTCGCGCGCGCGCTCCGGGGCCATCGTGCGCGACGAGGGGCTCACCAGCGCGTTCGTCATCGCGCACGAGCTTGGACATCTGTGAGTACTATCCCTTATAAAGAAATAATAGTGGACAAATATACACAGCCCCATCTAGCCCGAAACTAAACATAGCTTGTACTATGGGTGCCAGATAACTAATATACCACTTAAATAATTTCAAATACATACTTAATATACATAGAACACCCCCAACAGTTAAAATTCATCATTTTAACTTCTGCTCGGCCGTGAATCGAACCTGGGACCTCTTGCATGGCTGACCGGATGTTGATCACTGCAGCATTTATGCTACCTAACATATTCACAAAAAAATTAAGAATAATTTTACTGTGCGTTCTCGCAGTGCTCGTTAGTTCTTTGTTAACTGAACGCACTGCGTTCAATACGTCTCTATGAATACTTTACTTTGCTCGATCTCTTAGCTATGCATTCATTTTGACGGACGCATCGTGCTGATTGACACTCAAGTATTATCAGTTGACACTGTACGTTTGAGCGCACTGTGAAACCTCAAATTCTAGATCAAATGCAATGCGTAAGCACTCTAAGCGCATCTAAGTGCTCTAAATCATGTTCAAATAACCTGTAACGCGTTTTTCTTGTCCAAGTTCCTATTTAAAGACAATCACCAAGCACTTATGAGCTTTGGAGGGCAGATATTGGTAGCGGTTTCTTGCTATCAATTCACCTTTCGTTAGCTATGTCGTCCATTGTGCCGCTGGAAACTCCGACATAACACCATAATATTATGAAGAAGAAAAAAAAAATTGATTAATATTTTCCTAATATATCTGTATTAAAACTAAATATTATAGTGTAAAAACTAAATATTATACTAACTACATTCCTCTCTTGCATCAGACTGCAATAGCAAAGACGTTAGTGACAGTACTAGCAATATAATGATGATGAACTTTTAGAACGCAATATGCGTAAGTAGTAGAGTAACATAGAGATTTATATACTTTGTAGAGTAAGTAGTGAATACAACAAAAGGCGCAATTATGAAATGTTATAAATACTACCTGCTCTTAACCCAATGATCGTTACAATAATTAATTGTCTAATTGGTTTTAAAATATTCCGATTTTTTTTTATTGTTAGTAGGCTTGCAATTGACCTCAACTCACCTGATGGGAAGAGACGATGAGGTCGAAGATGTAGCATGCATGCCTAGAAGATATCTATTCACTCTTGACTTGAAGACCCCAAGATTACAAACAGATACAAACATTTTCAACAACGTCTCTCCCTTAGAGTAAACATTATAATATTTTCTAGAAAGAATTACAGTAGGTATAGTAACACAAAAACACTCAACCAACATGACGTCACGACAACTCTTTTCCTGTACGTAACCTGGGTAGGAATAGACAAGATTATTTACCACAGAAACGCTCCAAATAGATTTCCAGTGAAAACTTAAGTCGGATGTATAGAATGTGAATCTTTGGTTTGTGGATAGCCAAATCAAGCGCAATTCCTCTAAGTAATTTGCTCAATTTCCGATACCCATTGATGAAGTCAGCCCCTAATGTAGGTACTTGAGTCTGAGAGATCGCTTGACTCCATCCATTTGGGTGCCGTTACTATAAATTCCCTTAATTTGAATCGCGAATGGAAACGTGATAGCGATTCTGATTAAGGCAAAGCGAATTGTTGCCTAACAACCAACCAATTACTAAAACTCCTATTTATAATCCTGTAAGAGGATGGTGGAATGGATAGGTAGGTATTTCTAAAAGCTTATCTAGTTTATAAATTACTTATGTTTTTGTGCTCCAAACATAAATTAGGTGAACCGGTTTTGATGAAATTTGGTCGGTATGGCAATTTGCTTAATTCGGAGGTTTGATAAATATGTTAAATAGTTTCCAGGTCAACTGTAGGTCGTGAGACCTACAGTTGCCTACCTATAAGAATTTGATTTTGTTCGCAAATTAGGGCTACGCAATGAGTAGTGGCCTAATATTAGAGCAAATAATAAATTAAATTGGCCGTGTGGTGTCCGGCAGAGTTGCCGTGCTATTCTACTCAGAATAGCACCCCTTACACACAATGCGGCTAATGTTTTCGAGGCAAAGGTGCTGGAGTCTCTATAGCTTGGAAAACGGGCAGCAGCGTTTTCCCTTTCGATATTTACAACATGGCGATCGCCAACCCGCCTGCCAAGCGTGGCGATTAATCCAGTCTCCCGCCAGCATGACAGGTAGACACAGGCCACGGCTTCACGTCATTTTCGTGTCAATGTAAAAATATAATTTGAAACTGAAAATTATAATAAAACACGAAACATATTTTGTATTAAACTTTCTGTATCACACTTTCCATTTGCACAATTTGGAGTATCCTGCAACTATACTGCCTAGTCCTTAGTCACAGTTTTTGCAATCGATTTTCGAATAAAGTCTCCTTACAACGTTCGTATGCTAAGAGTTTTAATACGAATTTTAACTTTTCAAATTCAAATCACTTTATTATCTTGGGAGTTTCATACAATATTATCGCCCTGCGGGTAACAAGGCTATGCTTAATGGTGACATTTCATTATCCATAATTGGACATTGTCGAGCAGGAGGTGTGCGAAAACAATATCTTGTTGCTTTTTTAAATTTTATTTTATTGTTATCTTATTGCCTATTTCAAACTAAATTTATGACCATATAAACTTATAATTAATGATAATCGCAAGTTATCGTACCTAGGTAGATACCCAATAACACTTTAAGCCGTAAAATTACAAACAACAAAACAAGACATATTATTGTTATGGACAAGTAATTTCGTACAAGTTCATTTATAATTGAGCTTCGAGAAATGCTACATTTGTTTTACTTTCCTAAAGCAATTTGGTACCCAGAGTTTCGTTTCTTTGTTGCTTTCTCATTTCAAACGTTCATAAGTATAATAAAGCCAACGCAGTACTTTGTTTTACTGCTTAGTAGCTTTACATACATTATACATGTATATTCAGAGCATTGTTTAATGAAGCTAGAAATTTCCACAGAGAATTCTACTTGCGTAGCGGCAGTTGCCCAGTGGCAGCGTGCTTGCGAGACCGATAACAAAAGTTAAGCAATGCTCGCAATGTCCGCGAACTTGATGGGTGACCGTCTTGTACTTTGAGGCTGGTCGATCTTAAGCTCCACAATGAGCTCGCCACTCTTTGTTGTGTATCCTAATGCCGATGGCGAAGCGAAGTTGACCACGGTGACTGGTTGAGCAGTTTAGGGTCCTGTGACAGAATTTATTTATTTTAATTCAACTTGTGTTAGGCAATAATTTTAGTTTTTCTGGACTGAATAACTATTATACCTATTTATCATACAAATTACCGATGTTCTGTATTATCTGTATCTATTATGTTTTGTATGTTCTGTTTGGCATAATTACGTAAAAATCATCGATCACTTCGATTCGATGTGGCCAGCTTTCTGAGGAGTTAGGCTGAGATTCTTCTTTTTTTTGTTTTTATTAAGTAGGTATTAACTCACAGTTATCTTTTTGTGCCGCCATGTACCTACCAATATTTTTTTCTGAGATAAGAACCTACCTTCGTTGTACACTCACTACTACTTACTTCCATTTCGGTTCCGTTCTTCCATGGCTATCTGACCTTCGTGTTCTGACCAGATTGGATCATGGTTATACATTCAGTCACGTGTGAGCATCGTTAGTGTTCAACTAATATGTTCAGTAAAAGTCATTGATACATGGTGACACTGGGGATCGAAGTCGTAACCTCTCACATATGAGTCGAACACCTTAATTATTAGGCCATTGACGTTCCAAAACCGACCTCTAAAACCCCGGGATACCTCTAAATAAAGTTGTCCTTAATAATTAGCGTAAACAGCCTATAGTTGATAGAAGCATAGGCATCAATTCACTCGTAAAACTTGTTCTTTTATTGCTGGCATTAGCGGATAAATGGTAACCAATAAAGGCAGTTTTATGACTCTCATAATAAGATAAGTAAATAAAGCCACTAAACACCTTTTAAAATTCTCATCAAGGCCTTTAAATTATTCGGCGTACATTTTATACCGACCATTACTGTTGTTTACATTAGCATCGACATCTAAACCTTTGATTTCTTAGCCTTTGTACATCACGTCACAGTCCACTACAGGACTTAGGGCCTCATCCACGTATGAGGAGGTTATTGCCATAATCGTCACACTTGGCAGGCGGATTGGAGATCGCAGTATTGTAATTATGACAATGGGAAATGCTGCTGCCCATTTTCCAGCGTACGGAGACTTATTATAGATATTTGTAGCTAAAACCTACAAGCTTCATCATTATCTGCTATAACACCGGAAGGAATAAAAACGCAAGGAAAACAAACTATAACTCAATCTACTCACAATAACTGTTCAAGATGTGGTTTCTCTTATTTATATTCCCTGTGATGTGTTTTGGTGAAGTAATCGGCTTTTCTGGTTGAATATTTGATAATGTTATTTGGCTCACCTTATTCCGGCTCTGGGGACTCAGCTTCCCTGTTGGCAAATGACGCAAAATATAAATGCACTTGGTGACATATTTTCGTTTCATTCAACGGTTGATATATGTGGACAGGGCAATTGGTTGTCGGAAACCTTACGGTTTTTATGGCAACATTATTTCTCTGTTCCCAGGAACAGCGCATTCTTCCTCAACTAAGTACTAAATTATGCCTCCTCGGGCACAAAAGCGTGTGGGAATTTATTTGCTTTACGCCACGAGGTTTTTAAGGGGAAAAAATGGATTGTATTTTGTGGTGAATATTGGTATTGAATTTAACGCACGCGACAGTGGGAGTAACTGTTATTTATTGCTCTCTCGGATTTTATATTGTGCCAATAGGTACTTTATTTTCGCATTATCGCATTTGGAAGTCAACAGTAGATTTAGCAACCCCTTTGACTTTTGGTCTATTCTCTAGTCTCAAGTCAGACCAAAACATATCATTTAGATATTCCCGGTCGTACCTGGGAATAAAATGTACTGGAAATAAAATTTCCATTCGTACCCAGTTGTAGGGCAGGTGTAGCGTAGGTGTTAGGAAGGTTTAGGGGAGATGTAGGGGAGGTGAAGAGGTGATTTAGGGTAGCGTTAAAGTAGGTGTATGGCAGGTGTTTTTGCGGTTTTAAATTTTGTTGCCTGCTACCTAAATATATGAATCGCCGATGTCATAAGCGACAGTTACCGCTTACCATCAGGTGGGCTATCTGCTCGTTTGTCATTGTGTAGCATAAAAGCGGTGTGGTATTGGGCTGGACCGTTTTCTGTGAGTATTTACAACACTGCAATCTACAACCTATCCGCTTAGTGTGGAGATGTAATTGCAAGACCGTCCAATAAGGTGGAGGAGGCTCAACACCAACTGCAGTGATCTGTCATGGGCTGTTGTTGATGATGAGTCGCATGTCTCTCAAATCGAACCTTTATTTTTGCATTTTGTGCCTTGTTGTAGCACTATTGATGATGATGATGTTGAACTATTAGGATTACAGTTTTTTGTTTATATTATAACTTTAGGCTGATTTATGGCAAAGATGATTCTATTGTTTGGAAAGTCGCCACACTATACAATGTAGGGCATATGATAGTGCCTTTAGTAGTTTAGTAAACCAGTAGCGGTCTACCAATAAAGATAAGTCACGTGTTATCTTTGTAAGTAGGCATATTGTGGAGCGACATCTTTTGTGAAAAAGAAATGTGAAAAAATTAAACCCGCCTACGAAAAAATCGGCCTCTGAAAAGTATAAAGGGTGTCATAAGATGACCAAATATTCATATAATCATACAAACACATAACTGTAAGCTTCATTACCCTTTCTTAGCGCCGCCGAGGTCGGGTAAAAAACTGAAGTTCAAAAGCCCAACCATCGAGTATTCTGACTTAGTTAAATTCAAATTTAAGTAAAAGCAATATGAAATTTGGAAACCCAAACGTATTCTACATCTAAAAATACCATAGTCATCCTAGAACTAAAATTTAAGATAAGTAAATCTAGCGAATAGGTAATATAGTGTATACCTACCTTACCAAATATTTTGGAAATCTCATCGAAAACCACTTGGGTAGTTTTCTGCACAAGCGTAACACGCACAAGATGGACCTTGTTATATGTATGTATGTATGTATGTATGTATGTATGTTTGTTCCTTTGTGGCACTTTAGACACCAAACGCGTGGGCCGATTTTGATGGTTCTTACGACTATCAATTTGTCTTAATCTTGGGAGTGTCACTTAATACATGACATTAATCAAATCTCAATATGGCAACTGAAAGCTGCCATAATGTGAAAAATAAAAAATTTCACGTAAACAAACTATGTCATATGGGGTATCTTGTGGGTTGACTAGGTATTAAAAATTATCTTTAGGTTTCACTTAACATTTTTCATTTAGAATGAGCATATTGAGGATATTTAACGATTATTAATTAGTTAACCGTTCTCATTTCAATTTTCAATCTTACTTATAATTATCACGTTATAATATCATAATTTTTTACAGAAAGGCGTATAGGTCGCACGAATGATTCCGATTATTAAACTAAAAATAAAAAGTAGTACAAAAACGTCAATAACTGAAAAACCCCGACTGCTATTTAAAACTGAAGAGTTAATAACAAGCAGAAGCGTGGCTTTGTCCCTAGCGAACTAATGATAAACAGTAACGCGGTTGGTAATGAGGTTCGAACCCGATACCTCGGGTTACAAGTCGGACCCCTCAACCATTAAACCACCGCCGCTCCTTCCACAACATAGTGATGATAAACAGTACCGCGGTTGAGTGTTTACTAACCTTGGATGTCGACACGGAGTGCGCCGGATCCGTCTGATCGAACGCATCGCACCAGAAATAGACGAAAGCTCGCGATGGAACCCACTAACGTGGCTGCTGATACGTCAGCTATACGTAGAGTTATATTGCCACAAACTTATCTGATTCGGTGGTCAAAGCTGGAATTAAGGTCGCCATTTTGAAATAACATGTCAATTTTAACAACAGCGACTGCGTTACAGGGTCAGATAAGTTGGTGCACTGTAAGCGTTTTTAGGACAGAGTGAAGTTTATTAATATCACTACTGTACTATACCAATTTTCCATCGATGTAAACAAACCACTTTTACATACCTCGTCGTTCTGTTAAAACTAAAGAACTTCAGCAATGTTACTATGAGGTCTCACACTGCGCACGAACGCACAGGGCTACAACGCCCGACAGGAATACTTGAGCGGCGATTGGTGCTGCGCATTCTCAAAATGAACGAATAGCTTTGGCCGATCATAGAGCCAAAGTAACATACGTTCTCACAATGTTCACTTTCGGAATGAACAATTTCGTTCCTTTTGAGGCCGCGGCGGACGCATAGCGCCGATCGCCACTCAAGTAGGTATTGTCAGTTGGAACCCCAAGCGTTCGCACGCAGACCTCATTCATAGTAACTTTTCTGAATACGTTTTCTGAAAACTTCTTTTTTCAGTACTTACTAAAGTTTTTAGTAAATATAGGTATACAGACGTCGGTAGAAACCTTTTCCATTTAACAGTAGCTTTTGTTTGTAAAACAAACCTTTGTCACAAAGTCTTTGTTCGTAATAAGATTTATTCATCTTATTTAAATAAAGAACGTTTGAGCTTTGTGCAGGGATCCTAGACTGACGAGAGGACTGTACTTAATAATAAATGTTGTAGGAAGTAGCTCATTAAGTTATATTAATTTGCTAAGCCAGTAGTTCTGTTTTTAATTCATTCACATTCACAACAAGAGAAAATATATACTTAATTAGAACTTTGATGTATGTTAGGTCTGTAGTTATGTATATATTTGTTATTGTTCTATTTTAATGTCTAATAAATTGTTAATATTTTCTACAAATTTTGGATACTTAATACCTATAAACATTTCCAATTAACTCGACGCGAAGTAGCGGCCTTCATTATTATTCATTCCTAAAACTATAAAATGTTTACTAAACCAATTTAATTGAACATTAAAATTCTGTCGTAGTCAGGTCTAGGCTCTTAGCAGAAGTTGATCGATTCTTGGATCCTCTAGCTTGATTGGCTTTAGAATTAATTTCCATTACGCGTATTACACACGCCTTCCTGGGTTCTATTCGACTTGTAAAACAAAATAATGGAATCTGACATTCATGATGGTGGTTTCGTTTATAATCGACTTCAAAAACATAAAACGGAGGAGGTTTTATGTTTGACTGTATTATGGATATGCTTATATATGTCCACCATTATGTATTTCTCTGCCAATTGTGTACCGATTTTGAAGTTTCCTCTTTTACTCGAAAGGGTACCTATACTCCAGGCTCTTAGCTAATACAACAAACAAAACAATTGTGACAAAATATTCCATAAATACATACACAAAACAATACACAATTACTCATAACAGCCACGACCATTAGTAACAAGGCAATCCAAACAAAAAACCAGGTGGGTGACAAGTCCAAAAGGTACCTCTACCTACGGACCTTATATTACATGATGTAAGTAAACAAACACATGGATGTTTTCACATCGGCTCGCCAATTGAATCGTTATCTGCCGGCCGAGCGGATCGGGTGCTAATTAATGGGGCGTACGGATCATGGATAGGGTTGTCACTAGGCTTTTATCTACTAGGCATTTATTTGTTACCTTAAAACTTCACATAGATCAATACGTTGAAACAACACGTCGTGTGAGAGTGAATAGTGAATAGCTAGATAAAGTGTTATTTCGTTTAAGAGGGGCGTAAGATCAGCTATTTCAAATAATAAATATAAGAAACAAAAGTGTGGCACTGCGACTAAAAATAAAAAATACGGTTAGAACTAATCTGATAAAGAAACACAAATAGTGACTCTTAGTTTGCTGTAAAACTGATATCATCTTCATCAAACATCTTTGCGCGTCTGTCTGTCTGTATTTTCGCTGAGTCTTACTTATATTTTAATGCGGTTTTCACCATTAGTTTCACCAGAATTTATCCCGGAATGATTCCGATATTTTTATCAAAATCATGTGAAGACGTGTAACACTCGCAAGAATATGACAATTCGATATATGTAGGAACCATTAAAATCCGTCCATGCGTTTGGTCCCTAGAGTGGCACAAAAAAAACGAACATATACATACATAGGCTGACAAACAAATTGCCCACCTTAAAAAAGAACCCTCCGAGTTAAAAAGAAGACTCAGAATCCGGGACGGGTCGCTAGTACTAATGTACTAATTATATTGCGATATAATTATCGCAATCACATCGTACATTCTTGAAAATTCTTTTGAGTTGACTGACAACCCTATCTTTATTTCACTCCTCAAATGATAGGCATATACACACATCATGAATCACTGAGCGATAATCTTGTAGCCTAGACGCCTTACCATCTTTTTATTTTTTCACAAAATAACGGCTGGTAGTCGCCGTATTGAATTTTGATCAATATCATGTCTTTAGTGACACTTGCAAGATTTAGACAAATCGATAGACGTAAAAACCATTAAAATCGGCCCACGCGTTTGGTCTCTAGAGTGCAAAATATAGGAACATACATAGGCTGATAAACACATTACCCTCCTTTGCGTCACGCAGTTGAGTTTTGAGTCTCGCAGTCGGGTAATAAAGACGAGAAAACCTGTGCGAATCCTGGCCGGGTCACTAGTATAATATAATTTTCGCATCGTACATTCTTGAATATTGTTTTGAGTAATCTGCCAACCCTATCTTTATTTCACTCCTCAAACGATAGGCATATACACACATCATGAATCACTGAGCGATAATCTTGTAGCCTAGACGCCTTACCATCTTTTTATTTTGCACAAAATAACGGCTGGTAGTCGCCGTATTGAATTTTGATCAATATCATGTCTTTAGTGACACTTGCAAGATTTAGACAAATCGATAGACGTAAAAACCATTGAAATCGGCCCACGCGTTTGGTCTCTAGAGAGCAATACATAGGCTGATAAACACATTACCCTCCTTTGCGTCACGCAGTTGAGTTTTGGGTCTCGCAGTCGGGTAATAAAGACGAGAAACCCCGCGCGAATCCGGGCCGGGTCACTAGTATAATATAGTTTTCACATCGTACATTCTTGAATATTGTTTTGAGTAATCTGCCAACCCTATCTTTATTTCACTCCTCAAATGATAGGCATATACACACATCATGAATCACTGTGCGATAATCTTGTTGCCTAGACGCCTTACCACACACAGTCATCGTTAAGTATTACAAACAATAAAAACATGCATCCGAGGATCTATTTATGAATTGCAGATGGATTTAGAGTGACTGCGTAGTTGTATTTTATGATCGGGCCGTAATTCTGGAACGAATTTAATGTGACCTATTGTAATAATATTTGTGTATCTATGTTGCTATTTTTGGTTTCTAAATTTAAAGTCATCAGAATGGGGAAAAATATTGCTAGTATTGTTACGAGATGCTGTCACAGAAATTTACGTATATACAGATGCACTACTATTCCTACTTACAGTCTTCATATAAAGGATCCTCACATAACAATAGCACCACCTCAAAAAATAACCATAAATAAAAAAAAAAAAAAAAAAAAAGCTTCAAAATAACGATAATCAAAAACTAACCAAACCACTCCACACGTACTAGCGGGTATTTCTCCCTCATTGGCCGATCAGAGTCTAAATTTAAACATATGTTTTCACGCGGTCGGCCTTTGCGGAGAGCAGACGAGACGAACTTCCGTTCGAGCCATCTGTCACTGCAGGCCACGGCAGCAACGCTGCTATTGGAGGAAGCACCCATACACATAATACAAGCCATACATACACGCCATAAACCACCGCAAACAATGGTAGACACGTCGCGCGCATGGGCAAGGTCAGGACATTGTCTAGGATAAATCGAGGGTGACGGCGTGATAGCTATGTTGGTGGGTAGGAACAGCTACAATACAGTATGTGGGTAGTAATATAGTTGGCCATGTGGTGTCCGGTACAGTAGAATAGCACCAACCCTGTACACTCGTGGGTTACAAGGCGACAAATGTTTTCGAGGCAAAAAATCTAGCGTCTCCGTAGGATGGAAAACGGGCAGCAGCTTATTCCATTGTTATATTTATAATACTGCGATATCCAACCCGTCTGCCAAGCGTGGAGATTATGGCAATAACCTCCCCTTTCGTGGGAGAGGCCCTAAGACCTGCAGTGGACAGATGATGATGATGACTATATCATTAGCAATGCATATATCACCATGTAAAAATATTAATCGAAGCGCGTACTCTTGCGTCAGACTAAATTCTGACAAGATTTTGATACTTTTTATCCTACGATTCATTAGTGAACTCAAAAAGTAATGAGGTCATAACTCGGTAATGAATTAAACAAGCCTTGATAACGTTTAAGAAAAAGTGTGCTCTCCAGCAACCAATTGAAGTTTCATGGTAACCTAACTTATATATTAACGAGCTCAGCCCCTCCGAACTCATTATTTTTAGCTCATTTACAAGGTCCTTCCCTCTGAATAATGGTGTTTTTTATTGACTTAATTGCTCCTTTTTCTTGGAACCGTTTTAGGTCAGTGTCTTTTTTGGACATTATCTTGTTCAGTATGTTGACTAATCCGCAGACATTTTATTTGGGGAAACATTATCTCCAAAATAATTTAATTACTGAGAACGTCGCTACACTACACACACGCCGATCACTACATATTATTATAAAATAACGTCCCACGCCGCGTCTGTATGTCTGTTCGCGACAAACTCGAAAACTTCTAAACGGATTTTCATGCGGTTTTCACCAATAGACAGAGAAATTTATGAGGAAGGTATAAGTGTAATATTTATCCCGAAATTCAATGTAGTTGCCGCGGGAACGCGTCTGGATCATTAAAACCGAATTTTACGGAAAAGCTGGAATAAAATAATTGGGAATTTTATAGGTCTATAAAACAATGTACCGATTTCATTACATTTAAATTAATTTTAATGTCCCAGTTTACACAATGCGGATATTTTAAACATCATTTTTTATATTCGCTATTTTCATAATTTCGAAATAATCATCGTCACTACCTATCCTAAAAACAATAAATTGACTGAGACTGCAATCTGATAAAATATATTCCTTTGCACTGAGAAACCAAGGGAGTTCTCTGAATTCCTGGTACCAAGCGACTCTACACGCGCAATTGCCTTCATTTACCAGGTTTAATTAATACTCTGACGGGCCCGCGTAAACACAACAAGAAATTAATCATTATTTACATTCGCAGATCTCGTTCCGCTATTTACTCACTTATGTGGGAAAGTATATAAGAGTATATATTTTCCCGTAAGAGTATATATTTTCCCGTACGTCGTGGCTAGCAAAGTAAATGAGGAAACTGTTATTAGAAATCCTTTGTGGCCGTTATTGTGCTCTTTCTGCTTTTGATATTGAAGATTTGTTTATATATATGGTTATCTTCACATTTGCTTTACAGTAGTTGAGGTCAGAGGACAGAAAATAAAAAATATATAAAATTAAAAATGCTTATATTTTTTTTATTAAATTTCTTATTTGAAAAATATATAGGAGACTAGTTATTACAAGCGCCCAAAGCGTGCGTACAAGGGCTGCGTTTCAAAATTGTAGGAATTTTACATTTGACATTGCAACGCTTGATTTTTTGATGACAAAGAAATTCGTACAATTTTAAGAACCTGCCGAAGCCCGAAACGCAGCGTTCACAGATAATATATTATTATACTAATTCTAAGTGCGTCCCTAGGGCGCACTTTTTTTTATGTCATGTGTTAAGAAGAGAAGAAAGAAGGTCACCTGATCCTGTCTGTATGTGATATGTATGTATATGAACAGTATGAACACAATATGAACAGGTGACGTCATTGTCTAAGTGTACCTTGTTAACGTTTTGTGTGGCATGAAAAATATAAATAATGAAACTTTCTTTTTTCTCATTAGCTGCAGGTCAGTCTTTTTGCAAATTTTTAATTTTGATGTTGTTTCATAATTTATGTTACATCTAGGAAATTACCGTAATTTGTACAGTATTGTATTTTACGGGAGCGTCTCGTAAGCATTTCGAGTTCAAGGTACGCGCGGGAACAAAACCGCAGCTAAACCATAAAAACTAGTGAAAATAAAAGTGACATCATCCATTAAAGCCAAAGCTGTCACTTCGCACGTGCTCGTTCGCGTTAATGACTATCATTAGTCGAATGTCTGTTCTTATACCAAAAACTGTCCGGTCACGGCGGCTGTCAGGCGAATCGCTAATTATTGCATGTACCGCCACACAGCGGCACTTGATAAAGCCAGATGAAACGAGCCGCCTGCCACTAAGCAGACACGCTATGTTTTACAATTATTTTATCACGGAGTGCAAAGACCTCGGGAGTTCCCGAGCTAGCGCGTACTTACTAGTACCTAACTGTACCTACTTGATAGGACCTGGCTGCAGTGAAACTTTACAAACTACCCCGTCCCCTTTGAAACTAAGGAGACCAACGTAATTAAGGTTACGGCTGCTATTTTACCTGGAATGTTCTGACCACAGTTAGTAAAGAGAAATTTAAAGTTGCTTGCCAGCGTAGTTGTTAGTTTTAGTTGTTGGCGATCCAGAACGTAAAAGGAGTCTCCCAAACTGAATTAATTAGAATATTCTTGCCGTATAACCCTCTACACTACATGAAAATGAAACTTCATTATTTAATTAACTATAAATTATCTACATATACATAGTACAAGACAAAGTCGCTTGCCGGCGTTCGTATCTATGTACGTTTATTTATTTATTTATTTATTCATTTATTTCAGGCAACTGAGGCCCATATTTATAAATACACAAACAACATTAATACAAAAATAAACTAATACAAAATACAGACAAAGATAAAACCAATACCGACATACAAATTATTATAAATTGTAAACTAATATATTAAAATAGAATTTATTAATATCTTAAAAAATAACTGACACTTAATGTCGTTCGGCGGCCCCGGAAATTCTGGGTCGCCCACGGAATCGCCGGTACACCACACCCTTCGGCCAATAATCTTCCCTCATGAAGAAATCCAAATCTGCGGTGGGAACCAACGCCACGAACGAGTTGAACGTACGTTCATGGCTTGATTCCAAGAGCTGGACCCTCACGAGGTACTTCTTGGGTATGCGGATGTGCTCTTCTACGTCCTTTGCCGTCATCGTGTAATGAAGGCGAGACAGGTGAGCTAGAGCAGGTTTAGAACTTTCGAACTACACAACGGATTTTAATGTGGTTTTCAACAATAGCTGGAGTGATAAAAGAGGAAGGTTCCACGCGCCTGGTCCACTACGGGTAAATATAATTAATGATGTCTGTCTGTTTTTGTTTTTTTAAATCACACAGCGCCATCTAGACCCAATTAATTATGAATATTAATTAGGTTTAATTATGGTTTGATAATATGGTCTTCCCGCGCATTTTAAGGCTTTATAGTAACCTATTTATGGTGCCATCGGCTAAAATTATTTTAGCACTATCTAAGACTTTAATAATACCTAAACAAAACTTCGTGTAGTAAATTCATATGCGTCCAGTAATTCAAGCTGTCCGTTACTCTAGCAAGCACATCGATAATACTTATAAAAGAGTCGGGCAAAATATGAATTAATTTCATTGCCATGATATCGCGTTTTCCTCTTGGCTGTATACGAATGTAGATATTATTAATTCAATCTTTGCGGCATTTTCTCCGAGAAGATTTTCCAAGAACAAGCCATTTATATCGAGAAATGAATGGCTGCGGGTTTAATTCTTGGCATTAGAGGAACCTGCCAATGTAAGCAATTTTTATGTCTATCCACAGCAATTGTATATCTTATCAGTTCATCTCTAAGTGGCAGAAAATAAATCTGTTTGCTCTTTCTTGTTTTAAACTGCGTTTAATGTTGTTTTTTATGCTGGTCGGTAGACAAACAGGTAAGCAGGCTACCTGATGGAAAGAGGTCAATGCTGCCTATGGACATTTACACTTTCCCATGAAGCACTGAAGACCTTATTCACCGGCAGGAACACAATACTTTTAAAAATAATATTGTTCGGCTGCGTGCGTCCGTGGCCTAGTGGTTAAGGGGTCAGACTTGTAAGCGAGAGGTTCCCGGTTCGAATCCCACTGCCGCTATGTACTCATGATCTAATGTGGTAACAGAGTCACGAAGGTCAAATGGCAGTCGCTCCACTGTAATAACCTGATCTTCCAAATCCTGGGTAATGATCAGGCTGACTCCGCATCCTCGCGCCCGAGAACACAACCGGGACATTAACGCCAAGATTATTACTCGTATTTATATTGTTTGGATGTGGTATTCTGTTGTTGTAGGGATTTTATTTATTTATTTACTTTATTTTATTTTATTTTAGGTATTTACGGGGTCGGCTTTTTCCATTGTTATATTGAACAACAATGCGATCTCCAACCCGCCTGCTAAGCGTGGAGATTATTTCAATTACCTCCCCAATCGTGGGAGAGGCCCTACGTCCTATTGTGGACTGTTATGGGCTGTGATGATGATGATGATGATGAACTAGGCCCCCCCTTCACAGGTTGGGCCTCACCCACGACGGCGAGAGCGACTGCGCGACGGAGGCCCTCCGCAAGTACGTGATGGCGCCCACGGTGCTGGCCACCCTGCACAACTACACCTGGTCCACCTGCTCCCGAGAACAGTTCCAGCAGAAGTCCAGGTGAGGGTCACGTCGTTAGACGGAAGCGCGAATGCTATACTACAGCCGCTCTTTCGAAATCCTTTCAGGGTGCGTAAGGTCAGCTGGAAGAGAGATAAGCCTGCCTTTTCAATGTAAAATGATAGGTACTGTTTGTTGCTCGTGTATTTAGTATTCAATGAAGATTTTACTATCCCGCTCCGGCCATATACCAATGACTGTTTTCTGAATTATGTACGTTAGTTGAATACTAACCGATGCTCTGACGGTGAGTGAAAACATCGTGATGAAACCTATACATTCAGGCGACTGGATGTGTAACCATGATCCAATCTGGTCAGGTTTCCCTGGTAGTAGGGTCATGGAGGTCAGATGGCAGTCGCTCCACTGTAATTACCTGACCTGCCAAATCAAGGCGGACCCCGGGCCCTCGTGCGCGAAAGCACAACCGGGACATTAACGCCAAAATGATGATGATGAATGAAGATTTTAATAACATGCAACTTACAGAGACAACCCTTTGCAATTTAAACATTGTATTTTAAGATTTGACATTATGATTCTCATCAACAGCCCCTTAGGCGCTGTCCTAATTGGCAACGGTCGTGTGACCATGGTGGTACGATGGACGTCGCCCGACCAATAGGAGACCTCAAAACAGCCCGTCGCACGACCGTTGCCAATTAATGTTTCAATGTGGAAGGTCTAGCTCTATGTTCAGTGAACGTAGATGATGATCATCACGATGAGGAATGTTGCAAGTTTTCCCTGAAGCGTAACAGACAGTCAGACCCACTACCGCATAATATTAAGACCCTTCTGTTTTACGCAGAACTTATTGAAAGTCCCATCGATATCTAGGTATCGGTATAAATATTGGCTAAGTATCAAATTATGTTCTTAATTAGCCTGTGTTAACTCATAACGTTTGAAAGGCGAAATGACGGTAATTTGTTGATTTCGACGAAAAGTTTCTTGCCAAGCGAATTAAACCAAGCCACCTTATTAGAAAACGTTACAACGTTATAGACCAAATGAAACCTAAACGGTATATTTATCCTCTTTAGGTATACCAAAATACCAAAATTCGAATCATGACCAAATTTATTTTCGAAACAATATGTTTGTTTATAAATCACAATGCATGTTAAAAGTCTTTAACACCCTGACCTACTTGCTTGTAATAATTTTATTTTTGTTACACTTTTTGAAAACTGTATCAACTCAGCAGCAGTAAGAGATTTCCAGGGAAAAGCTGACGAATACGTACTAATTCTAGACAAAAAACTACCCAGCTACTCTTCTGTTAAAACGCTTCGTCTATGCTTGTTTTAAAATGTAGACTAGAGGTCTTTTGAAACTTCCAGAACACGAGTCAGGGAATTACTCAACCGAATAAAATATCTTTGCAATTTGCCAACTGTTTAAGTCTTGTTCATTTTGTTACAAAGACGCACTTAGGAGGTAAAAGCAGTAGTATTTTTCGCGAAATAATTCTTAGCCATAACGGATATTTAATTTTATATTGGGTAATGGTAGATTGTTGGAATAACTTTTAAGAGGAGTGTGCTTCGAGCGCGCTCCATACAAGCGTAGTTTGATGTTTTCAATATTATGCTATCAAAACCAATGAAATTTTGTAGACGTGACCAGAAACCAATATCTATGTAAGCAACATAAGTGGTTTGTCAGGTTTTCGTTAAAATAAATCGTTTCAAACTTACACGGGATTTAAGATTTTCATAAAATTTTAATCGCGTGTAAATTTTGAAACTGTTTTGAGGATGTTATATAAGTCTGACCTTATTATTTGTGCGTTTGTCCGTGGCATCGATGTCCATCAAGTTTATATTGTCGTGTAACAAGAAAACAAATTAATTTTGATAGTACTGTATTTCGTAATTAGACGCAATACAGCCAACTGTGACTTAGATCAGGGTATCAAGTCCGGTAATTTAAATGTAATTGGATTTAAATAGCAGCTCAATGACAGTTTCAATTGTAACAGAATACCAAATACGCGTCAAACTGCCATTGAGCTGCTATTGTGATCCTGTTACAATTCCATCAAGGCCATTAGTAACAGTAGCAGAATACCACAAAATGTGTCAAATTGTCATTGAGCTAGGCTGCTATTAGAATCCAATAAGAATTCAATCGCTTCATTAATAAATTAGCAGATTCGAGGCCCTGGTAACCTGCTTGCTCGTTTCCCATCCACCATAAAAAAAACGTTCTATAATTTTGCTTTCGAACGTTGCAGGAAGTGGTGGTGCCTCCAGGAGCGCAGCCAGGACGAGGGGGTGGAGTTGGGGGGAGCGCGGGAGCTCTCCAATTATGTGTTCACCATGGACGAGCAGTGCCGTACCGAGTTCGGCGAGGGGTGAGTGATTTACAGTCATACGGCTTGATCCAGTTATCGCTTGATCCCGCACATTTTATCCCACATACTGCATCAAGTTGCATGATGCTAAATTTCTAACCACACCCGGACAGTTTGGCTTGACTAGCCTATTTTTGTCATGTCAATGACAATGTCCAAATGGCATGTCCAATGGCATTATCCTACAGGTCAACAAATACAACGTAAAACAAATTATTAAATACAGAACAAACACCAAAATTATCTTCTTGACATCTCTAGTGTCTTTGTTATTAGGTGATCATGCCTCGTAGCATCACTGAGTCGAATGCAAAACCCTAGTGTATTTACCTAGTGTCTTATCTATGACGCGAGGTCGTTCAAGAAAGGAAAGAGGTGGAAGAGAGGTTTATGATAAGCTCGCAGAACCTCTTGGGCCGAAGTCCTCCACCACACAGCGTAGATGCACAGATGAGCTGACGATATTGTAAAGGTGGTAAATAAAGGCATAAACCAAACGACATGATAGACTCGGTGATGGAAAATGGCCACCGCTGACCATGGACATTAGCAATACCATCTGGTATTGTTAACCACCTCTAACACCGATGCACCTATATCCAACAGTCATGATAGTATCATGTTTTCTATGGTGATGCTTTCTATGACCAAGCTTGTGCTGATTTGCTGCCGCGTTGGGCGACTGTCTGTTCCATCTTATGTTTGTTCTATCTTGTACACCTAGCTGTCCATACATAGTATAAATTGTATTTAATCTTTATTTAAGATTTAGGCGAGAAATCGTGTACTTAAGTATTACTTTGACACACTGTAACGTAAGTAATTTGATAAATTGAGTCGAGCAAAGATAATTTTTTATCTTAAGTTGTTGTACTTCTTTTTATCTATTGTGGGTTTTATCAGTGCAAGCCTATAATTGGCTATGTAATGCTATTATTGTTTTTATTGTAATAACTGCTGTTGGCTTACCTTAAGTAAATACAATAAAATTAATACATGCAATAGTAAGGAAAAGACGAGAAAGCTCCGAAGCTGGGCCAGGCACTTTTAATCAATGTTCTGAAGCGCTCCTCAGCTGAAGTCGAGTTCTTCTTAGTGTAGCCGTTCAATAAAGTTGCAATCATGCCTGTGTTATTATAGACAGAGTGAAATTGGTATCGCGAACGTCCATAGGGACGTTGCAATACCAATAACACTAACATGTAGCCGACCTCGTAAAAATATTTTCTTTATTAACTCATACAGGTTAGAGAAAACTTTTATAGGGAGCGCATTACCCACACAATCTAATGCATGCATATTTCAACTTTTTTTTATGCTATTTAGTGACAAACGAGTAGACAGCCCAACTGATGGTAAATGGTAACTGTCGCCCATAACATCCACAATTCATAAATTTAGATTGCATATAAAGAGCGTCGGTAGTCAGGCGGTTGCGTATACAACTCGTAAGCGAGAGGTACCGGGTTCGAATCCCGCTGCGGCCATGTACTAATGACTCTTTTTGAATACTAACCGATGCTCTTACGGTGAGGGAAAACATCGTGATGAAACCTGCAAATTCAGGCAACTGAATTTGTAACCATGATATAATCTGGTCTGGTTCCCCTGATAGCAGGGTCACGGAGGTCAGATGGTAGTCGCTCTACTGTAATTACCTGATCACCAAATCCTGGATCATGGTCAAGGTGGACCCCGGGCACTCGTTCTCGAGAGCACATCCGGGACATTAACGCCAAGATGATTGTTAGGTTGCATATAACAAAAACGCAGAACTGCAGGTGCGTTGTCTAGGACTAAGATGAAATGTCTCATGCCTGTAATTTCGCTGGCTACCTTATTCTTCAAACCGGAACACAACAATGCAAGCATTGTTGCTTGGCGGCAGAAATAGATAAGGCGGTGGTACTCACCCAGGCGGATTCCTCAGGCTTGACAGAGTCCTATCACCTGATGAAAAAAGCGGAATAAAGATTTTTTTGATTAAAGCGGAATTTGGTTCATTTACAGGTCCAACGTTCACCCTTGCGAAAGTTATTAGATCATTCGCAATAATGCTTTTCCCAAATTTTACCTTTACTAAGTACAATTAGTAAAACCCTTTGGAAACTTTCGACTTCGGTTCTTTAGAATAGATAGGTAGTTTATTATGTGTGTGTCCAGCTTTATGTATAGATACCTAGGGAAACAAAAGAGAAATGTTAACCAAACGCGGGCTTCTATTTCATCTTTGTTCTCGGAATAAAAACGAGCATATTTTTTTTAACAAATAAATTGTAATGCCATTGTCAGTTCTGCCCGTTATTTCTAATTTATTAACGTTCCATCGCTCGTAACCATCGACGCATAGAAATCAAATTACTAATATTTTCTTTTATCTAGCAGAAATAACACGCTATTATCTTTGTTTTCCTCCCGTGTTCTCCATGTAAAAAGTACTTTCATTGGTTTTACTATAACAGATTAATAACCGTCGACATTCTTTTTTGGTAATATAAAGTCACAAAAATACTATATTGTTTGAGCCAAGAGATGATTGTCTATGATTTTAAGCGCATCTTTACATTAGACTTTGCATTTTAATGATGGAAAATGGTCACAGCATGCCTACGATCTTTGTATTTGAGCGACAAGTCAATTAAATTAAAAGAAATTGTGAAAGCCCACGCTCAAGAATCTCAGTAATCTACTTTTCTAATATATTAGACTAGCCAGGCATTTGACCGCCATCTCACCTGGTGGTAAGTACCGAATCGGCGAAAGATGGAGCATGCCAAATCAGGTGGTAGGACTCTGTCAAGCCTGAGGAATCCGCGTGAGTGAGTACCACCGCTAGGGATGCGCCGATCCGATCCGATCTTTTGGAAAATCGGATCGAAAGCCATACGATCCGTCGATTTATGGATCGCATCGAGACAATACGATTTTTTGGCAGATCGATACAAAACTTTAAAGATCGGATCGCATGGATCGTATGAACTGGACTGGCGGTGTTTACCTACATCTACTTACGATTTTGTTAGGACCGAACTTGATAATTTGTTTACGTTACGTTCCAAACTTGTGCGGCGCCGGCGGCGGCATCTTTTGCGGGTAGATATACAACCATCTTATTACATTTTATTACAATCTTACTTTGTGGTAATTAAATATACGAGTATCATGTTAGGTTTTTTGATTAGTTTCTATTTGCTATTGTCTCCGAGTGTACGGACGTTTTGTTTTATAAAAA
Source organism: Blastobasis adustella (assembly GCA_907269095.1). Classification (NCBI taxonomy): domain Eukaryota; kingdom Metazoa; phylum Arthropoda; class Insecta; order Lepidoptera; family Blastobasidae; genus Blastobasis; species Blastobasis adustella. The sequence continues at coordinate 13,198,689 of OU026124.1, forward strand.
CTGATTGGAAAAAATATGGTACCTCCTATAAAATCTACAGTGTGGAGTCAGTTTATAAAGGTTCCCAAGGGCGGAAAATGTAAATTATGTTTGACTATTGTATAAACAAAAGGAAATACGACAAACCTTTCAAGGCATTTGCAACGGCATCATCCTAGTACACCTACTGGAGAAAAGTCAAACAAAGAGATGTCTGAATCTATTCTGATCCTATTAAGAATTGGTCAGCGAGGAGGGTAGTTTGGGCATCTTTAAGCAGTGTAGCTCTTCGATTCCTATCAGTTGTAGCGACCTCTGTGCCATCAGAGCGACTGTTTTCGTCGGCAAACTTAACTTTAAGTGAAAGTCGAAACAGACTGATCCATGTCGTCTTTCTAAATTATTGTTTTTGAAAAGTTTAGATGTTCAAGATTGGCACCTATAAAACTAGTTTAATATCCTTTTTTTAATATTATGAGTGCAAAAGTAACTAAGTCTTTCTGTCTGTCTGCCTGTTACGCTTTCACGCCTATACTACTGAACCAATTTTAATGACATTTGGTAGAGAGATAGTATGCTTCATGAGGACGGACATAGGCTGCTGGGCATGGATCATCCCTCCCGTGATATAAAATATAGTCCACTCGAGCGAGGCTGCGGGCAGAAAGCTAGTTAATAAAAAAAAGGGATTTTTAGTTCATCATTATCCACATTATTGGTTTCCCTCTATAAACGATTTTTTTTCGCGATTTGTACTTATTGTGTCATGTGACACTCACATTACGTTAAAAAGGCGACCATAAGACTTGTTCGTATTTATAAGTGCATGCAATGTTTTTTCAAATAATAAATATCTAATAATAATATTTGTGTCTTGCTTTTTTGCATCCGATCCGGATCGATTTCCTTGATATCGGATCGACGGCATGCGATCCAATCTACGATCGAATCGACGCATTACGATCCGATCCGATCCTTTAAAATCGGATCGATGATCTGGATCGCGCATCCCTAACCACCGCCCTTACCTATTTCTACCGCCAAGCAACAATGCTTGCATCGTTGTGGTTCGGTTTAAGAATAAGGTAGCCAGCGAAATTACAGGCGTGAGGCATTTCATCTTAGTCCTCATAGTGACAACGCACTGTTGCATGCATTTTTGTTTCCTGCAACCTAAATGTACGAATTGTTAATGTTATGGGCGACAGTTACCGCCTTCCATCAGGTGGGCTGTCTGCTCGTTTGTCACTGAATAGCATAAAAAAATACCTATCCTGGAACAGCCTATTCGCTCCAGCCTTGAAGACGTCTTGTATCAAATTTGACGCAGCCTTAATTAAAGGGTTACCTTTGAATAGGCAACTCTCAACCCGGGGAGAGGAAACAATTACTTTTTGCGTCGTCTCCAATTTTTTGTTTTAAAGGATTAAGTAACGTCAGGGTGAGATTAGGAGGGGTCTAATTTGTTCTGCGTAGGGCACGTCATGGCCGCTGCCGGTTTATCCTTGAGTAGGGTTGGCACACTCTAAACATACCTTTTTGTGGGCACTACATTTAGTTTAGCAGTTAGTACACAGACTTATGATGACATTATGTCGGCCGAGAGCCTACACTGAATACACTTTGAAGTTACGTGTTTACGTATGATGTTTTTGTTTTGTCATGAACAACACGTTATCCTTTGCGGGTAGTGGTAGGCTTTTGTGTTGGGCTGGTGGTTTGGTTTTGCTAGGCAATATAGAAATTCGGTACTTACATATTAAGAGATCATCTACGACGAAGGGCGTTTGTGGTTTGACTGGCCTCTCTAGGACGCAACACGCTGATAGATTTTGTGCCATCTGCATCCAGGCTGCCTATAAAAGAGACAGATGGAGATGTTATCTATCTAATTCTAATGATAATGAAATATAAGTACCTACATACTTACTCGCTCAAAAATAAAAACATATCACACATTGTCGTTTGTGTGCGTTTACGTATTTTGTATGGTCGCAACTAAAACGTGTATTTTAATTGATGAACATCCAGTTTGTTGAATTAAATAAATAAATTAATTAATATTTACTCCACTATACAGATGGCGCATTCACTATTCGATTAGATATTCGGCTGCATCCCTGTATCCGCTGACCGCCGTCGTCGTCGCCTCTGTGCTTATTTGGCCTATCTTTAAATTTACTTATCGAAAATTACCTTTTAATTCAGTATTGTTAAGGCTTAAGTTTTAATCCGGTTCAAAGGGAGATAGGCCAAAAAGCACCGACGTAGTGTAAACAGGTACGATCGGCCGTATTCCGTAGCAACCTGTAGGTCCTACCACTTGTGTAAACAGGTAATCGGTTTGGCGTATTCAATCGCGGACAATTCGGAGATACGCTCCCCACGCGCTTCGGTAATTCGGTGAACCAGCTTAATGTTAACAATCCAATACGGTTAACCCATTTATCCGAATTTCTGTCGCCAGATTCACCGGCCGAATGTAAACATTGTCCACTCGCTATAACAATTACAAAAACAAACTTGTCGAGTCTCTCCCCGCAGCCCTATCAAAGGGGAATCTCGAGGTTGTTTCGTTCATGGACATGCACGCAATATTAAGGCTTAACTACAAAGGATGATCCACAGTTTGTATTAAAGGTTGCCGGGATATTCTCGGATGTCCTCGTTTCACTCGCTTGTCAGAGTTGCTTCGAGTAATTAACGCTGAGTAATATCGCGGTAAACTTTCATGTTTTGCCGCAAATATACACTCGAAGCGTGGCTTTGACATCTGCGTGTGTTTGCCGGTAGGCAGTCTGGGAACGTATCGTGGCTAATGCATATATTACTAAGAGAGAGAGAAGTTCGTTTATTCATGGTCCGGTTATATTGCCTACGTGATAATTAAAAAATAATGGTTCGTTATTTTTCGGTATCATGTGCCAAAAACTGATGTCCTAACTCGGATCAAGAACTATATTTAATATAGTATATCGCTTCCCGTTGTCTGTATCTATATACGCTTAGATCTTTAAAACACGCATCGGATTTTACTGCTGTTTTCAACAATAGATAGAGTGATTCAAGAGTAAGATTTATAAGCAAGAAGAAAACGGGTAGGTAGGAGTAAACTAGGCGTACGCGAACGAAGTCGAGCCAGGTCCTCTAGTTGTCTAATAAAATAATAATGAGAAACCCATGTTCACGAGCTCATCAGTCATCAACCACTAATGCCATTATGATCTAAAATTATGACCACATTACACACATTCCCTTAAGTTAAACTAAAGTTCTCCAATCCTGTTAAAAAGCAGAAGAACAGTCAAAAACTATAAAACTACACGCTACATACGGGCTGTTTGCAAAACGACCTCTGTAGCCATATGTCGATTCGACTGTACGCGCCGGGTACATAGTGCCATTTATGCCCCAACCCTGCTGTAACCGTATGTTGGTTCGACTGTACAAGCCTGTACATAGTGTCATTTATGCCCCATCCCTGCTGCATCGAGCGGCGCCCACTCCATTGAATTTCAACAAAGCGCTTCTGATTTGCAGTGCGACGCTACGTAGCAATATGTTCCTTATTACCTCGAGCGCTCGTCTTATACACGAGTCTGTATGAGAAGCGCACAAAGTAAGGGTTAAAGGTTACAGCGTATTAAGCGGAACGGAAGTAAACTGTAGTTTGATTTGATAAATATCAAGCCACTGAACAGGGCCACGAGTCCGCCAATTTACTTCGCTCGATAGAATTGTAATTGCATCGACGGCAGTTTTAATTGTAGCAGAATACCAAAAACGCGGTAAACTGCGATTGAGCTGCGATTACTATCCAATTAAAAGACAATCGATCCATTAGTAACTGTAGCAGAATACTAATAACGTGTCAAACTACCATTTCGCTGCGACTGCGATCCAATTACAACTCAATCGACCTATTTGTAAATTACCAGTCCAGGAAACGTGCAGCCAACGAACAGCTGCCATTAACAACTTTAAGATTTAGAGAAATATCATAAAATAATACTTTCAACATAGCAAAATTTCATACGCATTTGGAATAGGCGTACAGAAAGAAAACACGTATGTATGGGATCTGGCGGTGGACGCCCGAGACCTACAAACGTAATCTGTTTGTAGGTAATTAAACTAGAACCACCTCGAACAGACTAGTTGAGAGGCGTCAAAGTTGAGCCAGCCAAATTAGGGGCAACATTGTACGTTTCTCAGCAAATAATAGGATATAGGTACTAACTAAATAGTAAAATATTTTGGTTATTATACCTACCTGTTGTTTGACCGATAAAAAAAATATTCATCTTAGCGGTAATGTCCCGCACGAGGGCCCGGGGTCCGCCTGGATGCGTTCTGCGTTCTTTGGTCCGTACAAAGCGAACGCGATATAATTTGTAACTCCATTACTTTGATAGTTAGAATCAAATTTGCTTCAGACAGTTTTGCTAAAAACATTTTCTATTAGTCGAACTCACCATAAATATATATCCACATACCCAGTGTAAATTGAAAGCATGCGAATATGTACCTAACCCTTGAAACTGTTGTCAAACTGTCAGGAATGCCATTATGGAGAGCTTACTTCTCTATAAAATGCGTCGCGTATACCCCGTACCGCTTCATCAAGATCGCACAACGCGAAGTAAAATATGGTTTTCTTTTGTTACCCGCCACTTCCTCTTCTCGCTACTACCTACGTTTAGTCCCGCAGTAGGTTGTAAAATATGAAGCGACACCTTTTATGAATGCTCCCGTCCGTGTCCACGATTTAATCTAAAAAGGACGCGTGTTTATTGTCGCCCTTTGTTGGTGGATACGTTCTTTATTCCCTTCTGGATAGACTAATGCTTCAATCTGGCCATAAAACTGCTAGCCCAAATTGGCTTTTAAAAACCTAAGTGGAATGTTATCTGTTTTTGTCATACTCAGTAGTGTTTTTAGGTTTTATTTTCTGAGATTTCGAGAATTGAATCGCCTTGAAACATGGTCATAGCTGGTTAGTCTCTTATATACATACATGTTAGGCGTCTTTAGAAGCATATCGTTTTAGGGACTGTTGTTCGTTTCAAATACCTATCATTTGTTCGAAGTCTCGAAAAACCGATGCTAAAAACTTCAAAAGGGAAAATTTATTTACAACTTAAACATTACATAGAAAGGAAAACCTTAATCTAAATTACGTAAATTACTACAAATTTAATAAAATAAAATAATTGATTTAAGTCATTTTCTTCTCTCGAACTAAGGACTTATAAATCTATCTAGGTAAGAAGGTATACTTATAAATTATCTATTGAATCTAAAGTATTTATTGAAAAATTACGGAGTTCGAAACCCGAAGAGTATCCCCCGAATGACGTTACGTGCCGAGTGACATAATCGAATCCTCACTGAGTAAGCGAGCGTAACGGCATTACAATTGCTAGCCGTCTGAGATAGCCGAACTGTTGAGCGATATATAGCGCCAGAGTGTTCGACGCAATCGTAATACGTGAGCCGAGGGAATTCGGGGCCGGTTTCATTTAGCTGTGGGCATTTACCATTGAGCCTAATTATTGAGAACAAAGGAGCCTGTTGATTGTCTCTGGGCGGTGACGGCGTATTGGCGGCTTGACTCGACGAATGCCGAGTTAACGAACTCTGTATTGAGAGAGATATGGGGCCTTGAATGGCGGAATCGGCTCTCTGATCTTGATAATGTGCTAATTCAGATTCTAGGTGAATAGGAGGATAACGGTGCCCGGAGGATAGGCAGCGCCGGCTCTAGCCCATGTAGCGCCCGGGTGCAAATAATAACTAGGCGCCCTCTACTATAGGCGTATGATAAAAATGGAATACCTACGTTATATATTTTTAAGGGTGGGGGAGGGGAGAGTGGTACCTATTTGAGGGGGAGATCATTGAGATTAAAAAGTACAACTTTGGTACGTCATAGGCATAGACATGGTTGCAGAAATACAATAGGAGTGCAAGAAACTTATAGGTATGATATATGTACATAGATATAAAATCTGTGTATAATTAAAATTGGTGTGAACTAGCGTAGCTGGCTCAAGAATTTTCCAATTACGCCTCAAAAGAGCTGTGGTGAAAATAGGTAACATTAACTAATGAATTAGAGAACACGCGGACTGAGCAGGGTGAATGATTAAAAAAATTTGCGCGCGTAGCAATCTCAAAATTTTTTAAACTCTGACACGCAATAGCTGGGGCGAACATAGAAAAAGTAACAAACCAATCCGGATTCATGACGCCGCGCGGATGGTTTTAATAATAAAAAAATTAACGGGATCAGCGAGCTCGTTTCTCAAATTTTGACTCAAAAGAACTAGGTGAACATGATAAACATAACCTAATCAATGACTGAGTTAGCATAGCGAGTTCGGCTAGTTATTTTGGCTTTAAAAATCTAAATAAAATAGTTGTCGAGCGTTGCGAGTTCGAAATTTTACAATTTCTGTCAAAAGAGCGAGGCCAAACACAGTTAAAGTATCAGTTATGAATGAGTGAGCGCAGCGAGTTCGGAATTTTTGGGTAAAATAAAAGCTTTTTCGTGTAAGTGGAATATGACAAAATTATTTATATTTATAAGAAGCCGCTTGGCCTTACTCCGACCGCCTCGCAAGGCGACATCGGCCGCCGTCCGGCGCCCCCTGAGGTCCAGCACCCGGGTGCGCCGCACCCTCTACGCGTAGGTAGATACTTCAAAATTCAGAGAACGTAGATGTGGTGCTGGCGTTAAGTGGTTTGGGTATCTAGTCCCTAGTTAAAGTACAATTTGGATTGACTTAAATATCTACTTATACCTATATTTATGCCGTAATATCCACGGTTGGCAGACTGGAAGGAGATCGCAGTATTAACAAAAGTCTACTGCCTATTTTCTAATTTACAGAGGTCTTAGCTTGTTAGTCTCTCATATACATACTTATTAGGCATCTTTTACGACACGTGTAAGTCGCGGGGAATGGTGAAAATGGTACAATTCTACTATGCTCGACACCTATTTACGATCCATGTCTATTTGTACCAGACATATTAAAAGTAAAACATAAACTTTGCGTCCATCCGAGAAATCTTTCATCAGATCCATACCCTTACGAAATACAGGATATTTTACTATTATGCAATATAATAGACACTAGTCATTATCAACACTTTTATTGTAGATACTTATAAACGTACACACTGTCCAATTAAGTTCCTCCATTGTAACTTTCTTTTGGAATCAATAAATTATTTATTTATTTATTTATTATTATAAATAAGCAAAAACCCATTAAGTGAAAGAAATGCCTACTTCTAATGAGATATCTACAAAACTTTATTAGTGAACATTGACATTGTATCCGCATTTATTGTGTAATTTCGTTTGTACGTATAACTTTTAATTTTGTCTCATATGAAAACTAAACATCCCAAGTCTTTAAGTATTGTGTCGTCTTTTAAGTGTTGTTTATTATTGTTAGATCTCGGGCGTCCTAATTCTCGAAACCTGAACACTAATCAACGGCTATCATAAATAAATTACGGATTCGCCGATTGAACTGTCCCGTCTGTTACGGCCACAATGTCCAATCAAAATCTTCAATTGTCCATTTCACAACAATCTGAAGCAATTCGCACCGTAACTGGAAGCAATTGCATTTACGAAGGGTTGCACTAATGACTCAATCTACGCCGTTCGTGGATCATCAATAGGCCGTATTGACGTTTACTGGTTGATATGAAATATGTGTACGTAGGTACATATAGAACTGCTTCCCTTCAATATGTAAGGATTGCATTAATCTTAACGTTTGGTATACAGAATGTTGTGAAGTCTCTAGTGGTATTTCTATCGGAGCTTTTGCCATTATATTATAAGAAATATTATAAATAAAAGTATCATATCAAAGTGCCTACAAAAAATAAAAATAAATGTCTTGTTGTGGAGCGAGTTACGATGGCTGCCACCAGGTGATCGAGGGAAACCAAGAAAAGGGGATTTAGAACTAAAACGAATTGAACATGCTAACATAACTACTGACTAACCTACGACTAGCCTAACCTAGCGGACTACGGACTAAACTAAATAAATGAGATGGATTTCGATCTAATATATGATTCCCATCTCAGATAATTAATTTTAGGTCACGTAATAACTATATAGGTAAATCACATAGCGCAGAACAGCATTACGTGATTTCCGAGAATACGTGCAGGCAGCCTCCGCGATTTAAGCAGCTATCGACGTGGAAATATGTAACTAAAAATTAACACAATTTTGTCTATTCAATTTTATCCTCCTGTGTAAACTCTGCCGCCCGACTGGGGAAGTACCTCCACCTTACTGAATACCGCAGCTAAACAATATTTTTTTAAGTAGTATTGTGTTTCTGCCGGTGAGTAAGGTCTTCAGTGCTCCATGGGGTGGGGATTTGGGGAACCGTGGCTTTGGCAGTGGAGGGGCATTTGCCTTTTTTCTGTCAGAGCAACGTGTAATAGAGGTGGGCAACGCATTTTCGATACTTTTGGTGTTGCTAATGTCTATAAGCAGTGGTGACCACTTTCCATCAGGTGGCCCGCTTGCCTGTTGGCCTACCGCATAACATAAGATAAAAACACCCTACCACAATAGGTAAAATACTGCTCGCTTCTATAGCTTCGTCTTCGTCCCGTTTTTTACTCATGTGACGATAGTATCGCAAAAGCGACTTTATTTTATTCATTGTAAGGATTAGTATCGACTGCAACTATAAGTAGCTGCTCCAGCCAAATCGGAGCGTCTATTACTAGTTTTAGTCCTCGAATCTGAACGTTATTTACGTTCGCAGGTTCTCCGTATGCAAGTCAGTGAAGGTGCGTTCCGCGTGCTCGCGGTTGTGGTGCGCGCACCGCGCCGTGCCGCACGTCTGCCGGAGCAAGCGCGCGCCGCCGCTGGAGGGCACGCCCTGTGGACGGAACAAGGTACTTTCCTCGCCACCGCCTCACTCACCAACGCTCCACTCATCACCGGCTGACTCATCACCTCCTCACTCACCATCGACTTATTCACCACCGCCTCACTCACCGATGCCTCACTCACCGATGCCTCACTCATCAACGCCTCACTCACCAACGCCTCACTCACCATCGCCTGACTCACCATCGCCTCACTCACCATCGCCTTACTCACCGACGTCTCACTGACCTCCGCCTCTCTCACCGATGCCTCACTCACCGATGCCTCACTCACCACCGCCTCACTCAGCAACGCCTCACTCACCGACGCCTCACTCACCAACGCCTCACTCACCAACGTCTCACTCACCAACACCTCACTCACCAACGTCTCACTCACCACCGCCTCACGCACCACCGCCCCACTCACCACCGCCTCACAAAAATTGTCTTTCTTCCGGTCCTCCTCTGTATAGCATAATGAGAGTTGGACGTTGGACTTTCATCAATCATTCATCATCATCATTATCACAGGAGGTAACAGTCCACTGCAGGCCTCTCCCACGAAAGGGTAGCTTATGGCCATAACCTTCACGTTTGGCAGGCGGGTTTAGATTTTTTTTAGATTTAGATTTATTTATTCACAAAAACATTGCAATTTTTAACTTAACACATTGGTAAACCTCTTTGAGGTTTGTCTCAACGCCAATTTCGCCTTCGCCCTCACACATACAATATAAATAGGTACTTATGCTGTTACTATATTATTTCAATAGGTACTTCATTACATAATTTCTACACACCTACAATATTACTATACACAGGTACACCACACATACTGTCACGCCTTTCCCAAGTATAGTAATGACCAAAATTAATAGTATTACGTCATTGACGATCTAAATGGTTCAGTTAACATGCCAGTTTGCCACGCACAGGTCCCGGGTTCGATTCCCGGTCGGACATAAATTGAAATGATGAATTTTAATTTCTGTTACGGGTCTGGGTGCATATGCATAATAAGTATGTATTTAAAAATACATAAATAGTTTAACAGATTTCTGGCACCTATAACACAAGCTTTCTTTACTTTGGGCCTAGACGGCGCTGTGTGAATCTAATATGCGTCCAAGCATATTTATGTATTATTATATTACTACTGAGGATACTCATACAAACAAGGCCGCCGCAATCATTCGTTCCAAGTGGGCGAACCAGTGAGAAGGTTTATCACTCACCCAGCCATCCCGGGGGTGCCCGCCGTCACATGTACACGTTTCGTCATCAACAAAAGTCTTCCCACGCTGAGATCCGTCGCGTAACTTATTTCCCGATACGCTGACAACGGGAAATTGTTATTCTACACGTAAACCCAACTGAAATAGTCAGTTGCCTAAATCCTTTACTAAATCCTGTAGTTTCGGAGATGAGGCTGCACCACGTATTGTGTTTAGGTACCACTGGGTTTACTACGTGCCAATGTTAGATACCTTTTGTTTTTAAGAATTGAAATCTACGGAAGGTACCGTTTCATCTGGAGGAATGACGTGGACATGTGGGATTGACCGAAAATGGACCCTACCCACTTTTTTTTATGCGTATGGCAAAAATACAATATACGAGATACAAATTTAAATCAAGCGAAGTCTGCCATTTAATTGCTTCGTCAGTAAGGGTGATCAGGTTCTCCGGTGGGCCAGGGTAACTTGTGTTTGGGCAATCCGATAGTATATGCCACATCGACTGAATTGGGGAACCGCAGGGACACTGGAGGGATACACTCAATCCACAGCGGTGTTTGTAGGAGGCACAAAGGCCATGGCCCGTGCGTAGTCTATTTAAGTTGCACCAATCTCGCTTAAATTGTTCAGATCGCTTTAGTTTGCTGCCAGGTATTATATCACATCCGAAATTTCCTGCCATACACAATAACCAAGTTTGGTTCCATGCGCGACCACTACCGAATTCGTCGTTCACGAGTTACCCACAAAAATGTCTCTAAGTATTGTCAGCCGCTTTTTATCGAAACACCACAGGACCTCAGATTTCGCTGAAAATATATCACTTGTTTCGTATTCTTTTCAAACGATTTCCTTTCAATAGACGGTTCTCCTGTGTTTATTCTTTCGAATTCGGAACTCGGGGAACTTTCTATTATACCGCGGAATCTTCATATTTTTTCGTGTCAATCGATAAGGTGGTTCGTCACCCATACTAAATTTTTCTTACCATTCTTTCATTAGTTTGAGTGTTTAGTAAATGGCTTAAATGGTGCGCCAAATGGGATTCTATAGCTTATTGATATAAAATAAATTAGTTAAATTAAAAAAAAGCACAATTCGCCTCTAGATGGATTCTTTTTTTGCTTTATCGATGGTTTTTTTTATTAACTAGTAAGAAATATTAGTAATGGTAGCCGGAAATGTATGTTCTGTGGTTTTGTTAACAATTACACGTGAAAATTGTACTGCTCCAGCGTTAAAAAAACACTCGAGTCGTAGCCTGCAAGAGTCACTTCACAAAATAAATGCGCGCCAGTTCTTAAAATGCCACTCCGAAAAACTGTACATTTGGTTCTGACACAAATGCTTCGCGGTAGTTCATACCAACTAACATGCTTCTCGCTTCACGTCGCTTCGCTCCTCGCAACCTAATCCTCTGTGACAGACCGACATTTTTGATAGATTCCGTTTTTTGATCATTTCAAATTCCTTTTTAGGTAATGTATGAAATTCTTAAACAAACCGTATAATACAATTTATTTCACACATTTCCTATAAAAAGTAATTACTCAATCGACAATAAAAACCCACTATTGAGAAAATTGTGATTTCTGCAAAATGACAGTGACAAAGTTAAAATTCCCCAGTAAGATATCTACAGTACAGAAAAGTGACGCTCTTTGCTTTACGACACACTTTGCTTCTCTACCACATAATAACCCATTACAAATGCATACTGGAAGATGGTAGACGCAAATTAAATAAAACGATGTTTTCTTTGAGCCATTCGTTCCCATTTATGACGTGCCATTCACTCAGGATTCCATCAGCGTGGCCGTTGCGTTCGTGTGCACGCATAAATCCAGTGGAACCTAACGCTGCTTCTCCAACTTTTCAATTTGAACCATTATGAGGTCGGCACTGAGATATGTATGTCGGCTAATATGAAAATACTTCGAAACGTTACTAGGTTTTAGCCCGCGGCTCCGCCGCATGAGGCCAATATTCGTTATTATAGAGAAAAACTGCTTTTTTTAACGTAACTTTTCTTAACGAAATGCCGAACGTTTGCATTAACAGCTCCCCTCTTTAATGGCAAGCGGGTCAGACTCGTAAGCATGTGGTAGTGGGATTGGCTACCGGGTTCGGACCCCGGCCAGCGCCGTTATGTACTAATGACTTTTTCTGAGTTATGTATGTTTTGTACGTAAAATCTCCGTCTAACCCAAAAAAATTATAGACTACATTGTAAACTAAACATTTGTTGGCCTAACACTAGTGGCCACTTTACGAACAAGTGTTTTGAAAAAGCTATTATAATTTCTAAAACTTCGATTATGTACATACCTAATTCTATAACCGTCATGTAACAATGAAAAGTTAGCCCTCAATATTCACTCATATAATACCTATAACGCTTGGTAAGAACACTGTGATAAACAGAGAAGGCGAATTATTTTAAAATGTTGACAATCTCTGACTACAACATACGTGCTTTTAGATACATGCAAATGCCGGGCTGGGACTCAGAGATAAATGTATATTCAGGGCTAGTACGAAAGGACAAAAGTCCACTTAACAATGGCGGTGTGAAACAAATATTCCAACTCAGTGTTTAAACGAAAAATTGTGCAGAAAAGTAAATCTGATTTTGATAATATATGCAGTTTAGTAGTCACAAACGGTTCAAATATATAAGACATTTTTACACCAATACCTACTTCTATGTACGATCTATGTATGCTTAAAACTACGCAACGGATTTAAATGTGGATTTAACAATAGATAGAATGATTAAAGAGGAAGGTTTACGATCAAGAAAAAAAGGGTAGGTAGGGGAAAAGTGGGTGTACCCGAACGATGTCGCGCCGGTTCCACTAGTTTCCTTTACTCTCATCACCATCAGAGCTTTCAATCTGGGCTTCTGCCTAGATCTTCTTTTCTGCTCTTTCTCTTCCCACTCTGCCCACATTAGCAATCCATGGCTTCTTGGGTCTTCCGTGGGGCCTCTTTCCTGCTCTGATTTGAGGGTCGCAGGAACTGCTATGACTCCCGCCATTTGGTTCAAGCTGCAGAGATACGGGACTTGACATCGGATTGGATATTTCCGGACAGCACGGATCCGAGGTTGATGAATGTATCTGTTTTATTGAAAGCTTTGTTCATGACATTGATCAATTATTCCCGTATGTAGTCCCTTTTAGTACTGTCCTCCGGAGTGACTCTTCCTAATTATCACTCACGTGACAAGATTCACGCTGCTGCCAGTCATGTAGGTACCTACTCTGTTCAGGGTCCAAACCCCCGTTTTCTAGCACTTCCAACGGCATGTTTACCAGTGCGATGATGACATCGCTTAGGGAATACACTAATGACAGTGTATTCCCTAAGCCATGGGAGGCATGTCCGGAATTTCAACTGATACATTATTACTTAAATTTTATTATTCTTCCGATTTTACAATCTTAAACTATCCTACCTAGATGCAAACATACATGAACCACCTATTGAAAAGCTAACTTTAACTACCGACAATACAATCTAGGTACTTATGTAACCTTTCAACTACACAAGCGTACTAAATATATACCGAGCCGCAGGTTAAAAAAGTAAAAATTCGTTACACTTTCCCCATTGTAGACTTACCACTCCATTGGAAACCCAATATCGCGATCGATTGTGAACTTTACCGAACCAAATACGCTTTATCTCAGCTTAGGAAGCCTCAAATTTCAGTGCAGTTACGGCCCAGTGTCGTTTTACCTTCGTCTCGTATTTTGGGTGCTTTCGAGAGTGTCGAAAGTGGCTCTCGAGTGTGAGCCGCTTAAGCGAGCCGATCTGCTGCTAATGGCAGCTATTACTTTCAGATGGCCGCCCATCCTTATGAGAAACAGCCAGGAGAATAAAGATTAACAGCGCATCCAAACGCAAGCGTCGTTTACCGGTTGGGCATTTGATAAGATCTTTTTTGTTTTGTTGCTAACGCGTTTCGGATGATGAGATGACAAATGATGAGTACTACTTACACACATCGGCACAATTAGCGGAACAAGAATAAGTATTAAAATGGTTGTTTTGATGGACTGACCAGTTGTGTTTTTTTTATTTCATATTCAGTTTTGAAAATAGGAAATGGAGGGAAAACGTGCAGTGGCATTAGGGGGTAGCTTTATTATGATGCGAAGAAAGTTGTTAGAGACTCGTACGGAAAAAGCGGTAGTTGCTGAAAGGACTCTGACTTGCTGATCGATACATCGGGGACATTAAGATGAAAATGTTGCGACATTTGACACATTGATTAGTGATGGCTTTATTGTAATGCAACATAATGCTCATGCTCATAGTACTGCCTTATCAACGCCATGTGAATTATGTCGGTGATGCAGTGGGTAGCAGAAATCCCGGCCATGAATCCAATTAGGACGTTTTTTATTGCTTAAAAAAGTTCCGTTTGGATTCATAACATCAAAAGATGCGTTCAACCCAGAATGCTATCACTCAATTTTCTTACTATTCTGTTCCGCTAATTGTACCTGTGTGTGTATTTATATTGCCCTTCGGTTGTGGTTAATACTATAGACGAAATAATATATGGACCTATTCAAAGTCCAGATGTTAACGCGTTTAATAAAACTATAAGGGCAGAGGGTATACACGCAAAGTAATAGGTAATGGGCTTCTTTGAACTCACAAGGTAAAAGGTTGTAATAACAAGAAGCTAATGTCAAAATCATCCTTCAAGGTCCATGGGTTTCTAATCTTCCCAGAACAAAGAGTCTATGTAGCGCTAAGGAAAAATAAGGAAAAACAATTTTACGGCTTGTTATTGTTTCCTGTAGGAAAGATGGAGGCAAACAAAATATAATAGTGTGAGCATGGGAGGCGCTTGGACAGCTCCATGAAAATATTGTGACAAATGTTTCCTTTCACGATTTCCTCAGAAAGTAATATATATAAAAGGTTTCTCAATCTAATCAATAATACTAGACATGCGTCGTAAACATGAAATTTTTCCTAGAAAATATTACGTAAAATATTCACCATAACGCAATACCTACGTGAATGTATCACGATTGATACTACCGAGGATCACGCAATTAATTACCTACATACATAATGTTAATGCCTACATAGATGAATATTTTATTTAAGTAAACATTATCAATAAGTGGGACTTATTAGAGTTTGTACCCAATAGTCGCTGCCAATATTATGGCGTTTGTTTGAGCGTCGGTGGCCTAGTGGTTAAGGTAACCGACTCGCAAGCGACAGGTAGGTAGGTAGAGGAGGAAGTGTTATTAATACATTGCAATGTGCAATTGAACAAAGAATAAGAATTTCTAACGTTTAGTAGCCTTTAAACACAAAAAAGCAATTTCTAGAGCACCGCGACTCTCCCCAATCTCTGTCTGTGACCGGATCTACAGTGCGGCTTTTTAAGTTTGCTTTGCATAGGTACGAAGTTCGAAAAAAGAAGCGTAGAACATCTTAACCGATTCACTCACCCCGGTTCTCTTTTCAGTGGTGCGTGCAACGTGTATGCGAGCCGATGCCGGGCCGCGAAACCAGCAATGCCGTGGAGCCAGACCCGGAGCCCCCCAAGTGGGAGGAGTGGGGGGAGTGGAGCCAGTGCAGTGCGGACTGTGGGTATGGACTCCGGCTGCGAAAACGGCTGTGCATCTACCAGGGGTGAGTTGGTTTTGGACGTGAAGAAATTGTGAGAGCGGCACAGGAGCTGATTGTTGAATGAACTGCAAGATATGTACTTTTTTGCGCCTTTTTTATGTTATAGGTACGGCCTGGTTTGATGTACGTATACGGCAGACAAACAGGCAAGATAGTCACTTGATGGAAAGTGATCACTGCTGCCTATGGAATGTGCGCAGCACCAGGGGCATTACCAATGCGTTAAGTTCTAAAGAGACCTTTAATAAAACCTCTTGAATGGTCCCATAGTCAAAAGGAAACACTATAGCTGGGAGCTCATTCCACATACGAATAATATTAATACGAGCGAGAAAGGTTCTTTCGAAACTTTCCGTGGACACCAACAAAGGGTCTACGTAATAGTCATGATTTTCTGTGTAGTCTTTCAAAATTAATACGAATTTCAATCCCAAATTCCCAACACAACTTCAGCAGACAACAGACGTTCCGTTTTGACTGGAGCCAGGAGGTCAGTTGCAGTTTACTAATCCTTACGCAGTCTAAAATAAATGCGGGGGACGTAGTCGGACGTCCGACCAAAGTCGGCTCGCCCGCGCATCCGAATTGATCCAAATGCGACTTTATTTTGCACTCTGTAAGGTTTAGTAATGACTGCAAATAACGTTTGGTTGGCTCCAGCCAAATCGGAGGGTCTGTTACTAGTTATAGTCAAAATCATACCCGTGTTCTCCGCAGATCTATATCAGAGAGTGCTTGCGAGGGCGCGGCGTCGCAGGCGGCGACGTGCTGGGCGGGCAGCGCGTGCGCAGCCGTGCGCGACATCCGTGCCGACGCGTGCGCGAGGCACGACAGACACCTCATACCGCACGTGCATTCTGAAGGTACAGCTAAATTTATTTATTTTATTTGAGAAATGGGCTTTTCTGAGCGATAAACTAGGCTTGTTGTTTCTGAGTTACGACAACATCGTGATGAAACCTGCACATTCAGGCGATTGAATGTGTAACCATAATCCAATGTGGTCAGGTTCCTCTGTTAATAGGGTCACGGAGGTCAGATGGTTATCGCTCCACTGTTATTACCTGATCTGCCCTGGATCATGGTCAAGGCGAACCCCGAGCCTTCGCATGCGGGAGCATAACCAAGACTTTATAAAACCTAATCAAATATCAAGCTCTTTAAAGTAGTATATATCGGTGAAGCTTGACATGTCATGTGCTGTCATCAAGAAGCTGGAGTTGCCCGGAAGCGATTTTTAATTTCAGCTAAAATTATCCATGTAAACTGCTAAAACTTAACACACTCAAAAATATCGTGGCTTCCTATAGGTAAGAAATTCATTCATAACAGACTTCAAAAAAGAAGTTTTCAATTCGGCTTTTTTTCTTATTTTAATTAAATAAGAGCCAACGAACAAAAAACGTACGTAAAAGAGAAAAAACGTACAAAAATACTTAAAATGGGGTAACGTTCACAGCCAGGCAGTTCCCAACCACAATTTAATTTATTAACAGTACGTAAATCCCACTACTGTTTCTCGCTCCCTCGTCGTAATTTGATTTGATATTTACTTAGATAAATCGAGTCTCAATTCGCGCTCACCAAAAACCGATTAATTATTCGAATGAAGTAAATCACTAACAAGCAAATAAAATATAGGTAAGTACTAGGTAAGTAGGTAGGTCCTTTTGTTGACAAGGTATGCCACAGCACAGCAATTCCGAATCGATTTATTAATTTTGTAATCTGTTATATATGTGTTTTTATTTGTATGATTATTGATTATTTTATATTATGTGATTGTTGTATTATGGTGTCCTTGTTAATCAATAAATATCTTTCATTTCATTTCATTTACTATATTTAAAATGCTTATAGAAATTGATGTAAATTATTGCAGAAAAACATACACCTGTTTCCCACGTATTTCTGGAGCTTACGTGACCGAACGAACGCAGGCGAGCCTCCTCAATCCTATTCACAATGTCTCTCACTCCAAGGCTGCCACGGATGTGCTCGTTACGGACTCGGTCGAGTCGTGTGACGCCGCACATCCACCGCAGCATTTTCATTTCGTTGGCATTTTTATTATAAAGTCTACTGAATAAATTGTAGTTATTGAAACTAGTATAGGAAATCTTTATAATTCATTTTAATATGACAAGACAGTTCCAGGATAATGTGATGAGGCCTAATCTACTTCAAACCACGTGAAATTTACTTGCACATAAACTTAATTAAAATCATCCAAAATTGTAGCACAAGCAACCATCTAATTGTTACCTCAAAACCTAAATTAATTGCTGGTTTCGTTCAATTTTAAACCTTATTCCGTCTCCACAGAGTCGAAGCAATGTGAGGCGTGGTGCGTGGAGTACACCGGAGGCGCAGCGTCGGAGCTGGGCTCGCTGCCAGACGGCGCGCCATGCAGCTACGAAAGACAGTTCGACATCTGTTACCAGGTTATTTATCAAACCGACAGCCCATAACTGTCAGACAACCAATGACGACAAACTCGAAGATGGGACACACTGTCAAATTATGCGTGGATAACTAAGCATGCCTCTAACGTAAAATGGCCGACGGATTTGTCCAAATCGACCTAGCATTGTAACTAGAAATAGCAAAATATGGCGAATTATAACGCTTGTGGCCTGTCAGAAATTGACCCACAGAGCCTGTCCTCCTTACGGAGTATGATGTTTCTTTCATTATTGGACACAAAACAAGCTCCTCCAAAACTAGAGGGGTTGCTGGAATTAACGTATTGTGCCTACAGAAACACTGTTTCTGCTTATATTAGAAAGTTATTGTTACTTATTTATTTAACCATTTATTGTACACAAGATTTTTACAAAACTATATAACAGAATATATCAGACACAACAGGCCAACTTATTTCTATAAAGAAATTTCTTCCAGCAGGCCTACAGCAGAGAGATCGTGACAATTAAATGCAGTTAAGACGTGCAGCGTAGTAAAAAAATATATATATATATATATATAATGCTTAATTAATAAAAGCCTATACTTCACATACATAAATACATACATATATACCTACTTTAAAAACAAATACATATACATACATACATACAAATACATTTACACATACTTATACATACATATATAAGACAGATAGAGAAAGGTACTCTTTTACACGTTTCTTGAAGATGAAGATAGAAGTGCTATCCCGTATTTCATGCGGAAGAGCGTTCCACAATCTTGCCGCATGGACAGTGAATGAGTAGGAGAAGAAATCAGTGTGATGGGGAGGTATGTCTAACTTTGATTTAACGGAGGTTCGACAGGGCTTGTCTTGCGACCGGGAAAATTGGAAACGTTCACGAAGGTATGAGGGAGCGGAGGGATTATAAAGGACGTTATAGAGGGTAGAAAGGATCCGAGCATTCCTGCGAAGCCGAATCGGGAGCCACTTGAGCTTGGATAAGGAAGCTTGAGATATGGTCGTATTTACGCAGATCAAAAATAGAGCGTATGCACAAATTTTGTAGACGTTCAAGCTTGTTTAATAGCTCCTCAGTGGCATCCAGATAGCAGGAATCGGCGTAATCTAGGATAGGAAGGAGAAGGGTTTGAACGAGGGAAATTTTTGTTTTCAGGGGTAGAAAACGTTGGAAGCATTTAATTGAATGAAATGAGTAATGAAGTTTCTTGCTAACCTCATTGACGTGAGATACCCATGATAAGTTAGAGTCAAATGTCACTCCGAGGTGTTACTTGTGAGGAGATAAGATTCGATATCTGACCTGGTTAAAAAAGTTATTTCACTGTTGAAACACTATTGAAAATCTGATTAATATTAGCTTTCTATATTGATGAAAAGTAGCCCAGGTTGTACTTAATCCTACCTAGTCCTATACTGGGTCTATTTGTGTGCAAAATTGCTTAACAGATTAAAAAAGCAACTAAAAACCACGACTGCTATTAAAATCTCTACTGAAAAGGAAAAATATTTTAAGCGTACCTATAAGTTGTACATACCTATAATTCCAACAACAGCGACGCTGTCATCGGGTCAAATAAGTTTGTTGCGCTATAATATCATCAGAAAAGCTCAGTAGTACACGCTCCGCGTAGGATTCGAGCCTGAATCAACCCCATTCAGTGCAAAATTACACTTACATACCTATTCCTTCTAGTTTTACTTAAATACCTAACTACTTATAGAATAAAATAGCCGTGCAGTGCCGTCAGTTGCGGCTGATACTAAACCTTACGCAATATTAAATAAAGCCATTTTTAGGTGCGGGGGATGTCAGACCAAGGTCGGCCCGCCCCCACATCCGAATTAATCCAAAAGCGACTTTATTTTGTACATCGTAAGAATTTGTATCGACTGCAACTGACGGTCAGTCGGCTCCAGCCAAATTGGTGCGTCCGTTACTAGTTTTACAACGAGTTCACCGATGCTTATCATTGAACCTTTCAACATTTAAAAAAATGAAATTAAGACTGACACCACCTTGCAACTCAGCACAACCTCCGAACCTCAAATTACAGAAAGTAATTAAAACGATTCGCGAGGCTGCAAAGGAAACCGCCACACTCGCATTTTCATATTTCATAAGCCGAATATTTTCGACATCAATCGCGCAATTCAGATGTCAGCAACCTTTGGCACAACGGCCGCCTTTTCTCATTTACTTAATGTAATGTTGAATAACGGAATAAAATAAAATGTTAACGCGTTTTTTACGGGTCGCTCTTGTATATGCATAATAACCTGGGAAGAGTGCGCGTGCCCCACCACGGGTCGCATAAAGTATTCGTGATTCCGTGTGCCAGTTCCTTTTGAGCTGGCAACATTATTTCGCGTCCGGGTTACATTGTCGTTATGTTCCGGGTAAAATAAAACATTCTGACAATTTCATTTGAAGGCACAGCGGACGCGGAATTCAATTTTTACTATTTGTTCCGCTTAACGGAGCTTCTAGATGCTTTAAAAATCAATAAATAAATAATAGGACCTGGAATACCCATTCCATTTCTCCTTGGTTATAAATAAATTGTGAAGACGGGGCTAGCTGTCCTTACTTTTTTATATCGAACAAAAATCTACACTGACCATCCAAAGTTATAAGGGTCACCTACTGGCTACTTTGTATCATAACCTATATAGCCGATGTCGCGAACTAAAGCTAGCAAAGTAATATATTTGTTCTTTTACCTCTCAACCTCGTTCTAACCTACTACATTACTAAATTTCTCACAGTACTTGACCCAAAAACAAGGAAACACTACCCGGCAACACAATTACCTACTACAACCTACCTATCTAATTATTCACTAACAAATTACGCGCCTACTCAACGTAATTAATGCAATCAACCGTCTCTGTGTGCAGGGCACATGTGTGCGGGGGCAGTGCAACGCGTCCGACCCGGTGTGCAACTGGTGTCCCGACGGCTATTGCAACAATAACACCCACTACTACACGCGGCAACTGGCGAAAGGTACTCCCAACTCGTGCATTTCTAACATGAGTGTAAAGTTACTCTTAATGGGCTTACCCGTTAGAAGCTTAAAGTGGTCTTAAGATTCAAACATGAGAGTAAATGTACACTTAGTAGGTAAGTTAGAAATTTAGATCTAAATTACGCTCTAACGGTTCAAGGTCGCGAGCTCGACTTGAGGTTATTTTAAGTTTGATTAATTTTTTCTTGAGATTAGAACAGATCGTAAAAGGTGTCGTAAATATTAACCGGCTCTGCCCTCAGGTTGGACGCGGATCACCGTGGTCCCTCACGAGGCCCACCAGCTGTCCGTGCACATCGTTACCCCCGTCGCACTCAGCATAGCGATACGGGAGCGACGGAGAGAGCGTCACATCGTCGAACTCAGCAAACACCATTTGAACCGGTTCGAAATTGAACAAAACAACTACTTGAAGTACGATCCCAGTGTGCCGCAGAACTTGCGTATTATAGAAGTGGATAGCAACATTATTGATATAAAGGAAGGGAGCCACCAGGGGTGGGAGGGGGCGGTGGCGGCGGCCGGCACCCTGCTTCGCTGGAAACAAACGGACTCCGACGTTTACATCACGACGACGTCGAGATTGCAAACCGACTTGATGATTATGGTGAGCTACCAGTCAGCTTTTCCGATAACATGACCTATTACTAACTTTCTTTAACGCCTCAGTTTTTTCTAGGAGTTATAATGAGAGTTTACTGTATAACGACACTAATAGACATGTTCGCCAAGCTCCCCTATTCCCCAATTACATTAGCCTTTGCGCGAAATACTTTTTTCTGTGTAATTTTTCCGACTTTCATCATGTAGGCGGCAGCAAAACGTGACGCTAACGTCGGTGCTGGCAGGAACGGCTTCAGGCCTTCAACTACCGCGATCTCCCGGGAAATTAGGTGTCTTGGTCAAGACAGGCCGCGGCCCAACAAAGGGAACTAGGAAAAGTGTACACAACGAAACATTTGATGATAAGGGTAGCCCGCCACCGCTTTAATTATTCAGAGCCGCTTTCAACTCTGCATCTGAAGTTAATTGCGAACTCTACGGACTATATATATCTCATTTCCCTTTATCGTATTTTATTCAGAGAGGGACCTTTTTTCGCGTTACGTGAAAATCCGTTTATGACTGAGGGCTTTCCACTGTAAAGCTTTATTTTTGGTTCTACATTTATAGGAGTCTCAAGTACTGCCATCAGCCGCTTTTTGGAATCCAAATTAGGCAAATACTGCAGTAAATGGCTGTATGATACTGCAGGCTTAGAAGCTGGCTTACTGTATGGTTTAACTTGTATTTTTTTAAATTTAATATTTTGATGCTTAGTCTAACGATCGGCTAGAAGAGCTTTAACCATTTTTTCTTTTTACCATTAAGCATCAAAATATTAACAGTACACCAGTTTACCACATCTAAGGTAGTTCAAGTCGTCATATTGCAATTGTTGTATCGTCAATTATGGGGAGCTTTAACAGTAATACAGAGCCAAAATGGACCAATACTGATCCCTGTGAGACCCCCATGGAAACAACAGACCGCACTCTAAATTCAATCAATCTTCTGAATTTTATCATTAAAGTATGAAGTCAGCTTTAAAGCTAAGCCCCTTATTTTGTAAAGTTGTAATTTTCAGTCAAAGGCCTTGGATAAATCACAGAAGGCATACGTGATTTCTTCCAGGCCCCGATAATATGTTTTATAAGTTCAACACCTGCGTTGGTTGTAGAACGGCCCCAAGTAAAACAGAATTGTTTATGATGCAATAAGTTGTTCCCGTAAAATGCGATTTTTATTGATTATGATAGCACCTGTGGATATTCATGGTCTTTCAGTTAAAATTGTTAGCTATTTATTTTATATTATCAGCCAAAACCTATATCTATACGATCTATACTTCTATAGGTACTAATTATAATTAAAGTGATTTTTTTTATCTATATTTGTTTGTTTGGATGTTGGGGTAATCTCCGAAACTACTGAACCTATTTTGAAAATTCTTACAGGAAGCTACATTATTCTCAAGTATCATGATCGCGCGAAAATAATTCTTTATCAGGGTGCATTTTGAAATGACAAAACGGCTTCGAGAGTCACACACCGTGGAAAGCGATTGATGCGCGGTGCGTGGCTGTCCGTGGTCGACCGCCGAGCGTGGTAAAATCCGCAAAATCACGAAAGCCGCCTATGATGATTGCAAAGGACCAGACAATAGGAAAAATATTGAATTTTCCCCAAATCTTACATACATACTTATCTACGTCTATACAGCATTTCGTTGCAAGGTCACAATCTGTACTGTTTAATCTTAGGTTTTATTTTGTATCCTCTACAATTAAAAACCCTATGAAATATATATTTTTTCGGCGTCCGCAGGCAATCCCGGAAACCTTGGTGGTGCCAGAGGAACTGGTCACAGTGGAGGTGGCGGTCAATTACAGCACCCCGGCCGGCCGAACCCGTCCGCAGGAATACCAGTTAGTCTATCGGAACATACCTAAGGAAGGGCTAAGTCTCAAACCAATTCTCCATCGATGTAAACAAACCACTACAGAAAATACAGAAAATTGTACTTAGGTAGTCGCCAATCCAAAAAGATTGGAACGGTCGCTATCTTCAGGGCTGAGACTGTCAAACATTTTTTTTACACTATGGGTCAAATTGCAATAGCAAACAATTTTGCTTCAGTTTTGTTAGCAAATAAGCACTTTAAATGATCTATTTACGAATCACAAATAATGATTATTTTACTTTTTCCATAAGTTTATATCGATGTAAAATTGGTTCAAGACAGCCAATACTACTAACACACTTTTACTAAAAGATAATTAATTTTTAAGTATGAAAATAAATATATTATTATTATTATTATTTAATACAGCGGCTCTGTAAATCAGAGTTTAGTCCATCGACTCGATAAGAAGAGGAAGCTGCTGCATCACAGTTGCGTCTAAGCTAACATGTTATCTCCTCTTTCTATTTCAAAGTAGAAAAGTGAACCAGAATATGTGTAAGAAATTCGTCCGTCCATTCCCCGTTGGATATTCGAGCTGACAAAGAGTAGCTTTAAAAAGTTCAGTATTTTCTGTACCCAGAATCCGTTTCCCGTCGACTGCAGGGTTTCGCTAAAATTAAAACTAAAACTTGTTGCTGGAAACACCGAGCGCGTGTCGACGAGCAAAAGAATTCAGCTAATTGGATTTCCGTTACACCGTAACGTGTTGAAAACTTTTCAAAAATTCGCCCGCTCTTTGATGTTTCACAGAGAATTTGACGGGGCGGCTCCTTTGCGAACCGAGAAATGCTTTGTATGCTCTTTGACGAACTTTGCTTTTATAATCTTTTGGATTTATGATTCAGTATTGTCCGCGTGCAGTCAGAATGGAAAGGGGTTCTATTTTTGAATCGCTCGCATCGATTCGAACGGTTCAATTATTATTTTCGTTCAAAAATATGGCTTCTTAACCTTGTCGAAGTCAATCGAATGAAAGCTCTCGAGCGAAATAGCATGTTTCGAATGGGCTGGAACGTAAATGAACCTTCATTTTGATTTATTTCGACAAGGTTCCATGCCATACTGAACCTGTTAATATTTTACTTTCTATATAGATGCAGAAGACATTTTTGTGGTATTCATAGTCATTTGCATGCCAATACTGCATCAACAACCGGCCTGGTGGTTGACATGGCATTAAACGTATTGCAGCGAATAAAATACTTAAGTAACACAGGCCATGTGCGACAGAAAGAATTGCATACTCGTAAATTCATATTTCCAGCCGACGTTACCCGGCAGCTCGATATTTCCGACGAAGTATCGAATGGCAGTCACGTATTAAGGGAGTTTGTATTCAGGAATACATGCTGAAACAGATTCACAAAACTTTACGGAACGTAACCATAACCTACAATACTTATTTTTTTGTCTCCGAATATTATTTTTCTTTAGACAAATGTTAGCTTTTATAAATGACTAGTGGACCTGGTGCGACTTTGTTAGCATAAATCTAGTTTACCACTACCTACCCTTGTTTTGTTGCTAATAAATCTTCCTTTTGAATCAGTCTATCTATTTTTAAAAACCGAGGTAAAGTCCGTTTTGTAGTTTACAAAATCTAAGCGTACATATAGTCTGGCAAGAAAGTCGTGACAAAAATTGAGGGCGCCACTATCGGTTATACGGTATCATTGTTCTGTATCAGTCTGTGAACTTAAAATATTAAATTAATACTATCTTTATGTCTGTGCTTTGCCTCTATGTAGAATTTCTTTGTGTCTGTGGTTCGTATACTTCGACTAGAAAATTTGATACTTGTTAATATTTTACATCATATCGCACGACAACTGCGCGTGACAGTTCACTGCAGGAGTTAAACCATCAGCCGAAAGGGCTAGTATAGTTAGTATGGACAAAGGAATAGGTAATATATAGGAAAATCAAGATTAACATAAGGCCAGCTTCAAGTAAGACAGCAAGATGGAAAACGGGAGGTTTATTACCTGACTTTTTTAATCAAAGTCTAAACAATCTGAAAATGCCAACTGATCTCGATACAAAGCCCTTGCATCTGCCCTTATAATTTAGAGTATCACGATGAAGAGTAAGTTATATTAAATAGTATAGTTTTGCATTTTAGGAACTACTGCTCTTGCAACAATAAGCTACCTACTGTCAAAATGACTACCCACTTCAACTGTCACATTATAGTGGAAGATTAAGAATAAGGGAATGTATTGGAAATTGAAATAAGAGTCTGGTATATATATCAATTTATTAACATCAACACTGATGCACGGAACGATTTAATATTAAACTGTTAGCTATTTTCAGTTTCTCTTTCTGTTCGATCAGCCATGGTGATAATCATATTTTATCCTCCTCAATAAATAATATCTTTCTCAAGTTTCCCTGGTCCTGGGTTTTATTTCACCAGCCCTGAATAGATAATATAGCTCTGTGCTACAATACCTTCGTTCACAAGTGCCGCACTGCTATTATTTACACCTGAACGGAAAAATATCAATGATAATTATAATTACGAAAAAAAAATACAAAAAGATTAAAACTATAACAGTACACTATAATTTGACGGTTAATTTTGTAACCTCAAATATATGTAAACAATACT
Source organism: Blastobasis adustella (assembly GCA_907269095.1). NCBI lineage: Eukaryota > Metazoa > Arthropoda > Insecta > Lepidoptera > Blastobasidae > Blastobasis > Blastobasis adustella. Next base: position 13,225,099 of record OU026124.1, read on the forward strand.
ACAATACACATAAATTTTACATAAATTCAAATGATTTTCAAAAGATCACATTTCATTCAATAGTTTTAAAATTTGGATACATGTTACGTACCGAAAATCATTGCTATTCGGCCGTAAACATCTTCCAAATCGCACATCAACTTATCTGCTCTGAACTCGGCCATATACTCTTGAACAACTCTAAATATTACTTTTCTCGTGCCGCTTTTGTATGTTTTTGCATTCATTGCGAAAATAAATCTCCCACATACTAAAAATCTAAGAATATACACATATAAATTTAAACATAACAACCACAAAACAACCACAATGTCTAGATGACGTGACAGCTGAAGTCAAGTTTCACCACAGATAGGAATAGAATTTTGAGTTTGACAGTAATTTTGTGTGGCCAATTTAGGCGAGAACAGTATCACAGACTTTCTTACCAAACTATATTTATGTACAGACTGTACCTACAGACGGCGGGAAGCGACTTTGTCTTATTCTATGTATAGAGTCCACGGCTTAAGTCACAGCTGGACAAGATCCTTCTTCACATCAGTGGTGGAATTTGCCATGCTTGGCAAGCCACTTGAAGATCGCAGTAGGTATTCCAGGAAATGAACAATAGCATTTTCTGATGTGTATGTATCTATAGAGCCTAAACCTGCCGGGAGGAAGAGCCACGAATCGATGAATTGATATATCTTAGTCGGATACGAGAAACAACAACTTACGACGTGAGGTTGTCGAAAACCGGGCAAAGTGGAGGAGAAAGAGCAAGAAACCGGGATTGACGGTTCTGATTACTATGATAATTATTTCAGAGGTACTACTAAAATAGTAACTTTCAAGGTTTGAAGTCTCCATACAGTTAGCGAGGTCTTCGAAAGCAGTTTCTAAAAGATCTTCAAACAATGTAGGTACATACAATCTTCGCCTCTAATCAACCCATAAATTCTAAATAGGTATTAAATAAAGTGTCGGGCTGTAGATATTTACATTTAGTAGCAAATTTATTCATAATGAGGAATGGTATGTGGTCGGTATAAAGTTTGTAAAGAAGCACGTCGTCTAAATACAGGACTGACGACGACATAAGTCGCAAAAGTTGCGTCCCGAGAGAATGGAAGAAGCATTGAACAGCATTGGTTCCTTTGACAGCGTATCTTGGGAGCCTGAATAGCAAGCTTCTTTAATAACTGGAATATAACGTATATGAAGAGTTGTAGCAAAAGGATTGGAAAGTTAGCTACCTTTACGTTTGCAATTTCTATTTCTGCTGTGAGTTGTAGGTAGACTACAACGTTTTTGAAGCGTTTTCAGATTTCGGGTTTTTAATAATACTGGTAACCTGATGTTTATTATTCTTGACTTACAATAACTTCTGTAGGTACTTAACGCAAAGTTTAACTTAGGTAGATATTTTGTTTTTAGACTACGACGAAAAAAAGGGGTGTTATAAGTTTGGCATGTGTATCTGTGTGTGCGTGTGACGTGTGTGTCTACTGTGGCGTTGTAGTTTCCGAACAGATGAACCGATTTCGATGCTGTTTAATCGAGATGGTTCATAGCTTTCGGTAAATCGAGTACCTATAACTTGATCGGGGGTTTCCCAACGTTTTTCACTCAGTTAGGTTGTTAATGTAATTTCAACTAGGTATGTACGTGGCTCTGCAGTTGGTATGATCGTTACAACGACCTCGAAGTACCTAAATAAACTTCACTCCTGTCTGCACCGAAACTAAAAGTTTATAATTTAAACATAGCAGTTTACACTCCATCTAACTTATGGCGGGCAATTTAACTGATGTTAAGTGGGAGGTGGTCGACGAACCTAAACTTATTGCCCTTTGCGAAGGCCGGGCTCAATCGAAACCCTTTAAGATAAATACGGGGTGTATCGAATATGGCAGTTTATAAACATGTCCATTATGTCCTACCCAGAGGTTTAACCAGCGGAGAAAGCTCTCAGGGGACCGCATCGTGAAGGACTTTGCCAATTTCTGCGTGGGCCATCACGTAAATTATCCATTTAATAATATATCGCCAAACACTTCTAGATACTAGATATCACCCTCGTTTCAGTCCAAGTTTCATAAAATCCTTACATAACAATCTCTGTGGAAAAATTAATTAGGTCCAGAAGTTTCGTCTTTTATTAGTCAGTCAAGCATTTTCAATTTATTTCTAAACAAATAGTTGACCTACGAACTATAGAAACTATTAATTATCTAAGGAACGAAACTAAAGACTGTAGTCAACAACACATTCAATTGTTAACAATGATAATTAAACAAGTAGGTACCTATGTTACCTACCTTCGTTGCACACTTTGGTATTGCTGATGTCCATAGGCGGCGGTGACCCTTTTCTATCAGGTGGCCTGCGTGCCTGTTTGTCTGCCGTATTACATAAAATAAAGTGTTGCGGTGACATGGACACACAACTAAAGGACACAATTCCCATTCTCGACGACCTCCTTTACTTAGATTACTATTTACTTACTGCATATTATAACATAATTTGCAATCAGGACACCCTGTACAACCCGCCGTGTTATTCTCCAGACAACTTTGATCAAATATCTTCGCCCGGCAAAGGTCGCGGCTGTTATATTTGCACTGAGTTTAGATATTAATTAGTGTGCTAAATTTGACGTGCGAAATGAGAAGATCACTCGGCACGTGAACACAAACATACTGAGACGATGAGCCCCTAAGCAGTTGTGAAGTTTGCTACTTATTGAAGAGTTGCGTAGGTTTTGTCTTCATGAACAGAAAGCGACTCGCAAAAGTGAAAGCTTTTGCGAGTCAAGCAAGGTTTCCGAAATGTTTTGTAAACAATTTCGTAGCTAGGTATTTGGAAATCCATGCCAGCTTCTTACGAGGTGAATTTTGTGACACAAAAATATTATTTCCCATATCATTTTTGCTGTGCAACAACAAATTTCCTACAGATTTGCAACTTATTATATTACTATAAGTACACAATCATTTGTTACCTATCAATTTCTGATTTACCACGATTTTTACCCGACTACAGCGAAGCCAAGAAAGGATAATTTTACGACGGTCACGTTCTTATTATATTTTCCCCGTAATAATCTTCATAATTTTCGCGTTCTCCTTTTTCCTTCCATTCCGCTACTGTTCTTGTTTCTTTTATCATCGTTTATTTAAGGGTGCGTCCAGATCTGGTGAAAGAGCAACTCGCAAGCCGCCCGCGAGCTGCAAATTAATGCTAATTACTCGTATATATCATGTAATATGCTTGGACAAATTCACACAGCGAAATCTAGCCCCCAAAGTAAGCAAAGCTTGTGTGTGTTATGGGTGCTAACTAAGAACTTTTTTTTTGCAATTACTTTCTTATTATGCATACAACATCCAGACCCGTAATATAAACTAAATTCATCATTTCAATTTCTGCTCAGCCGGGAATCGAATCCGGGACCTCTGCGTGGCAGACCGGCAGGGTAACTAACTGAACAAACTGAAGTTGTCAAATTGTTTCGTACGATGAAACAAGCTCGCAGCTCTCGCGCGGCGCACGGACGGTGCGTTCGCGGCGCATCCGCAAGATCTGGACGCACCCCGAGTTCACTGTTGTAAATGGATAAATAGCCGTAGCACTTCGCTACACGATATCTAGTAATAGAGACCGTAGAAGCCTCTACAATGAGTCAATGATGAACTACGCCACCCACCACCTTCTACGGAATGCGGGTCTACATGCTTATTACTGGATAACGGGAAAGACAATGATATTGCTTAAGTACCTTTCAATCATGTGGTGTATCTGCTCACTATCGAAACTTCTCTTGTATATTTTTACTAGCTTTTCATCCGCGGCTACATCAGCGTCAAATTGGGTTACCACGTGCCGGACCCGTACCCGCGGGAAGCACTTTGAATTCCGGGAAGAACTATAGCCTATATTACTCTGTGATAAAGTGTTCCTATATAAGAAATTTTTTTTAAATTGGTTTCGTAGTTTTTGAGTTTATCCATTACAAACAAACGAACAATCAAATCTTTTCTCTTTTTAGTATTAATATAGATACAATTGGCCGTACTGTGTAGCCGTTACTTTACCTCGTCTAGTCTAGTCTAGTGTAGTCATCATCATCCATCCTAGCAGTTAATCCCGACTTCTACCAGAGTCCGCTTTCCTTCTTACTTCGCCCGGTTTTCGGCATCCGTTAAGCCGTTGCTCCCGCATCCGACTTAGCAATGTTAATCCATCGCTCATTGGGCCGCCGTCGGGACCTCTATCCTGGTACCGGCAGGTTATTTCTTACGTATCCCCCGGGACTTAGCGCAGCCGTGCCTCTTCGATCTTATCCACGATGTCTTTCACGCCAAGGCTGCCACGGATACTCGTTACGCACTCGATCAAATCGCACACATCCACAGCAGCATTTTTAATCGACTTCAAAAACAAAATAAGGAGGTGGTTCTCAATTCGTCGGAACCTTTTATGTGATTTTTTACGACTTCGTTTTGAACTCGGCCTAACTTTTTTAAATCTTTCCGTCCATCGCAGGTGGTCTACGGAGCGTGGGCCATGCTCGGCATCTTGCGGCGGCGGCATGCGCGCTGTGCGCCCGCGCTGCTCGCGCGCCTCCTGCGCGCCGATTCGCTACGAACACTGCAATGTACACAGGTATGCGGGTGTGGTGCCTGCCACTTACCATATGCTGCTTATCAAGGGGCATGATAAAAAGAGGCTATATCCCGCACTTTTAAGCTTGATCCCGCCCATTTTATCTTACAAACCGTCAAGTTGTCATGCCACTTGTTAAATCAGTGGTCAAGCGATATGAAGATTATGCATTATGCCTGTCACTCGCCATGGCATGACAAAAATAAGCTTGGTCTTGCCCATTTTACCCCACGAACCGTCAAGTGGCATGACAAAAGCATGCATGCCACTTGACAAGCGGCATGAAGGTGAGTGGCCGGCTTAACATGTTTACTGAACGTGCCTTATAGGTATGTGGGTTATACCGGGTGGGGAGAGCAATGACATGAAGGAGTATAGCAGTTGCTCGGGACTGCATCTCACACGTAGGTCATGCAGCATGGCCCACATGTGAGATACAGTCCCGAGCAAATTATATTGTGCTTGCAGACAAATAAATAATAATTTCAAGCAGTACGAGTAGGCATAGCTCGAAAACTATCAGTCCTATCGAAATTAACCAAAAGCCATTTCAGTTCATGCAGCATGCATTAGCCATTACAGCACAAGATCATGCAGCATGACCCACATATGAAAAACAATCCCGAGCAAATTCTATTGTGCTTCCAGACCAAGGCTGGCCGTAATACAGCGGTGAATGGCGTCGCTGAAATGTTTCCTATGTTGTAAATTTCTTACAAAAGTGCATTACGACCGGCTAGCAAGGCTCGGATCGAATCGAATGATTGGCGTTCTCTGTCTAACTGAAGGGGAGCGAGAGCGTAAGCTACGACAAAGAAGTGACGTTTGCGGCCACACCCTTAGGCCTACTGTCCACATAGACGGCACGTTTGACATTTGACGATTGCTTGTATCTTGCGTAAAAACAAAAGAAACTGTCCCAAGGAGCGGCAACGTCATATTTGCTTAATAGTCATGAATTCGTCATGCAGTTCGCGCAGCATGTCACTTCGTGGAGACACACATAATCTCGGCTGAAACTAAATGTAGGACGAGATTTCGGAGAGAACTTATCATTGATTGTACATTGAATACCATCCAATTCCAAGTGAAATGTTGGTATTTCTTATAGGTCGGTTTTTTCGTATACTCTTTCGATTCATTATCTCTCGTTATTCATTATTTCGGTTTAGTTTTGTACCATTATATCGCACATCAGCGCGCTAACTCGGCATTAATTTTATTATTTCAGTAATAGCATACCTCGCGTTAGTTAGTTTGAGTTCTAGTTCGTTCCTAATTAGTGCGCACACATTATATCAAGAGACACTAAATACTTCCTACAAATTTTATCAAGATTTTATTCTATCGAGACTCATCTCAGTTTCAAGATTCATCTCAGTGTACTGAGCAGACCAATGCTCGTACAATCTCTCTCTCTCTCTCTCTGTCGTAGACAATACCACATACTAATTCGTTTCAATTCAAATTATTATATTCCATTATTCAACAAAAAGAATTACGAATGACGAGTTACGAATAAACGCGAGCCAGTTTCGTTTGTACTCATGATGTAAGCAGACTTCAAATGACGATAGCGTACGTATGACGTACGTTACAAGTGGACAACAGGCCTTAATGATACCGGGGCATTTAACAAATACACCATTAAACTAGGTGCTCAATTTGTAAACATTCTTCGAACGACATGAGACATGTAAATTGTACGCTATTAGTAATTAATGGCTTTTGAATACCGACATTATAATTTGGACGTGGCATGACTTATTGGATGTGCGTGTTAGAGAGTTCAAGGACGATAGTCTGGATTTTTGACCCCGAAGGAGAATGGTGTTGTAAGTTTGACATGTGACTGTGTGAGTGTGTGCGTGTGCGTGTGTCTGTCTGTCGCATCGTAGGCCCTGAACGTATAGACGGAATTAACAGTTGGACCAGTTTTTTGGGAAATAGGTATATGAGTATTATATGCAGAATTTGTTAAGGGGTTTTCCGATATCGGTCAGTTAAGTTATTATTCTATTCTATTTATTAGCTTTGTCCGCGTAAAATTCGGATAGAATAACGTTCCAGACCCGATCCTGCGAGAACCACATTAAATTTGCTATTCTGGGTTGTATTATAGCAATATAGATTGCTAAGAAATTTTCTCAAAATCCGGTTAGTAGTTCCTGCGTGAAGTAGTAGTTCGGTAATTCTTACAAACTTTCGCATTTATAATATTAGTAGGATTCCAATATACTCATTCACTCCATTCATTCTGCAACTTGCTGTACTGTCTCTAAACGGGGTGGCCCAAGCTGTACACAGAAGCATACGTCAATATTTTTTTCTATATACTGATTGTGGCAGTCCAGTTAAATACCTTTCTTTTACCTGTCATTTTTAATTGATACCTACAAAAAATATACGTTTTCGGCGGAAAAAACAGAAATGAGGGGGATTCCACTGAACCTCTTTTTATTCTGCCAGTCAAAGAAGAGGTGACACTTTCCTTCCCCGTGTCCTTATCTCCAGTATCTGTGATACCTGCATCCGCTCGTTGACCTCCATCACCCACTATTGTATTTTAATTTGTAAAATGAGAAAGTACAAATTTTCTCATTTATAAGGACTTAAAGGATTGTTTCTATGTTTATTGCTCCTTCAAGCAAAAACCACTGAACGTATTTTGATGAAATTTGGCAGCAATGAAGCTTTTAGCTCAGAATAACACGGAACATAATAACCGAATTGTACGTGGACGAAGTCGCGGGCTAAAGCGTTACTGAGCAATAAAGATTAAAACTAAAAACGTAATTGTGCCATTTCCTGAAACAAATAATATCGTAATACTATAATAGTCATTTCCTACTGCATTGCAGCTGTAGGTAGGTATCGGTAATCGGCTAGTTACATTGCAGTGAAATCGTTAGTTACGTTTCTCCGAAATGTCGATGTATTAACTGAAATCTGTGGTTTAGTACACAGAAAATGGTAATAATTGTAGTCACACACAGTATAATAATTATTAGGTATTTCATGTATTACAGTATGATTTGTATACATTACAATTACATACTAATGGTAAAATAGGTGACCCTAGCATAAACTATGTAATACTGAGCTCATTTTTCATTGATGTCGGTATAAAAAAGCTTTCCACAATACAAAGAAGCAATTTCAGGCCGCAGATACGTAGAAATATCGTAATGGTCATTGGAAAAAATGCTTTTTAAGTCATATCTACAGTTGTTACCGCAACGATAATAACTGTTATAATGAAGTGGTTCTTAGTTCTGCATCGGGCAGGTAAAAGCATTAATTTATCTGTCATACAGCGATTAAGCATGAATATTTACAGATAAATAGCCCACGTGGAGTGCTTGCGTGTTGGTAAACACTACCGTAAACCATGGTTAGCGGTGTAAAGTTAATAAATAATGAGAATGGAGAAAGTCATAGCGAGATCGGTGTAAACTGGCATGCGAACGTATTGATTGCCAGCTTCGGGCAGGCTTCGCCGTTGAATATTTGATCGCCGGCGACCGATCGAATTGTATTACATAATTTTGAACCTAAAACATGAAACTTTATTCGATGTGAAATTGAATAAAAACATGTGACAGCCTATCTACAAAACAACGGTCAAATCGCCGATGCTGGGTACTCATCCCCAACACGTAGACCCTCTGTTGGTCACCACGCAAAGGCTCGAAATGACGTTTTGCCCGAATGAGCTCCCAGTCACAGTGCTCCCTTTGGACTATGGGGTCGTTTAAGATGTAAATTAGAGGTCTCTTCAGAGTCGATCAACGCATTTTAACTCCCTGGTGTGGCTGATGTCCATAGGCGGCGGTGACCTTCAGGTGGCCCGCTTGCCTGTTTGTCTGCCGTAAAACATAAAAAATATCATAGACAGATTTGTATGAGTCAAATTTACATAGGACAAAGGGGACTCATAGATACAAAGAAAAACGTGGCAAAAAACAACCAGTAGAAATCATCTTGGCCATGTACTCGTAATGATTAGGTCTATTGTTGCGCGCTCTTGGACTGTCTCCTGCTGATAATGGTACTTGAGCTAGATGAACGTGAATTTAGTATTAGTTTTTAAGTAGATAATCAATTAAGATGCCTAGTACCTTCCTTTTAAAGGGGGTTCAACTTCCATACTAAATTTCTCTTACCATTCGTTTGAGTGTTTTAATTGTATTATGGTTTATACTCTTAACTTCTTCGCAGCTGCGAGTTTAGCTGGGCACCCGGCGAATGGGAAGAGTGCAGCGCCACCTGCGGCTCCGACGGCATCCAGGAGCGGCAGCTCTTCTGCGTACCCCAAAACGCCAGGTGGGATTTTACTTATTTTAGTGGAGAAGACGGACTAAAAACATATTTCGACAGGTATCCATGCGAATGCGGGGGTCGGTAAAAGGCGCCCGAGTAGTACTAAAACGTACTGATCAGATAAATGATCTGCTCCAAAGAGGGCAGGTCAGGAGTACCCTCAACCAGCGTAAATGCATGAAAAGATGTATGAATGTGGAAGAGGCGAAAGAGGTGTGTCAGGATCGTAGCTAGTGGCACTCGGTCTATGTCTACCCTTGTAGGATACGAGCATGATTGAAAACCGCATCAAAATCAGTCCATCCGTTCACAAGCTACGATGCCATAGACAGATACACAAAGCCACAGATACACACGTCAAACTAATAACACCCCTCTTTTTTCGTCGATCATTAAAAATAACAAAGTCCTTAATAAACGTGGGGGTCGTCGACATCTCAAATTTTACTTGCTCGAAATTCTTTCCATAAACTTGAACACACGTAGGTCTGTTTTCTAAGTTTTACAATCAAACTTTTCAGAATTCATGCTTTGTTAACGATATAGCCTTCGTTATTTTTCGATATCTCCATTTTTACTTTAATATTTTCAATACAGACGCAAAATGCTTAGTATGAAATATTTTACAAAATTTAATCTAGGTCAACAATATAGCGTTAGCTCTAGACCTAAAAGCAGCGCTTGTAATATTGGTGCCATCGCCATGTTATTGATCTCTAAACTAATTTTATAAAGAGAAAAGAAGAAAGAAAGTCAAAGTGAAGAAACTCAAAAACTACAGAAAGCTATATTATCAAGGGGTGACAACTTTATCGAGTTGAGACGACTGAAATCGATATAAAATTAGTTAATTATTTTTGTTGAAATTGGAATTCTCTACGGTTTAACCTAAATATTTATGCAATTTTTGTTTCTATACTAACTTATTTTATTATTTGTCACCGCGCCATCATCCGCGTCAATATCGTAGGCTGCTACGCGGTGACTAGGCGGACGCGACGCGTACCTACGCGATTTGTAAGCGGTCTCAAAGCATTCGACAAAATAAGAAACAACGCGACCCTCTATACAGACCAAATTGAATCTATTCACACAATAGAAGCCGTTGGCGTTAACAAGCGTTCAGAAGCCCAGAGATGAGCCTATTAGCTATTTCTCCATCACACCTTTGAATAAACATCCTATCTCGGATGGAAATTTAAATGGAGATGAGTTTCTGTGGACGAAACCCGGACTCTTTGAGCCATTGTCGGCGGCGCGTCAATTCCCCGCCGCATTCGACTACCAGTTCCAACCGCTCACTGATTGTGGATTAAAATTCGTCCCTTGGAATTAATTATAGCCCCAACCGAGTTTAGGAACACCGAAAATTATGCGCAAGGGGCAGAGTTAAAACTTAGAAGATTAAAATTTGTGGCGAATTGAAAAACGGTCGGCGAATTCAATTTGTTTGCGGTTATCGGGGGAATTTATAAACAATGATTAATATTCATACCTTTACAGTTTATGCTAGATTGCGCGAGGGGATTTTCTTTTAGCCGTTATGAACAATTGAATGATTTTTGCTATGTTATTATGAATAGGTGCCTTATTACAAAGTCATGATAAATAATTATGTGATATACCAAAAATATTTGTGACCTTGAAAAGCAAGGATGGATTACACCCAGGACGCCCCGAAGCGCCTTTGATCATTCATCACGTCATTAAAATATAGGTAGGTATTTTACTAGCGACCTGCCCCGGCTTCGCACGGGTGTTCTCGGGTTCTCTGTATTATATATGTTGCCATTTTGTAAGAAAATTACTGAAATTACAATATTCAAACAAGCAATTTATTTTTCTAAACGGCTGATCCGATTATAATTAACCTTTCTAGGTATAATTCGGAAGAAATTCTCTAAATAATAGTGAAGTCTGCAGTAAAATCCGATGCGAGTTTGCGGATTAACAGACAGACCCGGAAAGCGATTTAATTTTATACTATGTGATGTGGAGTTCTAATCCAAATCCACTTCATTTCTTCCCAACACTAAGTTAGAGCCTTCCCCAGTGTATCATCCCGGAGGGAGATGGTGCGTCACAGCGTGTCGCCCGCGCTTTGCGCCGGCGCAAAACCGGACGCGCACCAGCCCTGCAACCGGATCCCCTGCCCGGTCTACTGGCAAGAGATACCTTGGACACCGGTGAGTTCAACTGGAGGCACAGAAACCAAACCAGTATAAAATAAGCTAACATTGCTATGCGCGGCTATTGTTTATAGCGTGCGCTTGTAAATATACAGCTTTCATTTATGTGGCAGTGACGCGACCACTTGGCGTGCCAATGGCGTGGCGTCATTGTGACGTGTCTGTATATGTACAAGGTTTACCCACACATAGGGCCGCGCGCACAACTGAGTTGAAATATCGATAGCTCATCTTATGTCGATATTACGGTTCACGCCTTTAAAATTGGATTAAGCAAAATATCGCAAAGAAATATCTACCAATCACAGCGGAGCTACCTTGCTGCGATTAGTAGAGATTGCTTTGCGATCCTTTACTTCATCCAAATTGAAAGTAATATCGCATTTATATTGGTTTTGAATAGCTCGGTACTCGATATGCTGCAGCAGTACAAGAGGCAATTGGCTATCTGAGACGGTTTTTTTTACATAATTAACTATGTACCGCTCCAAACCATCCTTCACCCCTAGTCCTACCGACCCCTCGGTCAAATAGAACACATAAGGCGGAACCAACGGGAGGTGCGCGCAGTAAATGCCAATGGCTCCTTTCCGTTCACGCACTGCTAGACTCCGTAAAATTTTATCTAAATCCTATATGAATCCACTCTAGTCTCTCTCACAGAATAGTCTCGCCGCCATCAGCACCACCCACTTTAAATTTGTACACGTCTTAGTTTTAACTATGCACCCTCAACAGTGTTCAACAACATGCGGCCGCGGCTACTCTCGCCGGCCGCTGATCTGTCCGGCGGCCGACGAGCTGCTGTGCGGTCCGCGGCCGCGCGAGCGCCGCCGCCGCTGCCGCGTGCGCCGCTGCCCCGCACCCCCCCGCGCCTGCCCCGCTGCCGACGGCACGCAGTACTGCGAGCTCTTCACCACCGAGCAGCTGATCAGGAACTGTCAAGTGCCACCGTTTAGAAAATACTGCTGTAACGCCTGCAGAAAAGCTGATAAGCGCAGAGGTGGTGGATAAAGTGCGGTCGTGGAGAATTTTTGTCATCCAGCTTAATGCGAATTTCGTTACAGCTGTGTGAACGTGGTACTATATATGCAAGATACGTGGGAGCGACAGACCATTTAGTTAGGGTCAATGTACGAAATTCTTCCTGCTCCGCGACCGCACTTTAGTATAAAATCGAGTTTTGGTTTGTCCGCCGACGCCACGCTGTATTGAAAACTCTTCACCACCGTCAAACTGGTCAGGACCTGTCAAGTCATCGACAGGCGCATTGGTGTCAAAAAGAAAGAAACGTTTGTTTTCTGTTCTGAAATTAGCATGAAGTCGCTTTAACAAGTGTTCACTGTCTTTCGGTAGCCTCCGTAAGACCAATACCTATCGAAACTGTATAAAAATAAGAAGGTTATATTTTTCTTTGTATGTGTTTTTCTTCCCGTAAGTCCAAACTGAAACAATCTAAATGTAAGAACAACCCTTTTAGTTAGTAGATGGATCAAAGTCGTCGTGAGTAGGCACTGGCAAGTGAAGTAAATGGTGAATTTTCGAGAAATTAAGAAGAATAGGGGAAAGCACCTGCTTTCATATAAAAACCAAATATTACACCAAGATCAAAAGTTACGTAAGTTATATATAGAAGCAAAGTCCATCAGCTAATGTGATTCCGAGTAATCAGTATTTTTCTTATTAATAAACATACCAATGTATACTCAGTCATTACACAAATGCGTCATTTTTATCTCTGAAAAATTGTTTTTCTATCTCATCTTCATATCGTCAGTTTTTATTCGTCAGATTTACAACTCGACAGACGTTCAGGTCGTCGTTTACAATTGTTTTCACTTTCTTGGAAATCATAGAATATATTTTCCTACTTACATAACCAGCAAAATTATGTCATATTTCATATTCATATCTTTAATACCTATGCTATCTTTAAGTGATACATAATTCTATCATTTTAGATTTAAGTTTTTGTAATACTATAGTTGGTAGCAGTTGGACGAAGTGCCATAACTTTCAATAAAACTGTTGTATTTATAATATTCCTTGTTTTATTTTATTATCCTTTTGTCAATCAATTGACACCGAATAAACTTTTACGTACGGTAGAACCAACCCATTTAATTAAGAACTAGTGGACCCGGCGAGACTTCGTTGGCGTGCGCCTAATTTACCCCTAACTACCCTTTATTCTTGTTTATAAGCCTTCCTCTTGAATCACTCTATCTATTGTTGAAAACCGCATTAAAATCCATTGCGTAGTTTAAAAGATCTAAGTGTACATAGATACATAGGGACCGAAGGCGGTTAGCGACTTTGTTTTATACTCTGTGTAGATGTCGTACAAAGGTACTAATTATTTAGAGGCAGACCAAGTAGAGCTTCCTTTGGCTAGAAAAGCGAGCATCAAAGGTTTTCTGGTGCCTTTTTTCAACACTGCGATATCCTACCCATTTGCCTCTGATGTGTAATATTTAAGCCTTTCCCAGACAGCCGCGATATTAACGCGCGATAATATAGCGCGCTGTAACATAATACATAATATTAGTTAAGGCATGGCTGTAAGCCGCCTGCTTCCCTTTGCCGAAATGGTAATTTCAAAAAAAGGTAATGGAAACAACCATAATAAAAAAAATTATTACTTAATTTAAATTAACAGGAAATTAATTATATCTCAGTAAAGCGTACTCCACATGTCGGCCGAAACTTTCGGCGAAACTTTTGTCAGGACTTCCAGCGTTTCTTTTTTTTAATTGACATTTCGGCAAAGGGAAGCAGACGGCTTACAGCCATGCCTTGACTAATATTTCTCGGTCAAGAAATGCATATTACAGCGTGTCATTGCGTTATCTGTTTAGAGTACATTTTGTATTAGCACGTACTTTATCTTATCCACTGCTGCAATAATAACGCCTAATTCTTGATCCGGGCTCTAAATAGAAGTGGTACGCTTGCAATACTACATCCTCCAATATTATAATGTTTGCAATTCCTAATGAGTTACGAGAATGACATTACGAGATCGATTTTATACGACTGAGTCGCCTAGCTATGGACGTTGTTCACTTCACTAATGACATGGCTGTTACAGCGAATATTATAGCGGCTGTCTGACGGAGGCTTTATCATTTGCAAACCTATTTAAAAACCAACGATACGATAATATTTCAAAATGTTTAGAACCTACACATGAAATTATAAAATATTTTTATCAGTTTTTTTAAGACCTTCCCACGAAACATACGTCAATTTTCCTAATTTAGTAGATATTGAAGTCCTAAACGACATCCTATTTCAGAGGAAACTGGTAGTCTAAGTCTAGTAACAGGCACTAACAACAATTTACTAAGTTTGCCGGCGCTGCCTCCGAGTTACGGGAGCTTTTAGGTTCAACATTCAATTTTAGTGCTAACCCAGCTCTACGTTTTTGGAGATTCTTTGCGTATACAACAAAAGTGCTACCGAAAGGTTTCAAGCGAGTAGGTAGCCCATCTGACGAAAGATGGTAACTGATTCCCGATTCATGCAAATACAAAAAAAGGTCCTCATAGTGACAACACACCTGCGGTTCTGCATTTTTGTTACCTGCAACCTAAATGTATAAATTGTAGATGTTATGGGCGATAGTTACCACTTACCATCAGTCTGCTGGTTTGTCACTGAGTAGCCTAAAAAGTGCGGAATCAGAGGTGCGTTGTCTCCAAGAGGATTAAAGCATGCCTCATGCCTTTGATTACGCTGTCTACTTCATACATCAAACTGGAATACAACAACTCATTGTTGCTTGACGGCTGAAACAGACAAGGCGGTCGTAACTACCACGTTGACGTAAAGTTGTAACTGTTCTTTGGTATTCTTACTTCAAGCATCAAGGTTTTTCTGTTGTCTTTTCATATATAATAACGCAACAGTGTGGAGTGGACGCGAACGCCTTATCGCAATAACGCGCGATATTATAGCTGTCTGGTGGAGGCTTTATCATTTACAAACCTATTTAAAAACCAACACTACGATCATATTTGAAATAGATTAGAATCTACAAATGCAGTAATAAAGCTTTCGCTGTGGCTAGCCCAAGAGAAAGGTTTAATTTATTATGTACGTTACATAGTATGTTTGTCTTTAATGTACATTAAATGTTACTCAACTAACTTAGGCAACCATAAAAAATAGTTTTTGACAAAACAGTTTTAAATAGCAGTCTTCCGACATTATTGAGAAATTTAATGTAAAACAATTCAAGCACTTGGAAATATTTTTAGCCCTCTTTTCTCCAAACCTGGATTTTTTCTTTTTATATTCCGGTTGTTTAGATAACCTACGCCCTTTTTCTACATTTCCCTTTTTAGAAGCTCCCTAAAATTGGTTAGATAGTCGTTTCATTCGGAACTTACTTTGTGCTGGCAAAATAAATACTGTACACTTTTTACTTTGTTCATCATCATCATATCAGCCAGAAGACGCCCACTGCTGGGCATAGGCCTCCCCCAGAGATCTCCACAAAGGCCGGTCCTGTGCTTTTCCCATCCAGCTGGTACCTGCGATCCTTACCAGGTCGTCAGTCCACCTTGTGGAAGGCCTACCCACGCTGCGTCTTTACTTTGTTACATCATTTTATTTTATACGTGTTAAGACGTATTCAAATTAAATATGTAAAGATAGGAGCCATTTATCTTCACGAATATCCGACACTAGCTATCTGCCCGCGGCTCCGCCCGCGTGTAACAGAGAGAAACAAAAATTAAAAAAAAATTTAGTATGACGATATTTTTTTCTAAAATATCTTTAAAGTACTGACATGGATTTTATACAATTTTATTATAGTACTAGCTTTTGACCGCGACTTCGTCCGCGTGGAATGTTTTTATGATGGTAGAGCTTTTGCCCGAGTTACATTTAAAATGACCTGCGTATTGTAGGAAGGCTAGTAATATAGCAATTTTCTCAGGTCTCAAATTTATTTAAATAAATTTAGAGTAGTTACTCGCTGATAATTTAGCTTTGTATAAGAGAAGGAATTTTTAAAATGGGTTCAGCAGTTTTTAGGTTTATCCATTACAAACAAACAAATAAAATCAAATCTTTTCTTTTTTTTTCTTTAAGATCGGCTTTCTCACTTTAAAGTACTTGGTCTTAAAGACAGAAGATTTTTACTAGATATTCTGTTTCTTGCAAAGGTTGTCCTGGGTGCTATTGATTGTTCCACAATTCTTGAAAAGTTGAATTTTAATGCTCCCTCTAGGTCAGTGCGTCAAAGTCGGTTTGTTCCATTCTGCATCGCTGGCTTTAGGAGTAACCTAGGTAAGTTTTCAACTTTGAATTCGGTTACAATCCCAGTTTAATTAAATGAGCAAACTTATGGACATAGATCTATTTTGTGAATCCACTGGAACAATCAAAAAGAAAATTGTTACTTCTCTATCGGTCACTGAACCCTAACAGGTCTCTGTTATTAGTGTTTTGTTGTTGTTATTTCCTACATATTTTAATTTTAATTATAAAACATAGTTTTTTCAAAAAAAATATTTTAAGTACTTTAAGTAAGTTCAACAATAACCTACGTTAAGTAGTATGTGAAACGATGTTGTCTATATTCCATGTCGTGGTAACCTATAATTAAGGCTGCACTTAGAAAGAAACTATATTGTTAGCTATAAGATGCTATAACTTTGTTAGTGTTAGTCTTGTTGGTTGTCCTAAATAAATAAATAAATAAAAATAAATAAATAATATTAATAGAATAGATAGATGCAAAGAACATTATTACGTGTTAATGTGCAGATTTCATCACGATGTTTTCCCTCACCGTAAGAGCATCGGTTAGTATTCAACTAAGGTACATAACTCAGAAAACAGTCCTTGATACATGGCGGCACTGGAGTTCGAAACTGGTACCTCGGGGTACGAGTCGGATCTCTTAACCACTGGACCACTGACGCTCTATTACACGAAATAGTGAATAATAACTAAAATTTAACTAGACAAATCAAACCGTAGCAATAATACAACTGAATAGTTAAACCACAGTTGGCTTCTATCACTGAATACGTATTGTCTCATTTATCCGCATCGCTGCCCTTTATAACTAGGCGGAATGTTCAAAAGCAAATAAAGGGATTCATTTGGCATAAAATCCAACGCACGGAAACAAGCCCTTTAACTAAATGTAAGCTCAATTAATTCCTTTTAAACTCGATGTTCATAACATCAGGGGTTTAATATTTTATGTCTCTTACCTATGTTTAGGTAACACAACAGTATGCTTATTATGTAACTCTGTTGCGAACAATTCTTTGTTTTCAGTTATTAAAATTGTTAGTTTTGCTATTATCGTGGTTCGATCGCGATCGATGTCCGGATCCAGTTGCTAGCAAAGTTTCATTGCATAAACTGAAACTATTAAATCATACGTTACCGCGTAACTAACAATTGCAATCATTGAAATCAGAGAATTGTTGGCAACAGAGTTGCGTAATTAGCCTGCATTTACAAGAGGTACTCAGTTTTAAATTACTCTAGTAAGCACTTTTCTGCGCATAACTTTCGACCACTTTCAGTAAGTATTTAAAGTAAGTATTCCTGCAATTTCTAAAATATACTGTTAGGAATTATGTACACAATGGCTGAGCAATATTTTATTATATGCTAGTGGACACGGCGCGACTTCGTTTGCGTACACCTACTGTACCCCTACCTACCCTCTTTTCTAGCTTATAAACCTTTCTCTTGAATCACTCTATCTAGTTTTGGAAACAGCATTAAAACTCTTTGCGTAGTTTAAAATATCTAAGCGCACATAGATACATAGAGACAGACGGCGAGAAGCGACTTTGTTTCATACTACACAATGGCTAGGCAAGATTTTATCATATATTCTATAGATATCTCTCCATAGAGACATAGCTAGCCTGTCTAGTACCCTTAAAGCGATCCACTTTCTATCTAAAAATAGTATTCTTAGAGTAAAGGCCAGACCAGCTAAAAGCGCTGAACTACCCGCGGTGAGGAGACGGGCAAAATCAATACCCGCTTAACATACCATCGTGGAGCACCCGAGTCGACTAACTTTAGAACGTTTTTAAAAGAATTTAATTTAAACGGTTGCTACTGTGCATATTTCATCGTAAATGTACGCAATGTAGTTTTATTGAGTATTATTGACGACCTGAGTGGTTCAGCTCGTTAATATGCCGTGCCTGTCTGCCACGCAGAGGTCCCGGGTTCGATTCCCGGCCGAGCTAAAATTGAAATGATGAATTTTAATTTCTTAAATGTATGTGAGAAATATGTGATATTTAAGGTTATTTATTAAACACGCAAAATTCAGTAATCATATATTTTAAGTAGACATTAACTATATGAGAAATAACCGCGTTGAAATGGTGCGTAACGTTTGTTTTAATTACAAATATTATAATAATATCGTGTTGAAAAGGTTCTCTTGGCCTATTTTTGAAACTGCTTAAAAAAGAAATTTCCAATTGGACTATCCGTTTGTTATTAAATGTCTGATTATATATCTGTTGAACGAATTTAACAGGACAATCGTATGGAATGTGAGTTTCACATCTCATTGACCGCCCATACAGTGGCGACTACGGGGATGCTACACAGTGACTACGGGCAAGCTACGCGGTGACTTCGGGGCGGCTACTCAGTGTCTACGCAGACGCTACGCGATGAGTCAGATCATTCACTCAGATGATCAATATTACGTAGAAGGTGTCAGTCAGATACCACTTGCATCGCATCTGTCAGATCAGGAACGCAAAAGCCAGACGATTGAAAGCCAGAAACGCAAAATATGGATCCGATTTTAAGTCAAATTGATAGTTTCGGAAGACAATGGGTTAAAAGATTTATTTATTTATTAATTTATTTTATAGTTTAACATTAAAATATTAAAAGATAAAAATGATAAATATTTCATTTTACGTCAAAAATACTATTCGCAATGCATCTCGAATCAATTGGCAATTGATTTTCCCGAAATTCAATGTGGTTTCCACGGAAACAGGACCGGAATGTAGTAAGCGAATTTTATGCGGACAAAGCCCTGGGCTAGTATAGGATATATCTCAAGTTTAAAAGGCGGGCTCAGAAGATACTGAGGTTCACCAATAACGACTAACTATTTCGGTAGAAAACATGTTAAAATTCGATATCGCAGTAAACATCTAAAGCGAATCCCGCAGAGAAAGTTCCTGCACCAGCTCTCAGTGCCAATGGCTACTAGTCCAGCTATCTCGTTTAAAGTTAAATACAGTTACCGAAGTTCTGAACAAAAAACCTTTTGACGTAGGATCGGTTTGAAACAACTTTTGTCAGCTCCCTTCTTTTTCGCTATAAATAACGAAGCTAACGACTTCGCTGCGAGAGAAAATGCGAGAAATGTTATGGAATCCAAAATCCAATAAAATAAATGAATGGAAAAAATATACCTTGGTAGTATTCTATACTTTGCTAAAAACAAAGAAACTTTCTTGATTGCATTATTATGTATTTCCTTCTATTTCTTTTTTTGTACACATTGTCCAGATATGTTAATTTCATCAACTCATTTTTAGCAGCTAAATCAGATTTTTATAACTGTTTGGAATTATTTTGTCGAGACGATCACTTTTCAGTGACCTTTTCAGTGTCAATAGGAGACGTAAACAACCTAGACAACCTTTGAAACTGAAACACAGTTCAAACTTATTCATTAGTTAATTACTAAATGAAGTAACATATCAGTGGAACAGTAATCGATGAGGGGAACAGCCCTCCGCAAAACCATTCTGAGAAACTCTAGCTAATGTGATGACAGACGCTAGTCGTGCAAAAGGCTATTGAGGCAATTGACCCAATAAAATAATGTTAGACACGATTTTCTGGGCCCCAGGAAGTCAATTTTATTTTCTCTATTTATATTATAGCCCGACCTCTAGCTCAACGAAATTCAGCTCGGTTTTATGAGATTGTGATGTAGTAATAGCAACATCATAGGTATGATTCCCAACAATCATACCTCATCATATTGTATATGATATGTGGCATGGGTATGGGTTCCTACATCATAGTATAAGCCAAAGACGCACACTGCTGGGCATTAGCCGCCCTCAGAGATCTCCACAAAGGCTGATCCTGTGCCTTCCGCATCCAGCTGGTACCGGCGATATTTACCAGGTCGTTGGTACTTACGGGAAGCCTACCCACGATGCGTTTTCTGATTATTTACTTACTTATTTCTGTAGCAAATAAGATATACGCCGAGTTCTGTATTTCTTATGTAGATATCAAAATAAGTTGCCAATAGTCTCTGACTACCACAGTCCTCACACATGTGGGATGGAGAGGTCATGTATGTATGTAAAATTTGTATTTAATTTCTCATTAGCACGCATCCACCGCAAAACTGGCCGGCGGCTCCACTATAAGCAACGGTAACCTTTCTAGAACCTCTGTTGCTACAAACGGGTCAAAAATACAGAAACCTATACGGCGCGAAATCAAAACATCTGAACGGATTTTAAAAATTATTACACTAATAGGAAGCTACACTACATGTGGCATAGGCTACTTTTCACCCCGGAAAAATTAATAGAGTTCCGCGTCATAGTTCAATGTTCAATCCAAACTGCGCGCGAGTAAAAACGAGGAGGACAGCCAGTGGAAAATAACAATGTAATTACCACATCCTCGGAGCAGTGTAGTGGGAAAATGGACAGAAAGGTAGTTTGCAGTTATCACGGAGAAGTCACGCCGTGACGAGGGTCCGAGCGTTGTAATGACGTTAGGGGCGGGGAATAACCGCGTTGGAGCTCGACTATCCTCCGGCTGTTACCCTTTAAGTCCTGCAACGGAGACCATGTCTGGTGTCTGCTCTTGGCACGAATAGCGATGTAATGAGGAGCCACTGTAGATCGATACGAGATGATTCATTGAACTCATACACGTTAGAACGGTTGCCTGTCCTGCCAGGCGGAAACGATGAGCAACAGTGGAAAGGGTCATGGGGTTCAAGCGGTCCAAACCGCTTAATGAATAATTATTGCATGAATATTTACTTTTATCCGCATATAATTAATATTAATTTATACTTTACAATTGATATTTACTCTTTTTAGAGTACTTACTAGAAAATAAAATGTATAAAATACAAATGAGTTCATTGAATTTGTGAATATTCTTACAGATATTCATAATTGTTTCTGCATGTATGAGGAGATGTTCAAACATCTTCTACATGACGTAGAAGATATATAAACTTCATGGAGATCGTTGTATTAGCGCTCGATAGTCTCTAGTATTATGTGCTCCATATATGCACAATTTTCTTGGTCGTTAATTACTAATAGCAAAATTCCATTCTCCATTAAACTTTACTGTTGCGGTTTTTAACAGCGGAAGTGGAATTCGTAACTAGTAGGTGTTTCATAAACGTATAGGTAGCTTTAAAAAGTGTATAAAATGTATTAGAAAAGTCGAATATGCTCTACATGTTCTATTGCGGATGTATTAAAAATGTACGGATTACATTTTTTGGGATAATGTAGTAAAAAATTTAATGTCATATTTAATAGCAACCCGGACGACTTGTTCATTTTCTATTTCGACCTTGCTTAGGTCAAATTTTAATTTCGATTTTTGACCTAAGTAAATAGAAGTTGGCCTTGTGGTGTCCGGCAGCGTAGAATAGCAAAAATACCTTACACTCGTGGGTGTTGTACAACGCTTTAATATTTCCGAGGCAAAACTTCTAGACTCTCCGTAGGCTGGAAAATGGGCAGCAACGTTTTCCATTGCCATTATTATTTATCCAACCCGAATTGCCATGCGTGGAGATTTTGGCAATAACTTCAACTTTCGTGGGAGAGGCCCAAAGTTCTGCAATGGACTTTATGGGTTGAGATTATATTTAAATAGAAATTGCGCTGTTTGTTGACAAAATGTCAGAATCGTAGCTTGTGACATTTGATAGTCTCTGCCTACTCTCTCTCTCTCTCTCTCTGTACATGTAAAAATGTCAAGTTGAAGAATCGATGGTTGAAAACGTTGAAGATGCAAGAAGTGTAAAAGGCGAAGCAGTAAGGCGGCACTGGCGAGTCGCGCTATATCACAACCGGGATTTTCGATGATTATATTACAAGTCATAAGATACTATTGATATATATGAAAATGATCTATGCAATCTAAGAAAGCAATTTCTTTGGTCTATTACATTACATCTACACAACCGATCTTACCAATGTAGGTTAAACGAATGACAAGTAGCACTTTTAAGCAACAAAAAAGTACTATATTCCTTACCTACTCATAGTTAGGTATAGTTTCCGCTAATCAGAATTACCAAATCGAAAGGGATAAATATCAACAATTTGACATTTTTATATTACTGACGCTAACAACTCACCTTATGGAAACCGATAGATAACTGTCCCTTATAATATCTTCGGCTCGTCCACTTTTATGTAATAAAAAGCATCTCATCTTGACTGAGATAAAATGCCTCATGCCTGCAATTGTGCTGATTCCTTTATCCTTTAAATCGGAATATAACAATACAAGCATGGTTACTTGGCAGCAGAAATGGACAAGGCGGTGGTACTCACGCAGAGTGACAGACTCCTATCACCTACCACCTCAACGTTTCAGAGAATGGAGCAAACATGGAAAATGTCTTACAGTAATATTACAACTTTGAAATAAGAAACCAATACCCATCCGTTAGCATAACATAACAGCGTCGAAAAATAATTTTGCACAGGTTACAAGCGTTTTGGTTGCAAAGTAGCATAGGTAATAAGCGATGAAACTATACAAAGTACAAGTTAAACCCTTCGGTTTCAACGTTACATGACAAGATTTGCATCGTAAACAGTGTTTGAATTGATCCGAGCAGACCACAGCCAGCCTAGTAAGGGTAGTACGCTCTATCAAAGGATCGGCTGCCCGGTGTAACGAACCCTCCCTGCGCCCCGCACCCCGCACCCCGCGCCCCTCGCGGCCCCGGTCCCCTCAGGGACTGTGATTGCTGAAAGGTTCAAATGCCCACTTTGATACCAACAACTCACAACTTGCGACTAAATCTTGGTAGATGTGCAAATGAAGCATAGTGATAGTGCTATATATATAGGTGTTCTACAGCTTTGCCTGTTAGGGCGCAATCGATTCTGGTTTCTAAAGTAATCATATTTCAATAATATCTCGATATGATTTTAAGTCCTTGGTTATAAAAGTGTTAGGTATTTTGATTGCTACTTACCTAACAGACAGACGTGTAGTAAAAATACAGTGAAATATTTTCTGAAAAAATCTAAGAAATATCTAATTCTGAAAATGGCTTTCAAATAGAAAAAAACATAGAAATTGGTGCATCCGAGAGCTACGACGCCCCAGGCAGACATACACACAAAAACACACATCACATTTATGACCTTTTCTTTTTGCATCATTTATTTTTGCATAGTTTGTTCATTCTATTGAGGGTAAACAGAACACTGACTCCCTTGAGCTACACTATGTCCATGCTATATACGCAGAACAAGATAATTTCATGTAGGTAAATTATCACGTAACAATGACAATAATGTACCAACACTAAAGCCCTGAACTGGACAATGTCCGTCACCCTACATCGCTACGAAACCTGCTCAGCTTCGTAGTTTAGTTTAACTTGATTACACCAAATGAATCAGCACGCTAACTGAATTCCAGTGTATCGTATAAACGGATTTGCGTTCGCCCCAGTTCGGGCGGCTAGCGCGTACGCATTTCTCCCACAATCAACACTATTCATTGCTTAAATCTAATATTCAGACGAAGTTGACGGCTCCACTCTTCTAAAATGTAATGTAGAAACAAATATGAGGCATTTAATATGTGGATTTGTAATAACAGGCAATTAGTAGGCTAGGTTAAATACTAGCGAACTGTAAGTAATTATAACTTTATACGAACTGTAAGTAATTATAACTTTACCGCTTGAATTATTAAAGAGATAAATGGCATGTAGTGTATTCACTGCAATGCATACGAAGCTAAATATATGGATTAGTAATAAAATGGAAAATATCTATACGAAAATATTAAATTTTATTTTGTAGGGTCAAAGAATGTAGTTTTATTTCTATTATAAAAGTAGCGTAATGTCATTTGCTCATAGTTGGTCGAATGCGTTACATTACACCTATCTCTCATAAATAATTGACAGCGGTCATTTACCATGAGCCAACTATTTACTTTCCAGCTTGTATTGTTTTAAGTTAGTTTTAAAGATTTGATTATAAATCACGTCTTAAAAAAAAACTTTGATGACCATACATGGCTTCGTATGCGGTAGAGGGTTGGGGCTGTCTCTTTAGTACGGTGCTACTTAATAACCGCCGACATTACAACACTAAATGAAAAGGCATTTATTATGTACTCGTAAAAAGTTCCCAAGTTAATAAGCATGTACAGCAACTAGTAAATAAAAACTTAAAAAGTTAAAACAAAATACTAAGTACAATGCTTCTAAGTATTTAAAAATCGCGGCGTTTACACGTCGACTTGATAAAATGTTGTTTACGAGGCCCTGGAGCCGAGATATTACCGAAGTTAGAAATTATTAAGATCCTAGCAAAGCATCGTTTTACTTGACAAACAAAATTAAGGCAGTTTCAATCATATTTAAACTCAGTTCCCCCGACGAGTTCGTGGCAATGTCTGGCTGATCTAATTTACGAAAGCGAGCAAGTAAACGTACTGAATGCTCTTCAAGCCCATGATAGCCTACAACCGCTAAGCTCCTATCCAATTAATGTATTCATTCACCCGTAATTGTGGTCAGCTATCTTATACAAGTTAACATGCTTGCTTTCGATTAAGGTTTCTACTAACCGAGCCTAATCTAAAATGCATATGTTGGAAAACCGTTGACAAATTTTACAGAAATGCGTGTTTCTCAAACTGCTGAATAGATTTTAGTGAAACAAAGCTATGAAACGCATTGATATAGGCCCATCCGTTCGGGAGCTATGATGCCACAGACAGCTACACAAAGCAACACACACAAAGCCCGTCCACTGTTCTTTTTTCGTCGGGGATTAAAAATACCACTCTTTATGGTCTCTGCCTACCCCTACGGGAAAAGGTCGAGACGGTATGTATGCACGTATGTATGTAGTACCCTCTTTTGTGTCGGGTGTTAAAAACGGACGCGAAAATACAAAACGCGAACACCGCCGAAGTCCCGGGAAAAGCTCCCGACCCGATCAGTAATCACAACCCTATTTCGGGGAAGACTAAACACATAAGAAGTTCAATTAAGTACATGTTAACTTTGAACGTAGCGTGAGTGAGCCCGTATCGGTAATAAAGTTACAAGGACAGATTCGGTGCCCATAACAAGTCTCCACGATCGAAATTAAAAGCCAACTTGTGGGCTCAAGGCATTGTTGTAATTACTTCGGAACTTGTCGATGACTTCAGGGCGAGTTCGTTTTCTTGGGAACCCTAATTTATAGCGTCATACTTGTTTTGATATAAAATTTCTTTGTAGTGAGTTACTCCACGAAACCTATTATCTGTTCCAAGAAATCCTTGTCTTCTTTTTAATACGTTTTAGTTTATATATTCTTTATTGAAATAGAATAATACGTTGATATATACAGAACATACAAACTTAAAGCTTTGGAGATACTATTAAAAAATATATAAAAAAATGGCATTTTATGGCGACACTATCGAACACTGTCTTTTAAGATACAGGATTTATTCCTAGTTTAGGAGGCAGGGTTGTAAATTTTTGCCATACTACTGTCACTTGGTAAACCTATTTATGAAAATGTTATAATTCGTGTCAATAAACTCATGTTTTATTACTATTATTTACATATAAAGAACAGACTCTAAAGCAATGCCAAGCGGAAGCGGTTCCCAGAATGCTGGCAGCGAAACCTCTTTGAATAGTACGTTTTTATAATATCCAAACATTCATTATATCACGCTTTTATTAAAATAGTATCTCCATATTAAAAAATAAACAAATAAATAAAAAACAGACTAAATCGCAGCCTAGTTGATTCAAAAAGATAACGCCGCCATCATTCTGGGAACGCTGGCGGCTTTACCTCTTTGAATGGTTAGACTAATAAATACGTTTTTATAATATCCAACATTAATTATATCAGACAGAAAGCGGACCTACTAAGCCAAATTAAGAAGAAAAAGTGTACCTAACGTAGTAGTGTACATGTTATTTACCATTATAGGACTTTCGTACTCAATTAGTTAAGTTTGGCAGCAGATTAAGCTAGAAGTAATCGCTTTGTCTGGTTCAACCCAGATCAAATCCGCGCATCCAATCCGCTTTATTTATTTCCACCGTATTTCCTGGTCCGTGTCTACTTCGTTTCCGGGTTTTATTAGTGTAAATTAAAAGTCATGTACCTATACTCTTTTTGCGAATCTTGTACGTTTTGGTAGTGTGGTGTCCAGCAGAGTAGAATATTGTACCACTTCGACTTATGTATGTTGTCTAGCTAGGATAGCCCCTGACCAAGTTGACATATACTCAAATATTTTCTAAATTACTAAACCGAATTTAATTAAACAAGCTAAGAATCATGTTGATTAAACTGGCTTTTTGGTCCATCCGTTCGGGAGCTACCACTGACAGACACACAGATACACAAAGACACAAATCCAGATACACACGTCAAACTTATCACACCCCTAGTTTTCGTCGGGGGTTAGAAATTGGCAACATTGCCTATGTATTTTTCAGGTCAGATTAGGTTACCAGGGGCACCTGACCAGATTGTATAGGCAAACCATTACAAATGTGACACAAAATGTAGCGCCGACTACTGGAAAAGCATTAACAAAATTACTAGCACAGTTTAGCTCGAATTGTAAATACTCCACGAAGAAGGCAATAAGTTAAAGCAAACTTTCGTTGTCGATGCTCCGAAGAAATGTTTGCTTAGGTTTTCCTATCTCACGAGCGATTTCCTTTATGCTCGACGGCAAGGCGTGCATATAAATAGGTTCCTGGCTCTCTCGGGTAAATGCGATCTACTGAGTACCATGGAAATTTACGAAGCACCCTTACCAAAAGGAGAATTAGTCAGCGCTTTTGTGAGGAACACACGAACCACTCTTATCTAATAACGGGGAGTTCGTCCTCGTGGGCACGTTTTTGTTTTTTGCAATTCGTTTTCCATATAACATTAGAGCTCCCTGGTAGCAGAGTCACAGAGGTCAGATAGTAGTCGCACTGTAATTACCCGATCGCCAAATCCTGGATCATGGTCAAGGTGGAGCCCGGGCCCTCGTCCTCGAGAGCACAACTGGGACATTAACGCCAAGATGATTATTTTTTTTATTATTAGAGCTCAGTGTTGCTTCCTGTGGCAATTCACAAAAAGGTAAAATATTCACGCTTTGTGATTTTAGACGTTCATTACTAAGCCGACAAGTTAGGGTTTTAAGAGAGGGCAAACGCATTTTTATAGAATAATAATATAATTCTGTTCAATAATTATAATTTACTGTACTCACCTTATGTTAAAGATATGTGTAATATGATATCGTGGCTGCCACTACGTAAGCCCGGATTAGGACAGATCTACAAAGATTTCAAGTTTCTAGCTCCACTAGTTTTGCTGCAGGTTTTCTGTAATTCTTCAGACCCTTTTCAATATATCGATTTTCACATTAAATGACCAAATACTTCTTATCTTGGAGAGTAAACGTGTGGTGTCCGGCAGAGTAGAATAGCACCAACCCCTTACATTCATGGGTGTCGTACAAGGAGACTAATGTTTTCGAGGCAAAAGATCAATAGTCTCCGTAGTCTGGAAAATGGGCAGCAGCATTTTCCAGTATTATATTTAAACACTGTGATCTCCAACCCGCCTGCTAAGCGTGGAGATTATGGCAATAACCTCCCCTTTCGTGGGAGAGGCCCTAAGTCCTGCAGTGGACTGTTACGGGCTGTGATGATGATGATGATGGAGAGTAAACGAGAGAATGGTCTATAGAGGTTTGCAATATTAAGGGTATTGCAATAACAGTCAGTTGCCGACCCCGTAAAAACCTTTTCACACCCTCCTTAAAGGAGCGCAGCTTAACAAATAAGAGGGTACACACAAATAAATAACGTGTTAAAGTTGCCCTACATTTTTATATAATCTGAGTGACAAAACGAGAAGGTCTAGTCTTTACGAGCGAAATAACAAGCTTAGAAAATACATAGAAAATATGACCACACATCATTCATTTCTTAGATTCTTAAAATAAATAGGTAATGTGAGAGGTGCTTAAAATCCGCGGGAAATGTATAACTTTATTTTTTATATATCACTAGTTTCACATACCTACTCGTCGCCACATCCACACAGTCCATCTAAACACTACTGCATCCATTCTTTGTAATGTCCCTCCGCATAACATGTCCAAGCCACGCTATTTTCCTCTTCACATTTTTCGTGGTTGTTGTGCTACTTTTTGACTACACTTTTGACTCACCGCTTGCGTGTATGCAAGTACGCTCGTTTACGCGAGCGCTCGCTTGCTAATGCTTGTCTATTTTCTAACTTTTGTAACAACTTACCACGAGTGTAAAAGAGATAGGTAACGCATGCAAGCGCTCGCTTCGATGCGAGCATTTAAAAAATAGCGCCCCTAATATAAGAAGTCATAGGTATTTAACAAAGTTAAAACGACTATGGTCTCTTACTGAATAACCTCAAAAGCACTAGAATCTCAACGGTATAATTTGATCCACCATACAAATTCCCAAGCAGTCAGATCAGACCATCGACTAATTACTAGAGTAGGCATTGATTAAAAACATATCGACGTGCATCGTGATATTATGTGGCGAATCGCATTTCATTAAGTGGAGTGCCCTCCCCATTCCTCCTCCATACTTGTTAATATCAGATCTGATATCTAGTTTTCATATATTTACTTTCCTACTAGATTTTCGCTCTCGGCTCCACCCGCGTGGACTAAACGATATAGTCACGCAAGTGGGACAGGGAGGGGGGAGGATAAAAAGTAGCCTATTTTAATTGCTTTTCCAGATCTCAATCTAGCTACCTATCAAATTTCGTCCAAATCCGTTAATCCGTTTAGACATGAAAACAAACACACAAACCTTCGCATATCTATTATTACTGGGACTACATCTTTAATATCTCATCACCCCACATGATAAGGGTCTATAGGTATAGTTTATTACGGGGTTTATGAGCGCTGAAACTGTTAATTAATGTAATTTACAGTTTACAGTTCGATAGCCGTTTATCGAATTGAATTTTCACTGTAGAGAGTTTATTTATTTCGGTTTAAATAACAAACTAGGTTTAAATAAAGAACTACGGCCCATTTTATTTTGTGAAACTAGTCTCTTTTATGGTATTTGTGACAGTTGTAATTATAACTAGCTTTTTTGCCCGCGACTTCGTCCACGTAAAACTCGGTTCCTTCGTTCCCAACCCGTTCCCGTGCGAACCACATTGAATTTCGGGAAAAACTATAGCCTATGCTAGTCGCTGATATTGGAGCTTTCTATTGGTGCGAGAATTTTAAATAGTGAAAGTTAAATAGTTGTTGAATTTATCCGTTACAAACAAACAAACGATCAAATCTTTATCTTTATAATATTATTAGTTTTAGTAAAGAAGTATACACAGACCGTCACGAGGTGCCATCTGCTTCCGAGACTATTCCACCAAATAGCGTAAAACTAATTCATAACTAATAAACAAGTATGCTTAGGTAAGAGTGTAATCCGACCTCCGTGTAAGCTTATACGGAACATTAGATGTACATAACTTTGTAAACAACCACAGCATCAGAGCAGCGAGCGATGAGGAGCGATTGGCGTAGCAACAGGTCCTTAACTAGATTTGGGTGGCTCTCGACAGGTGCCAGGGTTGAATTCAGGTTGTTAATACCGTAAAATAAAATATTTGGTTGTATATTTAACTTTATGCTTAATACCAAATGGTGTTGGAATGGTGTGAGTCGCACTATAACTGCGTGGTAAGTTAAACATCATCATCAGCATCTTGGAGTTAATGTTCCGATTGTGTTCTCGCGAACGAGGGCCTGGGGTCCGCCTTGACCATGATCCAGGATTTGGCTGATCAGATAAATTAAACATAAAGATCTAAAAGATAATGTTAGGCAACCAAAGATACGGATGGAACCCGAGTGCTTGACGTAGCGTAGGACTCAAAGAGTTATTTGCTAGTTATCGAAGCGAATCTCGCCACAATCTGTATCTTTTTCGGTGTAAAGAATGGTTTTCTCATCACATATGAAAAATGTCGGAAAACCTTCGATCAAGTTATGCAAAGTTATACACAAATATTTCCTAACCTATTGAACTGATGTTATTGAAATTGCTCTCAAATATAGAAAACCGCATCAAAGTCGGTATTGTTTCGGTGGCAACGATGCCACAGACAGACATGCGTCTACATCCATAAACAGAACCACAGATACACACGTCAAATTTATGGCACCCTTCTATATTCGACGGGGGTTAAAAAGAGTAATTCAAGGCCCCACCTCGTTCCATCTCTGAGGGGCGGCAGCACATCTCATTGCGTTGACTATCGATTCCTTTCACACGCGGATGAGCTGCGATGGTTAGTATTGATGCTATTACTGAAGTTTCATTACACGTCCGGATATATTAATTAATAGAACGCGGGAAACAGTTTACGCGGATATGTAGATAGGTAAATTTGAAATAAGAAATTATATATATACATAGTATAAAACAAAGTCGCTTCCCGCCGTCTGTCCCCATGAATCTATGTACTTAGGTCTTTTAAACTATGGAACGGATTTTATTGCGGTTTTCAATAATAGATAGAGTGATTAAAGAGGAAGGTTTATAAGGAAGAAAAGAAGGGTAAGTAAGGGTAAAGTAGGTGTACGCGGACGAAGGCGCGCCGGCTAGTAAGAAATAAGACTTCTTTAAGAGGAGGGCTTTTTGCGATGTGTTTCGAGTACGGCAAATGCTATCATTGCTGCTGTATCTAATGGTATTATTTGACTAAGAACTTTTACGACACAGCTGCTGGTGCTATTCTGCCTAATGGGCGGTGGGGTGTTCGCCACCCGGTCAGGAATAAAAATGGTTAGTTGTACGATTAAAGCTGCTATACTGTCAGGGCTCGGAGAGCGGCCTAAGCTTAATACCTTACCTACTAAACTTGATATCTACAGCAGAGCAATGGACATCCTACCAATGGCATAATGATGAAAGACTCACGCATTAAAACTTTTCTTGGCTCTCGTCATGAGCTGCAGCTCCGCTACATTTTAACAGACCATGTCATCATTATGATCTCCACTGAATGCCTACTACTACAATCGTCGGCCTCCCCCGGCTTAGGCTTCCCCCTACGCCTTCCGCATCGATCGACTTTATGCCACTTGCATCCATTGGTTCCCTACGATATTGACAAGGTAGTCTGCGATTGCCGATACGTACCTTTTCGAGAACTGTTCCACCCCATCGACTATCAGTTATATGGCCTGCTGATTGCCACTCCAGATTTTCGCTTTAGTTTTGCCACGGATGTTATCATTTCTAAAGCCGCTTTGGTTCAACGTTTTTAATGCGTACGGTTAAGGAATGGAGCACGTTGCCTGCGAATGTGTTCCCTGATCATTACAATCTGGACACCTTCATGGCTAGAGTGAATGGGCTGTTCTTAGACAGGCACGCGCCATCTTCGGCCACATCGTCATTAACCACCAGGTGAGATAGCGATCAAAAGCCTGGCTAGTCTAATTAGACTAGCGACCTTAATTTAAAAAATCCTACATGTCAAAGTAAAGAAGACGTAACTGAATGTTCACAAAAAGTAAGACATAAATGTGGAAGCTACATATGTCAAGTAAAAAAGACATAAATGGGCAAGTAAAACGAAACAACGCCAATAAATAAAAGACATTTATTACAAGGCCATAAGCTACAGAATGGGGCTACGTCAGGTACGATCACATGACAGGCGGCAATTGTGCAACAGGTGGAGACTGAAACAGGGGAGACTCGACACTTAATGTCACTTAACGTATGTTTTATGAAAGATTTTTCTATTGAAAGAAAGTGTACCATAGACTCTAGACTTTCAAGCCATTGGCAACAAATATTGGAACAAAATAAGACTATAGGAATTATTTAGCCTAAATGTTCAAATAATATCAGACAAATCGGTCAAGTGTTACAAAAACTTTTTTGATGTTACACGACAGACAAACAGGCAAGTGGGCCACCTGATGAAAAGTGGTCACCATTGCCTATGGACATTACCAATGCATTGCCCGCCTCTGAAGCGATCTCTAATATACCTCTTGAATGATTCCATGTCATAGTCCGTGGCTGGGAGCTCATTTCACATCCGAATCGTATTTTTAGCTTATACAGCAATTTACCGATTTTTCAGGCACTGTTAAACGCTAAACATTAACTTTATCGTATTAACAGTGCTATAGTCTCCCTAATTCAGCTGTTTTTACTCCTGTAAAATATAAACTGCCGCCCGAAAATAAGAAGTAATTTTCACTTTCACACGAGCGCCAACCGTCCCGAAACATCAAGCTGCTCATACATATATCATAATATCTCTGAGATAAAAGCAACAGGTCGCGGTACCTACACCGAAGTATCTCAAAATTGTGCTACGCGGCTTGTTGTATTATACAGAACACGTGCCCTTCGTCTGGCCACAGATATAGTGTTTCTGGCTGACACCATTCCGATTTTTGTTTGTGTTTCACATACACAGTTCCAAAAAACTTTGACATGAAAAAATTATCATATTGTTGTTAATGTCCCGGTTGTGCTCTCGCCTACGAGGGCCCAGGGCCCGCCTTGACCATGATCCAGGATTTGGCAGATCAGGTAATTACAGTAGAGCGACTGCCAGCTGACCCCTGTGACCCTTCTACTAGGGGAACCTGACCAGATTGGATCATGGTTACACATTTAGTCGACTAAATGTGCAGGTTTTATCACGATGTTTTCCCTCACCGTAACAGCATCGGTTAGTATTAAACTAATGCACATTACTTAGAAAATAGTCATTGGTACAGGGGCGTAGTGGGATGTGAACCCGATATCTCTCGCTTACGAGTCGGATACCTTAAACATTCGGCCACCGACTATCGTTCCAAAAATATTTTTATAACGTAATATATGGAAAACCGTCAATGTCCTAACCAGAGAACTAATTTTTGGCAAGACATTAAACAAATAGGTATACTCTAGGCCCGAAGCCACACAAAAAGCCACTGTCACGTGCAGTAAGGTTAAGCAATAATTACACTGAAAGCAGTCGCCCGAGGGGGGAAAGAAAACTCGGCCTACATTTAATAGAGGCGACAATGGCCAGGAGGATAAGGCGTTAAGTGTGGCGGAGGCTTTCATTTCTCTTACGTGAGCCCGTAAATCGTGCCTTCGCGACGCCCTCGGTGCTTATTCCGCCAAATGTTATCCTTACAATGTAGTAAGGAAAGAAGGAATGCACGGATTTCGACGGCTATGTGATTCCGTTGTTCTCTGTAATGGATTCTATTGAAATTTTAGGCAACGTACTTCGAAGCAGTAAGTTTTCATTGTCTTCGATCGTGTCTACGTAATGTCATAGCTGTTTCCCGATTAGATATTTTATATTGGTAAAACAATTTTAGATGGGTATATTTCACTGATGCGGCAGTGATGCGGCCCTTCTCAAGCCTCTTTCTCAGAAATCTGGCCTTAAATCGTCAGCTCAGTGGGAGTGGGCAGATTTCACACGTTAGAATTCCTTTAAGTAAGGATTTTATAATGTTCATTCACCTTATGCTAAGCATACGTAAAATCCACATATAGATCAGAGTAGAATACTAGGATTCGAAACTTCGTCACCGGACTAAACAAGGGTGGCGCACTAACTTGGTATTCAAGAATCTTAAAAAATATTTGGTAAGAGAGCGGATGATTCAGAAGAAATCTAAAGAGCAGAAAGCTAAAGTGGACAGTTTACTCGAGTTAATGTCAATAGCGCCAGACTGGCAGACGAGAAGCAGGTGTCCAGCTGTATACGTCTCCTGATGTTCTATTGTATCTTTTGAGTATTTCAATATTAAGCTCGCTTTATCTACATCCAGCGCACGCGGTCGCCCTGACATTTAAAGAAAAAAATGGAAGAAATCGACCGGTCACGTCGCGCCATGGGCAATAAACTTGCGGATATTGACTCTGACGGACGTTTATTCAGCCAAGAGGGAAAATAATAGGGTCCACCCCAGTAATAATCAGCAAATATATACCCCGGTCGGTATCGGTGACATATAAATTGCAGAGAAATGGCTTCCATACCAAACGCGTCTCCGGGGATTTGTATTATGCAAACTTGGATCTGTAGATAAGGTGACTGAAGTAATTATGGTTAAGTAAGCAATATATAAGTCTATCCTTATATTTCTTTTCATTAACAACAAGTCGTGACAGTTATCTGGAGCGGAGAAAATTCTCCAAGCTTGGCGAGCGTGTTGGAGCTCGTAGTCTTCGCAGTGTTGAAATATAAAACGAAAACGCAGCCAATTTTCAGTGCTACGATGGTTGTAAGGTCCGCCTCTAGGACATTAGTCGCATCGCGTTAGAAAAACCTTTCATGGCGAAAAAAGTAATCATCCTTCAAGTCTGAAACTTAAACTTACAGGCCGTCAACCATGACCATTCCATTCAGGAGAGACGAGCCCAATCTTCCATCATCCCGAATCTGCATAACGAACGGCATTATCCTCCAGCATAGCGTAGCGAGCGGGTTATTAGCTGTGAAGTGTGTCGTGGCGGCAGCGGTGCATCTGGGTGCGAAGTTTGCGGGGGGCGCGGGGGGCGCCGCGCGGAGGCTGCGCGCAGTGCCGCTCCGATCGCCGGATAGAGCGCACGCCAGGCGCCGCCAGCCCCGTCATCCGCCGGTACGCGACCACTAGCATGCCCCCCCACCACCTCCCCCCTCTCGATCCTACCCCCCACCCACCTCCCCCCCTCCGCAACAAGCCCCCCGCTCCCCCTCAGGTGGATACTTATTGCGCGGTGCACACGTTCATCAACAGCCACTTTACAAACAATTTTAAACATGGAACATCTACGCAATAGGTATTCACCCGTATTAAGTGTTATGCATGGATGTCGTTGTTTTTTGTCGTTGGTCTTTTATATGATTCGTAGTTTTGATAATTACTGTTTCGATTTTTATTCCCGGATTTTTTGTACTAAAAATGTTTTAAAAGATTTACTCTACATTGTCTTAGCGGTTAGCTGTCATAGGTCTTTCTCATTTATTTCCATGAAAATTAATTGATGACGATTTATTTTTTTGATAGTGATATAATAGTAACATGATTCATGATTCGGACTTAATTGCTCTCTTATCCAAATATCCTTACCCCATTTATAAATAAGGAATTAAGAAACAACCCTTGGATGGGCCCTTTCGCCGGGATTACAGTTTATGAAAATGCCATATTTTTTTATATTATAAATTATGACATGCACTACATTCTAGTTCATATATTAGGTTCTCTTAGAATTTTTTAAATTAAACGTCATGTCTATTCTGCCTCTACAAAATAAATTTGCGACTCTACAAGTGTTTCCGTGATTGGGCTCATTTTCTAACCAAAAAAAAACGTCTAACAACAATAACTACTTCGCTAGTTACTAGTTCTTTCGACTCTACAAATTTTTAATTCGATTTGTCTCTCAATCATAAATTAGTCTATGGGTACTCTATTCTTAATTGCTGCTAAGCGATACGCATTTGAACTTAATTGGCTACGATGATTAATGAGCGAAACTACGGATACGGGTTGTTTAGTTAATGATTTACGTTAATATTTCATGGTGACGCTGCCGGTGATAGAGCTGTAATGGCTGACTCTACATAGAGCTCGAACAACGCATTATTATTTGATATATATCCTTCTTAGTAGCAATACGGCGAAGTGAAATTATGATTGTTCAGTTTATTGTTTTAAGGTTGGTGGGGTGAAAGACACCTAATTTTATACGAATGGTCATAGCACTTGGATATAACGGCGATAGACTTACCATTAGCCTACCCAAGCTCGTCTACTTCTCTATATATATAGAATGAACTCTATATAAACCCGTACAGTGAAGTTTATATCATAAAAACCTTTTTTGGGTTTCAATTACGCGGAGAATTTTATTACAATCCCTCAAGAAAGTTCCTATCCTTTTATATTATTATTGGGCACTATCCGGTCACAATAGATTGAATCCCGTATCGTAATAGAAGGAATTCATTTAAACTTTCTATCGAAAAATACGAAAGTTGATGACGACAATGATAAGTATTTTATTCACGGAAATCTACATAAGTTGTCATTTTTAATATTCGTCATAGAAGCAACAGCTCTTAAAACTTTAACAGATTTTTACTCTATAGAAGTAAATTATAAATAAAAAGTTACCGTTTCAAAAAAAAAGGTTATGACAATGCTAATCTTCTGTGTCTCTTTCTGTTTGTGTGAGTATATATGTCGGATTGATGTTTAATGTACTATTCACAAATCCAAAGAAGAATCTAAATTTATTTAAATAAGTAATTTTTTTAGATTTCGAATATTCGTTATCGGGTTCTACCTTTGTCTTTTTCTACTGAAATATCATTTAAACTGTAACAACTAAACTGTACATAAGTGAAATGTTTAATTATAACATCGATTTACTGTAAATTACTTTAGGTTGATAACTACAAAAAATAAAATTGTTGTGAGATTGAAGTGTTTGCTGTACTAGATTTAATACACCATTAAAAAATTATGATTTACGATGTTGTGAAATTGAGATAAAACACCAACTATACAATTTTAAATTCTAATGACATTTGGTTTTGAAAAATTAGGATCAAAAAAAAATTTCGTTTACGGGTCAAACTTTGCCCCATGATCAAACAAATCATGAGACTTTTTTTTTAATATTCTCAACTAGAATTGATCGTAATAATTATTGAGTATTTTTTTTTAACACTGCGTGCTTTTATAGAAAGGAATAGTTTGTAGGCTTGTGAATTATATTGGGGGTAATCTCCGCAAAAATTCTTTCATTGATAGGAAGCTACATTAAACCCACAGTGTCATAGGCTACATACTTTTCATCCCGGAAAAATAATAGGGTCCCGCGAGATAGTTGAACGTTTACAGAGATCCAAACTTGGCGTATTAAAACTGCGAGGAACGAGTATGAACATTAAAACTTAAAAATTATTTAAACCAAATTTTACATGAAAGCGTTGAAGCGTCGGTGGCTGAGTGGTTTCGGTATCCCACTCATAAGCGAGAGCTACCGGGTTCAAATCTACTTCGGCCAATGACTATTTTGTGATGTATATTAGTTAAATACTAACCGATGCTCTTACGGCGAGGAAAACCATCGGGATGTAACCTGCACATTCAGGTGACTGAAGATGTACCCGTGATCCAATCTTGTCAGGTTCCCCTGGTAGCATAGTCAAGGCGGTCAGATGGCAGTCGCTCCACCGTAATTCCCTGATCTGCCAAATACTGGCCAAGGCGGACCCCGGGCCCTCGTGCGCATGTGCACAACCGCGACATTAACCTAGATGATTTTTAAGTAACATGAAACCTGTCCGATACTAAGCATAATTAAATACAATATTTTCCCTATGGTCCGTTTTAAAAGCGAATTCGTTTCCATACCCCGTTATACCCCATTGTATCCAGTCCCCACTGCATTGTATATATTTGTAGATATATTTGTGCCTGGGCGTAGCTACTGGGATTGCGATTAGGAGCGACGTCATCAAATCGAATCAGTGCGCGGCTAACTGGCTCCTTTTATCCGTCGGCCGTAAAGCCGCAAGTTTGCATAAATTCAGCCGCTCCTTTATTCGACACAGAGAGGGATTAGGGAGCTCTTCAGCCTGTTTGACATAGACATAGACATATACATTATTGTTTGGTTTTCGTAAATGATTATAGTGATGTTGATGAAGGGAAAAGGGGTGTGTCCGGATCGTAGCTTATGGTAGTCGATCGTTTCTGACTATGGCTATGGGATACGGGCGTGTGATTATATGGGCGGGTATGATAGCGATTCTGGCGCTTCAGTTTTAGTTTTGTTCTCCAAACAGCACCCGGCTGTCTATGTAGGTATGTGACTAGTCCTTTTTCGCTTTCGATGAAAAGTAGCATGGATCATGCTTTTTCACGTAGGAGTAGGCAAAGACCACATCGTTCCTCTTCCTATGGTCCTAAACAATCTCCCCCGTTTCTTCCACGTATTATCTCTATATTCTTTCCATATTTCTTCGAAACTACAGTGTGTGTTTGTGTGTGTGGATAGAGTGAAAACTAATGAGAGCTTTCTCAAGAAAATTGAAAAACAGTTCATCAACGCGTGACCTTGACCTTATTTTGTCATGGTCTATGGTATGTCAATGTCAGACAGATTCATAAATAATCCAGTAGGCAGACGTATTAAATATTACAGTTACCTACGATGTCAAGCACGACAGGTGTCCGTCTTTTAGAGTCTTATAGAATATTTTGGCTTGAATCGGAAGTTGGTTATTCAATTTTAAACGATTATTTTGCAGTGTACTTAATTGTTATCGATTTTCGCGGCGCACAGTTACATACGGCTATTGTATGACGACAATACAAAAACATCTTGGTCCTAATGTCCCGGTTGTTATCTCGCGTATGAGGGCCAAGGGTCCGCCTTGACCATGATCCAGGTTTGCGGCAGATCAGGTCATTGTATGACGACAATATGTGTTGTAATTGGTAATACAACCGTTATGAATGGAAAGGCAAACCAAAAGCATAGCTATATAATTCGATCTACGAACACGGCCATTACTTATTCAAATTTAGAAATTTATTGTAGCTACCTACCTATAACAAATTAGAAAACGCAGAAACTTCGATGTGTTTTGTAATAGACAAGTACTTGTGTTTTTGTTGGCAATATATTAACTCTGCACAGACATTTTCTTAGACAGAAATGTTGCTCGAGGCGTAGTTCTCTTCGTTATTTTTTATCCAATACCAGTGCTTGCCAAAATTAATAATGGACGTGTTAAGCCAAATTCCGGCCCTGTTCAGAGCTGTTGAAGATTTAGAAGTTGAGGGAAACAAGACTCTTTGTGCTCTCTTTGCATTTCCCTAATTCCCTTTATTAGAGAACTTTGCTTTGTTTTTGTCTTTTTAACAACAAAACACAGCATTGGGAGAGCAACATTTTAATCCAATTATAACGTAATACGGGTAACCTTTGTTTAGATTTTGTTTCTTATTCCGAAACACATGGGATTTTCCAATCGGAGTCCGATTCGCGGAATAGGGAAACAATGTTCTATGAAATTATGTTATTAACGTAATTATGGTTAATGCGTGCCTTTATTATAGGCTTCTACATATTATCTTTGCTTATACACTACTGGACATAGGCCTCCCCCCTCTATGTATATGTCAAAATCGTTCGCCTCCCCAAACGTAAAAAAACATATACATAGTGCTCGCGATGACAGTTGTCACAGAGATCAAGCCATATTTTACGGACGGCCCGGGGTTACATTTCTCTGCTGCTGACTGTACAATCGCTAGCGACAACAAAGCATTTTAAAATCCAGTGATTAATAAAACTAAGCAAACCCACATATAATCGCAGATATAGTAACCATTTTATACTATCAACTTTTAGCAGACCGATAACAAAACTTGTGACTTTAATAAGGTCACTAACGCGGTGCCAGTGCCTGGACGTGACGTTATCGGAACCCTGTTTATAATATGAAATTCTATTTACTTTGCATAAACACTCGTAGAAGCCGCCATGGCCATATTGAAGGGGTTCGCTTCACCCCCTCTTCGTGGGTAATGTGATGATTATGTCTTACGACGATGTATTAAAGATGATTTACCCATTAATGCAAGGTCCCCTTAAAGCCCGGAGGAGTGATAAAAGTATTATGCAATTATATTATATACCTACTGAGATCTTGAGCCCAGTGGTCTGTATACATACCGGTCCGCTACATAGTGGGCCTTAGTTCAATTCCCGGACAGAAATTTAAGTGATCAATATCAATTTATTTTCTTTGTTGGTTGTTTCTATATATAATATGCACTTTACATTGTTACATGTGATTATAACACAGCGTTTATGACAGCGCCATATAATACAGTTTGTACAGGCTAGCTCACATTTTGAAGGCTCCACGTAAAATAAACGCCAATGAACTCATGATTAAGTTAATAGCGCCGTATTTTTTTTATTTTGAAAGCCTGTACTGTTAATACTCGCCAGCCACTAAAAATCGTGTAATTAACGTTTACTCAATCTATTTGTTACGAATTATAGTATCCATGTGAAAAGCTGCTTAGGAATTTTGAAACTTTACGAATAGTGAAAACAAAATAATAAATGTGAAGAAAATAAGGACTTTAAAAGTCAGTCTTCAGTCGCTCTCTCGTTCAAAATATTGTACGGAAATTATGACGTCATATCATGACGTCAAGAGCTACGTCGGAAGTCATGTCAAACAACTTTAGAGAGATACCTTAGGGCGCTTTTTATTGCGATTCTTAAATCTAACAAACCATTTAATTTGGTGCATACTTTTTTCTTTCACTACCTGCCTTGCTACCGTTTGAACATGAGCGTAACCGTTAGTTATAAATAATAACCGCCTACATCTAAAACATAATTTAGTGTGCCGTGGATAGAAATACTAAATGTTTACTTAATTTGCTAATATCTGTCCATTGGGCAATAAATTCTGAGTTCACACACACATTGTGGGTAAACAGAAAACAGAAAATAACTCTCTACTGTAGACACCGCGGACGCAGACAAATATTATTTTCATAAACGAATTCTATTACGACCATAAAATTAGATCCGGATTCTTTTACACCGTGGGCCTAATAAAACCTACGGCTATCTTTTTTTAACCCCCCACGAAAAAAGGAGGATATATCTGCGGCTCTGTGTATATGTAGAGGTCTGGGTCTGTCTGTGGCATCATAGCTTCCGAACGGATGGACCAATTTGATGCGGTTTTACTCTGTTTGAAAGGCAGGGAAATCGAGATGGTTCATAGCTTTGTTAAAATCAGTTCAGTCGTTTTAAAAATATTTGAGTATATGTCAATTTGATCGGAGGTTATCTGAGTTTTTCTGTCGGTTATATTATAGTTTAGGTCGATAAGGTCACACGTGTTTTTGTAGACTTCTGAACTTCGGTTTACAGAACTTTTTTCCTCATAAGAACAACATTATTCACATGAAACAAGCTTAACAATTCATAGCTTCTACAATATTATATTGCAAGGTATAGTTAGTTCTGACAAAGAATACATGCAGTACATTCACTTTACTTTTGTATATGACACTTAATCTTGTTTTTAAATTCACTTAAGGTTCAGTGTTTCTTATTTTACTTGATAAATTATTATGAAGCCCTAATTGTATTTCGGGTTTTGATTCATATGAATCATAGCTTAATGCCTTATTAGCAAATATCTGTTACAATGTGTCATTACACATTGTAACAGATATTTTCTCATTAGAAAGCTATAAAAAGCACCAGTGCTTTCGGGTTGCTCCAAGTCCAAGACTGCTAAACCTGCCTGCACTATCATTGCTATCGTGATATTGTGGGAACCATACCACGTTGCCTGAATTTGTTAACCTATAGTAAAAATCAATACTTACAATTTACTTGGCATTAGAT
Organism: Blastobasis adustella; assembly: GCA_907269095.1. Lineage (NCBI taxonomy): Eukaryota > Metazoa > Arthropoda > Insecta > Lepidoptera > Blastobasidae > Blastobasis > Blastobasis adustella. Next base: position 13,267,033 of record OU026124.1, read on the forward strand.
AAATTCACGCGAATGCGATGGCTGGCTGTTAAAAGAGACACCTGGGTCTAAAAAGCCCATATTAGCGTTTCTTCGTCGTTCATCTAGCGTTTATTATGTGACGCCATTTTGAATTGTCATGTTAATGTCAACAACAGCGACGCGGCAGATAAGTTTATGACAAATTACTAAAAATCATATTATGAAACTCTAATATAGCCTTTTTAGAGCCCCTGATAGAAAGTGGTCACTGCTGTCTCTGGACACCATCGATGATTTCTGATGGTAAGGAAGTGAAAACTCTTTTCACACCTCCTGCTCGACAATGTTCAATTATGTATCATGAAATGTCCCCGTAATATGGCCTTGTTATGCGCAGGAGGATAATTTTTTTTTTTTTATTGTCTTATTTATCCCGGGAAAGGCAAATTTAATTAGCCCATACAGCCAAGTTTTCCGTTAAATAATATTTCTCTCTGTGAAAAATACAACGTTCACTTTAAGGCCGCAGCTAAGTTATGCTTGACTAGGATAGTAACGATATTTCAGGGTCTATTGCGACTTTTTGGTGCAACCCGAAAGCTCGGTGCCGCACCTTTTATTGCATTTATCCATCACTATACACTCTCACAGGCATTTGCCACACATTGCACTATCACTATGTGAATCAATACTCGAAAAATACAATAAGAGCTACAACTTCGCTCTATAAACTTCCTCCAAAAAGTCATCTTGTATGAAATTCCTAAGGGAGTAAAGTGATTTGAATTTGAAATGTTAAAATTCGCATGATTATGTTATAATCGGTAGCGTAATTTTTAAGTTTATTTTATCCATTACAAACAAAAATACAAATCATTTCTCTTTAAATTTTAGTATGGATTACAATTGAAAACAATTGACTGATTACAATTATTACAATTTCGAGTTGAATCGTCAGTTGTCATGCGACATTTCTAAAATTTCATTGACGTTTCCTCGTGACATAAATACATGTAACACGTTTAAACCTAGGTTCAAAAACACCACAATCAATCGAATTTTACTGTTACCTTACTTTTACCGTCAATAAAACCGAACTTCCGACCGCAGCAACAATCGCCCCAAATTGCAAGTCTAGCATCGACCCATTTCTCGAGTCGGACTGTCGGAGCCGACTAAGGAGTGAATAATGTGTTTGTTTTCGTGGCGACCTACTGGCTGTCGGGCTTACAATCTTCCCGCGTTGTCTATTTCGGGGCATAAGCAATTTATGTGTTTGTGCCGCCATTAGGCCGCTAACACCGCCCAATCAATCATTGCGCGAGAATCGGTAGCCGTCGTTAGCGTATGGAACGCTGGAACAAACGGTTGAGCAGCCCTGCGATAAAACTGGATCGTTTACAGAGACGGATTAATTCGATACAATTTGTAAAAGGATTTCGGATTTAGGTGTTTAGCGGAGTGTGTTTGTGTGGAGCAATTAAGTTTGTAGGTACAAGGTTTTTTATGTGATTCGCTTTCGGTATCGGTGACTAGGCAATTTTGTAGCTTTTTTGTGTTGTTAGCAGGTTTTTTTTAACTGTTTGAGTCGACAATAACACAAAGAAACTAGAGCCGAATATACCTCGAAACAACATAGCTTTTTAATTGATAAACCTTGAAGTTTTTGTATTAAAAACATTAAGAGTCGATTATAACACAAGAAAACGTAGTCGAATACACCTCGAAACAACAGCTTTTCAATTGATAAAGCACACAGTAACAAATGTAGTACTTGAATTAGTAAATAAAGTTTGAAATCCAATTCCAATCCAATTATAAATAAAGAAAGCGTAAATGAAATCTATTCGTTCAAAAGCTACTATGAACCAATGACCAAAATGTAAGCCGAGAAAAAGAATACAAATTGAATCTTATATTTCGTAGTGGAATAATCGAATTAATGGTTTCAGTCGAGATGGATTGTTTTAGAATAAACACTGTTTCTTTGTATTAAGCGTCAGTTTCCTCAGGCTTCGCATTTCGACAAAAAACATTTCATATAACATTGGTTCGCCAATTATCGCAATACTCTTAAGACCTCAGATAGTAGATAGTCTATCAGATCTCATGAAGAGCAGAACCCTCTAGAAAGCCTAACTCTACAAACCCTACATTTTGGTCAGAAAGTAATGTATAGCCGTTTCATAAAACTTGAGATGATACGTTAAGCTGAATTACTCGTCCGACGGTCAGGGCTGATTTAACTAAGTCTTTGATTTAACTAAGTTAAGTCAATGAAAGTGTATACTTGTCGGTACACGCACGTATCATTGTCACTGACATGGACAAAGATGATTCGTATCAGCCAAGATGGCTTGGCTGACACGAATCATCGAAGTATGGACTTTCTGATCAAAATATATTCTATGACTAGTTAGGTTAGAAGAGTTAGCAGCTTAGCTCTTCATGATAACTCAAGCGACTGGCGCGGAAGCGTACCTAGTCTCACACGTCCGCGCGCTAAATTGTAACACCGACCGGCCACGCATTTTCGAGAAAAACAAATACTATCATAGATGAAAAATGTCAGAGCTATTATTAAAGAGCCATTTAGTGATCTCTGAACTATCATGTGTGAATAATTTAGTAGAGAACCATCTATTGACCATCTATAGAACAAATGACAGCTGTCACACTGTCAACAGATAAGAAACTGACTTGGGGCCTGTAGTACCGTTGGTACTACTACCCTTGTACATAGAAGTCTTGGGGTACTACATTTCCTGTGGATGTGTGTGTGGATAAAATTATGTAATAGAAATTTCTAACCAATGACAATATTTGGCATTCTTGGGCGCCCTCATAATCCATTGTTTTTATATTTATATCTCTGCTCGGCCATTAGCTTAGCTGGACACTCAGTGGCGTCCGTATTATGGTTGCTCGGCTTTTTGAAGCGCGAGCACGTTGCGCATTTTAGTGGCACCGTCTTCTTTGTGCGCTCGATTTGTGAGCGACTTAGATCACCGCAATGGCAGCACGTGATGTCCATCTGACGACAAGTCCTAGCTGCGTGCCCATGCTACTGACACTTATAGCACAGGGTGACAAGAGGGTAGTCTCTGACAGGGTTGGAAGGCCAGTTCGTGAATACTCTATCTTGAGTTATAAGCGCCTTACGTATAACAGCAGATACTTCTATTTTGAAATTACAGCTCTCGGTATCCTTCCTTCTCGGCTTATGGCTTAACGTAATAGAGATTAAAAAGATATCAAGTGTCATATCAAACTTTTCGGCCTGGGTTTGATGAAAGATGCACTTAAAGACTTAGGACTCTTGCATCAACACGGGTACTCCGATAACTAAAATTGTAAACCTGCGTTTGTTAGGCTCATCTACAGCAAGACCAGAGGATGTCAACTGGACAGACTGTTTCAGCTTCTCAACGTCGCCTTCGCCGACGTGTGAGTTTTTGGACAAAAGATTTGGTTTCCGCGCTCGACTACTGTTTGTTATATGAATAAATGGTAATAGCGCTCACGTCAGTGGGCTTGATAAAGACATTTTCCCTTTTTTAACCATATCGGCGAAGAAAACCCTACCTCTAGGCCGTGAAGACTCTTCAATGCTGTGTTTTAGTTTTTGAAGTCGTGTTTATCTTGTAAAATTTGAAGACTAAGATGAGTTTCAGCGGCATTTTTCTTAAGAGCTTGGTACTGCACAGCTATCTGAGAGATCCTACTACCAATCTTCCTGCACAAGCTGTTTATTTGTTTATTCTCAGTTTCTGTATAGACCTGCCTGCCTCTTTATTTAGTTTCCATTCGGCTGATATAGCACAATTTTCGTTCAGTCACTATTAAATCGTCTTCATCCAGTGTTGAATCTCAGAAGTCGACACCATTTCAACAGTTTCCTCCATGGCGGTCGGGTCTGGAGTGCAGGTCGGAGACGAGGACGGCTGTGTCCCATTAAAAGTACCATTTTATTTAAAAAATAGCACGACATCATATTCATCAATTGTCACAAATAATTAAGTTAAGCATTTTACTACCACGTACGTTCAAAAAACGAGGTCACGATTCCGCAAGTGATATTTAATTAAATAGTAATCGATCCGAACGGTGTCATCTGAATCCATTAAAGTACTTTCCTTAAATAAATACCATTACAATCAAACATTCGAACATTCTCACTTACTGTTCAATTGCTTACGCAGTCGCGAAGCCTTTCGAGTCTGAGCGTAGGTACACAAACGAAACACGCGATCCGAATCCCACCAACGGATCATCCAGGGGCGAGGTGAATTTGTCAGTCTACCGTTTTCGAAGGGAAAAATCTCTCGTTACCGATAAAACTGTCGAGTTAAATGATAGAGGAACCCGACGCCGTCTTATCGAGGTCAACAGGAGTCGGTTCGCGCAATTAGGTTATCTGACAGGAGCCGTGTTTCCACTCGGCTCCCCTTTTAGGAGGAAGGAGCCCTTTATTGTTTTCCACTTCGCGATGAAGAAAAAATACGGCGCATTCGTTTTAGGGGCGTGCTTGTCGAAATAATTTGATCAATAACGAGAAATGTGACACTGTCCCATAGAGAAAAAAATTTCTATACAGAAGCAGAGAGTACATTTAGAGTTTAAATATGAGACAAAATGTCACACATCTCTATAACACACACACTAATGCAAATGCAGGGACGGAACAAGGCAGCCCATCATGAGTTATATTTTGCTACGACTTTCTACTCGTAACGAACACAAACAAATCTGACTTGTTGTTCGCTCCAGATGACTATGCAATATTTTAAAGCTTGTCCTTATATATTTTAATATTGACATTATAATAAAAGGAAGGTGTCTAGTGAATCAAAGCCATGCCCTGATACCTACCACCAACTTTTCGATCTCTCGATCCTACATACCGTGAATCGGCAGTGCTTGCTTTAGCAAAAAGGAGGGTTAAGATTTTGACCGGTATTAATGTTTATTTGTTGCCTCATAACTTCTAAACTAAGTAGGTACCTACCTACTTACTTATAGTTAAAAGCGTCTTCATTGTTCACAGGTTGGCCTATGTGACTTCACAAATTTAATATGATGCCCTCTAGAGGACATAGTCATGAAAAAAATAATAATAATGTTCAAAGTTCAAAGTTCAAAGTCATTTATTTGTAAAATGAAAAGGATAGATACATTAATATATTAAACAAGCAGCATATTCTTTATTTTCAGTAAAAATTCATATTATGCTGGTGCAGCAGGACAGAAGGGACTTGCATCTAATTATTATCTTGTTCTTCAAAATGTTTACAACGCAGCACTTCCAATTTGCAACCCAGACATAACCATGTCTGGTCTTTAGGAAACCTAGAAAAACAAATATTTATGTAAATAAACGTAAATACGCGATTAATCCGTTGTTTCATATAATGTCTGAACATTTAAAATGTCATCTAGGTACATTTTTGGTATGGAACCCTGATTGATACATATAAAGTTGTGGACCGCTATTCACAAGATTTGGGTAATAAAATACTATACAATAAATACTAAGTCCGACCCTGTTAGCATCAAAATATTTTCGTACCTATTTAGACACCGAAATAATTCTCAATTTGCCAATAATTTTAAATCTATCTCTAATGGCATGTTGTTTTAAGGTAAAGCATTTCAATTAATGCAAATTCACACTATTTCGATGCATATTTTTGTCACAATTTCTAAAATTTATTTCGTATCGCCTCGACCACGAATGTTTACTTACCGGTGAAAGGATAATCCAGGTGTATTTCCATACTTTGCGCTTTCACATAAATGTGCACTAAATTAAACACAAAATTACAATCTTTTAAATGGTTTAATTTAAATTTTATTAGGAAACTATAAAATTTACACCTATGTTTCAAAAAAAACGTCAGGTCGATAGGCCCTCGAGCAATATGTCGAACGTTCAAAACATTGCGCACGTCATTTTCCGTGAACTTGTTCCAAGGGATGAATGAACGGGATAGCAAGATTCATAATCATTGTAGAGCGAGCGAACAGGGAATATTTGTGATTTGTGTTTAGTCTGGTATGTCTGTGCACTGTCCACGGTGTACTTCGTTTCTTTTTTAAAAAGATTTAAAGATAAGAAAGTTTTGTTTTTGATGGGATTCCAGCGACTGTATTGCAGGTGTCACAGTTTAAAACGTAAATTTTCAATAACATAACTTTATAAAAATTTCTCATAGCTCTATATAGACAGAGTAACGTTTACCAATTAAATAATTAATAGATCCCATACCTAGTTCTCTAAAGAGGCTTTATATAGTGGGCTAATATATCTTACGACAATTCTATTAAGCAGCACAAGATACTCGTATATTACGTAGACAGCCAGGTGGGCACTACGTTGATAAACAATAAATACTCCATTCCTTCCTATACTTCGACAATAAACTTTTAGCAAGCTACGAAAGGGAACAAAAGCGAACTGGTGCATCGGTTCCAATAGTCAGCGGTGCGAGGCGTCGAGCCAGCCTGTTAAGTTGGAGCGTGTGAATATTCTAATAAAACGCTAGACTAGATCTCGATATTGTTACGCGGAGCGATATTTGTTCCGTGTGCGAACTCACACCAGATTGTAAGCTTGTAGGCCGCGGCTCGCTGCTCTTTCAAAGTGCACCCGTGCATTGGGACACGTGGAAACTTTTCCGATATGCATTTTTAGCCCGTGACGAAAAAAGAGGGGTGTTAAAAGTTGGACGTGTGTATATATGTATGTGAGTGATTGGATTGGGTTTATTTATTTGAAAGTCAGTTTAATCGCGATGGTTCTTAGCTTTGTTTCATTGAAATCGGTTCTGTAGTTTAGAAAATATTTCAATTTAAGTAAAGTTGGTGGGGGTTTTCCTACTTTTTCTATCGGTTATGTTATTCGCTTCAACTACATTGTTATTTTCAAATCGGTCTTGATCTCTTCTATGGGGTGGCTTAATGCACGGTGAATATATTGTGTTTATTATTCTTGGTGAATACTTTTATCAAAACTCAATCGCTGCTCGTCTAAAACGCGGCGCGAATCAGCTGTGAAATTTTATTGTGTATTGCTTGCTCAATCTGAAAAATCTAGGATCCGATTGCTCAATCTGAAAAATCAATCATTAATCAACTGGTTAAGTGTTTGCTTTTCCAGAATCGCGTCATAAAAGCCGAGTAAAATATCACGCTCTCCAAAGCTAAGATTTTCCACTCGAACACGTCCCGAAATAAAAATCCAATATCGGAAGCGTATTACTGACTGCAAATATGTACATAAATGGGGGTTTTGTCCCGTTTCTTATTTCCACAAATCTCGCGCGTATTGACGGGGCAATAACGCGTTCTCACGCGTACCTTGCGTCACGTGGGGGTTGTAACACAATATTTCCGAAGTGGAAAATTGGCACATTCCCTCCCGCTACCGGCCGCCACGAGGCCGTTGGAACCTCGGGGGCCCCGTCCTATCGAATTGCGTAACCGTCACATTGCCTCGACTGCTTACATCTCTCCTAGACCTGCCTTACACCTACCCTACACCAACCATACACCTACCCTAGACATTCCAAACACCTACCCTACAACTACCCGCGCCAATTCCAGCTAGGACTAACTGTCGACTGATTGACCGACTGTCAGTCGACTGAGAATGACTGGGAATATTTATTCCCGGTCATACCCACTGGGAACGTTACTAGAAACGACTGGGAATTTTAGTACCCAGTGGGAACGACGTGGAATAAATGTTCTCAAGGACAGCTTGCTTGTGACACTTACCTATGTAACTGACGGGTTCCGAAGCTCGATAAATACGCCAACACATATTTGATTTTCTCTTCGCCGGCAAGTTACAAAGTGAGCCAACAAATATTGTGTAACACTTCAACAATACCAGCGCTACATCTTTGGTACGAACTCGTCTATTGAAATGTAAGGAACCTATTGTGTATTCCATTGTCTTGCCAAGCTTCGCGTGTTGAGGGGTTAAATTTCACCAACAAAGAACTGTGAGCATCTAACTCATCTGGTTGACTACCCTTTACCTTTCTCTTCACGTGGCTACCTTTACCTTTTCTCTTTGACTATTTAATAATAAAGTCATAGTTACGGTCCGCGCCGTCAGCTCAACAATACGCGGGTTTGATACCCACATTTACTCTGTCAAAGGGCTTTACTCTTTTAACAAATGTACTGAGGTAAATCCAAACTTTTTGGTAGATGTAAGTACACCGGGGGCGGTCGGGTCACGAATGTACGCCTAGGGCCAACAATGAACTCTGCGTTTTAACAAGCATTAAAATTTCAAAGGTTTACCTTCTGTACTTAAATTGCCAGTAGCTTGCAGAGGATAAACCGCACAGCTCCCCACGGGTCACCACTTAGATATAAAAGGAAGAAATGTCTGCTATTCACAATTTCAGGACGACACCGCTTCGCTGGTTTTAATGAAACTGTGTATAGAAATCGCTTGGCACTTGAGAATGACGCCCACCTTTTATCAAAGTCAACGCTGCGTAGTCAAAGTCATGGATAGAGAGTAGAATGGTACCTTGTCGCAGTAAATAGAAATGAAGGTTAAATTTAACTGTTCAACATGGTGCCACCGTCGCTTTTGCTATTCTATTTCATCGAATAGCAAAAGCGGAGGATGCGGTGGCGCATCCTCCAACGATGAAATAGATTTCGTCCACACCATCTGGATTCCTGGCATCCAATTAACGTACAAGCATCGCGAGCCTTTTTACAGCGTCCGTGCAAGATGTGGAATCAGCTCCCTCCCTAAGTCTTTCCTATGTACTAATAACATTGGGTACTTCAAAGGGCATATGTACAGGTACCTCAAAGGCCAGCACCACATCCGTTCCCTTTTGGGTTGCAGATGTCCTTGACGACAGTGGCCGCTTTCCATCGGGTGGACCGTCCGTCCTTGTGCCTCCCTAGGCAATAAAATCCATTGAAAGTAGCCATGTTACCATGAAAGTAGCCATGATCCTTACCACGGTCGCGTGCTCATTGAAATGTGGGCCTCCCTATAAATTTTGAAACATATAAAAGCGGCCATAACACTCGGCAAGGCTTTTCCATCCTCGTAAAGTCGTAGTCGCGACTCCTACCTTATTACTTAAGTAGTGGTGGGCAGACGTGCGTTACTCACTTTTACGTCGCTACCTCTGCCATTTATGAGGATCCACACTAAAACATGTGATAAAGAATCCGATTTCAGACATGCTATGGTACTAAACCTCACGGTGTCAGTCGGTCTGTAATTCCCACATTTCTCGGGCACAAAATTCACTTAGGCAATCAATTTGCAAAATTTATCTTGTGGCCGTAAATTGCAAGGAGATAAGTGAAATCCAAGGCGGGCAGGTCCGCTAAACTCATTTAATGGTGTAATTAAAAACCGGACCCGAACTTGGTCCGGCCTCCCCCAAAGTGATATTTAACCTTTCGTGACATCACTTTTCTTTTCATTACCCGGAACGGCTTCTGTATTTTTATTGCCTCTTACTCCTACCATCCTTTCGCTGTAAATTGATCTGTTGACCTTTTTTTTTGTCTTTTACCAGGTTGTGATAAGCATGATAAAATATTAATTAAAATGCGTAATCATCGCTTTAAAAATTTAAGTTTAAGATAGTTTAAACGACAAGTGTCGGAAAACTCCTGACAAAGCGAATCTACGCTTCCGCTATAAATTGATCTGTTGACCTTATTTTTGTCTTTTACCAGGGTGTGATAAGCAGGATAAAATATTAATTAAAACGCCTAATCATCGTTTTTGAAATTGAAGTTTAAGACAGTCAGTTTAAATGACAATTGTCGGAAAACTCTCGATAAAGCGTAGACTTTAATATTTAAAAAAACTTTTTTAATAATGCCAAGTCAACCATCTCTATTAAACGACAGTTAAGAACCAACTCGATTAAAATAGTTTTCCGTTTTAAAAAACCGGATTTCATCGCATACTAATCGATGTCGTAATAGGATGCCACAGACAGACACGTCGAACTTATGTAACCCCCCTTTTTACGCGAGGGGAACGTTTATGTTTATGAGACAATTCTAGTGCTCGAATTTTATATTCAAGCCCGATTAAGCATTAGCTCCCGCTTACATTTCTATCAGTCTACACCCTATTCCCTGGTCATCTATACATTCCAACTGTCAAAAACCTTTTAAGAGAATGCTTGTGGTGCGAATGAAAAATACAACACCACCTGTAAACTTTTTAATGGTGTACCTGGGGACTTTGTGTATTTTTCAGTTCAATATAGACCGTATTATGCTTTAGTTGTTTTATGTTTTTTGTTTTATTTATTTACATTATTTCACTTAACCTAGAGATAACAAAGTCTACACTCAAATACTTCTTAAAATACTGTACCGATTTCATTAAAACAAAACTAAGATTTATTTCCATACAAACGTAGTTTGATAATATTTTCGATATTACGCTATCAAAGCCAATTAAATATTATAGACGTGTTCCAGAAACAGGTTTTTCAAATATCCGTTAAAATATATATTTTCAAAATTACACCGGACTTAAGATTTCCATACAAATTTTAAATCCTGTGCAACTTTGAAAATCTGCCATCGTTTCTGGGTCCATCCGTCGGTCATTTTATCTACCAAAACTCTCATTCCATTGCACGCTGTCAAAGTGCAAGTTGCCAATGCTCCAATGGTGGGCAGTTAAAAATCTCTGTAAAAATTTAATTAGACGCAATTGTGGCAAAATATATGCAGGACATAAGACATAGGTAGGAATGACACTTCATAAATACTAGGACTTTTATTCCGACATATGTGAGGTCGATGCTCATATGATATCAATAAAATTTGGTTGTTGTAAAAGAGAGAGACTGAAGAGTAGCTTATGAAAGACTCCTTCATGTTCTTATCGATTTTTATTTAATTGTTGGCATTTATTGATACATTTTCCGATGATCCGTCTAAAACAAAACCTAAGTAATCGATTAAGTTAATATGTCATACACAACCTATAAGGCAGATTTAATTAGTTTTCTTTTTAATACCACTAAGGTGTCAAACAAGCTTGCGGCCTGTCTGATGGTAAGTCACCGCAGCCTATGGACGTTTGCAATACCAGGGGCATCACCCACGCGTTGCCGGCCCCGTAAAAACCTTTTAACCCCTTTCATTTTAATGTTCAAATAACATCATCATTCAGAAGCATAAACGAACTTTGACCTTATCTTTTACACGTGGATGTCAACCTTTAGAATAAACAAGCAGTAACACAACCATCACAATTATTTGAGACTTACATTTATACAAGATTGTTATTTTATTACGAAAGATAAAATACTGAGCAAAAATGCTCAGAAATACTGGCTTACTGGATGTTTTAGTCGAGTCATTTATTTTACTTTTATTAGGAAAATAACTAGAATTATAGGGTGAGTTCTTAATATCAAGGGATACCTATGCATTTACTCGTGATAAAAATTGTTTTCACTGTGGCACCAACTTTATAATCGTGAAAATAAAAAAGGTATTTTCTACAACATTGAAACGAATTCTGCCAAATTGTATGAAACAGCTGATTTTTAGGGCCTTGGTTTCAAGAATTAATTAAAAGTTATCATTTATATACGTGTATTTATCTACACTAATTCTGAAGGGCAGTACCACTCAGTCTAGTCTGAAGTTATAGGTGGTCAATTACTCTTCAGTAGTACCTACAGTTGTATTCTGTTGGGTACAACACATTTACTTTACAGGAACAAAACATATTTAAAAAAATTACGTATTATTTTCATTGTGTAATTTATAATTATCAGCATTTGATTCAGTAGGGTGTAATTTTTTCCTACTAAATTGTTAGTTTACTTCACCAAACTATAAAATTAAATAGTGTACGTCGTAGCGTGTGTATAATTAAAAATTTCTAATGAAACTGTGATACCATTCAAGCTATTATTAGCTAACATCTATTCGAAATGAAATTCTGTCATTCTTTACTAACATTATTATTGACTAGTGGTCCCCCGTTGCTTTCCCTTACGTGCAGTTCTGATCTCCGTAAACATAAAAAAAATATCCCGCGGGATCCTACCATTTTTCCGGGACTAAATAGAAAGATTGCTGAATCAATTCAGTATTTTCGGAAATTATTCCCAATACAGCTACCTAGAAACCTATAATACAACTTACAAAGATACAATTTTTCTTTTTATAATATTAGCACACCTAGATATAAAAATCTTCGCTTGGTTCTCCGCTCTTTTTCCATTCATTCATGATCTTTGGACCTAATCAGTAAACTACGTCAGCTACTACGAATGCTCACTTCGATTTTGTTTATTTTGGCTGAAACAATGCGTAAACCATCACCATCACGAATAGATTCGTGCTTTTTATAGGTACCCGTAAAAATGGGTTATAAACAAGTTGCCCACCTAATAAAAATGAAGTTCAAAGCTTTCATCGGATGGGCTACTACCAGTACACTCGTAGAGCTGAAGGTTTGGTTGAAAGATTTAATCCTTACCTAATATTATAAGACCGTCTACACTCTACGCGTTGCATAAGATTCGATTTTTACAAGCTGTTATTTACTTTCACATTTCCCATGTTGGATTGTAATAAAATCTTGCAAGTTAAATTTGACTTTGCCCGGTTTCTGATTGTGCTGACATTTTGCATACTTATGCAAGTCCGGTAGCAATGCAATCTGATGATGGAGATGGAAGGTGGGCATAGGAACTCCTAAAGTACACATGACAAACCCATCGAGTTTGGGCTCGTTTGATTAGTCATGACAAATACTCTGACTGATCATAGAGAATGTGAGGTAAAAGCTTGCTTTAAAAAAATATTTTTCATTTGAGAACTTGGGTATGAATTCAGGTCAACTTATAGTTTATGTTTCAATGTCGGTGCTCAAATACTTCGTCTGCATACCTATTTGTACTATCAAAATTACATAGTTCGCTTTCTTACCACACTCTTCCAATGCAGCGCTCCTACATACGAAACACTTTGTCTGAATACAGTACTATCAAAAATTATAATTAATTTGACTTCTTGTCACAAGATATCCAAAGAAAACCCGGACATACCCAGAGACCTAGAAAAGAAATTACTTAACATACCTTGAAAGCTCGTCCGTATCTAGTCCGTATGGTGTAAATAGTACCTACAGTGGCCACATCTTACCTAGCTACCGTACCCGGCGATCATTATAAGTAGCTCATCAAAATTAGTAGCTAGCGATGTAATCTCTACACAATATTATAAAATAAAGTCGCTTTCCGCGTCTGTCCGTCTATATATATTACTCCTAAACCACGTAACGGATTTTGATGTGGTTTTTACTATCAATTAGGAAATTTCTTCCGGAAGGTATTCATAGAGAACAACCGAGAACAGAGTCGCTAGTTTCAAATAATAAAAGCGCGACGTCGGACAGTTCAGTGGTTTCAGCCACGTGCAATAATAATACAAAATTCCTTTATACTTAATACAGTAACCGTAGCAGATATTTGGAATTCCTCTCCTTTCTTGAATAACTTCATAATAGGCATTCCATTATGGATATACCCTGCGAGATTAACCTTACATTACATTTTTTCAGTAGCAAAAGGTCCATAGGCCTCGGTAATAGAGTATAGGGATCAGAGGGCTGAGTGTAAGTGTTGCTTTGATTTTACTTTACTATCACATTTGCGTTTACGTGAAAATCAGTATGAAAAAATGTATAGCGCCATGTAGTGGTACGTAAATGCAGTTTTTTCTTCATACTACGTATACTTTCGACGTAAACGCAAACGCGATAGTAAAGTAAAATGGAAGCGAAGCTTACACTCTGCCCTCAGAAAGTCCAAAGCTTGACGCGTTATAAATTCCCTTGGCTGTATAACAAGAGCAGGATTCGAATGTGTATCTGAACATCTCTCTTTTTGTTCGGTACTGTCGCGGGTAAACCACTTCACCGATTAAATTTGTTATGGAGATGGATACTGGGTCGTACAGGCACAGGTCACTGAGCAAAACCTACTTTCTGCCTAAAGGGTATTACTTACATGTTCTTTAAGAGTTGTTTCTAGCTTATTAACCTCTTATGTCGATGACTACTCAAGTATATATAACTAAGCGCTCGTTTACTCAACTTCGTAGTAGTTTTACATGCCTCTGGGGTGCTCCTTCATTAATGGAGCCACTTGTTGGATACCTGATTCGCCTGTTTGTGGAATCAACTGCTGTGGATACTCGTTTCAATGTGTAAACATGAAAGTCGTTGTATAAACTGGGTCGAAACGACAGCTGGAAGTGTACCAGATTTTATAGTGAGCAAGAGAATGTCTTATACGAAAGGATTATTAGGATATAGGAGGAACAATGAACAACAACAACAATGAACAATGATTAGTAAGCAATATCAAAATAAGAATTTTTTTCTGAGACAATTTAAAAAAAAAAACCTGTAACGCACTTGAAATAAAATTTTAAAATGTAAAAAAATGTTGGCCTTTGTTTTTTTTCTGAGCAACATGTCCGGGGGTTTTCGAGGTGGGCAACGCATTAGCCATAACCCTGACGTTGCTTCTGGTGCACTTCCACCAGGTTGCATAAAAAATAAACTACAATACTTCTACGTTTCTGCTCTTGGAGCTTCTTTTCGTTACTCTGTGAATATAATACCTACACGAAACAGTATATGCTTCTATTTGTAGCTAAATTATTAATAGGTACCTAGCTACGAGTATTAGAGCTAGTGGGTATAAGTTAATACGAACGAGGACACTACGCTTCTGCTACGCTTTAGTGGCGTTTATGCCTCTATAAATTTCCCGGTAGGCCGGCTAATCCGACCGCTAATATCGAAATTAGATGGAATTTTACTATCGATTTTATTACTAGCTTTTGTCCGTGACTTTAGTCGTGTAAAGTTTTGGGCTCGTTCCCGCGGGAACTATATTGAATTTCGGGATTAATTATGGCTTTTGTGCCATTCTGGGCTATAAGCTACATATAGGGACGATATTCAGTATTGTCGAGAGGTTATGGTTGATCGTTTGAACGACGCTCTCAAGACAGTCTCTGATTGGGGTGAAGCAAATCTGGTGACGTTCAACGCAACCAAAACTCAGGCGTGTTTGTTTTCCGCCAAAAGGAGTCCATTCCATCTTACTCCAACTTTTCGGGATGTTCCTGTGGAAATTACCGGCAACCTACAGCTTCTAGGTGTTGAGCTTTCTACCAATCTCAACTTCGGTCAGTACATCGAATCCAAGGCAAAGATTGCAGCAAAAAAAACTTGGTGTCCTCTCGAAGGTTAAGCGGTACTTCACTTCAAAGCAGTTGATTCAGTTATATCAAGCACAAGTCCGATCCTGCATGGAGTACTGCTGCCACCTCTGGGATGGATCAGCCAAATATCAACTAGCTTTGGATTCGGTGGAAAAACGTGCAAAGAAGATGATTGGTGACCCACAGTTGATTGAAGCTAGGCTGCAGAGCCTCGAGCATCGGCGTAGGGTTGCGCGTCTGTCGGTCTTCT
Source organism: Blastobasis adustella (assembly GCA_907269095.1). Lineage (NCBI taxonomy): Eukaryota > Metazoa > Arthropoda > Insecta > Lepidoptera > Blastobasidae > Blastobasis > Blastobasis adustella. The sequence goes on from OU026124.1 coordinate 13,282,529, forward strand.
ACAGGTTACATTTCGGTAAGTGTGCGAAGCAGCTGCACGACCTCATTCCGCCGTCCCCTTTCCGCCATCGGGAGACACGATCCGGGCGAGCGTTTCATCCTTATGTCGTGGATCTTCCAACTATCCGCACGAGCCGCTTTGGCTTGACTTTTATAATGCGTACGGCTAAGGAGTGGAACGCGTTGCCTGCGAGTGTGTTCCCTGATCAATATAATCTGGATGCCTTTAAGGCTAAAGTGAATAGGCTGTTCCAAGACGGGCATGCTCCATCTTCGGCCGCATCGTCACTTACCAACAGGTGAGATGGCGGTCAAATGCTTGTCTTGTTTAATATTAAAAAAAAAAAAAAAAAAAAATCTACACTGTTGACAAATTTCATCAGACTCCGTTCACTAGTTTTTGCGTGTTGCATCCATCCATCCTTACAAACTTTTGCATTTAGAACACTAGCTTTCGCCCGTGACTTCGTCCGCGTGGATTTCAAGAAATTATAGCCTGTGTCAATCCAGGATTTAAACTATCTGTGTGCCAAAATTTCATTCAAATCGATTTAGCCGGTTTTGCGTGATTGAGTAACAAACAGACATACAAACTTTCACAATTGTAATATTAGTAGGATAGAAATAGTAGTTATTAAGGTGGAACGTTCAAATAACTCAGTTTTAAAACATGTAAGTACAATATTTAGATGGTAAACCGTTCCATCTACATTATATAGATTGAACAGTTTTCGAAAAACGTAGTTACCGTCCGAATAGACCTTCCACTAAAACAATTTTAACACTGAAATGCCAAGACGTTTTCCATAGACTTTACCACAAGAACTATCTTGTCTAAACTCGTCTCATATCCATAGCCTATATCCTATCTACGAAATATCCAAAGGACCGGAAAAGGGGTACATTACGCCGTATTTTTGACTAACCCTATTCAAATCAGCTGCGCACTTCTAAAGGTTAAATTTGTCGCTAAAACTGTAACAAATTGAGAGGCCATTATCGGCTCTTACGGTCCATTGATTCCATTTCTCTATGGTCCAACGGCGGTTCCTTTGTAAATTTACGATTCTACTCACCGTTCCCAAGTGAAGTTCCATGTAACAGTCGCTTAATCTATTTCCTACGGGCTTTTATCAGTTACGATGCGATGGGAGCCTAACGATATGACTTATCGGGTTATAAAATCGTGCTGCGTCCCAGAAAGGAAATGGGGATTGATTTTATGGGGCGCGATCTTATCTTTGCTTAAACGTTATGTCGCGTTCTGAATGAATGTCTATTTTGTTCTAGACCGCTATCACATTAGGCGTCTTAGTTGCGCGACTTCAGCCCTGATAAGCAGCGCGGCTGGGTGTCCATATATCGTAGAATAAGAACATTTATTGCCACAAGACACCACGACACGGCACAAATAAACAAAGTCAAAAATAATTAAAAAGAAAAAGAAAAAGTGTTCACAGCACACAAATATTTCATTTAAGTTATAAATAACAGACGGTATTATTGTCAGTTACGGCCTCTTCTCCTAAGTTTAATTAAATGCGTCTTTGTAACTTCTGAACAGATCACCAATTGCGTCTTTATTCACTGTGGATTTTGTATAAAACGTTAATTATTTCTAGTTGTCCCCTCTAGCACTGGCCGTCCTTCGGACCTGTCTTCGCAATATTTTCGTCGTCATTAAAAACGTTATCACGGTCAACGGCTGTATTTAATAATTTATTTATTAAAACGTCATGCACAAAATCATACAATAGCGGACTAATAGCTAAAATAGTCTTATCTACCAGTCAATCAAGAGAGAGTGAGAAAGAAAAGGGTAGCCGGCAGGGTGTAACAGTAGGGTGTTCTATTGCCAAAACTTAGCAATTCTTTGAGTCGGTAACTTTAGACCCCTCAAGAATGCGTGATTTCTGATTCAATATCGCGACGAAATTCCAAGAATAGCTGTCTCCTGCGGCCTCGGATAAACTTTAGGTAGGCTCAAAGTGCGGGACAGTAGATTTGATTAACTCAACACAAAATTGACAATAGATTTTGTCTCTTAAAACTTATAGACCCACACACTAAACCAATAATTTCCGCACGCGTTTTTCAACAACCTGATTCGACACATTTTCCGCTGTACCATAAAACAACAGAGCGGTTTAAACCGGAATATCGCTATCCGGTCTGATCGCGAGCTGATGTCACGAAGCTATCTCATATTTTACACCGCTCCGCTTTGAAGCGCGGGCTTTGTGCGACCACAAAGCCGGTCTCGCTGCGCCGATGATAACAAGCGAAGTTCGGACACTATTTATACGTGGACCGTACCTACAGCATGGAATTTTAAACCGGCATATTTATTAATCACGTAGGGTTACTAATAATTTACGAATTTGTTAATTTTTTATATAAGCAATATGTAAAGAAATAAATAAATATTGTTGTACAAATTCACACAGCGCCACCTAGCCCCAAAGTAAGCAAAGCTTGTGTTATGGGTGTTAGATAACTGATAAACTACTTAATACATTTTTTGATACATACTTATTATACATACTACACCCAGACCCGTAACAGAATTAAAAATTCATCATTTCAATTTCTGGTCGGCCGGGAATCGAACCCGGGACCTATGCGTGGCGACCGGCATGTTAAACAACTGAACCACTCAGGTCGTCATATATAAGCAACTACTCTATTTAAATCGTTTGACATAACTGCAAGGTACATGTACATGTTTAATAAATATGGAACAGAACCAGAAGCATGCGTCGATCGAGTTAGTAGCCGCTAAACCAAAACTTGTACCAAAGAATAACCTGTCACCTGTCACACTACAAAGACTAGACAGCGCGCTGAATGCACGGTGTTTACACCGTAAAATAATTGTCGACGCTGCCGCTCCGTCGACAGCGTTTCATAGTATTGTATGTAAGCCACAAGGCGTACCTACACCAAGCGTGTATGACTACGTGGACAGTAGCCCTAACGGTGCATCCAAATCTAGTGAACGCGACCCGGTGCGCAGATGCAGCAACAGCTCGCGCGCGGCAGAGTTGGACGCATCCTTAGAGAGTAGCAGCAGTATTACCGTTCATTTAATCATCGAGTATTCCGTTGCACTCGCTTCCTATGGAAATGTAAAAAATGCTTTTAAGCTAACTAAGCTTATCTATGAATCTCCGAATTCATGAAGCTCGATCGATCTTGTGCTTTTCTTTCATTTCTGAATTAGTGAACTTCACAGTTAATCATTTTAGTTTTGGTAGAATGTGGAGGAACATGTTCTGGGTTAGTCATTAAATTTATAACATTAGTTTTGTATTTATTAAGGTACTAGCGTTTTTCTAGGTTTTCCTGACCTTTCTTCACTATAACATGCATGTATGTAACCTTCAGGAAAAAATTCTCTAACTGGTATTAAAAACCGCATCGTAACCAAATGCGTGGTTTAGGAGGAGTTAGCAGAAATACTGACAAACAGACAGACGCGGTAAGCGACTTTATATTATACTATGAATAGAAGACGATATCGGTAGATGACATAAATAGACCAAACCGTTGCAGTGCAGTCCTCTTTTCTATGATCTTAACGACGTTTCACATTTAAAACCTTGGGAACAAATGGCCACCAAATTCTGATACGTCATTTCTCAATTGCACGTGTTGAAAAAATCTTGCCTTTTATTCAGTAACCAATTTCTGCGGGTACGTGCTCCGAATAAAGTAAATAGTGGCGGTTATTGTTTGCGTTCACAGTGATTTGACGTCAGAGAGGTTTTTAATATAAATAAAAGGTTGGCCTATTTATGGAGGGATCGTCTATTTAATAGAGTTTTGTTATCAGTATTGCGCCACAGTATGGTACCTACCTATAGAGTATTCAGCAATAGTCTGTTTACAACAAGCCTCACATGGTAACATGCTCGTGGTACATCAACTCGCAGATAAAATGGTAAAACTCACATGGAATTCAGTACAAACAAGGTAAATTTTGATTCTATCGCCTACAGTCCTACTTTCTAAATATTGCTCAATTTCTTTTTTAGGGCTTTACATTAATTTACTAAGACTATTTTTTCTTCCACCCAATTCTAGCTTTAAAAGAGATATTTACAATACTCACAAAACTAAACTTATTTGAAGATAAAAAAATTGCCCAAGATCCCCAGTGATCCAGTGCCCAGAAGGCTAACTTCTTCGTTCTTACACACATTACAACTTAGTAACAAACAAAACTACTCTCCATTAAAACGCCTCTATTCACATATATGAGATTAGATACCTGTCATAGTATGAACTTGTAGTAAATGCAAAATGTTAGCCTATTTATTGACAAGTAACGCTGCCAAAATCAATAAACATATTTTTAAATCAAAGTGATTTTTTCAATCCTTTGTCATCAAGCTAAAAGAAACACCCATAGCAAGCCCGTGGCTACAACCCCAACCGTGGCCGCGTAACCAACTGAAAGCTTTGTTCGAAAGTGCATCGCTAGTGATTACAGACCCATTTCCTGGTGTGCATGGGGCCGGGGGCGGCGGGGGGCGGGGTCGAGGCCGGGTAACCGGGTCAGTGCCGAAGCCTTGGCCGGGAGTCCGGGACCATCGGGACCTGTTGCGATTCCGACCCAGCAACCGAAACTCAAATATCTCGAGCGATATTCGATTAGCATTTAGTCACGCCTCTCCAGTTTGTTTTGGGAAGCGATGAGGGGTGAGGTAGGTGGGGTTGACTTTGCTGTAGCTAGTTGAAAGACTTGGCGATGAATCAACAGGCTTTTCTTCGTAAATGCGTGTTTTGCGTTTGCGTTATTGTTTTTTTTTGTGGTAGTTATAAATTGACTTTAGTTCCAATTGATATGTAGTGTTCTGTTAATTTCGTTATAAGTTACGTCCTCTCAAAAGTTAAGTTACTTGTACTTTTCGCTGCAGAGCATCTTATGCTTAGTCCATTCACTCTACAGCTCACTGTACATCAAAATCATTCAGATTTTAGCTAGACTAACAAACACCCACTTATCCTCACTTTTGCATTTACAATATCAGTATATATGGATTGTTTATAAGAAAATTGCTTCATATGACTTATTTGTTTTATTTATTTATTAGTTATTTATTGCAAACATCAGCATAAAAATAACAATTTATACATACGTACAAACCAATTTTAAAATTGTAACCAAATGTACTTAGGTACTAAACTTTAAAATAACATTAATTTAAATTAATTGAAACAGACTCATTTATTATTGTTACAGACAACTAAATATTAAATAAATTTTCCAGTTTCCCCTTTGCTAATCCATTGGTACATAGCATACAATCTCTGCCTTTTAGTATTCTACTGAAATTAGACCTAAAGACCCAGCTTAAGGTTTCGTGTCGGTTCGAATATCCCAAGGATTTACATTTTACTCAAATGCTGGGTTATTTTCCTTCAAATCTACGGGATCGTGTAAGCGATTTGCGTATTACGTGTAATGAATTTATATTTGTTACAATTAATTACTGGCATCCGTACATCCGTGGCAGTCTTGGCGTGAGAGATATCGCAGATAAGAACAAAGAGGCACGGCTGCGCTGGTTTGGTCACGTATTTCGTAAGCCCCAGGGATACGTGGGGAATAGGCACCTGGACCTGCCGGAGTGAAAGATGTCTCCAGGGAGACCCAAGAAGCGATTGATTGGCATCGCCGTAATCCAACGGCTTACGATGTGAGGATGCCGAAGATTGGGCAAGGGGATGAGAAAATGTAGGAAAGCGGCTTGAGAAGCGGATTGACCGCTCAGATGATGATGATGGTGATGATGATGATGATGAATCACTGGCACCCCTGTACAATGTTACACGTAGCCACCGTACTCAATGAGTGCTTGTCAACATCTTCATATTTCCACTGCACACTCCCAATACCAAAAAGACTTAATCCACCAGTCAAAACATTCCACAAGCTATAGACCTGTGTCGTGTTTGTTTTGATTTGGACAATTACCACTGGCAGCGTTCCCAGGTTGAAGATTTGTCGGCATAACTCAAAACACAATGCCATAAACCCGTCGACAGGCCATCGCGCGAAGGCAAACAGCACCCATTCCGTATTTACGGGCAAACTCAGTCCAGGACTCGAAGTTTTAAAGCCTCGAAAGTAGGTTTAACACCCCAGCTTCGGAAGTTCCTGTTTCCCAACAGAATTCCGGTATTAAACAGTGCCGTCGTACAATCGCCTGGATTCTCGTGGGAGTTCGGCAACTTTTGATGTTTTGTTTTAATTATTAAAAGTTGACTACCTACCTGATTACGTAATGCTGTAGGTACGAGATACTGTTGTGCGAATAAATTCGAGATATTTCTAACATTGATTAGGTAACGTTGTTGATTAGATATGTTATGTTGGAGTTATGAAGCCAAGAGTAGACAGGGGAGGCCGGGAGAGTTTACCAGGTAGGAGACAATAAAATCTTTGTGACACTATGTATTGTATCTATGGCACAACATGTGTGTATGTATGTAAACTCTTTATTGCTTAATAAATAAATACAGAAATAAGAAAAGTATAATTTTACATAGCAAAGGCGGGCTTATCCCGCAATGGGATTTCTTCCAGCCAACCTTATACCCTCTGAAAGGAGATCAAAGAAGTGAATCTTTTAAATTAAATTACATTTAAATCTACATCTAATTATTTGAACGTTAATTTTTAATTTAGTACATAGGTAGTCTTCTAAATATATAATAATACACACAATGTATAATAGTACATTTTAAATGTCATATGACAACCCCATCCTCTTACTCGACATTGTTGCATTCGACAGTTAGATTTAGAAATGCGAAGTGATAACATGTTTTTGCGTCTAGTAAGTAACTTTGCTAAATTTTGGACAATGAGTTGATGTTGTTTTGCATGAATAGTTACCAATATCAATGACAAGCGTATTTACCTTAGTAATATTTACAGTAATAAGCTTTTACTAAGCTTTTACTTTTTTTAAGCCTACTACCAGTTAAAACCAGGGTCGACTATGCAGATATTTGTTACCTAGACCTCAATGAGGATCTCCTGAGTAAACTGCAGTGTCTGCAAAATCTCTGTGTACGTTTTATTTTCGGGCTGCGCAAGTTCGACCATGTCTCCGGTTTCCGGGCACAGTTGGGGTGGCTTCCGGTCAGATTGCGAAGAGACGCCCACGCGCTCTCGTTGACCTATAATGTTTTAAATAACCCACTTGCACCTGAGTATTTGTCGGAGAAGTTCCTGTTTTTGGGCGCGGATCATGATCGTGGTCTCCAGTCGAAGTCTGATAACCTTCTTAGAGCTCCCTTTTCTCGATCAGGATATTACAGGGAATCTTTTACTGTTAAATCTGCTGACCTATGGGATGCATTGTCGAGAGAGATACGAAACGGTACGTCATTACCTACTTTTAAAAAGAAGGTACATGAATCTTTCTTCTCAAAGTCGAATTGTTTGCAGTAAATACTTTTTCTGTTTGTAATTTTGATAGTATAGTATTAAAGAATTATTTATGATTATATTGTATTTATGTATAGTATTATATATATATTTCATTTATTTAGAAGCATCTAAGTTTATTTGTTAATTGATATTTTTCGCTACTACTATTTACTCTTGCACTACTTACTAGTTCATGTGAAACATTACCTCTTCCCAAAGGTTGTCTGGGCGAGATCGCTTAAAGCGATAAGGCCGCCTTTGCGCGCATGTACATTATCCTGATTCTTGTATATTGTCTTGTAATATGTGTGCAATAAATAGTTTTTACTTTACTTACTTACTTACTTTTATAGAAGTCGCATATTCTTTTATAAATATTTAAAAACAAACAGATAGGGGTGCGGTGGGAGACATTAGCCATACGTGGAGACTTTACACGCTTAATATCTATTGCAGTTTCTTTATAATTTATTTTTTGTTTTATTTTCGAATAAATAAACACTTTTGCCCTAAATGCCCTTCAAGTATAAAAAGGAAGAGTCGACAAGAAACAGACTTATAATTCTAAGGTTGTGACTATTTATAAGGGTCACAGTAACAATGACATAACTCAAAATATGTGTGACATTCATTATTGAAATGACATACCTCAAAGACACTCAAAATTCCTAGTTTTCTAGTTATTTTACAATACTAAGTGCCATGAATTAACGTTTTCAATATATTTACAGTCCTAATATTCAACTTTTTCTTAAACCCGGATAATGTCTACCTACTTGAACGTTCTTAAGAGAAGCTTGAGATACAATTCACAGGAAATTGGAAGTCAATATAAAAAATAATATGAGTATTTTATTGGAGGGCGGGTACACTCTCCTGGACTCCCCCTACCATAAATCGATAAGCAAGTAAAGGCTGATGAATGTGAAAGAAGCGAGAGAGATATGCAGGACCGTAGCAAGTGGAACAATGTGGTCTCTGCCTACCCTTACGGGGAAAAGGCGTAACATAATTTAATATTTTATTTGAATTAGTCTATTTTATCTGAAAGTATTAGGTTAAAGCTAGATTTTAATATGACAATAGTCTCAACAATAATTTAGGCTATTTAAGTATTGTAACCGCCGATAAAAGCTAGTCATTTATAACCAAACATACGGTAACCGCTGCAATTCGTGTTGCGGCCATTAGGAAATGACATTTCACGGAAATGGTTGGAGCGAATATGGCAAAACCGCAGCGATTCGACCTCCATACACTGTATAGAGCCTGTATTATGTACTCTACTAAGTGCATGTATAGGGTATTACGAGGCAAATGAATATTTGCTAAATCGAATAAAATCAACTTACTCAAGATAAATATTTTGGGAATGCTTTCACAAGGTTCGAAACAAAGCCTTGTTTTTCGCGAAACAGAATTTAAAAAATTCAGTTCAACAATTCCGCGGCGAGGCTTTCTTTTAAGACAACAACAATATTACAATACTCTGATTGTTATTCTAAAGCGCCTGTTTCAGACAGCCCAATTTCAATCGTTTATTTATTTGTCCCAGCCTCGGTGGCCTAGCGGGACCGGGTCGGACACGAAAGCGAGAAGTACCGGGTTCGAATCTCAGTGCCTATACCTTTTCTGAGTTACATACCCATACATTAGTTGAACACTAACCGATGCTCTTACATTGTGGGAAAACATTGTGAGTAAACCTGCACATTCAGGCGACTGAATGTGTAACCATTATCCCCTCAGGTTCCTCTGTTTACAGATCAGTCATGTAGTCAGATGGCAGTCATCATCATCATCATCACATCAGCCGGAAGACGCCCACTGCTGGGCATAGGCCTTCCTCAGAGATATCCACAAAGACCGGTTTTGTGCCTTCCGCATCTAGCTGATAAAGATGATTACATTTTTTATTATTTACGTAGGTATTTCTATACAAACACATTTAAAAGTAATGCCTTAAAATAACAGAGTGCGATCGAAAATGAAAAAATCAACAGCAGTCAGACTTGGTTAATGTCTGGTCTAAAGTAACAACGACCCTTCAACGCTCGGCTCACCATGAATAATGGCGTTGATTGACATTGTATTTGTATTTATACAATAGGCCTTTTGCAGCTGTACGCACAGTTCGCCACTTGATGCGAGTGTGTGTCGGAGCTTTATTGTTTGGTATATTAGCGGCCGAACCGTATTTATCAAGGTGTCTGTCAACGTATTTATTTGTTGATGATGATGATGGCTAAAAAATAAGCTGAAACGAGTGACCAACGAAGTGACTTACTTTTGAAATTTCATTTTGAGTTGTTATATATTCATATAAGGATCCTGGATAGGTATCAACCTATATAAACTACAGACTAAACATCCAATGTCTCTATTTTAGATCTAATCACCTCTAGTTTTGATGTGAATTCGACGAACGTCTTCCTCGTCCCAACGGGAATTTCAGCAAAATTGTGTCACGAAAGATGTGTTATTTTAAAAGCTTTCGTATAAAGTTAGAAAAATGTTAGTTATATTGCTGAGAAGATCCATCCGACGACAATACGAAAATATAACTGTTTGCCCTTTCTTTCCCGCTATGACGCTAGACCGCGGAAGAGAGCACTGAAAGTGAACTCTCGCTAACATCAAAACTTCTTGTTTTGGGATTTGAACGAAAGAAACTGAAATTTATAGATTACGACTTTAAATAGGAATAGTAGCCTTACTTCCCATCTTACTAACCCAATTTTTTTTAAATTATACTTGCTTTGGCAACACTGAGAACGAACGATTCAAAAATAGGGAAAATCAGCGTCATGTACCTATAAAATAATTGCATTTTTTATGATGAAAATGATAGTGGAAAACTGTACGAGAAGTGTCTGAGCTATGCACCTCAAGACGAAGCCGTAGGTAGCAATTTTCGATTTCGGCAATGCATTAGTAAGTCCCCAGGTGTTAGCATGTCCATGGGCGGCGGTGACTACTTTCCATCAGGTGGCCCGCTTGCCTGTTTGTCTGCTGTATAACATAAAAACATAATTACAATTATTTAAATAATTTCTTTGTTGGATTTCTAATTATGAGGACAAAGTATATATACAGTAATAAAAAAGGGTAGGTAGGGTAGTATAGAGTAGATTAAGGGTATGGTAGGAGTACGCTACTCTATTAGTACAGCAGCCCATTTAACATGAAGACAGTACCCAAGACCAAATTTAAAACCGCCAAGATTTCGAGTACCCGTTTTATTCCAATTACTACCTCCTATTCGATCCAACGCACCGTAATACGGTTTGGCATATCTAATGGAATGATAATACACTGTATTGTCAGAGTAAGCCGCGGCGATACCGTTCCGCAACGATGGAATCCAAACATCCACTCCACCTGTTGAGCCTACCTTGCGGCCGGAACTGGTTACGCTCGTGTACTCGTCTACGCTATATGCCTACACGAGTATATGTCTGTGCTCGTATATCTTTAGCATAATACAGACGGATCGATACAGTATCTACAGTACTAGCTAAACACGTTTACCTACCGCACTACGTAGCTAAGCCTAATAGAGGTCTCCTTAGAGGCGGGCAATGTATTGGTAGCACCCCTGGTGTTGCTGATGTCCTACAGTTGCTGATGTAGACAGCTGTGACCACTTTCCATCAGGTGGCTCGCGTGCATGTTTGCCTGCCGTACTACATAAAATAGCTCTTCTTGTACACTATCCTTTTTCTGTAAATACACAGCCGATAAGTGTTTTTAACGGCGTAGCTAGCTTTAATTTCCTCTAACTTATAGTGAAACAAGTGGACCAGGCGGGACTTGGTTCGCGTGGTGAGCTACCTACCCCAACCCTACCCTACCCCCATCCTGCTCTAGTGCTTTACTTTTTGAAACACATTTTGCATTTTCATTGATCAACGTTAGCAGCCAGTCTGGTTAAATATTCGCCAAAGTAATTTAATAAGTACTTGCTTATAGGTCGACAATATATCGTGATTTTTCGTGGATGAACGCAGGGGTGCGGGGCGCGGGGCAGTAAGCATTTTCTTCCGCGAAACATCACTTGATGACGTTCCTCGGAAAAAGAATATACACGAGATTATGCCCGAAGTTGTTCCAAGATATGTATTATATCCCGAGACGAGAAACCTAATGTTTAATGGCAAATTGAAAACCTATTGTAACCTAACCTAACCTAACCTGAATTAAAATCCGGTGCAAAAAAATCAAGATTTATTTCTAGAAACAAGCAGTGCCGGTTGTGTTACATTTCTGTAACATAAGTGACTTAACCAAATTCTTTATTGAATTTAGATATTTCCATCGCCAAGAAACAATGCGATGGTGTGCTTGCGCAAGAAAGGGATCTTGTATCTAGGAAAATTGTGAAGACTTCACATTTATTTTGTACAAATAAATATCTAGGTTTAGTTTCGATACGAGAAGATGGGAAGGCCTCACAACGCCCCTCCTTTCTCTCTACGACGCCTCAGGGCGACGCGGCGAACACCTTTAAAACCTTTTAAAGCCTCTTAGGATTTATCTTCGGCAAATTAGCCTCGTGTGCGTTGTTCCGAGCGTCGCACTGAGGAACGTCATTTGAGCTCCCTGCCCCGCGCCCCCGCGCTCAGCCCCAAAACGTCACATGACTTCATCCATTCTGCCCCCCTCACCGCGCAGACGATACACCAGTTAAGTTGTCGACCTATAGTCAGTGTTATTGAATCTCATTATTACCTTTGACATTAGCCAGCTCATGTTCCAATAATTAGGTATTATTCCAAAGTTTGATCAGCGAAGATTGGTCCATTCTGTTGGGTTTGCCGGGCATTCCCTTAGAATGGTTGATTTCTTTTTATTGTGATTATTGTGTTGATTTAATTATTGCTTTCTGTTTTTCTTTTTTAGATTATTGTGGTGTTGTTGTTAGTGAATAAGTGTTATTCTATTCTATCCTTTCCACTTGTTTGAACATGGGACATTGAGCTACAGTACTTATTTACAATGAATACCTATGTCAGTGTGTGTGTTTGTCCTGTCTACAAAGGCAATATTGGACCATAACTATGACATTGATATTTACGCTATTTCTCTTCATTTCCTCGTCCTCACCGTCAATCCATCGCTTTTTGAGCCTCACGCGGAATTTTCTCCTTCCGTGATATCCCAGAATATTTTAATACCGTCACGGGGTGACACTCGGCTTCCAGACCGTTCAACTTCGGAAGACCTCGGTCAGCCTCGCTTCGCCAGTGGTATTAGGAGTCCACCAAACGAGTGGCGAGCTCGTTGCGGTGCTGAAGTACCTCCAAGTACGGTCACCCATCCAGTTCCGATCTGCGAATGTTGCTTCTGCTGAAAAGCTACAATCGTTTATTATGAACCCTCTCCCTGCAGCAATGTTGCGGCGCGGCTCCATGGCCATGGTGGGCGGCGGCGAGCCGCTGATCGTGGTGGAGGAGAGCGGCGCGGAGGACGCCGAGAGGCCCGCCACGCCGCGCGCCTACTCCGTCGACCAGGAGTCCCCGCCGGACCCCTACCACCTGTCCCCCTGGCGGGACACGCGCAAGCACTCGCTGCCGACGCCATCTTGCACCACCGGTCCTACAGCGAGCCAAGTAAGTTGGGGCCTGCAAGTAACGAGCCTTTATCTTTCAGAGCTATCGCGACGTTCTTTGCAGATGTCAGATAACCTGAGGGCTGAGTGTAAGTTTTGCTTCGATTTTACTTTACTATCACATTTGCGTTTACATAGAAATTAGTATGAAGAAAAATCTTCATTACCGTACCTCTAGATGGCGCCATACATTTTTTCATACTAATTTCCACGTAAGCGCGAACGCGATAGTAAAGTAAAACTGAAGAAAAAGCTTACACTCAGCCCTCTGCTTGCTAATGAAAATAAAATTGTCACATCGCCGATGTTGAATACAAATAAAGAAACACATTTCGTAACCGTATTAAAGCTGTTTTTCCACCGAATGGATGAGTAGGCACGAAACGGGACGAGAATTGTAATTTCTACGTCAAAATTTCATACGTACAGTCGAACGAGCAAGGCTACACAGAGGAGAGCCTCTAGTTAGAGAACAAAACGCGACATTTCGCATTCATTTGTGGAAATGTTTGTTGCCATAAGCTTGTTTGCCAGCTTAGTGTTCTATAAAAAAAAATACATACAATTTCAATTCTCGCCCCGGCTCGGGCTTCCTCGCCCCCTAGTGAAGCAACAACTTCCGTGGAGTTTATTTACATCAACCACCCATAAAAATCCACTGACAAACTTTTTTAATTCAATCGTTAGGTAAAGAGGCATGGGACAACCAGAAAATGGACTCTCATTTCACCCAGCCTACCGGCTGTTGATGTATGTTGGATGTGTATTACTGTACTATGTGTACTAAAATATTCGTCGTGTTGTCTGCTAGGTTCGAAGACTTTCAGAAAGAGGAGAAGGTGTAGCCCGCGAAGCTCGCGAGGCGGCCTTCCTGGCCACCCTGAGCCAAGCATCGCCACAAACTGGCGGCCGAAGGTATGGCTTTTTCCAAAAATATTATGTAAACTATCATCAAAAACTATTTTGTTACAAATTATCGATGTCTTGTTGCAGACATTCCGTAGTGACAATATCTCGCGTGCCACAAGCGCTGTTCGGGCGCGGGCGGCGGGAGTCCATCGCAGCATTCCCAGCACTCAACAGGCGCAGAGACTCTGGCTCCGGTAAGAAATGTAAGTTCAGAATTACCACTAATGCATACACTTCTAGAAGAATATGAATCGCAACGATGGTTTGTCTGCAGGTCCCCCGGCAACCGACAACCTGGGCAGCACACACAATCTGCAACTCGACATAATGGACGATATCGTGCAGGCTCGTAAAGTGCGCATGCGACTGTGGAACACGTCGAACGAGCGCGTGTGCGAGGTGCAGCCGCTGGACGAGCGGTCGCCGGCGGGCGGCGCGGGCGCGTCGGTGCGCTACACGCACCGCGGGCGCCGCCACTCAGATTTCGTGGGCGGGCCGCTGCCGCCCATCCCCGCGCGGCGGCGCGCCTCCGAGATGCCGCCGCCGCTGCCGCCGCGCGCTGGCGCCGCTGCCGCCGGCGTCGTCTGCACCGACACCGACCTCCAGCACATGCTCACCGCGCTCACCTCCTCCGCCACGGAGATTGACCGCTGCGGGAAGCCGGAGCGCGCGCGCGGGCTCGCGGACATGCGCTCCAGCAGCTTCGACGCCACCTCACTCAGGGAGAAAGCTGCGGAGTCAGGCACCATGTGGTTCGCCCGGAGACACCAGACCTTAGCCATAAAGAAGAAGGGCACCGAGCCAAAGAAAGCGAGAGTGACGTTCGCGCCGGACGCGAAGGCGGCCCCCGGCGATGCGGCGGCGGTGGTGTGGGACAAGCCCTCCGGCTCGGTGGTGGACGCGAGCGCGCTGGGCAGCGCCATCGAGGTGTTCCTGCGCAAGAGTGGCGCCGCGGGCGAGCTGGCCCTTCCTGGCCCTGGCCCCAGCGGCCCCGGCCCCAGCGGCCCCGGCCCCAGCGGCTCTGGCCCCAGCGGCCCCGGCCCCAGCCGCAGCGAGCGCTGGGCGCGGGTCGACGACGAGGAGCCGGCGGAGGGCTGCGACGCCGCGCTCTGCTCCTCGCTAAAAGACCTCTTCGTGTAGGTTTAAAGCTCTTGTAAAATACCTAGTTGTACGATTCGTTTCAGATGCGAGTGAGAGGTGCGAGGTTAGCCGCCTTGCCCCGCGACGCGTGCGCTCGGTGTACCTTTGTACTTTATGATCTTTCAATGTGATAGCGCCGCGCCGCCGCCGGTCGCTCTGAGTCGACTCGCGACCGACGGCTGCGCCGACACAAATTATTTTTAGAATGAACTCTATTTTCATTGTAAATTTTTTGATATTAGCGATCAAAATATTGAATAATTGTTAGATAGAGAATTATATTCGTGATTCCGGGCGCGCGATTTCCCGCCCCCCGCGGCCTCCCCGCCCCGCGCGCCCGCCCCGCCCCGTCTCGTTGACAATCTGTGTCTTGTAATCCAATGTTGCCATTAAACAATTAAACTTTATGAATACTAATATAGCAGACAATTATTGAGGAGACGTCGGGAGAAACGTACGCTTAATAGAAGAAGGCGACTTTCTGTCGTCTTTAATCAATAAAAGTTTTTATCGATGTTATTTGAATTTTTATTTACCACCTCTCTTTTAATCGCAAAGCAAACGTGGCGTTCTGGTAGGTCTGTCTGTGCTGTGGAGTAAACGAACAATCCAAAGTAAGTCATAACTCGATAGGCGGAGAGTCGCCTATTCGGGCCAATGTCCCGTAAGGACTGGTTGAAGACAATTTGTATAAAATTTGGTGTCACCCAGGCTGCAAAACTCCGCGGGCGTGATACCCTAAAACAAAGCCAGCGAAAGTTATAAGTGACGCGGGGACCAATTTGTTCAACTTTACGACGAACAACTTTTCCAATTACTTCGTACCTGCAGGTGAGTTTCCTTTGCGACCTTGCGATTATCGCCCAGTTATTGTTAATGATATGAAGTATTTCACAAGAAATTGAATTTAGTCTGATCTTTGAAGCTTTTAAGCGGGCTACGCGCCTTTACTTTAACTGAACAGTCGAACTGTTCAGTTTAAACCACACGCTGAGTGATCGCTCAACCCGAAGTGTTAGAACGTGGAAGGAGAATCTTCTCAGTTGTAATGTCTTTTCATTTGAAGTAACCTACTAAAAATCGTAAGATAAGAAGGTAGTACCACAACATCGGCGCAGCTTTTGCTTACAATTTTAACTGCACAGTTCGACTGTCGAGACAAAACTGAAGTTGTGTAGCCTGCTTTAACACATAAGTTATTTTATGCGAACGTTATGAACCTTGAAAGGCAGGGAACTGCGAGCTCTATCAAACTAAGACATCTGTGTAAAGCTGACAATTCAAAATATAATCTTCTTGGCATTAACGTCTCGGTTGTGCTCTCGGGCACGAGGGCCCGAGGTCCGCCTTGGTCATGATCCAGCATTTGGCAGATCAGATAATTACAGTGGAGCGGCAGCTATCTGACCTCCGTGACCCTGCTACCAGGGGAACCTGACCAGATTGAATCATGATTACACATTTACTGGTCTGAATGTGCAGGTTTCATCACGATGTTTTCCCTCACCGTAAGAGCATCGGTTAGCATTCAACTAATGTACATCACTCAGAAAAGAGTCATTGGTACATGGCTGCAATGGGATTCGAACCCCGTACCTCTCGCTCACTAGTCGGATACCTTAACCACTAGGCCACCAATGCTTCTGATTATAGATTATAGAAAGCTGATTATTATACTAACCAGGAAAAATCTTATCCCACATACTAGTGACGAGAAAGTGGTCATCGCTGCCTATGGACATTTGCAACAAGTAAAAAAATTAAAAATTAAAAAAGCCGAAAGGCGCAGTCAAGGTCTGTGTCGTATAGACTGGGAGGCACCGCACATTATACTACGTCATGGACACAAGTACAAATTCAACTTTTCTTTTTTTTTTTTTCTTTTATAGCGATAGTTAAGTTTTAGGAGACCCAGAAAAGGTTGGTCTGCCAGTGCACAACCTGACACAAGAAGATAAGTAAGTACTATAGCTAAGACAAGTCGAAGTTTGGGTCACTAAAAAAATGTTTGTGCCAGGCAGACAAACATTTTATAGGTCACCTAAACCTCTACTATCGTTATAAAGTGGAAGTTTTCTTGTATTCGATGACGTAGGATAACCTACGGCGCCTTCACACTAGTAGATTTCCCGAGAAAAAGTAGTTTTTTTTTCTTTTTTTTCGACGTCGCCGTTGCTCTTGCATTCGCTCGGCACTGGACTAGCTTTTCCTAGTTTCTTTTTATTTCTTATTGTGCAAGCTTCCCTCTGATTTGCGTTTCCAATCATTCCGAGCATTTTACGATTCACATGTAACAACATTTTCTATTTTTTCACCAATTTTCAATTTAATACCGATTTGCAGTAATATATTCTGGTGAATATTTTTATTGTTACGGTCCTTGTAGTACTTCTCAAACACCTGAACCAACGTCCTAGCTAAACGCGTTTACACACTACACTAATTAATAACTTTACACAACGCTAATGGCAAGTTAACTAGGGTCACCGACCTAAGGCCCTAAGGGTTGCTAGGCTAAAGAGGCAGTGGCTCGAAGAACAGATGGCCGATGGGGCATTAAAGTTCTCGAGTGGCGACCACGTAACGGAAGACGCAGTGTGGAAGGCCTCCCACAAGGTGGACCGACGATCTGGTAAAGATCGCAGGTACCAGCTAGATGAAATTGCAACAATTGCGCTTGCACCTACACTAGTACGATGACGTTATTGACAAAATCAAGAATACGCGATAAACATGTACAGACATGCTCTAATTACTCATGTGATTAACGCATTACTCAAAAGCGGTGACGCCTCGTTATAAGCGATTGAAATCGGTATTTTATAACAACATAAGTTACTGTACTTAACGATCTAATAAACGTTTTCACGTCAAAAAAAAAGAAAAATAACAGATTCATTGTAAAATAGTACCTATTGTAATAGCTGTTTAAAGTAGTAAATCGTTTGACTACGGAATCCTGAAAGGAGTTACTTCTTCAGTCGCTCGCTCTGATTCGAACTACCTTCCTTCCTTGTTAAAATATTGCTCAATATTGCACCTTTGAAGCTCTGCCACCCGGTAACAGCGTAAAGTTATTTAATTATGTAAGTATATCGTGGCTTCCTTGTAAATAATTTAGTAGCACTACACCCCTCTACCGTATGTATATGTCAAAATCATTGAGTACACCACTCCACTCGCTTGCTCATGCATAAACAATGTTTTTAATTGCAGCGAACATAACAGTATAGCCAACAAATAGAGAAGGGCCGTTTTTACAAGGTTTTATTTAACTTGCTTGTTTGTAAGTTGTCTGGAGATGGTCTAATGATGGAGTCGGAACGTGGTCATGGGAACTAATGAATGCAATAATATAACCCTGTCGTGTTTGGGCTCTTTGGAATGGTCTTTATGAGTAGGTACTATATCTCGGGATAAACTATAGATTAGCACATTATTGCACATTAGCTTATTGTTTTAAAAAAGTATTTTTCATTTGAGAACTTATTTATTTTATGGTAGTGCATTTTCCTGAATACCGTTGCTGTAATATGCGATGTAGTTATGAGAAAATAATAAAAAATTATAATTTATTGTAAATACGTGCGAGAATTCATGTACAAAGTGTGATTATTAAATAATTTGACAAATTCAGTGCGTAATTTGTTTACCTTTCATGTATATTTATTTGAAAAACAGTTTAAGCGCCTTGATCGAGTGCGTAATGAGTACAGCCGTGGTAGCCTTGGCGTGAGAGACATCGCGGATAAGACCGAAGAGGCACGCCAGCGCTGGTTTGGTCACGTATTGCGTAAGCCCGAGGGATACGTGGGAAAAAGCCTTAAGGCTGCCTGTATCAGGAAAGAGATCCCGCACGAGACCCAAGAAGCGATGGAGGCGAAGAACCATCGACGAGTCGGACGCGCCAAGCTGTTGGCGCGAAAGCCAACGGCTACCGAAGATCTGGCAAAGTGGGGAAGAAAGAGTAAAAAAGCGGACCCTAGCAGAAGCCGAGATTTACCGCTCGGGTGACGATGAGTTGAAAGACGGTTAAAGTAGGTACGAGTATATTAACCAAATACGATAGAAGATTCTTAAAAGTAGTGATATAACTTTAATAAACAGATATGTATAGCCGAAGTAAAGTCTACTTCAACTCGAACCTACCACTCTAAAAAAGACCAAAGGTGGCATTAGTGAAGTTTTATAATTTTTAAAATTTTCCTGGAAAAGTATAATATTTACATGTTGTCCAAAATATTTTTTGTCTAACAAGGGAAACCACAAAATTTATTAATCATTTGTTTCCATCCCGACATTTTCGATGAAATAATATTACCTACACGAGATATTTTGTGGTAAACCACAACCTAAAATCCAGTTCTTTTTTGCGAGGGCCTTTGTTGTTTTTCCTCGCTACAACAGAACGCCTTTGGGGCCCCGCGGAAAGTAGGCCGACCTGTTTTAAATAATTTTTTGCTTTTCCCTTTTTCCTACTGATGTTCTTGTTTTATTTGAAGTACTTAGTCAATGTCCTTCGAATTACTACTGCTATAATTTAGTTGACGGACAAAGCTGACTATAGTAGGTTAGATCTAGGCGTAAATAATTAACAAACATACGTACACACATTTATAATATTAGTGGGATAAATGCGAAAGTAACACTTTCTTGCTGTGTGTCTGTTGCGGTTTCACGGCTAAACCACTGCTTCGATTTTGATGAAATTAAGGATGGAGATAGTTTAGCATCTGAGGATGGACATAGGCTTCTTATTATTCCCCTCCACTTGCAAGCTCTCAAGATATACGTACATTCACAGAGCAAATAAATATTTGCTCATTCAGAAAGGTAGCTAACTTTCCAATCTTTTGGCCTACATTACTCCACACGGGCGGAACCGCGAGCGGAAAGCTAGTTATATTTGTTTGTTAGCACACGTAGCACACGGTCTTGCCCTGAAGGTACTTACTGTTACTCCTGTTCAAATAACTGTTCAGCACGTTGACACTTTTATTGTCAATTTTTAAACATATAATTGGTATATTCTTGGGTTTGGCCCTTCAGGCTCTGAATGCTCATCATCTTTGCCTGGAAAATTAGTTAATATTGTAAATTCTGACTACGTTGTAATTACGTTCTACAATTATTTTGAATCGAATCGAACTTCGATTAGAGTATTTTCTTTTGGGGAAATGATCTCTCGTATCCTAAATATCCAATTGGTAAAAGTAATGAGGGTTTTTGGACAATACAAGGGTATTGGGGTGTGTCTGGACTCTTACCGTTGTATCTTCTTGTTTTCCTTTTTTATGAATACAAGTTTGCCCCCATGCCACGGGGGTCATTTTTCCATCACATTAGAAGGTTTCTTTCGTTGCAAATATTTTATTTAGTAATTAAAATCTCACATTTTCCAAATTGACGTTAATCTTTTATTATTTTATTCTTTATATGTCATATGTTGTCATGCGGACACAGTTCATAGATGGCGGAGATTTTAATCTTTTTTGTGCTCCCCTTATTCTAGATATTTGCTGGATCCAATTCTTCATCATATCTTCATGGATTATATCCTTGGCTGCTAAACACGAGGTCGTCCGAAAAAAAATATCGACCACTTCAGAAACTGGCTGGTCGACTACGAGTACTGGCCATCAAGACTATATCTTCTTTTGTGCCAAATGCGTTCTCGAACGTGTTTAAATGAAGACCCGAGCCTTTGTTAGAGAGTGCAGCGGATGAGTGGGCAGAGTTCTCCCAGCCTTCGAACTAGAAGGTGGATTAGTATCATAGCTAGAAGAAGCTATCTTCAGAAACCAAAAATTAAATACCAGTCGACCGGTCAAATTATGCACGTGACTGCATAAAAGTTTATCCTCGAAGTTTTCTAAATTAAATAGTCTGTCGAGTCAATCTGCAACCTGTACTTTTCGGCCAAAAGTGAACCCAGTGATCCAGCCCGGGCATAAGTTGTGGACTTTCGTGAACTTTCGTACTTTTAACATTTTAAATTCTTTTTAAAAATTTCTTGTTTAGTAGATTGTAGTTTCTGGACTGATTGTACATAAACCGGCACTGTCCGTCGGACAGTGCTACGTTACAACGTTTAGGTAGTTTACCATTAATCTGATTACGAAGATGGTGAGTTGTTGAACGCTCCTCAGGGAAATTTACTGAACAATAAGTTGTACACACCTACGACTTAGGTGAAAGCAATAAGTTTAAGTAGTACAATAAGTAGTTTACCGCCGTGAAGAAAGAGATTACAATCCTAAACACATTTCACCGCAAAACTGTGATCGTCACACCAACAGCCCATAACAGTCCACTGCTGGACTTGAGCCTCCTCCACTTTCATGGAGGGCTTTGCCATAATCTCCACGCGCCTGGCGTTGCAGATCGCAGAGTCTAAAGTAAAGTTCAGAAAACACTGTCGCCATTTTCTTGTCTAAGAGACTGTCCTTATTGGCAACGGTTGTGCGACCACGTCGGCTTACCAATATGAGACCTCAAAATCGCCCAATTAGGACAGCGCCTAAGATATTAGTCCCCATATGCGACACCCAGTCGAATGGTTAGTCCAATTCTACTCTGCTGGACACCGCACGACAGTTAAATTATAAATCTGTCATACTCAATCTTGAAATAATATTCGTAATAGACACGTTCTTGGGGATGTAACTTTTCACGTAGAATACGAGGCCTGAGGAATATTTAATGAGCCTTACCTGTGATAAAAAGTTGCCGATGATGCCGATGCCGTGAGAGGATATTCCTTTATAAAAGTCCGATGTAGAGCGGCCGTAATGCAGTGGTGATGTCCCTGAAATATTAATCGCCCCGGCAGCGTCGCACGGATTTTCTCATATTTTCTTTACATAAAAATGCATTTATTATATCTTCCGAAAGAAATAATCTAACTGATGGTGAAAACTTCATTAAAATCCGTTGCATGGTTAGGAGGAGTTAGTGGAAATACATACATACAGACTGACAGACAGTCAGGCAGACGCGAAAAGCGACTGTAATTTGTACTATACTAGTGGACCACTACATATACCTCCTTTACCTCTCTCTACCTACCCTTTTTTTCTTGCTTATAAACCTTCATGTTGAATCACTCTATCTATTGTTGAAAACCGCATTAAAATCCGTTGCAAAGTTTTACTTTTTAAAAAGATCTATATTCTTTGACACATTGCTTCCATACTCAACGTTTCAGTGACGTCATTCACCGCTATAAGTGAAAAAGGACTCTAGAGATAACAGCTTTACCCCTTTTTTCCTTTCACTTTACGCCATTCCCGTTACGTTCTAAAACTTGTAAGACTACCTCTAAGGAGTTACCTGGTTAGGTGGAGACTTTCGGATGGCTTCGATACCAACTGTTCCTGCGGGTGCTGTCCAAACTATGTTACACCTCTTATCGTGTCCTGCGTGCCCAAACACCTGCACGCAGGAAGATATTATGACAACCACAAACAGTGCTGTCAATGAGGCTAACTTTTGGGCCACTACATTATAGTATTTGTCATTGACGCGCTAAGAAGGAAAGTAAATACCTAAATTAACAAAAATCCGGTGACAAATTTTATAAATTAGTTTGTGTTTATCACAACCGGACACAAAATCTGAGCCATTCCGAACTCGATGCGACAAGTCAATTTCCCAATCAAAGCAAGAAGTTCTCGTTAACAATCTACTGATTCCAATTGAATCATGCTGGAAAATATCCGAAGAATCCATAGCTGAGTGTGCAGACGTCGGGGAGGCGTGCTTTTAAGGCTGTTGTCAGAAATCCAATTACCCGAGCTCAGCGTTTCGAGAATTTCGCGGTGATTTGAAATCCCATTGCTGACTATTGGCGTGCATTGTAATGTAAGGTTTGTATCTTGTAGTCTTTTTTTATTTGTAAAAAAGAGAAAATCTTCGAAAGATAAGTGGATATGCGGGGTTACCCGAAAATGGACCCTACCTCCTATACCCCCTCTGTGTATCCACAGCCACTTTTTATCGTAACCCCACAGGAAAAGATAGTTTGCGCTGTTGTGATATATTTTAGTTCAGAATAATTTAGTATGTGATGGCAAGTCCTTGTTTAAATTTTAATGGCTGATTAGGTGCAGTGCGTGAGCGATCTAATGGAGACTGCACCAGCGATTCTGCACTTTACTACGTTAAAATTAAACATTACTCTCAGCGGCACAAAAAGTTGTCCAAGTGCTTATTGCGATTTATTTATGAGAGATTTTAATGCGTATAGGTTTCAGTTGCCCAGATTAGTTGCATAAGGGTGTAATTAATGATTAACTTGTTATATGACTTACTTTTTCTAACAACGTGTGCCAGAATGTTGTCTTGGATTTGTTTAAAAACCGCTTCCTAACCGCAGTTGAGTCCAGAGCATTTCGTAACGTTACAGTCATTTATTCCCGGTCGTACCCACTTGGAACATACCCACTGGATACGATTGCGAATTTTGAACAGACCGTAAGGTGCAGGAACGTGATTGACGTGCAAAGAGACCAGCGCGAGGGCTAAAACTCGAGAGGCAAAACCGATATTTCGCACCGAGCACCGAGCAGTTTTGGTAGTCTTAGTGTAAACCTAGGTGAAGGTTCGATATCGGCTCAAAATTTTAAAAATCAAAATAACAATATTGACATCAATATCCCGGTTGTAATCTCGCGAAACCCCGGGGTCCACAATGACCATAATCCAGGATTTGGCAGATCAACGTGCGATGCTAATAGATAAGTGTTATTGTCGTAACACCCATTTTGCGAAAAAGTGTTAACGTTGATCCGTTTTTCTTGTTATTAAAAAACTATCCCCTAAATCAAACTACGAATTAGTCTAAAAATATTTACTGTGTTTCGTAGAGTACAAAAATCAGCAGTTTAGTCATAATTGTGAAAAAACATTACAAAAGGGGGTAACTTTGGGATTTTCAGTAAAGTTCAACTGAATACGATTTTGACTAGACCAGATCCTATGTCTTAGATGGTTTTGAAAAACTCAAAAGCGCGTCGCTGCTGGGAAACCTAGCTGCTGCTTAGAGGTTGGGGGGCATCTAAGACCAGCAAAGGACGCGGTGCGGCCATGAAACTGAGATAGTGATGACCAGCTTTTTTATTTAAACTAGCCAGGCATTTGATCGCCGTCTCACCTGATAGAGCAACCATGCCTGCCTATATTCACTCTTCAAGTACTTGAAGGTGTTATTTTGTAATTTTCCGGAACACATTGGCTGGCAAGGCGATCTATTCTTTCGAGTTAAAGCGGTTCATGTGAATAGAGGCTCTACGCATCTGCCTATTCTAAAAAATATATTTATTCCACACGCCACCGCACTAGAATACAGAAGGCTGGCACCGCCTCAGTTTCCCTAAGGTTGCAAATATCTTTGTCGACGTTGGCCACTTCCCATCAGGTGGACCGCCTGACCGTATGCCTTCCTTGGTAATAAAAAAGGGAGCCTTGGCTAGATTTTACAAATTTTTTTTTTAAGTTTTATCACTTTCTTCTTCTTCCAAATTCCTGTAAAGAGTACACAATATGTCAAGAGAGTACTTTAAATATCCCTTGTAACGTAAGCTTCGTTTTACCAATTGCTGGAGATTTATAATTGGCTTCTAACTGTAATATAACCTAACTCTATGTTATATAAACTGACTCATATATAAACTGTAAGCTGTTGATCTACCAAGAAAACAAAATAAAATAAAAAGGTACACAAACGCAGATCAAGCTTGCCCTAGTAATTTAAATTAAGCTCTGTGAACTATTGCACCGTTTACCACACTTAATACACGTACTGTCAACAAGGCATAATCCACCTACACGATTGTCGCAACTGCAGGTGCCGTTTATCATCAGACGGTAGAGAGCCCGCAGATTTATGCAGCACCCACCTCCCCGCCCTTGCCGCCCCCCTGACTCACCTATCGCCATATAATTTACGTTTCACTCGCAGTCAGGACCAGAGACCTATTTAGAAGCATATTGTAATGCCAAAATGAAAATGCCGCTTCTAGAGTTCAATCTAGATGGCGTTGTGGCGAGACTAGAGCCTCACCGGGCTGTAGTGGCAGTGTAGAAGCTGGATTCTACAGAGTCATGTTGAATCTTCACTACTGCCACTGCTGCCTTATTTTGTACACCGTTCTTGACATACACCGTGCGCTGAAGAGTAGATTCTCACACGTTGAAATAATAGATAACTCTCTTTAAATGACAAAGACATCTTACTCTGATAACCATCTAGAATGGTAATAGGTACATAAACATGAGCCATGGAGGAACCATCAGGTAAATTGGAATTGCTCAAAAGAAAACGCTCCTGTGCATTTTCGCGTCTTCTTTAGTTAGCTTCTGTAGCTAGATGGTCTGCCTGTACATATCTATCCAATGTAATTAGGAGGAAAGTATTATTTGAATTGTAATTTCCAAACACGTATGGGGATAATGAAGGTAGATAGGTTTGAGAGTCTTCTCTCTTGCTAAACCATTCAAATAGGGGCCCATGCTCTCGTCACCCGTTGACGATTCTTAACTTTTGACGGTTCGTCATTTAGAATGCTTACCCAGGTAGTCATAATAAGTACTACGCCCTATAGTTCACTAACTATATTGCTCACACGCTATTGCCAATCCATTTGGCACTCCAAATGGATTGGCAATAGCGTGCCTTGATTTCTTTTTCTTCGTGCGCAGGTGCCAGGCAGGGGCGCGAAAAGAAAAATCAACACAGAGACTATATTAAAAATATAATAAAGCGAATATTTTTGTACTTAACATAATTTGATAAAATTGAATATTTAATTATCAGCTTTAAGTAAGTACAATTTATTTTTCAACTCTCCAGCATAAAAAGGGCACGTTCGCTGCGTGAAGTCTCGCAGGAAAAAATGCATTTTATTCAGTTAAGAGAAAAAGTTATTTGAATTTCGAGCACGACGTACTCTGTGTTATAAAAAAGAACTAGGCGAAGGTTCATTGGTAAACTCGTTATAGCCTTGTATTTTAAATCTGAGTTAAATCTTGTATCAATATGCAAAATATTTCGTCTGATAATTATTGAAATTTAGTTTATAAATTATACTGTTGCCTTTTTAAAGATGTTATATTTAAATAAATAGCAGTGAACATTAATATCGCTTGCTAAATGTATAATGTTTGGTATTCATAAAAATGTCAAGCTAAGCAGTTACCGAACGCAATATCTAATTAAAAAATAAACTTGAATGAATTTAGAAAGAGGTTAGATTAGTACAACAATATTTTATCTATTTTTATCTGTGGTTATGTCGGAAATCAGGAGAGGTGAAAAGTAACGTGTTTAACACGAGAGTAAATATTATTTTTATGATTTATGCTTTTAAATCACTCTCTGTGCAAAGTGGTATATTGGCATAAAAACACGTTGATAAAACTCTTTGATTTATGAGTGTTACCCGATTAAATTAAAAATACTTGGTCTACATACATATTACTTACAAAACGGTACAAACTTAACTTAAATGTGGGTATCATAACGCCCAAGTGTGTAATAGCAAAGTAAAAAGTACGCGTACGTAATATCTTGAATTATAAGCTTACAAGTGATACAATAACATCCAAGTAGGTATTTGACATTGACAATGTATGAACAAGGCTATCTATAACATTATTTCGATTACTAAAACAAATTGTCACAAATGATTATCCGTCACGAAACTCGAAATATATGTGAACAGTACATAATAAATATACACATATATCTACTTGCCCAACAAGTAAGTTCTAGTTGACAACCCAGTTATTAGCCACTTAGTGCGGCCCTGATTTATCCTGTCGCTTTATGGCTTTCGTGCCTAATGGAAAAACGTGGCCCTAAAGGCTGGAAACAATTTGTACGTCACTTTTCTGACAAAGCCTATTTGAACAGTATGAAGAAATGCTTCGTTACAAAATTGTAATACCACTTGTTAAACACTGCTTTTAATTAGGTATATTCATGTGTTTTACAAAGAATATGATATATTTCAAGTATTTTTTCATTAAAGTTATTTAGGGTCTAAAAGGTATATCAATCCGAAAGATTCCTGGGTCTTATCCCGTTGCTTCTTTACATAGTATACAACAAAGTCGCTTTCCGCCGTCTAGTCTGTCCCTACGAGTATGTATCTATGTACGCTTAGATCTTTTAAACTACGCAACGGATTTTGTTACGGTTTTCAATAATAGATAGAGTGATTCAAGACGAAGGTTTATGAGTAAAAAAAAGGGTTTGTAGGGGTAAAGTAGGTGTACGTTGTAGGGTCTTGCCCCGAAGCTGTACTTACTGTTATAAGGACTCCTGGTCAAATAACTGTTCAGCACGTTGACACTTTTATTGTCCATTTTTAAACATATGTATAATTGGTATATTCTTGGGTTTGGCCCTTCAGGCTCTGATTGCTCATCATCTTTGCCTGGAAAATTAGTTAATACTGTAAATTCTGACTACGCTGTAATTACGTTCTACAAATATTTTGAATCGAATCGAACTTCGATTAGATTATTTTCTTTTGGGGAAATGATCTCTCGTTTCTTAAATATCCAATTGGTAAAAGTAATGAGGGTTTTTGGACAAATACAAGGGTATTGGGGTGTGTGTCTGGATTCTTACCGTTGTATCTTCTTGTTTTCCTTTGCTTATGAATCCAAGTAGGCCCCCATGCCACGGGGGTCATTTTTCCATCACATTAGAAGGTTTCTTTCGTGGCAAATATTTGATTTAGTATTTAAAATATCACATTTTCCAAATTAACGTTAATCTTTTATTATTTTATTCTTTATATGTCATATGTAGTCATGCGGTCACAGTTCATAGTCGGCGGAGATTTTAATCTTTTTTGTGCTCCCCTTATTCTAGATAATTGCTGGATCCAATTCTTCATCATGTCTTCATGGATTATATCCTTGGCTGCTAAACACGAGGTCGTCCGAAAATAAATATCGACCACTTCGGAAACTGGCTAGTCGACTATGAGTACTGGCCATCAAGACTATATCTTCTTTTGTGCCAAATGCGTTCTCGAACGTGTTTAAGTGAAGACCCGAGCCTTCGTTAGAGAGTGCAGCGGATGAGTGGGCAGAGTTCTCCCAGCCTTCGAACTAGAAGGTGGATCAGTATCATAGCTAGAAGAAGCTATCTTCAGAAACCAAAAATTAAATACCAGTTGACCGGTCAAATTATGCACGTGACTGCGTAAAAGTTTATCCTCGAAGTTTTCTAATTAAAAAGTCTGTCGAGTCAATCTGCAACCTGTACTTTTCGGCCAACAGTGAACCCAGTGATCCAGCCCGGGCATAAGTTGTGTGGAGTGGACTTTCATAAAAACTTTCGTACTTTTAACATTTTAAATTCTTCTTATCAATTTATTGTTTTGTAGATTGTAGTTTCTGGACTGATTGTACATAAACCCATTACCCTCATATTCGTTGTTTTTCTTATTAACTGAGCCTGGCACTGTCCGTAGGACAGTGTTACGTTACAACGTGAACGAAGTCGCGCCGGGTCCACTAGTCAGAAAATAAAACTCAAATTAAAAGTGTCATATGTATCTATTGGTCCCATATTTACCTGTTCGGGTCGGCACAACACAATACAAAATGTCACTCACAGTTTCATTGTTTACAAATCTGATAAAAGGTCAAACAACCAATTTTAAAACTTTATTTGTAAATATTTTAAGAGAATAGAATTTTCAAACTAGCTACGCCAGGTACGTCCGCGTAAAATTCAATTACTTTGAAACTTCTAAAAGTTTCATCAAAATCCATTTTATAGGTTTTACGTCGAAGAGTACCGTTGCAAACATCTATTCACCCTTATATACATAAATATTAAGTTATAGTAATGTGATAATTTAGTTATGTAAACATTTTTATTTTTTCACCTTTAAGTAGGTACATTATGTTGCATCTAATAAAATATGATTTTTAGATAAAGGTTTTAGGTTCATCTTAGTTTTAGTTAGTAAAGTGTACATTGTTGTTAATTAAAAGGTACACATATGTACTCTACAAGACAAATTTTACCTCTTCAAAGCTTACATACACATCGATATTAAAAATGTGAAGCTGGCTGCATCTCGGAAATCCGGAGGAAATCCATTTCCCGGTGCGCAGTGATTGACGCTTATTCAAACTCTTTTACGAGGGAAGGGATAGATAGAACTTCTCTTAAATAGTATTAGGCTTCCGCTGAAATAAGAGTCCCTGATCGGGTTACGGCATAGTCAACATGAAGTTGACACGCTTTGATATTGGAGACCAATCCTGCCTTCGCAAGGGTTCAAGTACCTTTGCGAGTGAAATTATATACCTATTAGAGGAACCTTAGTACAATCCATTCAGTTAAGACTGGCACGTTAGTAGCACTGGTAGTTAGCCATTTTGTTCTTTATTTATTTATTCGTAGGGCATTAATGAACGAGTCGCTAATTATAACCAAGGTCATTAATTGGTACACATATGTTAGTAGAAACCTAGTCCAGTCACGATTGCCAAACAGTATAGAGATATTGAGTTTCGACGCTAAAGTAGTACCTAAAGACAAGCTAATTCTGTCTAGGAACCAGCAACAAATAATAAGAAGAAGAAATAAAAACTAATAGTAAGAAAATTGGTTCCGGCCATAGATTTTGGATGGCTACGATAAATATCAATGGTTCCGCCTTCCCTCAGGCGGAGACAGCGCAAAAAATAAGTAAAAGAAATATAAGTATGCCGTATTTTAGGAAAACTCCCATTATCAGGACATACATACACTCTTTAAGGGATATAAATAGGTTTGGTGACATAGTGTCAGTGATAATAAAATTATTACCCAAGCGCACGATTGAGATTGAAAGTTGGTAATTCAATTTTTAATATAGCGATCACAGTGTGTCGTAAATTCAGTAGTAGATACGACCTCCCGCAATATTATTACACAGTAGTGTAATAATAGTACAAAATACCCTGTTTCACAAACCCTACTGTGATAAGTCATTAGTTCATTGATGAATCAATTATATCAATAGACAGACTGGAAGATATCAGCCCGAACGATAATCCATAGACAGATTAATTCTGCAGATTATGTCGTTAAGGCACAATTTCGGGCAGGTTACAATAATACTCGTATGAGTTGTCAATGATATCAGAATCTAATTTGATATTGTGCATGCCCCAATGAATCCATCTTACGTGATGAAATATCACAGTTTTTGAAACGCAACCGCGCTCAGTTGGCCGACAATCAGAACGCAACTAAAGTACTCCCATTTGTTATGACATGAACATTTCGCTGCTATCTCTCCCGTCTGAAAAAAATAATTTTACAAGTCAGGTGGTAATTACAGGAATCTGGCAGAATCCGGGATTGACCGCCCAGACATAGTAAAAGCTAGAAAATTAGGATAACTCCGAACAACGTCTATCGCGCGACTAGTATGTGTACAAGTCAATTGTCTAGCGATTTAAGGTGTGGTTGCAGAATATTATGTAGGTACAGAGCGCGCGGCGCCGCGCACCCTACAAGCCATGAAAAGTAACTTAATTGCCACTAGTCTTTTTGCTCTAGCTCGAGTGGCCCCGCTAGGTATAAACACATTGTTCGGAGTTACCCTACTTTTCTTTTTTTTACTATGGCTCGGATGATGATGACGATAGGAATAATGTCCGATGTCTTACTTAGTCCACTTGTTCTTTAGACTTAGAATCTTATTAAATATTTTATTTGTTAACGAACATACATACATACATACATAAAGCTCACGCCTGTGTCCCACAGGTGGGGTAGGCAGAGACTATGGACTGCCACTTTGCTCTGTCCTGACACAACTCCCTAGCCTCGCATATATCCACAACTCTTTTCATACATCTCCTTTTATTCTTACCACTTTGGACCCCAGCTTTTTTGAGAACATTGCTGATCTGATCAGTGAATGTTTTCCTGGGTCGTCCTCTTAAGGGCTGGTTTTGCAGATTCGCGCTATATACCTCTTTCGTCAATCGTCTATCATCCATTCGCTCTACATGCCCGAACCATCTTAACATCCCTCTTTCTATTTTTGATTCTACATCATCTTTCATGTCACACCTTTGACGGATCACTATATTTTTCACTCTATCACTCAAATTTACTCCACATACTTTCCTTAGGGATCTCATTTCAACCGCATTTATTCTACTTTCATTCCTCTTCTGTCATACCCAACATTCACTACCATATGTTAGTGTGGGAAGCAAGACTGCGTTATGCAAAGCAAGGCGTGCTTTTTGTGGAAAACTTTTACTTCCCATCACACGATTGATGGCTCCATTCACTGCGTTACCCTTGTATACTCTTCCTTCAATATCCTTCTCATACTTTCCATCACTTGTGAACATACTTCCCAGATACACGAACTCTTTCACTTGCTCAACACTCTTCCCTTTTATTTCAATCGAAGTGATTGTCATGCCCTCATTTCTTTCAAACACCATTACTTTCGACTTCTCCTCATTTACTTTCATGCCTTTTCTTTCCAACGATTCACTAACAATATTCAACATCCTCTGCAGTTCGCTTTCCGACGATGCAAGTAATACTTGATCATCGGCGTACAAAAGGCATTTAATGTTGGACATTCCCATTCGCAGTCCATAATCACTCTCTCGCAGTCTCGGTTGTTAACCAAATCATTCAAAAATGATTGTTATAAGGGGCAACAAGCTTCCTGCCTCTCTGATGGTAATCAGTCACACCGCCTGCGGGTGAACCCTTTCAATGTCAGGGGTATCACTTCCGTGTTGCCGAAACTATGAAAAGTTTTACACACCTTTCTCGAAGAATGTAGTATCCCTTTCAAGGGAAAGCTCTCCAGGGAGCCCGTTTCACTACTGTTTGTAAGTGTGTGTGCGCATTATACAGAGCGTCGGTAGCTATATGGCTAGTGGGTATGACTCGTAAGCAAGAGCTACCGAGTTCGGTCCTCAGTGCCGCCGTGTTTTGCTGAGTTATGTGAGGGAAAGCATCATGAGGAAACCTGCACATTCGGGCGACTGAATGTGTAACCATGGTCTAATTTGATCAAGTTCGCCTGTGAGCAGGGTCGCGGAGGTCAGACGGCAGTCGCTCTATTCAATTTACCTGATCTGCCAAATCTTGAATTATAGTCAAGGCAGACCCTGTGCCATTCAATTCAATTAATTTATTGATAAAATATTGTATTTTACAAGTCAAATTTATACTTATATTATATGAAACAAGTGTGTTTACTGCTATAATACAAAACTTTAATAATGAACTCGTACAATGTCGTGAATAACAGTAAAACTTATTGGACAAACAAATACTAACATACGTAAATTATTCAACTATGATTTTTCATTAGTGCATTCGTCTAGTGAGTAGAGCGCGTCGGACAGCAGTTTCTTTTTCATTGACGCCAAGATGATTATTATACCATTACATAAATTTAACATAAATTTTACACATCTACAGTCTACAATTGAGCCTATCGCTCCCTGCTACAAGTTTCACTGGCGCACATCTCATATTTCACGACAAACCGGCCGAAGTTTGTAACCCAACTGTTATATTCCGTTAGGCGCTTTAATAATCGCGCGTAAAACACAGACCTCTGTTCCGTGGGCTATGGCAGGATTAGCTTTAATATAATGGCCAGTTATGATATAGGGTTGCGCAGTTTATTGCCATGTGTTGGTTTCGGGCGAACTTAATTGCCTTTGAAAGTCGCAAAATGTCAGTTGGAAGCAGAGAATTCCAATTTATATATAGACTGCAAAGAAATTGGAAAGTTAGCTACCTTCATGGTTATGACTGACAAATTTTCTTTTTGCTCTGTGATAGACTGTGAAGGCGATGTAGGTAATACGTCATCGAGTACAAGAAAAATTACACTTTGTGGCGGTAGTAGAAGTTAAGGAAACCCATAAAGCGTTGGTTGGCCAATGCACAACCTGGCACAAAAAAAATTGTTTTTGTATCCCAAACTTTGACTTTAGTCACATTAAAGTCACCAAAAAAAAACAGTGACTTTATTGTCTATGGCAGATTAGCTTTAATATAATGGCCAGTTATGATATAGGGTTGCGCAGTTTATTGCCATGTGTTGGTTTCGGGCGAACGTAATTGCCTTTATAAGTCGCGAAATGTTGGTTACTTGAAGCATAGAGTTCCAACTTATATAAAGACTGTAAAGGCGTCGTAGGTTATGATATGTCATAGAGTACAAGAAAAGTTTCACTTTGTAGCGAGTCTTTTTTTTTTTTTTATGTTATCCGGCAGACAAACAGGCATGCGGGCCTGATGGAAAGTGGTCACCGCCGCCTATGGACATCAGCATCACGATAGTAGAGGTTTAGAAGACCCACAATACGTTGGTCTGCCCGTGCACTACCTGGCACAAAAATTGTTTTTTTAATGACCTAATCTTCGAGTTTTCTTATAGTACTTACTTATCCTCTTGTGTGGTTTCTAGAAGTAAAAAAAGTGGTCTGCCTCACATCCTCTTGCCAGACTCTTTTGTCAGACACATTAGTCATCCAAAAATAAAGTGACTAACGGTTTGTGGGTCTGCTAAACCTCTACAACTGGACAGGGTAAAATTAAATAACACAAAATAAAATAATATTTATTACGTCAAATTTCTTTAAATTTTGATTTATGTTGATTGATGCCCTCTTTTAGGCAGAGCTATTCTTAAATTTCTTTACTAATTTAAAAAAATAATTTAAATTTGAAGTATTTGCTTTCAAACTGTGTCATCCACTCCCAAAGCCCAATGTAGAAGTAAAATTAAAGATAAACGCGACGTAGTGAACTACAAAAGACGAGAATTAAAATAAAGATCAACGTAAACTTCTTAGTCGGCGTTTCAAAGGCTTTCTGTCTAGCTGAAAGCCGACTCGCGCTTGGCAGCTCCGCGAATCACGCCCGAGGGGCAGATATTGCCGAGTTTATATCGAAAATTACTTCGCTTACCAGAATTGAGTTTGGAAAATAACAATTTGCCTAAATAAAAGGGTAATGTTGATGAGAGGATTTACGTAGTCGTTTATTTAGGCATCGTTTGGAGATTATGTATGTGGAGCACGTCAGCCCGTAGCGGTCCACTGATGGGCTTGAGCCTACTTCACGTTAATGGAGGTTTCGTAATAATCTCAGGCATCATTCAGGCCGTAAGCTTGTTTGCCACCGTAGTGATATAAAAGAAATCTCCACTCTAGGGATGGAAGTAGCAGTATTATAAAAACATATTAAATGCGTGCCAAATTGGCAAATTGGTGCTGGCATTATTTCATGAATAACCTAACCAACAGAAAAACGTCGGATATCCCCCGACCAAGCTTACTTAAACTAAAATATTTTCTAAACTACTAAACCGATTTAAATGAAACAAAGCCAAGATCCATGTCAATTAAACTGGTTATCAAATAGAGGAAACTGTATCCAAATCGGACCATCCGTCCGGGAGCTACGATGCCACGACAACGACGACACACGCAAATAACAGCCCTCTTTTCTCATCGGGGGTTAAAAATACATGAAAACTGTTTTAATTTTTTCTATTTCGTAAAATTTTAACAAAAACGACTATTAGCTAATATATCGCTTTGACGGCTTACAAATTAGTTGTGACCGAGAAATCAATGTCCGCCATTGCCATTCCTTTTATCACGAACTATATAAAAGTGCTGATGCCCATTTTCTGGTCCACGGAGGTTCTAACTGTGTCTCTAAAAGGTTGCTCGCCTTCTACGACATCCGAAGCTGGAAGGTCATAAATCATCACCTCCGCTTCAATATCCGGTTGTGCTCTTGCACAGTCCAGGAGTCCCCCTTGATCGTGATCCATCCTTGTTAGATCAGGTAATTACAACAGAGCGACTACCATCTGACGTCTGTGACCCTGTTGATGGGGGAATCACATTCAGACGCCTAAAAGAGTAGGTTTCCTCACGATGCTTTCCCTCACCGTTGGAGCACCGGTTTGTGTTCAACTACTAATATAATAATACTATATAATACTCAGAAAAAGTCATGTAACAAATTGTTCATTTTACCTGACGGCGCTGGGGACCGAACTCGGTTCTCTCGCTAGGCATAAGGCCACCAACACTCTGAATGACAGGGGTTAGTTATTTTAGTCTGTAGGACACTCAGCGATGGATAGTATCTGACAAATATTATAACTACTTACGAAAGAATGCCGTTAGTTACGATGTCTTGTCTAATTGGCAGCACCGATTTTGGAGCGAAAGTTAGATGGCTTGGATCTTCCTAGGTCCTCCTGGTTCTACGACACACACACACACATGTTCTCCTTATCAACCGGGTTATCGGTCATTCATATAATCGAAACCATATGTTGAAAGCACTTAGTCATGTCAGTTTTTTATTTTAAACATATCTTTTCTGGAGTTATAAATTAATTTTACACATGCCACTGCAGGTAAAGGAGTCCTTTTATTAAAACACAAGAACATTACAAAAACGTCTGTAATCTGAATCCCATTTAAAAATTCCTGACAGACGAGGCTTACGAGCCCCAGCTACGGCGTAGAGCCCGGCTACGCCAGCCGTAGCGGAACGTAGCCGCTGGCTGGACAGGCAACGATATAACTTTGTTACAGCGGTCGCATGGTCCAGTGATTTCACAACGTTGTCTAAGCGTACATACATACCATGCACACGCTGGTTTTCCCCGCTTTCCATTCATGAGCATGTTTCTCACTCCGACATTCTGAACTGAATGTATTACGTAATCTCTGAATAAATAATGGATGCTTATTTCTTAGCAGTACTCGTAGCTTGGCAATAGAGATTACGTTGAAATAAGACATATGAGAAACATCAAATACTGTACAGTTGTGTGTGTAGATGTGCTATTTCTTAAAACTCTGTAAAACAGTCAGAGCTGCTCAGTTATGGAAGAAACTTCCAAAGCACGTCCAAGAGTGTCCATCACTTCATACACTTAAAAGAAGCTTAAAAGAGCACTATCTCTCCATGATTTTGTAATAGTATTACAATTATTATAGTATTAGTGCGTCAAGCGGCCACAATATTATGCTGAGGGGGTCCAGTTGCACTGGAAGCCGCGACACGGAGATTAAACAATGCCACTGGGAATAGATACTCGTACAGTTTTGTTATTCCTTTATTCCTTTTTATTTTTTATTTTATTTTCAAATATTATTTGTATTTTATGTTGTACCTAATTATCGTGTCGTGGTGTCTACTGTAATAAATGTTTTCTTTCTTTCTTTCTTTATTATTATAGGTATATTATATTTATTTATGTATTATTAATGAATTTAGTAGCCTATATATTATTTGTTTTATGTTTTAGGGGGGTATTTTGTAGTAGATAATAAGTTTTTAGTTGTCTACCTACCAGTATAAGTATGTTCTAGCTTTGTATGCTTTGCTTGTCCCGCTATACAATTTGCTTCACATCATTTGTGGTTGGTAGAAATCTCTCATAGAGATAAGTTCGACATTGTACTCATTTTTGTTTGATGTATCTAATTAAGTATGTATAGAATAAAGAATATAATAAAAAAAAAATCTCTATTTTACAGTTGGTGCCATAGTAAAAGTTGTTTGTTATCAAGAGAATATGCATGCGATACCCCTTTATATTAACAATTTGAGGTCACCCACCCTGTATACAAATCTTTCACATTGAGTTTTTTAAAGTTTTGTGACCGATAGCATAGCAACTACAATTTTTAAATATTATCAGTAGGCTTGCAATTGACCTCAACTCACCTGATGGAAAGCGAAAATGTTGTTGAAGATGTAGAACGCTTGCTTTACAGCTAGCTATTCACTCTTGACTTGAAGACCTCAAAGTTATAGTTATCGGGGAACAGTGACGCAGGCAGAGAGTCCTTTGCAGTAACAAAGTAGATGCAAAATACTGAGTACGACATGGTGGGACGTCCACCAATTATACAGATGGCGGATTTGTTGTTTTATGATAAAAAGGGCAAAATGGAACGAGGTCGTGGAGCTCCCCGGAGCACTCGCTAACCCGATGTCCGTACGGTGAGGGAAACATCGTGATGAAACCTGCACAATTAGGCAACTTAATGTATTTACCATAATCTAATCTGGTCAGGTTCCCATCATAACAGAACACGGAGGTCAAATGGCAGTCGCTTTGTTGTAATTACCTAATCTTCCAAATCCTGATCAAGGCGGGCCCCAGGCCCTCGCACGCGCGCTCAGAACCGGTCCATTAACGCCAAGATGACCTTCCGGAAGGTTTCTTGGGAAAACCCGAGAAAACCCAAAATCAGCACGGGTCTCTAGTCTAAAAAAAATTCAACTCACTGAGTAACAATACTCACGATAGTACCAGTACATAGCTACCCGTTAAGAACGATATCCGCAATTTGCTTAACAACATAGCACAAACAAGATATAATAAACAATAAAACATACGTACAACAGAGTAGTGATACCAGCCGTACTAATTAATTTGATTCCGGTAAAGTCTACGAAGTTTCTACGGCGTAGCCGCTCGTAGCAGCGTAGGCCTTTGCGGCAAAGCCAATTAACCAAATTGAGTTATCACTGTGTAATATGATATCTAGAGTTGTTCGATTGTGATATTACTGGGGTCTCTTTATTCTACTATTGCTTTGTTGTCTATTGATTTCATGAAATGTATGAAGATAATAATGAACGTTGTCGCTGTCACTACATTAGCTCGTTAGTACCAGTTGTGTTAGTGATTGATGATGGGTGCGCAAGGTAGTTGAATTATAATTGGACTACCAATTCAGTTGCAGTTATATACTGTAGTGCTATGAGTAATAAATGTCTTTAATTATTTCTTATTTCAAATATTAACAAAGAGTAAAAGTGAGCACAGATACAGTCTGGCAAGCAAGTCATGAAAAGTAACTACAGCGCCACAAACTTATCTGACCCGGTAACATTTCAAAATGGCGAGTTAGTTCCAGTTTAGGCCGCCGTGTCAGGTAAACTCGTGACACTGTACTGCTCTTGCAACAATGAATTTGTTGCACACAGGTGCACACTTCAAACTGCACCTGACCTGACCTGTTGGTCAGTTGGTTCAGTTGGTTAACATGCCGGTCTGCCACTTTATTTATTATTATTTTATTTATTATAACACCAGCTTTTCTTACTTAGCCCCAAAGGGCTAGGTTTGGGGCTACTTTGGCGCTGTGTGAATTGTCCAAGCATATTTATTTACTTAAACTAATAACACCTCTTTTTACTATGGTTAAATAGATCTTAACTCATTATTTCTCTACTACCTACCGCATTTACTAATTTCGTCCTAAACTCCTACACGGAGTTTACACACATAATCCGATTTACACGACAGGCGTTCCCATCGACGTAATCGAGGTTCGCGCGCGACAGTCTCCGGTTGAATTTCAATCGGTTGCAAATTGAGGGGGCGATGTACGATGGAAATTTATGCGGACGGATATCTGTCGCTCGCACGCAGTCCGACAGTGTCGCTTGCTGTTTCTTGTGGGTCCGGCCGCGAGGGTTTGGTTGGAGTTTTTGTGGTGATGCATATATTTAGCTTGAGACTGGCTTTGGGGGTTTTGTGGTGTTGCATATACTTAGAGCTTCGCATTAGGGATGTTTTTGGAAAGTGTTGGAGTAGTTATAAATAGTATTGAGTTTTGGTTGGTACAGAAGGCAGCACCTCAACCTGGGCCTCTAGTTAATTGTTTACGGCTCGGTCGAATTGCAATTATATGCCAATCGCAGCACAATGGCCGTTCGATATGTTCTAGGTATTCTGCTACTGTTACTAATGGCTCGATTGTATTGTAAATCGAGGTTCACGCGCGACAGTCACCGGTTGAATTTCAATCGGTTGCAAATTGGGGTGGCGATGTACGATGTAAATTTATGCGGACGGATATCTGTCGCTCGCACGCAGTCCACACCAGTCGTTGTTTCTTGTGGGTGCCAGACACGAGGTTTTGGTTGAAGGGTTTGTTGTGGCACGTAGTTCGAGACTGGGTTTCTGATGTTTTTGTGGCGTCGGAAAAGTTACAAATAGTATTAAATTTTAGTTATAAGATATCACTCCAACTAGACTCAATAGTGATGTTAGCTCATATTATACTGGGCCTCGAAGACGCAAATTTAGTAATTAACTATAGTAATCGAATTGTAGTTGGATCGCAACCACAGCTCAATCGCAGTTTGATACGTTTTTGGTATTCTGCTACTAAAAATGTATCTCGAGTTGTAATGAATTGCAATCGAATTGTGAAATAACCAATAAATTGCGGACTTGAGGCCGGGGTGGTGAGTTGGTTGATGCGCTGCCTACTGTACATTTGTCTGATTTCGCGGTTCCGCAGTAAACATATAACTAACTAGTGGACCCGGCGCGACTTCGTTCGCGTACGCCTTTACCCCTACCTACCCTTTTTTTCTTGCTTATAAACCTTTCTCTTGAATCACTCTATGTATTGTTGAAAATTGCATTAAAATCCATTGACTAGTTAAAGATCTAAGCGTACATAAATACATACATAGATGCATAGAGGCGACTTTGTTTTATATTAGGTATGGAAGCCACAAAGCGGACGCTATAAACGAAACGGCTATAACAAAGACATTTTCATTATAAAGTTTTTCAATCGTTGATTAAAGTTTACGGACTGACCATTAAAATTTTAATGGATGTGGATGGCCATAAAAAGTTGGACTGATACTCGGAGCTTTTTATGTGTTACGGTGGCGAACTCTCCCCATGTGTCCAGAATGTAAATTAAAAAAGTTATGTAAATACTGAACATAGACAATGTCATGTTTGTGTACAATAAAGAATAAAGACCACTAAAGAGTCTTCTCGTGACCACCACCGTTATAAGTAAAAATATAATTATAATAAAAAAACTCTTCTAGGATCAATTGGCAACATCATCACAGCCCGTAACAGTCCACTGCAGGACTTTGGGCCTCTCCCACGAAATGGGAGGTTATTGCCATAATCTCCACGCTTGGCAGGCGGGTTGGAGATCGCAGTGTTTAAATATAATAATGGAAAATGCTGCTGCCCAATTTCCAGACTACGGAGACTCTTGATTTTTGGCCTCGAAAACATTAGTCGCCTTGTACGACACCCCTGAGTGTAAAGGGTTGGTGCTATTCTACTCTGCCGGACACCACACGGCTAATTGGCAACGGGAATTGGC
This sequence comes from Blastobasis adustella, assembly GCA_907269095.1. Classification (NCBI taxonomy): domain Eukaryota; kingdom Metazoa; phylum Arthropoda; class Insecta; order Lepidoptera; family Blastobasidae; genus Blastobasis; species Blastobasis adustella. Next base: position 13,322,853 of record OU026124.1, read on the forward strand.
AACGATTTGAAGTAATTCTTTTATGTATGATATTGATATTTATTTTTTAATATTTGATAATTTTTTTTTGAATAGGTACTTAATTAATTAGTTACATTACATGTAAAACTTAGTATATGTCATTTTTAGAAATTATATAGGTATCTTTATTTACATAAAGCTGGATTAACAGTATTCATATACTTACTTCAAGAAGCTTTCACACTTGAACCTAATGAAATATAAGGTGTAGATATCACACCTCACCTTATCATAAACTTCTATCAAGGTCATTAGTACCACAGCTGTCACGTGAGCCCAACGTATTTGTCAATTTCAAACAACAAATATTTTGATCCTACTAATGGGCACATATCGTACCCAAATGTTAACTATTGAGGAATCACTAGCCTTGCTCCGATAACATCGCAGTTGAAAAGTAATCAATATGAAGCCTTCAAACAACGATTATGTCGAACGAAATGCAAATACACCACGTGTCAATGGACACGTGAACTTATTTCTATAGGAATATTTGACACCACATGTCTACTGTTGTGTGTGGTTGGTACCTAGCAACTATTATCAGGTCGTGTAATTATAATGTTTAATAGTAAAGAACAGCCGAAGAAAACCCGTACGATGAGGCGGGTCGCAATTATGTATATAAAATATGTACATACGTACATAAGCAATGTCACCACAAAGGTCTAATGTTTAAACGTTACCCCCTGTTATTTATTTATTTTAGGAAAACCAACAGGTCGTTATTTATTGCTCACTCAAGAATCAATAATTAATAATTATTGTGCACGTCGTATTTGCGTATATTTATCACATCTCTTATTTGGAGGCCAGCTGGAAGAGATTTCTTTTTATATATAAGTAGTGTCTGTTATTTAATATATGATTTGTACTATCTCTTTAATTTTGTTGTGTACAATATATTATTAAATGAATACATTAGAATAATTACATAAAAAAGTACAGAGAAAAGCCATAAAAACTGCAATTTTATCCCGTACGATAGGCAGAGACCACATCGTCCCACTTACAGTAAATTTGATATATCTTTATTCTTAACCTTACATAGTACAAAATAAAGTCGCTTTGTAATATATGTTTCCGCGAACTGTTCCTAAACCCCGCAACGAATTTGATGCGGTTTTCACCATAAGTCAGATTCAGAACAAAAAGAAAACACTCGATGTACGGTGAAGCGCTAGATCGTTTGCTGTACGGTTGATAGCGATACGTTGAGAGTCCATCGCCTTCAAGCATAGTCGGAAACTAGGTGAACCCCCTTTTGACGAGGCAGGTCTGGGAGGAAGGAGACCAGGTGAGATGGCGGTCAAATGCCTGGTTAGTCTTATTAAAAATCAAGGTAATTTTATTGAAAAGTCAATTTAGAGGAACTCTTCAAGAATGATCTTTAAGAACCAGATAATGAAAATACACCAGAAACGCAATATTTTTATGACGAAACTGTAACGTTTTTCTGCTATACTTTGGTAATGACTTACTTTGACGTAGTTACCTATTTGAATATAAAATTCCAACCCTCAACACATTTTATCGATTCTCATGTCTGACACGATTATGATAATCTCACAGATTGGCTGGCATTTATCACAACCTATAATTAACAGAACCGTATATTTTGTGAACTTGTAATATGAAACTTTTGATTGTAATAGGTATTATTATTTATTAAGTTCATTTCTATATATACAATTATAATTATTTACAACTATAACTATATAACTAAGAAAAGATTGTCCCAGGTTCCCAGGTTGTGGAAAAGTGCTGGCCCCGTTGCCCCGCTGGATAGTGAGGCTTATACAGTAACCCAAGTAGAAGGCTCTGGTCATTACTAATGTCGACCAGGCGCTTGGCTTATTCCATGAATGTGCGCCTGGTCCCCACAGATTTTGAAAAATTGAGAAATTGCACAATACAAGCATATAAAATAAATAAATAAATAATCGAGGACAAATTCACACAGCGCCATCTAGCCCCAAACTAAGCAAAGCTATATTTGTGCCGTTTAGCGTTTTCAGCAGAGGCGGCACCGGCCCCTGCTTGATACGCGGTGGCTGGAAGACGGGACGGCGGGACGGTGCCGATGCACATAGCATCCTAAACCAGGGGTCGTCCCACCTTCCAAGGCATGAGTGTCATTCCATCGGATATTTTATGATTGACTACATAATTACTTCACTGTCGTATGTTGTACGTGTACTTTGATCTATCAACCAGTTTTTCCTTGATGCAAGTACTAGCGTTAAGTACTACGCCGTGTGGTATTCGGCTAAGTAGAATAACACCAACCCTTTACACTTGTAAGTGTCGTACAAGGCGACTAATGTTTTCAAGGCAATAGATTTGAATCTCCATAGGCTGGAAAATGGGCAGCAGCTTTTTCTATTGTTATATTAATCACACTGCGATCTCCAATCCGCCTGCCAAGCGTGGAGATTATGGCAGTAACCTCCCCTTTCCTGGGAGAGGCCCTTAAGCCCTGCAGTGGACTGTTATGGGCTGTAATGATGAAGTACTAGCAACCCGGCCCGGCTTCGCACGAGTGTAATTTAGAGTTGTTCACATCATCTTTCGATTCTATAATTTAAACCAAAAGCTGTAATTGTGACTCAACTATAATAGTTAGATAGCCTTGCGTTCAAAAAGGCTTACTACCATATATACGTACATGTTATTCGTGACACTTTGAAAACAGCCTACTCTATCGCCATCCCGTATTCAAAGAGGAATTCTACTAAATTGTTTGCTAATATCGTGTGACGCTGGGAGGCTCGTGTCGCGGGCACGTTATTAAATATTTGTGCTGTCGCCTTGGAATGTTATGCCATCGGAATAAACAATAATGGTAGTTCGGTTATACAAGTAACTTTAGCTGGAGATATTAAATTATCATGCGAATCTGTATGAAGGCGGAAAACTAATGATAAGAGACCGAAATAACTATGTTATTCAATGAGACGAAAGTGCCAGAGACACGTGAATTGTAAATCGTATATACCTGATGGGTTAACGTCAAGCAGGACTGTCTGTCACTTAGTACCAAAATACAGGTTTTAGTAGTACATATTAAAGACATACCGTACACACCGGAGCGTCGTTGGCCTAGTGATAAAAGTATCCGACTAGTAAGCGAGAGGTACCAGGTTCGAATCCCACTACTGCCATGTACCAATGACTCCTTTCTGAGTTATGTACATTAGTATTTATTTGAAAATTAACCAAGTTTTTACGGTAAGGGAAACATCGTGATGAAACCTGCACATTCAGGCGACTGAATGTGTAACCATGATCTTATCTGGTCAGGTTTCCTTGGTAGCAGGGTCACGGAGGTCAGATGGCAGTCGCTCCACTGTAATTACCTGATCTGCCAAATTCTGAATAATGGTCAAGGCAGGCCAAGGGCAACGCCAAGATGATGATGATGATTAAATACATCGAGTATACAAGGTTGCTCACTCACAAGGCTCCATTGCAGCCCAAGCAGAAGGAAAGATCTGTTATTTCTACCACCAAAACCAAAAAAACAACATTATGATTCTATTCTGTTGTGCTATGATTCGACTGATGGAAGAATATAAAATAACGTAGCTCTTTTGGGTCGTCGCTGAATAGTCATTATTTGTAAACCTATTATTTTTAACCAATTTCAAGATTTAGCCCACTTCCAAGCGCAAGTTGCGCATCCTGTTTTCAGTACAAATGTTCCTTATTGTATTAAAACGTCTCCCACGGGTCAGATGGGATTGAATAAAACAGAGATTCTCATGCAAATTCCTCATTTCAAACTGAAGAGTTGTGCAAATATTAAGTAAACCCAGAAGCAAACATCACGAAAAAGAAATAAGTGTAAATAAATATTTGTGATCGCGTAAAGTAGGGGAACAAACAACAAGTCCTCAGATGTAGGAGGAACTTTACTTTTTTACGGCTTCACTAAGGAGTTGTATTCCAAAACTCAGTCAGAAATGTATTACCTACTTCACAAATTCGTTCGTAACTTCGCTTTTATAATATTATTTTACTTTATAAATAACAGTACTGAATAAATTCGTTTGTAACTTCGCTAAATAAATAATAATACTTTCTAACATTGGGTATTGTAATTGCGAAATAATATTTTGTCTAGCGTCTTTTCACTGCAAACTATTGAACGTATTTAATGGGATATTAACCTTGCGGAAATATATATGTGCGTTGATCATGCGTTGAACGCCATGTTATGTCAAAATATTTTTGACAGTCATTGCACAGGATTTATATAGGTTTACATAGAATAGAAAAATGTCTAGCAGTTGTTTATGACCAGCCGGTAAGGCCATTTACATCTTGCGGGCTCCACTTCGCAGATGGCCGATGCCCAGTCGGCCCAGGCCCAGTCTCTACCAGACCCGACCCGGCCATGCGGCGGGAAAACCAGAGGGAAGACATCTGGTCAAGACGCTTTATTGCCGCAGCATCCAACAGGTGGCCGTACGAGTAGCATGAAAAACGAAGCCACGACCCGTTACGTGATGACCGCGCCCGCAGATGGCCTCTGTTTAGGAGACGCTTCACTAAACCGGCCAGAGACAAAGAGTCGCTGTCACCGGGCCAGATAAGTTTGTGCAGTTTTACAAGGTTTACGCAAGTTACACACACGTCGCAACAAACTTATCTGAGCAGGTGACCAAAACTGGAACTAAGTTTCACCATTTGAAATATCATTCGGCGGCAATACTAAATTCAACCACAGCGACGCCGTCATTGGGTCAGATAAGTTGTACACACGCATAATCAACGGCTTTGTAACTATACAGGCGTTCAAAGCTTATTAATCAGACCTTTTTTTATTATGATCTTATTTATCAAAGAAGTACCTACTAGTTGCGTGATTACAAGACCACCCACTGGCCTCATATTCCGCTTTTCTACGCGAATCCTCGAAATTTTTCCCAGACATGCGAATATCAACTCATAATTTTCCCTTCGCCATATAAATCTAAATGTACGTACGTATCGTACGAGAGTCTACGTTTATTGAAGGTTCCATTTATTATTTATTTGGAAGGCATGGACAAAATAAAAATATGCTGTCTAAATATTTAGTAATATAAGTAACGAAAAAACTCTTCAGTATGTACACTGGAAATCTTGATTTACAAAATCGAATTTTGCTATCAAGTGTTTTGGAATACAGTGTTTCATGGGAAATGGCAGCTTCGAGCGGCGCTCCTGAATTTTTATGATCAGTAACTTTCAGCAATTCAGTCGCGATGGTGATTGTTTGGATTCTTCATAAATATTTTACAGTAAGCTGTAAAAGAGATTTCTTTCAAGTACAGGCCTAAGAATTTTTTTTTTTTATTGAATGAATCTGCCCACTGGCAGTCGACACACCACTTTTGGTGCCTCCACCACCATTTTTTCTATTACTTACTCAAATGCTGACATGTGACCGCGAATTGTAGCCGCCACGTCGAGTGTTGGAAAGCGACGATGCGGCCGAAGATGGATCATGCCTGTCTAACAGCCTATTCACACCTCCTGTATATAATTTCTTTTCTCTATGATTCTAAGTGAGTTTTTCCATATACTTTTTTAACAAAACTACATCGTCAGTCTAATCATCATCATCATCCGAGCGGAAAATCCCGGCTACGGCCAGGGTCCGCTTTCCTGCTTTGCTTTCTCCACTTTGCCCGATCTTCGGCATCCTCACATCGTAAGCCGTTGGCTCTCGCGTCCGACTCGGCGGTGTCAATCCATCGCTTCTTGGGTCTTCCGCGGGATCTCTTTCCTGATACCGGTAGATTCAGACACATATTTTCCACGTATCCCTGGGGCTTACGCAACACGGGACCATACCAGCGCAGCCGTGACTCTTCGATCTTATCCGCGATATCTCTTACGTCATGGCTGCTACGGATATACTCGTTACGCACTCGATTAAGTCGCGTAATGCCATACTTCCACCTTCGCTTTCGTAAAGCTCGCTTTCGGTTTCGCTGCCGTAAAGCATCACAGGCCTAATTATTTTCTGTTAGCCCCTTGAGCCTGATTGGGATTTTAGGGTCACAGGTGACGGCCGTGAGCTCCCACCATTTGGCCCAAGCTGCGGAGATTCACATCGGGGCCGATATCGCCGGACTAGTGCCGCACGGTATTTAAATTTATCTGTTCTATTAACAGCTTCGTTCCCTATACGGATGGTTTCAAGATCCGCGCTGCAGCTAGCCAGATACTCTGTTTTGGCGACGTTCAGCTTCAAACCACCGTTTTCTAGCACTGCCTTCCATGTGTTTACCTTGGTCTCAAGATCCTGCCTAAGCTTGCTCACTAGTACGATGTCATCAGCGTATTTCATAAGCCATGGAGGCACGTCCTGAATTTCCGCTGAGAGGACATCGAGCACAATGCATAACCAGTAAGGGCTCAGCACTGAACCCTGGTGAACACCAACGGTAATCGGGAAGGGATTAGTATGGCCTACGATAGTTTTGACGACAGCCTCAGTTTTAGCGTACATGTCCTGGATAATCTTAATGTACGCCTCGGGCAAGGACTTTGATCTCAGAGCCCACTAGATTATCTCACGTGGGACACTGTCGAAGGCCCTCTGCAGGTCGAGAATTGCGAAATGCAACGGTTGATTCCTACTGCAGAGGGAATCCTGGAGGACCCTGAGAGCAAAGATTGGATCCATTGTGCTGCAGCCCAGCCTGAAGCCGTATTGACATTCCGACAAGGAGCATTCCTGGCGAAGTCTCTTGTCGTTACGTTCGAAAAGCTTCATTGTGTGGCTCATGAGCTTGCTACCTCAATAGTTGCCGCACTCTTGCACACTGCCTTTTTGTTTTATAGATTGGTGTAATAATAATTACGCGCCACGCGTCAGGTATAAGCTCCGTAGCTATGATCCTGTTGAATAGTTCAGTGAGCAAGAGTACACCCCGGGTCCCCGTTGTTTTCCAGGTTTCCCTGGGTATTCCGTCATGGCCAATAGCTTTTCCGTTCTTGATGCGGGCCAGTGACCTCTCCACCTCGTTAGGGGCAAGCGGGCTTATCATGCAAAGGTTTGCAGAAAGATGTGGTGGTCGCACGTGGTTATTGGCATCGTTTGACAGGTCCTTAAAATGACAGCACCAACGGCCTTTAATAGGGTTTGCACTTGTGAGCAACACGCCGTCTGTGCCTTTAATGGCAACACATTTTGTCACATCCAGACTGGCTCGGCTCCGCGACTTTGCCAGTTTGTAGACGAGCCTTTGCCCCTCTACAACGCATCGTAGAGCGGAACCAGCTGGGCCGTCCGCGCTTTTTTCACCACCACCGCCGCGAGCTAACGCCGCTTTGCTTCCAAGTACATCTCCTTATCCGATAAAGAGCGCTGCCATTTGTTGAAACATGCCTTTTTATGCCTGACTGCTTCCTCACTATTCCACCATCCCGTATCCTTGTCAATTCTTCGGCCACCTTTCGATGTGCCAAGTACCGCTCGTCCGAGTGTGAGGATGGATTTCTGGGAATAACACCAAAGCTCATTGGAGGTTTCGCCCTTTACGCTCCAATCGAGGCCTTCGGCTGCCTCCATGAACTCCAGGCTCTTGCTTCTCAGAGCCCACCACTTAATAGACGGTTCACAGCTTTCTGACCTAGGCCGTCTACTACTTACCCGGACGTCCATGACAAGGCAATTTTTTTTTTTTTGTCCGTCTATCGTGGTGATGTGAGGCATGACCACAGACGAATTACACTCACGCATCGATGGGTTTGATCCACGGACCTCTAATAATATGTGATGGTCGGGGATGGTGCCGCCCGCGGCGCATTATTATTTCTTTTGTGACGTTCAATAAGTGTATTTTGAGTGTACCTATGTTGAATAAAAAATTTTGAATTGAATTGAAGGACTCGGTGTTGTGCAGTGAGGCATTCCCCCTGGATGACCTTGCACTGGGATAAATGACCTATGTTGCATCTTTGAATTAGCAGATAATCAATCTGAGATTGGCGCGAGCCACTTTAGTAGGTGATGAGGTGTTCTGATCTCTTCTGGAAGAAGGTGTTGACCACGGTTAAGTCGGCGGCCAGTGAGCTTCGGAGAATTTCTTCTCCTTCACTGTTTCGCTGACCGTAGCCAAAGCCACCGTGCACCCGACCGAACTCCTCGCTCATCTGGCCCACGTGGCCGTTGAGGTCCGCACCAACCACAATCTGTTCGGGGGATGATATACGTTGCAGGGTGTCTTCGAAGTTATTCCAGAAGGCAGTATTTTCGGTGTCGGCGCAGCCGGCCTGAGGAGCATAGGCGCTGATGAGGTTCATTGTTATCCCCTCAATTTGCGCCTTTATCGCCATGAGTTGATCGCTCACTCTGCTCACCTCCAATATGCCATTCCGGAACTCGTCGCCTACTACAATAGCGACCCCATTCCTCCCTTCTGCCGATCCGGTGTACAAAAGCTTGTAGCCCGATTTCCCGAGACTTGGAGCCCCGCCATGTCGTCTCTTGTAGGAATACCACCTGAACGCGGCGCCTGTACAGCAAGTCGGCCAGCTCCCGAGACCGGCCAGTCAGAGTGCTAACGTTTAGTGTGGCAAACCGGACTTTCCTGCTAGGCGCTAACTTCTTTAACCCTGCCCGCGCGTGAAAGGGTAGCCCTAGCCCACTTATCGCAGGTATAGGGCGATATGCCTGCGCGTCGTTTAACGGCGACGCCCTAGTATTTTTTAATAAAACTACATCATAAGTCTAATGCTAGGATCAATTCTATCTTTAAAGTCTAACCTCTTTAGCCTGGCTTCTATGCTTTATTATTGTTTCTAGCCCTTCATAAATCTTTTTATTTTGTTCTTACAGGCGGAGACAATGTAGAACAACATAAGACAACAAAGGCGTATCACTTAATAGAAAGTGTTCGCCGGCGCCCATATTGGGGGGATGCGGGCCTTTGACGCTCATTTCTTGAACTCTTCTCGTTTGTTTTTCGTCCTTGGTCCCATTTTGCGAGAAAAGATAAATAATTGTAGGTAGGTATTTAATTAGTTTTTTTCCATGGTTGTATCGCAAGTAGTTCATAGTCATCCGTGATCAGCCGTCAAGTGGTTTGTGAATTAGCTCAAGAGGACTGCTATAATTCGATAGTACCTGGCACCTGGGAGTCCTTGGACTGATGACTTAATATGATGCGGAAAGGATGTAGTTCTCATCACACGATGTGAAAAATAGAGACGGACGTCCATCTTTTATTTGAATAAAGTCTGCATCCATGATAAAGCAAAGCTAAATCAATTTTACTTGTCAAGTTAAGATAATATAATGGTTTTGCTTTCATTTAATTGACTCGTAACAAAATGAACTTTGTTTGTATATAATTACGATGCAAATTCGTGTTTGTTATAATTGTTACAGGAGTACGTAGATACCACTTTATCGCCTAATGATCTAGCCATTTCATAAAATTCATCGGCGTGACACACGGCAGCCATGCACAATCCGATTTACGCGAACAATGTACCTCAGTCACGTTCGCCTAACTAGAACAACAATGTAGGTAAAGTAATTGAGTTGGTACTACCTCAAAACACAGATAGGCATTTATAGCACTAGTGGACCCGGCGCGACTACGTTCGCATACAACTACTTTACCCTTGTCTACCCTTTTTGTCGTGCTTGGAATACTTCCTCTTGAATCACTCTATCTATTGCTGAGAACCGCATTGCAATCCGTTGCGTAGTTTAAAAGATCTAACCGTATCTACATAGGGACAGACGGCGGGAAGCAACTTTGCTTTATACTATATACTAGGGGAATCGGCGCGACTTCGTTCGCGTACATCTCCTTCACCCCTACCTACCCTTTTTTTCTTGCTTGTAAGCCTTCCTCTTGAATCACTCTATCTATTTTTGAAAACCGCATTGAAATCCGTTCGAAGTTTAAAAGATCAAAGCGACTCCATTGTATACTATGCATAAATATATAGACTATACGTTAATGAGCGTACCATTATATTAGTTATATAAATAAGGAAGGGGTGATTGTAGTAATAACACAGGAGTGACACCACTTGTATTGCAAATGTCCATAGGCTGCGGTACCTGCTTACCATCAGGGGGTCTAAAAAGGCCACATTAGGGTGTCACAATATGATTCATATTCATTTGTCACAAACTTATCTGCAGCTGTTTCAATTTTAATTCAAAATTCAGTATTGGCTACCGGATCAGATCAGTTTGTGGCATTCTTATATGAAATGCTAATGTAGCCTTTCTAGACACTCTGGCAGGCCATAAGCTTGTTTGCCATCTGTGGTATACGAAACATTTAATATGATGTCCGGCAGGGCATATAGCACCAACCCAATCTATTAACTGGTGTCATACAAAGCGAATATTGTTTGTGCCAAATGGATTGGCAATAGCGGACATTGACTTTTCGGTCAGAACTAATTTGTATGCGGTCAAAGCGATACTTTTAATATCTTCGCTTTAAATCAGGGATTGCCAAGAGGTCGACCGCGGTCTACCGATCGATAGCGATGGCGATTTAGGTAGCCCTCATTAGATAAAATAGAAAATTATAAAACATTACACTATTTTAAAATAGGACAAGAGTTGACAGGACACAATAATGCCGCGGGTTGTACATCCAAGCAGCCACTCCCGGCTTCCCTTCTCATACTGTTTCTCTTCTACTCTACTTCGATTTTCTTGGGTATCCTCGCGTCGTAAGCCGTTAGCTCTCAGATTCGTCTCGGCGCTGTCAGTCCATCGCTTCTAGAGCCTCCCGTAACGAATAGGTACGACTATTTAAAGTTTTAATAGTCGTACAAATGTTCGTTACAATTTAACGACAGAGAAAAGTTTAGAAGAGTGTTAAAATGTTTTATATTTAGTTGAATTGTAACGAATACGTCTAAAAAGCGTTACAGTGAATACTTTTCTTTCTACGGAACCCCACAAAAAATTATATCAGACCTGTCATTACATAAGTTTGACTAACACATTGGCAGCCCAAACCACCATTATGGCACCACCCGCATTGCGGAACGCTTCTACTCTACGATCTTACAGATCTATCGTCTTGCTAAATATGAATGCAAATTCAACGCCATGACTTACGCAGTAACGTCATACAATCAAGAAAGGGCGAATTTATCGTGTCCCAAACTCACCATAACAGTCTATACTAAGTACTTTCCAAGTTTCCACTTAGAAGGTTTGTCAAACAATTAGGAAGGGTGACGTCGTCGTAAACCGACGCCTCGCGTCGCGGCGTGGGCTAGCGTCATTTGTTACCGCTCGTTATGTCGGTCAGGGGTCAATCATTCTCACTTATTCAGAGAACTCACTTGTCATGGTTACTTGACAATAAAGTACTTATATAAACTTAGGCGACTCATATATTAGCGCCTTAAGGATATAGGAGTCAAATCGGTGTCGTCGTAAGGTTAAGTTAAAAGTACATAAATCAATAAATTACACAGCGCCATCTAGCGCCAAAGTAAGCACAGCTTCTTTTATGGGTGCTACAGATAACTGATAAACTACATATGTGTAGATGTACAAATATTTTAAATCCATATTTATTATACTTAACACCCAGACCCGTAACAGAAATTAAAATTCATCATATCAATTTCGAACCCGGAACCTCTGCGTGGCAAACCGGTCACAGACAGAGTGACTTTCGAGTTTAGTTTTCACATAAGGTTAGTGTCGGTGCAATGCTTATTCTTCTTAGGAATATCTCAAATCTACGTAAGCGTTTCCTAAAGTTTAGAACAATCGGGCATTAGTTTCTCATCTATGGAACATTTCGCATCTTTTCAACACAAAAAAAATACATTAGTGCAACAAAACTGACTTTTATAGTGGCAATAAAACATTTACTTCAATTAAAACAGTGTTCCAGAATGTTCATCTTGGCGTTAATGTCCCGGTTGAGGTCTCAAGAACGAGGGCCCGGGGTCCGCCTTGACCATGATCCAGGATTTGGCGATCAGGTAATTACAGTGGAGCGACTACCATCTAACCTCCGTGACCCTGCTGCCAGGGGAACCTGACCAGATTGGATCATGGTTACAAATTCAGTTGCCTGAATTTGCAGGTTTCATCACGATGTTTTCTCTCGCCGTAAGAGCATCGGTTAGTATTCAACTAATGTACATTACTCAGAAAAGAGTCATTTACACAACAGTCACAAAGCACTATCGGATCAGCGCCGCCCCAATATTGATCACGGCCAGTTTAAACTCGGTTTAACACCGGCCGTTTTGTCTTGCAATTTGTGCGGCCGATAATAGCTTTAAATGAAACCGCCCGGGGCATCTAGACCCCTTTATTGGCTTTTACGAGCCGCCAGGAGTACCGGGAGCAGTCGCGCCTCCTTCCACGAACTCTTCACTCTTATGTTTTAGCAAACAATTTGTCTTGTTAACACCAAACTCTTGCTGTTAGGCGTTTGCACATCGTTGAATATGCGGTTATGTATATAAATTACTCAACGCACAGAGTAGGTCGGGCCTATTTTGTGTTATAAACGATAGTCACTGTGTGTGATAGTCACAGTCAATACCATAAAATTATATTTCCAATGAAGTTAGTTTCACTGAATACTTTTTCTTTGTTTTAATTTCAATTTGAATTTCTTCGCCTCTAAAAAAACACTCTATGTTTAACATGATCACGGTCAGTTTAAAGTCGGTTTAAACCGGCCGTTTTGTCTTGCAATTTGTGAGGCCGACAATAGCATTAAATGAAACCGCCCGGGGCATCTAGACCGGTTTATTGGCCATTACGAGCCGCCAGGAGTCAAGGGAGCAGCCGCGCCTCCTTCCACGAACTCTTCACTCTTATGTTTTAGCAAACAATTTGTCTTGTTAACACCAAACTCTTGCTGTTAGGCGTTTGCACATCGTTGAATATGCGGTTATGTATATAAATTACTCAAAGCACAGAAAAGGTCGGGAATATTTTGTGTTATGAGCGCCTCTAAAAAAAACACCCTATGTTAAAACATTGCAAAGCTGGTCCATGGGTTTGATGGGTAAAAGGTTTCTACATAGTTACCATTACCGTTCTTAATTCCGTTCAGTAAAAACCGCTCCTAATTTCCGATAGCTCACTTTCGGTACTACGGCAATGGTCTAGTGGTAGCGTGCTATTGACACCGTTATTCAAGGTTAAGCAATGTTCGCAATGTCCGGTTACAAGATGGGTGACCGGTTCATACACTGAGGCTAGTCGAACTCCTGCACCGCAACGATCTCGCCACACGTTAGGTGTGCTTCCTAATACCGTTGGCGAAGCGAGGTTGACCAAGGTCTTCCGGTGGGGACCCGCAGACTGGTTGAACAGATTACTTCCTGACAGTATTCATTTTATTATTTTTCACTTTCGGTATAACAGAAATCTCCTTACAAAACTACACTTGAATATAGTCTAGTACTTTCTCCTGTACGCTTATAGATCAATCAATCAGCTTCCCGTCTTTCTTATTACAGACTACAGAACGCACAAAAAGCCTAATCTCATAGAATACAATACTCGCAAATCATATCCCAATACACGTCCAGAAGGCCATCGTAATAGTCGACCGTAGAGATTGGCCAAAGTGAATCAGAAAATATAGGACCGGTGCAGAGACAATACAGTGAATTGGATCCCTCGGGAGGCTGGGGCCGCTCGCATGGTAGCCTCCGCTAAGCCAGGCTTAACTCGAGAGATACACAACGGTAATTGCGTTGTTACCGTGAAAGCGTGCTTTATTGTAAAAACATCGCTTCAACAAGGGAAATATGTGAGTTTAAATTACCACAATATTGGAACATTCACAGAACAAACCTATCGCAAAAACAGCCAACGTGTTTGATACCTCAATGAAATGTCAAATGAAACAACCTCAAAGTGTCTTAATTATTTACGTCCATTAATTTAAAAAAACAGCCATGGTAAGAGTTTCAGGTTTCTAATAAGCTCTGGTCGGTACATTGTCGACTCTTTGGCTTCTTTGAAAGAAACGGCGTTCGTTAATTAAAGTAAACACGAAATTTCGAAATTTATATGAAACACCAATTAAAGTCTTTTACTATCTACCGTTGTATTACTTTAAGCCAAACTTCCAACGTCGCCGCCGAAGCGTTCTTATTGCCAGGCCTCTTTTTTTCTTTGCAGCGGAATTCCATTTCACCGGGTAGAGATACCTAAGTGTGTATCACTGATGAACACAGAATGGACTAAACCTATTTGTGCAAGTGGGCCCTAGAGACTGAATCTTGTTACAGCCCCGTTTCGCTCCGGCCCGGCTCTGGCGAAAAATTCAATGGTCTTTTTCGTATACGTAAAAGGGAATATAAGGGACTTCAGTAGGAGCTCATGAATCTGCGGCCCTCGTTTGCTAAAAGTAATAAATCATTTATTTCAAAACCGGTTCCATTATTTTTAAGTAGCTTCGATGGGACAGTATAGTCCCAATTTTTTGGGATAAGATGAATGTGTCTTTTCATTGAGCGTCTGCTATAGCCTTTCACTGCAATATTGCAGAGTCATATGAAATTGGTTTAGTGTGAAGCTAGCTCCTTCTAGCGAATTCTGTATAAAGTACGTTTCAATAAAAAAAGTCAAAAGTATAGCACCATACCGGAAAGTGTGATCCACAGAAATTTAAATAGATTGACTCTTTGAATGGATTATCGCATCTATTCTGAAGCAGCTCAACGTCAAGGATAGGCTTTCCATTATCTTAGAAGAGCACTTTATTATTTCGGGAAAGACAAGGAGAACCTCAAAAGACTAGAATGGTAGAACCTCAAAAGACCTAGAAGTCGTAGCCCTAAGAGTTAGTCCGATCGATCCGTACCACTTTACACAAAAGGTACTTTCCACGAGACTCTGCACTGTGCTGAGGATTATGTTCATTAATTTAATTCTAATTATACATGTTGACATTCATAAATATATTATTGTCTTGACATTGAATCATTATGGGTAATTTTTAATTTGATCATTTAATATTATTTATTGTATTATAATTTGAGTGAATAGGCTATTCACATAAGTAGTATTATAACATTTGATTAATTGAATTATGTATTTGGTCGGATTTGAATGTAATTAATTTAGAGCGTGAAAACTTACGTAAATTCCTTTGTGTGATGCATCATGTGTTACCGAAATCCGGGCCGATGCCGATGATCCGGGCGGTAAATCATACTGTCAAAGTGACAGTGGCAGTCACTCAACCCAATCCTAGGACCAATAATATCTGGAATGCACCCAGTCCAGAACAAATGTATTTATTGTGTTATTTGTATTTTCTATGACGTTCATAAGAGTTAAATTGTAAGACCTAAATTGAATAAAATTATTTGACTTTGACTTTGACTTTGAGGACAGGGGAAAATGGCGTGCCAGATTATAGGAGAGAGGTCACGATTATAAGTTTTTTTTTTTGCTCCCGACGCTTATGAAATGGGCACCCTCCGGTAGCAGTTGGGAGGGAGGAGGTGAACTCTCATAGAGTAACAGGACGGCCGGACTGGTTATGCATATCTCGCCACAAAAAGGGACCTAGGCGCCTACGTGATAAACACCCCCTAGGAGCACCTGTAGCCGGGAAGACTTTTCAAATCTCATCGGAAGCGACACCCCGTGGGGAACAGGTGCGCACAGCGCATACGTAACTCCTTACGGAGCATACGCTGGAGAAATTATAGCCAGACCCCAGAAGGGGGTCCCGCTACTGTGGTTCGGGATTGGGGACCTGCGGTGGCCGCGGAAATGGCTGGGAGGGGCTTTGTTGGGGCGTCCTGAGCCTCAAGGAGGAGGTTCAGAGCGCTCGACAGTTCATCGGGGGGGTCCGTGAGGACAAGTCATGTCAAGAGCGGATTGGGATGCTGTTCCGCGGCCTTGAAAAAGGTTTCGGAGAGCGTTTTAGGAACCGCTGCAAGGTAGGCAGGTCCATGTCTCTGTGTAGGTCCGCATTTCGAACGTACCATGGAGCCGTAATTTCCCTACGGCAGAAAATGTTATGTACAATTTGCAGTTTCTTAATGATGAGGGAGCTCGCATGAGCGATGACGGGGGATGCGTTGACATACATACTCGTACACCGGTCAGATGCACACCTTGTAAAGGGTACGCTTGTTTTTGAGGGACATTCTACTGAATCTCCCCAACATACAGTTGAGACGACTCAGGTAGAAACGGGCGGTGCTGTACTCTATCGTTAGGTGATCTATAGGTGAGTCCCTTGTCAAGCGTGACGCCTAGATATTTGACAGCGCGCTACCAGGGAACTAATTTCCCTTTCATGGGGGGTCGCTGTCACCCCGTCTGTGTTCAACATCGGAGCAAACGCGGAGACGCGGAGCTCTTTTCCGGATTCACTTCGATGCGCCACAGTTTGAACCAAGCTTCGAGCTTGCTCACCGTCTTCTGGAGCTTGGCCATCGGTGGCCGTCGCCCTTTGGCGTAGATTGTCGTGTCATCGGCGAAGAGGGAGAGTTGTACTCCGTTGTCGGGAACGGGGATAACATTAGTGTACGATATATACAGAAGGGGAGAGAGCACAGAGCCTTGCGGGACGCCGGCCTTTTCATTTCTATGGTTAATACTTATCGCTATTTTTTTTAGGCGAAGACGCGGCTTTATTCGACATTCCAGGCTTTATTTTACGGCTTTCGGTCGTCATCGTAACTGGTTTTGAAACTAGTTATTTTTGTCCAGGTCTCCTCTATCCTATTAGTTATAATAAGTGCATTTTTCCGAACTTGAGTTCGATCCTATTCCGAGTGCTCCGGAAACTAAAATAATGCAAAAAAAAAAAAAAATTTGATAAAAATGCGGAGTCACGCTTTTACATAAAATGTTCTTGAATATTTGAGCATGATGTTTTTATCCACAAAAGCATTATTCGATATTTCATAAGTAAATAAAATAGCAAGGTAAGGAATTACATCTGATCTAGGAATTTTATTGAACGGATAACATACTCAGATGCTGTTTAAGTTATCTATCTCTATCTATCTATACGACGACGATATTCGAGTATTTTCCTCTAGCACGAACACATAGAAATACTAAAACTTATTTTCGATATACTACGACAGACACGCTTAAAGTACTAACAATTATATAAGTCAGAATTGTTATGTAAAGAAGTCAATTATTCGGGACCCATAATTACTGCCATCCTTTGGCATTAAAGCCAAGCACCGACAAAATTAACTCTATTGTAAACTATCTCTTACGAAATTTTGATGACTTTCAGCCTCCCGAACAAGCAGCAAGGATTCCGAAAAGGTTTTAGTACTATGGACCACATACATACGCTGCGGCAGGTTATACAGAAGACCGAAGAGTATAACCGGCCATTATCCTTGGCGTATGTGGACTATAAAAAAGCCTTCGATTTGCTCGAAACTTGAGCGGTGCTCCAGTCTCTACAGCGGTGCCAAATTGACTATCGATATATCGAAGCACTGAAGTGTTTGTACGAAAACGCCACTATTTCAGTTCGTCTCCAGGATAAGACCACAGAACCTATTCAGCTACAGCGATGTGTTAGACTGGAAGACTTGGGCAAAATGTCAAGTAGGTCTTAAAATGAACATAGACAAGACGAAAATTATGTCGAATGTCCATGATGAGCCTACTCCAGTGACAGTTGGAGGCATTTCACTTGAAGTTTAAAACGAATTAATAAAACAACTAGTACAAGGTATGTCAAACCGAAAACCAAGTATTTCCTTTATTTTAGAAATCCAAGGCATCGGCGCGAATTTTGTAATGTAATAATAATAATAACGTTATTCAGGATTACAGTTATACAGTTTTATGAGTGCACGGACCGAGAAATAAACGTACAAGATGAGCAGGAGCAAATAGAAATTATAAAAAGATATCACATAGGCAATACATGTCTCAGGGGAATAAAAAACGCAAATTTTATTGGCCTATTATGGAGCCAACCATAACCGCTGTAATGAACTCATGTGACGCCTGTAAAGACATGAAATATGATAGGAAACCCTTAAAGCCTGAATTACAGTTAACGCAGACGCAGACACGCCCCTTCCAGGAGCTTTTCATTAAGGTCTTCTTAATAGAGGACGTATTTTCTAACTATTGTAGATGCGTTTGGTAAGCTAGGGCAAACGGTAGAAGTAGCGGAAAGCGGATAGCGGATCGATCTGGAAGTCATTAGAGCCTTTATAAAGTACTTTTATTTCTCCGATACCCCACATCAATTTAGCTGAGACCCCGGTTTCAAATTTAATAATAACTTTTTAAAAGAATTGCTGTCATAACATAAGGTTAACTTACACATTGGCACCCCAAACAACCCCAATTCTATGAGCATTGCAGTACGCTTCCAATCTTCGATCTTGGAGATCTACCGTCTTGCTAAATATGAGCGCAAATTTACTGACGTGGCCTCCGTCATGACTTACGCAGTGACGTTATACAATCAAACGATACACTACGCGACTGGGCTTTGAGGTTGTGTCATACTGATAGTAGCAGACCCCTATGTACTGAATCCGATATACAGTACACACAACAACTTGTAAGGGATAATGTAAAGTGAACGCTAGTTCACATTACAAATAAAATTATAGACAATAAGAAACGGGGTCAAGGTCAACTAGGCGGTGAGGTTAAGTTCAATATACATACGAGAGATATGGTATATATAGTTGGTGTAAACAAACGAAGCAAGGACAAGCCGAGGTATACCAAGGCCATGCTCACTGCCGACATAGGCAGAAATGTAGAAACTCACCCACTCGTGAGACCTGAGTCACAGTCAAAGATATTTAACAACCTTCACAGGTTCGTCCTCCTGTTAACCCAGGCGACGTTAATCGGGTCGCTTCAACTTTAAAAGGTTGAAAGAAATCCCGACGTCCTACCCGTGAAAGAGGGCACCACGCTTCTCTGTTAAATAATAACTATAAGTTATTTGCACATGATTATTAAAGTTTCTAAAAGTCCTATAAATTACCGATAAACTTGTAAATCCATCAAAATACGAGATTTTAGATACTGAGCAATTAAATAAGTTACTAAATACAAAAAGTAAAGAAACCTAATAATAAACTTAAATAATTACACTAAATCAAATAACCCGCCCCTGATTGTCCCAGACGCAAAGGTACCCATTACACCAGCAGCATTACCGCGCTGTATGGCAATGGCTATCCTTTGTGCCAGGAACCAACCAGAGCGGGGGTCACCGCTACTATTCCTGATTCGGCTGCCTAAATCGCGTACTAAGCTTTTCGCCTCTGAACACCAACTGCCCAATGTCTCTACAGCGAAGGGCACAAAACGGTAGGTGGCCTGCATCGCTGCGTACTTCTGCCGTTTCTTGGCAGCTGCATCCTCCGCAGCGGCAGCTGGTGAAATGACCGAGCGACTCAGGTGACAGTGCAAACGCACGTGGCATCCCACACTAGGCATTTCCCGTTTTTCCAGGGCACCAGAGTCAGCCCATCTGGTCTCTTCCCGTCTGACCTGCACAGGCCCGGCAGCTCCAGCACACAAGGGACATTGGCTGACACAAAGGCTCTGCGGAGTATGTCATTTAGGGCGTGGTGACGCGGAAACCTACCTGCGCAGCGACGACAACTCAACCCATGATGGCCATCGGCCTCCACCACAGAGCCGCAGGTGCATTCGTGGGATTCACACACCTTGCAGCCCAGGCGGAGGGCCACTGCCACCCGAAGGGAGTTGTCGTCAAGAAAAGTACCCAGGTGAGGTGACGGAAGGGCATGCAACCACGCTCCGGATTCCGACTGCGACACGGCTCTGAGCCTTGCCAAGTTTGTCCCTGTGGCATTGTCAAGAAGCTGCTTGTTGACCCGCTTTGCACTGAGGTCATCCCAATGGCGTTGGATATGAGGGGCTGATGGGGGCAGCGCGGTAGGATTGCGAGCTGACCACGCTATCAAAGCATCTGACGCATAGGGTATGCTTGCCTTATCATCGTCGCAACAAAGAATGCTAGCGACAAGGTTTGCAACTCCATGCGCCGACGCCAAGAAAGCCGCCAAGCCTACGTCCTGCATGCACCGCACACCGAGGCCTCCATACCGGATTGGTTGAGACGCCAGGCTCCACTGCGAGTCGTCGAGGAACACGTTAAGAATCGACTCAACGGTAGACTTCAGCGTTGTGTCGAAGGAAGAGACATTATCGGCACACAACCAGGTAGGGGTAGTTCTCAACAAGTACGTAACCTTAGGCAGAGCGAAGCACATACGCAACAAGGTTAAAGCGACGTGGGCGGAAAGCTTGCTTAAACGTTCTTGAGCGACCAGGAGAAGCTTTTTACGAATATCAATGGCCTCAGGAATAGCGTCTGGAAAAAGAGGGGACCCTAAAAGGTAGAATGTGCAGGATGATAGTTCTCTGATACCAGGAAGAAGGGAATTAAATCTGGAAAAGTGAATGCGTGCCGCACTACTGCAGGGGTAAAACTCGCATTTGGAGGTATTTGCCTCTAGGCCGAGCTCTTGAAGACGAGGAACCAGTACATCCAGGTCCTGAAGTACGTCCTCAGGATTTCCTCCTATTACGCCGTCATCTAGGTACCAAATGTTCAGGGTGGATTTAATTTCCTTAACGGCAGTATGGATTGCTAGGCTAAAAATGAGCGGCCCCAACGGATCGCCCTGCTGCGCTCCTACTTGGGAAAAAATTAGTTCGTTATTGAAGAAGAGGTTAGATGGAAAACGATACACCTGGTGGAGAAAATGAAAGAGTGAGGGCAGCTTCTCCTTGATCTCGTTTAGCAGATCATCCCGCTCTAACGCATTAAACGCATTGCAAATATCCAGTTTTATAACAACGCTATTTGAGTTGGCTGGGTCAGTCACGTACGCACGGGTTGCGTGGATCGCTGCCTCGCACCCCATTCGGGAACCAAACCCTAACTGGTGTGGCTGCAAGTACCCTGCAATCTCTTCCTTAACGAATTGGAAGGCCAGCTTGGCCGCTAAACGTCTGAAGACACTACCGATGGCGATAGGTCTCACTCCACCGTCCTTTTTAGTCAAAGCGCAAAGTGACGCTCCATATAGGTACGGGCACACCTCCGGGTTAACTCGACCACTGAGTAAAAAATTGCAAAGTTTAGTTAGACATTCCAATAGACGGGGACCGTTTTCCCCTGCCGACACGGACGTGAGCTCTTTGAGGTGATTGGGGCGAAGTCCATCGAGACCCGCCGCTGAACCATTATAGAAAGACCCCAGTGCTCGAGATACCTCCTCCACCGAGGCCGTAACCGGTTCTATTGAAAGGTCTGGAGGAGAAGGAAAGTCCAGTGGCCGCGAAGGCTCCGGATGTTTACGCTTAAGTGCTGCCAAGGTATCCGGCCCATGTTGTGCGAAGGAGTCCTCAGATATCAGTAAACGGACGGCTCCCCTGAGGTCCCCTTCAAACACCTTATTTTCAATTTTTTTTTGGACTGTACTAGACCGGTGCTTTAGTTCTGACACGAAATCATCGTGAATCACCGAAGATTCAATGTTTGCCCTCACCTTCGCCGTCATATTACCAGGTAAATCTTTAGAGGGTACTTTCAGGGCAATGAAAGCGAAGGCGAGGAGCAAACCCCAGTCGTCTACACTATTAGACCCAATACAGCTATTAAGTACGTCACACAACCGACCTGCAGCCTGGTTCCGCGCACCCTTAGGGATGTGACGTAGAACGGGTGTCCCTTCCTTGAGAGCGGCTAATCTCTCCAGTAGGCACCGGTTTGACGACTGTAGGGGCCTAACCTAACCTGACTGGAGTCAGCGGCGGGGGCGGCTTGTGTAGCAGCTGCTTGGCGTCGATGATTTCGGTGAACTTTCCCTATATGGATTGATAAACCACGTACACAGAAAGTACGGGTAGACCCTGGGCAGTGGGGACAAATGGTAGGCGCGGCAGAAGCACTCATATTTCATAAAATTATACTAAGTTCCATATTTACACATAAAACATAATATACAAAAAATTAAATAAAACAACACTAAGACAGCAGTCTTTTCTGTTGACAGCAGACGCGGTGACGTGCTGAAAGCAGGTTTCTAGATTTTCATAAGTTATTTTCTGCGCGCGCAATGTCAAATGTCGTTGTCGCGCAACCTTATACGTTGCCTCGACGACCGCAGCGTGGCGTCTTGTCAAATCATTTTATGATTTTTCTAACATAAGAAATATCTGCACCAGCTAAAGACAGGGCGCATGCCCAGCACTCCCAACACACGCACTGGTGTACCAACACAGGAGAAGACAGGGGCAAACGGCAGCTTGGTCCTGGAGCGACGGAAATATTTTTATAAAATTAAATTCCAAAATAAACGTTTGCTTGGCTTTGAAGACTTCAAAATTTCTCCTTCTAATTAAATTGTATTAGTAATGGAAATCCCCTTTTATTAGAATAGTCTTATTTCTACAAAATTATTGTATCTACCCTTACCTATAATCGAAACCCTGTCCAACCGAACCCTTATCATATTACCTATACCTTACCTTTTAGTGAGCAAGTTGAAAACTATACCCGTAGCGAAACCCTGCCGCGATCTCGAGAAGGCAATGTTCCTCGGCTACGAAGAAAACACCATGTTACAGTCTAATGCTGGGCAATTGCTGTACGCGAAACTGCCCATGGTAAACCTCCCTGAAAACCTGAAAGTAGCCAGGATAAGCGAAGAAAAAGCGGTCAATTTGGATAACATCGACCTTACCAACCTGAAACTGTTATCATACGCGCTGAAAACAAATGGAAGTTATAGTGAGAGTCAAGGCGAAAGCCAAGTGTTACTATAGAAATAGTCCTTTAAATAATCATAGTCATAAGTATTATAGCCGTTGTAATCGTAAAACTTAAATGATTCTTTGTGGCTCGAAGTCACCTGACTACGAAACCTTGTTCAGAGGACTACGAACTCAATAAGAGAGAAGTTATGTGATTCCAGCAACCTGGATGTTCTACATTTAGTTCACCTGAAGCTCTCAGACTGCTGACTACGCGTCTGTAAAAGTCCTGAGTATGAGCTTTCTATGCGGAGCGCAAGCACTTAGCTTTTATACATTTAGGGCGGCTTGTACCAAATTCTTAAATGCACTTAAGCTGATACTTAAACAAAAATCTTCATACAATAAAACGTTAAACGTCATTCTTAAATGTGTTTAAGAATTTGGTGCAAGCGGGGCTTAATCGATTAGCAACCAGCATCGTTCAAAGTCGTAAAGCGTCGGTGGCCGAGCGGTTACAGTATCCGACTCGTAAGCCAGAGGTCTCGGGTTCGAATCCCGCTCCGGCCATGTACCAAAGACTGTTTTCTGAGTTATGTACATTAGTTGAATACTAACCGATGCTCTTACGGTGAGGGAAAACATCGTGATGAAACCTGCACATTCAGGCAACTGGATGTGTAACCATGATCCAATTCGGTCAGGTTCCCCTGGTAGCAGGGTCACGGAGATCAGATGGCAGTCTTCTTCTTCTATTGGTGCCTCTCCACTACTGGACGTTGGCCGTCAGCTCAGCGAACTTTGATTTGTACTGTGCCAGGCGAAACAATTCTTCAACGCTGGCAACGCCTGTCTATTCCCTGATGTTACGAAGCCACGATTTCTTTCTTCGTCCAGCGCGACGTCTCCCCTCAATTTTGCCCATCATAATCAATTGGAGAAGCTGGTACCTTTCGTGACGCAATACGTGGTAAAGATACGCGACTTTCCTCTTTATGACGGTCTGCAACAATTCTCGGCTCCTACCGACGCGCTGGAGAACCTTCACGTTGGAGCTTTGAGTTTCAGCTTTTAGAGTCCAAACTTCGCTACCGTACAGTACCACAGGCCAGACGTAGCACTGGAGCATCCTCACTCGCAGCTTAACCGATAGTTTACGACTGCACAAAACTTTCTCAATTTTCTTGAAGGTTGCTCGGGCGATTTCAATCCGTGTCCGAATTTCCTGTTTGCTGTCCCATTCTTCATTCACCCAAGCGCCGAGATATTTGTACATTGACACTCGCTCGATATCTGATCCAGCCACTGTGATTTTAAGGGTTTGCTGATCCTTTGCTACAACCATGAACTTTGTTTTCGAGATATTATTAGTCAACCCCGCCTTCAAACTGCACTCTTGAACTCGGTCTACTAGTTTTTGCAAATCTTGCTGAGTTGAAGCTATAAGTACAGTGTCATCAGCATATCTCAAATTATTAACGATCCTGCCGTTTACTTTACACTTCCAATCCTTCCAGCGCTTCTGATATTATTGCCTCTGAGTACAGATTAAAGAGCAGAGGCAGTCGCTCCACTGTAATTACCTGATCTGCCAAATCCTGGATCATGGTCAAGGCGGACCCCTCGGACTCGTGCGCGAAGGCACAACCGAGACATTAACGCCAGGATGATTATTTTTATTTTTATCGTGCAAAGTCGTCCAGCGTTTCATGTAGTCCCTAAGTTAATTGTATTTTATAATAATATTAAATTTTTGATAACCAAATTCTACTACTGAATGTTCGGTATGTCTCATATTAAGCAACATCTAACTTCCTCTAGAAGCTCGTATAAATTTTAACGACAGCTCACCGTTACAAGGGAAATAAATTGACGCTAATGACAGGCTGCGAGTCGTAAAAATTCACCAAATAAAATAAATCAAACACAATTTAGCCATCTTATTCCGTTGATTCACGAGTAATTAATCCATGGCTGCTGCTGAATTAATTTGTCTTAATTTCGACTTAGCGACGGACGTCGTCGAAAGATACTACAAAATAGGTATTCAGGAAGTGGGTCAAATATTGTGCTCATCTGTTTTTTTTAGATCTTTATTTTAGGAGCTTTGTCTGAAGGCAATGTCACTCCATTAAATGTACAAGTCAACAAATTACAGCATCTTAATGGAACAAGGCACTTAGAACGTTGGCACTCTATATTGGCTGTGTACCTCGGGATCCGTCCCGGGGTATACAGTTGGTGTACTGTATGGGTGTGTGTGTGTGTGTTGCTGTGTGGCGGTTGCTCATTGGGTCCGCCCGGTGAGCAGCCGTCGCACGGTATTCATATTCGTATTCATATTCATGCTGGTGTGTTGCACCGCTGTGTACCTCGGGATCCGTCCCGGGGTATGCGGTGGTGTACTGTATGGGTGTGTGTGTATCGCTGTGTGGCGGTTGCTCATTGGGTTCGCCCCATGAGCAACCGTCGCACGGTATCCATATTCATGCTTATGCTCGTGTGTTGCACCGTTGTATGACTTGGGATCCGTCCCGGGGTATGCAATGGTGTAGGGTATGGATATGTTATGATCTACCTGTATGGCTCCATTTATTATACGAATGTACACAGCCCGTGAAAATTTAAATTTCACCTTATCTTTGAGCAGACAGTGCATATGCACAAAAGTAGCCCTTATGGGTTGGATGTGTGAGTAAACCTATGTAATAAATTTGTTAACCGTAATCCGTATTGTATTACGAGAGAAACACCATTGCCAACAAACTGTTATGCAGTTTGGCAGGGTAAATAGCAGTAAGACTGAATGTACGAAACATTGTAAGGATTAAATAAATAAATAAATAAAAAATAATTGGATTGTATATAGTATTTGACCCACTTACTGGTATTCGATCGAATTAAAACTTTGCATACGCATGTAACTCAGATGACCATTTAATATGATGATGACAGTGAGCTGATCTGATGATGGAGACGGAAGGTGGCTGCAGGAACCCTAATTCCTATTATTCGATTGAATTAAAATTTAGCATACGTGTCCAAGTCAGATGACAATTCAATATCATGGTGTAAATAAGTTGAGCTGATGATGGAGACTGAAGGTGGCCAAATGAACACTTATATAAAACAATGCAATTCTATTATATTTGAACTTTTCGATTTTCTTTGACCAAGACTATTATAGTCCTAGAAAGTAGCCAAGTTGCGGCGGTGAAGCCGGTAGGTGGCCAGAAAGTTCCAAGTGCGTTAGTGTCATACATTATGTATTAATAATAATAATAATAAATTTTATTCATTAAATCTTATGGGATACATTTACATTAAAATTTAACGTCTAGAATAATATGTTTAAAGGTAATTACTAATAACTAAGTTGCCTGAACTAGGATACCCTGTGTTTCAGGCGAAAAGTTAAAGGCAAAAAGTACAAAAGGCGAAAATGTAACATGGAATAATTACTAATTATACAGAAGTAATCACAAACTTAAATATATTTATAGAGGTATATAATTATAATATATAACAATAATAATATTATATGCGGTCCGACTTCCTACTCTTCCGTGCATACTTCATTCGGTCTTCGGCGTACTTGGTGATGAATTTGGACTTATATTAGGCTAATTTTTTGTATTTTACTCACAAAACCTGTCTTGTCTTTGAAAGTTAGGGTGGTTTCAAGACAAACGAGCCGAAATTCGCGTCATTTATCCCGGTTATACTCTCGCGCGCGAGGGCCCTGGGTCCGTCTTATTGCACTTTCTTGCCCACTTCGTTTGGTTTACGTCATCCCTGGTGTTAACCTTAACGACGTTAACATTGTTGGCTTGAGCCATCGCTACTTGGGCAGGTCTGTCCTTCTCGTACCTGGCGGAGGTGGTATAGCCAAACATTTGGTTCCTACGTAATTAGCAGGTCTGCGCAATGAATGTCCATACCAACGAAGGCGGCACTCTTACAGCTTATCTGGTATGTCACGGACGTTAAGGTTATCGCCAAAATGGCCGATTCGGACGTGATCCTTGCTCATAACTAAATACATTTGACACATGGATCATACTCTCCATGATGAGCAGCTGCTACTTATAAAATCAACATGTAAGCAACACTGATTGACTATTGAAGGCTGTATTAAAGGTATACAGTATAAAGCGCTGAGACACATTGAAGAGGTGCGCCGCGCGGCGTACTGCACGATGTGGCAAAATTTGTTGCAAGCTGAGCAGTTTGTATGCAAGTACATTGATAGGTGACGAAATGTCCCACTGTGCAGCGCGCCGCGCGGCGCACTGCATGATGGGGCAAAACTCACAATCCAAGCTCGAAAATGACATTTCTGTATGAATTTTGTCTACATTTTTCCAATTTGGCCCTACGTGCAGTGTGCGGCGCGATGTCAGTAGATGTCAACATGACACGTCACACTTGACTGTTTCTTTTTACCAACAGTTCGAATCTTTCCTCCTTATGTGAAACAATTGACACACATATATCTGTCTTCTTTTTTTAGTACAGATTCAACGCGTATGATTGAAATAGGAATTCGACCTTGTCAAAGAAATTTTGACCGCTGATGCGTGAGCCCCTCCCTTTTTTGTGATTCTGCAACATTAACGTAGTTGTTTCGCTTTCGTGATCCTTTCGTCATTTTCTTCTAAGTTCCTCCCGAATTATAAATAAGGCATGTTTTGTTCTAGAACACAAGTTTCTAAAAAGAAATGCTGGTACTCGTCGAGATCTACATTTCAGATTGCAGCTGTCAAACTTAAGACTGTAATAACTCTGAAAATATTACTCCTAGAACACTCCCATGATCGCAATCCCCGATCCACACATAACCGGTTGTTACATTTTCCTCTTCACCACACTGGTTTTATATGCGATGGTGGCCATGCGACTCTGGAATGGTCTCCCCTCTGGAATTTGACTTTTGACTAGCAAATTCTCGTTCTAAAAGGCTGTACACAAGCATTATCTGCATTCCCCATAATTACATTATTCCCCCTATTATTTACTCCTATGTACCTATCTTTAGTATGTATTTGTTGTTTAACTATTTCTTGTATATTTGTAAAATTGTATAAATTTAGCATTTATTGATGTAAAGTATCCCTTCCTTCACCTTATCTTATTGTTTCTTCCGCACCGTCTACCGTTTTCGATATTTTATTTTTTCACGGTTGACTGGTAGATAAGGCTACTATAGCTTTAAGTCCGCTAATGTACCTTTAGTGCATAAAGTTTTAATAAATAAATAAATAAATAAACACTAGTTCCACAAGAGAAATGATAGTGCTCGTCGAGATCTACATTTCGGGTGACGCGCGTGGATGCGTTTATTTATTTATTTAGGAATAAAGTTTACAATGACATCTGTCAAACTTAAAACTGTAATAACTCTAAAACGATTGCTGTTAGAACGCTTGTTCCAGAATATAAAAGATAGATCTTGACGAGTAGGTACTGTAATTTCTTTACTAAAACTAGTTTTCTAAGAGTAATTGTTTCCGAGTTATGAAATTAAAGCTTTAAGTTTTATACACACTCTTCATGCGCCTGGTGACCGGCGGAGACCAGCGGGGCTACAGGCTATCTTAGTGGACAACTGAATTTGACAAAAAAATATGACACTACTCTAATTTGGTAGATGCTATAGACAGCGGCCACCGTAGATGACGTAGTGTACAATTTTTTAATGTCAAATTCAGTTTCCAACTGTCGCAGTTGGCCCCCGCACCGATACGACGCCCCGCGGACTTCTGGTGTGTTCAGTGATACAGTCACGTTCATAATTGTTATCGATAGATAGCTCGTTCTTTCATATGACATACATTCATACTGTCACGCCTTTCTCCCGTTGTGGTTGACAGAGACTACATTGTTCTACTTGCTACCGTTTTAACAAATCTCTATGGCTTCTTCATATATACATAATTATGCGAGTCGTATAAAATAAAGCAAAAAGCTCTCGTGCAAACGTTGCCTAACTTAAAATCTCTTGCAAATCTCTTATGCGAACGTTGCCTAATTTGAAAAACCAGAATAACACCACCGTTTTGTTTGGTTGTCACCGTGACGGGGCACCGCGCAGTGCACTGCACCGCGCCAGTGGATATTCGGCCTAAGGCCGGAACTCCATTGGCGCGGTGCAGTGCACTGCGCGGCGCGCCGCGCGGTGCCACGTCACGGTGACAACCAAAGAAACGGTGGTGTTATTCTGGTTTTTCAAATTAGACAAGGTTCGCACGAGGGATTTTAAGTTAGGCAAAGTTTTCACGAGAACCTTTTCGATGCTTTTACGCGCGTTATTTGAAATGACTCGCATAATTATTGACCATATGTCTTCTCGACTGTGTGTTCACACCCAGGCGTAAAAAGTAAATAGAGATTTTTTAAATCTGCTCACTCAAATGCAACCAAGAGAAACGTACGAAAAGGATATCATTCATTAAAACACTGAAAGTAGATTAAAACACTTTCAGTGCCGGCCCGAAAATTATTATGCGATTTTCAGATACAGCATACAGTTTTTATAATTTTTTACTATGGTGCCAAACCTGTACGCCCACCACCACCACTATGTAAAGAAATTGGACCACCTCGATTGGTCTACCTCGAATACTATGATAACTTTTCCTTTTTACCCGACTACGAGGAAGCCAAGGAAGGAAGCTTTTTTTTTATTATCAATAAGTTTGCATTTGACCTCAACTCACCTGATGGAAAGCGACGATGGGTAGTGAAGTTAACAGTCTATGTAAGTATGAAGAAGCCACAGAGATTTGTCAGGACCGTAGCAAGTGGAACAATGTGGTATCTGCCTATCGCTACGGGAGAAAGGCGTAACCGAATGAATGTGTGTCATTGTTGGTTGTATCAATGAATGTTGATCTCGACAACCACTATCATTTCTATTTAGGAACTAGTTTTATAGTTATTACAGTTTTAAATTTGACAGCTGTCATCCGAAATGTAGATCTTGACGAGCACTATCATTTCTCTTCAGGAACTAGTGTTCTGGGAGCGATCGCTTCAAAGTTATCACAGTAATAAGATTGACAGCTGTCATCCGAAATGTAGATCTTGGTGAGCACTATCATTTCTCTTTAGTAACTTATGTTCCAGGAGCGATCGTTTCAGAGTTATTACAGTTTTAAGTTTGACAGGTGTCATCCGAAATGTAGATCTCGTCGAGCACTATCATTTTTCTTTAGGAACTAAGTTCGTTCTAGGACCAAAAGTCACAGAGTTATTAGTCTTAAGTTTGACAGCTGCCATCCGAAATGTAGATCTCGACGAATGCATTTCATTTTAGAAACTTGTGTTCTAGAACAAAACATGCCGTATTTATTATTCGGGAGGAACTGAGAACAAAATGACGAAAGGATCACGAAAGCGAAACAACTACGATAATGTTGCAGAATCACAAAAAGGGGCGGGGCTTACGCATGAGCGGTCAAAATTTCTTTGACAAGGTCGAATTCCTATTTCATTCATACGCGTTGAATCTGTACTAAAAGAAGAAGACAGATATATGTGTGTAAACTGTGTCACATAAAGAGGAGAGATTCGAACTGTTGGTAAAAAGAAACAGTCAAGTGTGACGTCTCATGTTGACATCTGCTGACAGCGCGCCGCACACTGCACGATGGGGCCAAATTGAAAAAATGTGGACAAAATTCATACAAACTGACATTTCGGGCTTGGATTGCGCGTTTTGCCCCATCATACAGTGCGCCGCGCGGCGCGCTGCACAGTGGGGCATTTCGCCACCTATCAATGTACTTGCATACAAACTGCTCGGCGTGGAACAAGTTTTGCCACATTGTGCAGTGCGCCGCGCGGCGCACCTCTTCAATGTGTTCCAGCGCTAACATACCGATATACAGTATAACATAAGAATGTGTGTGAGTTCATGTAAACGTGTTGGATATGTGGTTAAAGGAAATATCGACGTCGAATATCAATCCGTGTCACATAATAGAAAATTGCCTCGTCCGTTGACCTGTCGCGGACATATATCAACCAAGTGAATTAACAAATCCATTGTAAAGCCATATTTCTCGTCGGACGTTGTTACAACTTCAAACTCACCTCTTATTTAATTTCAACAAATTAATAAATCTGCTAAAAGTGCTTTCTTCGTGAATTTCTTAATAGTGGTCGATTATTTTTCCTTTTAAGTTGTAGGAGCCTTTTGCGGGGTGAATGGAGAAAATGTAATTAATTTTTTATCAATGTAAAACCTCCTTCAACCAAAGCAATTTTTCTGTCGTGCCCAAATTGTCTACTATTATTAATGTAAATGTAATTAATGTCTATTACTAAGTTTACCACTGACCCAACAGCTGTAGATACCTACACATATTTATTGATCTCCTCTTTAACTATGCCCTGTATTTCCATAACTGCCTGTAGGGTTTTACAGGCGCTAGTCTAACTTGCACGCTTCCGATTTCCCGATCTCTGTGTAACTTGTAAACAGTCGCAGTAAGCAGGCATTGGCCACTACCTCACTTAATGGTAAATGACTATGCGGCTGAAGATGGATGGATGGATGGCATGCCTGTCTAGATACAGATTATTCACTCTACCCTTAGATTACATTGCCAGGTAAAGCGTTTAAATTCCTAAGCCCTACGCATTAAAAAGGTTTAGCCAAAGCAGTTAATGCGGGTAAATCTGTAATTGGAATATTATTGTTATAGACTGGGCACCTACTTGCTTTTATTCTTGTCAAATATTTAGACATATAAATTAGTATGTTTTTATTTTATGAACACATGGCTCAAGGTTCAATAAAGCTCGTCACTAAGTATTAACTAGAACAATACCCAGTCGATAGTGGGTAAACCAATAATTAATCAACATAGGTTACGAGTAGATACGTGTTCATTAACTTTTGATTGACTGGATACCATTCTCGTAAGAACTCTCACGCAAAGAGTTTGCCTGTTTGTAAACATACTTACTGGCCAACATGATCTTTGTAGATTCTTAGAAAAAGAAAAGGTTATTCAAACTTCGTACTGAATTTTGATTCTACTGAATTAAGTAGGGCCCGATTATACATCACCTCTAGACATTGGCGTATCTAGGGCTATTTTCCAGGGGGGGTCTGGCCCCCAGAGGTAGCCGATGTAGCCAGGTCGGCCCCCAATGTACAGTCAGCTAGCACGATTCATAAAAAGCATCATAATTCATAAAAAGCTTTATCTTGTCGCGGTAACGTAATGTCATAGTTCATATGTTTGAATAGTAAACTGCAGTACTTAAACGAAAGCTTTATAGCCACAATGTATAATTAGCTTTGTATCGCGGTAAACAACGCGATAGATACGTATCGCGATGTCATCATCTTCATATCAGCCGGAAGACGCCCACTGCTGGGCATAGACCTCCCTCTGCGATCTCCACAAAAAACGGTCCTGTGCCTTCCGCATTCAGCTGGTCTGCGATCTTTACCAAGTCGTCGGTCCACCTTTTGGGGGGCAACCCATGCTGCGTCTTCTGGTACGTGGTCGCAACTAGAGAACTTTACAGTACCATGGGCCATCTGTTCTGCGTGTTATATGCACTGTCGACTGCTATTTTTTAAGCTTGGCAATCCTTTGGGCTTTTTTGGTGACATTAGTTAATTGGATCTCTTAATTTCTGATTAAATCGCGCAATGAGACTACGAGCATAGTCCTTTCCATTGCCCTTTGGGTGCAAGTGAGCTTTCTTAAAAGGTCCACAGTGAGACATGGCCATGTCTCCGTTCCATAGGCTCCCGTCACTGGCAACACACATTGGTCAAAGAGCTTCGTTTTGAAATACTATGGTAATTGGGATGAAAATATATATGGCGTAGCTTCCCGAACGCTGCCCAAACAACTTAAAGTGGAGCGCTTCCATTTATCACTGGAGTAGTCACAACATGGGTATTTGACACCATTTTCGTCTTTTCCATTTTCAGACCTACTTGTTGAGAGACACCACAGAGGTCATCGAGCATTTTGCCCAAGTTTTCCAAGGTTTACATGACTACCATATCGTCAGCAAATCTAAGTTGAGTGAGTACTTGCCGTTAATTGATGGCAAGTCCGTCCCAGCCCAGAAGCCTGAAGACATCCTCCAATGCAGCGGTGAACAACTTCGGTGATATGACATCATCTTGTCTACACTCCTCGCTACAGTTGAATAGGCTTTGAGTTCAGGTTCTGGAGACGTGCTGACATAGTGGTGTTTTTATACAAACACTTTAATGCTTCTTGCTTTTTTTTAGCTTGGTCTATGCCGCAGATTTTTCGGCACCGCCGTTACCGTGACCGCTACTATACCACCATGCCCCCCCCCCCCCCCCCCCTTTCTACGCCTATGCCTCTAGAGAACGCAATACCGAAATCCCGAAATACATTTTGCGGGACAAAAGTCATTCATATATGTTATTCTGTGCGCGGCGGCACGAAGGCCGTGAACTGGCTGCTTGGGCGCCAGCTAAGCGATGTGTAGCTACATTTAAGAGCTTAACTATCGAACCACCCAATACTTGTCCAATACGCTCATACATTTCTGGCGTGACAAATACTTCATAAATACCTCATCGAGTTTTAATTATTGAGAGACAATTATTACCTCTGATTACGTCTGTCGGTATGGGTAGGTCGATATACGCCTTATGTAAAAATATTGTCAGGCGTAAAGCGATCACGTTGACGAAATTATTTAAATACGGATATAATCATTGTCTTATTGGCTATCAAACCGCGAAAACCTAATTAAAATTGATTAAGTATTTATATAATTAATTGATTAAGTATTTAAGATTCAGATTTATGTGTTGCGTATATGGAAAAATATGGGGTGGTTCGATAGTTATTCTCGCAAGTGCATTTCTAAAATAATGTTTCATCTTCTTAGAATTAGAGGTATATTTTGTGGTATATACATAATTATTTCAATTTATGTTGATGTTGACGTGAATATGTCAATTTAAGTCGTAATCTACTTAGTCTAAATGTACTAACACACCATTTAAAATGTATCAAAAAGCTTGTGTTATTTGGGTGAAAACTAAAACCATGGAAACGAGATCCATCAGTTTTTAATACGATTGATTTCTGGGGTCTAATGCCATCCTGCTAGATCCCGCGAATACCTGGATCCAGCTGGACTAAGATGTTTCAGTCCCGCAAGTACCTGGATTGAAATTATCTTTTTTTTTTAGTCATACGGTAGGCAAACAGGCCAGCGGGCTACCTGATGCTGACGTGATCTTGCGGGATTGCATTCCCTAGTCACCACTTACAAATCGCGTATGCGTGGCTTCCGCGTAGTCACCGCTAGCGCCCGAACAGGAATCGCACAGCCTACCATATTGGCGCGAATGATGAGGACGACTGTGACGACTATAACGCGACTGCGGCGACTGTATACATTTGGGACAAATCGCGCAGAAATTGCGTACGTAGACTTTTTAGTATTAATATAAGTTGAACAAATATTCATTTTCAGAATAAAATATGCTGAGATTCTTGAGGGGCGTTGTAGGGGCGGTATCGTTCGGAATTCGATTTTCCCACAGTTTTGAGATTTAGGTACCTCGTTTTATAATTACAGTCGTGTGTCTGTAATTATAAAACGTGGGTGTTTTACCGTTCACCTATCTGTAACAGTGAAAAAAACAGTAAAAGCTAAATATCTGTAGTTAGACCCTTTACATTTAAAATCTAAAAATGTATTAAAAAAATTATTTTATTATCTTTGTTTATTTCGCAGGCAAAGGGGAACGGAAACAAAAAGTTATAGTGTCTGCAAATAAAAGAGCGGGTTTGCATGCTAGGTATAAATGTACTTACAAAATCTACTTACCGACATATGGGTAGATTTGCTGAATATTGTTATTTATAACTAAACGACTTCCTTCCTTCCTTCCATTCTCAGTTATGATTATAAACGGTTAACAACTACATACCTATCTACTTTGGTATATTCAGTAAGCAGTTAATTCAAATAATAACAAAAGTAGGTAGGTATAAATATTACGTTTAAGTATTCTCTAAAGAGATTACTTTCGCAATAAAAGTCACTAGGTTTCCTTCCGTGCAGATAACTTTATTAAATTCGAAGCGAATCCTGGTTTTACGACGGTATTTTACGATTGTCATCAAACATAATGTACGTTCCTACTCAAAATCTATTTAGTTACCTGTGCGGAGATATATTACTTACAATTACGGTTTCTTATTTACGTTTTCACGTCGTAAAGATAACGTGCACCAGAAGAGGCCTGGAAAATATTGCGACAACAAAGTCCAAGAAAATATTTCCACCCGTAGATTCCTATCAGGCGCACATGTAGAGTGGAGAACAACAGTATAGAGAGTGCAATTTCTCCTTGCGCTTGTAGAGAGCAAAGTAATCCTATAAAGAAAGATTATAAGTAAATCTCTAATAATAACGTTCTTTTAAAAGCATTGTTGTAGACTCGTAAACGCGTTTGCTTTCGAATTAGAACCACGTTCATCCGGATAGTAATTATTGTACCTAATTTAGACAAATACCATCCGTGTGGTATCCGGCAGAGTAGAATACCACCAACCCTTACACTCGTGGATGTTTATATAAGTATAGGGCAATTCATGTTTTCGAGACAAAATATCTAGAGTCTCCGAAGGCTGGAAAATTGGCAGCATATTCCATTGTTATGTTTATAAAACTGCGATCTCCAACTCGCCTGCCAAGCGTTGAGATTATGGCAATAACCTTCCCTTTCGTGGGAGAGGCCCTAAGTCCTGCAGTGGACGAGACAAATACCTATCAGAATACAGCCACCAATGTCCTATATACCAATAACCTTTTTGCCTCTCCAGCACAGAAAGGGCACCTTTGCTGCGTGAAAACTCGCAGGAAAAATGAAGATTCACTATCACAGAGGAAAAGTGATTTAAATTTCGAACTTCACGTACTGGGAAAAATATACTAGACGATGGTTCGTTCCAAAGAGATTGGAAAGTTAGCTATCTTCGTGGGTATGACTGGTAAATTTTTTTTTGCTCTATGGTTCGTTCAGAAACTCATTTTAGCCTAGTAATTTATTAAATCATATATATGGCACAACATTTCGTATATTATTTATCGAAAATTATTTTATAAATTATACTGTTGCCTTTTTAAAGACGTCATATTTAAAATAAATGCTAGTGATAAATAATAAAAAAATTATCATGGCGTTAATGTCCCGGTTGTAATCACGCGCGCGAGGGCCCTGGGTCCGCCTTGACCATGATCCATGATTTGGCAGATCAGGTGATTACATTGCACGACTGCCATCTGATCTCCGTGACCCTGTTGACAGGGGAACCGGAACAGATTAGATCGTGGTTACACATTCAGTTGTCTTAAATATGCAGGTTTTATCACGGTGTTTTCTCTCACCGTAAGATAAACGGTTTGCGTTCAAGTAATGTACACAACTCAGAAAAGATTCATTGGTACATGGCGGCAGTGGTCTCGAACCCGGGACCTCTCGCTTAGAAGTCGAACACTCTCACCACTAGGCCACCGACACTCCGAATAAACTGCTTGTTTATAGCTTTACAGATTTTCATAGCAGTCGGGGTTATTAGTTTGGACCTACTTTATTATTATTATTATAACCTAATAGATATCGGTAACACCGACGACTTAATTTAAATTATATTTGTGATTATGCAATACACAAGGGTACAATAAAAAATCCAGAATAGAAGCCGGGATGCATTTTAAGGTTGGGAGCGAGTTGTAGGGAGGTTTGTAGAGAGAGAGTTGTATTCAGGTTGTGAAACTGAATAGCGACTGTCTACTCTACTCTGTGTGGAACTATGGACGCAGACAAAAGTGTAACTGTAAATGGTGTTTTTAAAGGCAGAGAACTTTAAATTGAAATAAAATACAGAAAAAGTATTTAGTATCAGTAAAACTAGCTTTATTGGAAAGATAATTGTATGACATTTATGTTTGAATATTATTTCGGTCGAGTGGCCGTCGTCAATCAACCAAAAATGAGATTAATCGCCGAACAAAATTTTGTATGGGGAAAGAAATTAACATCAACAAATAATTTCACGTTGGCTAAGGAGATTGTATGATCAAACTCCATTATACTATTTTCTTTGAAGATATGTTAAGTCACTTTTCTACACCAATAAACAAAAGACGATCGATCGCAACATTCGGTGAGTTAATTAGCGAAATAGTGCGAAAAGATTGGGCCATGTACGCGCCAGTCACGGCAGCTACACTGCAGAAATTATATTTAAACATACTTGCCATATCTATTCAATAAAGCTAGTTTCACTGATACTAAATACTTTTTTTTATCTTTGTTTTATTCCAAGTTAAAGTTCTCCGTCTCTAAAAAAACACCCTTTATTAAGATACATGTGTAAGTTATAATTGCTGCTAACATTTGACATACCTAGAAGTAAATTTAACATTTGGGAAGAATGTAGCATAGAATTTTCGAAATCGGTTCAGTAGTTTCGTAGATTATCCTCATCATATCGGCCGAGAGACGCCCACTGCTGCGCATGGGCCTCCCCTAGAGATCTCCACAAAGGCCGGTCCTGTGCCTTCCGCATCCAGCTGGTACCTGCGATCGTCACCAGGTCGTCGGTCCACCTAGTGAGAGGCCTACCCACGCTGGGTCTTCCGGCACGTGGTCGCCACTCGACAACTTTACTGCCCCACTACTGCCTATTTCATTGTCTTTACTGTATTATAACCTAGATATGTTGAATTAAGTAAAAAAGTAAAAGTAAAGTAAACATATATTAGGTACTTCACCTAAATATATAGACTAAAGAATACACTGTTGCGTGAGCCTCGATTCAATTAAATGTGAAATAGGGGTCTGTCGGCCCCGAGGCAAATACCTCACCGACATACCTACCTACATAATAACCTAAAAAGTAAAGGTCTCAGAGAAACAATATCCATCTGTATCTAAGCTACGTATGTACAATAATAATAAGTACAGCGGAAGGAGGCTAGAGCTACATTGTACCTTATCGAAAAAGGTTGGAGTGTCGCTTTTATTTCCGGCTGATTGACTAAATCGCCATGAATACCTATTCACTTTTTTTGTGGTTATCATTTTGATAATTATATTGATTGTGGGCTAGCTTTTGGAAGGGGGGGCTAAGCCAACCTTACCTGCCTTTGGTACGTACTGACATCCGGGGCCCTATTTTTAAACAGCACGCCTCGAGTCTAACAGTTTTCAATTTTGATTTTCGGCATGTAAAAACAATATTTTAATTCGAATGGTTTAAAAATAGAGCCCCAGCCGGGACTGCCAATCGGCTTGTTCCGGCTTTTTATCGAGTCGATGGACTTAACTCCCCCTTACACTATGTTTGCACAGTATTCGGCGACGCGTACAGCATTTGGACTGGCCCGAACAAGTCTACCGTTGTACAAGTTTTAGGATACTCCGAGCATGAGACGAGGTTATCCATGGTTGTGCGGGTCAGATGGTAGTAGACCACAATATTATATGAAAAGTTGCTGAATTACTGTAATTTGTGCAATTAAGTTATAATTAATAAATAAAAGGCCCTAATAGAATACACAGATAGGGTGTCGCCACATGATGCCAACGACCGGGCGAAGGACGGGAAAGAGTAGGAAAGCGTACCAAAAACCGGAGTTGACCTCTAATAGATACTACGATGGTAGTAGGATGGTGATGACGTCCCTAATGTTACGGAAACCTGAATAACGTTAATTGATATTTAAATATGTATGGGGTGAGGGAAAATGATATTTGTTACAGACAGAGTCGAGGGACATTTAAATATTCATATTACAAAGTTCGAGTAGAATTTCTGTTAGCCACGATAAAACGTCTGTATTATACTCAATTCATCTTTATTGAAATCATTCGATTTCAAATAACATTCCATTAGATACCTACTTACCTACTTATTTTCATTTCATTAAAAATAAATGACTCCATAACAATAAAAAACTAAGCTCAGTGACGACGATAAATTTGCTGAAGTAAGTATAATCCTTTCATTTGCCGAGTGATCTCATTTCCAGCACATCAATCATAAGGGGAGAGCTTGGGTGTCTCAAATCTGAGGAGCTCCGAGCGACTTGAAACGTTTGAAAGTTTTTAATTTCGCCAAGAATTCGTAAAGTTGTGAGTTGAGATTGTTCCTAGGAGTGCGGGGTGGGGTGGGGGAGGGTGGTGGTGCGGGGCGGGGCGAGCGCTCAACAGGTCCCGGTCCAGACGGATCGATGGGAGGCTGGCGCCTGCGCGCTGCACACGGCAAACACCATGCGCACGCTGGTGCTCCTAGCGCTGTCATTCCTCGCATCAGGTACGTCAAAACAAACTAATATCAAATACCATCATCCCCCAAACCCATTACCAACCATTAGAGATTCATTACCATCCGTAGACCCAGTAGCACAATGTTCCCGCCACTAGACAGTCGGAAATTACATGATTTTATGTATTCCTTGTCTATGGTCTACGAATCTTTACCTGCATGGTAGCTTGGCATGCTGTAGCTGTAGAATATCTCTAAAACCGTTGAGCAATTAGTATTTAGTAAAAATAGCAGCAAGCTAAACGTTTTGTTTGCCAGAAAGTGACCGGACAGTAAATGATATTCATGACTAAGTCGGGCGACTGTTGCCGCCCACGTCGGGGCCGCCGTCCTGTTAATGCTCTTGCTTCGCTTGCGAAATCAAAAAAACATCCAATAATAGAAATTTAGATCTATGTAGGTAGCCAATTTTTGAATATCTTTCCACGGATACAAACCTTTGAATAATCTTTGCAAATCACCATGAGATTGACTAAAAGGTGATCTATGCAAGAATGTGTTACTTTATTTTTTGTCCCAGTCAGTTACGGTCTCATACTGAGCTGCAAAACTAATCTGTGCTCGTTTTATAAACAACCGAGAATGAACGCACTCGGCGATGTAGGTTAGATTCGCAGGACGATAGATTCAGAGGAGGTCAGTTTCTTATTTAGTCAGATTCGAACTACGACAGATTCTGATTACATCTACCTACATATTGTCCTACAGTGGCACATAATGAGTTCGAAAAAGTTCTTTCGTCCGTTCTCTTGTCACAAAACACCATCTATATACTGTATATACTATCAAAGACAAAGACGAGAGAGTAAACTCTTACATTGTAGTCAAAGCAATAATGATTCTCTTCATGTACAGGCTCAAGCCATGACCTGCGCGATTTGTCCTATGTATTTGTACGATGTTGTATGCAATTTTGGTTTCTATACCAATGATAGAAAGCTTATTTTATTATTTGTAAATAAACGCGCAGAACTCGCATCGCGCTCGCACAGTTGTCGCGTCGCGCCGGCCTAGTCACCGCATCATCGTCCGCACCAATATGGTGGGCGCTTTTCCTATTCGGGTGCTACGCGGTGACTAGACGGACAACGCGGTTTGTAAGCGGCGATATATAAACGGGCTATTAAAATCCCACGACATGCTGCAGTCTTCTAGCAGGTACCGTCCTTCTCTAAACTCTCTGAAAATAGTTTCAAGAGAGATCAATGCTTGAGTTCACTCAGGGGCCTTACCATGAACTTTAAAAAACCATCCAAGTTCCACGCAGTTCAGTTGGGAAAGAGACAAGCTTATCTGACACGCATAGAGCTGTCTCATTCTAAGCAGAGCAGTTATGTTTAGGTCCTGCTATAAGAGCGCATGGTAAGCCCCCAGTTCCCTCGGAACAGTACTAACCCTTTCTGCGCCCGCGCATCTTCCAGATAGCGAGTGCGACCTGCTTCGGGACAGCGTACACGTGACATCAGCAGCGGCAAGGCCCAACAATGAGCTGTGGTGTTTCAAATGCTTGGCTGAAACCCCGGACGACGAATGCGCCAACCTGCAACGGAACACCACCAACTTCGTCCACAAATGCCACAACGACAGGAGGATGTGCATGGTAAAGGTCCTCCGTATAAAGTGCCTATCAACTGTTATGATGTTAGATAGTGCAGCCCACTAGCGGCCTACGTCATTTAATAAACTAACCGACAGACATCTGTTAAGTAAAATATTTATTTTCTAAACTGCTGAACCCATTATAATTAAATTAACATTGGTAATAACATGCAGCAGCACTCTCGGGTTTAGAATCAAAACAGGAACCGTCGTCAACAACCTTGAAGAAACAAACTTGCCTCCAGGGGTAGAACAAAAAATGATCCGCATCCCACCCAGACTGCTGAGCTGGACTGCGACCTCTTAACTCGAATTGAACGTCGCCATATTTAATCAATAGGATCGCATACAATCTCTACCAATGGCAGCGTAGCTGCCTGGCTGCGATTGGAAATTTGAATTACAAAAAAGTGAGTAGGGCGACTCAACGTCTGTACAGACTGGACCAGCCTCAGCGTAACGCTCAATAAAAAAAATAAAACACAATCTGATTAAATATGTGAACAAGTTATTTTTAATATAAAAGAAAGAGTTGACTGAGTGATTTACTGACTGTATCATAGCAGACGCACATCCTCATTGATTGAACATTACACAGTTAAACGAAAGCATCTAGTTCCTGCAATTGAAATGATAGCAATTGCATTGCAATCATTCTCGCCGCCTACCAGCGCAGTCGCAGTGACTCACTGGCTATGTATAGCTTTGACATTCTACTTTTTGTTGTTTGTTGTTCTATACATGTGATAGTTAGTTCAAAGAGTTTGCGGTTTTCATAAATGGATATCAAATTAATTTCCCATAAGAGTGTCACAGTTGTTTGATACGATAACGGCGCGATTACTTTTCTACGCATGATAATTCTATTAACTGATTATGATATAACTGATCAGCAAAAAGAAATCACGATTTGGTCAGCTGAAAAATATATTCTGTTAGCAATCTTGATCTTGATTTAAATTTCTTAATTTTCTGCGAGGCTTTCCAACGTAAGTTAGTTACTTAAACACAATATTCTACTATTTACTACGTTAGTAGGTACCTGGGTAGTCGTCGCACAAACCTCCATAGATTTAATTATATTGGGTAGTCCAAACGGTTTGTCTTGTAGGGATAGAGGCTTGGCTCTTCAGAGATCTTATAAAGGTATGTTTGTGAGTGAAAACCGCTATTGCTTGCTAGGCTTGGCAACCAAACGTACTTAAAATGTTTTGATGGGATTATGATATAGATATCAATTGCTGAGCGTACTAAAACTCAGAATCAGCTGGATCGATTTGAATAATTATTTTTTTTGTTTTGTTCACTTTAATAAAGGGGTGGTTTAAACGCAAAAAAGGGTAGGTAGAGATAGAGTAGGTGTAGGGTAGATGTAGGGTAGGTCTAGTCTAGGTCTAGGGTAGTGGTAGGACGCCACTACTAACATATAGAACTCCTCTACATCTGAATCAAAATGGAATTCTGTAACGATTTTTTTTCGTAAAAATATGATAATTCGATCGAGCCATAGACACTAGAGTGTGACACCGTGCCGACACAATATTATCTATGTATTTAACAGATCAACGGCTTAGTAAATACCTACCTTGAAAAATGCCAATATTCATGACTAAGTATTACGTAAGCACCTAAGATATCTACCTAGATTTTAAACCTAGGCACGTTACGAAGAAAATGATAACTGTCGTTACTCACACCTCCTTTAGCACTTACATACCTACCTTAGCCCCGGCATTACAAGCGTCCATTGTTTGATAACAATCCATACGTACTTAGCCAATTTTTAAACTCGCTTTGGCTCATCACTGCTATGAATGTAGGAACTGCAAAGATATATACATATCTACATAGTACAAATGAAAGTCGCTTATCTGTCTGTATGTATTTCTGCCTCCTCCTAAACCACGCAACGGATTTAGATGCGGTTTTCACCATCAGTCAGAAAAATAATGATATGTATAATAAATGCATATCTGAAAACCAGCGTAGTGACAGGCATGAGCCCTCACAGCATTATGCTGAGATTGGTCCATTTCGGTTTTTATTACATCACTGGCTGGTCTTACGTAATTTTCAATCATAATTTACTGTACTCACTTTAGGTTAAGGATTTAATGAGGAACCGAATAAAGTGCTGTGTTTATGTCATATTATAATAGACAAACCCTCGAGAAAACCCATGCGAAGCGGGGGCATGTCGTTAGTCTTGTTCCGATCCGAATCTACTGCCTAGTAGTTTGGCAGTCGGAAAGTTTTAGTATCCTATTCCACTAATACCGAAGAACGTGCTCATAGGTATAGTCGACATCAAATCATCCTACCAGAACCAGTACGATGAGCTAGCGTCTCTATAGACGCTCATAGCAATGGTAGCTCCTTTTATACTGGATAGGGTTGACATGCTGACTTCCGTACATTGACTTGCGGGAATTGAGGAGTGGCCACGAAACATGTTATGTAGTTAACTATAAAGTGAAAGGGGAAAGCCGAAAATATTCCTAAAGCCATAATCATATTGATAACTAACCAGATAACACTGCTTGGTCATGTGATACTACTGAAAAGTTAAACAACTATTTATAAAGATTACAAATGACACGATAACAATATGAGATAACTGCCATATAGGTAGGTTTTTATAAAAAAAAATCGCTTTCATAAACACCTTGGTATCTCGATATATTTAACTAAGTTTAAAAGGCGTTAAATAATATGGAATGAAAATGACAAAAGTATAGTACAACGGTAAGTACACTCACTGGGGCCTCATTCTCGTGCTGGGCATTTCGAATTCGATATATTTTCTAGCCACGTATCTCATTAAAATGTCTGTTGCAGCCAATAAATATTTTCTCAACTATCTTCGACAGTCATATATTGTCGAAGTTAAATTTCAATGAGGTTTTATTATGGATTTTTGGCCAGAGGTAATGCCACAGCGTCATTTTTTCAATTTTTGTCTGTTTGTCTGTTCGCGTATCACGCAAAAACTACTGAACGAATCTTGATCCGATTTGATAGTTTGGTAGCTTGAAGTCCAAAATGGCAGCGTGCTGCGGGGTACAATCTTAGCCATGTTTAATTCTGATAGGTAGAACCAGAGATACATCTTGACCTCCCCATAGTACTAATTTTCGGTACTAGTATTGTTAATCTCACCAGTCTGAACTCTCTCCGCAGGTCAAGCGGTTCTCCTTCACAACCTCCACAGAGAACTCCACCACGGCCTTAAAGATGTGGGCTCTCGAGCGGAACTGCACCAAGCACTGCGAGCCTGGTTGCATCGTCATCGGGGAGCGCACAAAACTCTACGCCTGCACATCCTGTTGCACAGACCAGCTCTGCAACGTGGGCTCCCCCGCCCCCGCCCCCACTCCCAACATCACCCCCTTAATCTTCACTTTACTCCCTCTAGTTAGACATTACCAAAAACAAGGACCATTCCACTGATTGGAGAGCAGCAGTTGAACGTGACACTTGGATTTGAAACACAGCCGTTTTTAAATTATTCATTATGATCGTACGTAA
The DNA here is from genome assembly GCA_907269095.1 of Blastobasis adustella. Classification (NCBI taxonomy): domain Eukaryota; kingdom Metazoa; phylum Arthropoda; class Insecta; order Lepidoptera; family Blastobasidae; genus Blastobasis; species Blastobasis adustella. The sequence goes on from OU026124.1 coordinate 13,367,109, forward strand.
CTATCTAAATATCCACACTGTGCTAGCTGTGCAAAAAATTCTTGCAATTAGCAGAAGCTTGATAGAGACCACTTGCCCACCCAACGCTTTTGTGACCCATATTTCTATGTAAGAAGTAAGTACCTGGTTTGTTTCTCGAAAAGACTAAAAAGAAAATTATTCACGTTGGTATTTATTCATCGTTTTTCGACTATTGCTCGCGCTAAATGGATAGGCAATATCGAAAATTGATCCCTCGTTCAGAAGAGTCAGATTCATTCATTAAGTGATCGTTGTAATGATTTAAATAAATCCTATTCGTTACAATTTAATTAAATTCCTATATTTCTCTCAAGAAAGTTCTTGTTCTCTTTGAGCTATCGTACTACTTTTAAGATCTTTTGTACAACAAGAAGGCAATAAGGAAATTGAATTTAATTCTATTGATAATACCGGTTCTTGACCGAGAAGTCAAAGCCAAGAAGCATTTGCCACTGAGTATAAGGCTTTGAGTTAAGTTGAAGCGATTCTCTAGTGTATGAGTGCTTCTCGTAATTATCCGACGCGACACCTCGGATTTATAAAAATTTTGAAAATTATTTTCATTGCTAATATAAACATACATTATTTCGTAATCTCGAGAAACATTCCACAATGTACCTACTCATTTATGAATCCAAGTGTGACATTTGACTATTGGATAGTTAGACTAATTAGGTTTGAAAGAGCGGATGGGAAATGGAAGGGAAAGTCTATGTTGGTAAATGTTTTGGAAAACTATTTAATTTCTTTATCTATTATTAAGTATAGGCCGTTTAGGTTTAATACCAGTCATATCCTTTCTGGATAACCTATTGTAGATACTTGACGGTAGGTACTCGTAATTTTTTTTTTTTATCTACCTACATATTAAATAGCTAAAAATACGAAAGCTTGTACCGATTACCCACATCTTCTCACCGCACACGCTTACTTTTAACTTGTTCAATATAATCAATTAATGTCTATTTTCCAAAACATAAAATATTGTGATTTTAATTCTTAAAGTTTAATCTTTTATATTTCTGCTCAAATATAATTATTTAAGTAAGTACCTTAGTTAGTACCTAGTTGACATCGGTTGTTCTTCCTAGGTTACATACAGTTTACTTTGAATTTAAAATATATTTCCTGAATTACCTACCTAGTCAATGAAATAAAATGAAATAATAATTACATTTGGAATATTTTTCTTTTATGAAAATTCCTACTTACCCATAAACGATGACGATCAGTAATTTCTCATTTAATGTTAGATATCATTAGATTAGATAGGAGTTTTCCTCAAGTAGGTACCTACCTAGTTAGATACAGTCACCGTAGTTCAGTAAATACTGGCCTACAGATTAACCTACCTAGATTTTGATACTTATACTACAAATGAATGTTGGTATGAATGGTGGCAATGTGGAGTTATGGGTCTGACTAATATCACTAAATATAGGTCTACTCATAATAACTATCCTGGTACCTAATCTGGGATTAATTAACAAACCAAAGTAGGGGAGACTGGGGCTAGAACTAACAGAAATAGGTAGGTACTTATTAACTATGTGCCCACAACACAAATCCACCATTCTACCACAGGAGCTCATCCATACTACCTTGTTCGTGTCCACGCGATGGTTCGAAAGTACGTTTCTCACTCATTCAGCCCAGTATTTTTTTTAGACTACCTTCACGTGATAATTATTAGTTAGATATTAGGGGTGCCCACCTCACGCAACACATTGGTTGCGCGTTCAGTTTCGAGACTCCCTATGAATACCTACCAGCGTGTACTGTGACTTATCTCCTAAATAAAAATAAGTGTACTGATTGGGAACTAGGAAATTGATTTTTATTGAAATGGAAACTTTTATTCTCATTACGTAGCTAGGTACGAATTTCAGCTACGACATGGGACGAAAAGCAAATTGTTAGACCTAACCCCTCTCTCCCCTACTTATATATACCTAATATACTTATAGGAAGAGATGTATAATTATGTCATGACTAGGTACCTACTTATGTGAATTCCACTATGAAATCAGCGTAGTTATTACTTATTAGCATAGGTAGGTACAGAGCAGTATAAAAAGTCCGACATAAAAACGCTTGCTCCGTAGATCGTTGACTCACTCGTGTCGAGCGAAAATCGACCTAATGCGGTGAGCTAAGCGCGAAAATATTCTGTGTTCTATCTGTGAACCGGCCGACCACTCTGGCGCAGACAGACGCGTAATCAATAATAACCTTGGAGGAAAAATAATATATAGGTTTGGTATCTACTAACTTAATTAAATACAAATTAGTTACCTACCTATGTCTCTATTGTGATCTAAGTATGACAACTATTACTTACATAGAAATAATAAAACCAGGTACCTACTCATTCCATTCCATTCTCAGCCGAAGTCGCAGGTAAAGCTATATACCTAACTCTATAAGTAAAGCCAAAGTTGAAGTAGTCATGGATTTCGTCCGAGATTGAGTGATAGTTTATGATAGTAACCCAGTTAATGAACTACCTAATGTAACATGCCTAATAGCATACCTACTATTAGTCAAGGAGTTATTAGGTAACTATTAAATATTCATCAGGGTGCACATCCCTATATGTAGTAGATGCCTTAAGTAGGTATGGATTGGTGATAGACTCCAGGTCATTGACCCCAACAGCTGTCACACAGGCGTTAGTACACCACAATAATTAAAAATTTATGGAAATAATTGCTTTATTTAGCATTTTAATTCTCAAGCAACGAAGCATCTATTTTTAATGGTTCCAAATATGTACATCTATAATAATTGATGCACTACAAAAAAGACAAATTCATTCCATAAAATAAACACAATGTTACACCACTTCGTTCCAAAAACTAGGACAATTACATACAGAAGGTATGATATTTTGACATCAGGGGGGTCTAAAAAAGCCACATTAGCGTGCCCTAAACTTATCTGATCCGGTGGCCAAAACTGGAACTAAGTGACGCCATTTTGAATTGTCATGTCAATGCCAACAACAGCGACACTGCATATAAGTTTGTGACAAAATTAATATGAATAATAAATGAAACGTTAATGTGGCCTTTTTAGACCCCCAGACTTCTTTATAAACTGAGTTGCCTTTGGCTCTCACAGCAACCCGTTTACAATGACTTGGTCGAGGTCAATGACCGCCATCGCCCATCCATATGGCGTCTACTATACGTTTTCATTTAACTATGTATTCGATTGCGTTCTATGACATGTGATAGTTGGAATCTCCGGGTTCTACGTGAATTTGTGACAGGTAATACATAACTTATAGAACGTCGGTGGCCTAAGGGTTATATGGGGTCCACCTCGCTTTCACTGGTTTAGTCACGTGGTGGTATCAAGGTGGAAGAAAGAGCAGGAAAGATGGTAGACCTTGGCAGGAGCTGGTATAGACTCTAATATGGTGATTAGGGAAGTTGGGTAGGTAGTTTGGGAAAATAAATTGCATTGCATAATCACTACAATTAAGTGTCGATTCACCGCCGCTGTCGTCGTCGCGTCGGTGACGCATTGGACCAACTTGCAGTCATAATGAAAGATGGAAAATTACAAATTGCATGATATTTTAGTGTCACAATTACATTGACTTTAATGCTAAAAATAATAATGTTCTTGTGAAAACAGAGAAGCAGGTAATCAAATCACTAAAAGACAAAATATAGCATTTGGTATATAAGTGTAATTTAATTTTGACAATAAATAGTAAAATAATTTTTGTAAACACTTCATAATGTAATTGAAAATGAGGAAAATGTGAATGAAACTTGGAATTAAAAGACTATTTTATTATTATAAGTTAGGTACTTTATTATGTACGAATAAACAATGCATAGAAATAAATGCAATTCCTATAGGTTTTTTGCAACCTAAACATAGCTATAAATTTTAACATAATTGGAATGACCCACAGTTAACTTCAATATTGTTTTTATCAGATTGGAAAGGTATTACACCGGAGGACATTATTTAAAACTTAAAATAGATGGTGTTATATGTATAATCATTAGAGCTGGCCACAGTCTGAGATAACGACTTTCTTGGAGGGCTTGCCAGATTGCGAGCCCAGGGCTTCAACTTGCTTTACAACGTCCATGCCTTCGACTACATTGCCAAAGACAACATGTCTGCCGTCCAACCAGGAGGTCTTGACAGTGGTAATGAAGAACTGGGAGCCGTTGGTGTTGGGCCCAGCGTTGGCCATCGAGAGGGCACCGGGGCCGGTGTGCTTTAGGGCGAAGTTCTCATCAGCGAATTTCTCGCCATAGATGGACTTGCCACCGGTGCCGTTGTGGTTCGTAAAATCGCCTCCTTGCAGCATGAAATTGGGGATCACGCGGTGGAAGGTGGAGCCCTTGTACCCGAAGCCTTTCTCGCCGGTACACAGCGCCCGGAAGTTTTCACATGTTTTCGGGGTTACGTCTGATTTTAGCTGGAAACAATGAAATACAATACAATGTGATGAATAATGCAGTAACATACAATGTCGTTAACTAACGTCCTTTGACACGAACACACTTAATTATGAGTTACATGTCAAACGGCATGTTATTAACATTAAGTTAAGAATTGGAAACAGGCATCATTTCAGTAACCTTACATAGCCATCACTTAAAAATTGACCTTCACTCGCATGCTAGCTAGGTGTAGTAGGTAATCTCAGTCAGGCGAGAATTAATTATGACCACATAGCTAGCTATAGAGCTATATATAGACCGCCTATAAAATCGTGTCCTACTTATGTTACACCAATATATTCGTGTTTTGTGGACTTATTATCTAAAGAATATCTCTACTTAGTATAAGGTTATTGTATGTCAAGGAGTCTGCAAGGACGCGAACTTCGGAGAATAAGCGTGGCCGGTCGTTATCACGCCGGCCGGATACTACTGTAGGGCTTCTTTTGCATAAATTCTAGGTACATACCTCAACAACAATCCTGCCGAGTTGCGCGCCGTCAGCGGAAACATCGAAATAAACTCGTGGCAGAGCCATTTTCACGAAATCAGCAAATTGCTAAGTAATAGAATACAACAAAATGAGCACAATGTCCAATGACGAAGCGTCTCTCGACGATGCCGGGCGGAAATGAAATGACTCATAGACAATATAAATGTTGTCATTTCCGACGGACATTCAGAAACCAAACTACAACCAAATCCATAAACAAAATTCATTTTTAGCAAATAGAAACGGTCTACAATATTTTTAGGTTTGATTTGATTACCAAATCTCGGTTTGCGAGAACCTGAATCACAGTCATAACTCGTTATGGTCGTCGCACTGGTTTATTATGAAGGTTCATGATATATTTGCTGATTTCTTTCCAGGCCACATAAAAACCAAAAAGATTAAAAAAAAAAGAAAATCGTGGCTATGGTTCCTCGGCGGCGGATTACGCCAATGAGGAAAAAACTTATGAGAGGAGGGGGCAAAATGCTGTTACTAATCGACTTTTATGCCTGTCGATGGTAGCACTGCTATTTGTTTCTTATTTTATTTGTTGTAATATATTATTTCTCGAGTGGCGGCCACGTGCCGGAAGACGCAGCGTGGGTAGGCCTTCCACAAGGTGGACTGACGACCTGGTAAGGATCGCAGGTACCAGCTGGATGCGAAAAGCACAGGACCGGCCTTTGTGGAGATCTCTGGGGGAGGCCTATGCCCAGCAGTGGGCGTCTTCTGGCTGATATGATGATGATGATGATGATGACCATATTATTATTACCCATGAATCGATCTGGTTAAAACTGAATAATATTCTTCCACAATTCCAATAGCGGATGCTACGCGGCGGATCGTGGATTTCTGATTTTTTTGACATCCTGTGATCCGTATCACGATCCGTGAGTCTTACACACTCGATAAATATCGTAATCCACGTATCACTATAAATATCGAGCGTCTAGCATCCCCTACTGAAAAATATAGATACGCCTACTACGACGAGCTCTTAGAGCAGCGCCTAAATTAAATTGATTGGTACCATGAACAACATTTAGCAGACCTGCAGCAGGATACCATGAACGCAAAGCAGTTTATGAACCCGTTCACCGTAAATAATTATGTATCGATACCTTATTGTACCATGATGGTCAGGTTTGAATGATTATTGCTTGGTTGTAATGTCAAATAAAGAAATCGAGAGTTTGAGTGGTTTTTTACATAAATATCCTGGAATCCCACAGAATTTTGATACAGAAATAATTATTTTATTTTATTGACGACGCCTATATCCGATTGAACGCCGCCGTTTTAATCCCACCCTGTGAAATGACTTCACAGAATTTTTATTGCCGAACTCAGTATTCTTATTCGATTAGTCATTAAAATAAAAAGCAGATTCACCCGAGGCGGACGGAGTAGCCAGTGCAGTTGCAGTTCAACGAAAAAAATGGTGAGATGTTTAACAATTCAGTTTAGGGCTGCCAGTTTTGAACTGCGCGAAACTTAAATAGTTTTTTAAAATTTGTAAGGCCCCTGACATCTAACAGTCCAATTTTTTCTGTAAAAAAAATTTACTAATCCTATGATAAGCATAGCGTTTCAGGTAAAATCCTCATCAAATATTGTAGGTATGAACTATTTTTAGGATTAAAAATAATCATCTTGGCGTTAATAATGATCCAAGATTTGGCAGGTCAGGTAATTACAGTGGAGCGACTGCGATCTGACCTATGTGACCCTGCTACCAGGATAACCTGACCAGATTAGATCATGGTTACACATTCAGTCGCCTGAATGTGCAGGTTTCATCACGATGTTTTCCCTCACCGTAAGAGCATCAGTTAGTACTCAACTAATGTACGTAACTCAGAAAATAATCATTGATACATGGCCGGAGCGGGATTTGAACCCGGGACCTCTGGCTTTACGAGTCGGATACTGTAACCGCTTGGCCACCGACGCTCTTAGAATTAATAGTTCTAAATCTAGATCTGGTCATTAATCGCACAAGTATAAATAAATCATTATAGTTCTCGTTCATATTTTCATACAACTTGTATTTGCTTGCGATTTCGTCTGTGTATACAACTTTTTAATATTCCCGATAATTTCAAATTCCACGCCTATTCACCCCGTTCCCGTTCTAATCGGACGCCTTTTCAACAATTATCGTCATATTTTAACCGATTTATCTACACAAAAACTTGACAAATTATTCACCTAAACATTTATCACTATGTCTATTGATGAAAACCGCATGAAAATCCGCTCAGTAGTTTTTGCGTTTACCACGAACAGACAGACAGACGCAGTGTGGGACTTTGTTTTATAATATGTATATATATATATATATTTGTGAAGGACTTTTCCTGAAACGCTATGATTTCCAATATTTACTTGGATTCGTAAAATTGTTGACAGAAAAAATACCGTACCTGACAAGAATGGACATATGTAAAGATAGATGTCCTGTCCTTCGAAAAGAAGCTTCTTTCGGTCATTGACGGTGCATCGAGTTATTGGTCATTGGTAAAGTGTCAGTTTGACATCTCTCGAATTTTACAAGAAGCAAGGAACTTTTTCGAACGAAGAAAAAACAACCAACCAACCAAACCAACACATAACCAAAAAATCTAAAAAAGTGGCGGCTGCTCTTAACTACTGGGATTTAAATATATTTCTATTATTATAATAGAGTTAAACATTATCTCAAGGATAAATTTATGCGTAATAGTGACTACAACGTCTTCGTTATCATAAATTACTCAATTCAGTGTTTACATTCTGAAATAGATTGTCACCTACTAATTGCCTTGAACCACTTGCAGGAGTCAAGAAATAGATAAGTGCCATTTATTATACGCTGTTGAGATAGAAGTGGTGTAGAAAAATGAGTTTAGAATCGATAAGATATAGAAGAGGTAGCTTAGAAATCTTGGACCAGCTTCTGTTGCCACTACAGACCAGATATATAAAAGTCAAAGGAGTGGAAGATGGATGGAAAGCCATAAATAAAATGCAGGTACTGTGTTTCTATGTTATCACAAGGGTAAAAACATTACATTCTTTTAACAGACATGCCTAAAAACAAATTTTGTTTTTATTAGGGCATATCGAAGCATCATACAGGTTTCACAATGTACCAAATTCTTACATACACTCTACACACCTAACACATTTTCCTTTAAGCTTTGACATAACATATTGTCAATTTTACATGGAGATTAAAATGGATTAAAGAAATTTACTAAGTACAGTAGTTATTGAAATAACATTTATTACTTCAATAACTACTGTACCAATAAATTTTATCCCAATAGTTATTTACAATGACCGACCCCATCTAGTGGGATGAGTGAAATAGATGATGATGATGAGTTATTTACATAATGAGTAGGTTTAAAACTAATGTTACCAGCAAAAGATTGTATAATTTGTCTTCAGATGAGGTGAAAATGTTAAATTAGCCAATCTGATGATACACACAAAATATTGTAACCGTGTTATTAATAGCACTCCTGTAGGTGTATCCTCTAGTCGTAGATATATTTTTATAGATGTTTACATTAGATGAGTAGATAACATAATATTTTCATTAAATATATGATTATTATATCCTGAAACAGTTTGGATATCTCAAAATAGATGTTACCGCCACATGCAGAAATATCTTTTAGTGATAATAGTATCTTTATTGTTTACTGCTGTACTATATTTCTTGTTCTGTGTTCATTACGCATGCCAACATAGAGATTAGGGAGATCATTAAACTAGTGGTTGTTATCTCTCCTACGTTTGACTTTGAAACACATTATTTGAATAGTTTTATCTTGTGTTGAGGTAACTTTAAAGAGTCAATGCCTTTGTCACATTTAAATTATTTAACAACGGGTATTGAGTAATATCCTAGAAAACTTCAGATTAGGAACTTTATAGTTAGATTTTTTATTTAATATCCTGATTGCTATCATAAGTGTACTCTCAATCGCGATAAGAAATGAGAAAAGGCACAACATAGGTACTGCTATCTCGTTCATCTTAGTATTAGGAGAAGGAAACAAACACTCTTGCGGTGCAAACTGTGTCGCAGGCACACTTGTGTTAACAAAAAGCAAACTAACTTTTGCCACTAGATACACTCATATTGTAGCAAACTACACAACTGGTGAAACCTTCATCTGTACGGTGAGGCTTTGTACTAGCTAGTGTGATTTTAGTCTATCGTATTACTAGACTAACTTTAGTTAAATTTTATTCCATAGCTTCATTGGTAGTAGCTTTTTTTTTTTTTTTCATACGTCATGCATGCAGGCCACCTGATGGAAAGTGGTCACCGCCGCCTATCGACATCAGCAACACCAGGGGAGTCACCAATGCATTGCCCGCCTCTGAAGAGACCTCTAATATACCTCTTGAACTATCCCATGTCATAGTCCAAAGGAAACACTGTGGCTGGCTTAAAGGGTGTTAGGGGGTGTGGTTGTGGCGTGACTTGAAAGTAAAATAAAAATATCGTAGCTTCTGATTTATGATTATAATAATGATGCTGCTTTAATCAATCATCATCGTCATAGCTACTTATTTTCATCCTTCAATTCACTCAGTCGTCAGCATCAGCTCTCACGTCCAACTCGGCCATTACAATCCAACACCTGTGAAGACTCCCGTTGAACATTTTGCTGATACCGGTGTAGGCACCTACTTCGCACGTATCCCTGTGGCTTTCATTATTTTTAAAATTTTCCATAGAAGCATTTAGGAGATTTGGGGGCGGAGAATAAAATAAAACAAAAAAGTAATATCTATAATCAATTCATGTCAGGCTACAAACTAACAAAAACATACAACTAAAAATAAGCTAAAATTATTTAGTGTATTATTAAAACTATTTTTGGCACATTACTAATCTTTAGTAGATTTAAGTGCCTGAACTAATTGATTTGTCATTTTCATTGTTACGTCTAACTTAAATAAATAAATAAAAAATCAAATGATTATAAATCCCAATTAAAGTCAGCCAATAAGGTACGGGGCCCAATTAAAGAGTTAGCATCTGGCAACCCAATTACTTCGACATGAGTTACTCTCGATTCGATCCAGTTATACCTATTATTCGGTCTTCACGTGTCTATGTAGTCTTTAGTAGAAAAACCTTTTCGGAATCCGGCTTGTTCGAGAGACTGGTTAATTGTAACTCTTGAAAGTAACTTATAGACGTGGCTCAGAATCGCCTTTCTAGAACAACACGACGTTTCTGCCCCACGCCTGCTCGATTTGCCGTCGAGGATAATGGAGTTAAAGAGCTTCTGAAGGACAAAAACTATCAGTGGACAGAGGGCAGCACCTCAACCTACCAGTATAGATTTGGACCGTCTCCGATTTGTATGCGCACCATGGTGATGCTAGCTCATTTTACACTGGTGGTTGGTAGGTTGATGTGCTACATTGTGTACCACCCGCTTTCAGAAGCATGGATATGATTCCATCGTCACCCGGTGCCCTGCTGTCCTGATTTCGTATGCTGACGTCTGGAATCTATACTATATAGCTAAATCGTCTTTTTTTTTGTGAAATGGGCTTTTATGGCAAGTTCAGTCCTAGTATTACTGGGCACTAGGGTATCTAGCGCATCGTAGAGTGGAGCTAGCTAAGCAGACCGCGCCCTAGCCAGCATTTATTTTGCTCGGCGATTTGCCACCAAGTACACATACATACATTCATAAAGCTCACGCCTGTGTCCCACAGGTGGGGAAGGCAAAGACAATCGACCGCCACTTTGCTCTGTCCTGCTGACATAACTCGCTAGCCTCCTCACCTCCTTACACCTCCGTAGCTAAAGCAGAGTTACTTCGCTTATTTCTTGAAGCTTGTCTATTGTTCCTGACAGTCGGAGAGGAGAGCAAACATTGCAGCGAAACGGAGCATTCTGCGGGGCGCTACATTTAACTCTGCCCAACAATATCTAATGCACAATAATACCATATTCTCGTACACTCTGAAGTATTAACTTACATTTGGAATTGTTGCTTTATTACTAACCAATACAATAAAAATTCCCTCTTCTCAGGTGAGAGGGGCACCTGCGATTGCCATTGTGGGTTGTTTGTCGCTTGCTATCGAGTTGCTGGATGACAATACCTCAGACAAGAAAGTCATGAGGCAAGAGGTGAGCTGATAACAATATAACATACTTGCAATAAAATACATTGTCAAAGCTGATTTCGTTGTGAGTAATTATAATACTGTTATTCATTTGTGTTTTTAGTTTATTATGCATTGTAGGTACAGTAGGGAGTCATGCTAATTGTGTACTAGCATTTCCCCACAACTTCGTCCACAATGACTCTGTTGAATGGCAGTCTATGTCCCCTTGGGCTCAGGCTTTCCCAAAAAAAACATTAAAATCTGATGGCTTGACTACCTTTGCACTTATAATAATAATACTCGTAGTCTACAAGTTTACAGGCTAAATATTGTTTGGCATATTGAGTGATAGTGGTGAGCTCATAATGACAAGTTTTTACAATGTAAATCAATTGTTGTTATAATATAACAACCTTAATTAAATAATCCACTTCTGAATACTTGACAATGTAAAAGTATTTATGTACCTACTACATCCTTCCGAATACGCCACTGGTATTGCTTCATAAAATATGCAAATTATAATTAATGCTACGGCATACAGCCAAATAACTGTTGGCTGCATACGAAACTGCCTGGCGTCTAAACGCTTCAAATTACTGTGTTACACACACAGAGAGAGAGACATTAGTTTGGAATTAAAATTGGCAACGTTTCCACTAATTACAGATCGAAGGTAAATTGAATTACTTGGTCTCCGCGCGTCCGACGGCTGTGAACATAAAATTGGCAGCCGACGAGCTGATAAGCTTAGCAAATACACTCAGCGCCGATGAAACTGTCACGCCCAGTGATTTCAAAGACAGGTGTGCGTGAATTGTTGCCCGTCAGACATTGCTGATGGCTAATACTATACAAGCGTCTCTTTATCTACACTTAGTCCTCTGTAACAAGTGCGGAACACTTATCTACCGACTATCGCATCTTTCGAGCTCCCACTTTTATCTTGTCGATCTTTTTGTATGTACTGCACAGAATTTTCTTATCATTTCTTTTCAACAGGCGGTCTGTTACCGCATGCACTGATAGCATATGCCGATTATATCTCATGGATGGTTTTGTGTGATATTGTTTTCCAGATTCATCACCAGTATAGAAAGTATGTTGACAAAAGACATTCAGGACAATAAGGCGATAGGAAAATATGGCTGTGAGGCTATTTTGCAGAATTTGAATGGGGATGGTCAAGTCAGATTGCTGACGCATTGCAACACGGGCTCCTTGGCTACGGCTGGCTACGGCACAGCTTTGGGAGTGATCAGGGCTCTGCATACTAGTAAAAGGCTAGGTGAGTAAGACAGCCGCCATTGCTTTTACATCTGTTTGTGTCGTCATCAAAGCCGGTTGCAGACCGGCTCTGCTTAGCATTTTCGGGCACTGACCGGCTCTATCTGGTATTGTCGGATATGGTCCGGCCGTTGTCGGCGGGAGGTGTGCTGCGTCCATGGGGCGGCCAACATGTCACTGTGTGTTTCCTCCCTACTTTCGTACCCGCTCCTCTTTGAAGATTGATATGTAATGTCCTACTCAATAAATAAATTTTGGCTTTTTTTTTCATCGTTTATCATCAGCCTGTCGTCACTTCCGGTACACTTCCCCTTCCTACTTCTTCCTGTCCACTTTCACACCCTTGATAGTGAGTTTGTTCAACGTCAACGACGTCAAGCCATCGCTTCTTGGGCCGGCCTTTCCCCGTGCCTGGCAGGGCATGGCCACACATTTGTTCGCTACGTAGTTGACAAATTTTCATGAACCATACCATCAAAAGCGACGCTCTTGCAGCTTTTCTGCGATGTGTGTGTGTCGCACATAAACCATTCTAACACATAATGTTCTGTTCCCGTTTCCAGAGCACGTGTACTGCACGGAGACCCGTCCATACAACCAGGGCGCGAGACTTACAGCCTACGAGTTGGTCCACGAGAAGATCCCCGCGACGCTGGTGGTGGACAGCATGGTGGCGGCGTTGATGCACGCGAGGCGGATCACCGCGGTGGTCGTCGGAGCTGACAGGGTGCGTGTATAACACTGTATCTGAGCTTGGAGATGAAGGTCGAGATCAAAACTGTAAACAAATGGCCACTATAAGTAATAAACCCGAGAGGTGAATATTGATAAATATTATCACATTCAAAATGATATTTAAAAAATAACACTATTATCTACCCCTTGGGTTTCGTTTTTATAGTGGTTATTTGTTGACACTTTTGATTTTGAATTTCATCCCGAGTTTGGTTCTCTATGACACCTGTCATTATCATCGTCCTAGCAGCCAGTCCCGGCTTCGGTCATGGTCAGGTTTCCTGCGGATCTAGCCAAGCCGCATTCTGTTTTCGCGATCGACAGTAGAATAGAAAGGAAAATATATGGGTATTGGCATAACATAAGCGATCGCTAAGTGACTTTTAGAATCGCCAAAGCTACAGACAGTACTGCGAACACAAGTTAGCCGAACCTAATCGACAAGTGCCGATCGACAGTCCCACCCAAAAGAATCACTGCCAAGCGATTGACATCTTGGCTAGACCTGTTGCTCTTTCCGCCTACGTCCTTGTTCACTAGAAGATCCCCGCGACCCTGGTGGTGGACAGCATGGCGGTAACGTTTCTTTGACAGAGGCCTACGATGGTGTATGCGATTTGATCCACCAGGGGGCGCTACTGCCACTAAGGTCTGCTGTCAAAATAAAGCCCTGACCAAAGATTTTTGACATAGAGCATAGATGAAGCTTCGACCTACAGAGAATGTACACTGTCAATCTGTCACAACTCTATACAAATGACTCAATTTCGCACAAAAAGCTAGTACAATAAGATGACCAAGGTTAATAAATTTGACAATAGCAGTGGTTATGGAAGGGTATTTGACAACTTACAGCCGTCCCTTTTGGACACTTTATATGCACTTCAGGTACTACTCACGGCTCCTTCTATGCCTCTATGTCTAATTTCTTTGGCCCCGCCAAAGGCTATGGATTCGCCATTTTACAACGGTTATATTTGTCCACTGTGCCACAACGCCTCCACATGCAGTGGACTGTTATGGTCTGCTAATATAATGACATGAAGCAGCCATAGCCTACAAACTTATGCAATACGAAGATATGCAACGGCAGTTACGTGCATACGTAACATCCGTAACGGTAACGGTCGGTAGTACGAGTCTATTCATTCTAGCCTTGAAGGTGTATACATCCAGGAGCCCTATTTTTTAAACCGCTCGCATCCACGCGCTACCTATCTTTTTTACACTTGTGGTAAGTTGCTAGAAATAGAAAAGACATACATAAGAAGGCAAACGCGTAGATGAAAGCGGTTTCAAAAATAGGGCCCCACATCAGTATGATCAGTACTTGACTCTAGCTTTAAGTCGAAAGTCGAATCAAAGCGCTTCATCGGATACCCGATAAAGTCCCGGCCGAGAACCTTCCAAAATTCAAGATCTCCCACCCATCACCCAGGTAGCATCGAACGGCGACACAGCGAACAAGATAGGCACCTACCAGATAGCGATTGTGGCGAAGCACCACGACGTTCCGTTCTACGTGGCCGCGCCGCTCACCTCCATCGATATGGCGCTCACGTCCGGTGAGAAGATCAAGATCGAGGAGCGGCCCGACAGGGAGATGACGCACATTGGGGAGCATCGGATCGCTGCGCCGGGTGAGATGGATGGGTTTTGTACTCCTTAGGCCAGCTGGAGCCCTATTTTTTAATCACGCGCCTCGATTCGAAGGGTTTTTAATTTTAATGTTCGGCATGAAAAATTATATATTTTGATGTATGATGCAGATTTTCTCTATTTTTGAATTGTACTCTTTCGACGTTGCCAATGTGATTTAAAAAATGGAAAATCTATATTGAAAACCGTTTGAATCGATGAGAGCTATTCTAAAATAGAGCCCCAGGCCCGACCGCGTTGTCCGATAGATCGGACGACCAGGATTTTTATGTACTGCTAGTGACAAACGGGCAGACAGCCCACCTGATGGTAAGCGGTAACAGGCGCCCTTGACATTCACGACTCGTGCATTAAGGTTTCTAATGTAACAGAGTGATAATAATGAATTCTAAGCTGACTCCTAAGCAGTACCGAGTTCGATCCCCGGTGCCATGTACCAAGGACTTTTTCTGAGTTATGTACATTAGTAGAATGCTAACCAATGCTCTTACGGTGAGGAAATCTGCACAAACCATAATCCAATCTAGTCTAGCCGAACCGCGCGCAAGCTCAACCAGGATTTTGACGCCAAGATGATAACTAAGTCTAGGCATCTATCGTATAATTCAGCTTATATCAAGTGACAATAATTTCAAATTCGACTTCTTACCGCGTACCGTGGTTTACGTGTAACCTTTTATTTCAAATTATTCTTCAATCTATTCAATGCAAAATTTTCAGACAGCTACTTTAAAAAGTAAAAAGTGTAGATCACCGTGCCTCACTAGATGGCGCTGCTTAGACAGGGTTCTCAATTATTGAATTTGGTTACTGGAGTTACTCAGAAACGTGTTTCATGAAAATAAACTTAGTTTTAGTACCTTTTCTGAGGAGAAAGCGCAAAATATCTACAGCTTTGTACATCAAACGCTCTCATTTTGATTCATTTTTGAGAATCGTATCTAATCAATGCCATCTATTACAATTATTTGAACTATTTTTTCCTTTTATTCGGCTCTCGGAAAATTTCCCATTGTATTTTATCTTTGTTACAGGTATAAACTGTTGGAACCCCTCATTCGACGTGACGCCAGCTAGTCTGATCCGAGGCATCATCACGGAAAAGGGAGTCTTCGCGCCCAGTGATTTGAAGGCGGTAATACCTACATACCAAAACCAGTGAGATATTAATGTGATACTCAAGTACTATATACGACATATTATATAATTATTATCTTAAGAAGTAATTAATATAAACAAAACCCCGCCAATCCAGTGTCTTTGTAAATGTGCATGTAAGATGCTATGCTATGAGATAAGTAGATATCTAGTTGCTCAAAACTACGTACATTGTTTATAAAAGAAGCTTTTATATTTATAGATTTATTGAGAATGTATTTTGTTACATACTTTCTAAAACAATCAAATTGTTGTATAATTGGTCTTTTATTTTTTACCGATTCTGAGAACCTGCTGGTTGTATTTATGTGGTATATAGGGTTATTAAAATTTATAATTTAATGGCAGTTCATCATCATATCAACTACTGGTCGATCCCAGCGGCTTTCACCCGCGCGCAGTTCGGATCTCTGTAAACATTCAAAGTTCGCGGGGGACTCTATTTTGCTGGGATAAAAAGTATCTCATCACTCTGGAATAATGTAGCATTTTATTAGTGAAAGAATTTTCGTAATCGGATAAGTTTTTGAGTTTATCCAATACAAACAAACACACAATCAAATATTTTCTCTATATTTTACTTTTATTTTTGTATATGGATTGATTTGGCTAAGTATGCCAGGGTCAACGGCTTACGACGCCAGGATGCCGAAGACCGGGCGAACTGGAGAAGATTGAGTAGGATGGCGGACCTTGGCTTGAGTAGGAAAGAGGCCGGGATAAGCGCTAGGACAATGACGATGATGATGACTTAGACAGGTGTCCATTGCGGACAAAGGCTTCCCGCCACGACTTCCACTCCAATCGACTTTGTGCCGTTTGCATCCAACGATTCTACGATCCCTAAGGTAGCACGTTATTCTTGCTAGTCCGTCGTCGCCCCTCGAAAACTCCTCTTCATCGATCGTCAGTTCTGCGAGGCATGTGCCCTACTTATAGCTTTAAAAATTGCAAAACAACTACCAATCCACTATTACGCTACGTCGATCATGCAATTTGTACTATGGTTATGTAATTTTTTACCCTATTAAGCAGAGAAACTCCGAGCATAACCGTTTGCATTGCTCCCTGAGTATCCATAGAAATAGTAAGGCACCATATTTCGGTTACCTACGTTTTTTTCACTACTTACCTACTTTCGAGTAATGTTTTCAATATAAAATACTAGGCAGCCATTTGACTGCTATCTCACATAATGGAAAGCGATGTTGCTGCCGAAGATGAAGCAAGCCTGTCTAGAAACAGCCTATTCACTCTGGCATTAAAAGAGTCCAGGGTCCAACGTAATTATCTGATCTGCTGAATCCTGGATCATGAACAAGGCGGAGAGCGCAACTGGGATATTGACCAGCAGTCGCTCTACTGTAATTATTTGATCTGCCAAAGCCTGGATCGCGTTTAAGACGGAGATCCTGGTTAACGCTAAGATGATTTTCTTTTTAATTAAAAGAGTCCAGACTCCAAATTGCACTATTCGTGGAAGTCGGAACACATTAACAGGCAAAGCGTTACAATTCCGTAAGTTAGCCGTAAGTACAAGCAAATCTTTTATTTTTCTAAATAGGGCTGCCTCTCAGGAACTTAACTCGAATGAAGTGCCACAGATGGGTGATATAAAAACGTCACTTGTGTCGGCGGCATGTTAGTAACTTTTTACGCACGCACTCATTATTGTCCTAACATGCTGCCGATTGGGAAATTACTGATGAAAAGACACAGACGGCCTCACGGTACTTATTATCGTGCGTCCTAATGTTGTAACAGTTTCTTTGTGAAAAGTCTGTGATACTACCTTGACGTTATTTAGTACCCAACTCTGGTACTTATTACGAGTGAATTCGTAAGAGGCCGTCCAAAAAATTCACAAAGCGGTTCGTGTGAGCGCCTGCCCGCCTCTTATGTTCCGAATCGTCACGTCCCCATTCCCCTAACGCCCCGGTCCCGGATAATTAAAATTATGTATTTACCTACTTAAGTGATATTCACCAAGTTTCGATCGATCGAGATTAGGTATAGTATAACGATCGTATTGGGGCCCGAGACTGTATGACGAGTTCAGGAATACGTCATGCATTGCAATAATTAGGGGATTACGTACCATTGTGCAAAGTTTAGGCCTTTGACGGTTATTACATACGGCCAAATTCAGTCGTCTAAATTCAGAAGCAAAAAGCGTGAAAGCAAATCAAAGTGGAATGTATTGCTGCTTATAACAATCGAAGCGACGCGTTACAATATAAGTGATATAAAAATTCATCTTATTGTATAAGCTATATATTCCACTTTAATTTACTTTCACGCTTTTAGCTTCTGTATCTAGCCAAGTGTAATAAGCGCATTTGCAAGAAACCAATTGTCTGCCATCTTGTGAGCATTTTTTGAACTAGAATGGACTGTCAAAATCCCCTCGACGTCATTCCGTTCCGTGTCCTCAAATGTGACATTTGTTGTTCGGATACACAAACATGTTCATATTGATAAAGGTGTATACACAAAGGAGAAATTACTCGCGTTAACTAAGCAAGTTGCCTTGTTTTTTTTTTATTGGGTAGGTAGTTTGAAAGATTTTTACATAACGTATAAGCAAGACATTCGTTTGAAAATTGAAATAAGACAGAGAAGGCGATAATATGGCGTAAAGCGTACTCCACATGTCCGCCGAAACTTTTGCCGGAACTTTGGTTGACCTCTACATTCTCGCCTATTAGGGATGTGGTAGGTGTGAAAACGCGTCGACATTATATCGATTCATCGGTGTAATATCGCTAATCTGCTGTAAACAGGGTCACAAAGGTGATAGCAGCTGCTCTACTGTAATTAATTGATCTACTAATATCCTGGATCATGGTCAAGTTTACCCGGAACCTGTTACGGGAAAAAGCGCTAGGAATATAAATATAAAATTGATCGAATCGAGACGACAACAACCGATCTTTACTTAGTCTATTAAATAGGCGAGACATGCCAAACATGCACGGGACTACACGAATGTAGGCGAATACTCCCTCTACATTCTCGTGTTCCCGCGGAACTGTCCACATGTGGAGTTCGCTTAACGCTTACCATGATCTTGGTGTTAGTGTCTCGGTTATACATTCGCGCACGAGGGTTAAGGGTCCATGATCCAAGATTTGGCAAATCAGATAATTACAGTGGAGCGACTGCCACCTGACCTCCGTGAACCTCCTACCAGGGGAACCTGATCAGATTAGATCATGGTTACACATTCAGTCGCTTGAATGTGCAGATTTCATCTCGATGATTTTTTCCCTCAGTGTAAGAGCATTGCTTAGTATTCAACTAATGTATATAACTCAGAAAAAAGTCATTGATACAATTTTTTCACGCCAGTCTATAAATTTTATAAAAATTAATTAAAATTAATTTTAATTAGTAAACAGCCAAACAAGTAGTAAATTACCCATTTAGTGGGAAAGTGATTTAGTAAATAGAATCCAGTATATTTTTGGAAAAGTTACTGTGCCGCTCAGTGTGAACAGCCATTTTTGGTTTTAGTACGAGGTAAAGCACTGGCTACTAAACACGTAAACCGTGTAAACGATTACCTATTCACTAAATTTTAACTTTTTTATACTACGGATAGACAAACGAACACACCGTTTGCCGGATGGAAAATTAAGTTACTCATTTAGTTACCACTTAATTACTTGAACCGTGTAAATGGGCCATAACCTCGCCTTTAGGGCATATCACATCTTTTTGGTCTGTCTGTTTCTTGCGGTTCGTTCGTGTCGTCGCTATGAACTCGTAGTAGTGCACAGACTGTGCTCGTATCCGAACACGACCAAATCCATAATTTCCAATATGTCAGCGGACTGTGGTGATGTTGAGTTTACTTTTATTAGGTATATGAGTAATTTTTAGGGTTTGAATAAGTGGAACTTAGTGATTTTTGTAAAAATATAGAATTGTAGTATACATAATTTTTTGAAGTTGTTGATCTCCTGTGTTATTATTTAGATTGAGAATGGTAAATTTTGATTTGACCATTCCAACCACGGAAACGAATTTGTTGATATTTATTGTTTCGACTGCTCTGTATATAACGGTGTAAATTGTGACACTATAGTGTAAATAGTTATATAGAGCGTAGTGATGTTAGGATTTATTGTAATGTAAATAAAAAATATTTAGTGAATGCGCGCATGCGATTCCGTCGAAAACAGACAAAGGTTTTCTGTGATGTGAAAATCAGCTGGATGTGCAATGACTTCGTGATACAAAAAGTGTGTGTTTGGAATCGACAATGTTCAGTGAAATTGGATACATTTCTTTTCTGCTCCTTACCCTGCCTTACATTGAAAGTGGTAAGTAAAATTTGATGTGCCTACAGCCTAGGTGCCTTTACCCATCTTGGGATAATCCACCTTGTTAGGTACCAAATCATCTATCCCTGTCCTGTATCTGTTTAGAAAGTAATGTACAATTATTGTTACTTAAAATTATAATTTTATTCAGATATTTTCATAGCTAAAGACCTTCATTAATAGGATTTATTTTGTTTTTAATTAAATTTATGTTTACAAGTTACTGCAAGAGTGCTTTATTAGCATTTGATATAAACCAAAACCTTTGTTTTGTGTAGAGTGTGGGTGTATCAAAACTACAATTTACATTTGCATCCAATCCTTCAACTGCAAATGATACCTATGTACTATTGTCATTTAGCTACCTGCCTATTTTGATTGTTTGTTGTTTACTTTATTTAGGTAGGTATATATAAAATAATTTGAATTGTGAATTTACACTATTCAATTAAACATTGTAGGACCTACTGATAGTAAAGTTAAGTATTTTATTATCTTTTATTTGTGTAGGTATAAAGATATTTGTGATTTTTCCTTGTATGGTAGTAGTAGTAGTAGGTATATGAATCAATTCATTAATCAATAAACCTCATTTATTTATACATATATTCATTATAATAAATCTGAATTATAACTGTCAATTTATATGACTTTTATAGAATTGGATTTTGTTTTGCAAGAAATTGATTTAACATCATATTAATTGGTAATTGTACACATTACCTACCTATTGACATAATAATAATTACTGTTAGGTATTAGTTAATACATGCAGCTGATTAGTGGATATCACTAAATTAATGTCATTGTATTTTATTTTTATAATACACATAACTAGCTCGGTCTATTTTTGACAGAGTTTACCAATAGGCCATTCCACGGTGTTGGCGGGACATTGCAACTCATTTTCCAAGACTAGATATATTTGTAATAATATGTCAAATCTTCACTGCATTTTATGGAAAGTATTAAATAAATACAAGCAGTAATACGGGAAAGTCGTTTTTTTTTTTTTATTTGATATTTCCATTTGAACCAGTGACTGTACCCTCAATCAATTTATTCTATTATATTAGCCTACATAAATATTTTGAAATTTGAACTACTGGTGAAGTTTTAAAGACTGACAGTCGGGACAAGAATTTGTGATGGTTGGGATGAGTAACATTGTATTACAAACAAGTTCGAATTTGACCGAGCTAGCAATAATGTTAAACAAAATTTTTGGATTTCCAAGGATAATATATCAATGAGGTACTAATCATTTATATTTTCATTTACAAATTTGACTAGCAGTTAATTGGCAATTTTTGTATTTTCCCTATCAGAATCCTTTTTTGCGAATGAATCAGTTTTAGTTTTTCCCGACTTTCACAATAGATTTAATTTTCACTTCATATTTTTTATGATCACTTCACTTCTTGCAGAACCACTAAGTAAAGCTTCCACAAATACAGTTGGTCCAGTTTGATCTTCATTCTCTATTTCCATTGACATAACAATATCGTCATTATTACTAGATTCGAGGGACAGACAGCGGGTAGCAACTTTGTTTTATACAATGTAAAGAAACACATGTACTACTTATCAGTAATGGTCAGGACAACTTATCAGGTGGTATGTTACAACATAGACTCCTAGCTATTAAATAAATATATGGACAGAAAAGTGTATTACATCTTCTTACTTTCCAAAAGCTTTAATAAAAAGCTCACTTTTATATTTTGATATTGTGACAAACTAATGACAGTTTTTCAGTGAAGGTCAGGACACAAAACTTATAGCTGTTCAAAACTAAATAAAATAGAAACTTACTTATGAATAACTATGTTGTAGGTATGAAATTAAGTATGATAATGTTGTAAAAATTTAACTAGTTGAGTCAGCGTGGAATGCCCTTAATGACATACGTACTAAGTATCATAAATTGATATATTAGCTAAGTGATGGGTAAACTTTGTGTATTCTGAATCCCATTACTATGGTATGGCCAGGCTGACCAAATTATTAAACTGTGAATTGTTTCTTGCTTACCAATAGAATAACAACGAACCAATCATTTACTTACTTTGCAGCAACAAAAGCCAAAACAGGTGTCAAAAGCCACATTTGCATGTTGCAACTCAGATTCTCGATCTGAAAGACCCAGAGCTCGAAAGAGAGAGAGAGTAAAATTTAAATAAAGTCCCTTGACTTTCAGGCTCAATACATCAAAGAATTCAAACCATAGTTTAAAGTTATTTAATAAATTATTAAAGAAGTGATGGTATGTATGTAAAAAATGAGAATGCAGCATAGAAACCATTGTAAACACTGCCCAGCTTAGGAATGACTCATCTATTGAGTATCAAGGAGCCAATTTGTAAAATGGGCTGCACTGAGCAGTAAACACCCACCATTAGATATATTGAAACCTACCACAAATAATTTCTACAACAAATACTTAAATAATGCAATAATTTCATTCTACTTTCGCCAATGCCGCAAACACGCAGTCGTTATTAGCGTTCGACTTACCACGCTAAAAACCAGTTCCGAAATTCCGAATCATGATTCATTATTAGTCAGGGTCCTCGACAGGGCAGCCTACTTTCGGCAGATATGTATGATCTGTCTTGTCAGAAAAGTTTTCTCATGTTCAACTAGAAAAACAGGTTAGTTGTGCTTTCTTTCCAATGAATTCAAGATCAAGGTCAAATAATTTTTATGAATGAGACCAATTTGACCAGCACTAATGCACATTGTAGGCACATTGTAAAGTAACACCACCATCCCTTGTAGATAATGTACGTAAATAGACGAGGGTAGGTAGATAGACGAGGGAATGCCTGTTTGTATGTCATGACGACCTATTTTATTATGAAAAAGTTTGATGTGAAGCTTGCAAATCTCCACCCTATTTAAAATCAGTTCCTATTCACAACACATAAGCAACGACTATTATCCGTCTCTGTACGATCGAGAGGAAATATCCACTTTGAATATCTATTTGCATCCTTTCCGTTGCGCTTCCAGTCGGTAATGGGGGCTTCCAGTGTGACCTGGGGACACGCGCTCCTGATTTGCAAGCTGTGGTATAGGATGTAGTTCATATTTTTAAATGGCATATAGGACGTAGTTAGTTTTTTTAACACTAAGTAACAAACGAACATAGAGCCCACCTGATAGCAGTAACTGTCGCCAGAAACGTCTACGGTTCGCGCTCTTTGTTTCGTATTAATATTCATTTCGGTTCATATTCAGTTTTATGACGTACCTAATAAAAATGCAGTGATCTATGAGTCACTATGAGATCTAAGATGTTAGATGTCTCTTTCGTGTAATTGAGCTGGCTACCTTATCTCTTGACTGACTGACTGACTGGTCTGGCTTCGTCCTAGGCGGAGTCCTATCACGGGTAAAAATACCCAGTGAAAATTCTAAACGTTTCCAAATACTTTTAGCGTACTTTATGACTATCCTCTGTTTGTGCGATATTGCTACGGGTTATTTTAATATTGCTTTTGAAATTTTCACACACAGCCAGAGCCCTATTTTTATATGAACACTAGTTGAGAAGAGCAACCCCGCAAGTCAGACAAGTCCAGCCAGGGGCATGCATGAAGTGGGTTTTTAAATGCTTACTGAAGCGTGACGTCAGCAAATGCCTAGATAAGGTGCTATACTATACTCGCTCGGTGCCTACTTTGCCTCAGCATTTTCTCACTGCTATGTTATGCTAGTGACCTGATTCCTTACTTCCGCACGACGAAGCATTTGCTAAGCGAGTAGGTATGTGGAGAATTTAATATTTTATTTATCCCATGTTAACTACGCTACGAATTGAGGATAAGATGAACTTCGACAGTAGAATTAGTAGTAAGCTTTAAGGAAAATGTTACCGAGAGGCGCTTACGCATTGCATCAGAATTCTGACCGGAGTCCGGGAAAATTGTGTCCGCTGTAGCTACAGGACAACAGTACTATATCTATGACCGCTTACGCACTAGCCATCCGAGTTCTGGCTGAGTTTTCTTTAATCCGCCAAGTTAACTAATGGTAGCTGCTTACCATCAGGCAGGCCGTATGGTTGTTGCCACCTAAGTGGAATAAAAAAAGTTTATGGTGTCTGTATACCAAGAAAACTAACTTATTTTGATATTTGGGACGCCAACTGAAACATGACGGCCTATTTTCTCAAGCAGAGTGCAAAGTATCTTACGACAATCTATACTTAGTATAAAACAAAGTCGCTCCGCGCTGTCTGTGTATCTGTCTGTCCCTATGTATCTATGTACGCTTACATCTTTTAAACTACGCAACGGATTTTAATGCCGTTTTCAACAATAGATAGAGTGATTCAAGAGGAAGGTTTATAAGCAAGAAAAAAAAGGGTAGGAAGGGATAAAGTAAGTGTAGGGTAGGCGTAGATAAGATGTAGGGTAGGGGTATGGGTATGACGTTACGTGAACGAAGTCGCGCCGGGTTTTCTAGTAACTGTATATGCACGTACATACGGTAATTTAATCGGCCTTGAATCAATAGCGCTGAGCGGTGCGTGATTGATCTGTATTCTGTATCACATCTTCTCTACAAGGGGTCTGATGCAGATTTTTATACAACCGATGACAAACGAGCAAACCGACCAGCTGATGGAAAACGGTAACTATTATACACAAATTTTGGCCAAAAATCACAGAACAATTTGCGTGTTGACACTATGAACCGAAATGAACTGTCTTTTAAAACACACTGACGCAAATATTATTTCTTCAGATATAGATGTTAAATAAAAAACAAAAAAATACAAATAGTTAGCGTTTACGATTTCCGCTTCTGCGACGAAGCGGTCAGCCGGTTGTTTCCTCCGTGGGCAGGTAGACGTAGACGTTGAGTTAGATTTATTCGTGGCCCGTCCCAGTCGCGGGCCTTGGGCATGTTGAATTACCCGGAAAGCGAGCGAGTAGCCCGCTTGGAGCCTCCCGCGATCCCGCCGACGCCAGAGCCCAGATAGAACCCTCGATACGTGTACTAATCTACCTATCTGTGGCCCCAAGAACAATGATAGCTGTCAGACGATTCGACGCGAGATATTTCTTTTTATTCAAGGGCTCCGTTCTTGTTCATTCCGTTAATGCCTGTTCTGTCCACTTATCTAAATGTTATCGAAGCACTGAACAAACGTTTGTTCTGAAGGTAAATAAGAAGCTAAGGGGAACATTAAATTGGAGAGCAAACATAGCGCTCCGTTTAATTGACCTGAGGACAAAAATATATTTATGAAACTTCATAATGTTCGTGACTAGATAGAAAAACAGGGAAAATTTGTTCCGAAACCTGCTAACTGGCAAAGGACGGTTCTTAGACTTAGACAATTAAGGCTGAGTCTTGAAATTGAAGGATTTTAGGAAACTGAATGGCAAGGTTTTCCTTGTCTAAGACGGCTGTGCGTAAATTGTATGTACTTTTAAGTAGATACACGGTATAGAAGGTTATTCTGTTCTGGAGACGCAAAGATAGGCATTGTTGTTGCGTTGATTGCGTGAATCCGTTTGTTTGTGTCGGTTGGTCTTATTGGCGCCCATCCTTCCGTTTGCACTAGTTGCCCGGTTGAGCATGCATTTACAGTATCCGAAACTCTTGTCAGTTGCCTTACCTTCCTTCACTACCATGTAGGTTTTAATTTAAATAAGAAACATTAGATACGTTTTGGATGAATTGTGTACCTGCTTTTGTGACTTCGCGATGGAACTCTACTTTTGCACACTAGTTCCACAGTGGAACTCCAGTGGAATCCACTAGTGGAACTAGTGTACAAAAAGTGGTTTAAACTATCTATACCTGCGCCAATTTTTGTGACACGTAAACCCGCGCACGGTCTCATGGACCGAATGTTCAGAGTATAATTTTTTTTTTAATGGAGCCTCTGCCCTGCTGTGGGACACTGAAGGCTCATAAAAAAGAAGTTGAGAATTTATATTCTCAACTTCTTTTTTATGAGCCTTATTATCTCTTATTATTAAGTCAATAAATACCATGAAATTACTGTATATAGTAATTAGATGAATAGTCTATCACAAATCAGTCTTCAACGTCAAGAGTTTTTTCTAAGTACAATGAAAACAGTACTGAAATTTTTTTCTGCTAATAACAAAATAAACTTCTAAAAAAAGTAGGTATTAGAGGATCGTAGTTCGGCCTATGTTTGAGCTTCGCCATAACAATCGGGGACAGCCCGCGTCGGTTTCACGGACCAATTGTCGCCAAATGCGACATACGTGCGATGTGCACTAAAATTAAGCTAGCACGAAGTCCAGCAGCTAGGAAGCAACTCGACTACTTGGAATCATCGCAAATAAAAATAACCACGAAAATATTGTGTTTCGTCTGCCTCACAGGCCAATTCATATCTGCTTTTAACTAAATTTCCGTGAAGAAAATGAAAGTATAGACAGCGATCAGCTATTATTTACTCTAGTAATGGTCTTGCGTAAGGTAAAATTACCGATTTTCACGGTTTGAAACGTTAAATTGCTGTTATTAGGTATATCGCTTGTTACTTAATAATAGGCGCGAAATAAGTGACAGGAAGATGATAGTTTTTTTACAAACTTAACGTGCAATTTATTTGCCACCTTGAACGGGACAGTTTGTCAGTTGACCGTTTTTATTGACTTAATAGAGTCACAAAGGGGCCTGCCTGCATTGCACGTTGGGTGTCATGTCGCACGCATGCGGGACGTGTGCGCGGGCGCAGGCGACAGTGCCGCTAGAGTGCCGGGCGCCCGGTGTGCGACTGAGTGAACAGTGAGTGTGACGGAATGGCGGCGAGCCGGCCCGACGACGGGCGTTCGTTGAACCGGCGAGGTCACGACCACCGTGACGTGTGCGGCTTACAAACTCTTTCCGCAAAGAGCTGAGCACCCGCCCGTCACTGTCGCAGGCTGGCATACAGACAGACACCTCGGGCTCGGATGTCCCCAGACAAATCACCCCTCACGTACTAAGCGTGGGTGCGCGCGCGCGCTTTAAACGGATTTTCGCTGAACAACGTTTTACTCCCAGCCAATTTGACATTTTTTGTAGCACTAACGCCGCTTAGGTGGCAGACAATTTACAGCCTGCCTGTGCTAAGACGTTACCACGCGCCTGTAGACGCTAGTGAGGAATACCGACACCGTAAAAACATTCTCACGTCCTTCTTGAAGAACCCCTTGTTGTTCTGACTGCACGAGTATCTATTCTAGTTCGACTCTATCGCCAGCTTTATCGGAGCTTTTAATTTTAAATGCCCACTCCATGATAGCTTTACGGTTAACTCCTCGTAAATATTTACTGCAGCTGATACGAATAAGGATTATCTCCCTTTGGAGTAATACCTCGGCCCCTTCGGAACTCTCTTCCTATCTCTTACAAGCCACCACGCTATAGGAATAGTTTACGAAGTATTTGATAAGCTCGATGTATAATAATAGCTACCTACATCAACAGCGACATGTGTCATGCTTTAAAAGTGAATAATTAGGCGCGTGTATGCTTTCTTGTCGTGACTCAACGGCCGCTATTATTGTGATAGAGCGTAATTACGGATGCAATGAAAACGTCAGTCACCGCGGAGCTCCCGAGAGCAGTGACATTGTATACTGTTACGTCACAAACTCGCACATAATGGAATATCTCACACTCGTTTATTGCGAGATAGGCGGCGGATATCGCTCGCTGTCACGCCACGCACTTAGCACAAATTGTCTCACAGTAATAAAAAATGGCGTAGGTTCGGATGGGAGTTGTAAAGAATAATTGTATATTTATCGGCGTTTTATGTTTGTTGCAGCTTCATTCGCCTTGTTAGTGCTCATTCTGGCGAGTTTTATTCGCCTTATGATATAAGTAGATATGAGGAAAATACTTCGTGATATTGTTAGGATATGTGTCATGTCATAAGCACGATGTTGGGGGACAAATGGCTCGTTAACATGCTTGTATCTCGTACCCATATCTGGGGCTGTGGACATACAGCCTAGCACTAATCTGTGCACGGGTAGACGCACGTGGCTTACCATTACACCGCCATCCCACCCACCTGCCTACTCAACAATTTCGCCCAATACTCAATATTTTAAATGAGCTTGCTCTAAGTATAAACAAGATATAATGGAAGAGCCTATCATTATAAAAGTGAAAGTTATGTTTATCTGTCCTTCCTGTCGAAACGACCCGTCCTTTTGCCCTACTAGCCCTATTTCTGGCACGGACATAGTTTAAGAGGCTGGCGGATATAGACTAGACTACCTTTAATTAATTGCCCCTTCCACTCGAGCGAAACGTTAAGGGCAAACATTTTTATATAATAACTGATATTAGAAATACTGCTACCCAGCACACAGTTATCAAATCAACGTATTTCCTACTACACTAAATTACCTTCACCTACTTGCAGGAAAGGTTACGAAAGGCAACCTTACTAACCATGAAATAAGAAATCATCAAATATCACGTGCGCAATATCAAGAAAATGACTTGTTTAACACGGTTAATTATTTTTGTGCGGTTAAGTTATCAGCCCAAATAACTGGTTTAATCGCACAACTCCACAAAACATTTACCATTCCATACCACCAACTGCTAACAATCGAGGTTTCTAGATTTATAATTTCACCGCTAATA
This sequence comes from Blastobasis adustella, assembly GCA_907269095.1. Classification (NCBI taxonomy): domain Eukaryota; kingdom Metazoa; phylum Arthropoda; class Insecta; order Lepidoptera; family Blastobasidae; genus Blastobasis; species Blastobasis adustella. Next base: position 13,396,052 of record OU026124.1, read on the forward strand.
CGTTTCCGTCGCGTTCCAAATTAAGACCTTTACAAACAGAAATCGTACGTAATCCGCCTGACAAATTGGTTGGTAATATAATTTTAGCTAGTTTGTTGTGTTCGTGTGAGGCCCCTGTAAAAGGCAAGAGCGAGCGCTTGAAAATTGAGGTCACTTCAGCCAAAAATATTGATTCCATTACCTAATGTAACGAATGGCTGGCCGCAACTTTATCTCACCGTACCTGCGAGACTTTGGGATGTATTTTCTGGCCTCCCTTATAAATATGTGATTCTAAAGGGATGTTTGCACAATTTTATTTTTCATTTCAGAAATATAGTGCTAAGTTTCTAAATTTACAAAATTTTCTCCGCAGCGTAGGCATCTCCTGATATTGTCAATCTGGAACCTTATCTTGTTCCAAGAATCTTATTTTTTAATCCAGCTTTACCTGTTTTCTAAACATCGTTATTGAAGGACAGACGCAAACAATCTTTCGCAATATCAGAAGTAAGTAAAATTGCTTGTCGTTTAGGTAATTTGTTACTGATAGTGACTTAAATGAGTTTCGGTATCGTCGTCACGGTCCATTGTCTTTCATCCACCACTGGCAATAAGAACCTCTTTAGTCTTTGTCTAAAAGGAACTGTTATCCTCGTTCGCGGTCAGGCAGGCCGTGAGTCATGTCGGCTTACGTGGGCCGATGCAAACCGTCGGTCGTTTATGCTGAGTTTTTAAAAAAATCTGTTACGCGCGCCAATTTGGCCCGGGGCGAGGCTTGAAACGTGTTGCAGCCTTGGAGGCGGCCACGCTTCGGCGAGCGTGACGCGCCGCCCGCGGACCGACGCGACGCCAATATCTTTAATCTATTGTACTCAAGATAGTATCTGCAACCGCTGCCGCTGCGTTGTGCCCGATACACTACTCGCGACATCTACCTACTGGCAGGGATCCCCGAGGATTTTGTTTGTGTATAATTGTACGGTAAACTTATCGGGGTCGTGCAGGATATAGTAATTGCCGCGGAATAGTTCCGGGTAATTACTTTAACAAGTTAGGGCCAAGGCGTCTTAAGTGGCTTGTCTAAAGTAGGTCCCTACGTCCTTCTTTACAATTTCGAGTGTAAATGCGAAAACATTTTTGTTGGCTCTTTCGTGCTGCAACGAAGAACGGACGATATGTTTTTCTGCATAACGATATAATTGACCAAACTAACTTAGAGAAAGATTTACCTATAGTCCTTTTTACTATACGTGAATAAACTAGACATAGTTTATGAAATTTTTATACTGATAATATAAAAAAATTCTTCTTCTCTAATACTAATGAATGGGAAAGGATTTGCTTTGGTTGTATGTTTGTTTCCTAATGAATAAACTAAAAACTACTTAAAGGATTTAAAAAATTCTTTAACCTAAAGAAAGCTACACTATCAGCGAGTAACATAGGGTATAGTTTTTCCCGAAAGTCAATGTGGTTCCCGTGGGAACAGATCCCGATTGTAGAAACCAAACTTTACGTGGACGCAGTCGCGGGAAAAAGAGCTAGTAACCGATAATTGTATTGATCTATATTGTATAGCTTTGCTTGAATTGAATAAGATAAATTGTTTTATAGATAAATTATGTAATATACCTTCTGATCTCTTTCCCGCGGTAGTAGGTAGGCTACCTACAACATTTATCATAAGAAATAGCAGCTGTGTGGTCCTAATTGAGTAAATTCTAAATTGTCTAAAATAGGCTAGCACCGCTGGCCGCTGTCTCGCTCGCTAATAGGTAATCAACGCCATGGTGAAATAAAATTTTGATTTGATTTTACCATTTCAGTTTGCTGTTAAACACGATCTATTGCTCACTTAGTTGACTAGTAGACTCTGTAAGAACCGGGTTGGCAGAACGCAAGTAATTCTCGGAAATACTTGTAACTCGGTGATTCACGTCGATGAAATCAACGGCTACAGTTGCAAATGTATTCGACCTTACTTGAACGTGTTAATTTGCACATGTAAAGATTTGACCACATCGGGCGATTATTTCGTGTAATGAAACGAAGCTTCATATAGTTTAATAGCGACCCGCCCAGGCTTCACACAGGTGTTTTTGGGTTCTATTGTATGTAGTAGATTATACAATCATAATTATAAAACCTACCTGAAGAAGGTCGTTGCGTAGTTTAGGAGTTAAAGGAAATAGGCAAGCAACTTTATTGTATACTTTGTAAATATAAGGATTTACTAATTTCTTGTAAGAATAAAGCGGAAACGGAAGTCAAAAGGATGGAAAAAAGTGATGAAGGTTCTTTCGATTAAAGTTCAAGGGCAGAGATTCTGAAATTACTCAGACGTACGGTACAGTCACTTATTAACATAGCTTTAACTGTGTGTAACTACCTAGATACACACAAACCTATGTAACAAACCTATGTAACATACCTATGTAATGTAAACAAATCTCGGAAGTCGATTTAAACCTACTTGTTTGTGATTTATCTACCTTTTCGTGATAAATAAAATTTTGCAGTATACTTGTTTTTATTGAAATGAAATAATTTAGTACAAAAGTTAATCTGATCATGGAACCATATGGTGGATAATAATACTCTTCAAAGGCTACTAATAAACTTCTTTGTTTAATGAATGGAAAGCGTCTGTCTCTGTATCCTTTTTTTTTTTTGTTTTAAAACTGAGGACTATCCGGAGGAGGCGCTTAAGGCAATATTGAGGTGTGAGTTCTCTCAAAGAAGCGTCTCTGAATCACTTCACAGCGTTTCCAAGGAAGACGTCTCACTTACGCGTCCATTATATAAAAAAAATCTGCAATGTTCACGTCGTTTGCGAAATTACTTCTGCGTAGCGACTAAAAGCGGCAATCTTCGACCATTAGCAGCGTTGGAGACCACGCCACTAATTATGAAGTTGAGCCAGTCCGTTGCAGTCGGTATGGGCAGCCCGCCAGCGACCGCGCGGGCAGGATAACGTCACTCAAGAGTGCACTGAATGATGCCTTCAAGGACCGTGTAGTACGTAGACTCGATTTGCGCGTGTCGTGTGACATTTTACACAGCACACCTGTTTCTACTAGGTAGTGTCCGGGGTTGGCTGCGGGTATTATCTGCAAATTCATTGTATATGTGGTAAAAGAATTAGACGGATCTATACTTCGAATATTCCATATGTCCGATATGCTTATCGCAACTTTCAATTTCGAAGAATCATCCTTTGTGTTATGGACTAAACACGAACTTTCACTTTTGTCGATCAGTATTCGGCGAGGGATGCATGCAGCATTTAGACAGGCGATCTACGGGTAATAACTCCTCTATTGTGCAAATTTCTGAACACGCCGAGGTCCATGATTTGCAGAGATACACCACAGTTATTCAAATAACTTTCATTTAAATATAATGCTTTAATTCTGTTTGCACCAACCCTGGGTTCGAAGCCTATTAAGCGAAGGTTCGAACCCTATAAAGATAAGCCACAGAAATTCGTTTCCAGGTTGTAACAAACCCTTGGGTTGACATTCTTTTACATCGACGCACCTAAACAAAGGGTTTAATGCATTTAATCAAATCATACTAACGCCGTTACTTCGTCATAAATGTTTATTGCTGTGTCTCAAGATTGATCGGTCGTCGTTTTAGGCCATCAGCTCTACCCGTCACCCACACTAAACATAGTGCGGGTGACTCACGCGCATCCGTGGATCGTAATCCTCCTTTCCCGTTGCCCCGACTACGACACAATCAAGTCGCAGACGGCCCTGTCGCTGTTGTGGCGGTGTATATGCATTGTTGGTGGCCAGGCTCAAGTGGCGGCATAATGAGGCCGGTCGGGACGAGGAAACGGTTGTCGCTATGCTAAGTTCAAGTGTCTACGCTTCTCGCGCATGTTTAGTCCGATCTGCGTACGGCTAATAGGTTTCCCGCCTTATATGTTTGTGCTGGATTGGTTAACTAACAGTGCTAACTTGTTGTCTTTCGGGTTCGGCAGTGTAATGAGGCCGATACACGGAGCGGCGGCCTATTGCTAAAATTGTTTGTAGATGTAAGTTGCGTCTAAGTCACCTACCCTTGAGGCCCGTTGATATGACAAACGTCTGCTGAATCAGTCATCTCCCACGACTTCCACTCCACGCCGATCGACTCTGTGCGTCTTGCATCCATCGGCTCCGTACGACCTTTACGAGTTCGCCCGTCCGTCCTGTGGGGTCGACATACGCTACGATTGGCCTTTCCGCTCCATGGGCTTAAGTTTTGCTATCTAGGTGGCCTGACACGCATTGCTATCCACTCCAGTTTTGCGACTCTGGAACCTTGGTCCCGCTATATTCGTTTCTGATCCTATCACTAACACTATGTGAAACTTCAAGCAAAAACTCTATATCGCACGCCGAGTGATCTTGAGCCTTCTTATGATGCCCTTAGTAAGCACCACGTCTTTGATCTGCAAGTATTCACTGGCAACACACAATGGTCTGTAAGGGCTTTCGTCTTGTAACACTGCTGTATTGTGGAAAAGAATATGTTCCGGATAAATATCCATCTGGTTTAGGGGCTGTGAGCCGCTCAAGGGACTGTAACGTGGCTTATACGATGACTGCTATTAATCGATGGTACGGAGCACAGAGCGCGTCTTGGATACTTCTATTTGCTAAGTAAACTTTCATTTCATAAATTTAATATTATCATTCGAAATACGAGATTGTTTGCGTACCAATACCATTACTTTCCCTACGCGCAATTTCCTCGACAAATCGAAAAGCACAGGTACCGAATTGACACATGCGGATTGTAGCGGTTTACAGCGAGATGAGGTTGATACTTGCATGAGCAAAATCGGGAGTTGGAAGGGTCGTTGACCCCGCTGAAGCGGTGGGCTGCGGCGGGCGGGGGGAGGGGTGCCCGCCCGCCCAACAAACATAAACAAACGTTTGCACGGACGATATCTCTAGCTCCGCTTGCCCCGCTTGCCCGATGCGCCGACTACCGTCGACGGCGAATAAAAACATTTATTGCGACTAACAATTTTAATGCGCCTTTAAACAGCTTTAATACGACCGTTTGTTGTTCCAAAGATTTACGTCAACTGTAGCCGATGTTATGCCCCAGACGCGTATCAATGACTGTTTACTTAGCGTTTATAGTCTAAGTAACTAAACTGTTTAGTATCATCAGCCTTGTTATTACGTTTGTCTGTATTACTATAGTAAATACTCCGTAATGTTATACCAAAATGGTATAGATACTTGTGTCACACTGTGTGTGTATTTAACTGGCAAATAGTGCGTAACTTGGTACGGGGGTATCGTAGACACATAAATATAGAGGCATCAGAGCGCAGTTAGAGGTTCCAGCGGTAAATGACAATTTGGCAAGGCACTAACCGGAGGGTGGCCGGTCATTAGTGTCGTCTGCCTCGGTATTTGTCGAGTGGAAACCTCTTTACGGTTGTGCTGATGTTTCAATATTGTGATGTGCGGTTTGTTGAATGGACCTGTATTATATCACCTACTAGTTACTACATAATCATCATAACTAGATAACACTTATCATCGCAAACGAAACTAAGCCTTAACAAAATAACGCGAGTCTTACCATAACATGTCACAGAGAGATAAATGCAGAACTGTATAATAGCATACGGTGTAACGTACCAAGTAATAATCTGGTTTTCCCACGTATTCATATGTAAACTAAGTATTGTGTAAGCTCGGAGGGCAATTTGTTCGTACGATTTAATAGACGGCTGGATACCGATGAGTTACAGTAAACCACTATTTAAAAACGCAGCTGCACAGTTTTGCTCCTAATGTTGATGTAAATAAATGCTCCTATTACTGAGCAACGCTATTCGGCCCTTGCGTCTCCCTCGTTAAACGCATCTGCGATGCACAAATGAAAAACATTTAACGACGCCTTGCCTAGACACATGTAAACTGTACGACAACTTGCTATAAAACTTAAAATAAATCTTACAGTTAAATATGTACTCTACATGTGCTTTTTACAACACGCTTTTTATTACTCATTCTTTGAAAAGCGGCCCCCGGCGCTTTTTTTTCCGCGTCCATTTTAAGGTCTGTCAATATTCAATATTACCTTTCTGGTGTTCAAAGTTGGCTTTTTGGAACCAAAAGTACCATATTATGAAGATCAGTAGTTTTAGTAGTTTAGGAGATTAACTGCTTCAATTAAGTACATGTATAATAAAATAACAGGGGAACCTGACCAGATTGCAAAGACGATTGGATCATGATTACACATTCAGGCGCCTGAATGTGCAAGTTTCATCATATTTTCCCTCACCGTATGAGCATCGGTTAGTCTTCACCTAATGTACACATAACTCAGAAAAGAGTCATTGGTACATGGCGGCAGTGGGATTCGTACGTGTACTTACGTTATATTTCACCAAAAATTGTTACGCAAAGGTTTAAAATAAAACTGGGTCATTGTATCACGGGTCAGGTAGCGAGTATGAAGTACAGCAACTGTAACATGTTATTACGTTTAAAGTGCAAATAAATTACGTACATTTAAGTTACCTACTTGTAGAGTAGAATTTTTTATTGTTGATCATATAAAATATCATTTATTGTGGACAATATAACTTTAAAAAAAAAAGTCATAGACATTATTTATTATATTAATATATACACAAAAGAAACGAAAACTCTCTGTTACTTTATCACAATATAACTATTCTGCGTGTAACTATTTTTAATCTGCCACATTGAAACTCGACGTGACAACACAAAAACTCAATCATTGATCAAACATAAAAAATGAAATAGGCAGTTATTTATGAATCACTTTTTAAGGCAGCGAACAAGATTGAATCGTTCAACATGTTTTGCTTCGCTCTACTCGTTTCCTTAGCATGTGTTTCTTTTGTATTGTAAATAAATATTTCATATTATGATTCATTTGGTAATTACTTCTCATTGACGTCAACCAAAAATAAATTCAGAGATCGTTATTGACACGGCAGTCCATTACATCTACTGTCTAATTCCCAACTAGTGGACCCGGCGCGACTTCGTTCGTGGCGTCCTAACCCTACCCTACACTACCCTAAACCTACCCTACATCTACAGCTCTACACGTACTTTACCCCCACATACCCTGTTTTTGGTCCTTATAAACCTTCCTCTCGAATTACACTATCTATTGTTGAAAACCGCATTAAAATCCGTTTTGTAGTTTAAAAGATCAAACATAGGTACAGACGTTGCGAGGCGACTTTGTTTTATACTATGTATAGATGAGTTAGACCACAGAGAAGGTAGATTACGTATACGATCTGCCCCTAACAACTCTACGCCTTATTGCTTATTGATGCCCTTGCCATCGATGCCATAAGGCTCATAATGCAATATCAGGAGGAGCTGGTGTCTGCTCGCTGCCCAGTGGAGGCAATTAGTGGCACACGTTGTCGACACCCGTCTTATGAAACCCGGCCGAGGAGATTGCACGTACCAGACCCATTTGTCATCCGGCACAATAGCAAACTCGATGCAGACAGACAGCCATTACGGTTCGGCTTCGTGTTAGATATATATTTTTAGCCGATTGGGTTTGTCGTGTCGTACCGAATGATGAAGGCTCTATCTAGTCTTGACGAAATGAAGAAAGTTCTGTTTGTTTAATGGTAGCTGTTGTAGACTTTTAAAGTTAAAGTTGTTAAAGTTATTTGACGTTGTAATGACACCTATTTTGGCAAAACTATGTTTTGTCTTATCTGTCACTGTATTTTAGCTAAACTATGTCTTTATCTATTACTGCAATAATTGAATTTGAAAGAGAGTGACAAATCCTTTTAGATCTAATTACTTTTCTGAGTGAGACTATTTGTTTGCAAAGTCTTCAGTCAAGTTTTCTATTAGTAAAATGATTAGTGAAATTTCTAGGATGGGTTCGGCAGTTTCAAAGTAACTCTCTACAACTAACAAATCAACAACAAACTTGGACCTTTCTGTGATATTAGTAGGTGTAGGTATATGAGAGGTATTTCCGAAATATATGCTAACTAGTGATTTTGGTGTCGCTCAAATCTGACAAACAGGTAACCTACATTCGTCATTGGAACTAAATCTGAGCAAATATTTGTCCATAATAGGATCTTCTATTTCAATGTGAAGGATAGACAAACAAACATTTCACTGTTAATATTACAGTTATTAGTTAGGGTGTTGACTTATTGATGTGGTAATATTAGTCAGAATGTTGAATACATATAACTTTGTCAGAATGTCTACAGTCTACAGTAGCTGCTTACCATCGGGCCGTGCTTGTTTGTTACGTGCATATCAACAACTGATACAGTTATCTGTTGGTTGGACTTGATCACTTGAGCCTCCTCATTAGTGGAGGGTGTTGTCGTAATCCCACGCTTAGCTGGCGGTTTGCCTTCCCTTGACAGAAAAAACCACTACTGCTCCATGATATTAGTCACCTATGGCTATAACACCCTTCAATGAAAGGGGTTGTGGCTATTTTCTAGCAGACACTATATGGCATAACGATTTGGTCTCATGTCCGTATTTGTGCTGGTAGCTTATCCTGTAAATCGGAACGCAAAAATGCAAAGATTGAATCTTGTCGACCGACTCTACAGCCTCAGTAGCCTCAGCACCCAGGCGGACTCCTCAGCCTTGACAACCACCTGATAAAATATTATTATAAATCAGTGACCTGGTACAAATAGTTGATCACAGGGTACGTCTGTCTACTGAATAATATTATACAATTATTAACCTCTCAAGTACTGCGAAGATACCTACTCGTACAACGGACGAAAATAAAGCAATTACTCTCAATTTTTTTAAATGCTCAGCCGCCCAACGAAGTTTTAATAACTTGTATAGCCCCGTCTGTAGTTCGGAACTAGTCTATACCTAGCAATTAATTAAATTGTCCCCAGAAGTTTCCACACAGCGGACTACAGGCTACAGCTCACAATGGGACAGTTCTTGAGTGTCTTGAAAGGATTCCCCGCGTCTGTTTAATTGGACCAGCGCCGCTTTCGGTTCGCTTCCCAGTTCCCCCCGCAGTTCATCAATTAGGTCGTATTGCACGGTAGTTGGTTCTAATTATGTATTATTGTTCGTTGATTGAGCAATTCTTGTATCCATTGCGGCGCGGCTTTGTTGCGCGATTCAGAATTCCGCTCCCTCCGCGCTCTGAACGTGGAATTGGACCAATATTTTTTGTTGAATAACACCGGTAGTGGTAGGAAATTGATTCGTGGGTAGCGCTACTTCACCTTTGCAATCAGTGCCATCGGTGAAATGTCGTGTGCCATGTATTTTTGGATTTAGAGATGCTGTTTGATCAGAAACATGCGCAATTATTCACAGTTATTATTTGTAATGTAAATCTATCGATAGATACTGTTCAAGACTATCGGTAAATTCCTTGATAGTTTTCTCTTTTTAGCTGATGCTCATTTTCGTGTTTAGGAAGGGTCTAATCGATCTACCTGCTTTTTACACATTTTATTCTACTATGCCAGACAAAATGCGACCAATCGCTGTAGGTATTCCGATGCTCAAATTATTTTGCGATATTACTCTTATCGATGTGCACGCTAGACGCGCCATTTGTCAAACCTGCGGCCTGCGGCTATGGATGGCGGTACAAGTACAGCGAGCAGATCTAGCGGCGCGAAAGCTTGTATCGACGTATCTGACCGCTAAGTAATTGGTCCCGTCCCTTGAGCACTGAGCTTGTTTTGTGCTGTTAGCGAAAACACTCTTGTTTGTTGCCAACCAATTACATTTATTCACCAACGACTGGTCTCCTAAACGTAAAGTAATTAAATTCTGCTTAGTGTGTTCCACATAATATTGAACCGTCAATAGTTTAAGTCGTTAGTCGTTGCTTTGTTTTGCGTTGGATACCTTTATTACCTTGTGGTATTAACGATCTCTATAACAGCTATTCGCCTTCATAGGTATTGCGTGCATGTATGCCAACAAACAAAGACTGCGGCGGTCTACCTAGATTATTTACCCTTGGAAAATAATACGTACCCCAACACATACCTTTATCGCATTTATTGGTAAAGAAATAACAGTAACATTTGAGAACAACATAGGTAATTATGAATGGGACGGAACGACACGGAAAGTTGAAGCCGTAAGAGCCCCTAAGCGGAACAAAGTTTAAATCCTGCGGGACGGTCGTGTAATCCACAAAGTCCTGGGGCTCCGCACCGATTCTTCTACGGGTCAGGGCATCGTCGTTGACATGTCCGACCTTGGGACATGCTCATTAGTTGGTCGGCATTGAGGGGAGGGCTACTTAGGAACTTTTACGAAACTTCGAGTGTCAATATTTTGAGGTGCTCACGAATTTTTATGAAAGACCATCGCATTTGTTATTTTTAAAATAAAATGCCTTTCAGCATAGCCAATTAGCCACCTACATTAGGCTGTTGTAGGAGACGCCGTATGGAACTACCGGTATGCATAATACAACTATGATAAAATCTTTAGCAGTGACGTTTTGTTAAAAGTCCCCCCGGCACGGTTGGGACACGCACGGAATAGAACGGTTACATTCTCTTCAGCCGGTATTCGCACAGAATATTGTAGAAGGGTGTCATTGAATGGTTCGCCCCGCGGGGATCTGTGGAGCCTTTCTTCGGGGGGAGGGGGGTTTAGTTCCTTAAGTATTTCGCACAAAACATGCAAATCGACGCATGTGTAGACGAACTTAGTCAATATTGAATGCAGTACGTATCTCGGCACAACCAGCGCGCCGTCCAGCTTGGGAATTCGGGAGTTTCTTTCACACAGACCCATATCGTTTCGAATATAGATTCACTGTATTCACAACACATAGATACGTCCATAAATCATGTTTTCGACAATTGAAATCGGGACGATGAATTATTTATCGATCCCACCGGCCTAACAAACGGTGTATGTTTTCATTGCTCATTTAGAATTTAAATCGCTCTCCGACGAGACACGATGGGATATATCATGTGTATTCGTGAGCTTGACGCAATAATTTATAGCCGTGTCTCAGACGATCACTCGGCCAGATAATTGTTGTATTCTGTTTCGCTGATATCGTTTTACTTATCAGCCAAGTGAATGATCAATCACTGTGACCGGACCGAGCACCCGGTCCGGTTACATTGCCGGTGTCGCCCGTATATGTAGGTATAGTTAACTCTTAGTTTATTTATTTATTATACAGTTTATTGTGCACAGGAAATGCATAGTAATAAATGAACAAATTAATAAATGGCACAACAATGGTGCCAATAATGGTGGTTGTGGTATAGTCCATTGGTTGGTAATGGTTCTACTACAAATAATAGGTAAGAAAGGGTATCGCAGGAATTTATCTCTGTTAGGGCTTCAACTCCCAGAATAAGTCTATAATAGTTTGACATGTAGGTACCTTTGTATAGGCCAACGCGTCCTACTGCGTAATGGTGTTATGAAGTCTTATCATGTAACTTTGTTCCGTTCCACCTGTCGTTACAATAATGAGCACCGTCTACTGACAAGCCATGTTAGTAAGAGTTGTAACAATGGACAAACTTCATCATTCCGTCGCCTGTAATATACTCACTCGCACCACCACTCAGCTAAGAGACAAACTTGGCTCTTCGATCCTTGTTAGCAATAAGTTTTTAGGTGTAGAGTGGGTTTGGGTAAAAGTGTGTGAAAATTTGCCGCCCAGATTGGGCCATCTACGCGCCAGTCGCGTCGGCCAAATGGACGAAATCATGTTTAATCATAAATGACATTTGATTATCTTTCCAATAAAGCAAATTTTAATGATATTGAATATATGTTTCTGCGTTATATTTCAATATGAAAACCAAATGTTTTAAAAAAACACCCTATACCCGATTTCGTGCGCGCAATCTACTTGATTACCAACCTTTATTAAGACTTAACAGTAACGATCGTATTCAGTGAAATTTTGCACCGAACCAATTACCGAGAATAGAGACCGGCACGAGAGCGCTAGAGCTCGCATTACGGCTCAAACCAGTACCTACATCGCGGGCTTTAATTCGAGTTTCACAAAACTCGTTTACCGTTAACCTGGTTAGGTATTAGTCCGTAGTCGGTCTGCGAGTCCTTCCAGTTCTCTCGTGGCGAATTCCCCGAGCGTGGCTGAATAAAAGAAACCGCCCGGTGTGAGAGTGACTTTGTGATTAGTGCGGGCGTGCGGGGGTCGGCTCCTGGCCTACTAACCCAGTGGCACAGGCGCCGAAAGCAAGGGCCACTCGGCTGGAGCGAACAAATAACGCGAACGTGTAAATACTGCAGCACCCGCCAGGATTGCACCACATCAGCTTATTAGCTACCGACTATAGGTATATATCTAGGGACAATTCTGTGGGCAATATCGAAGGGGTGGTGAGGTGCGTTTATACACCTTACTGTGGTAATTCTTAACGTCGATAATAATGTGTACTTGTTTACATAGTGCAGTGGAATTTGGACATGCATTAGGATAACAAGTTCAATTCTTAATTGATATATTTTTTTACTAGTGCAGTTTTAGACTTCTTTCGCCTGAAAATTATGAGGATGATGATGACGAAGTCTTTCTTTTTTAGTAGTTACTCTCTCTCTCTCTCTCTCTCTATTAACAGTACTTTGTATTTATTTATACCAGTAACATTGTGAAGGAGTCAAATCAAGCACGTTTTCATTGTCGCAATATAAAAGCAATAAATCTTATCGCAACGAGCATAATGCGAATAATTTCTTTTTATTCGAACTCGTCTAGACAAATTGTTAAGTATTGTCGCTTGGAGTGGCCGGCCAGCGACGCGGCGACGATTTGTTGCGCATTTGATTTGCGTGTGCGCATACGCTGGAATCAATTGCAGCCTGCAGGCGGCCGTGTGGGGCAGACCGCGTCGAATGTCGCAGCCATAATATCTTTAAAACATATTATTATAGGTATTTTGTTATGTACACCTGTTATATCTACAGAACTGTGGTCGCTAGAGATCAGGTGACTCGTATCCTTGATTGTATACATACACAATCACGCCCGTCTCTTATAGTGGTATGTGTGGTGGTAGATAGAGACTATCGAGTGCCACAAGCTACGTTTCTGACATATCTCTTTTGCCTCATCCACATTCATCTTTATTATAAAAAAAAACCAAACCTGAATCTGTAGGTTATCATTTAAAACTGCACCCTGCCCCCCTTTTCTCTCTCACTTAGATACAAGACTTACACATTCTTCCCCGTTGCGAGAAGGGAACGCGGGCGACGCTCTCTCTCGCGAACAAAAAATGCAGCCGCGTCCGAGGTAACAGGAAAATAAAGAGCCGCGGCCGCCAGCCACAGTGATAACTAATCCGTCTCCAGAGCTTGGAGGGTTAAAATAAATCCAGCAGTCACGCCCCCAGCATCCTGCACTAGGTTGCAGCTGTGCCGTGAGTTATGTCCCGCAGCACATCACAATTCAGCGCCCCGTTTCGTACCGGAGTAGGTACCACCCACCCGGATTTCCACGGATATCTCGCAATGTTTTACAACCTTCAACTGCGCGCCATTGTCTCTGTGCGGGTGCATTTTCGCTGAACCAAAACCTAACGAGAATGTATGGGCTATTTATTTCGCCAAGCTTTGGGCTACGTGCCCCGTGTTCGGCCCACGTAAACATCCCTATCAGATGCTGGTTATTGGATGCTTTGTAAATATCGTGTTATTGTTTGTTGTTCTAAAAGTAGAAATATATTCGTGTATCCCTCCCTAGACTCCAAACAGGATGTACTCGTACATTGTCTGGATCGTAAATAAAAAAGACAGACCTGACACACACGTGTTGCACACTTGCATTCAACAGCCTGTGCGAAGTGCGGATACGGGTCTGTGACGGATGACATCTTGTTAAAACGTTTCTACAAAATTTGGAACGCTTCACCTATGTTAAAGTTCTTTATTTCATTAATATCAACCACTCCTGATCACAAAGATTCCAGAATTCGGCCGAATACCGTCCAAAGTTCGTCCACCTTAAATTGTTAAAATGTCGCCCGGTGAGTTCGAAGTTGGGCGTTGCGTCCATTGTGCTCTGTTATAATGTCATTGTCGGTTGCCAGAACTTTATAATTAACGGTAGGCTCGGAAAAAAATTGTTGGTGCGAACGGTGGAATCGACTGATTCAGACGTCGCGTTTAATCAAACTCTGGGGAGTTACGTTACGGCTTGCAAATAAAGCGGCCGGGCTTTACCGACCGTGGGCGTCGCTCGGCGGCGTATTCCGCCACTCCATTCCTACTTACATTGACGCTGTTTCGTTATTGGTACTCATTCCACCGTTAATACAACTTTAGGAAAATATATCGAGCAATTTAATTCACGTGTTACTTTACACAAAATATTGGGGTTGCCTTACAAAACGTTAATTTCATAGGTAAGTACCCAATAACACAAACCAATAACGGGTTTTATGTTATCGCGGCCACATTTCACGCAAAGTACGCTGTAAATACATAGAAGCTATTCAGTATCATGCTATTGAAAACATGCTATTCGCATGAGTACATTATCCTGTTTATGGATTTGTTTTCGATACGCAGGCAGCGTCAAAACAATCCAGTAGGTAGATAAAGCATTATTGGGCGACGACTGCGAGGGCGCGGAGGCGGCGCCGAATTAAGATTTAGTGGCGCTCGAATTGGCCTACTTGAATAAAAAATGCGAACGCTGCTCATTCACAGACCTATTTATTATCCTTCGTAAAATTGAATTGCATTTTTACCAGTCGGAATCCAACTTTTTAAGCCAGCAACTCCTTTGTCGTATTTCATTCCTGGTGGCTACTCGTATTTTATCTGCGTTTCCTCTTTACCCCGGACTTACTTGAAACTGTGGAAAGCTGCTTTTGCTTACTTTTATTTCATGTTACGAACTGTAAAGACCACGCTCCACTCCTTTCAAAATGAACTTTAATTATTGGCAAACTTGTAAATAAAAATCTGAGCTAAAATGTAGGTACTTTTACTCTATCATAATCAACAACAACCCGTAACAGTCCTGTTTTATCTGAGCCTCTTTTTATGTTTATGTAGACAACATGGCGCTTGCCACCTGGTGAAAAGTGGTCACCGTTGCTTATCGTGGTCGTATTGTCGCACCAATGTGTCACCCACCACTAAAAACCGGGAACACCTTTCTCTGGCAGCAAATATTTTTTTTTTTTTTTTTTTTTTATGTTATCCGGCAGACAAACAGGCATGTGGGCCACCTGATGGAAAGTGGTCACCGCCGCCTATGGACATCAGCATCACCAGGGGTGCTAACAATACGTTGCCCGCCTCTAAGGAGACCTCTAATATACCTCTTGAACGATCCCATGTCATAGACCAAAGGAAACACCGTTGCTGGGAGCTCATTCCACATCCGAATCGTACGAGCGAGAAACGTTCTTTCGAATCTTCGCGTGGACACCACTAGAGGGTCCACGTAATGGGGATGAGTACCCAGCCCACGGCGGGTGGTGCGATTGCGGAATTGTGCTGTGGGCACCAGATCAAATAGTTCCTCAGAACACTCCCCATTGTACAGCCGGTAGAACACACACAGGGAGGCAAAGTCCCTTCGATCAGCCAGTGGTTCCAACTTGCCTGTCAGTACGGTATCGTCGACAATTCGTACGGCGCGCCTCTGTATAGAATCTAAGTGATTAAGCAGGTCGGCGGTTTCCCCAGCCCAAAGATGGGAACAATACTCCATATGTGGCCGCACCTGTGCCTTATACAGCAACAGACGCTGTTCTGGGGTGAAGTATCGCTTAGACCAAATAAATAGAATTAAATAGGCAAATGCTAGGTCCCTCTGTAATACTACCAAAGCCACGATTTCCAGTGGAGCACTGTAGACCTTACTCACTGACAAGCACACAATAAGTACTGCTCGGCTGCGGCATTCTATAAGATGGAGATAGTTTCCGAGTGAGGATGCCTCAATTCGAACGAGATATATCCATCGAACTCGCCACTCTTTAAGTGTACCTCCTTCCTCGCTTCAAAGCGAGGTTGACCAAAGTTTTTCGCTAGGGACCCGGAGACTGATTGAACAGTTAAAGGTCTCGAGATGGTTTTTGTTATCCATCCAGCTACCTCTTTTATAGAAAGTCTCTAGTCCGGTTTCATCTCCCCCTCAGAGACTTAACTGATCTCCTTTCCCCGCAGCATTCCTGCGCCGACTCAGCGAGTACGTGGCCCACTACGAGCCGCTCGACTACGATGCCGAGGCTGTCCACGCGCAGCACGTGCGCGTGCGCCGCTCCCTCGATGGCTCGGACCTGCGGCTCGCGTTCCGGGCGCACGGCCGCAACTTCAGGATGCGGCTGCGGCGAGACCTGTCCGCTTTCGGGCAGGACTTTCAGGTTAGTTGGCGATAAGTATTGTGACTTATTAAAGATTGAAAGTAGGTGTAAATATCTAATAAGTAAGTATGATAGGAGCTGTTGATCCAGCTGCAAGCGACACGTGTTTGGTGATTGTGTTTAAAGACAAACCCTCCAGTGACCTGACGATCGTTCGGCGACAGTATCACTCGTATTGCCTAAGTATTCCAACATCCTGTTGTAAAAGAATGTGCAGTCTTCACTGTTTTCACTACTTGAGCTTACCCTGCCACACTTTAGTTAGTCCGCCTGATGGTAAGCGGTAACAAAAATACGGTCTCATGTCTGTTATGACTACCTCAGAAACGGAATAAAACCACGCAGATAAAGCCAACAAATAAGGCAAATACACGTCCAGGCATGCACGCCCAAACGTACTCCGCATGCTTGTCAGAGTCCTGTTACCAGAGTGGTGTTTATTTTGATGCGGCTTGCGTTTCGCGCAAGTCCACTGGATTTTTCTGATTTCAGGGTTCGTGAGGGTGGTGTTGACGTTGTTGATATTTTTATGGTTTTATGGGGCGGTCTGTGCTACAACAGTGGGGGGGTGTCTATTCTATATGCGTAGATTTAAGCCAACTTGAGGTCTCTGTTACTGCGCCCGCCGCGCGTGCACCCCCACTCGAAAAATATCTTGACGAAATCTAAAGATCTTAGTAGAAATTGATCTAAAGATCTTATAGAGGCACACAGTCTGACAGTCCACCTGATGGAAAGTGGTCACCATCATCCGGGATATTTGCAACCTAAGCAAAGTTGATGTCATGCTGACCTTTGAGATTAAAGACCTTGGTGAGGAGTGAGTAATATGTGAGTAGATCTGAACCACAATGGTATGCTGATTATAGGTTGCTGTGTTGATGGTGATAATTGCGATAATTTATAAATCGAAGAGAATATGCTGCAGATTTGTTCTTCAATAATCTTGCCTATAAAATAACCTTCGGCGATAGTATTGACTATTTTAAGTGTTATGTACGGTGAACTGTGTTTTAATTGATTGTTACAATTATACTTCTGTGTTTGAGATTATAATTGTTTGTATAACAATAACAGGCCATTTTCTGTAAATTGCCGTATAAACCTATTATCCACATTAACATTTCGTTACACTTCCCGTAGGTGGAGGGCTCGAAAGGCGAGCACCATGAAGTCGACACATCACACATATATCACGGAAAGTTGACCGGTAAGTGTTCTAGTTTCTATTCGATGTCAACATTGTTGAGCCCTCCAAATGGCTATAAAGCCAGACAATGCATTGAACGCGAGTGGGTCGCGAATCACAATACACTTCACCGAAACCGCGCTTGACAGGCGCCGCACTGGGTTAGTCTATGGCGGGTGTGGAACTGTGGATCGAGGCCCGCGCGCGGCACGCGGCAGTCGAGTACCCAGACACTATCTGCGGCTCTGACACCGCGGCATTGTTTGCACAGAAATTCGGGAAACCTAATAAACTCACGCTGGGTTCAGCTGGGCACCGCGACCCACGCCATTACCCTTCATCAGACGGGGATCGGCGATGTCAATACAGCGCCGTGCCTCGCTCGCTATTCGTGTCGGCCGCTTCGGCATGAATAATTCTTCCAGATCACCAAAACATTATTCTTTTCGCAATTACCGGCGGGACGGCGTCAAAGTCCCAGCTAATTGGGTGCCTCGCGGCCACTCGACTTTTAATGTCGCCGGCGGCCGCGCGCCGCCACCGCCGACCACCGCACCGCGCCTTACCTACGTCACAGAGGACTATAAAATCCTACCTACGTTACGGCCGCAGCCCGCTATATAGGTACCTAAATAATTACGCCAACAGACATACCTGGCCCTAACATTCCTCCCACTGAAATGTTAATCAAATTCCTGCAACAAATTCATAACAATTCCAACCCTTACAAAAGCAAAACTTAAAGGTTTTTGTTCACAAAGAATATTTCCGACGGCCGAGTTTACGGTTCGCGCTGTAAAGTCACTAAAGTCCATTGCTTGTCTGATTTTGTTTCGCGATAAACTTTTGAGAGTTCCCGGCGAAGGTGGGCGAGTCACTTCATCTTTTAGAACGCGACGGTGTTGCGCAGGCGATCTTCGTAATATTTTGCTGCTCGCTGAAGTGCCGCTTGGATTTGGCAATCGCATATGTTCGCCTGAATTTGGAAGATAATAACGTACTGTGGCAGTAAGCGCTTATAGAGTGTGGGGCTGTCTAGACCCGCGGCAGGGCTAGCGGCGTGGACGCTGCCATTCCGAGTGTTATGATCATGAAAGTTTGGAACAATGTAAATGGATAAAGTTGTGTGGAGGGCGGCACCGCATCGATCGCAGTTCGTCGCCCTACTTAGCTCCAATGCACTTACCGCCATCGCCGCTGCAAGCGACGTTTTTGCATGTCTGGAAACAAACGTTTCCATTTCTAATGGCAGTTCTTATATTTTAACAATCTAGGTATTACTTGGCGAGCACGTTTACTTGGTCATAAATATTACAACTGATTAGTTCATTTGGCTAAGTGAAAACTACATTATATTCGTTTTGTATGTGTATAGAGATTAGTGGGCTAACTAGCTGCCGCCCGCAACTACGTCCGCGGAAAATTCGGTGGTAGCGTGTTCCAGTGGGAAGTAGAGCACAAAATACGAAAAGCGGTGACCTATATTAAAACTGAATAGTATGATTATTAACTTTTAGCGTTTGTTTTCTGGCTATTCTGGCCTATTATACTACACATGTTAAGGGCATGTTCCGGGTTTCCTACCGCGTACCTTTGTTGACGAGTAGCCCGATATTTTGACACAGTTGCATGCATGAAATATCGGGCCATTCGTCAACAAAGGTACGAAGTAGGAAACCCGGAACATACCCTTAAAATGTCTGATAATAAGCGCGATAGTTTAAAACATTATGTTATAATAATACAATGTATGTATATTTATACAAAAATATGTAAACTTCCACATTTACAATAGGTATTAGTATGATACAGACTACAGTATGTTTTTCTCCAGAAATAGTAATATTACATTTTAGGAGTCTTAGGCGTACATATTTTGAGGTCCATAAAAAAGAGATAACTAAAAAAGCTTTTTGAATAAGGCACCGAGTTCGCTATTCACATTATTTCGCTTTCGACGACTATATAGCTGGCTACGCAGCCGCTTGTTCCGGTAACGTAGAATAAATACGTATTCGGTACGTAAAATTTACTCGATGATAAAATAAAGTAGGTAGACGGATACGCACGCCCCCAGCTCTCGACATCGGGAAATGTATGTGAATTTTTCCACTAGGCCTCTCTTAAATTCTACTGGAAAATAGAAACATTTTTGGGTCGGGCGCTGGCTGCTGCGGTTGCCGCGCACCGGAAGCGTCCGCGTCTCTTTCGTGTTTGCGTTCGTTGGCCGCGCGTAATTTTATAATGTTTACGCACAAATAAACGTAATTCGTCCTGTGATCTCGTAATTAGTGGCATGTTGCGACGGTTTTTTCAAATATGTTTCGCGGAATTGGAGGTACAAATATCGCTACACACATTTCATTCAAGCTTAATAAATGGTTATTGATGTGAAAGTGTATTGGTTATTGCGTCATTTTCACGGTTTGTTCTTTATTAGGAAGCAACAGATCATTAGTGTATATTGATAGAAGTTGGGTCAATAGCGTCAGAACAAAAATTAGGTCAAAAGCTTTACCGTGTTCCGCTTCAACGTAAGAGAAAAAAGCATACTGGGAGGAATGTTCTGTGCCTTACATTGTAAGTATAGCTAATACAAATGAAAACGTATAAACGTTCCCAAATAAATATAGACTAAAAATAGTTTTTTTTTCAATACAAGACAAACGCATAGGTCTTCATCATCATCATATCAGCCGAAAGACGCCCACTGCTGGGCATAGGCCTCCCCAAAGATCTCCACTAAAGCCGGTCCTGTGCCTTCCGCATCCAGCTACATAGGTCTGTAGCTGTAGCTTCCGCATACATAGGTCAACATTAGAGAAATGAGAATAATGGCGTGATGCGCATCAGGTACTAATTAAGCATACTTGCTTACTGCGTTGGCTTTGCGACCCAAAGTAACACAAGAGAACGCCACCTCATCCTAATCTGCGCCATCTCCTGCCAATCGAGGATGACCAGTGCGTGCAGGTCTTTGAGGACTTCATTCATCCAGCGACATCTGGGTCGCTCGATAGAACAAAACGTAGTTCTATGACGTTAGCCATCGAAGCACCTTATGCACTCGGAAGTTCGTAACCATATTAACAGAAGCCATAAATTTGTTAACGGCCGCTTTGTTTCCTCGTCTTTCTTGGGCCGTGCAGGGTACATACGCGCATCAGGGACTAATAACGTATACTTACTGCGCTGGCTCAGCGACCCAAAGTGGTGCCTCCGACACCAGAGATCGCCACCTCTTCCTATCCTGCGCCATCTACACTCCTGCCAATCGAGGATGCCCAGTGCGTGCAGGTCTTTTAGAAGCGACGTCTTTGTCACCCGCATAGATAGAACAAAACGTAGTTCTATGACGTTAGCCATCGCCGCACTGCACTCGGAACTTTGGAACCATAATAACAGGAGCCATAAATTTGTCATCGGCCTCTTTGTTTCCTCGTCTTTCCTGGTGCCGTGCAGGGTACATACAATGGGCTGTGGCTCATTGTCTCGACGGTCGCACAGTATTGTTCTCAGCCGATATTAGGGATCGATTAATATGGATGAACTTATTGTTTACAAACACGTTTATTGCTTTTGCCACGGCGCCGTCGATAGGTGCTCGGATATCTTAGGTCTTTTATGTCTTACTTTTTCATAGCCAGGCCTGCATCCCACGGGGGTATGTTGAAGCTATTGTGTCTGATTTGATGTAGCCTTTTTACCTCTTCATGTTCCTAAGACGCATATTTTCATACATTTGCGTTGGTTGAGTGGAGGTGTTATTTTTTTGTTGCTTAGGTTACACGGTCGCAAGGCCCACCTGATGGAAGGCGACCACCGACGTCCAGGGCATCAGCAATGTACTTATTGTTACATATACTTTTCATAGTAGACAATTCATTTGTTCAATTTCAAGTTTTAAATAAAGATAGTGTCACGCACGTCACGCTCATTGTGTATGTTTACAAGCGGAGCAGATCAGTAGGTTAATTACGTAACTCTGTTACCAACAATTATCTGATTTCAATTATTGAAATTGTTCATTTTGCGACTACGTATGATCGATCTATTAGTTTCAGTTTCAATGCAACTTTGTTAGCAACTGAACCCATGAAATCGATGATACGGAATCGCAAAAGCAACAATTTCAATCATTGAAATCAGAGAATGGTTGGTAACAGCGTTATGTAATTAGCCTACAGTTTCAGGCAGGTACTGTACGATTTTATAGTCCTCTATGACTAAGCAAGCAGAAGGTGCCGAATCCGTACGAACTTTTCACTTACGTCACGCTTAACATCCCAATGCTAGAAAAGGAAATGAGTAATCGCTCTATCAGTCGACCGGCCACAGCTCTATTGGCTAAATTGTCTTACTGTTAGCATTACGTGTTCCCAGGTAACTAGGTTACGTTTTCATCGCATCGACGATCGATGTTAGTGTTCAAATTGTTGCATTGCCCTCTGTTTACAATGTTGCGAGTACGTTGTAGACCTGCAAACGCGGCACTGCTCGTTCGCCGGAGTGACAGCATAGGTAGCGCATTCCATGTAGCCATTTTGCCTATACTAAATTTTGTAGGTGACAACGACCGGGTAGACTTCGATAAGAAGGGGCACGGCAGAGTTTCTATCTCATTTTAAGGATTTTACATTTGCATAGAAATAGCTTTATGCATATGTAATGTAATGTCGATCCCTTGCTCTATTGGTGCGTGAATAAACGAGATTATCGGCAAATGTATATTCCAATTGTAGTACCTACATATGGTGAGGATTGTGGTGCATATTTAAAATATACTAGGGGTAAATAAACTTAACTTATATCTTTCACGTCGCTTGTAATCTTCTGAAGATATCACTTCACACGGGGTGGATAGTGGGGGTGACGTGGATATGAAGGATTGCCCGAAAAGGACCCTACCCACTAAAACCAATCTGTGTATCCGCTTTTTATCAAAACACCTCATAAATAGTTTGCACTGTGATGTAACCTCTCTTATACTACGCTTGATACAAAAATCAGGTCAACGTACGTATCCTACCCCATTTCGACATAAAGGAAGAACGAGCGATGCTTTCAGTTTTATAAACATAGTTTCGCTAGAAGAGGCTAATAGTAGCTCTGAAAAGTGGACTATCTTCCGAAACGCGGAAGCGCTCGCTTCTAAACACAGCCCATCTCCTATCCGAGTATTAGCCACACTCTGCAATTGACGTTAACGATGGCTGCATGTTACCCGTGGGCTGTCCATTTGTGCGAGAGAGACGACCACAGGGACAAAGCTTTGTCGTTGATGTGCTAACTACTAGATGTAGACTGTGAGGGCGCCGGAGGTTATCTTTCTACATCGAGTACAAGGAAAATTTCATGTTGTAGCAATAGTAGAGGTTAAAGTTAAATAAAACGTTGGTCTGCCCGTGCATAACAAGGAACAAAAAAAATGTTTTAGTTACCCAAACGTATACTTATACAGGGTGTCCCAAAACTCGACGTCAACCCGGAATCGGGTGAAAAGGCAAGTCATGCTGGTTGGCAGAAAAATATTTAAAAAAATCTAAGTTGCATGATTGCAAAATTATAGGCATTTAAAAAAAAACGCAATATTGCACACCCTGCGACAGACTTTTCAGTCCTGTTGCCACAAATCTTTACTTTTTCCCTTTTTTTTTTGCTGTGTATCCCTGAATAATGCTTCTCTAAAATGTAATCAAAATTTTGAAACCAGCTGCTTAAGCTTGCATAAAAATAGGACTTATCTCATAGACAAAAATTCAAAATAAAAAATTCATGCAACTTAGATTTTTTTTAAATATTTTTCTGCCAACCAGCATGGCTTGCCTTTTCACCCGATTCCGGGTTGACGTCGAATTTTGAGACACCCTGTATTAACTTATACATATTATCTTCTTGTGTGGGTTCTAGAAGTAAAAAAATAAAACTGACGTGACTTACATCCTCTTGGCAGTATCGCTTTTCAGACACATTAAAGTCAACAAAAAGTGACAATTAGTCTAATATTGCTATAAAGTGGAATTTATCTAGCATTTGATGACGTAGGATTACCTACGGCGCCCTCACAGACTAACAGGGCAGGTTTTGTTGCACAACCATCGTCATGGTTATCCCCGTCACCTGCGAGCCGTATGACTCACGGCCGAGACCCCCTCTCGTTATTAACACAACTGTCACAATATGTAGCTATAACATAAATAACTAGGTTGGCACAGATGGCCACGTCGCAATAATAGCCCTACTAAATGGAATTCAGTAGGTTCAATCGAATCCGGTATCAAATTCAGTGTGTGATAGGTAACTAATTGGAAATGTTCGAACGGTTTAATATCCGCATGGTTTTCGCTATCTGCATAGCTGTGATTTGCGATAATAGCAATAGGAAATGTAAATTAATATAACTTAATACACGGTTCAATCTAGTACATCGTACTGTTTTAGCTTTGAATCCGCCATTTTTAATAATAATACGATTTAATAAAAAACAATTCGTGATTTAATAAAGAACTCACCATTTAGACATCCTTTTTAACATTAGAAAATACAAATAAGACTTTCAGTGTATTCGTGTAGTGTAGCGAAGGTTAGTTTAACTTTGAACACTTTAATTTTAAAGATAACAGCCACTGTACAGTTCTGCAACATACGTGGACGTCGACTTAAACATCCAGACTTGTTACTTTACTATGTTGTAAGTTAAGCGCCTCTGTCGCGTGCCAACGGGTCCGGAATGATAAAATTATGTTGCATGCATTTAAATTAGAAAATTAAAGTGTCAAAAGACTGGAGGATAATTTGAATTTGGCGGCGATATCATTTTCCCTATGACTCGATGCTGTGGCCTGTTATCGGTGACATGAAACCAATTCGCTATGTTTTAACAAGGCGACCCGTTAAACGATTTTGTTAGTCATATGGGTTTTAGTGAATAATAATACTTCGCGTTTATTAAGTCGTCGACTGCATGATTTAATCGCGTTTTTCCTGTAGGCTATACGAGTATACTTAATAACTACATGTTATTAAACTTACGAATAATGGTAATAATATGTAGTGAGGAACAATTTACGGTGAAGGAAAACATCGTGATGAAACCTGCACATTCAGGCGACTGAATGTGTAACCATGAACCAATCTGGCCAGGTTCCCCTGGTAGCTGGGTCACGGAGGTCAGTAGCAGTCACCCCACTGTAATTACCTGATGGGCCAAATCCTGGATCATGGTAAAGGCGGACCGCAGGCCGTTGTGCGCGAAAGCACATATGGGACATTAACGCCAAGAGTTTTTCTTATTACTCTTACGAATAATTCTTAAATGGTGGTTAAATATGTTCTTATAAGTTTGGTACAGTGAAGTTGGTAATTATTGATAATGAATCTCCACAGGGCCACTTTGTTACTGAAAGTTATTTATTACTAAGTTAGCTCATAAGCTCGAGTTGCTAATTGTTTTAATAAAGACATTAGCGGGTGAACTGTATTGGAATAATCCGTTTATACACTAGTGGGCCCGGCGCGACTTTGTTCGCGTGTTGTCTTACCCTATAATAAACCCTTTCTTGAATCATTCTATCTATTATTGAAAACCGCATTAGAATCCGTTGCGTAGTCTAAAAAATGGACAGACGGCGCGAAGTTACTTTGTTTTACGCTACTAGATGTATACAAGAAAAGAAATAAGTCCCTTTTTATTTGTTTTTCCGAGGAAAAGTAATGATGTTTGCTTCGCTGCTCCAGACTGTTGGATGTCTCGATGCTTCTTAATTCACATTTGCCTCCGTATCTATAGTATGATACCCACAATAAAAATCATCTCATCTTGGCGTTAATGTCCCGGTTGTGCTCTCGAGAACGAGGGCCCGGGGTCCGCCTTGACCATGATCCAGGATTTGGCAGGTCAGGTAATTACAGTGGAGCGACTGCCATCTGACCTCCATGACCCTGCTACCAGGGGAACCTGACCAGATGGGATCATGGTTACACATCCAGTCGCCTGAATGTGCTGGTTTCATCACGATGTTTTCCCTCACCGTAAGAGCATCGGTTAGTATTCAACTAATGTACATAACTCAGGAAACAGTCATTGGTACATGGCCGGAGCGGGATTCGAACCCGGGACCTCTGGCTTACGAGTCGGATACTGTAAATTTCACAGGCAACGACTACAACAACTTTATTGTCCACAGACGAGCCGCAGTCCACGGTGTTCGGGTCGGTCAACGACGGCGTGTTCGAGGGGAAGATCGTCGCACACGACGGCGCGTACTACGTGGAGCACGCGCGCCGCTATTTCCCGCCAAACGGGACGCGCACGCGCGTGCACTCGGTGATATACCGCGAGGGGGACGTCACCGACCCGTACGCGCACCGGCGGCACGGTCAGTTTCACCTTTCACCCACCACACAAGAATAATCAGACTATAGGGCACGACTAGGGGCAAAATGGTACGAGGAGACTCGGCGCGTACTACGTGGAGCACGCGCGCCGCTACTTCCCGCCAAATGGAACGCGCACGCGCTTACACTCGGTGATATACCGCGAGGGGGATGTCACCGACCCGTACGCGCACCGGCGGCACGGTCAGTTTTACCTTTCACCCACCAGACAAGCATAATCAGACTATAGGGCACTCAAGGGGCAGACATCCCATAGGAGTGGAGCACGCGCGCCGCTATTTCCCGCCGTACGGGACGCGCACGCGCGTGTACTCGATAACATACCGTGGCACGGTCAGTTTCACCTTTCACCACACACACACAAGCATAATCAGACTATAGGGCAGACATCCCATAGGGATACGCAGAGACTCGGTGCGTACAACGTGTAGCACGCGCGTGCGCTAGGTGATATACCGCGAGCACGGTCAGTTTCCCCTTTCACCACACACGAATGCGACCCACAAGCGTAATCTGACTGGAAGCAGACATCCCATAGGGGTACGCGGAGACTTTCTAGTGCCACAAGCTGTAATGGCCACGCCTGTTTTCGCCATTTCCCCATTCAGAGGACCAAAGTTCCTCGTCGTAGGAGGAAAAAGTCGTAGAATTAAACATTCTGAAGTAGGTGTCTGTCCATGATCTTTTGCGTTATTGGTCATATATGCGTCAAGCTCGATCATACTTACATACCTAAGACACGACAACTGATAAACGATATATTAATAGAATGGAACGGTATCTTAAACCCCGTATATGGTTAGACATTAATTAGTTGAAACATTAGTGTTCGTGCATTGGTGGATATGGGCGCGACTGAGTCAACAACTATGTCTAAGTGGAGCGTCGCCGCTGCACGGTCACCGGGAGTTCTTGCTCGGCAAATAGCCTGCAGATTTGTTGTCCCTTCTTTCTCTATAGGATTAAATTGTACCGCACTGCATTCGACGTAAAGTTTAACAAAATGCCGCGCTTTTTAGCATTTACTTATCCAAAGTATTTAGCTTCGCAATTTTCACGATTATTACGCAAAAACGTAGATTATGAAACCAACAACTGCATTTGGGAAAGCCGTGCATATTACAGCACGCAGCAGAAAGATTTAATGGCTGACACCCGAAACCTGGCGAGCGCTACCGGCGCGTATCCTAATGAATTGGTCTGGTAACTTTTAGCGTCCCGGGCGGCGAGTGCAGCCCACCCCCTGCCCGCGAGCGGCGACAATTTTTCCCAGTTAAAGCACCTCACTCCAGAGAGTCGTTGTCAGCGGCAGCCTCTGAGCGAAATTGTTCGGTGGAATGTGATATTCTCGGTGTACATGAAGCGTTTAAATGAGATTGTACACAGTTTGCTCTGTTTATGTAACGAAACGTGAAGCTCTACGAGTTTCGGCAAATTAAATTAGCGAGCCGCGACGCAGGGCTCGCCTCCCTCTCCCGTAGGCAGCACTCTGCACTCGCCGCACGGCGCTCCTCTGGCGAGACGAGTTGTGGAATCCACATCATTTATTAGGTACAACGTTAACAACATAGACTTAGCGATACGGCGTACTAGCAAGCAAAGTAGGCGACGTAGGTAGCGTTATCCATTTGAATGTGAATATAAAAGACCCTCTTTATGGATTACGTGTAGTATTTCCTCATGTTCAAATAAAACCTTCACAAGCAGTGTATAAAAAGGGCCACTCCCCGGCCACCCTCTGCACCACTGTTCAATAAGTCGTAATGAAAACAAATGTAGCTCCAACGCGACCCTTCTTGTTTACTGAATGCCTTTTATTTTCCTTCGATCGAAACCTAATTTTCATAAGCGAAAATAAACGACCAAAGAAATCATATTTTAATGAAAGCAAGTTTTACGAACTCGACAATTTTCCCGCGATTGTTTGCTCCCGAAACTCTAGTGAAGGCCCAAATTGAAGTGCCTCGGAGAACATGCCGAACGGAGACTAATTAAAGAATTAATTTGCAAATATTATGTAAAGCTGAATATAACGATGATTACAGATAAAATTATCATTATTTTATAATGAAGTACAATGGCTAGCAGACAAGTTACCGCATTTGTCTTCAGAATTACAATCTGAACTCGCGATTCAACGCAAACGACGCCAAATGAAACGTCGCTGGCTTAGATAACACTTCAGGCGCTGCAGATTTCTCGCCGCACATTATGTAACACGGAGAAAAAAGGTTGCATTCGTATTTATTTATTCAGCAGTCATCCAGGTTGCAGACAGTGGTTGAAACGACAAAAGTGCAGAGTGGAGCGGAGCGGTGTGGCGCGGGGTGGGGCGCGATGTTGACGCGAAATTACAATTTCACTGCAGCCTACAGCCCACGGGCCGATGAATATTTAACGTGGAATTTCTGACTGGTTTGATGACGCTGTAAAACGACACGAGAAACGTTTGGCGCCACCAATTGCTTGTAAACAATATAGCCTCGCTGTAAGCCTAATAAATAATGATGCTGTCAAATATTAACATCCATTTGCACTTATTGTGGAGTAATCGCTGTTACAATCTGTAGTATGCTTTTGTTTTATTTCCTGAAATGATACGGCTCCCGCTTTCTTTTTTTACTCGCTGCTGCACATGACCCCTTTTAGGTCTTCTTCTTCCCTCAACTTTTATTTGCTTCCCAAGTTATTCTAAGGACTTATTCCGGATGCACAGATTCGTAGCTTAATATAGTAATTATGTGACGGTGATATTGTGCTAAACTATAAAGTGCAACACAATTCAGCTGCGATCTCTGTCAGCCAACATTCATTAGCTAAGAAGGCAACTCGTAATGACTCGCTAGCGAATGACTAGTTTTTAAACCAGTGCGATAATTACCCGAGCGATAATTTACAAGAGCCAACAACTTCTTGGCCAGTGGGGCCAGCAGTGGCAAAAGATATCTGATTAAGGAAACGGATATAACGGACGGCTACCGTCTAAAGTGGAACAGT
This sequence comes from Blastobasis adustella, assembly GCA_907269095.1. Lineage (NCBI taxonomy): Eukaryota > Metazoa > Arthropoda > Insecta > Lepidoptera > Blastobasidae > Blastobasis > Blastobasis adustella. The sequence continues at coordinate 13,425,010 of OU026124.1, forward strand.
GAACGCGAAAACTTGTGATAATTTGTCACAATGCCGTATGTGTGGGTATCAACTGAAATAAAGTTAGTCATTAAAGGCTAGTTGCTTATCTGGTTTTCCGGTTCGGTTATATATAGATACTATTATGAAACTGTAAAGCCGTGTCTGTACATTGCAGATATTTTAGAATAAAATGTCGGGTTAGGATTTTGGGAAGTAACTATACTATAATGTCTGTCTGTTTGTTCGCGCATCACGCAAAAACAGCTGAACCAATTTTGATGGGGTTTTCACATTTTGATAGTTTGGAGTTCTATCCTAAGCTTTATTTCATCTAATTCGTTTGGGTAGAACCCGAGATGCAGCTTGAGCTCTCCGTAGTACTAGCTTTCGTACATTAGGGAGGTCATTTGAAATGGTCTATCGGGAAAAAGATAAATTGTCCTGAAACGATGTCCACGCGGACGGAGTCGCGAGCAAAAGCTAGTTTAGTTTATTCTCTCTCATGTAATACCTATTCCATTGATTTTGTACATTTTACATTAACAACATTCTGCTGGAACCGGAAACTCGGTTTGCGTTATCAAAAAATACAATCCTTTTATTATACGATTCAATAATAAATTTGTGCCTAAATACGATTTAACATTTGTGTATTAACGCATTAAATTTGAGCGATATACCTACTACTACTATAACCTACCTATAATTTAAGCGCACGTGTTTCTCTCTGTAGCCATTGGTATGTTGAGTTATGTTTTCACGGCTATCGACTTTGATTAAATTTGGTATGGAAATAACTAGAGTCTTGACCTTGAGGAAGGACATGGCTATCTTTATCGAATTCTCCCTCGTGCACCAAAATGTGGACTGACGCTAGTCTCAGATAAAAACGTTTAGATTAAACGTCATTGTTAACCTTAATGAACAATACCTACCTCCTAACTAAAACTTCGTAGCTAATATGGCATCATAACATCAAGGCGATGATGGCTTACCCCATTGATCCACTGCGTAAAGCATCATATAGGAAGCTTACTTACTAACTGATTTCGACGATACAGCTGTGTCGTCGGAATCACACATGAACCGTTATTGTTTCTGTGAAATCGTCTGAGTCAGCCCGTTGTATATGTTATTGTGGGGTAGCCCAATAGAGCCAGTCAATTGAAGGGAGAGGCATCGCGGCCGCAAAGCTCAAGTCGCGTATACCCGCGTACACTATTCAAAATGTGTAAGTCGAGGACTAATTAGGGCCATATTTCATACAGCCCTTTGTTAAAACTTGTCGGTCTGTTAGTCGCCTTTCCCCGCGTTGTTGCGTAACGCGGGGATTAGAAGGCACGCAGTTTGAATAATACTCGGAACGGCCCGTGTGTGCTGGGAGCAAACGGGGACCACGCCACGACCAAGTTTAGATATTAATAGTACTTGCGCCCTTTGAAGTACGTTGGCGGCTGAGCGGTTTAATCTGCGTGTCGGCCCTGAAATTTAGGCTAGGTATATTCTTTTATATTAACACAAGTCACTCTCCCCAGCTTCGCGCAGATACCTACAAAAGATACACGCAAATCTTCCTCGTGAGAAATTCTACCCAAAAATTAAAGTGTATTAAAATGAATGTGCACGTAATAGAGGTACTAAGCGAACAGAGAGACAAAAGTTACTACTATTACTCGTTGGAACGTGTTTTATATTACCAACCAGTTAAAACTGTGTCGAGATTTTAGCTCGGCCTGCGAGCTGCGAGTGTACAATAGTGTCGCGACTGCAACGGTAATGACGCAACAGTTTGAACGGGCTCGTATTGAATGGGGCGCAGACGCAGCCATTAATGGGCGCGATATGCGGCAGCCGAGGTAATTTCCGTTATCTGCGGTTGGCGGGCCCAGCACTGCCGAGCGCACTCGTCAAAACGCCCGACGACGCTGAAACTTTATTCCGAACGCTAATAACTCTCCGGTTGCCGCTCAATTTCGACATAAATCTCGACAGCTCACGTTTCCAGGAATATTCCCTAAACGGCGGTTATATTTTTTTTATTTCCGCCCCGAATGAAAATGTTCAGGGAAGCGATAAAGCTGCGGTTTTATCTCGGAGACTCGAACGCTTCTCACCGCGGCTGCCAAGGAAGATTTGACGAGTACGAGGTGCTACTCGGAAACGTGGTGCCCTCGCCTTCGTTTGACTTTATTTGTAGAAGAGTGCACCAAGCGTTCTTTTTCTGAATCCGAACTCGACTAGTTCGCACCCGGTCGCAATGGCGGAAGCCTCGTTAAAATGCAACACGCCGGATGTCGGCGCCGATGTGGACTAACTAGTGACGTCGCACGCCGTGCTACCGGAAAATATACCTCAACAACGTAATCCTGGAATCTAGGCCGCGATCCCAATCCTTCCAAATCTCCTTGTAATTGCTACGTCATGCGGCCCATACCGTAATAACACCACGTTGGGACACTGTCCTGGCACCTGACATCCATATATAATATGTGTATACTTGTACCTAAGCCTAGGAATTACAACCCTACACTAGAGTTTAATACCTAATTAATGTTGCACCATGTCACAATGTCATCTGGTGGAAGACACCATAGCCACTGACTATATTATAAATAAATAAATGACGTTTACTACACATAAAGTCATGACACGACATCGTACATCGTTCCGTACTGTATGAAATCATAATAAAGAGGTAGTTAAATAGTCTGTATAGACTTGTAAAGCATACAAATACATATTATGTATTACGAAATGGGGCTGAATAATAATATAGTTTACGTACCTATGGAATATTGTTATACCGACCTCATTCCTCCAACGATAACATGACTACTATGACTAACAATAACGTAGGCTACTGTAAAGAAATAAGCAAAAAACAATGTTTGTTTGTTAGATGATTCAATTCTATGGAATGAGTTTTATTAATAATGTATAAATTTCCTTGTTTCGCCGCTACCAGAATCCGTAATAAAATGCTTTATTCTTAGACGCTTACAAAAGGGCTTCCTCCGTGATGGCCACAGGCGAAAGCGACTCGATGCGTGTGGGAGTGTCTTATTTTAATTTAGCTCCAAATAGGAACTCGCTAAGTCCCCGATGGTAGCCGCGTAGAGGCGGTGCCGAGCGCTATTTATTCGGAGCCAGCTCTCGCCTCGGCGCGCTCTTATTTTTCTTCCCCAACTCGCTACAACTCCAATGAAAACTTGGTATTTGTCATGAATAATTTAAAATATCCTTTACAATATTATGCTGGAGTATCAACCGCACCAAACTGTTATATTTGGCTGCGGAGGCCTTGTTTGTGAACTTTGAAACTCGAGCACAACAACATTAAATACAGGATTAATATTTGCGTTTGAATCGGCGTGCATCTGCGTATTGGACGGCCGATCGGGTTATTATATTCCCGTCACGCGCGACGCCCAGTTTATTCGCCATTGTGTAGCGCTTAGGCGCGACAATGACGATTCTAATCTTATTTAATTCATGATGTTCACGGACCGTCTGCCCTGGTACGGGCACAATTACATTTTTGGGAAGGGAAGTGCGGTGGATGGCGCACGGTCGCGCTCGAGGTCAACATGTGGCTTCAAATGTTGTGAAGTTAATGACATTCACTGAACATGCTAATGAACTCATAGGAGGCATATGCTAGCAATAACAGCGTTGAATTAAATTTAAACAATTGTAAGTAGAAAGGTGATAGACCTACGTAATACGTCCATCATTTTCTTAAATTGGCCTTTACTTGAATTGAGTTAACGACCACACAGCAAACTAAAATTAGACTTACGTTATACGTACACACCATATATAACCAACTTTATTAGAGTTAAGATCTAGTCACACATGATTAGCTTCTGATTACATGACATGTAAACATGCTACAGCAGTTAAGAATCGTAACATGTACTCAAGTACTAATTTATTATCACTCTCTATTTCAATTTCATACTTCTCACGCTATAGTACAAATAGTATATAGTATAGTACGGCGTAGTCTAGGCATTTTCACTTGTGTTGAACAATCTACCAACTATCAATGAAGATATTGTTGCTTATGATATGCTATTTGAAGATATTCTCTTTCTATAAAGTCGTGAATTAGGTACAAGATTTTGCACGAAAAATATCGTTGTGAGACATTGCGATGTGCTGCACCGCAAACACGTATTTTTGCTTGTTTTTTTCCTCTTTGTTTATATATGTTATCATCATCATAATCATCATCACAGCCCGTAACAGTCCACTGCAGGACTAAGGGCCTCTCCCATGAAAGGGGAGGTTATTGCCATAATCTCCACGCTTGGCAGGCGGGTTGGAGATCGCAGTGTTTAAATATAATAATGGAAAATGCTGCTGCTCATTTTCCAGGCTACGGAGACCCTTTATCTTTTGCCTCGATAACATTAGTCACCTTGTACGACACCCACGAGTGTAAGAGGTTGGTGCTATTCTACTCTGCCGGACACCACACGGCCCATATATGTTATACCGCTATGTAATTAGCTTTTTCTCATAACAATAACTTCATTATCGAACCACAACAATGCTGCATGACTAATAAGGGGCCGAGAGCTTTTAAAGGAAGCAGGAATACAACATTTATAACTTGTTTTGAACAATCTACCAACTATCAATAAAGATATTGTTGCTTATAATATGCTATTCGAAGATATTCTCTTTCTATAAAGTCGTGAATTAGGTACAAGATATTGCACAAAAAAAATCGTTGTGAGACATTGCGATGTGCTGCACCGCAAACACGTATTTTAGCTTGTTTTTTTCCTCTTTGTTTATACATATATGTCATACCGCTATGTAATTAGATTTTTTCTCGTTACAATAACTTAATTATCGAACCACAACAATGCTGCATGACTAATAAGGGGCCGAGAGCTTTTAAAGGAAGCAGGAATACAACATTTATAACTTGTTTTGAACAATCTACCAACTATCAGTATATTGTTTCTATATGATATGCTATTCAGAGATATTCACTTTCTATAGAGCCGTGAATTAGGTACAAGATTTTGCACGAGAAAAATCGTTGTGAGGCATTGCGATGTGCTGCACCGCAAACGCGTATTTTAGCTTGTTTTTTCCCTCATTGTTATATATGTCATACCACCATGTAATCAGATTTTTCCTCATTACAATAACTTATTTATCGAACCACAACAATGCTGCATGGTAAGGGGAATACAACATTTTTTACTTGTATTGAACAATCTACCAACTATCAATATATTGTTGCTTTATGATATGCTATTTGGAGATAGTCACTTTCTGTAAAGCCGTGAATTAGGTTTATTATTTTATACGTTTAAGACTTTGCACGAGAAGACTCGTTGTGAGACATTGCGGTGTGCTGTACTGCAAACGCGTATTTTAGCTTGTTTTTTCCTCCTTGTTTAATTTCAGTTATGCTGCATATGCATACCGCCATGTAATCAGATTTTTCCTCATAACAATAAATTAACAATTGTACCACAACAATGCTGCATGACTAATAAGGGGCCGTGGAGCTTTTTAAGGAAGCGGGAATACAAAATGTGTGTACTACAACGCCCATACAAAGACTTCTGTATACTAGCGAAATCAATGCGCCTATAGGCATTTCTTTGCTAGCATAATCATTTGTTACTGCAAATCGGCGAATAACGTCTGTCTGAATTAGTATGCTGGTCACAACAATCTGTTTCGATATTGTTCAATACCAAAAGGTATACGTACTACGTACGTACTACGTAGTCCTGTATTATATTTATAACACTGCGATCTCCAACCCGCCTGCCAAGCGTGGAGATTGTGGCAATAATCTCCCCTTTCGTGGGAGAGGCCTTAAGTCCTGCAGTGGACAGTTAAGGGTTGTGATGATACGTACTACATGCTTGACATACAAGATGTCATACATTTTTCGGATGTTTTTGTAGATGGCTATAGGTGTACTTACTCCGAAGTTATTTATAGTTTCATGGCACCGACCCATCCTCAATACTCCAGTCACATTTTTATGCGGTGACTTGCAGAATATAATATTTGGCTAACCCATTCTTTTGACGGGTGTTGTAAAATACGGCTATATGATATGATTGTATAGAAGCAGACCAACTAGTACTTTAGTTTCTGGACTAAACCAGGATATTCGCAATTTCCGTTCTTGAAATTCAAACACTGCTTATAGTGCAGTAGTAATAGTTTAGAAGTGGAACTAATTGTAACAGAAATTATGATTGCGGCAAATGGTAGGTAATACGCTCCTAATCAGTCTACTAAAGATCTACACCACATCTGTACCTTAGCTATGATGCACGAAAGGTCCATTATTTAGTTTTTCGTAAATATCGTCATGTCTGTTACAATTAGTTCCACCTCTTCGGTTATTTCTACTCCACTATCAGAAGAAGTAGTTATTCTGTAGGCCAGCTGGAAAAGAAATATTTTAGAAATGAGTAGTGCCTGTTGTGTCAGTTATATCTATGTTATCTCTGTATTTCTTTATTGTGTGCAATAAATAGTTAAATGAATAAAAACAAGAAGTGTAAAGTAAAACCACTCTCCAGGCCACGTCGGCGGCTGCGGCATCACGGACGAGGTGGTCCAGTGGATGGAGCGCATCCAGAACTCGGGGGTCGACGACGACGTGACGTCACCGCCGCCGGCGCCGTCCGCGCCCTCCGCGCCCTCCGCGTCCACGCACGCGCACCTCCCGCCCGCCTCCCCGCCCCCGGCCCCGCCCCCGCACCCGAACAGTTTGCGGGACGATTTAGCTAGGTGAGGTGGACCTGTTTTTATTTGGACTTACAGGATACCTCGGTTGGCGAGAGGCAGCGCAGAATAGGAAAAGTTGATGATCTCTGCTTTTCCTACATCTAACAACTCATGCGCTGCTTAGTTTGATGATATGGTCAATCAGCCTAAAATATTATAAATACTTACTATGTTGACGCAACGACCCTAAATGAGTCTTGGCCTCCGACACTAAGATGTTCCATTCCACTCTGTCCTGTGTCGCCTCCTGCCAACAGTCAGCCCGGAGTCCCAGCAAGTCTCTTTCCACTTCGTCACTTCAGGGATACCTGGGATGTCCGACCGGTCGTCCGAAGTATGCTTTCTTCACTGCCTGGTCGTCTCGCATCCTCTCTACATGGCCAAGCCTTTTGTTTTGCCAATTATACCGGGTGTCCGGTAATGAATGGATAACCTTGAAATGTCTTATGGTATAACTTATGACCGTTCAGAAAAAAATATGAAACAAAATATATCATAAGTAGTACCCAAGGAGCTGAGGAAGTCATATTGGTTGCAAAATGACGGCTGTCCTGCGCATTATGCTGTATCTGTTTGTGCATTTATAAATAACATGTACCCGGATAGATGGAGTGGGCGGCTAGGGCCAACTTTGTGGCCTCCACGTTCACCGGACCTAAATCCATTGGAAATTTTTTATTGGGGCTGCTAAATAAAAAAAAAGACTTTTCTTTTAATAAAAATCATAACTTGGTTACTACTTATGATATATTTTGTTTCGTATTTTTTTCTAAAAGGCTAGAAGTTATACTATAAGACATTTCAAGGTTATCCATTCATTACCGGACACCCTGTATTAGGCTCGCCCAGCAGGTCCTCCAGCTCCTTGTTCTTGTGTACAATATTTTTACATGTTTAATATTATCGTCCACAGGCACTGGGACCCACATCCCTTCAATAAGTACTCGCGAGCGGCGAACGGCGGCGAGCATTCGCGCTCGAAACGAGACGCGGACTACCCGAACACGTGTTCGCTGTACATACAGACTGATCCACTCATCTGGCGGCACGTCAGGGAGGGGTTTCCCGACGTAAGTGTTATTGTTTTGCAGTATACGAGTTAACAATCACATCATCAATAGCCCATGACAGTCCACAGCTGGAGTGTGTGTTGTGACGTAAGCCCGCTAAGGGAGAGTGCATATGGAACAATTGGATTTGTGGGTGTCAAGAAGTGCACACGCCCAAAGAGCCACCGATAAGTAAGCGTGCGCATCATCCGTGATTAGGTCTGACGCGGTCCGTAGACCGAGAGGTCAATGGCACCCGGGCTGCAGGTGGGAGTCCACACCTGGACTTGAGCCTCCTCCGTAGAGAGTAACGCCATAATCTCAGGGTGTAAGTCGCAGTGTTGAAAATACTTAACAAAAAACGCGGTGCTGTATTAGAATGTAGTGAGACTACTATACTTTGTCTCAGATCAATTGTCCATGGATGTAAACAAATACAGCGTTTCAAATCAATATAAACTAATAAGTGATGCGTTTCAAGCTATTTGCTTCGGTTAAGCAAATAACCAAACAAAGAATACATCTGTTCATTCATCATTTAATTTTCTTTACAAAACTGAAGCAAAATTAGTGACCTGTGGTGTGAATTCACATCTGTTCTTTTGTTTTGGCTGATTGACGAGGTATATAAAAATGGTTTGTTCACATCCATGGAAAATTGATCTGAGACAAAGACGTATACATTTAGGTGACTTATGTCACCCTTTAGTAGAATTTCGGTCGATCTGTTTTTACTTCGGAAGACCACTCACTATCCCCTTTCTGTTGACCCCAAAATATTTATTACCTAAAATTCGGTACTCAACTCAACGCACACAAATCAAACAAACGATGCTCATAGAATTCAAATATTTTATCTATTCCTCGGGGTTTAAATAACTGTATTTGCGTACGTTTTTAAACCGGCGCCTTTGTTTGCTTGTCAGTTCGATGACTGATGCGCAGGCAGCGCTGATATTGTTCATGTGAGCGTTGATTGCTTTCCCGAGGATTATCCAGTGGCTTTTCTGTACACGGGTCGGGGTTCGGGAGTGTTACATATCTAACTGCACTAACAAATGCAGTGGCTGCGGGTGGATAAAGCAATGTGAAAAATGACACATATTGTACTCAGTTTGATATTGGACGCCGTAGCTTTATGAAATTATTCAATAAAATAAGCGGATTTGTCGTTCAGAGACTGTATCAGTTGATTTTTATGGTTCACTCACATACAACCGAGATGCCCCCATACACTCCACAATAACAGTAGTGGGGTTTCCTGTTATTGTGGGGTGGGGTAACGGTTTCGATTTTGTAACGAGAAGAAAACTAATGATAGTCAAAATTTTTCAATCTCCGACCTTGGAAAGGGTTGACAGTTTCGATCCCGTTGTGTGAACTGCACAAAAAGTAAACTTAACAAAACTGCAATTCTGCAGCTAGGTCGCAGTCGGATCCGAGATGACCGTTTGGTGACCGGCACAGCAGAATTGCACCAATCCTTTTCATGGACGGGTGTTGCAAGAGACTAATGTGATAGAGGCAGACCATCCACCACCTCCGCAAACCAGAAAGTAGGCGGCGGCAACAGAAGTATTTTTAACACTGCGATCTCCAACCTGCCTGCGTGGAGATTTTGGCGAACTTGATCAATGGTTGACAAATCAAATAGGCTTATCAAACCAAACCGATCGTTTATGGGGAGAAATTTGGAATGACTTAACGGAAAGTTTCTCCCCACACACGGTAAATTCGGCTTGAACAAGCCTTTTTGATCATTCCACTGTCTATTTAGACTTAAGAACTCTTGACGTGAAGCATGACATTCTCCTTACCCCTAACTCGACCCGAGCGAACGAGCTCCATAGTTGTAAAGTTAGAACTACGGAGCACGCATTAGAGAGACACTTGTCCCACCGCAAGTGGGATGAGAGTTGTACGTAAATTTGTAATTTCGATCATGTACATTCAGGTAACTCCCGCTGACGTATGTGCAATCTCTTGTCTTATCGACAACTGAAATATATTCATCAATCTTTATTGTGCTTGATCGCACCACTGCCTCATAATATGACTGTCATAAAAATCATCAACAGGGTGTGTGTGTTCCTTGCACACTGGCTGACGGTTTTAGAGTAATCTCAACTTCAAAACCATCGGGCACATTAGGCAAACTTTTCTTTAAAGTTATACGGCAGACAAACAAGCAAGGGGGCCACCTGATGGAAAGTGGTCACCGCCGCCTATGGACATCAGCTACACCAGGGGAGTTACCAATGCCTTGCCCGCCTCTGAATCGACATCTTATATACCTCGAACGATCCCATACCTGTTGTATACCTGCTGTACATTGAACCTTCCTTTCAGCACCGGGACGAAAGCAAGAGAGCCGAGGTGGACATGAAGACGCGAGAGGAGATATTGTCACTAATATCGCACCACGTCACCGCTGTTAACTATATCTATCGGGACACCAAGTTCGACGGACGGTTGGAACATAGGAACATCAAGTTTGAAGTGCAAAGGATAAAGGTGCGTAAAGGCTTGGCGACAAAGACCATTTTGATACAAAGTTGGGTGATACAGCTGTACTATCGCCTATACTATACGGTTTGTTAAATACATTTGAATTTAAACCCAAGTTGCATTTAATAGGTACACAAGTTATACTGATAACCTTATCTTTCAAGCCGGAACACAACACAAGCATTGTTGCAAACAGATAAGGCGGTGGTAGCCTCCTCAGGCTTGACAGGGCTGAGTTAGCCTCAGTGTTATTGAATAAATATATTATTTAATACTGATTATTAAGTAACATAACGTAATTCTGATTCCATTGGTTAGTTACAGGAGTAAATGTAAATGGAAGTAGTAGTTAGTACTATGTGGTTTAGTTAGCTTATCTATGTCTATCTATAATATACTTCGTTGGCGAAATATAACGTGTGACTGTATAATATTGTTTATAATAGACTCTTGACAGAGCCTGACTAACATTTGTCATATCATCATCATCATCATCACCCGAGCGGTCAATACCGGCCTCTGCCAGGGTCCGCTTTCCTACTCTTTCTTCTCCACTTCGCCCGGTCTTCGGCATCCTCGGTTTATCAGGTGGTAAGACTCTGTCAAGACTGAGGAGTCCGCTTGGATGAGCACCACCGCCGTATCTATTTCTGCCGCCAAACAATAATGCCTACATTGTTGTATTCCGGTTTGAAGGATAAGGAAGCCAGCGCAATTACAGGCATTAGGCATTTCATCTCAGTCTTTACAGTGACAACGCACCTGCGGTTCTGCATTTTTGTTGCCCGCAACCTAAATGCATGAATCGTGGATGTTATGGGCGACAGTTACCGTTTACCATCAGGGGGGCTGTCTGCTCGGTTGTCACTGCGTAGTATAAAATAATCTTGGCACTCGCCATGACTACGTCACAGTATTTATATTATAAAATCCGCCAGATCGACGACGATTCCCTATGCAACACGCACCACTTCGCCAGCGAGACGAACCAGTTCTGTATGGAGAACATCGACGTGTCCAACTTCCTGAATCTGCACTCGCTGGGCAACCACGAGGACTTCTGCCTCGCCTACGTGTTCACTTACAGGGACTTCACCGGAGGAACGCTGGGTGAGACACCAATTGAGATGAAGATGATGTCAATGAGTGAATGTGTCATGTTTATGAACAATCATGAATAGTTGCCGTAGTACCGACTATAACAATAACCTAACCTAACCGACAGATGTCAGAAACACCCCTGACAAAGTTTACATATACTCAGATATTTCCTAAAAAACTGAACTGATTTTAAAGCTAAGAGCCACCTCAATGAAACTGGTCTTCAAATAAAGAAAACCACATCGAAATTATCTGTGCGCTCTAGAGCTACCTTACCACAGACAGACATACAGACATAGATCCACGCGTCAAACTTATAACACAAGTATTTTTTTGTCGCCGGTAAAAAATTAGGGAATTGTAAGCTCTTAAATTGTATTGTTTGCTTTTTTCGTGCAAAATGAAGGTCACATGTGCCTGAAATGGTGATTCTTACACGTGATAACTCGAGTTAACAACCTCTCAGTCTATTTAGCAAACAAAGCTTTTAAATCAAGCTTATTAAAGGTACTCAAAAACAAAGTTAGCTTTGCTACTCCGTCCGATGGTAGTTTTGTCAAAACTGACTCATCAATCTTGGCGTTAATGTCCCGGTTGTGCTCTCGAGAACGAGGGCCCGGGGTCTGCCTTGACCATGATCCAGGATTTGTCAAAACTGACTGATAGACCACTTTCCTGACCGACCGTACATAAACGTGCAGCTAACTAAGGCGTCATTAGGAAACATGAATCATGCATAATCGAATCAGTTACAGTAATTAAAAGCGTACATATTTTAAGCTTGACGGAAGTTTGTGGTTTGAATTTTATTTGGTATTCATGATAACAGCCTGGTATTCCCACGTGCATGATAAGAGAAACAGAATAACCAGTGCCATGACATATTTGTATATGACATCACGTATTTATCGATAAATAAGCCATCCGCCTTGGCTTTACAAAGGACCTTCATTCTTCTGAACGTGAGTTTTATTTATAGGTGAAATAGCAATAGTTTTTTCTTGGTCAAAGCCTCACCACTCCCATCGCTGCAACTTCTGTTTGGCCCGGCCAGGATCTTAACTTTAAGGTTATCGACCAACAATAGAAAATATTGGTCTGATTTGTAGACCATTAACATAAGATTTAAGTTGATTTTTATCCTGTCCGTTTTCTCCTTAATGTGAGACATGTCATCGTTTGAACTTTAGACATAAAGTTCATAAGTAATCATCATATCATCATCATATCAGCCAGAAGACGCCCACTGCTGGGCATAGGCCTCCCCCAGAGATCTCCACAAAGGCCGGTCCTGTGCTTTTCGCATCCAGCTGGTACCTGCGATCCTTACCAGGTCGTCAGTCCACCTTGTGGAAGGCCTACCCACGCTGCGTCTTCCGGCACGTTGTCGCCACTCGAGAACTTTACTGCCCCATCGGCCATCTGCTCTTCGAGCTATGTGCTCTGCCCACTGCCACTTTAGTCTGGCAATCCTTAGAGCTATGTCGGTGACCTTGGTTCGCTTGCGGATCTCCTCATTTCTGATAAGATTGCGCAAAGAGACTTCGAGCATAGCTCTTTCCATTGCCCTTTGGGTAACAGTGAGCTTTCTTATAAGGCCCACAGTGAGCGGCCACGTTTTAGTTCCGTAAGTCATCACTGGCAACACACATTGGTCAAAGACCTTAGTTTTGAGACACTGCGGTAATTGGGACGAAAATATATGGCGTAGCTTCCCGAATGCTGCCCAACCGAGTTGGATTCGTCGATTGACCTCTTTCTCGAAGTTGGACCTACCTAACTGAACTATTTGTCCTAGGTATGAATAGTCGTCAACAACTTCAAGTGGAATACCTCCAACTGTCACTGGAGTAGGCACAACATGGACATTCGACATAATTTTCGTCTTGTCCATGTTCATTTTATGACCTACTTGTTGCGAGGCACTACAGAGGTCATCGAGCATTTTGCCCAAGTCTTCCAGGGTTTCAGCCATGACTACGATATCGTCAGCAAATCTGAGATGAGTAAGGTACTCGCCGTTAATATTGATGCCAAGTCCGTCCCAGTCCAGAAGCCTAAAGATATCCTCCAGTGCAGCGGTGAACAACTTCGGTGATATGACATCTCCTTGTCTAACACCCCGCTGCAGCTGAATAGGTTCTGTGGTCTTATCCTGGAGACGAACTGACATAGTGGCGTTTTCGTACAAACTCTTCAGTGCTTCGATATATCGATATATCCGTATATATATTTATATATAGTCCGCCAATTGTAATAATTTTAGTGCAATAAAGTTTTTAAATAAATAAATATCGATAGTCAATTTGGCACCGCTGTAGAGACTGGAGCACCGCCCAAGTTTCGATCGAATCGAAGGCTTTCTCATAGTCCACAAACGCCAGGCATAATGGCCGGTTATACTCTTCGGTCTTCTGTATAACCTTCCGCAGCGTATGTATGTGGTCTATGGTACTAAAACCTTTTCGGAATCCGGCTTGTTCGGGAGGCTGGAAGTCATCAAACCTGCGCGCGAGACGATTCGTAATGACTCTCGAAAACAGCTTATACACATGGGTTAGCAGCGATATTGGTCTGAAGTTCTTCAAGAGAGCCTTATCACCTTTCTTGAAGAACAATATCACTATACTTCTGTGCCATGTTTCCGGCGTTTTTCCCTCGAGGATGACGGAATTGAACAGCTTCTGAAGGGTCTTAAGCACAGGTTTGCCACCGGCTTTCAGAAGCTCAGCCGTAATTCCATCATCACCCGGCGCCTTGTTGTTCTTGAGCTGTTTGAGAGCCATACTAATCTCGTACAGGCTGATGTCCGGGATATCTTCGGTGTAGTGTCGGGTCAACTTGGCTCTGGGGTCTTTTGCCATACTGATAACAGGTGCCCCCTAAGTAAAGACCCCCATAAGTAATCACTGATTTTAAATTGAAAGAACGGTAAAGTTATAGTTAATTACTTCATTTCAGTTATGTTCAAAAATGCCAAATGCTAAACAAATGAAAATGAATAAATATCTGGAGGTTAAAACTTGAGCTAGGATAGTACATCTCACTGTTATCTCATACGGCGAGAAGGAAGTCCCAGTCAAAGGCTATAAACCACATAATAATATATTGAACGCGCCTCTTATTTGCGCTTGTCCTTATCACAAGCCATTTATACATCTTGTTATCTCATATGTACAAACGAATGCTTTGACTCATCGAAACACACTTGGAAAAATTTCCGGAGCTTAAATTCATTGCCATATTTTATAACCATTTTTAATCTGTTACACGTTTAGGTACAGTCAACATGTCGAGCCACATTCTCAATGTGGCATAACAAAATAATGTTATTGTACCGACTAGTTAGTGTGGTTACTTGTGACGCTTACCATACCATTAGTAACACCTATTATACAGATTTCGATAACCGACGGCCTGTTTGGTATTGTTCAATCAAGGCACACGTGCACCACTGAGTCACACAACTAGCCGAGACCAAAGCAAGCGTCGCCTTGAAGTTATCGGCTCCTGGTACTCGGAGATCAGTAAAAAAGATACAAGAATTGATATTGACAAAAAGTCGCTAAGTAGTTACTCACAGCGGCTTTTTGTTGGTTGTGTCTGTCCGCCTATGACCGTCAAGGACGTAGGTGCGGCTAAGTGTTGTGACGAAGTAATGTCTCGTAAGCGGAGCGGTGGCCCAGCGGTTAGGGTATCCGACTTGTAAGCGAGAGGTATTAAGTTCGAATTCCGCTTCCTCTTTTCTGAGTTATAAAATAAATAAATAAATAATAAATTAAAATCATTTTCTCACACATGGCACAGTACATTTGATCACTATACATGGCATAATACAACATACAAGAAACAATGAGAAAAGGACAATGCTATCGTTACTTCGTTACCGGTGCCACAAGGAGACGTGCAACGGGGCCACACTCAGCATAAACCACGGCTCACGCCATGGCGCTGGTTTTCAGTGTGCCCCTCAGTGAAGCACGGACGTAAGTGGTTCACATGCCAGTAATAAATAAAAATAAAAACAAAAATACTTATCTACAATAGGTACATAATATAAATAAATGAATTCTAAATAAATAAATTGTAGTTTGTATAGTGGAGTGTCTGCGTATTGCGGAGTGTAAAAATTATACGAATAAATTTAAAAGACACGAACGTCGCGCGTCGTTCCGGAACAAAGTCATCTAACCACATCCATGTACCTACCTACATTTCTCCCGGTCGCCATGCACCTATATCACGCTCTCATTGAATATTGAAAATTGCAATAAATTAAAATTATAAAACATATACTATTCAACATTAATTAAATTCCATTCTAACATTAGATTCTATCGACATTACATTCAATGGCAGGATTCCATTTACGTGTAAAGTTATGTAGTACATTACTTGAATACTAACCGATGCTCTTACGGTGAGGGAAACATCGTGATAAAACCTGCACATTTAGGCGACTGAATGTGTAACCATGATCCAATCTGGTCAGGTTCTCCTGGTAGCAGGGTCATTTAGGTCAGATGGCAGTCGCTCCACTGTAATTACCTGATCTGCCAAATCCTGGATTGTGGTCTTGAGGGGCCCCGGGCTTTCGTGCGCGAGAATACAACCGGGACATTAACGCCAAGGTTATTATTTATTATTTTGAATGTGTCTCATACGCATTAAACATTTCTCACATGGGTTTTTATGGGACTGATCACGAAAGACTCAAGTTTTAAACGCGTTTGCGACGTGAGTCCGTCATACAATACTTCTGATGTTCGCATTCGCAGACGCCAATATCAGTAAGGGTTACATTACACTCGCATACCCATATTAAACTAAAGTCGCCGGCGAATAGTCCCGCGTGCGAATTGCCTTATTGCCGGTTGGTTACAGTGAGGACCTATAATTGGCTTGTTGTGTCTCAAATAATATTTGTCATGTGTTATAATAGCTGTTTTACTTCAATAAATAAATGATGTTGGATAACATCTAAGTAAACAATTTATGACAATTTGTTTAACAAAACGTCTCCAGATAAGATTAACTTTTTATTTAGCAAAGTAAAAATAGGCTTATCAGGTAATATAGTAACGAGTTGTCTTGGTATTTCCGCCATACGTCCAGTCAATCAACTAATCAGTTGACCCCCCGACCTTATGATAATCCATATGGGAATATGAGTAAGGGGTCAGCTAATTAGTTGTATGACTGTACCAGTGTGATAATAATATTAGATATGTTAAGCGATGGACCGAGAGGTATGCTCAACAGAGGCACTCTATGTTCGGAACTAGATAATTAGACTCGTTAAGAAAGTTAACGAGCTATGATAAATCGGGTGCTTCCTGTAGAGGACTTACTCAGCCGAAACAGCATCGAATGTAACTGTCTCGCTTACTCGGTTATTTTAAACTCACTGTGCATAAAAAGAGTCCTTTAATAATCCATATTGAAAAAGCAGAACATTAGAACCTCGGGAACACCGACCCATTGTATTCTGATCCGCAGAAAAATGGCCGAAAATTTATTAAAATCTTTGCCGCATTGTTTCTTACGAAAAAAATTAACATTTATTTGTTCCATGGCTTTTGTTTTGTATTTTATACTCATTACGGGTCACCTGCGCAGCTTACTCTACTCTGTTCCGAGAGTCTATTTTGGTAGAGTACAATATCGCCAACTACCTACCTACCTACCTACCTAATGTACCTGAGACATTATAGTCGTTTTGGTTATTATGTACTCCACTGCTACCACACTTTACTCCATGTACCGTCTCTCTTTACAAGCACCAGCGCGTCAAGTTACCCAAGTTGCAGTGTTGGTGGCAGAGTAAATCATTTTTGAGAACAAGATAAAATGTAGTCTATATCCTTATCTAGGTTGACATCAGTATCCTAGACAATTTTTTGTTAATTATTTAATTAAAAATACTTGGTTTGAACAAGTTTCGATACAAAACACAATAATTGCGATACATATAACGAAAAGACATCACAACGTGCTGCCTTTTAATACCACACCGTAAGCCACCGTCCACAACCGCCAATAACAAAACCAATCCGCCCTAGGCCTGGCATGGGTGGCGAGCGCGAGTGGCGCCTCCGGCGGCATCTGCGAGAAGTACAAAACCTACACGGAGACCATCGGTGGCATGTACCAGAGCACAAAGAGGTCTCTCAACACTGGCATCATCACATTCGTGAACTACAACAGCCGAGTGCCGCCCAAAGTGAGCCAGCTCACGTTGGCCCACGAGATCGGACACAATTTCGGATCGCCGGTGAGTGACTTTTTATTTCTTTTTTATACCACTTAGGTGGCAAAGCTTACGGCCTGCCTGATGGTAAGCAGTCACCGCAGCCTATGGACGTTTGCAATACCAGGGGCATCACCCACGCGTTGCCGACCCCGTAAACATTTTCACCCCTGTCTTGAAGAACTCCATGTTGTACTCTCTAGGTAAAACCTCTCCAGGTAATTCATTCCATAATCTTAGTGTGCCTCAGTGTGATTGTGGCATTATCTTATTATGCTATGGTGGCAAAATGGGAGTTTGCAATACCCGCAAATTATCGTTCCAATCATCGTCTATCTATGTCCATCTCAAGGATACCTAGAATGTCTTTTCCATGTTTGGTCAAATCGTTTCAGTAAAAAACAAAACCTCGCTAAAGCCGTAAAAGGCCGTAAACTTGCCTCTTTGACACAGCGACGAGCTAATAGCGATGCCGTCTTTCTATTTAAAATTATTGGTGGACGCTCCCGCACTGCTACACGGTATATCACTCAGGGTACCTTACAGACGGGAAAGAAGTTTACGGAAGAAGAAATTGTTTCCAATTGCCTATTTCAAAACATGTTTTGCCAAAAATACTTTTATTCAACGTGCATGTGGATTCTGCAATGATTTACTCAATGATAAGTTACTTGATGATGTGGAGATGTTTAATCATGCAATAGGAAACTTTTAAGAAATTGTTATTATCAAAAGTTATTGTTGCTATGGCCAATTTCTATAGAGTTAAGTGGTTTATATTGTTGCACATTTTCTTCATTTTATTAGTGTAGATGCTATGCAAAATGGGAACTATATGTATATTTACAGTAATTTTATTTACATCTATATTTGTATGACTGTTTGTTCCAAAATAAATGAAAAAAATCATGGATAAAAAAATGGATAATAATTACTTTCCTAAAAATGTAATACTTCAATTTTAATTACCGACCTAGAGTTTAATCTATACAAAGTTAATCAGAAAATGACTAGTACGCATATAATGAAGATTGACAATGAGACCATATGACTCCGCAGTCACAATGCATTTGATTGCCATTGAAATTACTGCCATTATGTATGTAAATGGCCGTGTGACCATGATCCACATTTCCATAGCGATTACAATGCAGAGATAAAACAATTGTAACGCTTGTTTTTTTTTTATTAGATTGAAATATTTTGTTATATAAAGTGTTGATTGATGTGTCTTTGTATTGTGGTTATCACATGTGACAGTTTTATACTAAGTTCAGTATAAACCTGCAGTCTGTCGTATCATGGAATGATAATTTAGCAAACCTACTTTGGTTCTAGATTTTGTTGCGCATTGAGCGCTAGCAAACTCTTAATAAGATAGACTTCGTCAAGGCCGAGGTGTCTTATTGTTCTAAAGCCTTAGATCATACGTAGGATATTTTTTATCATATCCTTTAGAGAAACTTCGAACGGAGGTATTTCCATCACACAACAGGCTTGAGCTTTTCTTGGTTTAGGGTTTCCACTAATCATGGCCATCCCATTTTATACATATTTAACATTTTTATTTGTAGTTGTGCAACTCTGGTGCTGACAGAATATCAGTGTTATTAGTTTTACCGACTAGTAACAATATGATGTGTCGGCTCCGATTCCTTGCGCAGTGCAAGATATTTTCCGTGTTGAATGAATTTATGAATTTGTTTCTCTCTGTGTACTATGTATTTTGTATTGCATCTTGGCATAAAGATCATCATCACAGCCCATAACAGCCCACTGCAGGATTAAGGGCCTCTCCCACATATCGCTATGTGGGATATCGCAGTGTCATAAATATAACAATGGAGAACGATGCTGCCCATTTTTCAGTCTGCGGAGACTAGATCTTTTGCCTCGAAAACATTTGCCTTGTACGACGTACCCACGAGTGTAAGGGGTTGGTGCTATTCCACTCTGCCGGACACCACACGGCCAGAATAATTTGGAATAAAGATATTCTATTCTATCCCTCCCACAGCACGACTACCCATCGGAATGCCGACCGGGCGGCCAGAGGGGCAACTTCATAATGTTCGCGTCAGCCACCTCCGGCGACCGGCCGAACAACAGCCGCTTCTCGGCGTGCTCCGTGGGGAACATCAGTGCGGTGTTAGACGCTGTACGGGATGGCCGGAAACGGAACTGCCTGAAGACCAGCGATGGCGCGTTCTGCGGGAACAAGATTGTTGAGGATGGCGAGGAGTGTGATTGTGGTGAGTGCACTTTTACGTTACGTGTCGCTCCGCTTTTCAAAAGGCGTGAAGCCAGAATGGACCTTATGTAATATGCAATACTTTCCACTTTTTTGCTTTTTAATTTAGACGACTTCATTTAGTCAAATGTAATAAGCGCATTAAGTAGGTAACTCTTAGATGACAAGTGAAGTGTTGGAGTTGGACCAGGCCACACCAAAATAGAGAGGGCTTACTATATACCGACAGAACGGGACAACATACTAGTATAAGCAAGACCAAGTGAAATAGCTGTCCAACATGCACACACACTCACGCCCATAGAGGTAAGCAGAGACTATCGAGAGCTACAAGCTAAGATCCTGACACATCTCTTTTGCCTATTCCACATTCATGTTATCATGCCGGAAGGTCATCTATTTGATTAGTTTAAGTCTTTGTCGAGTGCCCTCTGCCGACTCTTCCATTCACATTCGCACGATAGATATCTTTCGTAAGCCGTCTGTCATTCATCCTCTCTACGTGTCCAAACCATCTCAGCATACCTCTTCCAATCCTAGTCACCACATCATCCTTTAGCTTATAATGAACTCTTACCACACTATTCCCTATTCTATTCTATATAATGAACCCACACATACTCCATAGGGAGCGTATTTTCACCGCATTTGTTCGACTTTCTGCCATACCCAACATTTACTTCCATACGCGCGTATTGCTAGAAAACACAGTTGTCTCATATCATCAAGTTGCCCTGCAGGTTACGATGAAATCGAGTGCAAGGACCGCTGCTGCTACCCGCGCCAGGTCAGCAGTTACGACCGCGAGCGGAACTCAACCGCGCGCGGTTGTGCCCGGCGATACAGGATGCAGTGCAGGTAAGAACCTACTATCTGATTTTTTTGCTAATATCCTAACATGCCGCCGATGGGGAAAGTGACACAGACGCTCCTTATTATCCGTGTGTCCTTTTAGGACTTATTAGACTTAGGACTGATGTGTACCTTTCACCAGCCCGTCGCAAGGCCCTTTGCTGTAACGCCGCCACGTGTCAGTTCTATGACGAGTGATGGTTGTGACAGGTATGAAGTTACCCAATCACGATCTCCGCTGCCGAAATCTGTCTAAATGTGTTTTTTTTCCTCGCAGTCCGTTGCAAGGCCAGTCCTGCAACGCGGCACGTGTCAATTATATTACGAGTGGTGGTTGAAATAGGTCTGAAATTAGCCAATCACGGTCTCCTTTACCTAAATCTATATCTGAATCTGTACCATTCCCTCCCCGTCTGAAAGCCTGTGCTGCTCCGCCACAGCGGTGGTTGTGACAGGTCTAAAGTTACTCAATCACGGTCTCCTCTGTTTAAAGCTATGTCTGAATGTGTACCATTCACTCCCCCATCTAAATTACCATGCTGCAACGCTGCCACGTGTCAGTTCTATGGCGAGCGGCGGTTGTAACGGGTCTAAAGCCAATCACAGCCACCTCTGCCCGAACCTACAAATAAATATATTCTTTCCATCCCCCAGCCCGTCTCAAGGCCCATGCTGCAACGCGGCGACCTGCCAATTCGTGTCGGCTGCTGCGAATTCGACCTGCCGGGAAGCCACCGAGTGCAGCCGCGCCGCCGTCTGCTCCGGCCGCACCGCCGACTGCCCCGCCTCAAGGGCGCAGCGGGACCACACCAAGTGCAACAACGGTGGGTACTGTGAGGGCACTGGAGCGTGGAGCTTTCTGTGTGGCCATTTGTGGGAGGGTGTCGAGTGTAATATGCGCCTAGTATAACGGTACATGCCCTCTCTACGGTGAAAGGCACCACACCAAGTGCAACAACGGTGGGTGCCGAAGCCTAGATATAGGCGGGTTTCTAGGCGGCCATGTGCAACCGCGCCGCCGCCTCCATGGCGCAGCGGGACCACACTAAGTGCAACAACGGTGGGTACTGTGAGGGTACTGTAGCGTGGAGACGGGTTTCTAGGCGGCCATTCGTGAGGGTGTCGAGTGTAATATGCGCTTGGTGTAACGGTACGCGTCCTCTCTATGGCGAAAAGCACCACATCAAGTACGACAACGGTGGGTATAGTAGCGTAGAATTGGGCAGCTTTTTATGCGGTCATTCGTGAGGCCACCGCAGCAGCGGGACCACACAAAGTGCAACAACGGTAAGTGCCAGGTTAGCAGAGAGCCGGGAAATACTCATCAGCGAAAGTTCCTTTAGAACCGCACGCTCGCGACTAATTGGGTTCCAAGGTATGCGCGGATGTCGTTAGCGAGCGGTACGACGATAAAACGTACCGTAACGTAACGTGGATTTTACAGAATCCTGCCAGTTATCACATGCAGGGCTATTGGCTATCTCAGTGGACAACTGAATATGACACCATACTACGTCTTTATCTAAACCCACGCCTTCATATTTACTATCTTTCTTTTTTCAGGCTCACAACTCTGCCTAAAGGGCGAGTGTCGCGGCTCGATGTGCCTCGCCTGGAACATGACCGAGTGCTTCCTCTCATCGGCGCCGCAGCCCGCCGGCGCGGGGGTCACCGCGGTGGCCAACCGCCGGACACTGTGCCAGCTGGCCTGCATGACGCGGCCCGACGACCCGACGACGTGTCGGAGTACTGCCGACTTCGCGGACCATGTCGGGCTGCCGAAGGACGGGATCAGTCTAAGGCCGGGGTCGCCGTGCGATAACTTCCAGGTGAGTGGTGTCTGCGTGACCGACTGGCCGTTTGGGCGTCGGTGGTCTAATGGTATGGGTACGAACATCAGTGCTGCCATGAACTCTTTTCTGAGTTGTATTAGTTATACAGTAACAGACGCTCTTAAGGTAAAGGAAAATATCGTTATTAAAAACGGCACAAAAACAACTGGTCCAACCTTAATAACAACTCGCCAGAAGAAGTGGTTTCAAACAACAACGTCAATCAGTTAAAAAACAAACTGGACCATCATATTTCATCACGTGGTGAAGACTCGTATATTCATCAGCAAGATACAGGCAAATCAGTTGTTGAATTGCCTACCTAATTATAACAAGTTCTCAAATAAAAAATATTGTTCATAGCAAGCTTTTATCGCGCGTTCTCCATGATCAGTCAAAGCACTTGTCACAACGAATCAAACGAGCCCAAACTCGATAGGTTTACATGCGTAGCTTAGGAGTTCCTATGGCCACCTTCCGTCTCCATATCAGCTCGATGGTATCATATCATTGCATTGCCATCGAACTTACATAACTATGCATAATTTCAGCTCAATCGTAATCCAGGTTGTGGGTCAACTATAACTTGCAAAATTGTATTAATCTAATTAAGTTTTAAGTGCTCCAGTTATCGAGAACAAGTGTAGCTCTCGAAGACCGGTGTCCCCTAACACATGCCTTAAAACAGACACCAATCACTGATTGTTGGCGCAATTTTTTAAAAGCAATAAAGATTAGTTAATTATTACGGACAAACACAGTGACATGTAAAAGTAAATAAAACCTAAAAACTTGCATTCCTCCATCCGCAGGGCTACTGCGACGTATTCCTGAAATGCCGCGCGGTAGACGCCGAGGGTCCCCTCGCCCGACTGAAGAACCTGCTCCTCAACCGGGCCACCCTGCAGTCGGTGCAAGCGTGGGTGGTCGAGCAGTGGTGGGCGGTGCTGCTGGGCGGCGTGGCGCTCATCGTGTGCATGGGCGCCTTCGTCAAGTGCTGTGCGGTCCACACGCCCAGTTCGAATCCTAAGCGGCCGCCGGCTAGGTGAGTGTAGCGTAGCTTCGGTTGCATATTTTGTGTCCTTATTCTTACAGAGTCTGTCATCATCATAGCCCGTAATAGTCCACTGCAGGACTTAGGGCCTCTCCCACGAAAGTGGAGGTTATTGCCATAATCTCCACGCTTGGCAGGCGGGTTGGAGATCGCAGTGTTATAAATATAACAATGAAAAATGCTGCTGCCCATTTTACAGCCTACGGAGACTAGATCTTTTGCCTTGAAAACATTAGTCGCCTTGTACGACACCAACGAGTGTAAGGGGTTGGTGCTATTCTACTCTGCCGGACACCACACAGCCAAAAGAGACAGAGTCTATACCAAATAATATTATAAAGAGGTAAAGTTTTTATGTGTATGACCACTAACTAAAACTACGCTACCACAAACTACGCTAAGAATTGTTTTTACAGACAAACCGCACGCTTCTTTCATGACAAGCTGAGTGATATCGACATCTTTGTTAACAACTTCACACAGAAAAAAAAAACAACAGTTGCACGCTCCATGGTCACAAATAGACTGATCTCGCTGAGTGTAGCCGCGAGAAATGATTCACCGAAATTTTCTCGAGACGCTTAAGACTACAAATTAAAAATTCAATCTTCTGGTTATGAGAAGCGATGTAAGCGCCATGATCTCCTGCCGCTGGAAGTAAGAAGTGGAATTGCTAATTTATCATTGCTTTCTAAAACAATGACGGGTGCTGTAGATTGCCCAGAAGTGTAATCCGCTTTTGGGTTACAAGTACCACCAGCAAGGCCATCCCGCCATGCTGTTAGCTTGAAGCTTAACGTGCCCCTCTACCACTGTAACTTCAGGAGACTAACCTTTGTACCACGGGTTTCAGAAATGTTTAATTAATACTCTTAAAGTCTGGATATATTCTGTGATAAACCGGCTGGAATTAAGCAATTGTGTACCAACATATTTTTGCCAGTGTATTTGACCGAGGTTGACATAAGCCAAACTCTCTATCATCTTACTATTTAAAGTGTTTCATTGATCTTTCCTTTCATTTATATGGTTATCCATTATTTATACTGTTAGTGCTATAGGCGAAAACATGTTAATGGCTCATGAATATCCTTACTAAGTGTATATATACTTATTAGTAACCATATGTTTATTGTTGCTGTAAGTCTCCCGAATAAAATAAAAATAAAATTTGTTTATCCGTTTTAGGATCACGACAAGGGATTTGCTTTGAAATATCGAGATAAAAAATAAAAATAATCATAACAATGCTAACAAATCTGATATGTATGATGGTTTATGTGTAGTGAATAAACACCAAAGTCTTCAAACCTTGGTGATTGCAAACGTCCACAGGCTGCGGTGAGACTGTTTACCATCAGGCAAGCCGTAAGGTTGTTTGCTATCTTAGTATAAAAAAAAAACTAGTGTCCGACCGAAAGTTAATTCCTGGCCGAAGCCCATAATTCGGCTATCTTCGGTCGAAGCCGAAGGCTTGAAAGCTCTAAGAAATTTTGTTCACGATTGGCTACAAGCCACAATTAATAATACTTTTACAATTTCAAGTTTAATATTGAACTTTTATTGGCTGTTTAATATATAATTAAAATCAAATCAATAAAGGTAATTTAAATCATGTCTAGAAATTGATCTAGTGATCATAAAAAAATAACCTAGCAATTTATTTGTCAAAAATAATAAAAACCACCTTCGGCGAAGCCTGCAGCTTCGACCGGGTTTCGAGCCAAAGCCGAAGGCATCGCCAAGGTGTTTTTGGCCGAAGACGAAGCCGAAGCTTCGACCGGACACTAGAAAAAACTACATCCATAACCTCATCCCCCCAGACGTCTCTCCGAGACCCTCCGGCGACCGATCAACACTTTGCGTCGAATGCGGCACGCGCCCAGCGCCGCCACCGCTGCGCCGCGCGGGGCGCCGCGCCCGGGACACCGCCGCGCCCGGCATCACAAGGGCTACGCGCCGCCCCAGGGATACGCGCATCGAGACGCAGGTAAGGGCGGGGTAGGGTCTCCTCTCACTGTACACGTAGGTTAGGACAGCCGGGGTCCACTGTCGTTGCCACAGGCCCGGATACCGCCAACGCTAGGCACCTCAAGGGCTACGCATCGCCCCAGGGATACGCGCATTGAGACGCAGGTAAGGGCAGGCCGGGTCCATTATCGGTGCCACCGGCAAGACACCTAGGTACTGTAGCATGTGTGCTCGGGCAGGCCCTAGGTTGGGACGGATCCCATGTCAGATACGCGTTCAGAGGCCTCATGTCTGGATGGGCTTTAGGTTAAGTAGGCTTCCGGGTGAGGTTGCTGCTCCCATAGGGCAGCCGGGGGTTTTAATCAGTTAAGCAGGTTGAAACATGTAAAAAGAAAGTCGGTAAGCTTAGATAGTTCGGAGCAAGCAGGACGTTGGTCTTTAGCCTGTCTCTATGAGCACACATAGCACTGGCTAGGCAGGAATTCAAATGGGTCCCATTTGAATTAGATGTAAGGTGTCTTTTGAATTTTATAGGATTCTTCAGTAGACTTTCACGAATATAACTTCAATTAACGAGTTACCAGTTTTTATTTAAAGCCCCTAGATTCCCGAGTGTTACAGTAGCACAAGGGCAATGCCCCGCGCCAGAGATACTCGCATCGGGACGAAGGTAAGGATAAATAGATCCACATTCACCGAGGGTTCTACTGACCTCTCGGTCATACGGACCGCATCAAACCTAATCACGGGTGTGGCGCGTACTTACTTGCCGGTGGCTCTTTGGGCGTGCTAACTTCTTGACGCCCACAAATCCAATCTCCCCTTAAGCATCCCTTAACAGACTGACGTCACAACGCACTACTACTACAACGCAAGCACGGACAAGGTGGAATCTTCTCTTACTCTATGGGTATATCGCTAACGACAGAAACTACTAATCAATATCTTACCTACCTACCTTAAATCTCTTTTTAATGTATGTAATGTTTGAGATTTCAAGAGCGGCACCAGCAATGTACCCTCCTGATGGATGATGATGAAAAGCGTTATAAAGCGTGTATTGCGATTATAATCTAAACGCTTTCAATTCGAGAGTGAATAGACAGACAGACAGGCTCCATCATCAGCCGCAACGTTACTTACCACTGGGTGAGAAGGCAGTCAAATGCCTGTCTAGTCTAATTAAAAAATAAGTAGAAAAAAGAGGGCGCCGTCATCACCATTGAACCAAACTCACTCTTATTCGCTAGCACAACTCACTTCCCAAATCATCTAGCTATAAAATAACCTTTCCTTTACAGCAGGTGCGTCTGCCCCCGGCCCGAGCGGCCGCCGCGGCGAGCCGTACGCCAACGCGTACCCGCAGTCGTACGAAATGCGGCCCGCGCAAAAGGTCTGACAGTACGACTATACCGGCGGGGGTACTGCCCCTCCAGGGACCTCAGGGCCTCAGCTAGAGCTAGTGGCGCTGACCCCGGGGGTCCCGCTCCTGCTGGGCTACGTTTACCACCCGACCGACGAGCGGAAGGTTACCGTCGCCTCGCAGACCACCATCACCCTCCATTCGCCTGATGCCCTCACCGTGACGCACCCGCATAGGGCCCAAGCAGACATATAGACTAGTGGAGCGCCTTACTCGGTAGCTATCAGTGACCGAGGCAAAAATATGATGTACAGCGCCACCAACTAACTGTTCAGTGGATAGTGGCGCTAGTGAGGCTGGTGGAATGCGTTGATAATCATAGTATAATGGCGTCTATAGTTCTGATTTTGTCTACTGAAGAGATAAGTTGGTGGCACTGCGACAGCTACACAGAGCGCGCCCGATTGACGGTTCGCGTCGATGTATCGCGAATAACGCGAATCAAAATTGCACTAGATGGCGCGACTGGAGCGTGGGGTCCTGTTGTCAAAATACGTCGTGTCATTGGTCAGAATCAAACGCTCGAAGTTGAGATGTAGATTTTTGGCAATAAAACGGCTCTATTTTGACAGTACTGGTTTTGTACAAGAATTAAAACAGTTTTGTTCGAAACCAGTTACGACCGCGGTTTCGTACGCGGCCGAAGGTGACAAGACCCTACTCGACGGTGGCGCCAACCGGTGAGCAAAAATGAGTGCCACAAACTTATCTGACCCGGTGGCCAAAACTGGAACTAAGTTTCACCATTTTGAAATGTCACTTTGTTGTCAACAACAGCGACGCCGTCACCGGTTCAGATAAGTTTTTGGCACCCCTTGATGTCACGGCACTGGAACTTTTTCCCCCGATGGAAACTATCGAGTTAGCTAGTTCTGTAGTTTGCCCATAATGGCCTGGACTGCCCAAGCGCGGCTGAGAGTAATCGCCCACGTCGTGAGGCGCCCTGACACTAGATATCATGCCCGACTGTCCTTTATTTGTACACATTCTGCGTAACGCATTTCGTTCCCCGTATTCCGAAAAGTCGACGCTAGACGTTGCCCCTCGCGTTGGATCTAAGCGTTTCGTTTTATGAGCGTGAACACGCAATAAATTATTTGCTCAAAGAAATTCAAAATGTTATTCATTATTACTGTGAGCTCAAAGTCTACATGCTATCGCGTGGTGTTCGATAAATGTTAGTTATTTTTATACATTGACTTGGAATAGGTTTGTGGATGACTTTTAGGCGGCGTGACAGTCTCTGACCAGTGATACAAAAAGTTTTAACTACTCAGGCTCGTTTATGTATATTTTTGTATATAAATGAAGAGTATATAAAGGCTACGATGTAAAAATATCATACGATTATTAACTGAACATTCATACCAATATTAGAATAATCTGTAATTACTACAATTGTTTTACTGGAATCTCTGTAATTGTAATTTTATATAACGTTATTTTAATGTATTTAATATTAAAGTAAGTGGAATGTTGAGGTGCCATTATACCATTTTGTATTCCTTCATTTAGCCTACAAGTGTACTTGTCGCATACTCGTTTGGATCGGTCAGCGATGGCCACACGGCGCATTCAAAGTTCGCATTTAGTCTTCCTATGGCAAACTAATACTTTGGATTAATAATTTAAAATTCAACTGATTTATTTATATCGATATACTTTAAGTAGAATATTAAAATTTAACAGTATTGCCAAATGATCAAATATGATTAGACTGAAAACGTTTCAAACTTATGGTACTGTAAACAATGCATTATCTACTGTATGATTTTATTTTTTATAAAAATGTTTGCATACTTTTCGTCGCAAAATCTGTTGTTTGAAGTTTACGTTTTACGAACTCAAAGTTGCATATCACAAACTCGCGTACGCCGCGAGCGATTCAGTTGTAATGATCTCGTGATGGATAATGAGATGTTATCGATCGTATTATGTACTACGTAAGAGTTACTTTCCGTCGTGCAAGCCAAAGAGCATGATGTATTTTTATGATTTCTATACATTTAATATTTAAGGATACCATACTAATGCCATTTTATTATAGAAATGTCGAAACAATACAAAGGTTCTCGTAATTGTACTATAACACTGTATATTTGTATGTAATCCGAGAGGGTACTGTTTCCGAAGTAGTGACTTGACCAATCGCGTAATTTGATGGACAGCTCTGTTCCATCACTGTAGTACTCAATGGCATTATTTCTCCTAAGTATAAGCTAGATTACCGTAATAGATTATTTAAATGACAATGTGAATATTTTTAATTAAAGCAAAATGAATGTTACAACATGTGATTTCAAAATAATTTAAAAAATACAATAAATTTTACATGGATCCTGTGATTTCATTTACCATCCTTCGGTTTCCTTTGGACGGATGTCCGTAAAATCATATAAACCAACAGGGATCGTAGCGTGCTGGGAATACCTAATCCCACGCGTGGGGCGTAAATATTACAAGCCCTAAGTATGCAGTAGGAGTGCGGTAATTAATGAATTATCAAACTCATGCGTCTTAATTAAGTAGGTATAATGAAACTATTCGAACTAGAAATTTCGCCAAGAATGCTCCGTGTCGTAATGCCAACAGGCCGGGTTGAAGCGCCGTGTGAGTAATTAGAAGGCCTACTGGAGGGTAGGAATCGACATCTGCATTTCGCATATCTCGATCTGCAGAGAGCCTTGTTAGTGTCCCTCTGAAGACAGGCTCTAACTAAGATCCAAGTATGTGCCCGAGGCGTATCGATATTAGAATTATCTAGGGCATGTAGATAACGCCAACATTGGGGCCTTTGTCAAAACCATTGTATGCCATACCAATCGCTTCCCAATTACCTGAGCCTTGTTTTGATGCTTCTTGTGCTCTCGACTGAAATTCCGGCTCATTAAAAAAGTTGATGATTCGCACTGATGGACAGGCTTAGACAGGATCTTGAGACCAAGACACCAGGGTTAACACGTGGAAGGATGCGATTTAAGGCTGAACTATGCGTCACAACAGAGTACATGGCTGGCTGCGGCGGGGATTTGAATACCATATACATAAATAGGAAAAGAAACTGTCATTAAAAATAAATATACGTAATGTCACGGGGCCCCAGTTTAACCCGTTTCAACTGTTCGGTCTTAGGGTTCCCGACGGAAGACCTTGGTCAAGTTCAATTCGCCAACGGAATTAGAAGGCACACCTAATGATCGAGTGGAGAGCTTGAAACTGTCATAGAACATATAAATACAAGCAAAATGCTTTAAAATATTGTTTTATTTTCAAGTTTAACAAACATCCTACCTTATAAACTAAATCAAGCTAAGAAATTCACCACATTTCTAGTTTTTTTTTATCCTCGCGCAAAACTTACCCGTTCTAGGCCTCCTTCCCCTACTACCTAGGGTTTTCGCGTACTTACCCGACTTTTTTAGATATCCGGGTATCGGGTATTTTTATTTTTAATACCCGGGTATTTTTAAACCTTTGGTTTTCAAATTGAAATATAAAGTGAAACTAGCTTTATTGGACAACTAATGAAATGCCATTTATGTTTGAATATGATTTCAGCCAACTGGCGGGCCGCCGCGTGTTCATTTTACCGAAAGTCAAAATCATTCAACCAAAAGTGGACTTCATCGCTAAACAAAATTTTGTATGGTGAAAAAAATTTACATCAACGAATAATTTCACGTTGGCTAACGAGATGATTTTCTTTGGGGATGTCTACGCCGTTAATCCAGAGATGATAGAATACAACATTCGGTGAGCTATTAGCGAAATATGGCTGTTTGCTGCGAAATGTGTTAAAATTGGACATCCAGATTTGGCCATCTGCGCGCCAGTCGCGGCGGCCACATAGCCGAAATCTTATTCAAACATAAAAAGCATTTTGTTATCTCTACAATAAAGCTAGTTTTACATATATTAAACTCTGTATAATTCAATTTAGAAACCAAATGTTTGAAAAAATCAGCCTTTATAGGAAAAGAAAATAATAAACATTTAATAATTTAACTACACGTGAACATAACCTATCTTTATATTTGTTTTTTCTCAGTTAACTTATCGGCATCTTATCGGAGTAAATATGCGTTTATAAACAATTGTTTTAAATTCGACAAATCTGTCCACTAATGTGTCTCAAGTCCATGTGTATTTTTGAAACCGCTCGCATCCAGGCGACCGCTCGCGTGCGCTACCTATCTCTTTCACACTCGCTGGATACGAGCCGCTCGCATGGATACGAGCATAGCCTCCTTCATCTTACGGAGGCTATGATACGAGCGGTTTCAAATATAGGGCCCCAGCAGCAAACTTCGTTGCGTGCTGTAATGACGCGAAACCGACCGCAGCATTTTCGAGGGTTGAACGCTAGCTACTGGCCTCTGGTGTAACTAGGATATTAGCAATATACATTTCTATGGCTAATCCGAGATGTAAACTTAGTCCTTGTTTATTAACACTATATTTACACAACTTTGTAGGTATAAGTTGGAGGTCGTAAAAATGAAACGATCGAAGACCGCTGAAGAATGCCAACTATGCAAAACTTGCGCAGTTACCTATGACCCACAGATTCTATTGACGTATAGAAATTAAAAGCAATGTTTTATCGCATCTTTTATTAATTGAATTATATACAAGGTACAAAAAGTATCTTTATTTTTGGAATTGTACATTAATGCGAACATAAGATATACTTAATATAAAATGC
This sequence comes from Blastobasis adustella, assembly GCA_907269095.1. NCBI lineage: Eukaryota > Metazoa > Arthropoda > Insecta > Lepidoptera > Blastobasidae > Blastobasis > Blastobasis adustella. The sequence continues at coordinate 13,456,768 of OU026124.1, forward strand.
ATAATAATAACAAAACACGTTTTTTAATTAAAGATCTACAGAATTGTTTACGTAATATATTCCTTAACTATTTCGTTAGGTAGGTACATTTTTGTATGATGTCGTTCATTACATGAATATAAAATAATATAGAATATCGACCATCATGCATTAGTTGATAGCTAAGTATAACAGTAGGTACATGAGTAACTATAAAAAATTGCATAAAAGCCACCTCATCAATTCCACAATAAAATTTAATTTAAAACTATGAATGGCTAGACTTCTTCAAACTGAGCTGATCAGCTTAAAGAAACTGCACCTTCAGATTTCAATAGGTACTGATTTTTAACCACATATTTCATGAATTAGAAGTTATAAATAAGGCAATTGAGAACTTACTTATTCTTTATAAAAATTATATTTAAAGGCCTACATATTACCAACACATCCATGTTGCATATTTTAACAAGCATCACCTCTTTTTACGCAATAGTATTACTGTGTTGAGTAACGTCTATGGCTCTATTACTACTGTAAACTCTAAATGCAAATTATGAATAAGTAGAAAGTTAGATAAATAATAATACTTAAATCGCTATATTAGTAAATAATGAAAGGAATATCTTACCAGTCTCATTAAAGCCTAATGAATGTCTTGTGTATATATTTTGGGTCTTTACCTTAGCAATAAATTATTACAGGGTGCATTATTCAGGGGTCTAGTCTTTTTATATTGGAATTGTTCATTTAGCCCATTTAGCTTAAATCTAAGAATTGCTTGATTCTAATGATTAATTCAAGAAGGTTACAAATTTATCTGCATAACAAATATTGTTATATTAAATCATAAATACATTACCAAATTTGTTTAAGAATGGAGTAACATCTGCTCTTGTTTGTACACTTCATGATAAGCATTACGAATCAGCACATATGGGAAGCATGACTCCAGCAAATCCATTGTAAGGAAGGGAGATTCTTGGACAATTAGATCGAGAAGCAAATATACAGACTCGCGATTTCTTATTGCTTCCTTGTCTGTTTCTTGGCCAAGGCGCAGCAAAGATGACGAGGCCAAGGCCAGAAACTCCTTCATGCGATCCTCGATATCGCCCTGGCCGCATATGGTGAACAGTGCGCCGAAGATGTGATTTATTGCTGGGGCCATGCAGTGGATGTTATTGGCGTGACCTTCGAGAGACGCTCTGTAGAAAGATCCCTCATTTCTTGCTAGTCTAGGCAATGACACAGCGACAAAAACCATCAATAAACAAACAACGAAATGCTCTTCCTCTTCCAGTTCTGCTTTATGCTGCCTAAGAGCCGACGCTAAGGTGGGATCTACTTTGCATGGCAAGCCTGCAGCTGAGCACATCTCTGATATAACGCGCATCGGGTCTCCACTAGGCAATTGCTGCTGGAAATCTTTGATAGAGCTAATCAAAAATGGAATTCGTCGTTCCAAAACATCTAGCAATGACTCTTGGGCTACTTGACGGAAACTTAATATGACACCAATTATTGTCATTCTCTGCAACACATTATCCACTTGTTGCAATCTTTTGAACTGTTCTCTCATTATATCTGGTTTATCAAAGTTAGTTCTGAGCATTTGCAGAACTTCTTTGTTTTGTACCACAAGTTTTTTCAACTCTTGTACTTGGCTTGCAATATGCCACATCAATGTCTCGCTTAGTAATTTCATGCCGTAAGGGCCAATCAGTTCTGCAAGGGCTCTAAGTTCGTTGATATCCGAATACTCTTCAGCATTAAAGGGAATTGCGCCTTCTGCTGTCAGGCTCACAAACGCCTTCTGATTCATTGAGAAGCAAATGCTTCCAGCACTTACTCTTCTCAACAATATTTCTGAATACCATTGTGTGTACAATGAAGCAATTGTTTTTTCTCCATGACTATCCATATTTTGAGTCTGTTGTAAGAGGCAATTATTAAAAACCCTTGTGATATCAATGTGAACATAATTTTCAACAGTTTGTAAAACATTCATATAGGCCCTAACACTGACTAACAATTCAGAAGGCTTGGCAATTTCGCTGGTATCTTGGTTAAACATGACCATACCAACTAAAGCTTTCGAGAACCTTGTCTCCAAATGCTGGTGTAAATACTCTCGAGGGGCAAAGGTATATTCCCACACATTGACAGTTGCACAATAGTTGATTGCATAACAGAGCTCTGTCAAAGCCATATGAAGTTTATCCATTGTTGTCAGCTCTTCCCTAGTTTTTCTGAAACTTTCTGCTCCTGGTTTTACTATTTCGATTATATTTTTCTTATTTTTGTCTTTCTTTTTCCTGTTTGCCAGATTTGCAATTGTCTGTGCACAATGCTTAGGCAGCAACTTGTCACTCATGGTGCATTGTTCATCGCATATTGTGGTGATTATATTTTTCGCTTCTTTTGCCATTTCATCAAGGAATATGTTCACAACAGATAGACTCCGTTCCCTTATGTGATGTCTTTCCTCAGGACATAACTCATGTGTGCAGTTTTGGAAGTGGCTGCATATCAGTGGGAATGCAATAATGTAGCGATTTTGTGCTGGAAATTCTAAGCACATGTGAAATTGACCTTCAAATATTTTACTGTAGAAACAGAACAACGACAGATCTGAGGTCTCGACCATTATTTCATCAAGGTTGTCCACCATTTTAGTATGGAATATCATTTTATCTATAAATTGTGCCAACTCCCTTTGATCAGCAATATTAAGAGGACATTTACTGACGGAAGTGTAAGTTTGGAGTCTGAACCAATCCAACCGGAATGCACGAAAATCAAACAGTTCATTTTCTTCAACTTGTTTCACATTCAAATTAGCAGCTGTGTTGCAAAGAGAAGATAATATTATACTCTCATCTTCAGGGCATACTTGTAAGTTTTGAATCATTAGGTTCAAAGCGACAGCATCAAATCCAGACAAGTATTGAACATAATATCTCTGCATCACCTGACTATATTTTCGCACCAGTGCTCTAAGTTCCTCCATGTGAAAAAGTAGCTCCGGTAGTTGACGATCAACTAAGTCTTCTGCTGATTTACCTTTTACTTTTTGGGGAGGATTGTCATTATGGCGTAATAGCCAGAAAACTTCATCTCTAGCATAGCACAGTCCGATGAAAATCAACAATGCTTTCGGCCCTAATAGGCCTGGTTGATCAGTCAGTATTAGACCTAGCTCTTTCAAGGCTGTTCTTAAAAACTTCCTTCTTTCTCTATGTTTATATGATGCTTTTTGTACAGCATGATTGTAACAATCCTTCACTTCAGATATTTTCTTCCCATAACCTTTTATTCCATCAAAGAAACTTTGAATGTAACTGTGGATGTAAATAACTTCATCACGGAACAGAGCAACAACCCACCCCGACTCCAAAGCACTTACCCACATTTTATTAGCATGTTCTTGCTGCAACACATGGTGGCAAATGGCAAAACCAAATATAACATATCTCTCCAAAGATTCCAGAGACAGATACTCACAAGACATAGTGTTTGTCTCTGAGGGTTTCAAAAGCTGAGCTGGGTTACTGACCAAACTTAGTTTTTGCTCTGATCTCCAATGTTCTGCAGTAAGATTTCTAGCAGGATACACTTGCCACAGGGAATTTAAAGCAGTCAGTAATAACTTTTGATGTGGTTGAAACTCTTCTGAAAGTTTTTTTAATGGGGCATCATAATCAACAATCAACTGTCCCAAACGAGGGAAGCTGGCATCTATTTGGTTGTTAACCAGTTCATGAGCCGCATTGAACAATCCCAAGACTGCTTTCCGGTCTTCTACACGTGATAACAAAATCATCAGCGAAACATATGTTGTGACCAGGTCAAGGTAGTTTTTTGTGAGCTCAAAGTTCAAGGTCAAATCAAGAGTAACCTGACAGTCATCCATTATGCTCAGGAGATCAACTACATTGTCTTTGAAGTCGAGTAGATCTACGAAAGTATAATAGTAAAGGGAAAGAGATTTAATAATCTCATTCTTTAAATTTGTTATAGCTTGGAGTCCTTTGACATCAATGTTTGGGAATCTTCTCACAATATGTTTTATGGAAGACTCTAATAATTTATCTGAAAGAAATGCTGGCTTAGATTTTGCATCACCACAGGCTTTCTTGATGTTGTAGATTCTTGTGAGCATACCAATTCCTCGGTCATTCAAGATAATTAGCTTTTCAGCCAGCTTCTGCTGACTAATATGAACTGATCTTGACATCTTGGTAGATAACTGAAATTGAAAAAGAAACTCATAGAGACAACCATACATACACATCCTTCTGTAGAACATTTTAACGATAATTTCCGTTCGACATAGATACCGAAACACCTGCTTCCTCTCTCCCACAATTGTAATACTGGCACTACCACTACTAGTACTTTAGATTAGGCACAGTTTTGTCGGCACTGAGTACTGACAATATAGTTACACATTCCTTATGAATCATAATAGTTACTAAACCATTTGATAAATAAAGTTAATGCCTAAATTAGATCAATATTTAGATGAAACCGTAATAGAAATATTACCTGTAATTGTACGCCGTAAGTTATATATAACGTTGAAGATTCATGTTATGTGTCCCGGAATGTTGTTTTCAGTAACACAACTGCATTTTTTAGTCCATAAAGCACATTAAATTTCTATCAAATCCAAAAATGGGAGTGCCAAGAAACGCGTATTGCATTGATTGACCGATTGACAGACATAAAATTGTTGCCATATTATTAATCGCTTAAGCGAATTTATTAACTGAAAAAAGTTTACTTTCGGAAAATTTTGTTACAGTAATAATTATCTACGATACTTGAGTTACTAAGAATTAATCAATTGCATATTTATTAGTTTAGTAATATAATAATAACGTGGCAACTTCATTTATTTCCGTGAAATTTAAATAATCCAAAAATATTACAATGCACATCATAATATATATATTTTTTTTAACTTAAATTCTAGAATGTTTAATATAGATAGGCCAGACTACAAGTTTACTACGGTCTATGTAAAAACATACAACTTCAACAACAGACTTTTTAAACACAACTTATTTTGTCAATCTTATGCCGTCAATGTCACACATTTAATCAATCAATACTCGAACGACGTCACAGATTACTATATATTACCTACGGCAGATAAGAAACATCCATAGAGACACGAACGTCGTAGTGAAAAGTGCCAGCATCGCTTTTGACGTATAGTTTTGACATAACAATTTTGACAAGTGCTAGTGCTGAGCTCATAACGCCATTACTAATCTATCGATTACGATTTGGCTAGGGATGTGACATCGATTGCGTATTCTCGATTTTCATATTGTACTTTATTAGATTTCAAATTCTTATATTAAAAAAAACACAAATGACACATAATTTAACATACATATAATTTGACTAGAAATTAATTACAAAGTAATAGCAAAGCGCCTTTCAATTTAAAATAATCACTTCAGGACCACAGAATGTTCTTGAGTTGTGTTCGACAGTCTACCTGAAAGTAAAATAATAGAGCTTTAATGTTATTGTGGCACCAATGCACCAGTTGCAAACCATATACTTATAGATGACCATTATCAGGGGGATGTGCTATCAAATGTAAAAATCTTTCTTAAAATCCCAAACAAAAAAGCTGTTTAGCGTCACTTCAAATAATAGTTAGGCCATATAGATGTCTTTGAATTTGGCCTTTGCTAATAATACTAGTTAAACTCGTTAGCCCAATATGAACAACCAACGGCAAATACATAAAGCAAAATGTAATTTCATACTTCACACATTTAACAAACCAAATGAATTTCATTATGTAGTACCAAAATTTTTCAATTAAAACAATTACCTTTGTAGGGCCTTAGGGTATTCCTGGTCACAACATTGATTGATCATCCATCAAAATACCTGAAAAATGGGAACACAAACGTTATGTATGTTAATATAATGGTCACAGTCAAAGGGAGCGGTGAGGAAAGGTTTTGTCTAATAATTACATTCTATGAAAGTTCAGAATGAAAGCATTCGGTATAATTTATGTGAAACGGCAAGATGATTTCTTTTATTAGTCTGTTTAATATATTTGTCTTCAAAATGAAGTTTACACACCTATAATAGGGCAATAACAAAAATATAAAAATATAGTTAACTAATCCAGATAATAGCATTTTCATACACAATAATATAGTTTAGGTGCTATCAAACCAACTGAATATCATAGTAGCATTGCATTGCCGGACAAGGAAAATCATTATGACATAGTGAAATGGTTTCACAATTGGTTAGTTCGATTTTAGGTACCTTCTATACATAGTATAAAACAAAGTCGCTTCACGTCGTCTTTCTTACTACGTAACGGATTTTAATGCTGTTTTCGACAATAGATAGGGTGATTCAACAGAAGGTTTATAAGCAAGAAAAAAGTGTAAGTAGGGGTAAAGTAGGTGTACGAACGAAGTCTCGATAGGTTCACTAGTTAATTATGTACAACATGTAGCTACTATTGTGCATATAGGTATTAAATTTCTCTAAGTTACATTCACATAAATTAACAGCCCTTAATGGTCTTCTGCTGGATCGGATCTCCTCCACAAATGTCCTACTGCTAATCCATGAAAAGTTACGGTGATAGGAGGGACAACACGCACGAATATCAACTTTATAATCTTGTTAAAAACTTAAATTACAATATTGTACTTACTTTTTTAAATAATACAGTTTTTTTTTGGTAGTGAACACAGTGTTGGATTCTGTGGTATTAGTAACTTTAGCCATATTTCTCCAAGTTCTGGAGTTCTTGGCTAATTATAAAATTTTTCCTTCGACGGGCATCCTCTCACGACACAGCGATGTCGAGACATATTTTATTAATTAAAAAGACAGCTTTAAAAATTCACGAAAATCCAAAAATGAAGTTTTGTGTGAAGTGAAAAATCCGTTGATATTTTATTAAAAAGTTTTTTTTTTCTAGGAGGGTTTGGATAAAAGGTATCACAAGTTGTACAGGCGTAGTTAATAAATGGAAAAATAACTATCGCGTATTAAAAATAAAGATTAAATTTATTCTAAAAATGTGTAAACATAATTAAAAGATATTTAATAATATTTATTATTATCACTCGCCAACTCCATATATTGGTGATATATTTGGTATTTGTATCCAACCAGGATGTCTTGTATGTAAAATTATATTTAAAAAGTCATTTGACAGACACTCGATGCTGGCACTTTGCTTTCACTAAGTTTATGGCTCTGGATACTGCGATTCCACCCCGTGATCGACGTCAAGTGCGCTGGCTGAGCTGTTGTGGTTGTTTTCCATTTCAAGTTTCAACAAAATTTAGAAAGAAAAGAAACGTAGTGATAGATAATGCGTTTATATTTGTGATTTATTGTGCCCGTAAAGTACAGTACAAAAGTAACAGAAGAAAAATACCGTGTAATATTCGTCCAAGTTATTACCAGCCGCAATCATGCCGCGGATAATGATAAAAGGCGGCGTCTGGCGCAACACGGAGGTTGTATCATTATCATTATTACAATAAGTAAAGCAATGCATGCTATACAATTTTTTAATGCTAAGTTTTAAATTTCAGGATGAAATCCTCAAAGCGGCTGTTATGAAATATGGAAAAAATCAATGGTCCCGTATTGCTTCGTTGCTGCATAGAAAGTCAGCAAAACAATGCAAAGCGCGATGGTATGAGTGGTTGGACCCCAGCATTAAGAAGACCGAGTGGTCAAGGGAGGAGGATGAGAAGCTCCTCCACCTCGCCAAGCTGATGCCCACCCAATGGAGGACTATTGCTCCAATTATTGGTCGCACAGCTGCTCAGTGCTTGGAAAGATATGAATATCTATTGTAAGTTTTGAATTAACTTTGTTTATTGCTCATTTAAACATATATTGTGACTCAGCTAAAACCAAAAATTTTACTTGTAATCAATGCAATTAATTTCAGGGACCAAGCTCAAAAGAAAGAGGAAGGTGAAGACATGGGGGATGATCCGCGCAAACTGAAACCTGGAGAGATTGACCCCAATCCTGAAACAAAACCAGCTAGGCCAGATCCAAAAGATATGGATGAAGATGGTAAATACATTACAAATCATCCTTAAAATAAGAGCACATCGATCAAGTGCAAACTCTATATGACTTGGCTCTATTCTTCTCTAGATTAGACATCCAAATATCAAATTTAAGCACTTGGGCCAGTTTTTCTGAAAATGAGTGTATTTTATATTTAATGTTAACTTTTTGTCATCTTGTCCAAAACATTGTCATGCCCAAGGATGTAATGGTCTTTTTGATTTTGGGAGAAATCTAATATTACAATAATACACCTACTGACATGATATAAAATGACTATTGAAAGGCGTAGTATTAGGATTATAAATATAGTTGCTTAAAATGCAACTAGATCTGCAATTTTTTCAATTTTGACTTTACACTGAATAAAGACCAAACATATTGAACAAAGATTTCCCGTCCACTTCTTTTGCCCTGGATTCTAAATTGTAAAACGGTTAACACTACTTTTGCATTGTTTAGAACTGGAGATGCTATCAGAGGCTCGAGCTCGTCTGGCCAATACTCAGGGTAAGAAGGCCAAGAGGAAGGCACGTGAAAAGCAGCTGGAGGAAGCCCGCAGGCTTGCTGCGTTGCAGAAGAGAAGGGAACTCAGTGCTGCAGGCATTGCTGTGCCAATGAGGTGACTCCTACCTTTGAAAAGTTCTATATAAATTAACTTGACTCACATAATTTTTCAAATATGTCAGCCTAGACTAGAATGTGTTTCTTTTTAAGTTTATTCAACAATGTATATGGCAAATGTTACTGGCCTGATTCAGTTGGCAAATTTCAGGGTATTCCAAGTTGTTACTATACTATTGTACTATATCTATAAATGTTTCATGTTATTAATATAGGCGCAAGAAGAAGCGTGGTGTGGACTACAACAGTGAGATTCCATTTGAGAAGAGGCCTGTGGCCGGTTTCTATGACACATCTGTTGAGGTTGTGGACCCTATGGCGCCTGACTTCACGCGGCTTCGGCAACAGCACCTCGATGGCGAGCTGCACTCTGAGAAGGAGGAGGTATGTGATTTCTACCTATTATTTTCATGTTGTGGAAGGAATCGTAACACAGAGGCCATGATATGCAACTGAAATGTGCACCATCCAACACCAATATTGTACATCACTTCTTCACCAACGAGAGTAGTTGTGTCATCAATCAGTGAACTCATTCAAGAACAAACTGGACGATTTGTTGAAGTCCAACAAACTAAATATGTCCTGAAGTGGACTATGTAATGGGACTTTCAACACTGAGTGAAATAGATTCACCAGCGACAATGCTGAAACAAATAGACAACTGTTACTAATCATCATCATATCAACTGTAAGACTCTCATTGCTGGACATAGATCTCCCCCAGAGATCTCCACAAAGGCTGGTCCTGTGCCTGCCTTTCGCATCCTGCAGGTACCTACGATCTTTTTCAGGTCGTCAGTCCACCTTATGGGAGGCCTACGTGTTCCAGTACGTGGTCGCCACTCGAGAACTTTACTGGCCCATCGACCATCATTCCGATTAATTTATTACTCAAATAAATATCTTTTTTTGTAACAAACCAATACAACAACAACTTGTCCACAGCGCGACCGACGCAAGGACAAGAGCAAGCTGAAGCAGCGCAAGGAGAACGACGTGCCGCAGGCGATGCTGATGGGCGAGCAGCCGGCCAGGAAGCGGAGTAAGCTCGTGCTGCCCGAGCCGCAGGTTTCTGATCAGGTGGGTGGGGTGGTGTTGCTTTGTTTGTTTGAGGACCTGAGTGGTGCAGTGGTCTGCCACGCAAGAGGTCCCGGGTTAGATTGTTGGCCAGGCAGATGACGAAATTGATTACTGTTATGGGTCTGGGTGTTCTATGTGTAATAAGTATGTATATCAGTTATATAGCACCCAAAGTACAAGCTTTGCTTAGTTTGGTGCTGTATGAATTTGTTCTCAAAGGCCGACAACACACTCGCGACACCCCGGGTGTTGCGATGTCCATGGGCGGTGGTGATCACTTAGCATCCGGTGACTTGGTTGCTCATTTGCCTCCCTCTGTTATAAAAAAGTTTTCAGAGAAATTTGGGAGTGGATTAGTGTTTACCCTGCTCCCTGGTGCATTACGAATAATTACGGGTCCATTGGTCTATTCTATTTCACTCGATATTTAAATAATTTCGGATTTTAATATCGTCTATGCAAACTGATTTTGTATGTAATTCATAATTACCATCTACATTTTATTCTATTTTTCACGTGCTGTGACGCAGGAGTTGCAACAAGTGGTGAAGCTGGGCCGGGCTTCGGAAGCGGCTCGCGGCGCGGCGGGCGAGGCGGGCGCGGCCACCGACGCCTTGCTGGCAGACTACGCGCTCGCGCCCACGCCCGTCGCCGGCACCGCGCCACGGACGCCCGCGCCTGTGCAGGACAGGTGAGAATTGGAGATCTATCGCTGTTTGACTTAGCCTGAGCCCCAACAAGTGGTGATGGTCGGTCACTAGCGGACTACGCGGCGGCGCCCGTGGCCGGCATCGCGTCATGGTCGTACACGTCCGTACAGGACAGGTGGGGATTTCTTTATTAGTTATACGGCAGACAATCAGGCATGCGGGCCACCTGATGGAAAGTCACCGCCACCTATGGACATCAGCAACACCAGGGGCGCTACCAATGCATTGCCCGCCACTAAGGAGACCTCTGCCTCTTGAACGATCCCATGTCATACAAAGGAAACTGGCTGGGAGCTCATTCCACATTCAAATCGTACGAGCGAGAAACCTTCTTTCGAATCTTCTCGTGGACACCACTAGTGGAACTACGTAATGGTTATGAGTACCCACACAGACCGCGGGTAGTTGATCTGCCTCTCTTTAAGACAACCTTCAATGGAAAGAATTCCTTTACAGTCTGTTCTTCCGACCTCTGCTAACTCATTAAATTGACTACGACCATTACTGATATATTGTGATCGCCTCTAGATCACAGTTCAGTGCATATCCCTACAGTTGTAACCCTTCAACACATATCATTATTCCAGGATCCTGATGGAGGCCCAGAACGTGATGGCGCTGACGCACGTGGACACCCCGCTGAAGGGTGGGCTCAACACGCCGCTGCACGCGCCCGACTTCGGCGGCGCGCTGCCTGCGCCGAGGGCCGCTGCTACGCCCAACACCGTGCTTGCTACGCCGTTCAGGTGTGTGGAAAGACCCCGCTTACATAGTGATCCTAAATCATGCACACTATCACATTACAGCAACAGCCCATAGCAGTGTCGCCACGCCGTTCCGGTATGTGGGGGGATCATACACGCACACTATTATATCACATCTTTGTTTTTTGTGTCATAGGATAGACTAAGAGGCAAACGAATCACCCTAATAATTACACCGTGCTCGCCGCGCCCTTCCGGTATGTGAGAGTGAGAACATACATAGATACATACAGAAAGAAATACGCACTCTCCCTATCATAAACACGAACACGACAGAGAAAGAGCTAGAGAGAGAAAGAGTGAAACACACTATATTCTCTTGATTACTTTTTTTGTAAGTCACTCTGCTGCTCATCACATCATTATCAATACAATGGCCCAAAAACAAGCAGTTCATTTGATTCTGGACTTGATTCTTTAGCGTCATGGGAAATACTACGTCATCATTTAATTGTTTTCCCAATGTTTACTTTCCAAGTAAAGTTAGAATAGGGAAAAATGTGGGCGTCAAGGAAATACTCTATTGTCTTAGTTTTATCTTAGTCTACGACCATACATTTTTTCTTACAATTGCATTTAGGTCTACATCTTTTAGATTACTAAGCTTGCTGACGATTATCGTAATTCCTTACTTTTAGAACAAAGATAGACTTTTTCATACATACCTGTAGGCTAATTACGTAACTCTGTTGCCAACAATTCTCTGATTTCAATGATTGAAATTGTTACTTTTGCGATTACGTATGATAGATTTAATAGTTTCTGTTTATTGCAATGGAACTTTGTTAGTAACTTAACCCATTAATACGATGATACGAAAAACAATTTAAATAATTGAAATCAGAGAATTGTTAGCAACAGCGTTATGTAATTAGCCTACTGAACGATAGCTGGCCTAATTTTCCTGTATAGGATTAAATTTCTTTCAATTACTTTCAAATATGTGCTGACAGGTCGTCTCGCAGCGAGGTATCGACTCCGGGCAGCTTCAATACGCCGAGCCATGGACCGACGCCAACAGCATTGACGGTATGGCCTATTTTAATGATGACTAATCTCATAAACAAGAACATTCAATGCTGATGACCGATTGCACTAAAGTTTAGGCGATGCTTAAGTTGATTTATTATCCTAACGTATTGCACCAACACCAATCTTTAGTGAAAACGAAACTCGCAAAGTCACTCTGAACTTTATGACACTGAATTTGTGACACTTTTTTGACACAAATTCTTAGGACTCTCTTAAGGCGCCAACTTAAGCATCGCCTAAGTTTAGTGCAATCGAGCATAAGTGTGGTATCAGAAGACTTAAGTAAACTATTGGAACTCTCTATTTGGGATTTATAGGCCTTATTGTGATATATTATAACAAAAATTTGTATGCTTCATATCAGTCATTTTGTTTTAGACCCCTGGATTGCGTGATAAGTTGAGCATAAACCCGGAAGACAGGCTCAGTACCGGCGACACGCCACAAGCAGCCAACCAACTTCAGAAACAGGTACACCCTTAATTAAATGTAAGAGTGCCGCCTTCGATGGCAAGGCCATGTCTCGCGCAGAGCGGGATATTACGTAGGGAACAACTGTCCGGCCATGCCACCCCAGTCAGGCATAGGTAGGAGAGGCCGGCATCACAAGTTATGGCTTGACGTCGTTGACGATGTCTTGCGAGAAAACAAACTCACTATCAAGGATGCCGAAGACCGAGCGAAGTTTACAAAAAGAAGTAGGAAGGCGGACCCCGGGCACGAAGTTACGGTTTATGCTTATACTCCTTTGAAGCAGGCTGTCTACGATACTACCTCTTTGTCTATAGAAGTATATTATGCTTTCCAATCCAACTGAATATACAATGACATTCTCGCCGTTCCGTATACAAAGCCAGCAAAGGCTGGTTAGTACAGTAGCACTACGGTTAATACACCTGGCGTCCATTATATTATGGCGGAAGTTAGCTGCAAGCGCTATAAATACATTCCTAAATAATTATTTGCATGATATGCATAAATTTGCATTATATGCATTGTAAATGAATGCTGATAACCCGCGCCAAGTTTACATAATCTCAAATATTTCTTCAATTATTTAACCGTTTTGAATGAAACAAAGCTAAGGACCATCTCGATTTAGCTGCCTTTCATATAAAGAAAACTGCGCCGAAATCGTTCGGGAGCTACGGTGCTCCAGCGCCACCTCAAAACCTTACGTCAAACTTATAGCACCCCTTTTATGTCGAGGGTTAACAAGCACCACAATTAGAAAAATCCAGTAAACAATTTTACTCGCACCTTACTTCCGAGCCGCCGCCATAAATACTTTTGCTGCCAACGCAAATGTCAAAGAGTCGCGGTGGTAACAAACACCGCCAGATGAGTCGTGCGTCCGGCCATAGCCGATCGAGTCCGATTGTGTTTGTATAGACCGGCCAAACGAGTCGTCCGCACGCCAATTACGACCTAAATGTCAAGGCGGCCGCAGCGACCCTGAACGTGAAGCAATAGTGCCCTCACATTTAAAGGGTATGTTCCGGGTTTCCTACCGCGTGCCCATGTTCTGCGTCGAAATATCGGGCTACTCGTCAACAAAGGTACGCGGTAGGAAACCCGGAACATACCCTTAAAATGTGTGATAATAACCGCGATAGTTTAAAACATCATCATCATCATCCGAGCGGTCAATCCCGGCTACTGCCAGGGTCCGCTTTCCTGCTTTGTTTCCTCCACTTTGCCCGATCTTCGGCATCCTTACGTCGTAAGCCGGTGACTCTCGTGTCCGACTCGGCGATGTCAATCCATCACTTCTTAGGTCTCCCGCGGGACCTCTTTCCTGATACAGGCAGGTGTAGACACCTATTTCCCACGTATTCCTGGGGCTTACGCAACACGTGACCAAACCAGCGTAGTTGTGCCTCTTCGATCTTATCCGCGATATCTCTTCACATACTGGTCGTCTGCTACTCTATTGAGGAGGCAGGTGCGGGTCTATGGGGCTAACCCCGTGCTCGAGCGTCTACTCAGCCAGGCTGTGTCCTGGACGGTCTAGGAGTAGCGCTGGATTACTCCTTGCTGGCTTCGTCGTGCGCTGTGATAGCGCCTTAATGGCTTTCCTGCCAATTTGATATCTCCTATAGGCGCGATAGTTTAAAGCATCTTCGTAATAATCCCCCCGTCCCCAGGCGAAAGCGATGGTCCGCAGCGCGCTCCTGAGCCTCCCCACGCCGCGCAACGACTACGAGATCGTGGTGCCGGAGCCCGAGCCGGAGCCCGAGCCGCCGCGGGCCGCCGCCGCGCTGGAGGACCAGGCCGATGCTGATGACAGGATGATGAAGGAGCTGGAGGAGAAACGTGAGTTTATCGTGTGTTGATATATTGTGCTCTTGACGTTTTGCGTCAGAATATCTTCGGCATACATAGCTCTCTAGGTCTTTGTCTTTATATTTTATGAAAAGTTGTTTCATTTGAAATAAAATGATACTCGCTGTGCTCGCGATTCTATTCTCGACTACTTCGCTTGTTCGTCATTTAACACTTTTGCTGCGAACTCAAATATCAAAGAGTCAGACGCGGTGGTAATAAACGCCGCCAGATGAGTCGTGCGCACGGCAGTGTGGCTGCGGAAATATACCATACCGTGTATTATCATACACGGTATGGTATATTTACGGCCGAACGCCAATGCGCACTCGCGTAGCTCCATTTTTGTATGAATCGGAAAAACGAGTGGTGCTCACTCGTGTAACGCTAATTACGACAATCAAATGTCGAGGCGGTCGCAACGAACGGGAACAGCGAAAGCACTCAAAGCGAAAAATAACTTTACTCGGTTACTATTTCATCTCTCCAGTACGAACAGGACGCTTCTGGTTCTGGCCTCAATAGCGACCCTTTTAGTGCTGGAGAGGTGAAATGAAAACACATTTTGCACGTCTTCCCATGGCACGGGTAGCGACTCATAAAATGTCACTGTTTCCTTTTTTATCTTTGAATGTACCTATCGTATCATGAAAAACGTCATTTATTTATTTCCAAACTCTCTTCCGTTTCTCAAAAAGAGGTGAAACCACATTTACCTTTACCTTATACTAAACACACTCACCATTCCAGGCAAAGCAGCCCTAGCGCTCCGCTCGACTGTCATCCAGCGCGGGCTCTCGCGGCCGGTCGATGTCAACAACAGCGTGATCCGCACGGCGACGGGCGGCGGGCCGTTATCCGCGTTGCAGAGAGCCGAGGAGCTGCTGAAAGCTGAGATGGTCACCATGCTGCACTATGACGCCATCAATGATCCGGTTACTGGTCAGTATTGATGTTAGCAGCTGATATAGTGACAGCTCCAGAATCTAAATTTCTTTATTGAGTAGGACAATCAATTTCTCTTTTAATCGTCAACTGCGATAGTGATAGGAAAGTAGGGAGGAAACACGTGAGCCAATGGCCTATGACATGAAGATGTTAGGAAAGTGTGCCATAAGCCGGCATGGATGATGGACGCCTATGGTTTTTTTTTTATACCACTAAGGTCAATCAAGCTTACGGCCTGCCTGATGTAAGGTTGACGGTTTGACGGTTATAGACATTGACGTTTGCAATACCAGGGGCACCACCCACTCGTTGCCGATCCTATGAAAATCTTTTCACCCCTTTCTTGAAGAACTCCATGTTGTACTCACCAGGGAAATGTAACGTGTGTGTAAATTTATTAAATTTTTTTTCTCCAGCCCCAGACAAGAAACGCTCAGTGCAACAACAGGCGGCCCACCTGGCCTACTTGGAGCAGCATCCGTACGAGCGGTTCACAACTGAAGAGTTGTCGGCGGCCGGGAGGCTTCTTAGGAAGGAGGCGGAGGCCGTGCGCTCGGGCATGGCCCACGGGGACCTCAGCCAGGACGCCTACACGCAAGTCTGGGAGGAGTGCCTGGCGCAGGTCGGTGGCGATTTGACATCATAACACTTTGTCTGTTCCTTACCCTGCTAACTCAAATACCAGAGTTGCTACAGCAGTGCTCAGTATCGTAGCGCGCGTATTAAATGGACCGGCCAGGTGCGTTGTGCGCACATGCGGAGCGCCGATCGCAGACGCAATTGTTGCGTCGGCCGCGGCGAAAGTGGTAATAGTCACATTGATACAAGGACTTGATTTGCCTTAAAAAGCATAAATAATACAGTCTGTCAAGAAAGTCGTGAAATAGAACTACAGTGCCACACCCTTATCTGACCCGGTATTCTTGGTCTTTGGACCTGGTGGACAAAACTGAAACTGGAAAAATGGTGGCACTTCATTTTGAAATGTATTTTTGAACTGACATGTCAATGCCAAAACATAGTGCCGCCAGCAAAACCGTCTGTCACCGGGTCAGAATGGTTTATGGCACTGTACTGCTCTTGCAACATTATTTTTTGTCAAACTGACTACTTCAGAAGTCACATCGTAGGATGCTGACGCCCTCAAATTGTCCACGACTTTCTTGACGGGCTATAACAGCTTTACCGGTAGAAGGGCTCTATCAAGCCTTAGAAGTCCACCTGGATGCTCATTTGAAGGAGAACTTCTTTTTTGATCGAGATGGTTCTTAGCTTGTTTCATTAAAATCGGTTCAGTTTTTGACGGTTGGGTTATTGTTATGTCAATTAAGTTCCATTTCGATTGCTCTTGCGCTCGGATACGTATCATAGGTCAAACGGGAATGCATGTTCCAGGCGGACAGTAGGCATATGCCTCATCTCACAGGTTGGGCATGAGTCCCTCAGGCGCACGAGGTCTACTTAACAAATAGCCCATTTCTCATATTGACTACTTCTGTACGTGACTACTTCGCTATCGGCCCATTTAGCAAACCGCCTATTCCGCATTCTGTCTAATTCTCAAACTACCTACTTTGCAGACTGCGTACTTGTCAAACAACGACTGAAGTACTGAATGTTATTTTTCAGGTATTGTTTTTACCGGGCCAAAACAGATATACGCGCGCTAATCTTGCCAGCAAGAAGGACAGATTAGAATCGGCTGAAAAGCGCCTTGAGCAGAATAGAAATCACATGGCGAAGGAGGCTAAGAAGTGCTCAAAAATGGAGAAGAAACTTCGAGTACTTACAGGTCAGCTTACCGTCTGCATAATTATATTTTTACTTATTTATCAAGCCACCTGCCACTGGGCTGTCAGTGGGGATGTCTGGAAAAAAGTAACAACCCCCACTCGTAGAAAATTGTCTGTGGGGATTTATGGAATAATTCCTAAGGTCATACCGCCTATTCACTCTGGCCTTGTTGGTATGAGGATTATTATCCTATCCATGGAACTCTAGCACACAACGGATTCCATTCGTAAGCTGTATACATTAGAGGTCGAACATAAAGGATAATATTGTTTGGGAGGACTCAAAAATATTATATTCTAATATTTTGTACTTATTTCCATTGTTATAAAGTAGCTCTGTTGTAGGAGGTTACCAGAGCAGGGCGGCGTCGCTTATAAAGCAATTCCAAGAACTGCAAGATCAGATCGAACAAGCCAATTTGGAGTTATCCACGTTCAAGTTCCTGGCTGATCAGGAGAAAGCTGCCATTCCACGAAGGATAGAGGTTAGTTTCCGATTGGGTAGTATTACTTAATGTCCGTGTTAAGGCGCGCGTTTATATTAGGTTGTTTGACTGAATTCGGTTGCAGGCCGTATTTGGTCACCGACTGATGTAAACGGGTATTCAGATGGCCGAATTCGGTCACCGACTAATGTACACGGGTATTCGTATGGCATATTCGGTAACCGACTAGTATAAACAGGTATTCGAATAGCTGTATTTGGTCACCGACTGATGTAAACGGGTATTCGGATGGCCGTATTCGATCCCCGACCTAATCTTGACGTTATGGCTCGGTTGTGATTTCGCACGCGAGGGCCCGGGGTCCGGCTTGACCATGATGCAGAATTTGGCAGATCAGGCAATCATAGTAGAGCGACGGTCATCTGACCTCCGTGACAGAGAAACCTGACCAGATTGGATCATGGTTACACAGGTATTCCAAAGTGGTTCTAGGTTTGACCATACTACATGATTAATAATGGCTTCATTTAATTTCAGTCACTGACCGAAGACGTAAATCGACAAACGGAGAGAGAGAAGCTACTGCAAAGGAGGTATGCAGAACTTCAGGCAGAACTAGAAGATCTTACGAAAGGACTGCGACCCAAGGACGTAGACATGAGGGTCTCGCAAGAAGATTAGCGTTAATATAATAGGATCACGCTAAGTCCGAATCGACTAACAGTAGTCAAATTATAAAATGCGGATATGGCAATAATCTGGGGATAATTAGTCCTTGTCAGTCCTTCTTGTAAACATTCAGATATTTGGCTTGAACTTGTACTTTTAGTTTGACTAAATTATCAATCATGCTAAAAATTATTACTCTCACTTCCTTTTTAATTGTTTTGGCCATTATTTAATAATATTTTTCATAACTCACGAAAATAAACAATCCTACAGAAATCAAATTGTTTGTTATGACTTTTATGAATGACGTTCTATGACGTTTAAAAAAGTTGGCATAAGTTGCCATAGTTTTTTTTTTAAAGCGATTCGATCTTATCGTGGTCCTATTATAGAGGAACCAAGTTTTAAAAATTTGTATCAAATGCACCAAATGTTCTGCCACTTAACGTGTATGATAAAAAGATAAGGGTTCATTATCTTACATTTGGGAATGTAGAAAATAAGATGATTACAAACTATAACTGAATAAACGAAATAAAAAATGTATAAATTATTTATTTTAAACATGGCACCGTATTTACATACACGATATACATGATTATAAGAATCACCAATATCTCATAGTTAGAATTCGTGGAGTATTCATTAATTTGCCTATTAATTACATATTTGTATTTGGAATACAAGTAAACTTAAGTCTAAAGAAATTATATCACAGTTTTCTCGCACACCAGACCAGCTGGGACATATCAGTTACGGTCAGTCTTAGATATTCCTTAATCTTCATCAGAGTCGCTCTGTATTCGATTTTTAACATTTCTTTTCTTCCGCCGGACTAGCGGACTTTCGTTGTTCTGCGTTGAGTTCTGTTGGTTTTCAGACTTCCTCATGCCAGTCTCTTCGTTAGCGTTATCACTTTCTGGAGATTCTGATCTAATTCTTTGCCTTTTCTTCTTCTTTCGACCTTCTAATATCATTTCAGCCACCTCTAAGTCTGACACGTCGTTCATTTGAGTGAGACCTATGTGAGAATCCACACAGAAGCTATCCTGAAATATGAGCAGCCATTAGAAAGTTTATTATTATAAATTTCATTGCATAATATTATGGAGATGTAAAATAAAACATACCATTTCGTAAGTATCTTCGTCAACATGTTGGGAAAACACTTCAACGTTCTCATACTTTTTTGGTAGCAGAGGCATTTTGAAAACTCCGTTCACTGGACTCCTGTGGAAAGAGGACAGTAGTTTTCTAAAAATCAGTGAATTTTCGGCTTTCAGTCTAGGTGCAACCAAAAGCATGGATGAATGCGGTTTTTCGGCGAATAATCCGTAGTCGGCAGCTAACTGGGCGAGTTAGACAGCCAGTGACTTTACCCGTTCTTGGTCTCGGGCCAATACAGTCTAAATTCGTGTGTGCCCGACCGGTCTATCTAAGCGGAGGCCGACTCTTTTTCCAGAATTCCTAATGGAGATAAGCTTAAAATGATGAGACAAAATCTTCCGGCCGCTGCCACTCCGGTGTAGACTGAGCATAATATACAAACTATAAAGCGAAAGACATAGTTTTCGTATGTTTAATAAGTAGAAATATTTGGCCGATGAGGCAGTAAAGTTTTCGAGTGGGTAGGCCTCCCACTAGGTGGACTGACGACCTAGTAAAGATTGCAGGTACCAGCTGGATGCGGATCTCTGAGGGAGACCTATGCC